>OW388302.1:66084492-67541164 GCA_936450465.1 Gibbula magus
GCTCATCACGCCTGCAGGTAGCAGAAGTTATTTGTAAAGTATTCACATTCTCTACGTCTCCAGAACCGCTACACTCCCAAATCTAGCTAGGGATTGTCCATTATCTTGAGAACAATTTAATTGATTTTCAAAATTAATAAAACAAATCCTTTTGAGACCATTGCTCTATTTGTAATGATATTTACTTGGGCAATGGTTTTTTTCTCACTCTGTGGTGCATGAATAATATTACTTAGCCCTCTTACTCTTTTTTTAAATATTCAGACACCATTACTCAACCTCATGAAGACCAGCCTGCTGACCCTTTGGGAGACAGTCTACCAGAACACTTGCCACAAAGAAATCTCCATCAGACTTCTGAAACAAGTGGTAAGACATGCACATACATACATAGCATCTTTTGTTACAAAGACTCATCTAAATATGTTTGTATGTCTGATTTTGAAAGAGCTTGAGCTTTGTAGAACAAGAAATGATAGATATTGGTTTGTCCTTTGATATTTCACACATTCTTCTTTAGAAAGTTCAGAAATATACCATAGTACCTTTTAGCTCATCACGCCTGCAGGTAGCAGATGTTATTTGTAAAGTATTCACATTCTCTACGTCTCCAGAACCGCTACACTCCCAAATCTAGCTAGGGATTGTCCATTATCTTGAGAACAATTTAATTGATTTTCAAAATTAATAAAACAAATCCTTTTGAGACCATTGCTCTATTTGTAATGATATTTACTTGGGCAATGGTTTTTTTCTCACTCTGTGGTGCATGAATAATATTACTTAGCCCTCTTACTCTTTTTTTAAATATTCAGACACCATTACTCAACCTCATGAAGACCAGCCTGCTGACCCTTTGGGAGACAGTCTACCAGAACACTTGCCACAAAGAAATCTCCATCAGACTTCTGAAACAAGTGGTAAGACATGCACATACATACATAGCATCTTTTGTTACAAAGACTCATCTAAATATGTTTGTATGTCTGATTTTGAAAGAGCTTGAGCTTTGTAGAACAAGAAATGATAGATATTGGTTTGTCCTTTGATATTTCACACATTCTTCTTTAGAAAGTTTTAAACAATACTGGCAGTGTTTTCTAATTTGATAAATCTTCTCACAACTTCACTTTAATCCTTCAGATAACATCACACCTCCTGAACCACCTGAATGTTCAGCCACAACTTCAACCAATGAAAGAAATCCTGATGAAACTCCAGGTACTTTTTTTCTCCATCTATTGCTGTAAATTAATTGTAACTTTCATGATCACTTTTCCCTAATGTTTGTTCATAGTAATCTCTAATCTGACAATAACTTACTTCAATATCCTGTTGATAAATGACCTTGCCTTCTCTTACCAAGGACTGTATTTCACAACCATTTAAGCACTCTGAAAGTACAAGTAGATATTGGGTTACATTACTGTAAAACACTTAAGAATATTTGTGATTAGAGTTAAATCCTGTCATGATCCTGGTACCTGATTAAGAAATGTGTTTTATTCCAGATGACCTACCAGAGACAACTGCTTCCCTGGTGACATGCATGCAACCAACTGATTTATCACAGCATCTTGCAGACAATCATGAAGAGGTCATTTTCAATGTTGCACCAGGAGAAGGCTAAGTACCATCATCAATATTTCAAAAGGAGGCAGCAGCTTTTCCAACACTTTTCCCAGATGGCAAATACAGTTTTGATAATACAAGACAACACAAACTTGGATTCAGCCAATACATTAAGTCACGGCTGTTTTCTGAGAATCAAAAGTTTGCTTCAAATCCTACCTATATCTTTTACCTGCAATACTTAAAAGAGATGAAAGAAGTGATGCAGTCAGCACAAATATCACTCCGCAAGAGCACAGCAACCACAACTACTGAGCATGTTCCAATCACAGCTGCTCATCTCAACAATGCTAACAACATCCGCAAAGTTCTTCGCAACAATGAAGGATACAAGTTTCTCAAGACTGTTCGAGGATCAGCACCATTCTGGCAAAAAAAGACCTGAGAACTATGTGCTATTGTTAAACAGTTAGGTATTCCAACATGGTTTGTCAGTTTCTCTGCAGCAGATAGGCGTTTGACTGAAATTGCTGAATCTATTCTTTCCCAACAGAAAAAAGATGTCCCTTCAAATATGGACTGGTCAGAGCACTGTGAAGTCATCAAAAGTAACCCTGTGACAGCCGCCCTTATGTTCAACAACAGAGCCAACCATTTTATCAACAGTGTAATACTGTCTGACGCTCACCCCTTTGGCCATGTTGTTGATTACTTCTTCAGAGTAGAATTTCAGCAGCGAGGATGGCCACACATTTATGCACTGTTCTGGGTGAAAGATGCACCAACATATGAGGAAAAAGATGAGGATTCCCACCAAGCTGTAGCAGACTTTGTTGACAAATTTGTTCACTGCAGTATTCCTGAAACTGAACATCCCCTCTTCCAAATTGTACCTGAGGTACAAATGCACAGCAAGAGACACTAAAAAACCTGCAAAAAAGGCAGAAAAAAATGTCGATTCAACTTTCCGAAACCACCTTCTCTACGCACCTTTATATGTGTACCATTGACTTGTCCTGAAGATGTTACAAATTCTGTATGGAAGGAAACTGCCCGGAAAACACTTGGTAGATTATGGGACACTCTTGATGATCCTGAAACGGAGAACATATCGACAGAAGAGTTGTTCGAGAGAGCACTTATCACACAAACTACCTTGGAACATTCCATGAGTGTCCTTGCCACAGGGACAATCATCATCCTGAAGATCAACCAGTACAACCCCAATATGGACATTCAGTTTGTATTAGATGTTTGGTCATGCATAAAGTACATTCTCTCTTAAATCAGCAAGAAAGAGTCTGGAGAAGGGGAACTGCTAAAGGCAGCTCAACAAGAAGGACGAGAAGGCAACTTGGATGCAGTGTCTGAACTGCGTACACTTGGCAAAGTGTACCTAACTCACAGAGAAGTCAGCCATCTACAGAGCAACAGGGATGAAGCTGTGTCATGCAACACGCCAAGTCACTTGGATACCTACTGATCCGTCAGCAAATAGGTAATTATACACATTGTACTTAGAGGGAAGAAAGCATCACACGTTTCTCTGAAATTACATTATGGACTGGATCTTTAAAGCTTCCTTATTAACCTTTGAGTAAAGTACATTCTATTAATTAGTTCAGAAATATATTTGTTCTAGTTCTAGTGCCTTATAATTAATTCTAATATTTCAAATTGTGTATACATTGTTAACAACTACATGTATTAACAATATCACTATCCTCACCCAATAAATACACTACTATATCCTGTGTTTATCTTGCCTTCCATAGTATCTCTGCCATTGAAGACCATATCTACATTGGACGAAAACTCTCAAAACAGTTGGGCCACATCCCTGCTTGATCGGTACCTATCAAGACCTTGCATACCGATCTTTGAAGACATGAGTTTAGCAACATATGCTTCTGAATACAGGCTGGTCTCATCACAATCACCTCAAGAAGAGGAAGAAGAAGACATTGAAGATCAAAGTGAGGAATCTTCATCAAATCCTACATACAAGCTACAAAACAATCTTGGCTCCATCAAGAAGAGAACACCAGGAAAAGAAGCTGTCATACGCTACCCAACCTTCTCTAAGGAAAAAAGGTCCTGAGCGCTTCTTCATGAACATGCTTCGCCTCTACCTTCCACATAGATGTCACACTCTGAAAACTGAAAATTACTTGACAATGGAACATTACTTCAATGATGGTGAGGTTATGTTCAGAGGTTCACTAACTCCAGTTTCCACAGTTGTTGATCACAACAGGCAAACATTTGATAAACTCTCTGACAAGGTTGATGAAGCTTATGAGGATCTCCTCAACAATCCAAATCAACCAGATGCCTGGGCAGAAATAGCTCCCCAAGCTGAGGAGGAAAGGCTAGAAACAGAAACTCAGAACCATGAAGCTATTGAGATAGAAGATGGAGACTTTCCAGACATGGACAATATTTCAACTACAACGTCTGGATCCTCAAGTCTTGCGCCATCTACAGAGCCCTTCAGACCCTTCCAAGGAAATAGCTTTACCCCTTATCAGAACACTCAACAATCAACAATATGAGTGAGTGAGTGAGTGAGTTATTGTTTAACGCCGCTTCGGCAGTATTGCAGCCATTAGCGGCGAGATATTTAATTTATTTGCCTAATTTAAAATGAAAATTGCAATTGAAAAACAGAACACGACACGAAGGCCGTAAAAACATCAGCGTATTATCACAAGTTGAATAAAAGCTGATAATGAAAAGTTAAAATTTACAATTTGTCAATAAGGTGTATAGCCTTCAAAAAATCTAAAACACGATGCTCACCGAAATGAGTAAAAACTTGATTGATTGAAATAGAAGGATAAAAAGTTTCCCTGATATGTGCAGTGTCCCAACACTCACATATAATGTGTTTGATTGTGAGAGGACACTGACAGGGTATACATACTGGGGGATCTTCCCCCTTTAAAAGATATGAGTGTGTAAGATGAGAGTGTCCAATACGACATCGTCGTAGGACACAAGCTTCCTGCCGGGTGAAAGATGATAGAGATTTGTATCCTAAATGAGGTTGAATAGTGTGAAGTTTGTTATTATGTTGTTGGTCCCATTGGGACTTCCAACGTTCTTTAATGTAAGATTTAATAGCAGGTTTAGAATCCGTATATGGAACTTTAGTGGGAGAAATATTCAACAATATGAGTTGTTCCAGCACATCAAAAAGTGGTGTCATCAAAAGGTGGATGGTGACCGCCCTCAACCTCTCTCTATCTTTCTGTCAGGTGCAGCTGGCACAGGCAAGTCACATTTCATCCGTGCACTGTTCTATGAAGCCAAAAGAATCCTTTCTTCTCTTTGTGACTCCCCAGACCAAGTGACAGTTCTTCTTGTGGCATACAGGAACTGCAGCTTTCAATGTTCAAGGACAAACCATCCACTCTGCATTTGCCATCACCAACCCCACAAGGGAGGAAGCCAAGTAAAGTTGATGAATGTGTGCAAGAGAGCACTAAGAAAGAGTACAGAGAGTAGGCATAGTACATCATCAGTAAGGAAAGCATTGTGAAAAAGGTGGTGAAGGGAGTGTATGAAATAGTTTTCTCTTACAAGCCCTCATCAAGCTTAGCAAGCCCTCAAAAGTTTAAAGTGATAATAGAAAGAACACATTATTTAGTTCATACAAATTTACAACTATGAAATTAGCAGGACTTCCAGGCGATTCTCTACAACTTACCAGTTACTAGATTTGTATTATTTCATTGCATCAATTTGTTGTGCTTTAGATATGGGTGAAGAAGCAAGAGCAGTCTTTTGTGAGTTTTCGTAGTTATCTAACTGTTCGTAGTTCAGAAGGTAGCCATCAACAGATATAACTCCAAATTTAAACTTGTTTTGCCGGGTGTCCCACAAGGATCAGTTTCAGGACCTTTGTCATTTCTAATATATATCAGTGACCTTCTTGATAACATTGATTGTAACATAAATCTTTTTTATGATGACACTTTATTGTATATAATAAATGAAGATCCGGTTTTATCAGCAAACAGCTGCAGTCTGAACGAAGATTTACTAATAGCATCTAGGAAACTATTCAATTTAGTCAAAAAGCGGGTCGCCAGTCCCAAACCTCAGTTATATATGCAATGGACTCCTATAACTGAAGTTGAAGAACATACACATTTAGGTTATTTACTTCAAAAGGATACTTACTGGGCTGATCAGAGAAGTTTATAATGCTGCGGAATTGGACATAAACGACTTCTTTAGAACAACTTAACGTTTGAAGAATAAAAAGGGTCATATCAAAACCCTAAGCTTTGAATCTGAAGTTTGCAGCACTTCTCAAGAGATATGCAAATCATTTGGCAAATATTTAGTATTGGGCATATCATACCAATACATAAAGGGAAAGGGAAAAGTAAATCTGACCCCTCAAACTATCGTGGGATAACCCTTACTTCTACCATAGGCAAACTATTTGAGCGCCTCATTTTGTCTAGAATTGAAAGGTGGGTTTCACTCAAGTTAGATAACACTCCTCATCGACTTCAGTTTGGTTTCCGTAAGCACCTTGGAGCCGATACAGCAGCACTGACCCTGACAGAGACGATATCATACTTCAGAGAGAGGAAATCTCCAGTTTTTTGTGTGTTTCTGGATAACGAAAAGGCATTTGATTGTGTCTGGCTGGATGGGTTGTTTCTTAAATTGTATAATCTTGGCATCAGAGGTAAAATCTGGAGATTGCTTCGAAATTCATACTTGTCAATGCAATCTTGTGTTTCTTATGCTGGTTATCAATCTGATGTGTTTAGAATTTGTCAAGGTGTTGGACAGGGGAGAGTGATTTCAGCGTGGCTTTTTAGTTTGTACATCAACGACCTGATCCAGAGCTTAGACAACTCAGGGTTAGGTCTTCAGCTTCCATGGGGACATTGTCCAGGTATATTTCTTGCTGATGATACTACTTTAACTTCTAGCAATCCACGTAACTCCCAGGCACTCCTTGAAATTGTTCATGATTATGGCTTGAAGTGGAAGTTGAAGTTTAACGTCAGTAAAAGTGCCTTGCTTGTATTCAATGCAGATAGATATCTTACACCACTTAGCTTATATCTTGGATCAACGTCAATCCCCTTAAAGCAATCGGTTATGTATGCTGGAGTTCATTTGTCTACATGTAATAGGTCGTATGATAGAACCATGTCCTCGTGTGAAAAGGCTCGAGTGAGTGAGTTATTGTTTAACGCCGCTTCGGCAGTATTGCAGCCATTAGCGGCGAGGAAAAGGCTCGAAAACTGGTAAATATGTATCATGATCTTGGGCTATGCTATGGTTCACTCAATCCAGTCTGTGCTTGTCGCATATGGAATAATGTCATCTTGCCATGTGCATTATATGGTTGTACAGTATGGAGTAGATTAACATCAAGAGAATTTGAGAAATTGGAGTCGGTGCAGAGGTATTTCTGCAAAAAGATACAGGGTCTGCCTAAACGCACTGCGTCTCCTGTGGTTTTAGATACTCTGGGTTTACTGCCGGTTCAAGGGTATATCGAAAAAGTATGTTTGCTTATGTTTGGTAGATTATGTCGTCTAGACTATGTCTATTCTGTTAAGCAATTATTCCTTCATCGTCTCTTTGAATGTAGGTGTGTGGCCAACATCGGTAAATCCCAGTCACCTATTTTGTACATGGTTTCACTTTTAGACAAGTACAATTTGTTTGGCGTTCTTGACACATATATCACAACAGGTGTTTCATGCTCTAAAGCAAAATGGACTGATATTGTTAAATCTAAAATTTGTCAATATTACGAGAGGTTGCTGTGTCATCAGATAGCAGTGAGAGAGGATCTATCTAGATATCACCTAATCCGAGAGCCTTGTAAACCCAGCAGACTCTGGGAGCTTGCCTTAATCAATAAGCATAAATTTTTCAATATCTCTCGTATTATTCATGTCAGCTGTACAAAGATTGAATCCAGAGAATGTATATGTGGAATTGTAGCTTGTGATATTGTTAAACATGTTATACTATCATGTACAGTTTTTAATGATTTAAGAAATGACATGTTTGAAAGGATTTGTGATATCATACCAATATCTGATTTTGTTGAATTTTGTGAAAATGATGATGATGAAATTATTGTTGATTTGCTTGGTGGTTCCTGTACATCACTGGGAAAATTAAATATGACAGAATGGGAGAAGGTGATGATATTAGTGTCAGACTTCATGACTGTCTGTCACTCTCGATTGTTTTCAAAATTAATTGTTCATTGATTCACTGTATATTTAACTTGTGATGTTGCTTTGATATGTAACAATCTTCATTTTTTTGGAGGAAATAAAGTTGATCTATGCAATGGACTCCTATAACTGAAGTTGAAGAACATACACATTTAGGTTTTATATTTCAAAAGGATACTTACTGGGCTGATCACGTTAACAGTGTTGTTGATAGAGTTACTCCCATGATAAATTTCTTAAGAAGTTTGAAATATCAATTATTACGCAGATTAATAAAAAATCGCTTCACATTATGGATCAGCCCTACATTTTACCGCTTTTTGTAGTTATGTTTGGAGTAACTGTACTCAGGCTCAAAAGACATATCTTGAAAAATTACAATTAGATGCATTAAGACGATCTGTAGGGCGACAGGAGGCACACGTTCTAATAAACTATATACTGAAACAAATTTCATACCCCTTGTTGAAAGAAGACATGTACAAAATGAACTCTTTCATAAATTGATAAACGGCAAAGCTCCGAATTTCTTAATATGTAACCTCGTCCCTGACTGCGTTTCGACCACCAATTCGTACGAATTGATGAGAAACTTATTCAAAATCTGTTTACCTAGTACAGTAGACCTTTTGAATGCATTATGCAAATGACATCAAATAAATACAATCAGAACTCAACAATTTGGATACTTATTTGGATTTGATCTAAATTGTAAAAGACGTTTTTGTTAAATTACTCATTGTAGGCTCCGTTTAGGCTGCAGTGATTTAAACTATCATAAACGTGAAAGACATATTTCAAACAATCCACCCTGTTCATACAGGTCAAATAGTGAAGACCAACACATTATCTACTTGCGTGTTCACACTACTCCATTTTTAAGAAATGATGCATTATACTAGAAAATTGTTATTGTCTGAAAACAATTTTGTATTGAAATCGTGAAATACCTGAAGCTGATAACTTAGCAAATTTACAATCTGTTTTATTCTTCGTCGTCGCTTCTTGTTGATTTGATAACAATTAAAATTGAACAAATGACTGAATGCAATTAGTTGAATTCACCTTTGTAATGTTGGAGCGGCATTTACATACGTTCTCAGCTTGTTTGCCAATAAAGTTCAATGATGAATAAAATATGTTTAAACCAACAAGTGCATCAAGTTTCAAATTCTTACAACCCTGGACAAACGGACCTTTATAGCTTTATAAGATCAAATTTCCAACAAGCCAGTCGGGCTTGCTTGTAATATTTTCTACAAGCCCGATCGGAAAGCAACCAGCAATTGGCAGGCGGGCAGGCAGGCAGCTATTTCGAACGCTGGGTGAAGGTATGCAAGGGAGCACCAAGAAAGTAAAGGAAATAATTGTAAAGAGAGGAAGCAGCGTAAGAAGAAGGATAGCAAAGAGTGAGTGAGTGAGTTATTGTTTAACGCCGCTTCGGCACGGATAGCAAAGATGTGTGCAACCAAGTGCTTGGCATGACCAGACCGGGCCAATCTGGCCACCTGTCTAGATGAAGTCGGGGCCGAAGCAGTGTATTGTTCAGTGTGTTAGCTTTAAGCTAAACACATCCCTCAACCACCAGGCATCCTTCCTCCACCCGTACAGGTCGCAGCCCACGGCAAACTTACTGCCCCCTTTTAGTCGCCTCTTACGACAAGCAGGAGGAACTGAGGGCCTATTCTAACCCGGGCACCCCACGGGGGTCATAAAACGAAAGAGAAGTGTTATTCTCACACCAATGTCAAATACATTTGAATGAATCACATATCACATAGGAAAACTCTTACCTAATACAATATAAATTAAACTGTTATGTTTTTGGGGTGTTTTTTTTTTTCGATGATGAATAATACACAATGCCTATCAAAGAAATCAAGATGAAATAAGAAACAAGAAACCAACACGTGTACCCCTCGGAAACATTCCGAGTTAAGATATGATTGAATTGTTATACGGGATGCAAGCTCACAATTTTTGGTTTTGGAGATAAAACAAGAAAAAAGAATGCTCATATAGGAAACATCGTTACAGTCATGAAAGTAAAAAAAAAATTAAAATAAAATGAAAAAATAAAAGGAGTGATGAACCAAATGAAGACATTTCTTCAACTAATGCGATAAGCATTTGTTTAAGAAAAAACAAATGAAAGATATGTATGAATCTAATAATAATGATTTAGACAAATATATTTATCATTCATAACCATACCGCTGCGGTGCTCTCCTATTTCTCATACTCCGTCTCAAAGCGGGGATGTTGTCGTTGTTGCGGTTGATGTTTTAATTGTCATTATCAATAGCATTATTCCTAAGGAGTATGTGTAACGGTCTATAGTTTTCTTTAATGAATGAAAGGAAATAAACTACGACCAATGAAAATGTAAGGACTGTTAACTTTTTTGATTTCTTCAAGAGCATCTGTCAATACAAACAAAAGAAGAGGCGTTAAAATCTTATTTAGTGAAGGAGTCTGAAATAATTAATGTATTTTTTTAATAAGCGTCTCCTCATCAGTGTCACCCATGACGACAGTGGCTTCATCCCTACTCGCATTGAAGACGACGATCGAATCTGCATCTATTATATCTCTTTTAGACACGCGAACAACATAGGCATTTTACCAAGCAAGAATCAATCTTCTTTCTATTAACATAACACAGAGTTATGGTGGTTATTGCACGGCGCCAAGCGCCGTGCTCTACTTTTTGTCTATTTTTTGTTGTACCATGGGGAAATTGAGTAATGCTTGAACAGTAATGTAATATCTTGCATATGAAACGACATTCTTTAAACAGTTTACTAATTTCAATTTTTAAAATTTGTTGTAGGCGAACATTATACAAACAAGTGTTTAATCAAGTTAAAAGTGTCAACTTTATAGAAACATTTATGAAAAATTATTGTTTGAAATGACTGCTCCTTTGGTGTCATGTTCAAGAATGCGAGGTTTAGCAAGGCGGCCTTATCACTGTAATAAACACTGTCGTACTTTGGAGCCTTATGCGCCTCGCATAAGCGAAGCGCTCTTGAACGCGCTAGAGAAAATATAGGTCAGGTCACTAGATAAGCCCCAGGCAGCTAGCTGCCTCTGTCCATCGGAACTGCCTACGTGACTTTTTTCACATGGCTTATCAGTGAAGAGAGGAGCTGACCGGAATGTTTTGGTTTGCCGATACGATGTAAAAATGGGTGAGTTTTTTAAAAAGAAATTGGATTTATTAGTAACACATCAATTACTGTCTTTATGAATGTGAATCAATAAGACATTAATTATGATTTATTTATAAATGAAAAACGATTTTACATTATTATTAATATATACTTTCATTCTTTTCTGGCATGAAGAAAATCATAATGACACAATTACATTCCGTTAGTAAGTTCCACTTTTCAATGTTTCAGAAGTTCCCGCCTAATTCGTTCAAATGTGCTGCGGACTTGGGAGGAGAAGGCGTGTTTGAAAAGCAAAATGGTAAGATCAATAATGGCAAATTTACACCAGGGCTGTGAACAATTCCAACCTTATAATGGCGTTCAGTGTACCGCAGTTGCATTAATTGCTTTGTTATTTTTAAATTTTTCATCAAATTTACATTCTGATGATTTGGACAGAGTGTTGATGAACGGAACAGCTTTGTATGGCCGAATAGCACAGGAGATGGGGCATCAAGGGTTTTTGGGACACAATCAGTTGCCAAATAGTTTGACTTATGCTGGTATTGATTATGGTATAACATACATGTTGGATATGTTTTATGGTCATGTCAATGGTGATTTTAGTACAGAAGCTGGTGAAACCAACTTTGTCGATGCAATTACTCAGGCCACTTCCGTGTCATTCACTAACCTGTTAACTTTAGGAGATTTAACAGTTGCTTTGTATGTTGATGTAGAAAATGAAATGTTTGTAATATTTGATTCTCATCAACGTAATTGTCATGGAATTCGGTCAGGGGATGGTGCAGCAGTTTTATTGATGTTTGAAAATTTTGACGAACTAGTTTCTTATATTTTGGATAATTATGATAATTATCTTTATGAAATAACTCCTGTTCTTCAAAATGAGCCAAGAAACACATCTGCTTTGGTTTCTGATGGGATTACATCTGACACATACGATTTGAGATGTGATAGTAAACTTAATAGGTCAGTAAATCATAATGGTTACAGTGAAGGTAATATTATTGAAGCACAGAGTATTTCAGAAAAACAAACAGCAAATACAACTTATGAAAGTGGCAAGTTTTTATGGAGTATTTTAAATGATCACCCATATACAGAATCTGAAAGAAAACGAAAATGTAGGACTTCACAATCTAAACACAGAAAGAGAACTTTTAAAAAAATGGACATTTGTGTAGATTCTGTTAATGAAGAGCAAACAAATGGTAGAAGCACTTTAACAGAAATATTGCAAAATGAAGATATTGCATTTGTATGTAATGTCACTACGAATGAAAATTTAACATTTCAAGATTACGAATCTCACGAAAAGCATATTTTTGCTTATGAACATTATATACGCCAACTACCTTCATATCACTGCGTGTCTTGTAATAGGTTCTTATTTTTGGATCAAGTTCATCATTTGTGTAAAAACACTAATTCTACAGAAATACTTGGTATCAATAGCAAGAGTGACTTGTGTCAGACATGTAAAAACAAACTTTCTCAGAACTGCATTCCAGATATCTGTTATTCTCAGAATCTCCTTAATCCTGGAGAAATACCAACTGAATTGAAAAATCTAAATTCTTTGGAAAAGAAATTAATTTCCAAAGTAAATGTATTTATGACAGTTGTAATTTTGCCAGGAGGACAATATGCGGAGAAGGGACTAGTTTTGAATTTGCCTGCCGATGTACAAAACATTTATAAACAATTGCCACAAACACTAAATGAAACTTTACATATGACAGTTGATTTTGAATATTATGATGGTAAACCACAGGTAAAACCAAATACACAAATTTCCGTTTTAAAAGTGAAAAATGCTTTGAAATGGCTTATTGAAAATAATGCTCTATATGCAGATGTAAACAATGTATCTGATTGTCTGTATGTTGATTATAGTAATGGAACTGACAACACACTTTTACCTGAAGGCCTTGAAGAAAATTTGTTAGTCCCTGTTAATGTTTCTGGTTATCATAATTTAAATAAACGATTTCATCCAAACAAAATGCATATCCCTAAAAACAAAAATGACCCAGTTAATATATTGTGTATGCAGTCAGGAGAAGAAATGGCATATCCATGGCTATTTCCTTATGGTAAATATGGTTACAATTATGACAGACCATATAAAATGAGACCTAGTATGTATTTCAAAGTAAGATTATATGACAGAAATTGTAATTTTCGAAAAGATATTTCCTACATGTTGCATTCTGCCATTTCATATGATGTCTCGTTACTGAAGAATGAAATTGGCATACATATGAAAATGTTAAAGAAAAGCTCAGCAGGTTCTACCAGTAGTCAAGAAGTGCCTGTTACAGCAGGTGATATCAAATGTACTGTTGAACAGTCGAGTTTATTGGAAAATTCATATATGTTTATGAAAAATATAAAAGGGACTGTTGCTTATTTCCGTGATGCACTATACAATTTGCTGTCAATGTTCAGATGTTTAGGTCCACCAACTTTGTTTCTAACATTATCTGCAGATGATCTTCATTGGCCAGAACTGGGCATGATGTTGGAAAATATTGATTTCAAAACTGCTTTTGGGAGATCGTTTTTGTCGTCTATGCGAGCAGATCCTTTGTTAACAGCTACTCATTTTGATAGAAGATTTAAAAGTTTGATGCATAATGTCATTTTAAAAAATGAAAAACCTTTCGGTAATGTTTCAGATTATTTCGGTAGGATTGAATTTCAAAATCGTGGAAGTCCCCACATTCACATGTTCTTATGGATTGATAATTTGCCAAAAAATATAAATGAAACAACTGAAGAAATAATAACATCTTATATAAATAAAACAATACATTCAACCATCCCCGATGAAAATGAAGATTTTGAATTGTCTGAACTTGTAGCACGTTTACAAACTCATCATCATTCTCCATACTGTTCAAAGCTTCATCATTCTACATGTAGATTTGGATTTCCTAGACGTGTTTCAACTGAAACAAGATTGATTAGTAATGTAGATGTGTGCAAGAAAAATAGAGGTCGATGTTATATGACTAAGCGGGATAAAAGAGGTGTTTACATTAATGATTACAACCCAACTGTTTTAAGGCATTGGAGAGCTAACATGGACATTCAATTGATTCAAAATGCAGAAGCAGCAGCCTATTATGTTTGTACATACATATGCAAGTCTGAACCTGATGATTTGCGAAATGCTTTAGGTAATCTTATCCATACAATTTTCAAACAAAATCCAGATATTCCAAGATATCAAAGACTACTTAAAATAGGATTGTGTGTGTTAAAACACAGGAGAATGAGCAGTCAGGAGGCAGCATACCGGTTAGGTAATTTACATCTCATTCATTCAACAAGAGAAGTGGTTTATCTGAACACCAGAATTGCTAGCAAACGATTTAAGTTATTAAAATCAAAAGATGCAATAAATGAACTTGAAAATAACAGCACTGACATATTTCATAATAATATTTTAGATTACTATCATAAGAGACCTCATGATTTGCAAAATTTAAGTCTTTTCAGGTTTGCATCTTGGTATAAAATATCTAGAGGTTCACATAGAAAGAAATTAGAACATTACTTTATAGATGCTTACAATGTATGGATCAACAAAAGAAAACGTTTTGCTGTTATCCGTTATCCTAGATTTGCACTTCATACTTTTGATTATTTCTATAGTCTCCTTTTACTATTACTTCCACATAGAAATGAAAGTGAAATCTTAACTGGTTTCACCAATGCACGCGAGGCTTTCAATGCTAAAAAGAATTTATTTGATGATGATATAAATTTTAGTTATATTTCATTAACAGGTGAGATTGAGAATGCTTTACATCGAATAAAAATGTGCGAAAGAGAGTTACAGCTACACAATGAATCACAAAGACTTTACGATGATGATGAACTCAATATTGATAGTTTGACTTCTGCAGCATTGAACAATGTGACTAATGTAACAGACAACCCAATACCCGAATATGTGAATGCAGACAACCACTATTTAGCCCCTGAAGATGTCCTCCATTTGCATTCTATTGAAATATGTAGTATGTCACAAAGTGAATTGTTTGAAAACATTGAAAAATTAACTTCATCTCAAAGAGCGGTATTTGAATTTGTTAAAAGACATTTCAATTTCTTTCCTAGTACGCCAATGCATATTTTCATTACTGGGGGTGCAGGTGTTGGGAAAACCTTTCTTATAAAAACAATAATTGCATACATTCAAATCTATACAAGCATTGTTATTGGTTCTAAACCTGTTGTAATAGCTGCACCAACTGGAACTGCAGCCAGACACATAAATGGTCAAACACTCCATTCCCTTCTCAGCATTCCTGTATCAAAATATTTAAATTATGAGGAACTGTCCAGCTATCAACTTTCAAAATTGCGCAAGGCATTTAAGGGTGTTCATACAATAATAATTGATGAAATAAGTATGGTTAGTGACAGAATGCTAACAATTATCAGTAGAAGATTGTCGAGCATTAAAGAAAATGAAATCGCTTTCGGAAATATGAATGTTATTGTTTTAGGTGATTTCTTTCAATTGAAACCTGTTGATGGCAAATATGCCTTTCATAATGTATTATTATGGCATTTATTTCAACCTTTTTTCCTTCAGGAAAATGTGCGACAGTTGTCTGATCCACTTTATGCTAGTTTGCTAAACAGATTAAGAGTTGGTTTACTGCAACCAGAAGATATAAATTTACTAATGTCTAAATTGAATGTATTGCATACTGACGCAATATCTTATTTGCATACATACCCGTTACGACGAGATGTTCATTTTCATAATCTACAAATGCAAAATGTATTACAATCGACAACCTTCACTTTCCTAGCTGAACATTATTTTGCTACAGATTGTACAGAGGGTAATGTTGGCAGTTTAGTTCCTTTGAATTTGATACCAAAAGATGATAAGGATGCAGGTAGTTTGCCTTCACTTCTTATTATGGGTGTTGGTTCAAGAGTCATGCTACTAAGAAATATTTATACAAGACATGGTCTTGTTAATGGTGCAATGGGTACTGTAGAATCATTTAGTACTGGTGATAATGGTAATGTGTTAACAGTAAATGTTATTTTTGATGATGAGGAAATTGGTAAAATTCTTAAGGTTTCAAAGGTTTCTAATGCTATACCTATTGAAAGGTTTGATCATAAATTCATTTATCGAGGGAGATCAATAATACGTCATCAATTTCCGTTAGCCTTATCATGGGCATGTACAATACATAAAATACAAGGCATGTCTTTAGACAAGCTTGCTGTTGATTTGGGCAGTACTGTCTTTGAACCTGGTATGGCTTATGTTGCTTTAAGTAGAATAACTTCTTTGCAAGGATTAGTGATTTTAAAGTTAGATCCCAAAATACTCAAACCACCAAATGGAGTTCTTGAGGAATATGACAGACTGCATAATTTGTAATGAAAAAAACTTATTATTTATGTAATTATTACAATGTCAGTTTTATTATTATAGATGTATTTTAACTTCATATGTTTCAATCTTGGTGTAAATAAGCATTATTATCTTATTAAATTTTGCTTCAACAGGCCACAAATACTCCTGAAGTGGATAAATACAACTTCCGCTTATTGATTTTAAAAAAATCAAAGGAGCTACTTTCGTATAAGAAAGGAGAAGAGCATATGACCTACTTCAACATCATTGGAGCATATGAAAATGAAGTGATCAACATTCGGGTCTACCAAAAGACCAAATTCCCTATGATCCAAGAAGGAAGATCCTACTCATTGAAAAATCTTGTGAAGAAGGGTCAAACCTATTGGGTAGTTTCTTGCAGCACCATTGGATTCACAGCCAAAGTAAATGTTGACCCAAACATTATGGAAGGTAATTTTGTATTACCTGAAAATCAACCTACAACAGGGATGAAACGAAGTCTTAAGGAAGCATTAACATCTCCTGAAAAATCGACTATTGTTGGGAAAATTTCACAGGTATGTAGTCATTATGAGATAATATTTTTTCTCCAGTGTTGTTTTTAGGTGATCAATGGAAGGGGATTGATTTTGGCATATTCTGAACTATTCTGAATCAGTAAAGGTAACCTACATTAAAAACAATTTAGAAACAAGAAACAAAAATTTCCCTTCTAGCAACAACACTGCTTTACATTCATATAAAATTACAATTACTATCCACTATAATGCATATGCTATCAATTTGCTTTCATAAAGCTGCATTGCAAAATTATCTCATATCAAATTGCTGCAGAGACATGTATATTATCCTGCAAGCAGCATGTTAATAGAAGATACATTATAACATAATAATCTACAACTTAATGTGTCTCTATTTCTAGAAAATTCCAGTCAATTATCAATTAACTATCATAACAGAATGCATATTTATCCCTAATTCAGGTCTCCCCAGTCAAACATTGCAGAGATGGGACTTTAGCTGTTAGAACCATTGCCTTGAAGGACAACAGTGGGAAAGTAGCTAAAGTAGCACTATTCCAAGAGAATGCAGTGATGGATTTTCTCCCACAAAGTATTGTGGAAATAACTGCTGTTTACAAGAAGGACTACAATGACAAACCCCAGTTAACAGCAACATCTTCAACAATTTGTCAGGTATTTATTCTTAAAGTCACATGATGTATACACTGTTTCATTACTTTCAGTTACTGTTTTTGTTTCTAGAAACAATCTAAACTAATACTGTTTCAAGTAAAATTTGCATGCTGTTACTTTCTTACAATTCACTTCCTTTCTTTCATGTCTGCCAATCTAAAGGATTCATAACAAATCAAAATCAAACATACCTGAAATTGTAACTATCATTTATTAAACAATAAATTAAATTAGTCCACACATTGTTCAACATCTGCACTCTTTCATAACAGTTCCTGCCAAATGAAACGCTTGATGTCACGATCGAAGACAACGACATGCTTCAAGACGACGACTTCCAAATTGAAGACGATGCATCACCAGGCAGCGCTTTCAAGATAGACACAATCTTGGATGCAGCAATTTACACATGCTGCAGCAACCTTGGTATGTACTTTCCAGTACTGTGTATCTAGTAAAACCAACAGTCCGTCAGACGTTCGAAAACATTTCTTGTTCTTTCCATTTTGGCACATGTCATCTTTATCACAACGTGACATGCCTCTCTGTTCATTGCCTATCTTGTTACATTCATGCCATTTGATTCTATTCTCTTCAATCATATTGCTATTTCTATCGACTTGTGTTGTAGGATGTCGCAAAAAGATGAAGGAAAAATGTCCATCCTGTTCAGGAACTACTTCGGAAATCACCTGCAGAGTAAAAGTTGTGTTAGAAGATTCAGAAAAAACTACACATGACATCACACTCTTCGAAAGTGATATCCGGAAATTGTTCACTCTGTCACCTTTGTCAACAAATGACAATCTCATATCTGAGTTGTGTGACCAACTTCCTGTGAATTTCACTGCAAAATTAAACAAGTGTAAACTGTTTAACATCACTAACCTGTGAAATGATGCAATCATTGTGAAGTTTGTCTGAAAAATGTATTATTATTAGTATAGTTTTCTGTTGTATTACTTTTCGTTTTTAAATTTTATGTGCCAAAATCACATACATTTTGTTTGTTATTTCCTCCCACATGTGAAATGCAACATGACCAGAGGTAAACTTTGTGTTGACTTAACAATTTGTTAAACTTGATATTTGTTATTACATCACTCTCTACCTCCATCTTTCCATTTTCTTGTGTTAAATCATATATTTTGTTTGATTTGTGCGTATCTGATGCAACAAGACAATTGAACTTTGTTTGAACAATTTGTTATTACATTACAGACTTTCAATTTCTTTAGTTGTTACTATCAGCTTCATATTTTCATGTGCTAAATCAGTTTTGGTCCCACATATTTTGCATATTTGATTTGTGTGCATATGATGCAACTAGACATTCATGTTAATACTACCTTCAATTTCCATGTGCCAAACCACAAACTCTCCCATAGACTTTACAAACTACTTTTGTGTACATCAGATGCAACTAGACAAAATAACAATTTGTTAATACATTAAAAAGTTGTCATAACATCAGTATTTACTGACATCATTCAATTTTCATGTGCCAAACCACAAACTGTCCCATAGATTCTTTTACTTCTATTTGTGTACATAAGAAGTCTGTAACTGTGCAAAAAGTACTTAGTCTCAACAATTTGTTAGTAGATTAGATATGTTAAAACTGTTACATAAAAAAACAAAGTAAAGTATCGATCCAGTATGTTATGCTTGAATGATCTTCCAATAAATGGTAAAAAAATTAAATTATGAGTTTTTCCTTTTTTAACAGGTTAAGATGATGCTTTCGTCAAAAACAACCATCATCTTAAGGGGATATTTCCCTTGTTAATATTTGTGGAAACGACTTTTAAAGAATACGTTCCATTCCAGAAATATACCTCATTAATGCATGCTTAATTATGTTACGGTACATGTTTCGTATTATTATAATTATTATTATTAAGTTTATTTCTACTATACAAAACTTATATATCTGCCCCTTTAAATATACCATTGCAATTGGTAGTTCCGCAAATTGATACACCATATCTCATGTTTCCAGTTCAAAAATGTTTTCAAGGCGCCGTGTTGATCTGTAAGATCAATGTTTTCTTGTAATGTTAATGACGCCTAAAACAATCATTATGATCCATACGATCCGCGTATCACCTGCGAAAAAATGGAAATGAACGAAAGAAGATTGAAATATAATGTGTCATGAATATTTTTATTATGTTTTCATTGAGGATGCAATGTTAGATTAAATGTCAATGGTCTCCAGTTCAAAGTTATGATTGTGTAATGACGATCTGTACATTGACTAAGTTTGCTGTTTTTTATATACTTTATGAAAATGATTGTAATTATTATTATAATGGATATCAAGATAGCGATGATGGAACTCTAACAAACAATTATCCAACTGTTCCCATCTACAGCATTCGCTGAAAGACGAAAGACACAACAACAGAAAAGTAATGATGGAAGTAACAAACGATGAAATGAACGTTGTTAACAGAATTTAATTGAAACAAACAGAAATAAAAGGAGGCTTTAGTTTCACATGTAAGAACTTACGCGAGGAAAAGGATGTTATTCCTAAATATTGTAACAGCCGGGGGTTAAGTAAATACCAGATATAAAACAGACAAAATATTTTGAGTTTGGCAACAAGTTGGATTTATTCCAATTCAAGGTTTAGTCAAAAAGTCATATAAAGCCTGTACAATATAAAACAAAAGTCAATGTAAGCAGATCCCTATAATGTCTATGGAAGGGGGGGAAATAGAATAACATTCACAGCTTATTTCTAATAATCTTATAATTTACCCAGGATTATAAGTTTACTGGATATAGATTTTTGGCCTTTTTATCTCCATTACTTCTTGTTATATATCAATCAACAAGCAGCAGAAATATCTACCTTAATAATCTGCTAAGTTCAGGCCTGGAGATGTTGGGTCACTGAATGGCGAGCGTGAATGAGGAATTCGAAAGCTGCCGCGCTTATATAGAGGTCAAAGGGGTCACGTGATCACAGAATCAACCAATCAGAGGTGACGTTACGTCTGAGAAATTTGGACAAGGGATCTGCTTGTACAAAGTAATTACTAAGTGACAACAACAACAGACATGCATCACGAGAGCAATTACATTTACCAATTGCTTTTTATAAACGCAATTTATAGCACTTTAAAGTGTAAAAATGCACATTATAATTACTGAGAAAAACAAGATTTCATATCGTCAGTAGACAGATTAACATTGCAATGGAGATTCGCCGTTAGAAAACTTCACGTTTCAATTACAAAATATATCTGATGTGCACATAGATATTATTGAACACGATAATTGCTTTTAGCAAACATTAACGAATAATTTCAAAGAGAGAATTTATCCCACAATAATAAAGTGAACAACAATGAGGAAACATCCCGTACATTGGTACTTCATACATGCTCATGGATACAGTGCATCGGTCGACCTGCCGCAACATAGTTCCAAGAACCATCTGCGTTTCCAGAGCATTTACATCATGTTACAACTGAATTAACTTATAAAAATGATTGTGCATCATTAATTAGTTGATCAAATACGTTTAGACGATCTTAGAAATTACATTTACTGAGATTCACCGAAGAATGACACATCACTCCAAAGTTGCTGAAAGTAAACATGGCGGCTGCCGTCGTGACGCTCAGCAGACGAATTATGCATTTTGGAAGGATATACAGTGACAAAGAACATTACTGATAACATTATGATTCAAGTAAGATTACCAATGATGGATATAATTAACTTCATATTTACGTTACGGTGGCAAATTGACAGGAAGCACAAATTACGATCGCATTGTAATGGCATGGGAAATAACATAGGAATTTACACATGTCTGACAGGTAGTTATTATAAATTTTAGAAGAACAATTATTCACGATTTCAAAGAAACATCTGTCAGTTGGAATTACATTATAACCAAATAGTTATTCAAGTAAACAATTACGATTTATTACTAAAATATTAGGAAAAGAATGAGCTTGAGAAAAGTAATAATTTAGTTCTGAAATTGACAAAAATACACTACATGCCATTACAATATTCATTTAAAAAATGTCAACAATGACACGTAAACTCATTACAATGATCATTCTATTCAGAGTTAGGTGGAATTCACGACAATTCATTTAATAAATCATTTCAAACCGGTGCAAAATTGACGTGAAACCGAACCCTTATAATTTATGCAAATATTCATTGGATTAAATATATTTTTAACAACAAACAAACTGATAGTGAGTGAGTGAGTGAATTATTGCTTAACGCCGCTTCGGCAGTATCGCAGCCATTAGCGGCGAGAAATTTAAGTTAATTGATAAATTTAAAAATAATTGCAAAAGTAAAAAGTAATGACACAAAGGCCATAGAAAACATCAGCAAAATAGCACAATGTTGTTAAAAGCTGATAGAAAAGATAAAATTTACAATTTGTCAAATATATTGACTGCTTTCAAAAAGTCTAAAATGCGGTGTTCACCAAATTGACTGAAAACTTGAGATAAAGGAATATCAGGATAAAATGTTTCTCTGATGTGCGCGGTGTCCCAACACTCACACAAAATGTGTTTTACTGTGAGGGGACACCAGCAGGGAATACACATTGGGGGGTCTTCTCCCTTTAAAAGAAAAGAATGAGTGAGATGAGTGTGTCCAATACAACATCGTCGTATAGCACAAGCTTCATGCCGGGTAAACGAAGATAAAGATTTGTAACCTAAATGAGGTTGAATAGTGTGAAGTTTGTTATACTGTTGTTGGTCCCATTGGGAGTGAGTGAGTGAGTTATTGTTTAATGCCGCTTCAGCAGTATTGCAGCCATTAGCGGTGAGATATTTAATTTATTTGCCTAATTTAAAAAAGAAAATTGCAATTGAGTGAGCGAGTGAGCGAGTTATTGTTTAACGCCGCTTCTGCAGTATTGCAGCCATTAGCGGCGAGATATTCAATTTATTTGCCTAATTTAAAAAAGAAAATTGCAATTGAAAAACAAAACACGGCACGAAGGCCGCAAAAACATCAGCATATTATCACGAGTTGAATAAAAGCTGATAATGAAAAGTTAAAATTTACAATTTGTCAATAAGGTGTATAGCCTTTAAAAAATCTAAAACACGATGCTCACCGAAATGAGTAAAAACTTGATTGATTGAAATAGAAGGATAAACAGTTTCCCTGATATGTGCAGTGTCCCAACACTCACATAGAATGTGTTTGATTGTGAGAGGACACTGACAGGGTATACATACTGGGGGATCTTCCCCCTTTAAAAGATATGAGTGAGTAAGATGAGAGTGTCCAATACGACATCGTCGTAGGACACAAGCTTCCTGCCGGGTAAAAGAGGATAGAGATTTGTAACCTAAATGAGGTTGAATAGTGTGAAGTTTGTTATGATGTTGTTGCTCCCATTGGGACTTCCAACGTTGTTTAATGTAAGATTTAATAGCAGGTTTGGAATCCGTATATGGAACTTTGGTAGGAGAAATATGTTTGAGGTTTAATGCTGATTTAGCAGCTGAGTCAGCTTTGTTATTACCTCTTATACCAATATGGCTAGGAAGCCAGCAGAAGACGATGTCACATTGGAGACAAGAATTATGAAGTAATAAAATATCCCTGATAATTGGGTGATCACTTTTACAGTTTTTAATTGCTTGTAGGCAAGAAAGTCGATCGATCTTCTTTGTGTAATTTGTAAGGCCCTATTAATGCGTACGATTTCAAATAATCGGAGTGAGTGAGTTATTGTTCAACGCCGCTTCGGCAGTATTGCAGCCATTAGCGGCGAGATATTTAATTTATTAGCCTAATTTATAAAAGAAAATTGCTATTGAGTGAGTGAGTGAGTGAGTGAGTGAGTGAGTGAGTTATTGTTTAACGCCGCTTCGGCAGTATTGCAGCCATTATCGGCGAAAATTGCTATTGAAAAACAGAACACGGCACGATGGCCGTAAAAACATCAGTGTATTATCACAAGTTGAATAAAAGCTGATAGGTGTTCTGGAATTGATCTTAGAGACATAGCCTCTCCAGGATTCGCGTTTTTGTTGGTTGACTGTGCGTCGAGCTTTAGCTCGAGCCTTGTGACAGTTATCTAAGTTAATTCTTGTAGGTCGTTTACTGAGCTTGCGTTCAGCTTTTTTACGTGCCTTAATGGCAGTTTCACAGGTTTCATTAAACCATGGCTTGTGAATGCGTGGATTTGCCGAGGTTTTAGGGATAGTTTCAGTTGCTATATCAATGAGACCTTTAGAAAAGGCCTAAACAGGATCAGTTGCATTACCTATTTCATCAAATATAATACGATCACGGCATAGGGCAGAAAATGTACCCCAATCTGCCTTGGTAAATGTCCAACGAGGATTGTGCTCCTCGGGAATAGCTGATGAGGGTTCTAATACAATTGGGAAGTGGTCGCTCCCCCATGTATCCTCATGGACTGACCATGAGAAGTCATGTAAAAGGGATGCATCGGTTACTGATAAATCTATAGCTGTATATGATCCTGTAGCAGGATGTAGATATGTGTTTGAACCATCATTGAATAGATATAAATCATTTTTGGTAGGGAAACTTTCGAGTATTTTACCCCTAGAGTCTAGGGTATTACTACCCCAGAGGGGATTGTGACCGTTGAAGTCACCTATGATAATAAAAGGTTTTGGTAATTGGGTAACAAGTTGATCAAGATCTTTTATAGTAAGATCTTGAGATGGTGGAATATATAAAGAACAGAGAGTTAAAGTTTTAAATAATGATAAGCTGACAGCTACAGCTTGTAATTGTGTTTTTAATGGAATTTCTCTGTGGATAATTCCATCACGTACTAAAATTGATGCACCCTCTTTTGCCCTATCAGCAGAAGGGGAGAAAGAATTATAAAAAGTGAATGGTCTCATTCCAACTGTATCAGATGAGTTTCTTGAAGGCTAATAGCTTGGGGATTGTATTGTTGGGCCAACAAGCCCAATTCATTAAAATTTACCTTAAAGCCTCGACAATTCCACTGGAGAATCGCCATGGATGCTAGGATAAAATAAAATATTAAAAGCCTCATGATGGAGGTTTTACAGCAGAAAGATGACGGTCCTTGGACCGAGCCCTGTGCCCCTTTTTTGGGGAGTTGTTAAGAGATGCTGTGTCTGATGGGTCCATAAGGACGTCATCACACTCATGGTCAAGAGATCCATATTTGTTGTAGATCTCTACCGCACTCCTCTGGCCTTTGGGAGTGCGGTTTGCTGATTTGGATTTGGAATTTTAAGAATTTTGTTTTGAGGATGATGGTTTTGAATTTTTAGGTAGTTTAGATCCTGTCGGTTTGACAGGCTCTGTAAGGGACAGAAGAGGGAATGTCATGGTACCTATTGTGGAAGAAGTTGAATCGCGGAGTTTGTATTGAGTTGGGAGATCACTCGCCCACTGAATGTCTGTCTGAGTTGATACAAAGCGTTTAGTGGCAGTTGCTGATGATAATATGTTTGAGTATGAGGGTTTAGGACCCTCAAGAACCAGGCATTTAGCTTCGGGGAAAGAGATATTCTGGGTGAATTTAAGTTTGAGTATTTTGGATTCCTGTTGCCACCGTGGGCACTCCTTGGAGGAAGCCAGGTGTTCACCAGCACAGTTGGCGCATTTCGGCAACTCCTTGCATTTGTCTGGATGGCTTTCATCGTTGAGTTTGCCACACTGTGGACAAACACGGCCATCCGCTTTGCAGGAGTTGCTTCTATGGCCAAACGTCTGGCACCGGTAGCAATGGAGGGGGTTAGGGATATATAATTCCGTGGGGAGTTTGTAGTACCCTGCATACACTGTTTTTGGAGCTTTTGGGGTTGAAAATGTTAACAGATAGGTTCGCGTCTTGATGAAGTTATCCTCCTTCTTGATAGTGAACTGCTTGACAGCAGTCACTCCCTGACTCTTAAGGTTGTCAAGAAGCTCCTGTTCGGATGAATCATCGAGACAGCGATCCTTATCCCGGATGATGGCTTTGCTGCTGTTTAGTGATGTATGGGGAGAGACTTTAACAGGTTTGTCAATAATGTTCTGCAAAGTGAGAAGTGACGTTGCCTGTTGTTTTGTTCTTACTTCCACAAGAAGGTACCCATTCCTAATCTTCTTTACATCCTTTACATCACCAGCCCTACCTTGAATGGTCTTGGTGGTGGCGAAAGGATTCAGACGGAGAGGTTTATCATCAGTGGATGATATTACCAGAAATGGAGGAAAGCTACTTGAATTTGCATTAGAAGTTGAAGTTAATGATGAAGGTTTTGAATTTGTTGATTTTGCAAGTTTAGTTGATTTTGATGCTGTTGCCTCTTCCTCAGAAGAGGGACAATCATCCGTTGAAAGATTGCGCTTGTTTTTAGCTGATCTGGTCATGTTGGGTTGGTAAATATTCATCAACCTGGATCCCCACCCACCACGGAGCACCAACGAGGGCAATGCTGTATGTCAGCGGGTCTCCTGCTGACTGCACCGGGGATAACAGGACGATATACTCCACTAAAACGTTGCCAATGGAAGGAAAGCATTGAGGAAATGTGGTGAGGGTATGCAAGAGAGCGCCAAGAAAGTAAAGAAAATAATTGTAAAGAAAGGTAGCAGCGTAAGAAGAGTGAGAGAGTGAGTGAGTGAGTGAGTTATTGTTTAACACCGCTTCGGCAGTATTGCAGCCATTAGCGGCGAGATATTTAATTTATTTGCCTAATTTAAAAAAGAAAATTGCAATTGAAAAACAAAACACGGCACGAAGGCCGCAAAAACATCAGCATATTATCACAAGTTGAATAAAAGCTGATAATGAAAAGTTAAAATTTACAATTTGTCAATAAGGTGTATAGCCTTTAAAAAATCTAAAACACGATGCTCACCGAAATGAGTAAAAACTTGATTGATTGAAATAGAAGGATAAAAAGTTTCCCTGATATGTGCAGTGTCCCAACGCAGTGTAAGAAGAAGGATAGCAAAGATGTGCGCAACCAAGTGCTTGGCATGACCAGCCGATTGACCAGACCGGACCAATCTGGCCACCTGTCTAGATGAAGTCGGGGCCGAAGCAGTGTTTTGGTCAGTGGTAGCATTCTGCTACACACATGCCTCAACCACCAGGCATCCTTCCTCCACCCGTACAGGTCGCAGTCAACGGCAAACAGACTGCCCCCTTTTAGTCGCCTCTTACGACAAGCAGGAGGAACTGAGGGCCTATTCTAACCCGGTCACCCGGCGGGGGTCAAATAATCGGATGTTTTGCCTGAAATGACATTCAGTAGATATATCTTTCTGGTAAAAGTAATCATTTCTTTTCATAAATGTTCAAAGTTAGCGAGTGTAAAGAGCATTTAACGATTTTCATTTCAGGGGAGGGAACTTGTGTAGCCTTGTATGTCGCGTGAGATGAATGGATGACAACGTTATATGTTATGTTTTCAATTTAGTTGGATCGACCTTCTTTGTGTAATTATTAATGCGTACGGTTTCAAATAATTGGCATTTTTGGCTGAAATGACATTAAGGAGATATTTATTTCTTGTAAAAGTAATCATTTCTTTTCATAAATTTTTCGAATTTAGGGCAAACAACATAACTCTTTATTGCTACTAACAGATCATACTTAATTTAATTCATGATTGATTTTAACAGACGATTGTAATTTTTAAGGGCCTATCAATGCGTACTGTTTCAAATAATTGGATGTTTTGCCTGAAATGACATTCAGTAGATATTTCTTTCTTGTTAAAGTAATCATTTCTTTTTATAAATGTTCGAAGTTATGATATACAACTTAAGTCTTTATTGTTACTAACAGATCGTATTTAATTTAATTCCCTTGATGATTGTAACAGGTGATTGATCAACGTGGAAGGTGGAAGAGACCTGAGGCAAAGCTATCTACCAAATACAGGAAGAAGGAAGCCGCGAAACAAGCAAAGGTTATCAGGATAAAACCTGAAACAGGGAAGATCTGTTACAAAATTAAATACAACAAGTTCAACGGCTACTGGTACTTGGATTTCCCAAGATTTCTCGGCCCTCCAGCTTTTATGATGTTCCAACGAGACACCGGGATATGTTTCCCCTTTGATGACTTCATATCCGTCTTGACAGCACTGAGAGCACAACTAGCAGAGTAGTAGTCATAGAGATCGATCATGTCTGGTACCTCCAAAAATGAAGCATATATCCATGTAAATTTTGTGGTAAAAGAGTTAAGGGGTATACGAATATGAAAAAACATTTACTGGATGATGGCTGTCAGGACAAAATGCAGTCCTCATCCGAGAGTGTAAATAGATATACATGTTCAATGTGTAGTACTCAATTGTTATCACGTACTAAATATTACAAACACACTAGATCGTCTTGCTGCAGAGGGATTCCATCAGCAAGTGATACGCATCCCACGACGTCTTCTGCCAAACAGGGAGCATCGTCGACTGCGAGAAGAGTAAAATGTGGGATGTGTAAGAGATTTTTTGATAACAGGAAACTGCTGTGGCGGCATCGACGTTTATCTCACATGGGGGGAAGCAGTAGTGACTTACAATCGGAGCCGTGGCGTGATGGAGAAGGCGCGCAGAGTCCGCCTTGGATGAATGCTAGAGGAGAGATCACGGATGACGCTTTGCACGAGGTGTAAACTGTCCATAAATCCATCATATTGCAGAAACTTGCAGAGACTCCGGACAGTATGACAACTCATTGTCGCCGTCCTATCAATGTTAGGCATAAGTATAACTTTCCCCTTGCGTTGAGTGAGGACGCTGAATCTATCGATTTTCTATCTCAATTAAAGTATGTATTTAAAAATGAGCAGAAATCTTTTAAGGTAAATGTCTCAAACGGTCTCATTCTACAACACGTAGAAACCAGAGAGTATCGATATTTCATAGCTTATCAAAATCGCAGCAGATTACCACGTCGTACCCTTCATATGTTCCTCAAATGGAAACAACATCTCAAGACACGAAGGGGGAAAGGTGTGACCCTAGATGACTTCCAAGGACTGGTAGTACCTGATGACGTCCCAGAGTTTGAAAAATGTTTCAATCTCAGCGTTAACGTCTTCCGCATGATCGACGAGGGATATTCTACTGTGACTATTTAGCTCTCCACTAACTCTTCCAATCATGGAGGTAGGAAATTACCTACTTTGAACATGAACTGTTACGAAGGACATTTATCTTATATATCCAAAATGTCTTCTTATACCAAGAGATATAAGAACTGTCATTGCGACAAGTGTTTCCCACTCGCGTACAGATTAAAACGTCAAGAGAGGAGTGCTTGTTCGAAGAGGACAAAAATTACGTTCACCAGGAGGATAATATAAATCAACTCGGACCTTTTTTATACAGTAGAGGAAACTTTGGGAATCTCCATCTCGCCAGAAAACCGAATGTACGACTACTTCATAATGTTTGATGGAGAAGCGATGCTGACGAGGGAAGAGCATGATATATCAAAGCAGGGTCATCATACAAACACAGAATGGACGAGTCGTCACCATTCCATTTCCACTGTTGTATGTTCAAACGTTTCGGGATATGATGAACCTAAGTGCATTGTCAATTCAAACATAGAGACATTATTGAACGAAACCGTAGCGTACATGTCCGAAATAGCAGAAGAATCAAGAAAACTAACTGAATTCAAACTTCATTTGCAGGATCAAATTGATAGAATAAAGTCCATTTCTCATTTTAAGACTTCTAATTGTCGGGATGATAAGAACGTTAGGGATAGAGCAGATATAAACGACAGCGAGGACATGACAGATGGTTCAGTCATATTTGATGATGGCGAGAATGAGACAATTTCAATAGCTATGCTGGACAGGTTATCTAAACCGAACATTTACCATGATTGGATGGAGAGATGGCAATAAGATAGTGACGCTTCTGTTAATTACAACAGTTGGGAAGATATAAGAGAAGAAGACGTACAGTGCTCTCCCACAATTTCACGTCCTCAGTCGAAGCATTATAGCAATTCGGCCAACCTCCATCTGAAACATGCAGAACAACTCTACAATTCGGTTGAAAAGTATTGTCGGCAAATTCCGGCGTTAGGATTCAATTCCTCGAGTGAGTGAGTTATTGTTTCACGCCGCTTCGGCAGTATTTCAGCCATTAGCGGCGAGATATTTAATTTATTTGCCTAATTTAAAAAAAGGGAAATGCAAGTAAAAAACAGAACAAGGCATGAAGGCCGCAAAAACATCAGCATATTATCACAAGTTGAATAAAAGCTGATAATGAAAAGTTAAAATTTACAATTTGTCAATAAGGTGTATAGCCTTTAAAAAATCTAAAACACGATGCTCACCAAAATGGGTAAAAACTTGATTTATTGAAATAGAAGGATAAAAAGTTTCCCTGATATGTGCAGTGTCAAAGAAGTTCAATCGTCACCAGGCTAACTATTCAACGGTAGAGAAGGAGGCGCTAGGGATGATCCTGTCCCTCAAGCACTACGACATCTATTTGAAGGCAGCATCTCATCAAGTGACTGTCTTTACGGATCATAACCCTCGGACATTTATCCACAGGATGAAAAACTCTAACCAGCGTGTACTACGTTGGAGTCTTTTGTTGCAGGAGTTTCCAATAACTAACCAGCACATTAAGGGAACAAGCAATGTCATAGCCGATGCCCTGTCCAGAGCATGAATCCTGACATTACCCTTGCGGACATGGTGCTGCTGTACCATGCTGAGGACACTTGAACTGTGACTTTTTAGTTTTAGAGCGTATCATATCATAAGTTCTGTATTTTTATAGAACATTTTCATACATATTATGCATGCCAAATTTTCTAATTTTGAAGGGGGTCATGTGAAGATACTCGTCTTAGAGTACATAAATTTGATCAATGTAACAGGGCACAGAATGGTTCCAGCTTGACATTTACTTTATAGTTCTATAAACACATGTCAAGGGGTGACTTCATGACTTAGGGCTTTTTAACGAATGTCTCCTCCATTGTTGGCACGTAAGTTTATAGTAATGGTTAAATTCCAAGCTAGGGATATCATAGTAGAACATCCTGTAAAGGGTTAGTTCCCTACGAGGACTCACACTGAACGGACACACTAGGGTAAACCTTACTTTTTTCTTTACCCTAGGCGTGTGCCCTTTCTAGCCTTTCAATTCAATAACAACTGATCATATTTGATTATATGACTTCGTGCTCTATAGTGTCCTTGGCATAGACATTTTAGCATATAAAGATATAGCATATATACTGTCAGATTTATAGTTACCTTTAACTAGGTAATTCATGTTACCTTTAATTATTTGATTCTTACTTTGGTGGTCGTTTTCTAAATATTGTAATGGTTTGTGTCTAAATAAGTATTAGGTTATATATTGAAATAAATACTATAGCTTATGGCTTGGTTGTGTGATATTTTGTCTACTTGGAATCTCTATTTTCCCTATGGTATGCAGCTGATCGAGAAGGTAGAAAACGGGCAAGACTGATGAAAAACTTCATCAACAACAGCCACGCGCACAAACACCTGCAGACTAAATTGTTGATAATTGTAGTTGGTGTGAAGTAAGTGTCGTCCTAAAGGAGTTAAAACGATGTGTTGTCAATAAACCAAATTCAGTCAATATATACTTGAATGTTGGTTTTTTTTATTATCTTGAACAGGCATTATTTTTTATTTTTCGGAATCCTCGGTTACCCAAAGCCGAATTTTCCAATGTCCGTCAATTTATCACCCCTTGTACTTTTCATCTGTACTAAAATTGCCTGCACTTGATTAGATTAAACCTTAGATTAGAATGTTTGAGTATAATGACAACGATAGGCTACAGTGTGTTAGATTTAAGGACGGTCATAGTCATTAATTTAAAAGAAAAACACATAATGAGTGAGTGAGTGAGTGAGTTATTGTTTAACGCCGCTTCGGCAGTATTGCAGCCATTAGCGGCGAAACACATAATGAGTGAGTGAGTGAGTGAGTGAGTGAGTGAGTGAGTGAGTTATTGTTTAACGCCGCTTCGGCAGTATTGCAGCCATTAGCGGCGAGCAAACACATAATGAACAAGGGGAAATAAAGTATACAATTTGATCTATAACGATACACTGAGTTATCATTAAATTGTTATATACAAGTCAAATAACGACTATAAAACATGGGAAGACAATTCATTCTTAGACTACACAAACGATACCAATGAGTGATAGAAGTTATCTGTATCTGAGAATGAAACTCTGCAGTGTAGTATTCCTATTTAATAAGGTGAGGTGAGGTGAGGTGAGTTAGGGTTTAACGCCGCTTTCAAGAGTATTTCACTTATATCGCGGCTGCTAGTATTATGGCAGGGAGAAAGCCCGCAACGCTGTATGGCTATGCATTGCGGTGAAACCTGCGAGCATCGGCTGGAACTAGCGAACCATGGGTGGTACTGCACTGAAATTCAGTGTAGCATTGCACCCAAACCTTACTGCGTGTAGAACAGTTCTCTACTGCAGACAAAGTTGCCGTGCCCCTGGCGGGATTCGAACCCCGGACCTCTTGATCCGAAAAAAATGATTGTGAAATCGGTGTGCTACATGACTCAAGTGCTCGATGTACTGGCTGATATAAAAGGTTGTCGTTGAAACGGAGGTGGGGAGTAAAATATCAGATGTAATGGAGACAGCAGTATCAGCCATTGAGATGGCTAGTTTTGCCAACTTTGACTTCAACACTCGCCGGCGTGACCTCGTCAAAACTGATGTGCACCCCACCTACATGTCGCTGTTCTCCCCCTCAGTACCAATCAACCAGCACCTCTTTGGGGGCGAGATCAACAAAAGACTGGACGACATAGAAAGATCCAACAAGGCTGTGGCTAAAGCTCGCCCGAGCTTCCCCCCTCCTCGCCTCAACAGAGGTATGTCCAGCTCCCGGGGCAGAGGCGGCAGAGGCCGACCACGCTTCACGCATCATGGATCAAGAGGAGCCGCCAATGACCAGGCTTTTTTAGCCAGGAGACACCACCAATTCAAAAGGAGGACCTAGAAAACCAAGCTATACAGGTACTTTCCCCTATCTGTTATGCAGGGCGAATAGCAGACTATTTACACAATTGGCAAAACATCAATTCTGATCCATTTGTGTTAGATACTGTAACAGGGTGTCACATTGACTTACCTGATGTAAATGACATTGCAATCCCTAAACCTAGAGTAGTAAAGGTTAACCAAACTGAGGCTCTCTTTATTGACTCTGAAATCCAAAATTTGATACATCAGGGTGTTATTCATCCTTCAACCCGCTGTGCTGGTGAATGTATCTCGCCTATTTTCACTAGACAGAAAAGGAGTGGTTCCTTACGAGTTATTCTGAACTTAATGGCATTCAACAGAAATGTAATCTACGAACATACAGTCAGCTATCAATTTGATGCAACCAAATTGTTTCATGGCTAGCATTGATCTGAAAGATGCGTACTATTCAGTACCTGTTGCGATAGAGCATCGCAAATATCTTTAGTTTATCTGGAATGACACCTTGTATGAATATACATGCTTACCAAATGGGTTGGCGTCTGCACCCAAAAAGTTCACAAAACTGCTGAAGCCAGTGTTTGCTACTTTACACCAGAGAGGATGTTTAGCTGTGCCCTATTTAGATGATTCCTATATTCAAGGGGACAGTGCACGGGAGTGTAGTTATGCAATCAGGGAATCTATATCCATATTCCAAGAATTAGGATTTGTGATCAATGTTGATAAGTCCCAGCTTGTTCCTAAACACTCAGTAGAATTCCTAGGATTTATCCTTGACTCGGTGAACATGACAGTCACACTCACCCCCACTAGAGTTGATGAAGTGAAAGCAGCATGCTTGTCACTCAGGAATCAAAACCGGGCCCCTATTCAGACTGTAGCCCAAGTGATAGGACTTATGGTTAGCAGCTTTCCAGGGGTGTCAATGGGTCCGCTCTACTACAGAGAGCTTGAAAATGCGAAAGTTGATGCATTGAAACGTCATTGCGGTAATTTCAAAACCTACATGAATATTTCACCTGAGGTGAGTTGAGGTGAGTTAGGGTTTAACGCCGCTTTCAAGAGTATTTCACTTATATCGCGGCTGCTAGTATTACGGCAGGGAGAAAGCCTGCAACGCCATGTGGCTATGCATTGCGGTGAAACCTGCGAGCAACGGCTGGAACTAGCGAACCATGGGTGGTACTGCACTGAAATTCAGTGTAGCATTGCACCCAAACCCGACTGCGTGTAGAACAGTTCTCTACTGCAGACAAAGTTGCCGTGCCCCTGGCAGGATTCGAACCCCGGACCTCTTGATCCGAAGCCGAACGCGCTAACCACTGCGCTATCCCGCCCCCTATTTCACCTGAGATAAAAAGTGAACTAGAATGGTGGATCGAAAATATCCCAAATGCTAGCAAGCCTATCGCTCACATGGACCCCATTGTAGTCGTGTTCACTGATGCGTCTCAATCAGGTTGGGGTGCAAAGAGAGAGGGGGGAGGACAGTCAAATGGCAGATGGACCATTAGTGAAGCTGAAAAACACATCAACGAGTTACTCGCAGTATTCCTAGCATTGCAAGCCCTGTGCTCAGAGTTAACAAACTGTCACATTAGGTTGTACGTGGATAATACAACTGCTGTTAGCTATATCAATGCAATGGGTGGTAGCCGATCAAGAAAATGCCATGTTATTGCAAGAGATCTTTGGAAATGGGCACACCTTAGAAACATTTGGCTTAGCGCTAATCACATAGCGGGCAAATCAAACATGGTGGCAGACAAAGAATCTAGGTTGTTTGATGACAAAACTGAGTGGATGTTACATAACAGTGTATTCAGTCAACTGTGTCAATAGTGGGGTACCCCTACTGTAGACATGTTCGCTTCACGGCTCGATGCTCAGCTCCCTCGTTATGTCTCTTGGGGACCAGACCCAGGTGCTGTATATTGTGATGCATTTAGCAAGTCATGGACTGGTGATTATGTTTATCTGTTCCCTCCTTTCAGTGTGATCAGTCGCTGTCTGCAGAAACTGGAGCGAGACAAGGGGACAGCGATCATAGTAGTGCCAGACTGGCCGACACAGAACTGGTAGTCAAGTTGATGGACATGCTTATCAACGAACCACGAATACTCCCTCGGAGGATGGATCTTCTCAAACTTCCACACAACAACGAGATACACCCGCTGAGAAAGAAGCTCACCCTCTTGGCATGTCGCTTGTGTGGAGAGCGATGGAGGTAAGAGGAGTTCCGCCTGACGCTAGACCCGTCATCATGGCGTCCTGGAGACAGTCAACACAGAAGCAATACAATGTGTTCCTCCATAGGTGGGAAATCTTCTGTGATCAAAGGGAAGTTGATCCCATTTGTGCCTCTATAAATGATATGTTACTATTTCTCACTACACTTTATCAGTGTGGGTTAGGATACAGTTCCATTAATACTGCACGCTCAGCTATTTCTTCCCTGTAAGCATTGAACAGTGATATCAAGTGTGGTAGTCACCCCTTAGTTGCACGGTTGATGAGAGGGGTATACCAAAGTAGGCCTACTCAAGCCAGATACTCTAGTGTGTTGGATGCAAGTGTAGTTCTGAAATGGATTGAAAATATGGGAGACAACTCTTCCTTATCTCTTAAACCTGACACTGAAGTTAACACTGTTGTTAGCTCTCACCACTGCCCAGCGTCTGCAATCCCTGCATATGAGTGAGTGAGTTAGGGTTTAACGCCGCTTTCAAGAGTATTTCACTTATATCGCGGCTTCTAGTATTATGGCAGGGAGAAAGCCCGCAACGACAGTGGTTATGCATTGCGGTGAAACCTGCGAGCAACGGCTGGAACTAGCGAACCATGGGTGGTACTGCACTGAAATTCAGTGTATCATTGCACCCAAACCTTACTGCGTGTAGAACAGTTCTCTACTGCAGACAAAGTTGCCGTTCCCCTGGCGGGATTCGAACCCCGGACCTCTTGATCCGAAGCCGAAAGCGCTAACCACTGCGCTATCCCGCCCCCTGATAAGAATGAATACCGATCGTATTTCCAAACTAAAATTATGACCACTTATTCACCCATCTTCCTTTTCAGACACCGAAAGAGGAAATCGCCGCCCTTCTCAAGGCGACGATGTCCCTCTTGAAGGCGATAGATGGACTACTACAAAAACAATTGTAAACGTTAATCATGCCATTCACCCTTTTGTACAATTTAATCACAGTTTTTATAAATGTAAATATAATTGATTTGAAATCCTGTTTTGAGACTTAAAGCGAAATGAAATTTTGGACCTTTCAAAAAAAATTTTTTTTTCAAAAGGGTAAAAATGGCATGATTAACGTATAGATAAAATTTTACATATTGTATTTTAAACGTATTTTAATTGTCCATTTTTAAATGTTGTGTGTGGGGGGGGGGGGGGGGGGGGGGGGGGTGTCGTACCACGGATATGTCGTTTTGGTGATTCAATTTCCAATTCGCATTTCTATGGTATCTTCAACCCATGTTTTCACATTAGAACAACCGATCTTTGACTCTATGGTATTTATTGTGACTACTGGATTTCGAAAAGAATGGAGAGTCAAAATTTATCTGTATTTAAAACATCCTTATCCTTTCACGTTACAGACACCATTTGTTTATTCAATTATCAGAACTGTGGCTTAAAGACTTCGCGGTGGAGTGGAGCTCTCAGGGAATGAAATTGTATACGCCTTATCTAAATCTATGTTTGAAAAAGTTGATGAAAACTATAAAAAGAAGAAATTCTTATCTCTACAGTTTGTGAGCAGTATCATGTAGTAGACGACCACAACGATAATGATTACCCTTACAACACAGGTACGGAAATGTATAATCGTTTTTTAAACAAATTGAGTGTATCCAGGATAAATCTGAAAGTGAGGGTTAACATATTGTTTGTACTGAATAAAATACCATTTGTGAAAACGATGAGAATATTGTATTATCATTCTGAGTCTCTTAATCTGCGATGTATTTACTTTCAGGAAATGAAGTTGCTTGTTACTTGGGAGCTCGAGTTTCGACCTTTTGGCTTGTGTGCATGTTTTTTAAAAAAATTGTAATGGCCCGTCGAAATATCTAGACTAATCTTTGAACTTTTGGTGGCATTTCTACTGAAAATTTCTATTAGTTTGAATGTACCAAAAATTCCCAGCTTTAACTTGATTAATAAGAGAGCTTCCCATTTACTCGATTTCAACAGGAGTGACAAATAGATTACACACACCCCATCACTCACCTTCCTCTCAAATTTTAAACATCTGCACAGACGATCACATCCAGAGAGGTTTTATCTTTCAATGAACGTGTATGAAAAGTGGGTTATTGTGAAATTTGTTTGTTGCAGAGTTACTCGAGGGTGAAAGGTCATTGTATTATAAGGTGAACAAAACTTTGTAAGATATCGTTAAGGAAACACTTTCCCAATCATGCGAAATCTGCTTATCGTATAGAAATCAATTAAAGAACATTACCGCATAAACGCGCACGCACATGCATTCCCACATGCATTTTCTTTGTTGTTGTTGTTGCTAGTTATCACACCCATGCTACGTTTGGAAAATTTAAAAAAAACGTAATTTACGTCACGCACCGTCTTCTATCTGGTATAAAAGTCATCAAATGTCCTCCCTTCCTGAGTTCGAGCTTATTTTGCAAGAAGGAAGATTACTATGTTTACGCTTGTTTTTTACTCATCAACTACAGAGTTTCAACTTTGCTGTGGAGTCCATCCACAAACTGATACACTTTTAAGCATTGAAACAAGCACAAATTTGAAAAATATTCTGATATAATTTCTAGAAGAACAACGACTGTGGTTAAATCGAACTTTCATTCAAGATTTCGATAGATTATTAACTTTGATGGTGGATGACACTCTGTTTTATTCGACAGAAACGCCAGAAGTTTAACAATACAGACACTGTCGTCATCGTCTGTCTTCATTTTGGACTTGGACGAAATCAGGGAGACAGTGGAGCTGTTGATTAAAGGGGAAGTCACTCTTCAAAAAGCTTCATTCAGGAACCAGTACGGTTATCTAGTCTGAGAATTAAATGTAAGTAGTGTGCACATTTCCTCTACATTACTTTGTCTATGGTTTTAAACATTCTTTAATAAATAAAACAAGATTTGTGCTTTTGAACTTAACATAGTTCAAGTTCGATTCAGTGAAAACATTGTCCTATCCTTTTAATGTCTCACTGTGTGATGTAACATATCGAATCCCTGTCTTCCGGGTTGAGTGCCGAGTCATAAGCAGCATTCGAACAAAAAACTCCTGGCATGTTATTGTGAAGAGATAATAAGCAGTTTTTTTTATTCCTCATGTAAATATCATGTTCGTATTAAACAAACATTTTCATCGCATCTGGTAAGGTGAGGTGCGGTGAGGTTAAGTGAGGTGAGGTGAGGTGAGGTGAGCTTTCAAGAGTATTTCACTTATATCACGGCTGATATTAATATGGCAGGGAGAAAGCCCGCAATGCCATGTGGCTATGCTTTGCGGTGAAACCTGCGAGCATCGGCTGGAACTAGCGAACCATGGGTGGTACTACGCATTGCACCCAAACCTTACTGCGTGTAGAACCGTTCTCTACTGCAGACAAAGTTGCCGTGCCCCTGGCGGGATTCGAAAAGTCATCATCTCTTAAAAAAATGTGTTATGACACTTTGTCATAGGTAGTACACGGGTAATATTTTCTCATTGAAGTGAATAATTTAAACCATAATTGCATTATTGTTATTTATTGCTCTCAGCAGGGGTTAAAGTGTGATATATCACGACAAAATGAGTATGTCTTAAAGCATTATGTATTATTCAGACGACTGAAGGTTAACAGAGAAGAAGAAATATATCTTTATAAATGTGTCCAACGCTGAAGTAAAATCTTGGTGGATTCGGTGTTTTCTTGACGTTTTGTTGGACTTTGATATTTCAAATTAAATAATTTTATCAATTGTTGCGATTTATCAATAGTTTTTGCACCTAATTTTATTTCAGATGCCGAAAAACAAAAACTACACTCCGGAACAGCTGGAAAAGGCTGCGAGTGCCGTGCGTTCAAAAACTTTAGGCTATAAACGTGCAGCTAAGGAGTTTGGCGTTCCCAAAACAACGCTTGTGGACCACGTGTTGGGCCGATACTCCCCAGGGAGTCGACCTGGTCGTCCAACCGTCTTGGCGCCGAAAGTTGAGGAACAGCTGGTGCAGAAGGTTATCCATGCTGCTGATAAAGGCTTCGGTCTCAGCAAGAGGCAGCTGCTCCTTAAGGTGTCTCGTCTTTCAGACGAAAGGCTGTTCAAAAATGGAATACCAAGTAACGACTGGTTCGCTGGATTGAAGAAACGCTACCCAGATCTGGTCTTGAGATGCCCTGAGAAGTTAACAACTTCAAGGGCAAGAATGCTCAACTCTGTCGTAGTTGAAAAATATTTTGTAGAGTTAGGGCACATACTTACAGACCTAGGTCTGGCCAAAAGGCCCCATCAAATTTGGAATTTGGACGAAAACGGGGAAACAGTTCGAACATACTCCCTCCAAAGTACTTGCGGGGAAGGGCAGACGAAGTCTTACTAGCAGAGTTTCTAACTCGAGAGAGAGCATCACAGTTTTGGCCTGCGTCAACGCAGGTGGGTGTTCTATGCCTCCCATGTGCGTTGTGAAGGGCAAAACGCAGAGATCACTTCACTCCTTTGCCACTCTAGATGGACCAGAAGGGACCTTCTGGTCCTATCAAGACCTTGAAAATAAGGTCAAGGTCACCAAATCGACTGGCGTCTGCGTCATCCTCCAATGTAGACCGGCACCAAATTTGAAAACATTTGGTCCAACCGGTCATAATAAGTGGTGATAACAAGAGTTCGAAAAGTGGTCAAAGTGTTGTAGTGACTTTGAAAATAAGGTCAAGGTCACCAAAATCCCCTGGTTTCTGCGCCATCCACCAGTATAGACTGACACCAAATTTGAAGACTTTGAGTCCAACTGGTAAAGATATATATCGCGTTAGAAAAGTGCTCAAAGTGTTGCGGTGACCTTGAAAATAAGGCCAAGGTCACCAAAAGTAACTGGTGTCTGCGTCTTCCCACACTGTAGGCAGAAACCAAATTTGAAGACTCAACGCTTCATGAGATATCGCGTAAACAAGAGTTAAAAAAGTTGTCAAAGTGTCGTGGTGAGCTTGAAAATAAGGCCAAGGTCACCAAAAGTGACTGGTGTCTGCGTCTTCCCACAATGTAGGCAGACATCAAATTTGAAGACTTTGGATGCAACGCTTCATAAGATATCGCGTAAACAAGAAATGTGACGTACGGACGGACACCGCTGAATACACAGTCCCCCGTTCCGGCAGGGGACAACTAAGCCTATCTACATTACCTGTTAAAAGCAATGAAATATTGGATTATACCCGTCTTCACGAGTATCTACAGTTTATTTGCTTTGTTAATCATAATTTTATTCCTTTCACACGTGATAAAACATTGACATTACGCATGATTTCCTAATGTCAATGTTTTATCAAACACTCGCCGCTTGCAAATGCACGAGAGTGTCGGTACATTTCAAAGAGTTGATCCAATTTTGTTACCTTTAAGTTTCTTCTCGTCCTTTTTCTCACAATTTAATAAGCCATGTGTGCAAATCATCCGGTGCGATACTTGTATGTCCTCAACGTGGAGGTTCATATATCCACCTTGATGGAGTTAAATACGGAAGAATTCGTAATATTATCTTAAAAGGGGATAATTTATTCCGCAACTTAAATCTTTTCCCCAATCTGAGAGTAAGTGTTTTAAAAATTCTTACTTATTACATTGTAGTCTTCTCATTATTGTTTGTATATAAATAATTACTAAAACAATGATTTATTTTCAGTCTATAAAAGGAAGAGGTGTGACATGCAAATCCTTCGAAGGAAGTGGAATTGTAGTCAATGGAAAAGTCCGTCTCCGTAAGTACATTAGAAGTACATTCTTGATTATTTTAATTGGTTATAGTCCGTCATTAAATTAAATATAAAATCATGACATTAATTAGTTAACAGAGATACAGATACGGATGTTTGTAGTTGATGTATTTTCGCATTTCGTATTTTCTCTAGAATTACTGAAAGTACTCCAGTAATGGAGAATGGACCAAATGGCCTAAAAAGGCGTTTGTCCTTCGGGACAATCGAAAGTCAATCCCCAATCGCCGGTTCGTCGGTGCAGTGAGTATTTATTCTTTAAATCACAAATGGAATGGATAACATTATTTTGTTCTTATCTTGTAATTGCATTATTCTATCTTAATTTCTATTCAATCTCGTATACATTTGCAAAATTGTTCTTGTTTCCATATATGCGTATCGTGAATGTAACGTATGTTCTTCTGTGTAGCGACGCCACGTGTCCAGGGGACAAAGGGGCAGGAGATGTGGTAGAATACCCTTCATGGGTTCAAAGCCCCGAAAATGAACCAGTAGGTATACATTTTGATATTTAGGTTATAGTTTCTCTTCTATTCTGGAAAAAAAAAAGTTTTTGACGATAACAATGAATACCGATCGTATTTCCAAACTAAAATTATGACCACTTATTCACCTATCTTACTTTTCAGACACCGAAAGAGGAAATCGCCGCCCTTCTCAAGGCGACGATGTCCCTCTTGAAGGCGATAGATGGACTACTACAAAAACAATTGTAAACGTTAATCATGCCATTCACCCTTTTGTACAATTTAATCACAGTTTTTATAAATGTAAATTTAATTGATTTAAAATCCTGTTTTGAAACTTATTGATTTGAAATCCTGTTTTGAAACTTAAAGCGAAATGAAATTTTGGACCTTTCAAAATTGTTTTTTTTTTCAAAAGGGTAAAAATGGCATTATTAACGTATAGATAAAATTGTACATATTGTATTTTAAACGTATTTTAATTGTCCATTTTTAAAATGTGTTTGTAATGGGTTATTTTTTTATAGAATAAATCTGTTTGGGGGGGGGGGGGGGGGGGGGGGGGGGGGGTTGAAAAAAACCTGTTATGTTAAATCATTATATACGCCTATTTTTTAAACCGACTTTGAAATGTCATGCGTGACGCCCTTCGGGCATTTTATGACAGTGATTGATCTCGATGTGTGGACGACCTAATTAAACAAACACCTCCGGGCGTTTATCTGATGTATATACATTTTCCAACTCCTTTTAATGTATTCTACTGGAAAATCAAAGTCTTAATTTTTTTTAAAACACAAGTTCCGTTTGAGGTTCATTAAAGTCTTATACAGGTCAAAGGGGAGGTACTCCTGCAGACATTATGTATTGTTGTGATGCGTACGTAAAATATCTACACATTCTCACTAACTGTTGTACAGTGCACTGTTATTTCTCGCCATCATCAGTTGTCACTGAAACATCTGTCAATCCTCGTTGAAGTTTATGTCTGCTGTATCACTAGAGGCAGTCACAAGAATGAGTATATATATATAATATATATATAATATATATATAATATATATGAGTTCGAGTATATATATATATATATATATATATATATATATATATATATATATATATATATAGTATTATGTATGTAAGTATAATGCCAAATACGCCTATTGAATTCTATCAAGATTTGGAAAAGTCAAGAGAAAAAAAAGGAAAATATCATATCATGTTGGTGTCCGAGATAATGGCATATCTACCGATGAACGCCATCCGTTCCAATTCTTTATCGGAGTGTATGTACAATGTTCTGACAGTGTGTGGTTTGGACCGTCACATTACATTGCAGGAATTTAATGTGTTATACACACACCTCGAGGAGTATTTTAAGAATTGAAAGTGCACCACTCCTCCAGTCTCATATAACTTCAATTTGAAATCTCACGTGACAGTTTATTTTGTTGTTTTTCACTTCAATTGTGTGGATGTGAGCAGGTACCAAAAGGCGATTGGTTTTGTCATGATTGTAAAAAAGTGAACTTTTCATTGAGTGAGTGAGCGAGTGAGTTGGGGTTTAACGCCGCTTTCAAGAGTATTTCACGTATATTGCGGCTGCTACTATTCCGGCAGGGAGAAAGCCTGCAACTCCATGTGGCTATGCATTGTGGTGAAACCTGCGAGCATCGGCTGGAACTAGCGAGGTGAGGTGAGTTGGGGTTTAACGCCGCTTACAAGAGTATTTCACTTATATCGCGGCTGCTAGTATTACAACATTGCATTGCACCCAAACCTTTACTGTATGTAGAACAGTTCTCTTGATCCGAAGCCGAACGCGCTAACTCTTAGGCAACATCTCAGGTGTTTTTAATCACATACCGTGACACAATGACGTCCCTGTATTGTTTCACGTATTTGGTGTAAATTTCCTAAAAATATGATTTCAGAACATACCACCAACATCACGCATACGTCGTAAAGAGGCGGTTTTAACTTCTACCGTCACGATCTCGCCTCAGGCTGAAATTGCTGTAACGGTATTCCACATGGCTAGACGTACAGAGTTCATTTAAAACTTAGGCAGACTCTGCAACTTGACAGCCTACTCTTTACATAGTTGTATGCAGTTTCAAATGGACATTTTAACGGTAATCGATTATGTTTCAGAAATATATATCTGAACTGAATTTTAATAACTCTATATATTGGACTTGATAATGGGGCGTGTTATCAGTTTCCTGTTCCCGACAAATTTTCGCACAAACGCATCTCGCTTCGCGGAAATCTATTTGCTTCTTTAGACACAATCGACTTGCTCCCTTGGGATTGATGAGTGTCTGTGCACACGAACCGTATGTGAGAGAGGGCTAGCTAAATGTGTTACTGCGCAATGAAAGTGGTGTATATTACGTTTTATTTCTGAGATTTCAATATCGTTCCAAAGGAAACGTCAAATTTTAGGAATACTGTTCATTTAGATAGTTGACAGATTTAACAAGGTAACATTTGTGATAACCTTACCTTCAATAGTACAAATTATTGTACTGTTTCGGGCAAAGTCCCATGTGGGATTCGAAACCACACCCTACGAGTAAGGCATTCAGCCTTGGGAGCTCCGTCAATTTACGTCTATAAGAGGGGTACTGAATGTAAAACTAGCTTAACTATCTACTGTTGGACCTCGATTTTTGTCTTTCACCGCAATGCATAGCCACATGGCGTTGCGGGCTTTCTCCCTGCCATAATACTAGCAGCCGCGATGTAAGTGAAATACTCTTGAAAGCGGCGTTAAACCCCAACTCACTCACTCACTCACTTAAGTCCCAGCTCACCTCGCCTCGCCTCGATTTTTGTCGAGACGAACTGGTCGTGTGGTAAGCTGATGGTACGGTCTGTGCTTGCGAAAGTTGCCTTTCTCTGAGGATGTGGGTTCGAATCACACATGGGACTCTGCTCGAAAAAGTACAAGAATCTGTACTATTAAAGTTAGTGTTATCCCAAATGTAACCTTGTCACGTGTTAGATGCACAGGATTCTCGTTTAAACTGACGTAGAGTATGTTGGGGCATGGCTAGATATGACGTCACGAAATTAAGTTATTGCAGGCATGAACTGAATTTCTATGACTGTGGGGCGGGATACCGCAGTGGTTAGCGTGTTCGTGTTTGGATCTAGAGGTCCAGGGTTCAAATCCCGCCAGCGGCACGGCAACTTTTTCTGCAGTAGAGAACTGTTCTATACGCAGTAAGGTTTGGGTGCAATGTACACTGAATTTAAGCGTAGTACCACCCATTGTTCGCTAGTTCCAGCCGATGCTCGCCGCTAATGGCTGCAATACTGCTGAAGCGGCGTTAAACAATAACTCGCTCACTCACTCACTCCAGCCGATGCTCACAGGTTTCACCGCAATGCATAGCCACATAATATTGCAGGCTTTCTTCCTGCCATAATACTAGCAGCCGCGATGTAAGTGAAATACTCTTGAAGCGGCGGGGGCGGGATAGCGCGTTCAGCTTCGGATCAAGAGGTCCGGGGTTCGAATCCCGCCAGGGGCACGGCAACTTTGTCTGCAGTAGAGAACTGTTCTACACGCAGTCAGGTTTGGGTGCAATGCTACACTGAATTTCAGTGCAGTACCACCCATGGTTCGCTAGTTCCAGCCGATGCTCGCAGGTTTCACCGCAAAGCATAGCCACGTGTTGCGGGCTTTCTCCCTGCCATAATACTAGCAGCCGCGATATAAGTGAAATACTCTTGAAAGCGGCGTTAAACACTAACTAACTCACTCACTCACTTGAAGCAGCGTTAAACCCCAACTCACCTCAACTCAGATTATATAATGGCTGCTTTATGTTGTTTCTTGTTGAAGATTGAAAGGGTTTGTTCTCTAGATCAAGTACAATCCCTTCATATGATCAACAAAATTGTCAAAACATAACTTGAAACAACATTTTGAGAAAATTGGCTGTCCAAGTATATACAGATTTCTTAAAAAAATTTGAAAAGGTATTTTTGTTCCCGATGAGAAGACTCGCCGCTAATGGCTGCAATACTGCCGAAGCGGCGTTAAACAATAACTCACTCACTCGTTGCCGATGAGAAGATGAAGAGAGATTTTAGGTCATGGCCTGTGAGCCCTTTGTTTTGTGCCACAGGGTCACCAAATCTACAATTTAGAATCCCAATTGGCTAAAGTATACATACAACACTACGGCCTTGTAGGTATTTTTGTTCCGGAGAAGAGGATGAAAATAGGTTTTATGTCATGGCCCGTGGGCCCTTATAAATATGGGGCTAAAGGGTCACCATAGTCACAAATTTTAATCTCCATTGGCTAAAGATAAAGAGTCTGTAAACATTATTTCAGGCTTCTAGGTATTTTTGTTCTGGAGAAGATGAAAATAGGTTTTTTTGGGGCCCCAGGGTCACCAAATCTACAATTTAGAACCCCCATTGGCTAAATAGGCTCTACACAAAATGACAGCGTACTACGTGTTTTTGGTCTGGAGTAGAAGATGAAAATGTTTTTAGGTCATGGCCTGTGACGCCCTAAAATCTACAATTGAGAATCCCCATTGGCTAAAGTGTGTGCATACAACACTACGGCCTTCAAGGTATTGTTTAGGTCATGGCCTGTGGGCCCTTATTCGGGGCCACAGGGTCACCAAAGTTACAAAGTATAATCCCCATTGGCTAAAGAGTCTGTACACATTATGTCAGCCTTCTATGTGTTTTTGTTCTGGAGAAGATGACAATAGGTTTTTAGGTTAATGCCTGTGATGCCTTTGTTTTGGGCCACAGGGTCACCACGTCTACAATTCAGAATCCCCTCATCCAAGGAATCTATACATTAAATTCCAGCATTCTGGAGAAGGCGAAAAAATATACATTTTTCAGGCCAGATAAGCTAAAAATACGTCTTACCTAATCTTGCCGGAGTGTCCCAGAGAAACGTCCCACTTTGTCACAGACAGCCAGTATTGTTTTAGTGAACTCCTGTCGTTAGATCATCCACTAATTGGGTTACACCTAATACCGTTGTCAAATGATTGGCCGTGAGCTATTCTACAAACACACATGACGGTTAATGACCTACGATAATAAGCATGAACTAGGTAAAGTTAGCCCACGAATTTATAGTTCTGTTGCAGAATAATTTTCACATCGGACGACAGACAGAACATGTATTTTCATTCTATTTAATGGTTATAAGCTGCATGGACATAATATATGTATTGTTGTCATAGATTTGTTCATAAGTAATCATGAGTTATACCGCAATGCATAGCCACATGGCGTTGCGGGCTTTCTCCCTGCCGTAATACTAGCAGCCGCGATATAAGTGAAATACTCTTTAAAGTGGTGTTAAACCCTAACTCGCCTCACCTCATGAGTTATAAATGTGGCGTAGAAAAAGCAACAAGCACAGCGAACATTTTCCCCCTTTAGATTTAGAAAAAAAATGCTATATGACAGACGTGTATACTTTTTAACAACATCATATAATTACAATTAACATACTTGAATGAACGAAAACACAAAATAAGCACATTGTAGGTCAATATCAAAGAAGTGAATATGTACAAAAGGGGCGGGATAGCGCAGTGGTTAGCGCATTCCGCTTCGGATCAAGAGGTCCGGGGTTCGAATCCCGCCAGGGGCACGGCAACTTTGTCTGCAGTAGAGAACTGTTCTACACGCAGTAAGGTTTGGGTGCAATGCTACACTGAATTTCAGCGTAGTACCACCCATGGTTCGCTAGTTCCAGCCGTTGCTCGCAGGTTTCACCGCAATGCATAGCCACATGGCGTTGCGGGCTTTCTCCCTGCCGTAATACTAGCAGCCGCGATATAAGTGAAATAATCTTGAAAGCGGCTTTAAACCCCAACTCACCTCACCTCACCTCACCTGTACACGCAGTAAGGTTTTGGTGCAATGCTACACTGAATTTCAGCGTAGTACCACCCATGGTTCGCTAGTTCCAGCCGATGCTTGCAGGTTTCACCGCATGACACAATTTCAAAGATTCTGTAGGTTGCACTTCCTCAGATAAAATGTCATTGACATGGGTAATGGTCTAGAAATATGGTTAATAGATTCCTTACATGAACCAAATATGGTCAATATATATAGGTTCCTTTTTAAAAGTTTATTGACCTCAGATTCGGAATTTTCCATCAACCTCAAGGGAACTTTTTTAGGTTATGAGCTCAACTGTTTCTGTAAGTATAGGAAACAGCTGACCCAATAGCATGATTTTATTAGCAGCTCCGACTAAGTCGGAGCTGCTATCAGTTTTTGCGCAGTTTCCGTCGCCGCCGCCGCCGCCGCCGCCGCACGCGCGTTTTGTATTCGCTATAACTTTTTTCCTAGAAGGTTTTGAGAACTCATATACATAACTTCTTACTTATGCCCCTGGGGAATTTTTCTGACATGTTCATATTCAAGGTCAAAGGTCAAGGTCACGAGTTCTGAAATCGCTAAAAAAATCCTTGTAAACACGATAACTTGAAAAATATTTGTACCATCAGGCTCTTATTTGGTGTACATTAACTATGGAGAAAGGCCAAGATTTGAAAAGGTTTTCGCTAACATCCGTCAAAGGTCAAGGTCACAGCGAGGGCACGACTTAAGCATGCTTTTGCGAAAATGTCTTATTTCAACTATTAACACTTTAAATCATTAAATGATTGTTATACACAATACAAAGTGATCACTGATTGTGTGACCTTGAATTTAAAAGGTCAAGGTCACGAAATATGGTCAAGGTCACCAGTTCTGAAATCTCTAAATAACCTTTTCCCAAGAAGGTTTTAACACCTCATATACATATACATAGCTTCTTTCTTATAAACCTGGTGGATGATTTTGACATGTTCACATTCAAGGTCAAAAGGTCAAGGTCACGAGTTCTGAAATCGCTAAAAAAATCCTTGTAAACACGATAACTTGAAAAATATTTGTAGTATCAGGCTCTTATTTGGTGTACATCAACTATGGAGAAAGGCCAAGATTTGAAAAGGTTTTCGCTAACATCCGTCAAAGGTCAAGGTCACAGCGAGGGCACGACTTAAGCATGCTTTTGTGAAAATGTCTTATTTCAACTATTAACACTTTGAATCATTAAATGATTGTTATACACAATGAAAAGTGATCACTGATTGAGTGACCTTGAATTTTAAAGGTCAAGGTCACGAGATAGGGTCAAGGTCACCAGTTCTGAAATCACTTAATAACTTTTTTCCATGAAGGTATCAACACCTCATATATATAGCTTCTTTCTTGTACACCTGGGGAAACATTTTGATATGCTCACATTCAAGGTCAAAGGTCAAGGTCATGAGTTCTGAAATCACTACAAAAATCCTTGTAAACACGATAACTTCAACAACTTCTGTGCTATCAGCCCCTAACTTGGTATATATCAACTATGGAGAAAGACCAAGATTTGAAAACGTTTTTGCTAAAATCTGTCAAAGGTCAAGGTCACAACTTAAGCGTGCTATTGTGAATATGCCTTATGTTAACAATGAGCACTATTGAGTCATTGCATGATTGTTATACACAATGAAAAGTAATCATTGATGGTGTGACCTTGAACGTCAAGGTCATGAGATATTGGTTAAGGCCATGTTAATCTTTTGATCTAATTTTGAAATCAGAAATAGTTTTTAAGAACAAAGTTGTGAAAAGTGACCCCAGTGATGATTCAACTTGTTAGAATAACTTGAATAATGAAAAACATTTTGTCCAAAAAAATTCCAATTTTATTTATGCTGAGGAGAAGGCGGAACAGGGAAAGGCGAGACCCAAAGTTTCGGAGCTGCTCTGCTTTTGCGGTGTCCCGCAAACGCTCTTCTAGTTTCTGCACAGTTTGCACTTACCAAAAAGTTCAATATCCTCTACACACCCACCCACATATAAGGAAATGTTTAACCCAATAGCCTGATTTAATTTTCTCTAAAATAGGCACTTTCCAAGGGGTCATCATTGTGAAGTCTCGGTTCTTGAACATGACTGCTCATTATTTTGTTCCTTTTTTCCTACGTTTAGCTGATCCTCCACCCTGTTGATTTGAACTTGATTTAGAAAAGTGATTGGATCTTGTGTGTTTGGTAAGACTTTTTACTGTGGAAAAGGTCTTTGAACGAGCAAGAACTTAAAAAGAAGAAGAAATAATGTGGTGTTGCTTTTTAGCTCATCAGGCCTGAAAGGCCCGATGGGCTTATGGCATGGCATGGTGTCCGGCGTCCGTCCATCCGTCCGTCCGTCCATCCGTCCATCCGTCCGTAAACTTTTCGCTTTTTCGACTTCTTCTCCAGAACCAATGACTCCACAGAGCTGAAATTTTATGTGCAGACTCCTTGGCCAATGGGGGTTCTAAATTGTAGATTTTGTGACCCCATGACCTCAAATGGGGTCACAGGGGTCACATCCTTAAAAACCTATTTTCATCTTCTTCTCCAGTTCCAATAGGTCTAGAGAGCTGAAAAGTTGTGTGCAGACTCCTTGGGTAATGTGGATGTTAAATTGTAGATTTCGTGATCCCGTGACCCCAAATGGGGTCACAGGGGTCACATCCTTAAAAACCTATTTTCATCTTCTTCTCAAGTTCCAAAAGGTCTAGAGAGCTGAAAAATTGTGTGCAGACTCCCTGGCCCATGGGGATTCTAAATTGTAGGTTTCGTGACCCCGTGACCCCAAATGGGGTCACAGGGGTCACATCCTTAAAAACCTATTTTCATCTTCTTCTCCAGTTCCAAAAGGTCTAGAGAGCTGAAAAGTTGTGTGCAGACTCCTTGGCCCATGGGGATTCTAAATTGTAGATTTCGTGACCCCGTGACCCCAAATGGGGTCACAGGGGTCACATCCTTAAAAACCTATTTTCATCTTCTTCACAAGTTCCAAAAGGTCTAGAGAGCTGAAAAGTTGTGTGCAGACTCCTTGGCCCATGGGGATTCTAAATTGTAGATTTCGTGACCCCGTGACCCCAAATGGGGTTACAGGGGTCACATCCTTAGAAACCTATTATCATCTTCTTCTCAAGTTCCAAAAGGTCTAGAGAGCTGAAAAGTTGTGTGCAGACTCCTTGGCCAATGGGGATTCTAATTTGTAGATTTCGTGACCCTGTGACCCCAAATGGGGTCACAGAGGTCACAACCCCAAAAACCTATTTTCGTCTTCTTCTCCAGTTCTAAAAGTTCTAGAGAGCTTAAAAGTTGTGTGCATACTCCTTGGCCAATGGGGATTCTAAATTGTAGATTTCGTGACCCCGTGACCCCAAATGGGGTCACAGGGGTCACATCCTTAAAAACCTATTTTCATCTTCTTCTCCAGTTCCAAAAGGTCTAGAGAACTGAAAAATTGTGTGCATACTCCTTGGCCAATGGGGATTCTAAATTGTAGATTTTGTGACCCTGTGATCCCATTTGGGGTCAATGGGGTCACATCCTTAAAAACCTATTTTCATCTTCTTCTCCAGTTCCAAAAGGTCTAGAGAGCTGAAATATTGTGTGCAGACTCCTTGGCCAATGGGGATTCTAAATTGTAGATTTCGTGACCCCGTGACCCCAAATGAGGTCACAGAGGTCACAACCCAAAAAACCTATTTTCCTCTTCTTCTCCAGTTCCAAAAGGTCTTGAGAGCTGAAAATTTCTGTAGAGACTCTTTAGTCAAAGGTGATTCTTAATTGTAGGATTGGTGACCCTGTGACTCCAAATACAGGTCACGGGTCATGATCTAAACATCTATTTTTTGCTTGTTAACAATGTATTACTTGAGATAACTTAGATATTCAACCTTAGATAATAAAGTAAATCCTGATGAGCTACAGAGCCCATGGCTCTATTTTCAACTTCTTCTCGAGAACAAATGACTCTAGAGAGCTGAAATTTTATTTGCAGACTCCTTGGCTAATGGGGATTCTATATTGTAGATTTGTTTACCCGGCGACCCCAAATAAGGTCACAGGGGTCACAACATTTAAAGGGGCAGTAGCACGTTTTTTTGCACAAATAAGTTGATGAAATGTATTTGAAAAATAATTTCACCAATAGTAAAACATCCTTCTCTCTTCGGAAAATAAAGTTTAAAATGAGTGTACATGTTTCGGTAAAGCCATGGGAATCGTTTTTGTAATACAAAATAATAAGTTGTGTTCACAATAAAATGGCCGCCATGCAATTTTTGCTTTATACGCAACATAGTTTTTACCACTACAGATAATTGGTTTTGTGTAATAAGATGTTTTACCCTCTAAAGTTAATTTAAATGACATAAACTATCATTATAAATGGGAAATTTGACAAAATAAATTTTGAAAAAAACGTGCTACTGCCCCTTTAAACCTATTTTCATCTTCTTCAGTACAAAAAGGTTTAGAGAGCTGAGACATTTTGTGTAGACTCCGTGGGCACAATGGATTCTGAATTGTAAATTAAATGACCCTGTGACCCCAAATATGGATCACAGGGTCACAACCTACACATAACCCAATTCTAGCAAGCTTTGAACAGTACTCTTGAGATTTTATCTGCTCTTCACTTCACACTCCAATTGCTCAGGTCGTTGCTGGTGGATCGTTTTGCATCAGGGCCGAACTATCAGATCCCAGAGTTTGCTCCAGGATACTAGATCCAACAGTGGTATCCCAACATGCCTTCACTCTTTGCTAGACTGTCCAAGTGCTGTAGGACTCCCCACAAGTACTCTTATCTCCAAGGTCCTGTCGCAATTAGCGTCCTAGCCTCTGCGTCTGCTTGTGCTTCTGGCACCTGTGTGAGATGTTTGAAATAGTCATGACATATGTTACAGATGAAGCTGCAGAGACGACTGGTGTGGCAGACGGAAGGTCAAATGGTCAAAATCAATCGATCGAAGAAGAAACATCAAGTCAGCTACATGAGGGTGAGTAGGCAGCATAAGTATCACATCTGCCTACGAATCATAATGTGCAATAGATGTATCTCCATTTTAAGGAGGAGGAGTTTTTACGTTTTAATTGCATTTCTTTGATGCTGTGGAATCTCATGCGTGCTGCGGTCTTTGACATTGAGGTAGGCCTATGTGCTGGTTGACAGATTTGAGCAAAATATTATTTTGAGAAACAATATAATATCAAGAATTATTGAGTAAGAGATATTGAAATATAAAAATAGATTTATTGGAAATGTCTATGTTGCCAACACAAAAAAAGACTGAACCGACTTAAATTTGAATTAAAAGAATGGATGACGTGATCCGTATTATTATACCCCTGACCTAAAAGGTCGGGGGTACATAGTAATACCAATGATTCCGTCGTTCCGTCCCTCTGAAGAAAACAATTTTCCAATCGATTACAGAAAAACTATTCATCTCATCCTTTTCAAATTTGGCACATGTCTTCTTCACCACTAGGAGAGGTGCAGTGCAAAATGAAACACAAATGTTTTAATTTTTGGCGATTTTTAATTTTTTTTTACTTCGTCATATTCGGAGCTAGAATGGATGAAGCTACTTCTGTGTTGTGATTTGTTGATTTATCATTTTCTTTTTCATGTAACTTTCATCAAAAGCTACTTCTGTGTTCTTGTTGATTTTACTATTTTATATTCCTACTGGTTATACTTTGGAAAAAGTTAAAGTTTCTTTCCTTTCAGCCATAAAGTGCTGTATATCCCTCACTGTGCTTACAGGGGTGTACTTCCATGTACCTGTTGTTTTAAGTCACTCGAATGAATCATTATGATGGATTAATTTCCAAAATAAAGTTGAAATCAGTGGTAATGGCAGTAGTGTATTATGTTACCCCTACCTTTTCAAGTTACTATTGTCCCTACTATTACTTAAACCACCTTTTTTACATGAAGAGACTTGTCCTACCCTTTTCACAAACACTTTAATCTTAGCAAATACATTTCAAAGCTTATCAATCCTTAGGTGTGCAGACATCTCTCTCTCTTTAAGTAAAATAAAAATGTCAAACTTTAACAGTCGGGGGTATTAGTGAGTCACGCTCACATTTTTGCTTGTTATATCTTTTTATCATCCAAAACTGGCTCCCACAGTAGATATCGCTTGTGTGAGATCAAGCGATATCTCCTAGTAGATATCGTTTTGACAGTAGATTTTGAACAATGACCTGTTGGCGTCAGCTTCATGACATCACAATGATATTGCATCATCAAGTAATGACATCACAATGCTATGACGTCATAATCACGATTACGTCACAATGCTATGACATCACAGCACTGGAAGCCAAATGGCAGTTTTGTGTTCAGATATTTTCATTTTTCATTAAAAACTAATGAAGAATGATTTTGGATGATAAATAGAATCTCACCCTCGTGTCTTCTGATATCAAATATATCAACACTCATTGATAAAAGTCAAAATATCCTCTGCAAGCCTCGGATATTTGTAAATTTTATCAACTCGTGTTGATATATTTGATATCAGAAGACACTTGGGTGAGATTCTCTATTTATCATCCAAAACTGTGTTCCACAGGAGATATCGCTTGTGGGAGATCAAGCGATATCTCCTAGGAGATATCTTTTTGGCAGTAGATTTTGCACAATGCCCTGTCACAGTCAACTGCATGACATCACAATGCTTTTGCGTCATCAAGTAATGACATCACAATGCTATGACGTCATAACATGATGACGTCACAATGCTATGACCTCACCGCACTGGAAGTCAAATGGCAGAAATGTACTCAGATATGTACGCTATTTTCCCTTAAACGTAATAAGAATGATTTTGGATGATAAATAGAATCTCACCCTCGTGTCTTCTGATATCAAATATATCAACACTCGTTGATAAAAGTGAAAATATCCTCGGCAAGCCTCGGATATTTGTAACTTTAATCAACTCGTGTTGATATATTTGATATCAGAAGACACTTGGGTGAGATTCTCTATATATACAAGTGATATTTCAGAGCACCTGTTTGAAATTGTTTTTAAATATGTTACAGTTGACGTTACTAAGATTACTGCTATGGCAGGTGGAGAGGCAATCAACTCAGTTGTCACTGGTAACGTTGATGGAAACCAGAATATCATATATGGTGAGTTAATAATGGTTGTGTCAAAAACAAAAATGGCATCCGGTGTCCATTTATAAAACTTGTGGTATGTAGAGTGCTGCAATCATGAGTATAGCATTCAAGTGAACATATATGGTACCTAATACTTTTTTCGTCTTCTGGCTTCAGTTCTCATTTATTTTATTTTTCAACAAATTGCTGCTTGTCTTCATCAAGTTGTGAATTACAAATTCATCAAAATATTACCTTCATTGATATCTTTTAATTTGACTGTGTTTTAATTATGTAATAGCAGCATAACGGGGATATCCTCTCGAATTTCGTTTCCACCCTTTTAAGCACAATGCTATTACATCAGCGTATTAAAAGTCAAATGGCAGTGATGTGCTCAGAGAAGTACATATTTCATTGAAACATAATGAAGAATAATATTGGATGACAAATGTATCTCATCCTCGAGTCCTCTCAATTATATTGACACTCTGATAAAAAGAAAAAATATCCTGGGCAATCAATTCGTGTTGATGTACCGTATTCTCGCGGGTATAAGACCAGGCAAACAAACATCTTGAAAACATGGGGGTGGGCTAGTATACGAGAGAGACCCCAACTCATGAGACCGAATCCAAGATGGCGGCTCGGAACTAACACAAATAGGCAAGGCATGTTACCGGCATAACAAATATTGTACTTTGATGTTTCAAGTCTTTTAAACATAAACATAATATTATTAATATTCATTCATGTTATTTTTTATATATATGATAATTATATTATGCACTTAAACATCATTTTTGTTTTTCAGAATTGTATGATCGGCGACTGGAAAAAACATGAAATCATTGCCATTAATTTTTAGCTCATCAGGCCTGAAAGGCCCGTTGGGCTTATGGCATGGCATGGTGTCCGGCGTCCGTCCATCCGTCCGTCCGTCCATCCGTCCGTAAACTTTTCGCTTTTTCGACTTCTTCTCCAGAACCAATGACTCCACAGAGCTGAAATTTTATGTGCAGACTCCTTGGCCAATGGGGATTTTAAATTGTAGATTTCGTGACCCCATGACCCCAAATGGGGTCACATGGGTCACATCCTTAAAAACCTATTTTCATCTTCTTCTCCAGTTCCAAAAGGTCTAGAGAGCTGAAAAGTTGTGTGCAGACTCCTTGGCCAATGGGGATTCTAAATTGTAGGTTTCATGACCCCGTGACCCCAAATGGGGTCACAGCGGTCTCATCCTTAAAAACCTATTTTCATCTTCTTCACCAGTTCCAAAAGGTCTAGAGAGCTGAAAAGTTGTGTGCAGACTCCTTGGCCCATGGGGATTCTAAATTGTAGATTTTGTGACCCCATGTTAGCAATGTATTACTTGGGAATCTCAAGTTGAGATAACTTAAATATTCAACCTTAAATAATAATCAAATCCTGATGAGCTACAGAGCCCATGGCTCTATTTTTTATATGCTTCTGTTAATTATATCTTCGTGTGAATGATAAGGAACAAATATCACAATCAAAACATGGACCACAATTTCTTTGATGTGTATTTTTTAAACTATGACTTTTTTGACAAAACTCACAGGTATAAACATTCTTTTTGCTCTGGCCTCTTGAAGTAGAGTGTCATGTGGTACGTCTGCCAGGGCTCCTTCAAAGTATTTGTCCACACATCTCTTGGTTCCATCATGAGACACTCATGACAATGCTCAGACGGATGATCAATATCACATCCATAACATCTCTTGATGCGCATCTCATTTACTTTTGCCGCCAACCGCAACATATATTTTCGAGGATAGCCTCAAACAGTTCTTTAAAAGTGTGGGGTTCGGGGTTCCTCTCAACACTCATGGTAGTTATCCGATAAGGTCCTCTGTAACATGGTCTGGTGGTGACATCAGATGAGTTTGGTATTGAGGCTGGTAACTCTTGTCTTAAAAGTCTTTTGTCATCCTCCTCAACTTCTTCAGATAAATCGCCGCTAATGGCTGCAATACTGCCGAAGCGGCATTAAACAATAACTCACTCACTCACTCTCTCATCAGATAAAATAAGAATATCTACATTCGTTCTTTGGGTATTTCAGAATATTCTGCTGAACCGATTCGTAAAGGATATACAACATTATTTGATGTTCACCTTAATCTATACCATAAACATTGATATTTAAACGATTTGCTTTTTCAAATTTGGAAATTTTACTGAGTTTCATGGGAAATGAAGAGCCTTTCAAATCCATCTCATGTATTCTTTCCTGGTAGTGAGTTACTTGTTCCCTTGATTGGATGGAACTGGATACAAGACGCTGTATACAAAACACATGTCGTCTTCTATGTTTTTAATGTTCACCAGACATTGCTTTTTTTCCAACGAGGGAGGGAGGGGTAGATATGAACTTCCATGAAAAGGTCGAAATTTGAGTATGGATAATTTAACACTCAAGACTTACGGAATATTGATATGTTTCAGACAACATTGAATATTTCAATCGCTTGCCCTCGAAAAAGTCCATGTTTGGATATATTCAAATCTATGATGTCCTTGTAGTATTTAAACATGACATATCTAATGTCAGGTGTCCCGTCAAAGCAACATTCTTTATCTTGAAGCCATTCGTCGTTATTCTTAATCACTTCTTCAATTTTGCGAAATTCTTCTTCATATGATTTCATGCTTCTTGTTCAAGTTGCACTGTGAAATGTGAAGTAAATTTTTCTCGCTGGACCCTCCTTTTTATAATGAGTAAATAATGAGACTCATGAATATGCATGCCAATGGTTATGATTTAATATGATTTAATCAGCTGACTATTCGAGCTCCTGAGCTGCTTCCATCTTAAATCTTCCTTTAGTTTTTTTAAATTCATGAAACAAAACATAATTTATTTATTACAGTCCGTAAGAGGAAGAGGTGTTAGGTGTCGTGAAATGTTTAAAAAGAGGCATATTCTCATCAATTGAAAAGTATGAATGTGTAAGTATATTATATTTCTTTCTTATAATTTATTGGTTAGTCTATTATAAAGAATATGAATTTATTATTTCTGTCTACATAGTATACGATGTACAAAGGAAAAAAAATGTGTTTAATTTGTGTTTTATAGTGATAGACATTGAACATGAAATAAATATAAAAATTACTCATTCACATTCAACATTAGTTGATAAATTATTTCAATTGACTGTGTGGGTTCATTAAGTGAACACCAACTCAGAATTAGCTGATTATATGATTATCAACTCAACACTTTTAGATTTTGATTGATTGACATTAAGTGAACACCTTCTCAAATTGTTTTCATTCATTGATTGTTTGAAAATAATTAATTGACATACTCAGCCATTTGGGTATATAATATGTCATTGCTCCCTTCAACACTGCCGGGGCTAGCATGACTTTGAAGAGTTGTCCGTCCCTTACAGTGATCTTCTCTTTGAATTGTATCTCTAGCAAGATACATTTAGGTAGGTCAGATATCTTGCATCTACTTCCACAAGGGTTTCCACATGTTCTGAAAAGGTGAAAAGAAAAAAAGGGTCTTAACCGTATACATTGTTTTTCTTGTTTAATAAAAGACAACAGTAAGTGCACAATATGGAAAAATATCAAACTTGACTCTCTTCATTTATCGTATGTATTGTATCTTTATGTACCGAATCTTTTGATCTCAAAGAGATGTTAGTTGTAGGACTTTTCTTCTAAATTTTGTTCACTTTTGATACCTAAAGACTAACATGAAACCTACTAATAAAGTTACTATCAAAATACTTGTTTCAATTCCTAATTTATGTGTGTCACTCTTGACATCACCGAAGTCGACATTGGTGATGGTGGTGGTGATGATGGGAGTAGATAGCTCGGGGAAGCTAAACATTAAAAAAGCAGGGGAAGCAGTGATACTACCATCATTAAAGCTACTAGTACACTCGGTGAGAATGCTATTGCTAACGCTAGAAACACTTGTAGTGTCAGTAGTAGTGACAGTTAGATCATAAACCAATTTACACTGACGGTTCTAAGGATGACTCCTTCAATAACATATGCTTCAAGGCTGCATGATCGCAGCAGCATCTTTACTGCAGAAGCTAAGGCCGTCCATCACATTAACAAGTTCGCTGCTTTATAAAAAAAGCAGACAATTGGTTGGAGTGCAACTTAAGTCACGAAATATGCAAGTGTCATCTACAAACATTTCTCAAGTTGTTTTCTTCCCAAGTAATTTCTGTTGCAATTAGGTAGTATTACAAATATCATGGAATCCCTTATTGGTGAACGTTTTGAACAGGATGGCGTCCTTATTCAATCCAATCAAACATCATTTACATATATGGCTGACTTGTGACTTAAAAGCGAGAAGTGCGCATCTGTGAGTGATGAAACTCTGATTACTGACCGAATGTTCACCATGTAACATCTTTGCAACTAATCAGAATTGTATATTGCTAATTTGTGCATGTTGTTCAGCTTCCAAAGTACTGGACTGTCTTCACACTAACTTGGCTGAGCTTACATTTGCTGCGTAAGTGGTATAAAGGTGAAAAGACAAACACAACGATTATGAAACGATTATTTATTGTAAATGAAATGCCACAGAACACTACAAAACTACTACTACTTATGACATTTTAATGGGTTCGATTATACGCCATTAACTGATTGGACAGATGAGAAAAGCCACAGAACTACATTTGAACAGTCAATTGTTCGGTTATATCCACAGTTGATTATGAATAACAATTCCATTCTACAGTAGATAAAAGGATACAGCACTCTTTATGAATTGATTATATGAAATATAATGTTGACACCAATGTCTCGGCTGTTCTCAGTTCATTCGAGATTTAATTAAACCTACACCTACGGCCAATCTTGAATGTTATTTAATAATCTCTATTTTCGCTTTTTAGAACTAGCAAGTGTAGCCTGAATTTTGGGTGATACTTGCAGATGGTGTTCTTTCAGCATGGTATGCTACATGCTCACCTCTGTTTTCATTCTGCAAATTCTTTTCAGGAGATTAAGAGTCGCATGAAAAGCCCCAGGTGTCTATCCAATCACATACTTGATCTTCCAAAATATCCATCTTCGGGGTGATGGTGTCCCCAGGAAATGTGCGCCTGAAGAAGGACATGTACTGTTTGACAGCTTGATTGATGGCTGATAATTCAGACTTTAACACGTGATTGTCATGGGCAACAAGGGAGTGAACTCTCGAAAACAACCCATTCAGATGTTCAAAGCGATCTCTTATACAGTAGGCTTGTGTAATTATTTGCCTATCTTGGGTCATGCTTGCTGTGATACGTGGGATACCTCCACAAACATCTTCATAGACTGTTGATTGAAAATATAAAGTACAGTGGTTCCTGATAAATGATCTCCCATGGTATGCCTGGGGAGGCACATAGCCTGAGCGTCCCCATGTGACGACATCGAGAACATTCGATCGAGATAAATAAACAAATCAAAAGTTGTCACGAATTCGTCAGAGAGTAAATAAAAGCAGGGTTACCGATAGTTAGCGTCACTTTCCTGCAAAGATTCACAGAGTGCGATGAGTAAGGCGATATCTCCCTGTCCATTCCAAATAACACATAAAAATTGTACATGCAATCGGGGAGCGGTGGGGAGCATAAAGCCTTCAAGATCGAATATGTAAATAATCATAACTCCCTTAGAATGTTAAGAAAGTTGCTCTGTCTTGTTGTAAACTGATTGGAATCTTAACCTTGTATAGAGAATCAAACTGAAAGAAGATAAGTTTGTGAACGGATCGTCATTTTAAGTATTTGTCACTTGCTCCTGTTCTGACATTTCACAACATGTGTGAACTTGTTCTTCATCAAACATCAACCAAAACAGAGTTCCAATAAGAGTCGTTTAACTATTTGAGTGACCTCTAAACGGTAACACAAAATCAGAAGTCTTTCGATTTGTATTCGCTTCTGCTCCTCGTCTGCTTCTTCTACAACACAATGTTCCGTTCTTTTCTACGAAATGTTAAAAAGCAATTCTTTCTAAATTCTGCATTCTCGTAATACAACGTGTGGACATTGGTGAAGTCTAGTCCAGTGGCAGTTCTTTTTGCTCCGGCCTCTTGAAGTAGAGTGCCATGTGGTACGTCTGCCAGGGCGTCATCAAAGTATTTGTCCACACATCTCTTGGTTCCATCATGAGACACTCATGACAATGCTGAGACGGATGATCAATCTCACATCCATAACATCTCTTGACACGCATCTCATTTACTTTTGCCGCCAACCGCAACATATATTTTCGAGGATAGCCTCAAACTCTTCTAGAAAAGTGTGGGGTTCGTGGTTCCTCTCAACACTCGTGGTAGTTATCCGATAAGGTCCTCTGTAACATGGTCTGGTGGTGACATCAGATGAGTTTGGTATTGAGGCTGGTAACTCTTTGTCTTAAAAGTCTTTCGTCATCCTCCTCAACTTCTTCAGATAAAATAAGAAGATCTACATTCGTTCTTTGGGTATTTCAGAATGTTCTGCTGAACCGACTCGTAAAGAATATACAACATTATTTGATTTTTACCTTAATCTATACCATAAACATTGATATTTAAACTATTTGCTTTTTCAAATTTGGAAATTTGACTGAGTTTCATGGGAAATGAAGAGCCTTTCAAATCCATCTCATGTATTCTTTCCTGGTAGTGAGTTAACTGTTCCCTTGATTGGATGGAACTGGATACAAGATGCTGTATACAAAACACATGTCGTCTTCTATGTTTTTAGGGGCGGGATAGCGCAGTGGTTAGCGCGTTCGGCTTCGGATCAAGAGGTCCGTGGTTCGAATCCCGCCAGGGGCACGGCAACTTTGTCTGCAGTAGAGAACTGTTCTACACGCAGTAAGGTTTGGGTGCAATGCTACACTGAATTTCAGTGCAGTACCACCCATGGTTCGCTAGTTCCAGCCGTTGCTCGCAGGTTTCACCGCAATGCATAGCCACATGGCGTTGCGGGCTTTCTCCCTGCCGTAATACTAGCAGCCGCGATATAAGTGAAATACTCTTGAAAGCGGCGTTAAACCCTAACTCACCTCACCTCACCTCTATGTTTTTAATGTTCACCAGACATTGCTTTTTTTCCAACGAGGGAGGGAGGGGTAGATATGAACTTCCACGAAAAGGTCGAAATTAACAATAGATGCAATTACAACTATGTAAATGATTTATTACTGAGAAAAGTATACTGTTTGCGTTTTTGATACTTGCTTCTTGGTGCAACTGGTGGGAAAATGCGTCTCGAAACGTTAACATGGATCTTGGTGCGCTTTAATTCCGAAAATGCTCCCTGAAGTGTATGTAAAGGACATAATATTCCTGGAATGGTATTTCACGATCCAATCCACACACAGTCAGGAACTTGTACATACATTCCGTTAACGGGTGTGAACGGATGGCAGAAATTGGAAGGAATTCCATTAGCTGCGACACCAACATGATATGATCTTGACTTTTCCCAAAAAATGATGATAGAATACAAATGGCGTATTTTGGTACAATACTTATACTTATACACTCATATTAGGTAACTGAAACAACATCTGTCAATCATCATTGAGGTTTATGTCAAAGGCAGTCACGAGTATGAATAACATTACACTGTATAAGAGTTGTACGCATCACAACAAAACATTACGTCTGCATGAGTAACTTCTCTTTGACCAGCATAAGACTTTAATGAAAGTCATGAGTATGAATAACATTACACTGTACAAGAGTTAGTGAGAATGTGTAGATATTTTACGTACGCATCACAACAAAACATTACGTCTGCATGAGGAACTTCCCTTTGACCTGCATAAGACTTTAATGAAATAAACCGCAAACGGAACTTGTTATTATTTTTTTGAGTTTGTAAAAAAAAAAAACAAAAAAAAAACAAAAACAAACGAAAAACAAACTAAAAAATAAAAAAAAACTTAATTAAATCGCTATATTATATTTTTCCAAGTAGAATACATTAAAATGAGTTGGACGATGTATCGTCCACAGTCATCAATCAATGTCATATAATATGCCCGAAGGGCGTCACGCATGATTGTTCAAAGTCGGTTAAAAAATGGGCGTATAATAGCGATTTTGCATTACGTTTTTTTTCAAAATGATATAGCCTGATTTAATTTTCTCTAAAATAGGCACTTTCCAAGGGGTCATCATTGTGAAGTCTCGGTTCTTGAACATGACTGCTCATTATTTTGTTCCTTTTTTCCTACGTTTAGCTGATCCTCCACCCTGTTGATTTGAACTTGATTTAGAAAAGTGATTGGATCTTGTGTGGTTTGGTAAGACTTTTTACTGTGGAAAAGGTCTTTGAACGAGCAAGAATTTAAAAAGAAGAAGAAATAATGTGGTGTTGCTTTTTTATATGCTTCTGTTAATTATATCTTCGTGTGAATGATAAGGAACAAATATCACAATCAGAACATGGACCACAATTTCTTTGATGTGTATTTTTCAAACTATGACTTTTTGACAAAACTCACAGGTATAAACATTCTTTTTGCTCTGGCCTCTTGAAGTAGAGTGTCATGTGGTAAATCTGCCAGGGCTCCTTCAAAGTATTTGTCCACACATCTCTTGGTTCCATCATGAGACACTCATGACAATCCTGAGACGGATGATCAATCTCACATCCATAACATCTCTTGACACGCATCTCATTTACTTTTGCCGCCAACCGCAACATATATTTTCGAGGATAGCCTCAAACTCTTCTAGAAAAGTGTGGGGTTCGGGGTTCCTCTCAACACTCATGGTAGTTATCCGATAAGGTCCTCTGTAACATGGTCTGGTGGTGACATCAGATGAGTTTGGTATTGAGGCTGGTAACTCTTGACCTCTCTCTATCTACTCATAAAAAATCAAATACAGACCAATTAATATTTCAACAGGCATTTTTTGAACTTCGTAATTTTTTCGCAGATTATAAACCAATTTACACTGACGGTTCTAAAGATGGACCCACAGTTGCAGCAGCAACTGTGACTCCTTCAACAACATATGCTTCAAGGCTGCATGATGGCAGCAGCATCTTTTCTGCAGAAGCTAAGGCCATCCTTAAGGCCGTCCATCACATCAAAAATTCAACTCCAAATAATTACATCATCTTTTCTGATTCACTTTCTTGCCTACAAGCAATTAAAAACTGTAAGAGTGATCACCCAATTATCAGGGATATTTTATTACTTCATAATTCTTGTCTCCAATGCGACATCGTCTTCTGCTGGCTTCCTAGCCATATGGGTATAAGAGGTAATAACAAAGCTGACTCAGCTGCTAAATCAGCATTAAACCTCAAACATATTTCTCCTACCAAAGTTCCATATACGGATTCCAAACCTGCTATTAAATCTTACATTAAACAACGTTGGAAGTCCCAATGGGACCAACAACATCATAACAAACTTCACACTATTCAACCTCATTTAGGTTACAAATCTCTATCCTCTTTTACCCGGCAGGAAGCTTGTGTCCTACGACGATGTCGTATTGGACACTCTCATCTTACTCACTCATATCTTTTAAAGGGGGAAGATCCCCCAGTATGTATACCCTGTCAGTGCCCTCTCACAATCAAACACATTCTATGTGAGTGTTGGGACACTGCACATATCAGGGAAACTTTTTATCCTTCTATTTCAATCAATCAAGTTTTTACTCATTTCGGTGAGCATCGTGTTTTAGATTTTTTGAAGGCTATACACCTTATTGACAAATTGTAAATTTTAACTTTTCATTATCAGCTTTTATTCAACTTGTGATAATACGCTGATGTTTTTACGGCCTTCGTGTCGTGTTCTGTTTTTCAATTGCAATTTTCATTTTTAAATTAGGCAAATAAATTAAATATCTCGCCGCTAATGGCTGCAATACTGCCGAAGCGGCGTTAAACAATAACTCACTCACTCACTGGTAACTCTTGTCTTAAAAGTCTTTTGTCATCCTCCTCAACTTCTTCAGATAAATCGCCGCTAATGGCTGCAATACTGCCGAAGCGACATTAAACAATAACTCACTCACTCACTCTCTCATCAGATAAAATAAGAATATCTACATTCGTTCTTTGGGTATTTCAGAATATTCTGCTGAACCGATTCGTAAAGGATATACAACATTATTTGATGTTCACCTTAATCTATACCATAAACATTGATATTTAAACGATTTGCTTTTTCAAATTTGGAAATTTGACTGAGTTTCATGGGAAATGAAGAGCCTTTCAAATCCATCTCATGTATTCTTTCCTGGTAGTGAGTTACTTGTTCCCTTGATTGGATGGAACTGGATACAAGACGCTGTATACAAAACACATGTCGTCTTTTATGTTTTTAATGTTCACCAGACATTGCTTTTTTTTATACGAGGGAGGGAGGGGTAGATATGAACTTCCACGAAAAGGTCGAAATTAACAATAGATACAATTACAACTATGTAAATGATTTATTACTGAGAAAAGTATACTGTTTGCGTTTTTGTTACTTGCTTCTTGGTGCAACTGGTGGAGAATGCGTCTCGAAACATTAACAGGGATCTTGGTGCACTTTAATTCCGAAAATGCTCCCTGAAGTGTATGTAAAGGACATAATATTCCTAGAATGTTATTTCATGATCCAATCCACACACAGTCAGGAAATTGTACATACATTCCGTTAACGGGTGTGAACGGATGGCAGAAATTGGAAGGAATTCCATTAGCTGCGACACCAACATGATATGATCTTGACTTTTCCCAAAAAATGATGATAGAATACAAATGGCGTATTTTGGTACAATACTTATACTTATACACTCATATTTGGTAACTGAAACAACATCTGTCAATCATCATTGACGTTTATGTCAAAGGCAGTCACGAGTATGAATAACATTACACTGCATAAGAGTTAGTGAGAATGTGTAGATATTTTACGTACGCATCACAACAAAACATTACGTCTGCATGAGTAACTTCCCTTTGACCAGCATAAGACTTTAATGAAAGTCACGAGTATGAATAACATTACACTGTACAAGAGTTAGTGAGAATGTGTAGATATTTTACGTACGCATCACAACAATACATTACGTCTGCATGAGGAACTTCCCTTTGACCTGCATAAGACTTTAATGAAATAAACCACAAACGGAACTTGTTATTATTTTTTTGAGTTTGTAAAAAAAAAACAAAAAAAAACAAAAAACAAACAAAAAACAAACTAAAAAAAAAAAAAAAAAACTTAATTAAATCGCTTTATTATATTTTTCCAAGTAGAATACATTAAAATGAGTTTGACGATGTATCGTCCACAGTCATCAATCAATGTCATATAATATGCCCGAAGGGCGTCACGCATGATTGTTCAAAGTCGGTTTAAAAATGGGCGTATAATAGCGATTTTGCATTACGTTTCTTTTCAAAATGATATAGCCTGATTTAATTTTCTCTAAAATAGGCACTTTCCAAGGGGTCATCATTGTGAAGTCTCGGTTCTTGAACATGACTGCTCATTATTTTGTTCCTTTTTTCCTACGTTTAGCTGATCCTCCACCCTGTTGATTTGAACTTGATTTAGAAAAGTGATTGGATCTTGTGTGTTTGGTAAGACTTTTTACTGTGGAAAAGGTCTTTGAACGAGCAAGAACTTAAAAAGAAGAAGAAATAATGTTGTGTTGCTTTTTTATATGCTTCTGTTAATTATATCTTTGTGTGAATGATAAGGAACAAATATCACAATCAAAACATGGACCACAATTTCTTTGATGTGTATTTTTTAAACTATGACTTTTTTGACAAACTCAGAGGTATAAACATTCTTTTTGCTCTGGCCTCTTGAAGTAGAGTGTCATGTGGTACGTCTGCCAGGGCTCCTTCAAAGTATTTGTCCACACAACATCCTGGTTCCATCATGAGACACTCGTGACAATGCTGAGACGGATGATCAATCTCACATCCATAACATCTCTTGACACGCATCTCATTTACTTTTGCCGCCAACCGCAACATATATTTTCGAGGATAGCCTCAAACAGTTCTTTAAAAGTGTGGGGTTCGGGGTACCTCTCAACACTCATGGTAGTTATCCGATAAGGTCCTCTGTAACATGGTCTGGTGGTGACATCAGATGAGTTTGGTATTGAGGCTGGTAACTCTTGTCTTAAACGTCTTTTGTCATCCTCCTCAACTTCTTCAGATAAATCGCCGCTAATGGCTGCAATACTGCCGAAGCGGCATTAAACAATAACTCACTCACTCACTCTCTCATCAGATAAAATAAGAATATCTACATTCGTTCTTTGGGTATTTCAGAATATTCTGCTGAACCGATTCGTAAAGGATATACAACATTATTTGATGTTCACCTTAATCTATACCATAAACATTGATATTTAAACGATTTGCTTTTTCAAATTTGGAAATTTGACTGAGTTTCATGGGAAATGAAGAGCCTTTCAAATCCATCTCATGTATTCTTTCCTGGTAGTGAGTTACTTGTTCCCTTGATTGGATGGAACTGGATACAAGATGCTGTATACAAAACACATGTCGTCCTCTATGTTTTTAATGTTCACCAGACATTGCTTTTTTTCCAACGAGGGAGGGAGGGGTAGATATGAACTTCCATGAAAAGGTCGAACTTTGAGTATGGATAATTTAACACTCAAGACTTACGGAATATTGATATGTTTCAGACAACATTGAATATTTCAATCCCGTACCCTCGAAAAAGTCCATGTTTGGATATATTCAAGTCTGTGATGTCCTTGTAGTATTTAAACATGACAAATCTAATGTCAGGTGTCCCGTCAAAGCAACATTCTTTATCTTGAAGCCATTCGCAGTTATTCTTAATCACTTCTTCAATTTTGCGAAATTCTTCTTCGTATGATTTCATGCTTCTTGTTCAAGTTGCATTGTGAAATGTGAAGTAAATTTTTCTCGCTGGACCCTCCTTTTTTATAATGAGTAAATAATGAGACTCATGAATATGCATGCCAATGGTTATGATTTAATATGATTTAATCAGCTGACTATTCGAGCTCCTGAGCTGCTTCCATCTTAAATCTTCCTTTAGTTTTTTTAAATTCATGAAACAAAACAAAATTTAGTTATTACAGTCCATAAGAGGAAGGGGTGTTAGGTGTCGTGAAATGTTTAAAAAGAGGCATATTCTCATCAATTGAAAAGTATGAATTTGTAAGTATATTATATTTCTTTCTTATAATTTATTGGTTAGTCTATTATAAAGAATATGAATTTATTATTTCTGTCTACATAGTATACGATGTACAAAGGAAAAAAAATGTGTTTAATTTGTGTTTTATAGTGATAGACATTGAACATGAAATAAATATATAAATTACTCATTCACATTCAACATTAGTTGATAAATTATTTCAATTGACTGTGTGGGTTCATTAAGTGAACACCAACTCAGAATTAGCTGATTATATGATTATCAACTCAACACTTTTAGATTTTGATTGATTGACATTAATTAAGTGAACACCTTCTCAAATTGTTTTCATTCATTGATTGTTTTGATTGTATGAAAATAATTAATTGACATACTCAGCCATTTGGGTATACAATATGTCATTGCTCCCTTCAACACTGCCGTGGCTAGCATGACTTTGAAGAGTTGTCCGTCCCTTACAGTGATCTTCTCTAGCAAGATACATTTAGGTAGGTCTGATATCTTGCATCTACTTCCACAAGGGTTTCCACATGTTCTGAAAAGGTGAAAAGAAAAAAAGGGTATTAACCGTATACATTGTTTTTCTTGTTTAATAAAAGACAACAGTAAGTGCACAATATGGAAAAATATCAAACTTGACTCTCTTCATTTATCGTATGTATTGTATCTTTATGTACCGAATCTTTTGATCTCAAAGAGATGTTAGTTGTAGGACTTTTCTTCTAAATTTTGTTCACTTTGATACCTAAAGACTAACATGAAACCTACTAATAAAGCTACTATCAAAATACTTGTTTCAATTCCTAATTTATGTGTGTCACTCTTATCTTGAAGCCATTCGCCATTATTTTTAATCACTTCTTCAATTTTGCGAAATTCTTCTTCGTATGATTTCATGCTTCTTGTTCAAGTTGCACTGTGAAATGTGAAGTAAATCCATGTCTATTATAAAGCCATTTGGGTATATAATATGTCATTGCTCCCTTCAACACTGCCGGGGCTTGCATGACTTTGAAGAGTTGTCCGTCCCTTACAGTGATCTTCTCTTTGAATTGTATCTCTAGCAAGATACATTTAGGTAGGTCTGATATCTTGCATCTACTTCCACAAGGGTTTCCACATGTTCTGAAAAGGTGAAAAGAAAAAAAGGGTCTTAACCGTATACATTGTTTTTCTTGTTTAATAAAAGACAACAGTAAGTGCACAATATGGAAAAATATCAAACTTGACTCTCTTCATTTATCGTATGTATTGTATCTTTATGTACCGAATCTTTTGATCTCAAAGAGATGTTAGTTGTAGGACTTTTCTTCTTAATTTTGTTCACTTTTGATACCTAAAGACTAACATGAAACCTACTAATAAAGTTACTATCAAACTACTTGTTTCAATTCCTAATTTATGTGTGTCACTCTTGACATCACCGAAGTCGACATTGGTGGTGGTGATGATGGGAGTAGATAGCTCGGGGAAGCTAAACATTAAAAAAGCAGGGGAAGCAGTGATACTACCATCATTAAAGCTACTAGTACACTCGGTGAGAATGCTATTGCTAACGCTAGAAACACTTGTAGTGTCAGTAGTAGTGACAGTTAGATCATAAACCAATTTACACTGACGGTTCTAAGGATGACTCCTTCAATAACATATGCTTCAAGGCTGCATGATCGCAGCAGCATCTTTACTGCAGAAGCTAAGGCCGTCCATCACATTAACAAGTTCGCTGCTTTATAAAAAAAGCAGACAATTGGTTGGAGGGCAACTTAAGTCACGAAATATGCAAGTGTCATCTACAAACATTTCTCAAGTTGTTTTCTTCCCAAGTAATTTCTGTTGCAATTAGGTAGTATTACAAATATCATGGAATCCCTTATTGGTGAACGTTTTGAACAGGATGGCGTCCTTATTCAATCCAATCAAACATCATTTACATATATGGCTGACTTGTGACTTAAAAGCGAGAAGTGCGCATCTGTGAGTGATGAAACTCTGATTACTGACCGAATGTTCACCATGTAACATCTTTGCAACTAATCAGAATTGTATATTGCTAATTTGTGCATGTTGTTCAGCTTCCAAAGTACTGGACTGTCTTCACACTAACTTGGCTGAGCTTACATTTGCTGCGTAAGTGGTATAAAGGTGAAAAGACAAACACAACGATTATGAAACGATTATTTATTGTAAATGAAATGCCACAGAACACTACAAAACTACTACTACTTATGACATTTTAATGGGTTCGATTATACGCCATTAACTGATTGGACAGATGAGAAAAGCCACAGAACTACATTTGAACAGTCAATTGTTCGGTTATATCCACAGTTGATTATGAATAACAATTCCATTCTACAGTAGATAAAAGGATACAGCACTCTTTATGAATTGATTATATGAAATATAATGTTGACACCAATGTCTCGGCTGTTCTCAGTTCATTCGAGAATTAATTAAACCTACACCTACGGCCAATCTTGAATGTTATTTAATAATCTCTATTTTCGCTTTTTAGAACTAGCAAGTGTAGCCTGAATTTTGGGTGATACTTGCAGATGGTGTTCTTTCAGCATGGTATGCTACATGCTCACCTCTGTTTTCATTCTGCAAATTCTTTTCAGGAGATTAAGAGTCGCATGAAAAGCCCCAGGTGTCTATCCAATCACATACTTGATCTTCCAAAATATCCATCTTCGGGGTGATGGTGTCCCCAGGAAATGTGCGCCTGAAGAAGGACATGTACTGTTTGACAGCTTGATTGATGGCTGATAATTCAGACTTTAACACGTGATTGTCATGGGCAACAAGGGAGTGAACTCTCGAAAACAACCCATTCAGATGTTCAAAGCGATCTCATATACAGTAGGCTTGTGTAATTATTTGCCTTGGGTCTTGGGTCATGCTTGCTGTGATACGTGGGATACCTCCACAAACATCTTCATAGACTGTTGATTGAAAATATAAAGTACAGTGGTTCCTGATAAATGATCTCCCATGGTATGCCTGGGGAGGCACATAGCCTGAGCGTCCCCATGTGACGACATCGAGAACATTCGATCGAGATAAATAAACAAATCAAAAGTTGTCACGAATTCGTCAGAGAGTAAATAAAAGCAGGGTTACCGATAGTTAGCGTCACTTTCCTGCAAAGATTCACAGAGTGCGATGAGTAAGGCGATATCTCCCTGTCCATTCCAAATAACACATAAAAATTGTACATGCAATCGGGGAGCGGTGGGGAGCATAAAGCCTTCAAGATCGAATATGTAAATAATCATAACTCCCTTAGAATGTTAAGAAAGTTGCTCTGTCTTGTTGTAAACTGATTGGAATCTTAACCTTGTATAGAGAATCAAACTGAAAGAAGATAAGTTTGTGAACGGATCGTCATTTTAAGTATTTGTCACTTGCTCCTGTTCTGACATTTCACAACATGTGTGAACTTGTTCTTCATCAAACATCAACCAAAACAGAGTTCCAATAAGAGTCGTTTAACTATTTGAGTGACCTCTAAACGGTAACACAAAATCAGAAGTCTTTCGATTTGTATTCGCTTCTGCTCCTCTTCTGCTTCTTCTACAACACAATGTTCCGTTCTTTTCTACGAAATGTTAAAAAGCAATTCTTTCTAAATTCTGCATTCTCGTAATACAACGTGTGGACATTGGTGAAGTCTAGTCCAGTGGCAGTTCTTTTTGCTCCGGTCTCTTGAAGTAGAGTGCCATGTGGTACGTCTGCCAGGGCGTCATCAAAGTATTTGTCCACACATCTCTTGGTTCCATCATGAGACACTCATGACAATGCTGAGACGGATGATCAATCTCACATCCATAACATCTCTTGACACACATCTCATTTACTTTTGCCGCCAACCGCAACATATATTTTCGAGGATAGCCTCAAACTCTTCTAGAAAAGTGTGGGGTTCGTGGTTCCTCTCAACACTCATGGTAGTTATCCGATAAGGTCCTCTGTAACATGGTCTGGTGGTGACATCAGATGAGTTTGGTATTGAGGCTGGTAACTCTTGTCTTAAAAGTCTTTTGTCATCCTCCTCAACTTCTTCAGATAAAATAAGAAGATCTACATTCGTTCTTTGGGTATTTCAGAATGTTCTGCTGAACCGACTCGTAAAGAATATACAACATTATTTGATTTTTACCTTAATCTATACCATAAACATTGATATTTAAACTATTTGCTTTTTCAAATTTGGAAATTTGACTGAGTTTCATGGGAAATGAAGAGCCTTTCAAATCCATCTCATGTATTCTTTCCTGGTAGTGAGTTAACTGTTCCCTTGATTGGATGGAACTGGATACAAGATGCTGTATACAAAACACATGTCGTCTTCTATGTTTTTAATGTTCACCAGACATTGCTTTTTTTCCAACGAGGGAGGGAGGGGTAGATATGAACTTCCACGAAAAGGTCGAAATTAACAATAGATGCAATTACAACTATGTAAATGATTTATTACTGAGAAAAGTATACTGTTTGCGTTTTTGATACTTGCTTCTTGGTGCAACTGGTGGGAAAATGCGTCTCGAAACGTTAACATGGATCTTGGTGCGCTTTAATTCCGAAAATGCTCCCTGAAGTGTATGTAAAGGACATAATATTCCTGGAATGGTATTTCACGATCCAATCCACACACAGTCAGGAACTTGTACATACATTCCGTTAACGGGTGTGAACGGATGGCAGAAATTGGAAGGAATTCCATTAGCTGCGACACCAACATGATATGATCTTGACTTTTCCCAAAAAATGATGATAGAATACAAATGGCGTATTTTGGTACAATACTTATACTTATACACTCATATTAGGTAACTGAAACAACATCTGTCAATCATCATTGAGGTTTATGTCAAAGGCAGTCACGAGTATGAATAACATTACACTGTATAAGAGTTGTACGCATCACAACAAAACATTACGTCTGCATGAGTAACTTCTCTTTGACCAGCATAAGACTTTAATGAAAGTCATGAGTATGAATAACATTACACTGTACAAGAGTTAGTGAGAATGTGTAGATATTTTACGTACGCATCACAACAATACATTACGTCTGCATGAGGAACTTCCCTTTGACCTGCATAAGACTTTAATGAAATAAACCGCAAACGGAACTTGTTATTATTTTTTTGAGTTTTTAAAAAAAAAAAAAACAAAAAAAAAACAAAAATAAACAAAAAACAAACTAAAAAAATAAAAAAAAACTTAATTAAATCGCTATATTATATTTTTCCAAGTAGAATACATTAAAATGAGTTGGACGATGTATCGTCCACAGTCATCAATCAATGTCATATAATATGCCCGAAGGGCGTCACGCATGATTGTTCAAAGTCGGTTAAAAAATGGGCGTATAATAGCGATTTTGCATTACGTTTCTTTTCAAAATGATATAGCCTGATTTAATTTTCTCTAAAATAGGCACTTTCCAAGGGGTCATCATTGTGAAGTCTCGGTTCTTGAACATGACTGCTCATTATTTTGTTCCTTTTTTCCTACGTTTAGCTGATCCTCCACCCTGTTGATTTGAACTTGATTTAGAAAAGTGATTGGATCTTGTGTGGTTTGGTAAGACTTTTTACTGTGGAAAAGGTCTTTGAACGAGCAAGAATTTAAAAAGAAGAAGAAATAATGTGGTGTTGCTTTTTTATATGCTTCTGTTAATTATATCTTCGTGTGAATGATAAGGAACAAATATCACAATCAAAACATGGACCACAATTTCTTTGATGTGTATTTTTTAAACTATGACTTTTTGACAAAACTCACAGGTATAAACATTCTTTTTGCTCTGGCCTCTTGAAGTAGAGTGTCATGTGGTACGTCTGCCAGGGCTCCTTCAAAGTATTTGTCCACACATCTCTTGGTTCCATCATGAGACACTCATGACAATGCTGAGACGGATGATCAATCTCACATCCATAACATCTCTTGACACGCATCTCATTTACTTTTGCCGCCAACCGCAACATATATTTTCGAGGATAGCCTCAAACTCTTCTAGAAAAGTGTGGGGTTCGGGGTTCCTCTCAACACTCATGGTAGTTATCCGATAAGGTCCTCTGTAACATGGTCTGGTGGTGACATCAGATGAGTTTGGTATTGAGGCTGGTAACTCTTGTCTTAAAAGTCTTTTGTCATCCTCCTCAACTTCTTCAGATAAATCGCCGCTAATGGCTGCAATACTGCCGAAGCGGCATTAAACAATAACTCACTCACTCACTCTCTCATCAGATAAAATAAGAATATCTACATTCGTTCTTTGGGTATTTCAGAATATTCTGCTGAACCGATTCGTAAAGGATATACAACATTATTTGATGTTCACCTTAATCTATACCATAAACATTGATATTTAAACGATTTGCTTTTTCAAATTTGGAAATTTGACTGAGTTTCATGGGAAATGAAGAGCCTTTCAAATCCATCTCATGTATTCTTTCCTGGTAGTGAGTTACTTGTTCCCTTGATTGGATGGAACTGGATACAAGACGCTGTATACAAAACACATGTCGTCTTTTATGTTTTTAATGTTCACCAGACATTGCTTTTTTTTATACGAGGGAGGGAGGGGTAGATATGAACTTCCACGAAAAGGTCGAAATTAACAATAGATACAATTACAACTATGTAAATGATTTATTACTGAGAAAAGTATACTGTTTGCGTTTTTGTTACTTGCTTCTTGGTGCAACTGGTGGAGAATGCGTCTCGAAACATTAACAGGGATCTTGGTGCACTTTAATTCCGAAAATGCTCCCTGAAGTGTATGTAAAGGACATAATATTCCTAGAATGTTATTTCATGATCCAATCCACACACAGTCAGGAAATTGTACATACATTCCGTTAACGGGTGTGAACGGATGGCAGAAATTGGAAGGAATTCCATTAGCTGCGACACCAACATGATATGATCTTGACTTTTCCAAAAAATGATGATAGAATACAAATGGCGTATTTTGGTACAATACTTATACTTATACACTCATATTAGGTAACTGAAACAACATCTGTCAATCATCATTGACGTTTATGTCAAAGGCAGTCACGAGTATGAATAACATTACACTGTATAAGAGTTAGTGAGAATGTGTAGATATTTCACGTACGCATCACAACAATACATTACGTCTGCATGAGGAACTTCCCTTTGACCTGCATAAGACTTTAATGAAATAAACTTCAAACGGAACTTGTGTTATTATTTGTTTAAGTTTGTAAAAAAAAACAACAAAAAAAAACAAACAAACAAAAAACAAACTAACTAAAAAAAAAATAATAAAACTTAATTAAATCGCTATATTATATTTTTCCAAGTAGAATACATTAAAATGAGTTGGACGATGTATCATCCACAGTCATCAATCAATGTCATATAAAATGCCCGAAGTGCGTCACGCATGATTGTTCAAAGTCGGTTTAAAAATGGGCGTATAATAGCGATTTTGCATTACGTTTCTTTTCAAAATGAGATAGTACTTACTACTAACACTGCCGGTGCTAGCATGACTTTGAAGAGTTGTTCCTCCCTTCAGTGATCTTCTCTTTGAATTGTATCTCTAGCAAGATACATTTAGGTAGGTCAGATATCTTGCACCTACTTCCACAAGGGTTTCCACATGTTCTGAAAAGGTGAACAGAAAACAAAGGGTCTTAACCGTATACATTGTTTTTCTTGTTTAATAAAAGACAACAGTAAGTGCACAATATGGAAAAATATCAAACTTGACTCTCTTCATTTATCGTATATGCATCTTTTGTAGATCAGCGCATCAAGCTATCAATACATCACAAAACTAAAATCTAACCCTTTAAATCCTGCTTACAACTGCGTATTTAATCCAGAATACCAGCAGTTGTATAACTCAAAACCTAAAGTGTTTTTCAATTGCAATTTTCATTTTTAAATTAGGCAAATAAATTAAATATCTCGCCGCTAATGGCTGCAATACTGCCGAAGCGGCGTTAAACAATAACTCACTCACTCACTCAAAACCTAAAGCAATTCCACCTCTTGGTATCCGACTTCAACTACATGTTGAAGATTCTAATATCGACCTAACAACAATAGCAGAGCACGGTCTGCTTGCCACTCCTCCATGGCAGGTGGTCAGGCCCCGTATCAACCTCTCTCTATCTACTCATTAAAAATCAAATACAGACCAATTAATATTCCAACAGGCATTTTTTTAACTACGCGATTTTTTCTCAGATTATAAACCAATTTACACTGACGGTTTTAAGGATGGACCCACACTTGCAGAAGCAACTGTGACTCCTTCAACAACAACTGTCAAGGTTTCTCCACACACAACATTAAACAGCAGCAAAGCCATCATCCGAGACACTGCACATATCAGGGAAACTTTTTATCCTTCTATTTCAATCAATCAAGTTTTTACTCATTTCGGTGAGCATCGTGTTTTAGATTTTTTAAAGGCTATACACCTTATTGACAAATTGTAAAATTTAACTTTTCATTATCAGCTTTTATTCAACTTGTGATAATATGCTGATGTTTTTGCGGCCTCCGTGCCGTGTTCTGTTTTTCAATTGCAATTTTCTTTTTTAAATTAGGCAAATAAATTAAATATCTCGCCGCTAATGGCTGCAATACTGCCGAAGCGGCGTTAAACAATAACTCACTCACTCACTCTTTTTTTAAATTAGGCAAATAAATTAAATATCTCGCCGCTAATGGCTGCAATACTGCCGAAGCAGCGTTAAACAATAACTCACTCACTCACTTTATTCAACATGTGATAATATGCTGATGTTTTTGCGGCCTTCTTGCCGTGTTCTGTTTTTCAATTGCAATTTCTTTTTTAAATTAGGCAAATAAATTAAATATCTCGCCGCTAATGGCTGCAATACTGCCGAAGCGGCGTTAAACAATAACTCACTCACTCACTCCGTCCGTAAACTTTTCGCTTTTTCGACAATAACTCCACAGAGCTGAAATTCATTTCTCTTGATTTGTTTACGTGATATTGATGAAGATTGTATACTTGTTATATTAATTAAGGCTGTGAAATATTATCAATATATATCAATATACTAATATATTTCAATACAGTTTGTGCAATACAATTACAGTTACAATTATTTTCATATTGCAATATATTGCACATACAAATTTAAGTCAAATTTATTCAAATATCTTGTTCTAAGGCAAAGTTACCGATTAAACTTGTAAGAAAATTGTTTTGAAGTGCAAGCTCATAGTCTTTTATCAAATGTATAATGTTTAAACTTCAAAAATATTTATGAAAAGTTGGAAGTAGAGTTCATTCAATATTATTGGCACCAGTTTAATTGTTTTCTGGGGAAATATCTTATTGTCAGAGGATCCTGCAATATATTGTGGTACGTATTGCAATACATTACAGTTCAACAATACATATCGAAATACGAAAATTAAGGCAATACACAGCCCTAATATTAATCATTTTCAATCCAAAATCTAACTACCTGTGATATATACATCAAATGTTATAAACAGATCATAAATGGAATAGCAATGTCCAAAAACACAATTCACAAACAGAAATGCAGTACTAACAGTATTGGAAAAAGATTATTCGAAATGTCACTTTAGTATAATATTTCTTTCATATACTAATTGGGGGTGTCACCATTATTACCATGAGAATGTTATTTTCACAAGAATATTCAAAACAAATGATTAAACTGACCTGTTGCAGTATCCCGCGCGGAATAGTGCATGTTTCCGTTGTTTCATCATTGAGAATAACATTTCTTTCGTCTTCTATTTGACTGCTTGTCTTTAATTCCACGACGACTGCGCTGCTTGTTGCAGTCGTCGTGGAAGGACATGGTTGTTTTTTCTTCTCTTTGCTAACCAATGCTTCCATTTCTTCAAATTCTAGCACCCTACGTTTCAAAGACATAATAAGCAAGAGATAGCGTTAATTATGAAATACTCTATAACAGCAAAAACAGACACAGGGAAATAATTTCATTTTTTAACATATATATAAGGCTTTTGAATGACACGTCGTCACAACTCTGAAATTAAGCAATTTTTATAGTTAGAAAAATCTATTTTTCACTTGTTTTGATTCACCTTTATTAAATATTTGAATGATTTACCTTACAAGTGATGAAGAAATGCTCTGGGCAGTCATGAACTATCTCTCATACTCAGATACTTGTTTATAAAGACATCAGTGATAAATTACAGTCATGACTAGCTAAGTCAACCGTGAGTCACATAGTGCACGCGAGAAAAGAGCATTTCCTTATAACATACAAACGGTGAATCGTCTAATATTATCACTGTATCGGATTTACACATTACTGGAGGATTAGTAGTTCGCGAACGAAGGTATAATCATTTACTCTAAATGCTTAATAATTATTTATTAAATCATGGGGTCCACTCGCGCATGTCCACAATGCGGAATATGTAATGCGCCACTGAATTCGTGTGTATGTTTCGATGAAGAACCTTGCATATTGTGTTCGAGGCATTTCTGTGATTGCATTATATATTATTATGTGTTGTGTCATGAAATGAATGAATCATGTGAATGCAAAGATGTGTGTCAATTTTGTAAATTAAACCTACGCGAATTGTGTGATTGCAAATTGAGATAACATCAAGAACAGTGTGTGTATCACACAAACGTTAAAGCCTTGATACAAGATAAATGCACTTGTTTTCCCGTCAAGAGAGAGCCGTTCTATATTTGTGAATTATGCTCATATTTCAGTATTTGCGAATCGTGTTTACTTTGTGGAAAATGTTTTATCGTTACAAAACGATGTACATGTATCCCTTTAACTCAACAGTAAACTTTGCTCTCGCTAATATGATGGGATAGAATGACAGTTGGGGACCCGCCTTTCTCCCTTAGGGATCAAAGTTGAATTTGTTACAGAAGAATTTTTATTGTTAAAATTTTGGACAATAGATATGTTGAAATATTGCCTGACATTATTAATATAGATGTTGAGGTTTGAAAGATGAATTATTAACGAGGGATTTTCTAATTTTTCTTTTTCAAACAAAGATTTACTTCTTGACAATAATGACGCCCCGTTTGGTTGTCAAGGTAGCAAGCTCTCTCGTGCTTGGATTAATTCTACCATCAAGATGAGGTGTGCTCAAGTATTCGTTTGCTTGTATGGACTGATGATCCTCAACAACCTCGTGAATGCCAACTGTTCATTAGACGATTCTGGGATCGTCCTTCTGTGCAGTACATCAATATCCGTCATGAGTGAAATCGAAAAAACTCATGTGTTAAAAATTGAACTCTACAATCTTATTCCTGAAAGGCGGCAATTAATAACGAGTGATGAAGTTAGAGATACTTGCAATTTCGAGGTCTCCCGGGGTTAAATGTTAACAAATTCACGTGCCCCCAACAGTCATGGTTTACATCAGTGATTACGTTTTTGGAGAAAAAAGTTGCAGCCAGGTTGGTAACTTAAGATTTACTTTCATATATTCACAATGCGGAATGAGATGAAGCTGTTTTTCCTTTGAATAGCTGATATTTAAATGTTAATGCAATGTATGTAATAATAAATAAATGTATGTATAGTGTAAGATATATATATATATATATAATTTTCATTTCATTCAGACGTCCACGGGTGGTACCACCAGTAAGCCTAGTGAGAAATCAGGGAACCCAGTGTTACATGTAAGTTCCATGTAGATAATTAAGAACTTAAAAGTATAATATATCCAAATGGGTTTAAAAGATAACAAACTCTGATTTCCTCCGACATATTTCGCTGTACTTTGAATAACGCGATAACTAAAATATTATATTATATTTATATATTATATATTTTATTTAGACATCCACGACGGGTACCAGCAATCCAACTGAAGATTCGCGGGATACACTCTCACATGTAAGTTCCATTTAGATAATTAAGAAAACAGAAAAGAAAGAAGTGAAAACAGTGAATGCCACCGTGACAACTTGAGGTGCAAGTCCACTTGAAATACTTTTGCACTCTAGTTCATGTTGGATGAAACTGAAACGAATCGTCAGCATATATTTGTTCATAAAGGACACTCTGAAGACAAAAGTGCAAGAAAGACAGAAATTAACCTCGACTTTAACAGAAAATACTTACCTGTCGGTCACGATGCTTCAGAAAGCCGAGAGAGCTATCATTCAACATGTCCAGAAACAACACTTAGTAAAGCTTCTAAAGACACTTCAAAGTTCTAGTTCAGGGCGACGTGAATTCGGCAAACAATTAAGGAAGCTGGATCCTGTACTCATTGACGGTGTGATACGGGTCGGGGGACGGCTGTCAAATGCACTCATTCCTTTCGAAGTAAAACACCCAGTTCTGTTGCCGAAAGAATCCTACGTGTCAGAGTTGATTGTGGAACATTGTCACAAAAGTGTTGGGCATATGGGAAAAGCAGCAATGCTAAGTCAACTCAGGCAGAACTTCTGGATCATCGGACCTGGATACCCAACGAAACGCATCATCTCCAGATGCATCACTTGGCGCAAGTACAGCGCCCGGCAAAAGGTACAGAAGATGGCAGACATTCCACTTGATAGACTGACTTCAGATGAACCCCCATTCTCGAAAGTGGGGGTCGATTTCTTTGGGCCATTTTACATAAAAAGAGGACATGCTACAGTGAAGCGATACGGCGTCATATTTACGTGCCTGACAGTGAGAGCTGTGCATCTGGAATTAGCCTTTGTCCTTGACACAAGCTCATGTATCAACGCCTTCCGCCGCTTCTTTGCTAGAAGAGGATATCCGAAACGCATCAGATCGGACAATGGCACCAACCTTGTTGGATGCGAAAAGGAGATGAGAGAGGAGATCAGAAATTGGAATCTGCAGAAAATCAACAAGGAATGTTCACAAAGACAGGTTGAATGTGAGTTCAATCCACCTTCAGGTTCGCACCACGGAGGATTATGGGAACGATTGATTAGAACAATAAGACGTATCCTTTATTCAATACTACATGACCAAGTCATTCACTTGGATGATGAAGGCCTCCAAACAGTGTTTTGTGAGGTGGAATCAATCATAAACAATTGCCCGATCACAACTGTGACCAGTGACCTCACCGACCTTACCCCATTGACGCCAAATCACCTGCTCCTGTTCCAAGGCAACCAACAATTGCCCCCTGGACTCTTCTGCAAGGACGATTGCTACGCCAGAAGAAGATGGAGACAGATACAATACATATCGGACATCTTCTGGCGGCGATGGTACCGGATATACATCACGATGCAGCAAGAGCGACAAAAATGGACTCATGGTGAGAAGAACGTTGCCGTGAATGATAATGTCCTGGTTATGGACAATCTACCTCGTAACGCCTGGTGTTTGGGGCGAGTCCTCGAGGTATTCCCAGACAAAAGGTGACATGTACGTCTTGTCAATGCGAAGACACAAAATGCGACACTGCGGCGTCCTGTGAACAAACTATGTGTTATCATCGAAGCAGATGATCATGAAAAAAGACTGTTTAAAGATAGACGTTTACTGAAATGTAATCAAGATATGTGAAAGTTATCACAAAGACTGTTATTATACAAGAGAATAATTGTTTCGTTTATCCTGCACAATTAGGGGGTCGGAATGTAGGATTTTTTAATCTGAATTTTGTTTATTCTTTCCAAAATATTAATTAATTGTAATACTTCAAAAGCGGTATGCATTCTTTTTAAGGGAGATAACTCTGTTTTTTGTTTTTTCTCACGTGCTTCGACTCAATATGCTTCTCACCTTCGTTTCGACACTCGAGCATATAAACGGTATGTTTTTCCTTTTAAATAATAATTGTCATATTCAACATTCCACCTCAAATATTTACTACACATTCTAAAAGTTAGACATCGTATTTCCAAAAACTACATTCTTATTTTCATTCAAGAAGTGTAAAACTCTCATTCGAATCTAACATGTTGACTGCTGTTACTAAATATAGCATTTTCGATTGTTTTGCAGTCAATCTAGAATCAGAATCGACTCGACTAGATCTTCTGTAATCTACAGAAATAAAAGGAATGAATAAGAAGATTCTGAATTGTCGTTACTTATGAGTGAATTCAAAGTTTGAATCAACAAACCAACAATAACTTTAAACTTCAAACAGATCAACATATATATATTCGAGGATAGCCTTCTTTAAAAGTGTGGGGTTCGGGGTTCCTCTCAACACTCATGGTAGTTATCCGATAAGGTCCTCTGTAACATGGTCTGGTGGTGACATCAGATGAGTTTAGTTTTCAGCCTGGTAATAGCCTTCTACCTTAGCCGTATTTTCTTCAACTGCCGTCAACAAAAGTCGCACCGAACCTAAAAGTACATTGAAACATAATTCTAATACATGATCGAACTCCCTTTTAAGTCAACTTTTAATTCACTAATTACTAATTAGTTCTAATCAGCAGGTATTGGTAAAATTTATAAGTTCATCAAAGGCTGTGTTCAGTCTTTACTTTTATTGTATTGGAAGGTGGTGTCTTGAGACTGGCTATGAAAACTGTTTCTATGTCTTGGAGGTGTCACTTGGCTCAACTCGGGTCTTCTCCCTCGAGGAGAACGACGGAAGGTGGTGTCTTGAGACTGGCTATGAAAACTGTTTTCATGTCTTGGAGGTGTCACTGGGCTCAACTCGGGTCTTCTCAATCGGGGAGAACTACAGGAGGGCACAGGGTTTTCTGTGCAGGAAAATTAAAATATATATGAGTATGACGAATAGAAATTAATTTTAAAAATATACAATAATCAACATTCAGTCATTTTAATAGTAATATATAGGCACATACATTCATTTATCACTAACCTATCATTTGTACAAACCTTTTCTGATATTCAGTCGTCGTGCTGGAGTTTGGGACACTGCACATATCAGGGAAACTTTTTATCCTTCTATTTCAATCAATCAAGTTTTTACTCATTTCGGTGAGCATCGTGTTTTAGATTTTGTGAAGGCTATACACCTTATTGACAAATTGTAAATTTTAACTTTTCACTATCAGCTTTTATTCAACTTGTGATAATACGCTGATGTTTTTACGGCCTTCGTGTCGTGTTCTGTTTTTCAATTGCAATTTTCTTTTTTAAATTAGGCTAATAAATTAAATATCTCGCCGCTAATGGCTGCAATACTGCCGAAGCGGCGTTAAACAAAAACTCACTCACTCACTCACTCTATTTCAATCAATCAAGTTTTTACTCATTTCGGTGAGCATCGTGTTTTAGATTTTTTGAAGGCTATACACCTTATTGACAAATTGTAAATTTTAACTTTTCATTATCAGCTTTTATTCAACTTGTGATAATACGCTGATGTTTTTACGGCTTTCGTGTCGTGTTCTGTTTTTCAATTGCAATTTTCATTTTTAAATTAGGCAAATAAATTAAATATCTCGCCGCTAATGGCTGCAATACTGCCGAAGCGGCGTTAAACAATAACTCACTCACTCACTCTCAGAAAAGCGTCTAATGAGTTGCAGAAGAGGGAGGGTGTTAGTGCGGAGCATTTTTTTTAATTGCCCTAAAAAGCTCTCAAAACAAAATGCAGAGAAATATCCAATGCCCCAAATCGTCTCACATCTTCTGCCAAGTGTGTCACTCCATGTACATTGTATACAAGCATTTCATGTCAGTAAAGTACATGAAAATCTCTAACAAAATAACAGAGCACATCATTAACATAATCACAAAATCTGTGGCATAGAGTTGGACTTGCTAAACAAAATATTCCAACAAATAGAAGAAGAAAATTTCGGTATATTCTTGTGGTTAAAACACCCGAAAGTGCAACTGGGCCCGTAAAGGTCCATTTAAGTATATCACAAAACAGAATATTAACTGGCCTACCAAACTGCAGTTTCATTGTGGAATCACTTGATATTAAAGCTTAGATAATATTAACTTCTTACACAGCATTCCATAAATATGTACCGTATGAAAAGAAAAATCATAACAATAATTTGGCCTACCATACTGAAATTCCACTGTGTCAAAATCCTGAAGAGTACTCCATAACACATCTATGTCAATGGGAAACACTGTAACCAATTGGTATTTCGCCGCTAATGGCTGCGATACTGCCGAAGCGGCGTTAAACCCACACTCCTTCATCCAGGATGAAAATTTTCTATAGCCCTGGTGAGAAGGCACAGACCTAATTTAGTTGACACACTGACAACAGACAAGAGATAAGGAGATATGCTATTTATTAGGCTGGGTCTTTATGTTGACATCCAGTATAAACAGTTCTTTTCCTGTTTTGCCAGCATAGATGAAGACAGTTTACAGAAAACAATTTTTCTAACATTTTCATATAAAATACTTACTTTTGGACAATTTGAATTTTTATTAAGCTGGAAGTCATAAGATTGTTAAATGATTGGGTTTTGTTTTCATTTTGTTACCATTTATGTCCCATGTATGGTTCATCTTTTCTGTTTGGATACATATTTTTAACCAGTTTCAATACACAGTTAGGCATGATTTGTCTGTGACGCCACACAACATGTTCGCCACCTCCCAATGATTGCTTCTTTTGGAGGTATTGTGGCAAATTCCACCCACCACACTTGTCCATCTGGCTCCAGAATTTGTAATATATCCGTTTCCGGATTGGTGAGTTACTAGTGGACGGTCCTCGTCCCATTCCCAAACAATGTGCTATTTTGTTCCTCTCCGCAATACATGGATGCTGCTTGCATGTCCATCCTTTCTTGAGGTTCCTGTGAGGCTTCCCCAGCTCTTTCTGAAACAAAGTAACACAAAGAAAGTGAAATGAAACTTAATGGTGTGTATTTAGTAGATAGTAATTATACATGTATCTTATTTGTCAAAGATGTCACTGTTAAAATATATCAAGGATCATTATCAATGATTCCATTTAGATAGAGAGTAATCATTTCAACACAATGCTCTCTGTCTCACTCTGTCTCTCATGTATTGATACTAAAATCAGTCATTGTCTATCAATCACATGCGTGATTTGAATCGAGGTCTTCAATTAGATGTCACTCAAGGACATATACATAGGCAAATACATACTCTGTATTTTAAAACATAGTTAAAGGTACATATCACGACTGTTGTACAATTACTTCATGTTTGTAAAATACATAAAACATTCCTCTTTGAATTGAACATTATATCTTACCTTCTATTTGAAACTCTATGCCCATCTGACGCATGAATTCTTCCATCGCAACTTTGTCACATTCGCTGATTAGTAATGTCATCTTTGATTTGGTATCAGCCATATTGAATAGAGTGGTATGTAGAAAGTTGATAGAATGTGGTTCCTGAATAGTACACACTGAGTGAAGGAGTGAAGGAGTTTTTTGGGCGGTTCCAGTTTGAACTATATTTGGGTCAGTCTTCGAATCTGTTGTTTTTATTGGTTATTGGGTTAAAAGGCATGAGTGAATCATGAGCGTAGCACTTTCTTCTCAAAACTCAAAATATATAACCAGCACTTTCAATGCTTGTAACATTATTGAATGCCTGTGCTTCAATGATGGAGTCCCCCCCCCGTGGGTGCCCGGGTTAGAATAGGCCCTCTGTTCCTCCTGCTTGTCGTAGGAGGCGACTAAAAGGGGGCAGTCTGTTTGCCGTGGACTGCGACCTGTACGGGTGGAGGAAGGATGCCTGGTGGTTGAGGATTGTGTGTAGCGGAATGCTACCACTGACCAATACACTGCTTCGGCCCCGACTTCATCTAGACAGGTGGCCAGATTGGTCTGGTCTGGTCAATCGGCTGGTCATGCCAAGCACTTGGTTGCGCACATCGTTTGTAACACGATAGTATGTTTTTGGAAACCCCTAAAGAATGATTCAACTCTCGGATAATGTTCAATATAAAGTTTATTCCACCGATTAGGACTTTGCGTTGTGTTATATTTTACATATGTCGAGTTAAGTTTTATCCAAGTCAGAAGTTGTCGGCAATAACAATTAATGCCGAAGAACTCCGTTAATTCCGAGTAATCCTTCTCGCCTGCCTTTTCCGCTCCGTCTCTCTTTCGCCTGCCTAAACTTTTCTTTTTACTAATCTAACTCTTTTCTGTATTAATGAGGCGAATTTGAGAGGGAGACACTAACAAGGCCAAAGAATTTAACAGTTGAATAATACAAGTATCGTACAACACCTACTGATAGCTTACCAGCATGAAGAACGATACTAGAGATATCGTACAAGACCTACTGATAGTTTACAACAAGCAAAAACGTTAATAGAGATAAATACTAGGCATCTGCATATTTCCTTAGTGTTAATTGTCTAGCTTTTTGTGGTACGCAATATATACAAGAAAAAATTGACGCAGGGCATCAAGTCCCCGCCAAAAATGTGAAAAGAAAGACAAGAAATGAGATGAACAAGTTGATCGCTATTTATTTAGGAGATTTGTTAGAACGCTTGGCACAAAGCAGGTTTCAACAGACTTGTATTAATTAGTAAATGTTTTCAGAATGAAGTTAAATATCTTTGACATTTTGAGAGAATGTCATGATAAAGGGATGATATAACAGCCTATTAACAAACAGATGAAATGATTTTTAAAAAGATCAATCTTGGAGATTTTGTAGCATATTAAGGCAAAAAACATTTTGTTAGATATAAGCACAAAATGATTTTTGTAAAGTCTGTTTTTGGGCAAGGTTAATAAAGCTATTGTAAAGTGTATGAAAGTTGCATGTCTGCCAACATTTGTTGTACACATTTTGTCACTAAATCTATGGAGAATAATGTTCACAAAAGAAAAAAATTGACATGCTAATCATAAACAATGATAAAATGAAATTTACATAACTGTAATAAACAATGAAATAAAGTTTTTCATATATATGGCACAAAATGAAATTTTGTGAAGTCTACTTTTTGGCAAAGGTTTTGCTTTACTAAAATTATTGTTCACAAGGTAAATGAAGTTGACATGTTAAAGTACGATTTTTAGCTCATCAGGTCTAAAAGGCCCGATGGGCTTATGGCATGGCATGGCATCCGTCCATCCGTCCATCCGTCCGCTATCTCGCCGCTAATGGCTGCAATACTGCCGAAGCGGTGTTAAACAATAACTCACTCACTCACTCCGTCCGTAAACTTTTCGCTTTTTCGACAATAACTCCACAGAGCTGAAATTTTATGTGCAGACTCCTTGGCCAATGGGGATTTTAAATTGTAGATTTCGTGACCCCGTGACCCCAAATTGGGTCACAGGGGTCACATCCTTAAAAACCTATTTTCATCTTCTTCTCCAGTTCAAAAATGTCTAGAGAGCTTAAAAATTGTGTTCAGACTCCTTGGCTAATGGGGATTCTAAATTGTAGATTTCATCAGGCCTAAAAGGCCTGATGGGCTTATGGCATGGCATGGCGTCCGTCCATCCGTCCGTAAACTTTTCGCTTTTTCGACAATAACTCCACAGAGCTGAAATTTTATGTGCAGACTCCTTGGCCAATGGGGATTTTAAATTGTAGATTTCGTGACCCCGTGACCCCAAACGGGGTCACAGGGGTCACATCCTTAAAAAACTATTTTCATCTTCTTCTCCAGTTCCAAAAGGTTTAGAGAGCTGAAAATTTGTGTGCAGACTCCTTGGCTAATTGGGATTCTAAATTGTAGATTGTGTGACCCCATGACCCAAAATGGGGTCACAGGGGTCACATCCTTAAAAACCTATTTTCATCTTCTTCTCCAGTTCCAAAAGGTTTAGAGAGCTGAAAATTTTTGTTCAGACTCCTTGGCCAATGGCGATTCAAAATTGTAGATTTCGTGACCCCATGACCCCAAATGGGGTCACAGGGGTCACATCCTTAAAAACCTATTTTCATCTTCTTCTCCAGTTCCAAAAGGTTTAGAGAGCTGAAAAGTTGTGTGCAGACTCCTTGGCCAATGGGGATTCTCAGTTGTAGATTTCGTGAACCCGTGACCCAAAATGGGGTCACATCCTTAAAAACCTATTTTCATCTTCTTCTCCAGTTCCAAAAGGTTAAGTATAATGAACACTTCTCCTTGTCAGAGCTTAAAACTGCACTTTCTAAAGCTCATGATACAGCAACCGGCCCTGATGAAATCCATTATCAGCTTTTAAAACATTTACCGGAACCTTGCCTTGAGGTTCTACTTCAGGTATTTAATCATTTTTGGGAAACAGGTGAATTTCCATCTTGTTGGCACAATGCTACTATTGTGCCAATCCCAAAACCTGGGAAGGATCATACAGACCCTTCCAACTACCGTCCTATAGCCTTAACAAGTTGTGTATGTAAAACTATGGAACGGATGATCAATGATCGTCTAGTTTGGTACTTGGAAACTAATAAATTACTAACTGATATTCAATGTGGGTTCCGAAAACAACGTAGTACCACTGATCATCTTGTTCGTTTAGAATCATTTATTCGTGATGCATTTATTAACAACCAACATGCTGTGTCTATCTTTTTCGTCTTAGAAAAAGCTTACGACACTACATGGAAGCATGGCATCCTAAAAGATTTATTTGAATTTGGCTTGCGAGGTCGTATGCCTCATTTTATTTCCAATTTTTTACATGATCGCCAATTTAAAGTGCGCGTGGGCTACACTCTTTCTGATTTCTTTGATCACGAAATGGGTGTCCCACAAGGTAGCATTTTATCTGTCACATTATTTAGCATTAAAATCAACAGCTTGGCTAAAGTCTTAAATGATCATACAGATGGTTCACTTTTTGTGGACGATTTTGGAGTTTCCTGCAGAGGCAAAAATATGCCATCAATCGAGCGCCAATTGCAACTCTGCCTCAATAAAATCCATCAATGGTCGTTAGAAAACGGCTTCAAATTTTCCAAAGCTAAAACATCTTGCGTGCATTTTTGCAATATGCGCAAAATGCACCAAGATCCAGAACTATTTCTGGATAAAACTCCAATCAAAGTCGTTCCTGAGGCCAAGTTTCTTGGTCTTACTTTTGACAGTAAATTATCATTTATCCCTCATATCAAAAACCTCAAAGCTAAATGCTTAAAGGGCATTAGACCTTTTAAAGGTCGTTTCAAATAATAAATGGGGTGGAGATGAAGAAACTCTTCTTCATCTCTATCGATCACTCATCCGCTCCAAACTTGATTATGGATCCATAATATATGGATCTGCCCGCCCCTCATATATCAAAATGTTAGATACAATCCACCATCAAGGTCTCAGGCTTTGTCTTGGGGCCTTCAGAACTTCACCTGTTGAAAGCCATACGTTGAAGCTGATGAGCCATCTCTTGAAGATCGGCGCATCAAGCTAGCACTTCAATATATAAATAAACTTAAAGCCAACCCTTGTAATCCTGCATACAACTGCGTATTCAATCCAGAATACCAGCAGTTGTATAACTTAAAACCTAAAGCAATTCCACCACTCGGTATCAGACTTCAACAACAATAGCAGAGCACGGTTTGCTTGCCACTCCGCCATGGCAGGTGGTCAGACCCCGTGTCAACCTCTCTCTATCTACTCATAAAAAATCTAATACAGACCAATTAATATTTCAACAGGCATTTTTTGAACTACGTGATTTTTTCGCAGACTATAAACCAATTTACACTGACGGCTCTAAGGATGGATCCACAGTTGCAGCAGCAACTGTGACTCCTTCAACAACATATGCTTCAAGGCTGCATGATGGCAGCAGCATCTTTACTGCAGAAGCTAAGGCCATCCTTAAGGCCGTCCATCACATTAAAAACTCAACCCCTAATAATTACATTATTTTTTCAGATTCACTTTCTTGCCTACAAGCAATCAAAAACTGTAAGAGTGATCATCCAATTATCAGGGATATTTTATTACTTCATAATTCTTGTCTCCAATGTGACATCGTCTTCTGCTGGCTTCCTAGCCATATGGGTATAAGAGGTAATAACAAAGCTGACTCAGCTGCTAAATCAGCATTAAACCTCAAACATATTTCTCCCACTAAAGTTCCATATACGGATTCTAAACCTGCTATTAAATCTTACATTCTACAACGTTGGAAGTCCCAATGGGACCAACAACATCATAACAAACTTCACACTATTCAACCTCATTTAGGTTACAAATCTCTATCCTCTTTTACCCGGCAGGAAGCTTGTGTCCTACGACGATGTCGTATTGGACACTCTCATCTTACACACTCATATCTTTTAAAGGGGGAAGATCCCCCGGTATGTATACCCTGTCAGTGTCCTCTCACAATGAAACACATTCTATGTGAGTGTTGGGACACTGCACATATCAGAGAAACTTGTTATCCTTCTATTTCAATCAATCAAGTTTTTACTCATTTCGGTGAGCATCGTGTTTTAGATTTTTTGAAGGCTATACACCTTATTGACAAATTGTAAAATTTAACTTTTCATTATCCGCTTTTATTCAACTTGTGATAATACGCTGATGTTTTTACGGCCTTCGTGTCGTGTTCTGTTTTTCAATTGCAATTTTCATTTTTAAATTAGGCAAATAAATTAAATATCTCGCCGCTAATGGCTGCAATACTGCCGAAGCGGCGTTAAACAATAACTCACTCACTCACTCACTAGCACTACAATATATCACCAAACTTAAAGCCAAACCTTGTAATCCTGCATACAACTGCGTATTCAACCCTGAATACCAGCAGTTGTATAACTCAAAACCTAAAGCAATTCCACCACTCGGTATCAGACTTCAACAACATGTTGAAGATTGTGATATCGACCTAACAACAATAGCAGAGCACGGTCTGCTTGCCACTCCGCCATGGCAGCTGGTGAGGCCCCGTGTCAACCTCTCTCTATCTACTCATAAAAAATCAAATACAGACCAATTGATATTTCGACAGGCATTTTTTGAACTTCGTAATTTTTTCGCAGATTATAAACCAATTTACACTGACGGTTCTAAAGATGGACCCACAGTTGCAGCAGCAACTGTGACTCCTTCAACAACATATGCTACAAGGCTGCATGATGGCAGCAGCATCTATACTGCAGAAGCTAAGGCCATCCTTAAGGCCGTCCATCACATTAAAAACTCAACCCCTAATAATTACATTATTTTTTCCGATTCACTTTCTTGCCTACAAGCAATTAAAAACTGTAAGAGTGATCACCCAATTATCAGGGATATTTTATTACTTCATAATTCTTGTCTCCAATGCGACATCGTCTTCTGCTGGCTTCCTAGCCATATGGGTATTAGAGGTAATAACAAAGCTGACTCAGCTGCTAAATCTGCATTAAACCTCAAACATATTTCTCCTACCAAAGTTCCATATACGGATTCCAAACCTGCTATTAAATCTTACATTAAACAACGTTGGAAGTCCCAATGGGACCAACAACATCATAACAAACTTCACACTATTCAACCTCATTTAGGTTACAAATCTCTATCCTCTTTTACCCGGCAGGAAGCTTGTGTCCTACGACGATGTCGTATTGGACACTCTCATCTTACTCACTCATATCTTTTAAAGGGGGAAGATCCCCCGGTATGTATACCCTGTCAGTGCCCTCTCACAATCAAACACATTCTCTGTGAGTGTTGGGACACTGCACATATCAGGGAAACTTTTTATCCTTCTATTTCAATCAATCAAGTTTTTACTCATTTCGATGAGCATCGTGTTTTAGATTTTTTGAAGGCTATACACCTTATTGACAAATTGTAAATTTTAACTTTTCATTATCAGCTTTTATTCAACTTGTGATAATACGCTGATGTTTTTACGGCCTTCGTGCCGTGTTCCGTTTTTCAATTGCAATTTTCTTTTTTAAATTAGGCAAATAAATTAAATATCTCGCCGCTAATGGCTGCAATACTGCCGAAGCGGCGTTAAACAATAACTCACTCACTCACTCACTTGAAAACTAGAAATATGTGCATGTGATGCACTGTGATGTCCCCCGCTCCAACTTTCAATCCAACCTAGTCATATTACCCTTATTTTCCACTTACGCTAAGCACAAAGTTCAATACTGCATTAATAACGAGAAATAAAAAATTCAGAATAGCCAAAGTAGCAAAAAGCACCACTCTATCACTAGGTCTCTGCAAATACAAAGTTTGGTGAAACAATATTGAACGGTTTTGGAGATAGAGACCGGAAAAGGTCCCTACCCCCAAAATGCACTATGTTCAAATTGTTTCCATGGAAACCAGAACAACAAAAATTCAGAATAACCAAAGTAGCAAAATGCACCACTCCACCACTAGGTCTAACCATATACCAAGTTTCTAGATAGATTTTGAAATAGAGGCCGGAAAAGGTCCCTACCCCCAATTTGCACTAAGTTCAAATTGTTTCCATGGAAACCAGAAAAAATAAAAATTCAGAAAAACCAAAATAGCAAAAGGCACCACTCCACCACTAGGTCTAACCACATACCAAGTTTCGTGAAAAAATATTGAACGGTTTTTGAGATATGGCCCGGAAAAGAAAGCATTTCGGAATGACTGAATAACGGAATGACGGACGGAGGCGAAAACATTATGTCTCCCGAAATAATTTTTGGGGGACATAATCAAATTGCCTTTGGAATACTAATAAAGAAAGGTAATGGCATTATGGTTGTGTGAAATAGTTTATGTTTTATGGTAAAACAAAATTCGGCTCTTCAACCTTATATAACTTAATAATGTAAAGATTAATTTTCCACCGAAGATTTACCTCCCTTTGCCAATACTTTTCATAAAAATTCATTTTCAGCATTAAATTACTCATAACGTAGGTCCGTGACATATATTTTTTATCTTCTGTTATTCTTCAGTGGCGAGTTTTCCACAAGTTATATCATGTTTGAATTATTTTTCATTTATTTTGATTCTTGAACAGGACTTTTGAAGTTATTTCTACAGAATCCATTGTTGACATTATAGTTTATCATATAAAGGTTAATGAAAAAAAAACATACACATTTTAGAAATCACTGTTCTATTCCAATAACATTCCATTCATGAAAGAAAACAACAATATAGCTCTGAATGAGTGTCATTATTTTTAAAAAGTGACTTTAACAAAATAAAACAAGTTTGCCATTTTTTTAGACATTACCACAAAAAAAACCCATCATTTTGCACCAAAAAAGGTCCGTAACATGCACTTTTTCTTTTTGAATCTCGAATAATACATATTCCGCTTGCATCATGCCAATTTACAGCAATTTTTCATGTATTTTGATTATTGTTGGGAACCTCTTTAAGGGGAAAACGGTCGTGCATATATTATAAGAGTTGTCTCCCTTGCAAGTTAAAATTGCCAATTTCTCAAGGTTTAAAAAAATTATTATTCAAGTTAGCCTTGAAACATATGCTTTTGGTTTAAATTTGTTGTTGAAATATATTTTTATAAAACAGTGATATATTCCCCAAGCAAATCTAAATCTTGTGATTATTTGACATACATATTAATCAGAACAGGAAGATTTTCTGGATAACAACTTCTGAAATGTGAAAAAACACGACGTTTCGGAGTACATACTCACTCCTAAGGCCAAAGAAATGCGGTCGAGATCCACAACAAGTATGGATCCCTCGACCTTGAGTCTGATGACGTCCTTATGGACGCTTCAGACGCAGCATCCCTTAATAACTCGCCCAAAAAGGGGCACAGGGCTCGGTCCAAGGACCGTCGGCTTTCTCCAGTAAAACCTCCACCATGAGGCTTTTAATATTTTATTTCATCCTAGCATCCATGGCGATTCTTCAGTGGAATTGTCGAGGCTTTAAGGTAAATTTAAATGAATTGGGCTTGTTGGCCCAACAATACAATCCCCAAGCTATTTGCCTTCAAGAAACTCATCTTAAAGAATCTGATAAAGTTGCAATGAGACCATTCACTTTTTATAATTCGTTCTCCCCTTCTGCTGACAGGGCAAAAGGGGGTGCATCAATTTTAGTACGTGATGGAATTATCCACAGAGAAATTCCATTAATAACCCAATTGCAAGCTGTAGCTGTCAGCTTATCATTATTTAAAACTTTAACTCTCTGTTCTTTATATATTCCACCATCTCAAGATCTTACTATCAAAGATCTTGATCAACTTGTTACCCAATTACCTAAACCTTTTATTATCATGGGTGACTTCAATGGTCACAATCCCCTCTGGGGTAGTAATACCCTAGACTCTAGGGGTAAAATACTCGAAAGTTTCCTCACCCAAAATGATTTATGTCTATTCAATGATGGTTCAAACACATATTTACATCCTGCTACAGGATCATATACAGCTATAGATTTATCAGTAACTGATGCATCCCTTTTACATGACTTTTCATGGTCAGTCCATGAGGATACATGTGGAAGTGACCACTTCCCCATTGTATTAGAACCCTCATCACCTATTCCCGAGGAGCACAATCCTCGTTGGAAATTTTCCAAGGCTGATTGGGGTACATTTTCTACCCTCTGCAGAGAACATATTATATATGATGAAATAATCAATGCAACTGATCCTGTTGAGGCCTTTTCTAAAGGTCTCATTGATATAGCAACTGAAACTATTCCTAAAACCTCGGCAAATCCACGCATTCACAAGCCATGGTTTAATGAAACCTGCGATACTGCCATTAAGGCACGTAAAAAAGCTGAACGCAAGCTCAGTAAACGACCTACAAGAATTAACTTAGATAACTGTCGCAAGGCTCGAGCTAAAGCTCGACGCACAGTCAACCAACAAAAACGCGAATCTTGGAGAGGCTATGTCTCTAAGATCAATTCCAGAACACCTATCAGCAAAGTCTGGAATATGATTAGTAGAATTAAAGGCAAAGGTTCCAAATCTACAATAAAACATCTTAAGGTCAATGATGACATTCTCACCTCAAAATCTGACATTGCCAATAAGTTGGCTGAAACAATCTCTAAAAATTCTTCATCTGCAAATTATGTCCCTGCTTTCCAAAAGTACCAAAAGGTACAGGAAAAACGACCACTTAATTTCAAATCTGACAATGGAGAAGATTACAATGAACACTTCTCCTTGTCAGAGCTTAAAACTGCACTTTCTAAAGCTCATGATACAGCAACCGGCCCTGATGAAATCCATTATCAGCTTCTTAAACATTTACCGGAACCTTGCCTTGAGGTTCTACTTCAGGTATTTAATCATATATGGGAAACAGGTGATTTTCCATCTTGTTGGCACAATGCTACTATTGTGCCAATCCCAAAACCTGGGAAGGATCATACAGACCCTTCCAACTACCGTCCTATAGCCTTAACAAGTTGCGTATGTAAAACTATGGAACGGATGATCAATGATCGTCTAGTTTGGTACTTGGAAACTAATAAATTACTAACTGATATTCAATGTGGTTTCCGCAAACAACGTAGTACCACTGATCATCTTGTTCGTTTAGAATCATTTATTCGTGATGCATTTATTAACAAACAACATGCTGTGTCTATCTTTTTCGACTTGGAAAAAGCTTACGACACTGCATGGAAGCATGGCATCCTAAAAGATTTATTTGAATTTGGCTTGCGAGGTCGTATGCCTCATTTTATTTCCAATTTTTTACATGATCGCCAATTTAAAGTGCGCGTGGGCTCCACTCTTTCTGATTTCTTTGATCAAGAAATGGGTGTCCCACAAGGTAGCATTTTATCTGTCACATTATTTAGCATTAAAATCAACAGCTTGGCCAAAGTCTTAAATGATCATACAGATGGTTCACTTTTTGTGGACGATTTTGGAGTTTCCTGCAGAGGCAAAAATATGCCATCAATCGAGCGCCAATTGCAACTCTGCCTCAATAAAATCCATCAATGGTCGTTGGAAAACGGCTTCAAATTTTCCAAAGCTAAAACATCTTGTGTGCATTTTTGCAATATGCGCAAAATGCACAAAGATCCAGAATTATTCCTTGATAAAACTCCAATTAAAGTCGTTCCTGAGGCCAAGTTTCTTGGTCTCACTTTTGATAGTAAACTTTCTTTTATTCCTCATCTTAAAAATCTAAAAGCTAAATGCTTAAAGGCATTAGACCTTTTAAAGGTCGTTTCAAACAATAAATGGGGTGGAGATGAAGAAACTCTTCTTCATCTCTATCGATCACTCATCCGCTCGAAACTGGATTATGGATCCATAATATATGGATCTGCCCGCCCCTCATATATCAAAATGCTAGATACAATCCACCATCAGGGTCTCAGGCTTTGTCTTGGGGCCTTCAGAACTTCACCAGTTGAAAGCCTTTACGTTGAAGCTGATGAGCCATCTCTTGAAGATCGGCGCATCAAGCTAGCACTTCAATATATAACCAAATTAAAATCAAACCCTTCAAATCCTGCATACAACTGCGTATTCAATCCTGAATACCAGCAGTTGTATAACTCAAAACCTAAAGCAATTCCACCACTCGGTATCAGACTTCAACAACATGTTGAAGATTGTGATATTGACCTAACAACAATAGCAGAGCACGGTCTGCTTGCCACTCCGCCATGGCAGCTGGTGAGGCCCCGTGTAAACCTCTCTCTATCTACTCATAAAAAATCAAATACAGACCAATTAATATTTCGACAGGCATTTTTTGAACTTCGTAATTTTTTCGCAGATTATAAACCAATTTACACTGACGGTTCTAAAGATGGACCCACAGTTGCAGCAGCAACTGTGACTCCTTCAACAACATATGCTTCAAGGCTGCATGATGGCAGCAGCATCTTTACTGCAGAAGCTAAGGCCATTCTTAAGGCCGTCCATCACATTAAAAACTCAACCCCTAATAATTACATTATTTTTTCCGATTCACTTTCTTGCCTACAAGCAATTAAAAACTGTAAGAGTGATCATCCAATTATCAGGGATATTTTATTACTTCATAATTCTTGTCTCCAATGTGACATCGTCTTCTGCTGGCTTCCTAGCCATATGGGTATAAGAGGTAACAACAAAGCTGACTCAGCTGCTAAATCAGCATTAAACCTCAAACATATTTCTCCTACCAAAGTTCCATATACGGATTCTAAACCTGCTATTAAATCTTACATTAAACAACGTTGGAATTCCCAATGGGACCAACAACATCATAACAAACTTCACACTATTCAACCTCATTTAGGTTACAAATCTCTATCCTCTTTTACCCGGCAGGAAGCTTGTGTCCTACGACGATGTCGTATTGGACACTCTCATCTTACACACTCATATCTTTTAAAGGGGGAAGATCCCCCGGTATGTATACCCTGTCAGTGCCCTCTCACAATCAAACACATTCTCTGTGAGTGTTGGGACACTGCACATATCAGGGAAACTTTTTATCCTTCTATTTCAATCAATCAAGTTTTTACTCATTTCGGTGAGCATCGTGTTTTAGATTTCTTGAAGGCTATACACCTTATTGACAAATTGTAAATTTTAACTTTTCATTATCAGCTTTTATTCAACTTGTGATAATACGCTGATGTTTTTACGGCCTTCGTGCCGTGTTCTGTTTTTCAATAGCAATTTTCTTTTTTAAATTAGGCTAATACATTAAATATCTCGCCGCTAATGGCTGCAATACTGCCGAAGCGGCGTTAAACAATAACTCACTCACTCACTCACTCATGTTGTGTTAAAATGTTGAGACTCTATCTTCAGTAATCACTAAAATATTTAATTATGTAAAAAGGTACCGAGTGAATAACTCAGAAATATATTGTGCAGAAAGGAACCAAGTGTCACTTGGTACCTTACAGCACTGTGATTCACAATGAAACAGTTGGGAAATGTGAGTGCAGAAAGACCTTTCTGCCCCAAAGTAATTGAACAAAACGGCGGTACCATCTGCAATAATTAACAAATTATAAATAATGGCTGCCAGAGACAATAAGGCATACTATACTTCAAAGCCGCCTTCATTTAAAATCCTTGAAGTGATATAGGCCTATCAACATTATCAGTGCCAGAGATATGAACATTAGAAACTAAAAATGAGATTTTTCGAACCCTCGAAATTATCTTGGGGAGAGAATTACACATTTGATATAACGAGCGAAAGATAATCTCTCATTCTCCGTCACGAGTTGGTTATTGTTTATATTACCCATATAAAAAATAAAATAAAAACGCGAATATTAAAAGCCAACAGTTTCCCTAAAAGGACCCGAGAAAGAGGGGAATCTCCATATCCATACGTTAGGGACGTGGATTCACTATTGCGTACCTATCCTTGTTTACTACGCGCGATTAAAATGTCCCCTGCGAAAATGTATTTCACAATAAAACATAGATGTGGTTTTATCTGAAAGTGTTGTATTTCTGCCCAATACTATCAATCCATGATTATACGATATAAGTTATTACAAATTTCATATCAAGAGATTTGGGAAGCCCAAAAGCATGTCGGCGCAAACCGAAAATCTCTATGACGTTACAATCAACACTGTGACATCATAACCACTCACACCTATGACGTCATTGCTTTCGAACGATAGCCGTCGCTCTTGAAGCTTCCGTGGATATATATATAGTAAATTAGTAATCGCTAATTTTAAATTTTATAACAATTTAATTGTTTCGTCCGACATTTGATGCGTAGGCACATGTAAGAACATTCTAATTTCAACTACGAGAAACAAATAAACCATGTTTAAATGCAGTAGATGGATTCTACAGTTAACAGTCGGGACAATTTAGAAGATGAATGAAATAGTTCCGGCAACCAATGGAAAAATTATTTATTTTGTAACAACCAATCAACAGGTAGAAAAAGGTGTAACTCCCATGTGACTTACATGTACAGGAACAATATACTAACACTAATTTGCATTTTTGGCTCAGGGAATGAGGGTATTGTAGTAGGATATCAAAAATTTGGAAATAATTGTATCTTTTTAGCTAGGTTTGTCGTCCGGATATCGAGTATCGTTCATATCCTTGGCCAACCGATCCAAGTGTCTCTATTATTAGTGTTATTATATATAAGTGAGTAACTGTTTAAGGGCATCCCGTGTTTCATGCTCCCTGCTATGTTTTATTCAACGATATAGTACACCAACTCGTCTTCTATTTCTTAAATAAAAATACCCTTATGTTTATTGACAGGCGCGTATTTCGTTCATTGCTTGAAGTGAAAAGATAGCAAATACAAAGATATATTGTAGGATTCTTATGAACATAAACGATAAATATATTATCTAAAATTAGTGCACGTCATTGTCGAAATTCTGATGAAAAGAATTACAAATGCATTCATTCAAGACAATAAACTGATGTCAAACCTTTCCGACTTAGAGGATTATAATGAACACTTCTCCTTGTCGGAGCTAAAAACTGCACTTTCTAAAGCTCATGATACAGCTACCGGCCCTGATGAAATCCATTATCAACTTCTAAAACATTTACCGGAACCTTGCCTTGAAGTTCTACTTCAGGTATTTAATCATATATGGGAAACAGGTGAATTTCCATCTTGTTGGCACAATGCTACTATTGTGCCAATTCCAAAGCCTGGGAAGGATCATACAGACCCTTCCAACTACCGTCCTATAGCCTTAACAAGTTGTGTATGTAAAACTATGGAACGGATGATCAATGATCGTCTAGTTTGGTACTTGGAAACAAATAAATTACTAACTGATATTCAATGTGGTTTCCGCAAACAACGCAGTACCACTGATCATCTTGTTCATTTAGAATCATTTATTCGTGATGCATTTATTAACAAACAACATGCTGTCTCTATCTTTTTCGACTTAGAAAAAGCTTACGACACTACCTGGAAGCATGGCATCCTAAAGGATTTATTTGAATTTGGCTTGCGAGGTCGTATGCCTCATTTTATATCTAACTTTTTACATGACCGCAAATTTAAAGTGCGTGTGGGTTCCACCCTTTCTGATTTCTTTGATCAAGAAATGGGTGTCCCACAAGGTAGCATTTTATCTGTCACATTATTTAGCATTAAAATCAACAGCTTGGCTAAAGTTTTAAATGATCATACAGATGGTTCACTTTTTGTGGACGATTTTGGAGTTTCCTGCAGAGGCAAAAATATGCCATCAATCGAGCGCCAATTGCAACTCTGCCTCAATAAAATCCATCAATGGTCGTTAGAAAACGGCTTCAAATTTTCCAAAGCTAAAACATCTTGCGTGCATTTTTGCAATATGCGCAAAATGCACCAAGATCCAGAACTATTTCTGGATAAAACTCCAATCAAAGTCGTTCCTGAGGCCAAGTTTCTTGGTCTTACTTTTGACAGTAAATTATCATTTATCCCTCATATCAAAAACCTCAAAGCTAAATGCTTAAAGGCATTAGACCTTTTAAAGGTCGTTTCAAATAATAAATGGGGTGGAGATGAAGAAACTCTTCTTCATCTCTATCGATCACTCATCCGCTCCAAACTTGATTATGGATCCATAATATATGGATCTGCCCGCCCCTCATATATCAAAATGCTAGATACAATCCACCATCAAGGTCTCAGGCTTTGTCTTGGGGCCTTCAGGACTTCACCTGGTGAAAGCCTATACGTTGAAGCTGATGAGCCATCTCTTGAAGATCGGCGCATCAAGCTAGCACTTCAATATATAACTAAACTTAAATCCAACCCTTGTAATCCTGCATACAACTGCGTATTCAACCCTGAATACCAGCAGTTGTATAACTCAAAACCTAAAGCAATTCCACCACTCGGTATCAGACTTCAACAACATGTTGAAGATTGTGATATCGACCTAACAACAATAGCAGAGCACGGTCTGCTTGCCACTCCGCCATGGCAGCTGGTGAGGCCCCGTGTCAACCTATCTCTATCTACTCATAAAAAATCAAATACAGACCAATTAATATTTCGACAGGCATTTTTTGAACTTCGTAATTTTTTCGCAGATTATAAACCAATTTACACTGACGGTTCTAAAGATGGACCCACAGTTGCAGCAGCAACTGTGACTCCTTCAACAACATATGCTACAAGGCTGCATGATGGCAGCAGCATCTTTACTGCAGAAGCTAAGGCCATCCTTAAGGCCGTCCATCACATTAAAAACTCAACCCCTAATAATTACATTATTTTTTCCGATTCACTTTCTTGCCTACAAGCAATTAAAAACTGTAAGAGTGATCACCCAATTATCAGGGATATTTTATTACTTCATAATTCTTGTCTCCAATGCGACATCGTCTTCTGCTGGCTTCCTAGCCATATGGGTATTAGAGGTAATAACAAAGCTGACTCAGCTGCTAAATCTGCATTAAACCTCAAACATATTTCTCCTACCAAAGTTCCATATACGGATTCCAAACCTGCTATTAAATCTTACATTAAACAACGTTGGAAGTCCCAATGGGACCAACAACATCATAACAAACTTCACACTATTCAACCTCATTTAGGTTACAAATCTCTATCCTCTTTTACCCGGCAGGAAGCTTGTGTCCTACGACGATGTCGTATTGGACACTCTCATCTTACTCACTCATATCTTTTAAAGGGGGAAGATCCCCCGGTATGTATACCCTGTCAGTGCCCTCTCACAATCAAACACATTCTCTGTGAGTGTTGGGACACTGCACATATCAGGGAAACTTTTTATCCTTCTATTTCAATCAATTAAGTTTTTACTCATTTCGGTGAGCATCGTGTTTTAGATTTTTTGAAGGCTATAAACCTTATTGACAAATTGTAAATTTTAACTTTTCATTATCAGCTTTTATTCAACTTGTGATAATACGCTGATGTTTTTACGGCCTTCGTGCCGTGTTCCGTTTTTCAATTGCAATTTTCTTTTTTAAATTAGGCAAATAAATTAAATATCTCGCCGCTAATGGCTGCAATACTGCCGAAGCGGCGTTAAACATTAACTCACTCACTCACTCCGACTTAGAGACTTCATTATACAATACAGTATGCCCGGTGATGCCGACAGTCTTTTATATAGATTAGATGAAACGCTGCAATCATGTTGGTCCGAGTTGCGTTAACATGTTGTAGGAGTCCATGTGAAAACAGTCAAAATACGTCTCTTGATACGATTACAGTGATTATTCTTGAAACGGGTCATTTCCCCGTCATTATAACGTCATGTCCATGCTGTATTGTTATTGTTACGGTTTAAATGTAAATTGGGAAAGTTAACGTGGTTTCAATATAGATTGATAAATTTGAAAAGATATGTTTGTTTAAAACAAACCTCAATAATGTTGCTGTCTCGCGATACAAAGGCATAGTGTTGCTTAGTTATGACATTATAATAAATACATACAATTAATGTGTACCTAATTACTTTTACAGTAAAATGCTTATGTGCAAACCTACGGGAAACGTCAACGGAATTGTCAAAGGGGCGATAATTTTGATATTTTAACGCGCTTCACTAAATAGGTTAACAATGAAACATCTCTGAAGATATCTCTGACTGCATATTTTAACGGTCATACAGCATCCAAAAAATTAAATTAAATATATTCGGATGTACTTTTGTCTGAATATATACATTGAAAATTAGACATTGACATTTTAGTACAACATTCATTATATGAATTCATGGTCATGTTTTCTTTTCAGTCAACATTATATAAACCTGATTTAGTTTGAGCACCATCCGCTATTTATTCTTTTAAAATAATCTTAACAGTAGTTGATATTTATTTTATATTTATGTTCAGGGAATTAATTTTCATTTGCCAAAATATCGTTTTGTGTCACCTGATGTCACATTATGAATGGACAAATCAAGGGTTGCACATGATCTGTGTCGGAAAGCAAAAAGAGGATATAAAAGACATTGCGTGATTTTTGTCTAAAAGCTGCATATAGTTATTTTTCATGATTTATTATTAATGAAATATTTAAAACAAATACTTAGTTAATCTACTTTTAGCTTTGTTTATGTGAAACGTACATGTGAGCGTGTAGCCCGGTCCCTATTTGTAAAATAAGCCTCCAATTAAAGTCTGTTTGATTTTATCGATTATTTAAACACAATATAATATCTAAACTGAATATGTTAACTTGTAAACACCGTGAGAAGAGAAATACAAGCCAGTCGTATAGGATATATGCCAGGAGAGAAATGAAACATTAGTTAGCAATGAGCATTCATTAGAATACATACATAAACATATGGTTAGGGCTAGATAAGAAAGGTTGACTTATCAACACGTGTACTTTGTTCATAACTCTTAATCTAACGAATTTAATATAAAACGCTCTTATGACGTTGTGCTAAACTTAACCTAACCTAATATAACCAATGCACAACGTTGGAATTGACGTTTGAATTTGTCATTGGAATACAACGTCCTTCTGACGTTGTAGGAACGTCGGCTTTAATCCTGACCATTCACAACGTTTTCTTGACGTTGACGTTTGTGTTTCAACGTTGTATTCACGTCCTCATGACGTTGTAAGAGCGTTGGTTTTTAACCCTGACCAATTCACAGCGTTGTAAATACGTTGTACTTTAACGTTGTATTTACGTTAGAATTAGACGTTATAATACAACGTACTTATGACGTTGTTAGTACGTTGGTTTTTAACCTAACCAATGTACAACGTTGTATTGACGTTGTGTTTCAACGTTGTAATGACGTTTTAATAAGACGTTCATATGACGTTGTAGGAGCGTTGGTTTTTAAACTTACCTATCAACAACGTTGTAATGACGTTGTGTTTCAACGTTGTATTGACGTTAGAATGCAACGTAAGAATACAACGTTCTAATGACGTTGTAGGAACGTTGGGTTTTAACCTAACCAATGTACAACGTTGTATTGACGTTATGTTTCAACTTTGTAATGACGTTTTAATAAGATGTTCATATGACGTTGTAGGAGCGTTGGTTTTTAAACTTACCAATCAACAACGTTGTAATGACGTTGTGTTTCAACGTTGTATTGACGTTAGAATGCAACGTAAGAATACAACGTTCTAATGACGTTGTAGGAACGTTGGGTTTTAACCTAACCAATGTACAACGTTGTATTGACGTTGTGTTTCAACGTTGTAATGACGTTTTAATAAGACGTTCATATGACGTTGTAGGAGCGTTGGTTTTTAAACTTACCAATCAACAACGTTGTAATGACGTTGTGTTTCAACGTTGTATTGACGTTAGAATTCAACGTAAGAATACAACGTTCTAATGACGTTGTAGGAACGTTGGGTTTTAACCTAACCAATGTACAACGTTGTATTGACGTTGTGTTTCAACGTTGTAATGAAGTTTTAATAAGACGTTCAAATGACGTTGTAGGAGCGTTGGTTTTTAACCTAACCAAACAACAACGTTGTAATGACGTTGTGTTTCAACGTTGTATTGACGTTAGAATGCAACGTAAGAATACAACGTTCTAATGACGTTGTAGGAACGTTGGGTTTTAACCTAACCAATGTACAACGTTGTATTGACGTTGTGTTTCAACGTTGTAATGACGTTTTAATAAGACGTTCATATGACGTTGTAGGCACGTTGGTTTTTAACCTAACCAAACAACAACGTTGTAATGACGTTGTGTTTCAACGTTGTATTGACGTTAGAATGCAACGTAAGAAGACAACGTTCTCATGACGTTGTAGGAACGTTGGTTTTTAACTGAACCTATTCACAACGTTGTATTGACGTTGTGTTTCAACGTTGTATTGACGTTAGAATTGGACGTTAGTATACAACGTCCTAATTACGTTGTAAGAACGTTGGTTCTTAACCTAACCAATTCACAACGTTGTATTGACGTTGTGTTTCAACGTTGTTTTGACGTTAGAATAAGACGTTAGAATACAACGTCCTTCTGACGTTGTAGGAACGTTGGTTTTTAACCTAACAAATTTACAACGTTGTAATGACGTTGTGTTTTAACGTTATATCGACGTTACAATACAACGTTAGAATACAACGTCCATATGACGTTGTAGGAACGTTGGTTTTTTACCTAACCAAGTAACAACGTTCTATTAACGTTATTTTGTGACGTTGTCTGGACGTTACATGAAAACGTTGGCTCTCCAACGTTGTAGCAACGTCATAATAACGTTAGAATAAAACGTAACCAAACCATAACGTTGCTACAACGTTGTTCAACGTTGTCTGTTTGCTGGGTTGGAAGTCCCAATGGGACCAACAATATCATAACAAACTTCACACTATTCAACCTCATTTAGGTTACAAATCTCTATCCTCTTTTACCCGGCAGGAAGCTTGTGTCCTACGACGATGTCGTATTGGACACTCTCATCTTACACACTCATATCTTTTAAAGGGGGAAGATCCCCCGGTATGTACACCTTATTGACAAATTGTAAATTTTAACTTTTCATTATCAGCTTTTATTCAACTTGTGATAATTTGCTGATGTTTTTGCGGCCTTCGTGCCGTGTTCCGTTTTTCAATTGCAATTTCCTTTTTTAAATTAGGCAAATAAATTAAATATCTCGCCGCTAATGGCTGCAATACTGCCGAAGCGGCGTTAAACAATAACTCACTCACCCACTTGAAGGCAGGTCTGGCTTTTTAGGAACACGGTATCGCTTCTATCTATCTGTTCTGCTCTCTCGTCCTTCCTTGTGCGGTGATAGGTCTGGGCATTTGCACCATGCATCTTTACCATACCTATCTACAACTACAAATAGCATTGCGAGAAAGTGTATTGAGAGGATTCGATTCTGAATGAAAACTGTACATCTAAATTGTCAGATAAGCTGAACAAGACAAGTCTTCAGCATGGACATACCCTCTTAACAATACATTGCTTACAGTAATGGCAGCCTTAATTTACATATTCACCACAACAAAACCATATTGTGATCTTTACTGAACAGGCTTAATCTGATTAATTATCCAAAATTAATTTGATGTCATGCATAGTTACTGAGATTTTGACGAAAACACGATTTACAGTAATGGCGGCCTTAATTTGCATATTCAACATAAATTATTGTTGGAATCTTTACTGAAAAGCTTATTATGATTCATTACCCTCTTAACATGGGGATAGACACCAAAATTAATTTGATATCATGCATAGTTACTGACATATTGACGAATACAAGATTGTCAGTAATGGCGGCCTTCATTGGCATATTGTGCGGATGGCCCAATGATGACAGAGTGGCATCATTCAGATTCCTGAAGAGCACATCTCAGAGGTATAGAAACAGCAAAAAAACTTTGTACATACCGCAATGCAAGGTTGTCCAAAAATCAGGGGTTTGGCAACCGGACTAATAGGCAGAATTGAAATGATCTTATCCAAAAGATCGTCTTCTTCTTTTTGGAAATCTTCTTGAAGAAGATTTCTGAGTTATCCTTCGAAAATGCTCAATGTGCGACCTTCGTTTGAGAAGGTTAAAAGACATGTCAAATCTGGGTCATTGCTGCTTGTCATGCTGCATGTGGGACATTTGCGGTTTATCAGTTTTTTCTTCCAGCATTCTGAAAAAAATAGTGTTGTATAATTGTTGGTGAAAGAAATGAACAAATATATAATATATATAATAGCAGAATCTTATTATGGATTAAATTACAATTGTGATGTCAGTCTATTGTTCTCTTGCTCCATTATTTTTCTGAAGTGGAGCGTTACATTTAACTTCAAGATTTTCACTCAATATTTCATATTCATTAAGTTTTTAAGGTATGTAGTTAAATGAGTATCTAGTTGAGTGTAATTTAAGTCAGGTAATATCCTCATAACTCTCCATTCCTTCAAAATTATCTATATTTATATCATTATTTTCTAAGAATGGAGAGTTACTAGGACATTACCCTATACGTTGTGCATCTTTGACAAAATAGCAAGTACCACAAACAATTAAGATGTGTAGGGTTTGTGTATGTAATTACTTACTGGTGTTTGAGAAACATGCGTAAATGGTCACAGTGTTGAAATCCGTTAAAGTTACCGCTGTTCGGTTTTCTGATTTTCCAGCAAAGTCAGGCTCATCTGACTTATCTGCTTCAGTCACGGTGATTTTATCGGCATCAGGCAGGAGCTATAAAAAAGATAAGGGAGAAATCAAATAAATTACTAAATATATCATATAACACAATACTAAAAGTGAAAATAAATTTCACTTCCGACAGGGATTATTTGCTAAGAGTAAAACATATAAGTTGTTCTTGAAGGTTTTAGTTATTGATGTTATAATCTAAAGATGTGTTTTGTTTAATGGAAATTATAGTGATTAAAATGGTCAGTTGCTAATTAATTGCTAATTGATTAATTTATGTATATATGTTTGTATAACTGTATTGCTCTTGTACCACCGTTGGTGGCAATTGAGCTTAATAAATGAATCTTGAATCTTGCTAACATGCATGCTGAAATGAGTGAAATTTTTAGGAGCTGTTTACCTCACAGAGTGTGTCCGAGGTTGCAGTTAGTTGTGCCATGTTCATGAAGGTATTTCGATAAAGGCCAATGATGCGCACAGTGTCGTTCGGGTTGAACGCCATTTCTGCATTGTGTTGAAAGAGGCACACCTTGACAGACTTAGTAGTGTCCTTGAGCTGGAACAGTCTTAAAGGTAGCGTTCCATCTTTAGCATACTTGACTGGAGAAACCTGTGGAAATTGAAAAATAAAATCATTATCAGATAAATGTTATTATGTAGAATACTTTAAATTATAACAGAGTATTATGAAATAAGTTTGGTTGTGATTGATTATCTAGCAGAATAGTAAATAAAGTATGAAAGAAAAATATTAGGTGGAAAAGAGAATTTGTGAAGTAATTGATTACCTGAATTATTTTTCCGACAATAGTACTTCTTCTGGTTGTAGTAACAGCTTCCTCAATGCTGCTCTCAACTCCAGATGGCGATACTTCCTCAGGCAGACGCAGTGTCGGCAACTTTTCAAGAAGATGCTCCAGCCGATGCTCGCAGGTTTCACCGCAATGCATAGCCACATGGCGTTGCGGGCTTTCTCCCTGCCATAATACTAGCAGCCGCGATATAAGTGAAATAATCTTGAAAGCGGCGTTAAACCCCAACTCACCTCACCTCACCTCACCTCAGCTGGCTCAATACTTTGAGTGTACGAAATAGTAGATGACCTTCCAATAACTACGTTAGCATTAGCTTCTTTCCTTTGGACTTTTGTGAACTTGTATGTTCGGCCAATTTTGACTGTTTCATATTTCAAGCTTTGGTAAATTCTTAGCGTAAGCAGTTCATCTTCAGTAGCTGCAATAACATTGAATGATGTGTAGGTCTTGTCTCCCTTTTTGTTTTGTTGCAGAGCTGAAGATTTGTTCAGAACTTTGACTATGAGGTCTTGTCATGACAGGGGTCACATCCTGAAAGACCTATTTTCATATTCTTCTCCAGTTCTAAAAGGTCTAGAGAGCTGAAAAGTTGTGTGCATACTCCTTGGCCAATAGGGATTATAAATTGTAGATTTCGTGACCCCGTGACCCCGTGACCCCAAATGGGGTCACAGGGTTCACATTCTTTAAAACCTATTTTCATCTTCTTCTCCAGTTCCAAAAGGTCTAGAGAGCTGAAAAGTTGTGTGCAGACTCCTTGGCCAATGGGGATTCTCAATTGTAGATTTCGTGAACCCGTGACCCAAAATGGGGTCACAGGTGTCACATCCTTAAAAACCTATTTTCATCTTCTTCTCCAGTTCCAAAAGGTTTGGAGAGCTGAAAAGTTGTGTGCAGACTCCTTGGCCTATGGGGATTCTAAATTGTAGATTTCGTGACCCCAAATGGGGTTACAGGGGTCACATCCTTAAAAACCTATTTTCATCTTCTTCTCCAGTTCCAAAAGGTCGAGAAAGCTGAAAAGTTGTGTGCAGACTCCTTGGCCAACGGGGATTCTAAATTGTAGATTTTGTGACCCTGTAACCCCAAATGGGGTCACAGTGGTCATGATCTAAGAAACTATCTTTTGCTGGTAAACAATAACTTAAATAACTTAAATATTCAACTTTAGATAGTAAAACAATGAAATCCTGTTGAGCTACATAGCCCATGGCTCTATTTTTTTGTAGTCTTGAAAGGGCTAAGCTGGACAGTGATTCATATTCAATGTATTTTTGTACTGGAATGCGCAACAAGCTATGAATACATTAATATTTCGAGCTGCTGTTCCAGTTGGTGCTTTGGACACTGCACATATCAGGGAAACTTTTTATCCTTCTATTTCAATCAATCAATTTTTACTCATTTCGGTGAGCATCGTGTTTTAGATTTTTTGAAGGCTATACACCATATTGACAAATTGTAAATTTTAACTTTTCACTATCAGCTTTTATTCAACTTGTGATAATACGCTGATGTTTTTACGGCCTTCGTGTCGTGTTCTGTTTTTTAATTGCAATTTTCCCCCGTGGGGTGCCCGGGTTAGAATAGGCCCTCAGATCCTCCTGCTTGTCGTAAGAGGCGACTAAAAGGGGGCAGTCTGTTTGCCGTGGACTGCGACCTGTACGGGTGGAGGAAGGATGCCTGGTGGTTGAGGCTTGTGTGTAGCAGAATGCTACCACTGACCAATACACTGCTTCGGCCCCGACTTCATCTAGACAGGTGGCCAGATTGGTCCGGTCTGGTCAATCGGCTGGTCATGCCAAGCACTTGGTTGCGCACATCTTTGCTGTCCTTCTTCTTACGCTGCTACCTCTCTTTACAATTTTTTTCTTTACTTTCTTGGTGCTCTCTTGCATACCTTCACCACCTTTTCACAATGCTTTCCTTCCTGATGTACTATCCCTACTCTCTGCACTCTTTCTCAGTGCTCTCTTGCACACAATCATCAACTTTACTCGGCTTCCAAGATAGCGGTGGCCCATGGGCCAATCCAGTGAAACATTGGCAACGTTTTAGTGGAGTATATCATCCTTGTATCCCCGGTGCTGTCAAACGCCTGGTTCTTGAGGGTCCTAAACCCTCATACTCCACCATTGTATCTTCAGCGAGTGTCACTAAACGCTCCGTCTCCACTCAGACAGACATTGAGTGGGTCAGTGACCCACCAACTCAGCACAAACTGCGCAATGCTACATCTTCCACAATAGGTACCATGACATTCCCTCTTCTATCCGTCAAAGAGCCCGTCAAACCGACAGGTTCCCAAAAAAATCAAAAAGAAAATCATAAACCAAAGGCAAATCAAAACTCCAAAACTGCAAGCAAATCAAAAAACAACTCATCAAACCGCACTCCCAAAGGCCAAAGGAATGCGGTCGAGATCCACAACAAGTATGGATCTCTCGACCTTGAGTCTGATGACGTCCTTATGGACGCATCAGACACAGCGTCCCTTAACAACTCGCCCAAAAAGGGGCACAGGGCCCGGTCCAAGGACCGTCGGATTTCTCCAGTAAAACCTCCACCATGAGGCTTTTAATATTTTATTTTATCCTAGCATCCATGGCGATTTTGCAGTGGAATTGTCGAGGCTTTAAGGTAAATTTAAATGAATTGGGATTGTTGGCCCAACAATACAATCCCCAAGCTATTTGTCTTCAAGAAACTCATCTTAAAGATTCTGATAAAGCTGCAATGAGACCATTCACTTTTTATAATTCTTTCTCCCCTTCTGCTGATAGGGCAAAAGGGGGTGCATCAATCTTAGTATGTGATGGAATTATCCACAGAGAAATTCCATTAAAAACACAATTACAAGCTGTAGCTGTCAGCTTATCATTATTTAAAACTTTAACTCTATGTTCTTTATATATTCCACCATCTCAAGATCTTACTATAAAAGATCATGATCAACTCGTTAATCAATTACCTAAACCTTTTATTATCATGGGTGACTTCAACGGTCACAATCCCCTCTGGGGTAGTAATACCCTAGACTCTAGGGGTAAAATTATCGAAAGTTTCCTCACCCAAAATGATTTATGTCTATTCAATGATGGTTCAAACACATATTTACATCCTGCTACAGGATCATATACAGCTATAGATTTATCAGTAACTGATGCATCCCTTTTACATGACTTTTCATGGTCAGTCCATGAGGATACATGCGGAAGTGACCACTTCCCCATTGTATTAGAACCCTCATCACCTATTCCCGAGGAGCACAATCCTCGTTGGAAATTTTCCAAGGCTGATTGGGGTACATTTTCTACCCTCTGCCGTGAACATATTATATATGATGAAATAATCAATGCAACTGATCCTGTTGAGGCCTTTTCTAAAGGTCTCATTGATATAGCAACTGAAACTATTCCTAAAACCTCGGCAAATCCACGCATTCACAAGCCATGGTTTAATGAAACCTGCGATACTGCCATTAAGGCACGTAAAAAAGCTGAACGCAAGCTCAGTAAACGACCTACAAGAATTAACCTAGATAACTGTCGCAAAGCACGAGCTAAAGCTCGACGCACAGTCAACCAACAAAAACGCGAATCTTGGAGAGGCTATGTCTCTAAGATCAATTCCAGAACACCTATCAGCAAAGTCTGGAATATGATTAGTAGAATTAAAGGTAAAGGTTCCAAATCTACAATAAAACATCTTAAGGTCAATGATGACCTTCTTACATCAAAATCTGACATTGCCAATAAGTTGGCTGAAACAATCTCTAAAAATTCTTCATCTGCAAATTATGTCCCTGCTTTCCAAAAGTACCAAAAGGTACAGGAAAAACGACCACTTAATTTCAAATCTGACAATGGAGAAGATTATAATGAACACTTCTCCTTGTCAGAGCTGAAAACTGCACTTTCTAAAGCTCATGATACAGCAACTGGCCCTGATGAAATCCATTATCAGCTTTTAAAACATTTACCGGAACCTTGCCTTGAGCTTCTACTTCAGGTATTTAATCATATATGGGAAACAGGTGAATTTCCATCTTGTTGGCACAATGCTACTATTGTGCCAATCCCAAAACCTGGGAAGGATCATACAGACCCTTCCAACTACCGTCCTATAGCCTTAACAAGTTGTGTATGTAAAACTATGGAACGGATGATCAATGATCGTCTAGTTTGGTACTTGGATACTAATAAATTACTAACTGATATTCAATGTGGTTTCCGCAAACAACGTAGTACCACTGATCATCTTGTTCGTTTAGAATCATTTATTCGTGATGCATTTATTAACAAACAACATGCTGTGTCTATCTTTTTCGACTTAGAAAAAGCTTACGACACTACATGGAAGCATGGCATCCTAAAAGATTTATTTGAATTTGGCTTGCGAGGTCGTATGCCTCATTTTATTTCCAATTTTTTACATGATCGCCAATTTAAAGTGCGCGTGGGCTCCACCCTTTCTGATTTCTTTGATCAAGAAATGGGTGTCCCACAAGGTAGCATTTTATCTGTCACATTATTTAGCATTAAAATCAACAGCTTGGCTAAAGTTTTAAATGATCATACAGATGGTTCACTTTTTGTGGACGATTTTGGAGTTTCCTGCAGAGGTAAAAATATGCCATCAATCGAGCGCCAATTGCAACTCTGTCTAAATAAAATCCATCAATGGTCGTTGGAAAACGGCTTCAAATTTTCCAAAGCTAAAACATCTTGTGTGCATTTTTGCAATATGCGCAAAATGCACCAAGATCCAGAACTATTTCTAGATAAAACTCCAATCAAAGTCGTTCCTGAGGCCAAGTTTCTTGGTCTCACATTTGATAGTAAATTATCATTTATCCCACACATTAAAAGCCTTAAAGCTAAATGCTTAAAGGCATTAGACCTTTTTAAGGTCGTTTCAAACAATAAATGGGGTGGAGATGAAGAAACTCTTCTTCATCTCTATCGATCACTCATCCGCTCCAAACTGGATTATGGATCCATAATATATGGATCTGCCCGCCCCTCATATATCAAAATGCTAGATACAATCCACCATCAGGGTCTCAGGCTTTGTCTTGGGGCCTTCAGAACTTCACCAGTTGAAAGCCTTTACGTTGAAGCTGATGAGCCATCTCTTGAAGATCGGCGCATCAAGCTAGCACTTCAATATATAACCAAATTAAAATCAAACCCTTCAAATCCTGCATACAACTGCGTATTCAATCCTGAATACCAGCAGTTGTATAACTCAAAACCTAAAGCAATTCCACCACTCGGTATCAGACTTCAACAACATGTTGAAGATTGTGATATTGACCTAACAACAATAGCAGAGCACGGTCTGCTTGCCACTCCGCCATGGCAGCTGGTGAGGCCCCGTGTAAACCTCTCTCTATCTACTCATAAAAAATCAAATACAGACCAATTAATATTTCGACAGGCATTTTTTGAACTTCGTAATTTTTTCGCAGATTATAAACCAATTTACACTGACGGTTCTAAAGATGGACCCACAGTTGCAGCAGCAACTGTGACTCCTTCAACAACATATGCTTCAAGGCTGCATGATGGCAGCAGCATCTTTACTGCAGAAGCTAAGGCCATTCTTAAGGCCGTCCATCACATTAAAAACTCAACCCCTAATAATTACATTATTTTTTCCGATTCACTTTCTTGCCTACAAGCAATTAAAAACTGTAAGAGTGATCATCCAATTATCAGGGATATTTTATTACTTCATAATTCTTGTCTCCAATGTGACATCGTCTTCTGCTGGCTTCCTAGCCATATGGGTATAAGAGGTAACAACAAAGCTGACTCAGCTGCTAAATCAGCATTAAACCTCAAACATATTTCTCCTACCAAAGTTCCATATACGGATTCTAAACCTGCTATTAAATCTTACATTAAACAACGTTGGAATTCCCAATGGGACCAACAACATCATAACAAACTTCACACTATTCAACCTCATTTAGGTTACAAATCTCTATCCTCTTTTACCCGGCAGGAAGCTTGTGTCCTACGACGATGTCGTATTGGACACTCTCATCTTACTCACTCATATCTTTTAAAGGGGGAAGATCCCCCAGTATGTATACCCTGTCAGTGTCCTCTCACAATCAAACACATTCTATGTGAGTGTTGGGACACTGCACATATCAGGGAAACTTTTTATCCTTCTATTTCAATCAATCAAGTTTTTACTCATTTCGGTGAGCATCGTGTTTTAGATTTTTTAAAGGCTGTACACCTTATTGACAAATTGTGAATTTTAACTTTTCATTATCAGCTTTTATTCAACTTGTGATAATATGCTGATTTTTTTTGCGGCCTTCGTGCCGTGTTCTGTTTTTCAATTGCAATTTTCTTTTTTAAATTAGGCAAATAAATTAAATATCTCGCCGCTAATGGCTGCAATACTGCCGAAGCGGCGTTAAACAATAACTCACTCACTTCATCTGCAAATTATGTCCCTGCTTTCCAAAAGTACCAAAAGGTACAGGAAAAACGACCACTTAATTTCAAATCTGACAATGGAGAAGATTATAATGAACACTTCTCCTTGTCAGAGCTGAAAACTGCACTTTCTAAAGCTCATGATACAGCAACTGGCCCTGATGAAATCCATTATCAGCTTTTAAAACATTTACCGGAACCTTGCCTTGAGGTTCTACTTCAGGTATTTAATCATATATGGGAAACAGGTGAATTTCCATCTTGTTGGCACAATGCTACTATTGTGCCAATCCCAAAACCTGGGAAGGATCATACAGACCCTTCCAACTACCGTCCTATAGCCTTAACAAGTTGCGTATGTAAAACTATGGAACGGATGATCAATGATCGTCTAGTTTGGTACTTGGAAACTAATAAATTACTAACTGATATTCAATGTGGTTTCCGCAAACAACGCAGTACCACTGATCATCTTGTTCGTTTAGAATCATTTATTCGTGATGCATTTATTAACAAACAACATGCTGTGTCTATCTTTTTCGATTTAGAAAAAGCTTACGACACTACATGGAAGCATGGCATCCTAAAAGATTTATTTGAATTTGGCTTGCGAGGTCGTATGCCTCATTTTATTTCCAATTTTTTACATGACCGCCAATTTAAAGTGCGCGTGGGTTCCACCCTTTCTGATTTCTTTGATCAAGAAATGGGTGTCCCACAAGGTAGCATTTTATCTGTCACATTATTTAGCATCAAAATCAACAGCTTGGCTAAAGTCTTAAATGACCATACAGATGGTTCACTTTTTGTTGACGATTTTGGAGTTTCCTGCAGAGGCAAAAATATGCCATCAATCGAGCGCCAATTGCAACTCTGCCTCAATAAAATCCATCAATGGTCGTTGGAAAACGGCTTCAAATTTTCCAAAGCTAAAACATCTTGCGTGCATTTTTGCAATATGCGCAAAATGCACCAAGATCCAGAACTATTTCTGGATAAAACTCCAATCAAAGTCGTTCCTGAGGCCAAGTTTCTTGGTCTTACTTTTGACAGTAAATTATCATTTATCCCTCATATCAAAAACCTCAAAGCTAAATGCTTAAAGGCATTAGACCTTTTAAAGGTCGTTTCAAATAATAAATGGGGTGGAGATGAAGAAACTCTTCTTCATCTCTATCGATCACTCATCCGCTCCAAACTTGATTATGGATCCATAATATATGGATCTGCCCGCCCCTCATATATCAAAATGCTAGATACAATCCACCATCAAGGTCTCAGGCTTTGTCTTGGGGCCTTCAGGACTTCACCTGTTGAAAGCCTATACGTTGAAGCTGATGAGCCATCTCTTGAAGATCGGCGCATCAAGCTAGCACTTCAATATATAACTAAACTTAAAGCCAACCCTTGTAATCCTGCATACAACTGCGTATTCAACCCTGAATACCAGCAGTTGTATAACTCAAAACCTAAAGCAATTCCACCACTCGGTATCAGACTTCAACAACATGTTGAAGATTGTGATATCGACCTAACAACAATAGCAGAGCACGGTCTGCTTGCCACTCCGCCATGGCAGCTGGTGAGGCCCCGTGTCAACCTCTCTTTATCTACTCATAAAAAATCAAATACAGACCAATTAATATTTCGACAGGCTTTTTTTGAACTTCGTAATTTTTTCGCAGATTATAAACCAATTTACACTGACGGTTCTAAAGATGGACCCACAGTTGCAGCAGCAACTGTGACTCCTTCAACAACATATGCTACAAGGCTGCATGATGGCAGCAGCATCTTTACTGCAGAAGCTAAGGCCATCCTTAAGGCCGTCCATCACATTAAAAACTCAACCCCTAATAATTACATTATTTTTTCCGATTCACTTTCTTGCCTACAAGCAATTAAAAACTGTAAGAGTGATCATCCAATTATCAGGGATATTTTATTACTTCATAATTCGTGTCTCCAATGCGATATCGTCTTCTGCTGGCTTCCTAGCCATATGGGTATAAGAGGTAATAACAAAGCTGACTCAGCAGCTAAATCAGCATTAAACCTCAAACATATTTCTCCCACTAAAGTTCCATATACGGATTCTAAACCTGCTATTAAATCTTACATTAAAGAACGTTGGGAGTCCCAATGGGACCAACAACATCATAACAAACTTCACACTATTCAACCTCATTTAGGATACAAATCTCTATCATCTTTTACCCGGCAGGAAGCTTGTGTCCTACGACGATGTCGTATTGGACACTCTCATCTTACACACTCATATCTTTTAAAGGGGGAAGATCCCCCAGTATGTATACCCTGTCAGTGTCCTCTCATAATCAAACACATTCTATGTGAGTGTTGGGACACTGCACATATCAGGGAAACTTTTTATCCTTCTATTTCAATCAATCAAGTTTTTACTCATTTCGGTGAGCATCGTGTTTTAGATTTTTTAAAGGCTGTACACCTTATTGACAAATTGTGAATTTTAACTTTTCATTATCAGCTTTTATTCAACTTGTGATAATATGCTGATGTTTTTGCGGCCTTCGTGCCGTGTTCTGTTTTTCAATTGCAATTTTCTTTTTTAAATTAGGCAAATAAATTAAATATCTCGCCGCTAATGGCTGCAATACTGCCGAAGCGGCGTTAAACAATAACTCACTCACTCACTCACTATTTGCCTTCAAGAAACTCATCTTAAAGAATCTGATAAAGTTGCAATGAGACCATTCACTTTTTATAATTCTTTCTCCCCTTCTGCTGATAGGGCAAAAGGGGGTGCATCAATTTTAGTACGTGATGGAATTATCCACAGGGAAATTCCATTAAAAACACAATTACAAGCTGTAGCTGTCAGCTTATCATTATTTAAAACTTTAACTCTCTGCTCATTATATATTCCACCATCTCAAGATCTTACTATAAAAGATCTTGATCAACTTATTACCCAATTACCTAAACCTTATATCATCACGGGTGACTTCAACGGTCACAATCCCCTCTGGGGTAGTAATACCCAAGACTCTAGGGGTAAAATACTCGAAAGTTTCCTTACCCAAAATGATTTATGTCTTTTCAATGATGGTTCAAACACATATCTACATCCTGCTACAGGATCATATACAGCTATAGATTTATCAGTTACTGATGCATCCCTTTTACATGACTTTTCATGGTCAGTCCATGAGGATACATGTGGAAGTGACCACTTCCCCATTGTATTAGAACCCTCATCACCTATTCCCGAGGAGCAAAATCCTCGTTGGAAATTTTCCAAGGCTGATTGGGGTACATTTTCTACCCTCTGCCGTGAACATATTATATATGAGGAAATAATCAATGCAACTGATCCTGTTGAGGCCTTTTCTAAAGGTCTCATTGAAATAGCAACTGAAACTATCCCTAAAACCTCGGCAAATCCACGCATTCACAAGCCATGGTTTAATGAATCCTGCGATACTGCCATTAAGGCACGTAAAAAAGCTGAACGCAAGCTCAGTAAACGACCTACAAGAATTAATTTAGATAACTGTCGCAAGGCTCGAGCTAAAGCTCGACGCACAGTCAACCAACAAAAACGTGAATCTTGGAGAGGCTATGTCTCTAAGATCAATTCCAGAACACCTATCAGCAAAGTCTGGAATATGATTAGTAGAATTAAAGGCAAAGGTTCCAAATCTACAATAAAACATCTTAAGGTCAATGATGACCTTCTCACATCAAAATCTGATATTGCCAATAAGTTGGCTGAAACAATCTCTAAAAATTCTTCATCTGCAAATTATGTCCCTGCTTTCCAAAAGTACCAAAAGGTACAGGAAAAACGACCACTTAATTTCAAATCTGACAATGGGGAAGATTATAATGAACACTTCTCCTTGTCAGAGCTCAAAACTGCACTTTCTAAAGCTCATGATACAGCTACCGGCCCTGATGAAATCCATTATCAACTTCTAAAACATTTACCGGAACCTTGCCTTGAAGTTCTACTTCAGGTATTTAATCATATATGGGAATCAGGTGAATTTCCATCTTGTTGGCACAATGCTACTATTGTGCCTATCCCAAAACCTGGGAAGGATCACACAGACCCTTCCAACTACCGTCCTATAGCCTTAACAAGTTGTGTATGTAAAACTATGGAACGGATGATCAATGATCGTCTAGTTTGGTACTTGGAAACTAATAAACTACTAACTGATATTCAATGTGGTTTCCGCAAACAACGCAGTACCACTGATCATCTTGTTCGTTTAGAATCATTTATTCGTGATGCATTTATTAACAAACAACATGCTGTGTCTATCTTTTTCGATTTAGAAAAAGCTTACGACACTACATGGAAGCATGGCATCCTAAAAGATTTATTTGAATTTGGCTTGCGAGGTCGTATGCCTCATTTTATATCCAATTTTTTACATGACCGCCAATTTAAAGTGCGAGTGGGTTCCACCCTTTCTGATTTCTTTGATCAAGAAATGGGTGTCCCACAAGGTAGCATTTTATCTGTCACATTATTTAGCATCAAAATCAACAGCTTGGCTAAAGTCTTAAATGACCATACAGATGGTTCACTTTTTGTTGACGATTTTGGAGTTTCCTGCAGAGGCAAAAATATGCCATCAATCGAGCGCCAATTGCAACTCTGCCTCAATAAAATCCATCAATGGTCGTTGGAAAACGGCTTCAAATTTTCCAAAGCTAAAACATCATGTGTGCATTTTTGCAATATGCGCAAAATGCACAAAGATCCAGAATTATTCCTTGATAAAACTCCAATTAAAGTCGTTCCTGAGGCCAAGTTTCTTGGTCTCACTTTTGATAGTAAACTTTCTTTTATTCCTCATCTTAAAAATCTAAAAGCTAAATGCTTAAAGGCATTAGACCTTTTAAAGGTCGTTTCAAACAATAAATGGGGTGGAGATGAAGAAACTCTTCTTCATCTCTATCGATCACTCATCCGCTCCAAACTTGATTATGGATCCATAATATATGGATCTGCCCGCCCCTCATATATCAAAATGCTAGATACAATCCACCATCAAGGTCTCAGGCTTTGTCTTGGGGCCTTCAGGACTTCACCTGTTGAAAGCCTATACGTTGAAGCTGATGAGCCATCTCTTGAAGATCGGCGCATCAAGCTAGCACTTCAATATATAACTAAACTTAAAGCCAACCCTTGTAATCCTGCATACAACTGCGTATTCAACCCTGAATACCAGCAGTTGTATAACTCAAAACCTAAAGCAATTCCACCACTCGGTATCAGACTTCAACAACATGTTGAAGATTGTGATATCGACCTAACAACAATAGCAGAGCACGGTCTGCTTGCCACTCCGCCATGGCAGCTGGTGAGGCCCCGTGTCAACCTCTCTCTATCTAATCATAAAAAATCAAATACAGACCAATTAATATTTCGACAGGCATTTTTTGAACTTCGTAATTTTTTCGCAGATTATAAACCAATTTACACTGACGGTTCTAAAGATGGACCCACAGTTGCAGCAGCAACTGTGACTCCTTCAACAACATATGCTACAAGGCTGCATGATGGCAGCAGCATCTTTACTGCAGAAGCTAAGGCCATCCTTAAGGCCGTCCATCACATTAAAAACTCAACCCCTAATAATTACATTATTTTTTCCGATTCACTTTCTAGCCTACATGCAATTAAAAACTGTAAGAGTGATCACCCAATTATCAGGGATATTTTATTACTTCATAATTCTTGTCTCCAATGCGACATCGTCTTCTGCTGGCTTCCTAGCCATATGGGTATTAGAGGTAATAACAAAGCTGACTCAGCTGCTAAATCTGCATTAAACCTCAAACATATTTCTCCTACCAAAGTTCCATATACGGATTCCAAACCTGCTATTAAATCTTACATTAAACAACGTTGGAAGTCCCAATGGGACCAACAACATCATAACAAACTTCACACTATTCAACCTCATTTAGGTTACAAATCTCTATCCTCTTTTACCCGGCGAGCTTGTGTCCTACGACGATGTCGTATTGGACACTCTCATCTTACTCACTCATATCTTTTAAAGGGGGAAGATCCCCCAGTATGTATACCCTGTCAGTGTCCTCTCACAATCAAACACATTCTATGTGAGTGTTGGGACACTGCACATATCAGGGAAACTTTTTATCCTTCTATTTCAATCAATCAAGTTTTTACTCATTTCGGTGAGCATCGTGTTTTAGATTTCTTGAAGGCTATACACCTTATTGACAAATTGTAAATTTTAACTTTTCATTATCAGCTTTTATTCAACTTGTGATAATTTGCTGATGTTTTTGCGGCCTTCGTGCCGTGTTCTGTTTTTCAATTGCAATTTTCTTTTTTAAATTAGGCAAATAAATTAAATATCTCGCCGCTAATGGCTGCAATACTGCCGAAGCGGCGTTAAACAATAACTCACTCACTCACTAATTGCAATTTTCTTTTTTAAATTAGGCTAATAAATTAAATATCTCGCCGCTAATGGCTGCAATACTGCCGAAGCGGCGTTAAACAATAACTCACTCACTCACTTACGGCCTTTGTGCCGTGTTCTGTTTTTCAATTGCAATTTTCTTTTATAAATTAGGCTAATAAATTAAATATCTCGCCGCTAATGGCTGCAATACTGCCGAAGCGGCGTTAAACAATAACTCACTCACTCACTCACTCCAGTTGGTGCACATACAATTACTGGACTTACACCAGGTCTTAATGCTGTATGCATTTGTAAGTAAGATATAATAAGCTTTGAAATAAATGTCTTACCTACACCAGCACCACCAGTTAAAAACATATGAATAGGATTTTTATTTTTTTGGTAAAAATGAGACTTAATATAACTGAAAGCATGTTTCTGGGAATGTGTCATTTTAGAAGCATGTATACTGAATTCTTCTGAAGACATGTTGCTGCATTCTAGTGAATGCAAATGAATTGTATCTGTGTATATATAATCTGCATTCCTTGATGTGTTAAAAGATTATATATGTTGTTCATAATTATTTGCAAATATTTCATTTGCATTGCAAGAGTAATAATCATCATCATGTGTGTTTTCATTATAAACATTAGAGGAATTTTGTGAACATGAGGGGAAATTACCAAGTTCATTTTCACATAATCTGATGCGAGTTATAATGTTGTCAAGTTGGTTTGCAAAAGAAAAATATGAAAAATATGTTGATGTTGAGAACAAATGGTGTTTAGACATAAAGGCTGACTGAGCATTAGAATACGGAGTAATGAGTTCAGATTCATCATTATGGGGCAGAAGAAGCAACAGTAATGAGTAAAAGTGTTCCTCAGAGTTCAAAGGGAAATTTGGGAACCTAATAACACATGGCTTTGTTCTCTTCCGAACCCAAATATCATATTTTTTAATATGTAATCGACGTCCTGCATTACCTCTTTTGACAACAGAGTTTAAAACAGAACACTTATTAAAACATGATGCAAACTCAAATAAACACATTTTGTTTAACTCTGTTGGCCGTGAATGATAATAATCAATTATATTAGGATGGAAAATTTCAGTACTATTTTTATCTAAGCTCTCCAAGTCAGCCTTTTTTTTCAAAATTCTGTAACGTTTATGGGGCTGTCTGGTGTTTAAATACAATACAAATCTTGTTGATTGGATCAAACGCAAATTGCCTAATCTGTATACAGCTTCTTGACTAGACATTCTTCTATGTTTCAAAACACACAAGCCAATCTTATGCAGCCTTTGAAATGTTGAAATGTGTCTGTTTTCTTTAAAAATTGTACTTATGACCTCACCCAGTGCATTTTTTAATTCATCTGGTTCAGCCTTACAAATGTATGTGCATACATAGTAAGCAGCTCCCTCAGCATTACTCACTACCTGTATATCCATGTTAGCTCTCCAGTGTCTTAAAATTGTTGGATTGTATGCATTTATGTTTGCAGCTTGTCGGGAACGTTTAGTATGATAAAAATTTCCTTTGTTTTTTTAAGAGATGTGAATATTATTTGCAACACATGTCTTGTAACATGGTGGTTTTGGAAAACCAAATCTGCATGTAGAATAAGTGCTTTTAGAACAGTAGGTGAAATGGGAATGAATTTGAAGTTTTGTAACCAGATCATAAAGTTCTTTAACCTCACTTTCACTTGGCAAATCTGTGCTTATAACTTTATCAATGTATGGAATAAACTGTCCAACAGTTTCATTTGTTACTTCTTTTGGAAGGTCCTTTACCCATAGAAACATATGAATATGGGGACTGCCACGATTTTGGAATTCTACACGAGCAAAGTAATCTTCTATGGTTCCTAGTGGCTTACTCTTACTAGAAATTACATAATAACATTCGAAATCGTCTATCAACATGTGTTGCAGCAAGTAATGGATCTTTTTGCATAGAATGCCCAAATGATGTCTTTTTACTTGCTTCACTAAAGATGATATCTTCACCCGTCATTCCTAACTCTGGCCAATGCAAGTCATCGGCTGATAATGTCATAAAAAGATTTGGCGGTGCTAAATTTCGAAACATAGCGAGGAGATCATACAAAGCATTTTTGAAATAGGCAACAGTTCCCTTTATCTGTTTCAGGAACATATATGAATTTTCAAGAAGTTGAGGGAAAGTACGAACAGTTCCAGCAGTAATCAATGATGAAGTTCTATCAGGATTGTTTTGATGTTCAGTCATAATTTTAAAATGAATACCTATCTCCTTTCGTAGCATCATTCTATCATATGATACAGCTGTGTTAAGTAAATATGTCATATTTTTACGAAATTGTGGATTCCTGTTATATAATCTACATCTAAAGTACATTGATGGTTGAATATTTTTCAAGCGATTTTGTTTTAAACCATTTGGAAATAACCAAGGAAATGCCTTTTCCTCACCATAATCAACTGCATATATATCTAAAGGTTTTTCTGTAATAGATGGAACATTAATTTTTGGAGTTGATAAAGGATTCTTATTTCCAACAACTGAGCAACTTTCAAGTTGTGTAAAAGTTGACTGAAGCATTTCCTGCTGATTGACTGTAGAATTCAAAGGCGGAACAGAAGCTGTATCAAGAAGCTCAATTTCATTTATTGACACAACATTATCAACTCCCTGTTCAAAATCTTTTTCAAGGGAATGCTTTGCATGGGAAAGATCAATATGTTTGTACAAGTGGTTATTTTCTTTAAGCCATTTAAGTGCACTGTAAAGTCGCTTAGCAGATACTTCAAATGACTGACATGTTTGAGGCATATTATGCAAAAAATGAACAGCTATTAAATTTGATTCTTCAACAGAGTATGGTATTTGTTTACAAATGGCATCAATGGGTGATGGCAAATGCAATACAAGGCCTTTTTCAGCATACTGGCCACCTGGCAGTATCATTACCGTCATAAAAACTGATATCAAACAAGCAAGTCTTTTTTCAATTTGTGTCAACTGTTGTAATTGAGTTGGTGTGTCAGGAACTGCTAAATCATTAGCAATATGTGCAAGGTGAGGTATGTCATTCTTGCTTATGTAGTGCTTACAAAAAAAGGGAACCCTGTGGTAAATGTAATTGTTGTGAGACAGAGTTTTCCTTTACTAAACGTGCAGTCTGATCAAGAAATAAAAATCTTTCACAACGTAAGCACCAATATGACGGTCTTTGCCTAATTGCCATTTCATAATCCAAAATATGTAAAGCTGAATCAAGAAAATCATTATCATGAAATGTTTCTTCTGAAAAGTAGTATGTAATGTCTCAATTTGAAATGAAACCTAATGCAAAATCGCTATTATACGCCCATTTTTTAAACCGACTTTGAACTATCATGCGTGACGCCCTTCGGGCATTTTATATGACATTGATTGATCGTCCAACTCATTTTAATGTATTCTACTTGGAAACATTTTTTTTTTTTTTTTTTTACATACTTAAAAAAATAAATAAATAAATAAATTAAAAAATAAATAAATAATAATAATAACACAAGTTCCATTTGCGGTTTCATTAAAGTCTTATGCAGGTCAAAGGGAAGTTACTCATGCAGACGTAATGTATTGTTGTGATGCGTACGTAAAATATCTACACACTCTCACTAACTCTTGTACAGTGTAATGTTATTCATACTCGTGACTTTCATTAAAGTCTTATGCAGGTCAAAGGGAAGTTACTCATGCAGACGTAATGTATTGTTGTGATGCGTACGTAAAATATCTACACATTCTCACTAACTCTTGTACAGTGTAATGTTATTCATACTCGTGACTGCCTTTGACATAAACGTCAAATATGATTGACAGATGTTGTTTCAGTTACCTTATATGAGTATATAAGTATAAGTATTGTACCAAAATACGCCATTTTTATTCTATCAACATTGTTTTTGGAAAAAGTCAAGATCATATCATGTTGGTGTCGCAGCTAATGGAATTCCTTCCAATTTCTGTCATCCGTTCACACCCGTTAACGGAATGTATGTACAATTTCCTGACTGTGTGTGGATTGGATCGTGAAATAACACGTATTGAATATTATGTCCTTTACATACACTTCAGGGAGCAATTTCGGAATTAAAGTGCACCAAGAACAATGTTAACGTTTCGAGACGCATCTTCCCACCAGTTGGCAGGAATATAATGTGCTTTACATACAGTTCAGGGAGTTTTTCGGAATTAAAGTGCACCAAGATCCCTGTTAATGTTTCGAGACGCATTTTCCCACCAGTTGCACCAAGAAGCAAGTATCAAAAACGCAAACAGTATACTTTTCTCAGTAATAAATCATTTACATAATTGTAATTGCATCTATTGTTAATCTTTCTTTAGAAGTTGATACATGTTTTATGAAAGGTGAGGTGAGTTGGGGTTTTTAACGCCGCTTTCAAGAGTTTTTCACTTATATTGCGGCTGCTAGTAATATGGCAGGGAGAAAGCCCGCAACGCCATGTGGCTATGCATTGCGGTGAAACCTGTGAGCATAGGCAGGAATTTACGAAAGGAAAACTAGAGAGAAGAACCTTTACACATAGTTTATTGATGAACAATACACATAAATCAAGCTGATGGATTACAGATATCAGTAGCTGAAATGGACATTGACGACATGTAGAAGATGAGTGTGTATGATTTTTACATATCATTGGACATCGAACTGTTCTTTATACATGGGAGATACATCTTTTTAAACAATGTTCATAAAACGAAAAGAAGTGTTATTCTCACACCAGTGTCAAATACATTTGAATGAATGACATATCACATAGGAAAAATCTTACCTATACGATATCAAATAAACTGATATGGTTTTTGGGTTGGGTTTCTTTATATTTTCGGTGATGGAAAATGCACAATGCCTATCAAAGAAATCAAGATGTAACAAAACACAAGAAACAAGAAACAAACACGTGTACCCCTCGCTAACATCCTTGTTAAGATATGATTTGAATTGTCATACGGGATGCATGCTCACAATTTTTTGGTTTTGGAGATTAAAACAAGAAACAAGAATGCTCATATAGTAAACATCGTTCAAGAAGTCGTGAAAGTAAAACAAATATATGTAATGTATATGAACCAAATGAAGACATTGCTTCAAGTAATGCGATAAGCATTTGTTTAAGATAAACGGGAAATGAAAGATGTGAATGATTATAATGATAATGATTAAATATATTCATCATTCATAACCATACCGCTGCGGTGCTCTCCTATTTCTCACACTTCGTCTCAATGCGGGGATGTTATCGTTTTGGCGGTTGATGTTGTTATTGTCATTATAAGTATCATTATTCCTAAGGAGTATATGTAACGGTCTAAGTTTTTCTTTAATGAATGTCAGGGAAACTTTTTATCCTTCTATTTCAATCAATCAAGTTTTTACTCATTTCGGTGAGCACCGTGTTTTAGATTTGTTAAAGGCTATACACCTTGTTGACAAATTTTAACTTTTCATTATCAGCTTTTAATGAACTTGTGATAATACGCTGATGTTTTTACGGCCTTCGTGCCGTGTTCTGTTTCTCAATTGCAATTTTCATTTTTGTCCCCCGCCGCAACGCGGAACGGGGGACTATGTATTCAGCGGCGTCCGTTCGTCCGTACGTCCGTCCGTCCGTACGTCCGTACGTCACATTTCTTGTTTACGCGATATCTTATGAAGCGTTGCATTCAAAGTCTTCAAATTTCATGTCTGCCTACATTGTGGGAAGACGCAGACACCAGTCAATTTTGGTGACCTTGGTCTCATTTTCAAGGTCACCACGACACTTTGACCACTTTTTGAACTCTTGTTTACGCGATATCTCATGAAGCGTTACATCCAAAGTCTCCAAATTTGGTTTCTGCCTACATTGTGGGAAGACGCAGACACCAGTCACTTTTGGTGACCTTGGCCTTTTTTTCAAGGTCACCACGACACTTTCACCACTTTTTGAACTCTTGTTTACGCGATATCTCATGAAGCGTTACATCCAAAGTCTTCAAATTAGTTTTCAGCCTACGTTGGGGAAAGATACAGACAACAGTTTATTTTGGTGACCTTGACCTTATTTTCAAGGTCACCGCAACACTTTGACACTTTGACCACTCTTTGAACTCTTGTTCAGGCGATATCTCATGGAACATTGCATCCAAAGTCTTCAAATTAGTTTTCAGCCTACATTGGGGAAAGACACAGACACCAGTTTATTTTGGTGACCTTGACCTTATTTTCAAGGTCACCGCAACACTTTGAGCACTTTTCTAACTCTTGTTATCACCATTTATTATGACCGGTTGGACCAAATGTTTTCAAATTTGGTGTCAGTCTACATTGGAGGATGACGCAGACGCCAGTCGATTTGGTGACCTTGACCTTATTTTCAAGGTCACTACAACACTTTGACCACTTTTAGAACTCTTATTAACACGATATATCATGAACCAAAGTAGCTCCAATGATGTGTCTTACTAACTCAATGTCACCGGCGGGGGACATTGCCATGTTAGTGGCAAACACTTGTCTTTTTTAAATTAGGCAAATAAATTAAATATCTCGCCGCTAATGGCTGCAATACTGCCGAAGCGGCGTTAAACAATAACTCACTCACTCTTTAATGAATGAAAGGAAGTAAACTGCGACCAATGTAACTGTAAGGACTATTAACTTTTCGATTTCCTCAAGGGTATCTGTCAATGCAAACAAAAGAAGAGGCTTTAAATCTTATATAGTGAAGGAGTATGAAATATTTAATGTATTTTTTTAATAAGCGTCTCCTCATCAGTGTCACCCATGACGACAGATACGTCATCCCTACTCGCATTGAACACGACGATCGATTCTGCATCTATTCTATCTCTTATTTGGACACGCGAACAACAACAACATAGGCATTTTACCAAGCAGGAATAAATCTTATTTCTATTAACATAACACAGAATTATAGTGGTTGTAATGTTAATGACGCCTAAAACAATCATTATGATCCATACGATCCGCGTATCACCTGCGGAGAAATGGAAATGGAAATGCACAAAGATTGAAATATAAATATGTCATGACTATTTTGATTATGTTTCATTGAGGATGCAGCAATGTTAGATTAAATGTCAATGCTGTCCAGTTCAAAGTTATGATTATGTAATGACGATCTGTACATTGGATTAACAGATTGACAACGTTTGCTGTTTCTTATATACTTTAAACAATAACTCACTCACTCTTATATACTTTATGAAAATGATTGTAATTACTGTTATAACCGATATCAAGATAGCGATGATGGTCTCAAACATCTACAGCATTGCTGAAAGACGAAAGAAACAACAACAGAAAATAATGATGGAACTAACAAACGATGAAATGAACGTTATTAGCAGAATTTAATTGAAACAAAGAGAAATGAAAGGAGGCTTTAGTTTCACATGTAAGTACTTACGCGACAACACGAGTTCCCTCCCCTGAACTGAAGATCGTTTACTGCTCTTTACATATGTTAAATTGAACTTTCATCCATTATTTCTCTCGGTTCTTCATATATATGAGTCGTGGTGACACTTCGTCTTTCAGTATTTAATAATCTAGCTCTAGACGGTAAAGCCTCTCTTAAAAATAATAATCGGATCTCGTTCTTAATTTTAAACAAGATTACTAAAATCAAAGGGAACGTTGATGTCGGGAGTTCTGAATAATTTGCAAAACAGGAATCGATTAAGCGTTAAAGCCCAATTGTGGACATACAACAACCATCGATAGATAGATCGTTTCAATCGTGAAAGGGTTATTATTCGTGTAGGAAACAATATTGTGAGCGTTATTGGAATTAATCAGATTAGTTATCATGCAGTTGATAATTAAAACGAAATGTATGTATACTCACCATTTAAAATGCCTTCAAGTTTAGTTGTTACTCGCGTCGTCCCCCCTTCAACGATCGTTGTCCAAGATTTCTGAAATTATGAAGATTAATTAAATGTATTTTGATGGTTGCTAATTCAATGAAATAATTTTTTAGTTTTAGAAGAATTTTAACTTTGTATGTAAATCTTACATGTGACGACGTTTCTTCTCCAGTAGTGGATGTGAAGGATGCCATTGTCTTCGGCGCCTCAGATTTCTGAAATCATTTGGAAGGTATTAGACTACTTAATGCTATTGATGGATGTGTACGGATGTTATGTGACATGATGTATAAGAAGCTTACATCGGAAGTTTTTTTCCGGGGATGAAGGTTGAGTTGTGGATCCTACTGATGTCCATGACGACGTCTTGGCGTCTGCATCCTGGAAGAAATAAAGGATATATGCATTTATTATTTGGATAGTTTTACACCGATATGTACAACGTAATGTTGTCTGACATTATCATAGTTTCATCGTGTTTTATGTCTAAAGATATTAGTGAAACACAAAGAGGCTGCGCTATCATCTGTTATGAAACTACGCATTATACATAAATCACATATCTTTTTTTTATTTATGAAATTTTTTGTTTTTTTTTGTTCGTTTTTATTTATATTAAATTAATGTAAACGAAAACCTTATCTAAAACATACCTTGGTGCAAGTTTTATTTCCGAAGATGTCGTCTATGAGACGAACCTCCCTATGTTGTGGTACATCCAAATTTTTGCACTCAATTCCAGGTGTTCTGGTTACGATGACACTTTCCAATATTGGGAAATCACCTCTGGATATGGATACAATATCATGTTTCCCTTGGAACACAAGTTCTCTCTGTTCAATTTTCATCACTTTCGATGCATCGAAAGTGATACTTACGTCGAAGGCACGAAAACATTTCAGCACATACCCGCTGTCATCAATCGTGCACGTAGCACGTGCTTGATTTACTGAGTTTAACACAACGCCGATAGTCGTAATCACCGGGAGTAGGAGGCGAGACATTTTCACAGGATCGCAGTATTCATTCCTATAACTATTTTCCTCAGAAATGAACCAGGTGAAACATCGACGGGGAGAAGTTATTGTATGAAAATGTTTAATTAGGAGGAGCCAAGTCCTCACTAAATCACTAACAATTACAATTTTCAAGCTTGATGATATACGTCTGCAGAATATATCAACCCCCCATGTCTATTTTATATTGTTTCAAAATGACCCCGTAATGCGATATATCATTGTTCAACTGTCAACTTTGCTGCCTTCACAGCGGAGGCTATCATTTGGAATGTCACGTATGACCTTATGCGTCAGAAATAAAATTTGTCAGAAATTTATCCGAGGGTTTTAAAACTTATGAATTGTATACAAACAGCAAATATTCACTGAGGAACAGATTGGTAGATGATTTTATCGTTTGAAAGAAAAAGGATGGGGTATGATTTTAAAAAAGTTTAATAATGTTGACTGTTGAAGTAACGGAGTACACATGGATCTCTTTGTTGTTAGATAACATTTTCCACAAAATAAACAAGATTGACATTCGAAATTTACAGTATAATATTCACATAATTCGCAAATGTACCATCGAACATTCATCCTGTATCAATGCTTTAACGCAATTGCGATATAAGCAATAGTCCTGATGAAATCTTACTTTGCAATCACACATTTCTCGAAGGTTTAATTTACAAAATTGACAAACACCAATGCAGTTACAGGATTCGTTGTTTTCATAACACAACACGCAATTTGGAAAAGTGCAACTACATACGGTCCTTTCACATTTACGACAAGGATCTGTTATGAAGCATAAGCACAAGTCTGAAGGATTGTCGCAAACAACACATGTTGTTGTAAGAAATCGAGTACTCCCCATGCTGTTGAAAGAGAACATAATTTTAGCGTTTTTGTTTTTGTTTTTGTTTTTTTGTTTGGTTAAATGAATATTCATACACGCTTTGAGAAAGAAATTAATAACCAGAACAAAAACGTAGCAGAAATGTTTTTAGCTGCTCCTTCAATAATTTATCTATTAATCTCAGCTACGTACAAAGAGAAATGAGTTAAACCGTTAAATGAATGAACAGGTTATGAATCGTATATGAAATATAAAGAAGTCAGTGTACACCGATGTATACAGAAATCAGAATTAGACAAGAAGTGTGTCGAAGGCTCGCCCCTCCTAATCTCGTTTGTCTCTGTGGCGTGTGAGAGTTTTTATAAATGTGATGTATGTGTACGCCTGAAGCTATGTTTTCTACATTTCTGCTGACATCCGCACTATTTCATAAGTATTCGGCAATATTTAAGCAGAGCTAAGCAGAATTTTATTTCACAACATCCACACAATAAAAATGACTCTTTATTGTGAAATAGCAATTTTGAACCCGTGTATATATAGCGGAGCAAAATCACATTTCATCGCAACCACATCCTGATATTAAGGTTATCTCATTTTGAGTTATTTAATTTAAGAAAGAAAAGGCAATGGCTTCATCTGCAAACAAGAAAAGTAGTCAGAAGTTGAAAACACTATTCAACCTCATTTAGGTTACAAATCTCTATCCTCTTTTACCCGGCAGGAAGCTTGTGTCCTACGACGATGTCGTATTGGACACTCTCATCTTACTCACTCATATCTTTTAAAGGGGGAAGATCCCCCAGTATGTATACCCTGTCAGTGTCCTCTCACAATCAAACACATTCTATGTGAGTGTTGGGACACTCCACATATCAGGGAAACTTTTTATCCTTCTATTTCAATCAATCAAGTTTTTACTCATTTCGGTGAGCATCGTGTTTTAGATTTTCTAAAGGCTATACACCTTATTGACAAATTGTAAATTTTAACTTTTCATTATCAGCTTTTATTCAACTTGTGATAATTTGCTGATGTTTTTGCGGCCTTCGTGCCGTGTTCCGTTTTTCAATAGCAATTTTCTTTTTTAAACTAGGCAAATAAATTAAATATCTCGCCGCTAATGGCTGCAATACTGCCGAAGCGGCGTTAAACAATAACTCACTCACTCACTCACTCAGAAGTTGAAACGAAAAGTTGTACAGTTTGATGCGGTTAAACCGGGCGCTGGTAAGAAGCAGTCCAAAAAAACAGGCGATGACGTATCAGAACCTTATGACGTCACCATTGAGAGTGAAGTCGGCGGTGGTAGTAATCTTTCCATCACGTCTAGAAGTGCAATCAAGAAGAGTACTCAGAAGTTGAAACGAAAAGTTGCACAGTTTGATGCGGTTAAACCGGGTGCTGCAAAAAAGCAGTCAAAAAAAACAGGCGATGACTTATCAGAACCATATGACGTCACGATTGAGAGTGAAGTCAGTGACGATAATGATCTTCCCTCCACATCGAGAAGTATGAGTGGGAAGAAGGAAGGAAGGAAGAAGGATATGATGCATGAAAAAATTCAAACGTCCAAAGCGGATGACGACGCAAGTACTATCATATTATCAGACGACAATGATGAAGTCGATGAAGATGATCAACTCGGTGCTTATGATGATGATGATGACGACGACGACAATGAAGAAAATGATGTTATTGATGTAGACGATGAAGAAGATGATGATGATGATGATGATGATGATGATAACGATGATGAAGATCGCAATGAGAGCAAAAGGATGTCAATTTCGGGGTGGAGAAAACTGAAAGGATCTTATCTTCATCGAAAAGGAACACTACACTTGACACACCAAGACATTGAGGGTACCGAGAGCTATAATGAAACAGGTAAGGTATTATTATTTTAATTATTCCGTATGGGCATGGTACTTAATGAAAATTCTAATTCCCTTTGTTCTCAAATGTTTTAGCGTTCGGCTTCAGATCAAGAGGTCTGGGGTTCGAATCACGCCAGGGGCACAGCAACTTTGTCTGCAGTAGAGAACTGTTCTACATGCAGTCAGGTTTGGGTGCAATGCTACACTGAATTTCAGTGCAGTATCACCCATGGTTCGTTAGTTCCAGCCAATGCTTGCAGGTTTCACCGCAATGCATAGACACATGGCGTTGCGGGCTTTCTACCTGCCGTAATACTAGCAGTCGCGATATAAGTGATATACTCTTGAAAGCGGCTTAAAAAAAAAACAAAAAAAACTCACTCACTCACTCAAATGTTTTAATTATTTTCAAATGTTAAGGGGCAACTATTTTATGTCAAAACATCTTTTACATGAAGTAGAGCGTGTCTCCCCGTATTCATAAACTAGTGAAATAAGTTGATTTCCAAGAGCAAACCTCGTTGTACAGGTCGCATGGCAGTAGACACGAGTTTCAGTTCAGGGGAGGGAACTCGTGTAGGCCTGTGTGTTCATAAGATTGCTTGAGATGACAACGTTATTTATATGATGTTATGTTTCAATTTAGCTGGGATCGATCTTCTTTGTGTAATGTGTAAGGCCCTGTTAATGCGTACGATTTCAAGTTATCAATCGGATGTTTGGCCTGAAATGACATTCAGTAGATATTTCTTTCTGGTAAAAATAATCATTTCTTTCATAAATGTCCAAAGTTAGTGAGTGTAAAGTGCAGTAAACGATTTCAAGTTCAGGGGAGTGAACTCGTGTATCCTTGTGTGTTGCGTGAGGTGAATGGATGTTATATGTTATATGGTATGTTTTCAATTAAGTTGTATCGGTATTCTTTGTTGTAATTTGTAATGCATACAGTTCAAATAATTGGTATTTTGGGAGAAATTACATTCAGTAGATACTTCTTTCTTGTAAAAATAATCATTTCTTTTCATGAATGTTCGAAGTTAGGGTATACAACACTAATCTTTATTGCTGGTAACAGTATCATACTTAATTTGATTTAATTCCTGATTGATTTTTACATGATGATTGTAATTTTGTAAGGGTCTATTAATGCGTACGTTTTCAAATACTTATATATTTTTGCCTGAATGACATTCAGTTGATATTTCTTTATTGTTGAAGTAATCATTTCTTTTATACATTTTGGCCTGAAATGACATTCAGTAGATATTTCTTTCTGGTAAAGATAATCATTTCTTTCATAAAATATTCGAAGTTGTTGATTGTAAAGAGCAGTAAACGATTTTAAGTTCAGGGGAGTGAACTCGTGTATCCTTGTGTGTTGCGTGAGGTGAATGGATGTTAATGTATGTTATGTTTCAATGAAGTGGTATCGGTCTTCTTTGTTGAAATTTTTAATGCGTACGGTTAAAAAAAATTGATATTTTGGGTGAAATGACATTCAGTAGAGATTTCTTTCTTGTAAAAGTAAACATCTGTTCATAAATGTTCGAAGTTAGGGTATACAAAATAAATCTTTATTGCTACTAACAGATCATACTTAATTTAATTCCTGATTGATTGTAACAGATGATTGTAATTTTTAAGGGTGTTTTAATGCGTACGTTTTCAAATACTTGGATATTTTGCCTGAATGACAGTCAGTATATATTTCTTTCCTGTTGAAGTTATCATTTCTTCAAATTAGTTAGGATATAAAACCTAAGTCTTTATTGTTACTAACAGATCGTAGTTAATTACATTCTTTGATGATCGTAACAGGTGATTGATCAACGTGGAAGGTGGAAGAAGCTGTCTACCAAATACAGGAAGAAGGAAGCCGCGAAACAAGTCAAGGTAATCAGCATGAAATCTAAAACAGGAAAGATCTGTTACAAACTGAAATTCAACAAGTTCAACGGCTACTGGTACTGGATTTCAGAAGATTTCTTGGCCCTCCAGCTTTTATGATGTTCCAACGAGACAACGGGATATGTTTCCCGTTTGGTGACTTCATATCCGTATTGACAGCACTGAGAACACAACTAGCAGAGTAGTAGCCATCGGTCATGTCTGCTACCTCCAAAAACGAACAATATATCCCTTGTAAATTTTGTGGTAAAAGGGTTAAGGGGTATATGAATATGAAAAAACATTTACTGAACGATGGCTGTCATGACGAAATGCGTCCTCATCCGAGAGTGTAAATAGATATTCATGTTCAATGTGTAGTACTCAATTTTTATCACGTACTAAATATTACAACCACACAAGATCGTCTTGCTGCAGAGGGATTCCATCAGCAAGTGATACCCATCCCACGACGTCTTCTCCCAAACAGGGAGCATCGTCGACTGCGAGAAGAGTAAGATGTGGGAAGTGTAAGAGATTTTTTGATAACAGGAAACTGCTGTGGCGGCATCGACGATTATCTCACACAGGGGGAAGCAGTAGTGACTTACAATTGGAGCCGTGGCGTGATGTAGAAGGTGCGCAGAGTCCGCCTTGGATGAATGCTAGAGGAGAGATCACGGATGACGCGTTGCACGAGGTGTACACCGTCCATAAATCAATCATATTGCAGAAGCATGACGTCAACGATCGAGCTAATAATGAGACTCCGCACGGTATGACAACTCGTCGTAGGCGTCCTATCAATGTTACGCATAAGTATAACTTTCCCCTTGCTTGGAACGAGGACGCTGAATCTATCGATTTTCTTTCTCAATTAAAGTATATATTTCAAAATGAGCATATGTCTTATACGGTCTCATTCTACAACACTTGGAAACGGGAGAGTATCGATATTTCATAGCTTATCAAAATACCCGCATCTTTGACAAACCGCAGCAGATTACCATGGCGAGGTCACTGAATAGGATATCCAACAAAATCAAAAGGAAAAATCTGAGTGACCACGTTTTAGTTCAGAGACCGAATCCAAAATGGCGGCCTACGTTTATAACGAATGTAGTTTATGATGTTTACATCACCTCGTTCGTATTAGGCAAAGAGAACATAACACTGCCAAACTGGTTGAAAAGGAATAAGTCTATTTTCCAGTTCAGCCCTAAGAAATCAGACTCGTTGTGTGCGTTTCGATGTTTAGCCTATCACCAAATGCCTCAGCTACGGAATAAGAAGTTTCAAACACAATCTGCGAAGGCTCATCATGAGCGTCGTACCCTTCATATGTTCCTCAAATGGAAACAACATCTTAAGACACGAAGGGGGAAAAGTGTGACCCTAGATGACTTCCAAGGACTGGTAGTACCTGATGACATCCCAGAGTTTGAAAAATGTTTCAATCTCAGCGTTAAATCTTCCGCATGATCGACGAGGGATATTCTACTGTGCCTATTTATCTCTCCACTAACATTTTCAGTCATGGAGGTAGGATATTACCTACTTTGAACATGAACTGTTACGAAGGACATTTATCTTATAAAACCAAAATGTCTTCTTATACCAAGAGATATAAGTGCCGTCCTTGCGACAAATGTTTCCCACTCGCGTACAGATTAAAACGTCACGAGAGGAGTGCTTGCTCGAAGAGGACAAAAATTACGTTCCCAGGAGGATACTATAAATCAACTCGGTGCATTTTTGATACATTAGAGGAAACTTTGCGAATCTCCATCTCGCCAGAAGACCGAATGTACGACTACTTCATAATGTTTGATGGAGAAGCAATGCTGACGAGGGAAGAGCATGATATATCAACGCAGGCTCATCATACAAACACAGAATGGACGAGTCGTCACCATCCCATTTCCATTTCTGTATGTTCAAACGTTCCGGGATATGATGAACCTAAGTGCATTGTCAATTCAAACATAGAGACATTATTGAACGAAACCGTAGCATACATTTCCGAAATAGCAGAAGAATCCAGAAAACTAACTGAATTCAAACTTCAATACGTTTTTAATCATTTGCAGGATCAAATTGATAGAATAAAGTCCATTTCTCATTCTAAGACTTCTAATTGTCAGGATGATGAGAACGTTAGGGATACAGCAGATGACATGACAGATGGTTCAGTCATAACTGATGATGGCGAGAATGAGACAATTTCAATAGCTATGCTGGACAGGTTATCTAAACCCAACACTTACCATGATTGGATGGAGAGATTGCAGGAAGATAATGATGCTTCTGTAAATTACAACAGTTGGGAAGATATAAGAGAGGAAGACGTACAGTGCTCTCCCACAATTTCACTTCCTCAGTCAAGGGATTATAACAATTCGACCAACCTCCATCTGAAACATGTAGAACAACTCTACAATTCGGTTGAAAAGTATTGTCGGCAAATTCCTGCGTTAGGATATAATTCCTCGAGGTATGATTTAAATTTGGGGAAGGCACACTTTGCACACGCCTTAGGACTTGTTGACCCACATTGTAAAGATGCATTTGTGGTCAAGCGAAACAATCAATACATATGTATGTCGAATGCCACTTTCAAGGTGCTTGACCTGTCTCAGTACCTACCTCCTGGTACCAGTTACGACAAGTTCCTGAGTACGTTCAAAGTTCAGCAAAAGAAGGGATATTTCTGTTATGAATATCTTAATGATGAGAAGAGGCTTGCTGAGACTGCGCTACCGCCGATCAAAGCTTTTTGGTCACAATTGAAAAACCGCAATGTCCTTGAAGATCCTCAAAGACGTGCTTACGACGATGCGAAGCTGAAGTATCCGCACATGGACGAGGTATCACTGCTCGATCATATCGAGATGGATGAGGTTCCGAAAACTATCGAAGAAAATTACGCATCCTTACGCGAAATAAGGAAGGTGAATCGCATGGAAACCCTAAGAGACCTTCTTGTGTGGTATAATAACTTAGACGTGAAACCGGGTGTGGAAGCAATCAAACGTTTGAAACAATTCTACTTTAACGAAACAAACATTGATATTTTCAAGGACGTCATCTCGGTACCAGGCGTCGCGAGGAAGTTGATTTTTAAGATCGCGAGAGACAATGTTTCAAACTTTGCGCTGTTTGATATAGCCAACAGAGACTTGTACGAAGTTGTGAGAGACAGCATATGCGGTGGGCCTTCCATATTGTTTTGTCGACATCACACAGCCGGAAAGACATACCTGAGGGGTAATGTGGAATAGGTATGCAGGTCATGCGTTGGATATGATTGCAATGCTTTGTATTTGTACTGTTTTGGAAAAGAACTACCTGTCTCTCATTTCGTAAGATGGCTACCAAATGACAATGGAAAATTTGTTTCGAAAAAATCTGAAGGTACACAATTGCGTACGACTGGTTGGATTGGATAGCAGAAGTACAGAAAATAGATATCACCCACAAACTAAACTCAGGACGCGAGATGCGCATAGGACCATATCTGGTAGACGCTTTCGATCCCTTATCGCGAACTGCGTACGAATTTTACGGTTGCTATTGGCATCAATGCATCAAGAAGGACTGCAAGCTGTACAGGCACCACCATGATTCATCAAGAGAGCGCTATCAAAGAACCATCGAGCGGGAAGCGTACATAGAAGCGCAAGGTTTTAAGATCGTCACCATGTGGGAGTGCGAATTCAGAAAAATGATCCTGGTAAACCCATGCTTGAGACAGTTCCTCAAAGAAAGAGAACACAGTTTTACATTACGTCACGTGTATCGTTCTGTGAGTGAAGAGACTCTACTCAATGCAGTAGAAAACGATGACTTCTTCGGTATGATGGAAGTAGATATCCATGTACCGCAACATCTGTACGAAGACTTTGCCGAAATGTCCCCCATTTTCGCTACGTGTAAAGTTCCTTTTGATAAGATTGGACAACACATGCAAGAACACGCTGAGAAAAAAGATATTTCAAAACACGATAGAGTTATGCTTGTGGGTGGCATGAAAGCGTGTAGTATACTCCTGGCTACACCACTGCTTCGGTGGTACATGAAGCACGGATTGGTGATCGGGAAAGTCCATCAAGCAGTTGAATACGGAAGGAGGAGATGCTTTCGTCCATTCATGGACAAAGTAACACAGGCACGACGGTGTGGGGGCGCAGATCGTGACCTTGCCATCATAGGGGACCTTTGGAAGATCATCGGAAACAGCGCCTACGGATCTCTCCTTCTCGATAAGACCAAACATCAGACGTGCTGTTATGTGCAACGAGAAGATTCGGCCAAAATGTCGGTAAACGATGCCCGGTTCATTTCCCTTTGTCATCTACATGGTGAGGATTTCGAGATTTTGAAGGCTAAGAAATCGACAAAAATGGATCTACCTATTGTGCTAGGTTTCTTCATCCTCCAGTACGCCAAACAACGAATGTTGGAGTACTATTACGATTTTTTGGACGTTTTTGTTGATAGAGCGGACTACGAACTGATGCAAATGGATACGGATTCAATGTACATGTCATTGTCTGGTAAATGTTTGGCAGATGTGATCCGACCCGAAAAACGCGCAGACTATCATCAAATGTTGTACGGAAACTGTCATCGAGACGACTTTGAAGCAAATGGGTTGGATCATTTCCTTCCAAGGGAATGTTGTGATAAGTACGCCTTATACGACAAAAGAACTCCCGGATTGTTCAAGCTGGAGAGCCAAGGTACCTAAATGATATCGCTGAATTCCAAGACCTATGTTCTTCAGGAAACTGATTCAAATGTCAAAATCAGTTCCAAAGGTTTGAACAAGATGAATATCGCAAACCCAATGGACACTTATCGCGCTGTATTGAACGATGCAAAAACTAGGTGTAGTAGGAACACAGGATTGAGAGCCAAAGATAACACCATGTACAGCTATCAACAAACTCGATGGGGATTGTCCTACTTCTATTGTAAAAGAGAGGTCCAAAGCAATGGAGTATCAACCCGACCGCTCGACTTGGTGTTAAGGCCAGTCAGCAAGGCTAAGAAATGAAACATTCCCAGATGGATCCGGATGCTGTAGTTGAAATGATAAGCCTTGATCCTTTTTTACCATTCAACCATATTTCCCTGATCCCATATTTCATTTTTCTTTCAGCATTGTTTGAATATTTAATCAACATAAATTATTATTATTAGGTCTTCAAGACGAAAGTCTGAAGACCTATTGTTGTTATCCGAATTTTCCTTATTATTATTATTATTATTATTATTATTATTATTATTATTTGTACTATTTTGTTCCAAGTTTTCCCACGTAACGGCTGGTCCGATCTGCATGAAATTTTCAGGGATGGTAGCCCGTGTCCTAACTTAGATTTATATAATTTTGAATTTCGACCTTGTTTTCGAGTTATCCCCCTTGGAAGTTGAAATTTCAAACCTGAATATTTCGAAAACTTATCAAGATATTTTCATAAAACTTTCACCAAAATGTGGGCAACAACATTCCCCACCGATAAGGCCTATAGTGGTTTTCGGCTGTAATAATAGATTTTTTTGCTATTTCGAAAAAACTGAAAATTTTGCGAACTTCCGCGATTTTGAGGGTACGCGTCTTTGAAAATCTACTTCAGGTATTTAATCATATATGGGAAACAGGTGAATTTCCATATTGTTGGCACAATGCTACTATTGTGTCAATCCCAAAACCTGGGAAGGATCATACAGACCCTTCCAACTACCGTCCTATAGCCTTAACAAGTTGTGTATGTAAAACTATGGAACAGATGATCAATGATCGTCTAGTTTGGTACTTGGAAACTAATAAATTACTAACTGATATTCAATGTGGTTTCCGCAAACAACGCAGTACCACCGGTCATCTTGTTCGTTTAGAATCATTTATTCGTGATGCATTTATTAATAAACAACATGCTGTGTCTATCTTTTTCGATTTAGAAAAAGCTTACGACACTACATGGAAGCATGGCATCCTAAAAGATTTATTTGAATTTGGCTTGCGAGGTCGTATGCCTCATTTTATATCTAATTTTTTACATGACCGCCAATTTAAAGTGCGCGTCGGTTCTACCCTTTCTGATTTCTTTGATCAAGAAATGGGTGTCCCACAAGGTAGCATTTTATCTGTCACATTATTTAGCATTAAAATCAACAGTTTGGCTAAAGTCTTAAATGACCATACAGATGGTTCACTTTTTGTGGACGATTTTGGAGTTTCCTGCAGAGGCAAAAATATGCCATCAATTGAACGCCAATTACAGCTCTGCCTCAATAAAATACACAAATGGTCGTTGGAAAACGGCTTCAAATTTTCCAAAGCTAAAACATCTTGTGTGCATTTTTGTAATATGCGCAAAATGCACAAAGATCCAGAACTTTTTCTGGATAAAATTCCAATCAAAGTCGTTCCTGAGGCCAAGTTTCTTGGTCTTACTTTTGACAGCAAATTATCATTTATCCCTCATATTAAAAACCTAAAAGCTAAATGCTTAAAGGCATTAGACCTTTTAAAGGTCGTTTCAAATAATAAATGGGGTGGAGATGAAGAAACTCTTCTTCATCTCTATCGATCACTCATCCGCTCCAAACTGGATTATGGATCCATAATATATGGATCTGCCCGCCCCTCATATATCAAAATGCTAAATACAATCCACCACCAGGGTCTCAGACTTTGTCTTGGGGCCTTCAGAACTTCACCTGTTGAAAGCCTTTACGTTGAAGCTGATGAACCATCTCTTGAAGATCGGCGCATCAAGCTAGCACTTCAATATATAACCAAATTAAAATCAAACCCTTCAAATCCTGCATACAACTGCGTATTCAATCCTGAATACCAGCAGTTGTATAACTCAAAACCCAAAGCAATTCCACCACTCGGTATCAGACTTCAACAACATGTTGAAGATTCTGATATCGACCTCTCAACAATAGCAGAGCACGGTTTGCTTGCCACTCCGCCATGGCAGGTGGTCAGGCCCCGTGTAAACCTCTCTTTATCTACTCATAAAAAAGCAAATACAGACCAATTAGTATTTCAACAGGCATTTTTTGAACTACCTGATTTTTTCGCAGATTATAAACCAATTTACACTGACGGTTCTAAGGATGGACTCACAGTTGCAGCGGCAACTGTGACACCTTCAACAACATATGCTTCAAGGCTGCATGATGGCAGCAGCATCTTTACTGCCGAAGCTAAGGCCATCCTTAAGGCCGTCCATCACATTAAAAATTCAACTCCAAATAATTACATTATCTTTTCTGATTCACTTACTTGCCTACAAGCAATTAAAAACTGTAAGAGTGATCATCCAATTATCAGGGATATTTTATTACTTCATAATTCTTGTCTCCAATGCGACATCGTCTTCTGCTGGCTTCCTAGCCATATGGGTATAAGAGGTAATAACAAAGCTGACTCAGCTGCTAAATCAGCATTAAACCTCAAACATATTTCTCCTACCAAAGTTCCATATACGGATTCCAAGCCTGCTATTAAATCTTACATTAAACAACGTTGGAAGTCCCAATGGGACCAACAGCACCATAACAAACTTCACACTATTCAACCTCATTTAGGTTACAAATCTCTATCCTCTTTTACCCGGCAGGAAGCTTGTGTCCTACGACGATGTCGTATTGGACACTCTCATCTTACTCACTCATATCTTTTAAAGGGGGAAGATCCTCCGGTATGTATACCCTGTCAGTGTCCTCTCACAATCAAACACATTCTATGTGAGTGTTGGGACACTGCACATATCAGGGAAACTTTTTATCCTTCTATTTCAATCAATCAAGTTTTTACTCATTTCGGTGAGCATCGTGTTTTAGATTTTTTGAAGGCTATACACCTTATTGACAAATTGTAAATTTTAACTTTTCACTATCAGCTTTTATTCAACTTGTGATAATACGCTGATGTTTTTACGGCCTTCGTGCCGTGTTCTGTTTTTCAATTGCAATTTTCTTTTTTAAATTAGGCTAATAAATTAAATATCTCGCCGCTAATGGCTGCAATACTGCCGAAGCGGCGTTAAACAATAACTCACTCACTCACTCACCCTATTGTTGTTATCCGAATTTTCCTTATTAGGTCTTCAGACTTTAGTCTGAAAGACCTATTGTTATTATCCGATTTTCCTTATTATTATACTTTATACTTATTTGTACCAATTTTGTGTCAAAGGTACAGCCCAAACTACTTATGCAAATTCCATGAAACTTTCAGGGACTATAGCCTCTGGTCTGAAATTTATACATATCACAAAAAATCCTGACTTCCGGCTTCTGTTTCTGTGTTACAGCCCCTTTAATTTTCGAATTTAAACATGGGAATTTTTTTCAAAACGCACTTAGAGACTTGCAACTTTTTCTAAAAGATGCGCAATCATCTACTTACCAAAAAAGTAAATCATGAAAAAGTCGTATGTCACGTGACTTTGACGCCATTTTCATTTTAGTGCATTTTTTTAGCATTTTCAGCCGCTCCGATCGTACCGATCTTAAAAAATCTTCTCCTCTGAACATACTGGTACTACAAAGCTGAAACTTTCACAGATTGTAGCTGATGCCTTGCACTAAAAACGAATCTAAAAAGCAAATGTGTAATGTTATTACTTTTGTCACACTGCCCATTGAAAGTTGTCCGAAATTGCGAAAATATGAAAAATCGCAAACTTCAAGGGCAGATAATTCGACTCATTACCAAGCGAACTTTATCAGTTTTTCAGGGAAGGAGGACACATATGTAATGTACAAAAATCAATAATAATTTTGTTTGCGTACAGTCATTAACCGTCTGTAGAATTGTCCAAAAATTGTAATTTTTCGAAATTTAAATTTTTAACATGGGCAAAATTTTCAAAATAGAACTAGCGACTTGCAACTTAGTTTAAACGATAGCTAGTGTCCTTGTGACAAAAAAAAGTAAATCAAGACGAAATCGTAGGTCACGTGGTTTCTATATTATAATGCATTTCCTTTCTTTCCCGTCGAAGGTCTGATTTTGGCGGCATGCTCCTTGGCAGGAGGTTGCGGGAACCTTGCATCTTTTCACTATTTTCATTGTATCTTTTCTAAATATCCACTTAGAGACTTGGAACTTGTTTTAAAAGATGCACAATAACCTTGCCTTCAAATGAATAAAGCTTATAATATTCGTAGGAGGGGAAATCTTTTTATAATTCAACATTTTCATCGTTCTACAGCCTGGTCTGCTTTTGGCGACATTACTTATGTAAAACGTGGACAAGAAGCAAAGATTGCTCTGGCTAAAATGCAGCAGTCTGAAGACCGTCAGTACTGCCCTGGCAGTCCTAGTTATTATTATTATTATTATTATTATTATTATTATTATTTGTACTATTTTGTTCCAAGTTTTCCCACGTAACGGCTGGTCCGATCTGCATGAAATTTTCAGGGATGGTAGCCCGTGTCCTAACTTAGATTTATATAATTTTGAATTTCGACCTTGTTTTCGAGTTATCCCCCTTGGAAGTTGAAATTTCAAACCTGAATATTTCGAAAACTTATCAAGATATTTTCATAAAACTTTCACCAAAATGTGGGCAACAACATTCCCCACCGATAAGACCTATAGTGGTTTTCGGCTGTAATAATAGATTTTTTTGCTATTTCAAAAAAACTGAAAATTTTGCGAACTTTCGCGATTTTGAGGGTACGCGTCTTTGAAAATCTACTTCAGGTATTTAATCATATATGGGAAACAGGTGAATTTCCATATTGTTGGCACAATGCTACTATTGTGCCAATCCCAAAACCTGGGAAGGATCATACAGACCCTTCCAACTACCGTCCTATAGCCTTAACAAGTTGTGTATGTAAAACTATGGAACGGATGATCAATGATCATCTAGTTTGGTACTTGGAGACTAAAACTTACTAACTGATATTCAATGTGGTTTCCGCAAACAACGTAGTACCAATGATCATCTTGTTTGTTTAGAATCATTTATTCGTGATGCATTTATTAACAAACAACATGCTGTGTCCATCTTTTTCGACTTAGAAAAAGCTTACAACACTACATGGAAGCATGGCATCCTAAATGATTTATTTGAATTTGGCTTGCGAGGTCGTATGCCTCATTTTATTTCCAATTTTTTACATGATCGCCAATTTAAAGTGCGCGTGGGCTCCACCCTTTCTGATTTCTTTGATCAAGAAATAGGTGTCCCAAAAGGTAGCATTTTATCTGTCACATTATTTAGCATCAAAATCAACAGCCTGGCTAAAGTCTTAAAAGACAATACAGATGGTTCACTTTTTGTGGACGATTTTGGAGTTTCCTGCAGAGGTAAAGATATGCCATCAATCGAGCGCCAATTGCAACTCTGCCTCAATAAAATCCATCAATGGTCGTTGGAAAACGGCTTCAAATTTTCCAAAGCTAAAACATCTTGTGTGCATTTTTGCAATATGCGCAAAATGCACCAAGATCCAGAACTATTTCTAGATAAAACTCCAATCAAAGTCGTTCCTGAGGCCTGTTTCTTGGTCTCACATTTGATAGTAAATTATCATTTATCCCACACATTAAAAGCCTGAAAGCTAAATGCTTAAAGGCATTAGACCTTTTAAAGGTCGTTTCAAATAATAAATGGGGTGGGAATGAAGAAACTCTTCTTCATCTCTATCGATCACTCATCCGATCCAAATTGGATTATGGATCCATAATTTATGGTTCCGCCCGCCACTCTTACATCAAAATGTTAGATACTATCCACCATCAGGGTCTCAGGCTTTGTCTTGGGGCCTTCATGACTTCACCTGTTGAAAGCCTTTACGTTGAAGCTGATGAGCCATCTCTTGAAGATCGGCGCATCAAGCTAGCACTACAATATATCACCAAACTTAAAGCCAACCCTTGTAATCCTGCATACAACTGCATATTCAATCCTGAATACCAGCAGTTGTATAACTTAAAACCTAAAGCAATTCCACCACTCGGTATCAGACTTCAACAACATGTTGAAGATTCTGATATCGACCTAACAACAATAGCAGAGCACGGTCTGCTTGCCGCTCCGCCATGGCAGCTGGTCAGGTCCCGTGTCAACCTCTCTCTATCTACTCATAACAAATCTAATACAGACCAATTAATATTTCAACAGGCATTTTTTGAACTACATGATTTTTTCGCAGACTATAAACCAATTTACACTGACGGCTCTAAGGATGGATCCACAGTTGCAGCAGCAACTGTGACTCCTTCAACAACATATGCTTCAAGGCTGCATGATGGCAGCAGCATCTTTACCGCAGAAGCTAAGGCCATCCTTAAGGCTGTCCATCACATTAAAAACTCAACCCCTAATAATTACATTATATTTTCCGATTCACTTTCTTGCCTACAAGCAATTAAAAACTGTAAGAGTGATCATCCAATTATCAGGGATATTTTATTACTTCATAATTCTTGTCTCCAATGCGACATCGTCTTCTGCTGGCTTCCTAGCCATATGGGTATAAGAGGTAATAACAAAGCTGACTCAGCTGCTAAATCAGCATTAAACTTCAAACATATTTCTCCCACTAAAGTTCCATATACGGATTCTAAACCTGCTATTAAATCTTACATTAAACAACGTTGGAAGTCCCAATGGGACCAACAACATTATAACAAACTTCACACTATTCAACCTCATTTAGGTTACAAATCTCTATCCTCTTTTACCCGGCAGGAAGCTTGTGTCCTACGACGATGTCGTATTGAACACTCTCATCTTACTCACTCATATCTTTTAAAGGGGGAAGATCCCCCAGTATGTATACCCTGTCAGTGTCCTCTCACAATCAAACACATTCTATGTGAGTGTTGGGACACTGCACATATCAGGGAAACTTTTTATCCTTCTATTTCAATCAATCAAGTTTTTACTCATTTCGGTGAGCATCGTGTTTTAGATTTTTTGAAGGCTATACACCTTATTGACAAATTGTAAATTTTAACTTTTCATTATCAGCTTTTATTCAACTTGTGATAATACGCTGATGTTTTTACGGCCTTCATGCCGTGTTCTGTTTTTCAATAGCAATTTTCTTTTTTAAATTAGGCTAATAAATTAAATATCTCGCTGCTAATGGCTGCAATACTGCCGAAGCGGCGTTAAACAATTACTCACTCACTCACTATCATGGGTGACTTCAACGGTCACAGTCCCCTCTGGGGTAGTAATACTCTAGACTCTAGGGGTAAAATACTCGAAAGTTTCCTTACCCAAAATGATTTATGTCTATTCAATCATGGTTCAAACACATATCTACATCCTGCTACAGGATCATATACAGCTATAGATTTATCAGTAACTGATGCATCCCTTTTACATGACTTCTCATGGTCAGTCCATGAGGATACATGTGGAAGTGACCACTTCCCCATTGTATTAGAACCCTCATCACTTATTCCCGAGGAACACAATCCTCGTTGGAAAATTTTCAAAGGCTGATTGGGGTACATTTTCTGCCCTATGCCGTGATCGTATTAAATTTGATGAAATAGTTAATACAACTGATCCTGTTGAGGCCTTTTCTAAAGGTCTCATTGATATAGCAACTGAAACCATCCCTAAAACCTCGGCAAATCCACGCATTCACAAGCCATGGTTTAATAAAACCTGCGATACTGCCATTAAGGCACTTAAAAAAGCTGAACGCAAGCTCAGTAAATGACCTACAAGAATTAACTTAGATAACTGTCGCAAGGCTCGAGCTAAAGCTCGACGCACAGTCAACCAACAAAAACGCGAATCTTGGAGAGGCTATGTCTCTCAGATCAATTCCAGAACACCTATCAGCAAAGTCTGGAATATGATTAGTAGAATTAAAGGCAAAGGTTCCAAATCTACAATAAAACATCTTAAGGTCAATAATGACCTTCTCACATCAAAATCTGACATTGCCAATAAGTTGGCTGCAACAATCTCTAAAAAAAATTCATCTGCAAATTATGTCCCTGCTTTCCAAAAGTACCAAAAGGTACAGGAAGAGGTACTTGATTGTGAGAGGACACTGACAGGGTATACATACTGGGGGATCTTCCCCCTTTAAAAGATATGAGTGAGTAAGATGAGAGTGTCCAATACGACATCGTCGTAGGACACAAGCTTCCTGCCGGGTAAAAGAGGATAGAGATTTGTAACCTAAATGAGGTTGAATAGTGTGAAGTTTGTTATGATGTTGTTGGTCCCATTGGGACTTCTCCTACCAAAGTTCCATATACGGATTCCAAACCTGCTATCAAATCTTACATTAAACAACGTTGGAAGTCCAAATGGGACCAACAACATCATAACAAACTTCACACTTTTCAACCTCATTTAGGTTACAAATCTCTATCCTCTTTTACCCGGCAGGAAGCTTGTGTCCTACGACGATGTCGTATTGGACACTCTCATCTTACTCACTCATATCTTTTAAAGGGGGAAGATCCCCCAGTATGTATACCCTGTCAGTGTCCTCTCACAATCAAACACATTCTATGTGAGTGTTGGGACACTGCACATATCAGGGAAACTTTTTATCCTTCTATTTCAATCAATCAAGGATCATACAGACCCTTCCAACTACCGTCCTTTAGCCTTAACAAGTTGTGTATGTAAAACTATGGAACGGATGATCAATGATCGTCTAGTTTGGTACTTGGAAACTAATAAATTACTTACTGATATTCAATGTGGTTTCCGCAAACAACGTAGTACCACTGATCATCTAATTCGTTTAGAATCATTTATTCGTGATGCATTTATGAACAAACAACATGCTGTGTCTATCTTTTTCGATTCAGAAAAAGCTTACGACACTACATGGAAGCATGGCATCCTAAAAGATTTATTTGAATTTGGCTTGCGAGGTCGTATGCCTCATTTTATTTCCAATTTTTTACATGATCGCGAATTTAAAGTGCGCGTGGGCTCCACTCTTTCTGATTTCTTTGATCAAGAAATGGGTGTCCCACAAGGTAGCATTTTATCTGTCACATTATTTAGCATTAAAATCAACAGCCTGGCTAAAGTCTTAAAAGACAATACAGATGGTTCACTTTTTGTGGACAATTTTGGAGTTTCCTGCAGAGGTAAAGATATGCCATCAATCGAGCGCCAATTGCAACTCTGCCTCAATAAAATCCATCAATGGTCGTTGGAAAACGGCTTCAAATTTTCCAAAGCTAAAACATCTTGTGTGCATTTTTGCAATATGCGCAAAATACACAAAGATCCAGAATTATTCCTTGATAAAACTCTAATTAAAGTCGTTCCTGAGGCCAAGTTTCTTGGTCTCACTTTTGATAGTAAACTTTCTTTTATTCCTCATCTTAAAAATCTAAAAGCTAAATGCTTAAAGGCATTAGACCTTTTAAAGGTCGTTTCAAACAATAAATGGGGTGGAGATGAAGAAACTCTTCTTCATCTCTATCGATCACTCATCCGCTCCAAACTGGATTATGGATCCATAATATATGGATCTGCCCGCCCCTCATATATCAAAATGCTAGATACAATCCACCATCAGGGTCTCAGGCTTTGTCTTGGGGCCTTCAGAACTTCACCAGTTGAAAGCCTTTACGTTGAAGCTGATGAGCCATCTCTTGAAGATCGGCGCATCAAGCTAGCACTTCAATATATAACCAAATTAAAATCAAACCCTTCAAATCCTGCATACAACTGCGTATTCAATCCTGAATACCAGCAGTTGTATAACTCAAAACCTAAAGCAATTCCACCACTCGGTATCAGACTTCAACAACATGTTGAAGATTGTGATATTGACCTAACAACAATAGCAGAGCACGGTCTGCTTGCCACTCCGCCATGGCAGCTGGTGAGGCCCCGTGTAAACCTCTCTCTATCTACTCATAAAAAATCAAATACAGACCAATTAATATTTCGACAGGCATTTTTTGAACTTCGTAATTTTTTCGCAGATTATAAACCAATTTACACTGACGGTTCTAAAGATGGACCCACAGTTGCAGCAGCAACTGTGACTCCTTCAACAACATATGCTTCAAGGCTGCATGATGGCAGCAGCATCTTTACTGCAGAAGCTAAGGCCATTCTTAAGGCCGTCCATCACATTAAAAACTCAACCCCTAATAATTACATTATTTTTTCCGATTCACTTTCTTGCCTACAAGCAATTAAAAACTGTAAGAGTGATCATCCAATTATCAGGGATATTTTATTACTTCATAATTCTTGTCTCCAATGCGACATCGTCTTCTGCTGGCTTCCTAGCCATATGGGTATAAGAGGTAACAACAAAGCTGACTCAGCTGCTAAATCAGCATTAAACCTCAAACATATTTCTCCTACCAAAGTTCCATATACGGATTCTAAACCTGCTATTAAATCTTTCATTAAACAACGTTGGAATTCCCAATGGGACCAACAACATCATAACAAACTTCACACTATTCAACCTCATTTAGGTTACAAATCTCTATCCTCTTTTACCCGGCAGGAAGCTTGTGTCCTACGACGATGTCGTATTGGACACTCTCATCTTACACACTCATATCTTTTAAAGGGGGAAGATCCCCCGGTATGTATACCCTGTCAGTGCCCTCTCACAATCAAACACATTCTCTGTGAGTGTTGGGACACTGCACATATCAGGGAAACTTTTTATCCTTCTATTTCAATCAATCAAGTTTTTACTCATTTCGGTGAGCATCGTGTTTTAGATTTTTTGAAGGCTATACACCTTATCGACAAATTGTAAATTTTAACTTTTCATTATCAGCTTTTATTCAACTTGTGATAATACGCTGATGTTTTTACGGCCTTCGTGTCGTGTTCTGTTTTTCAATTGCAATTTTCATTTTTAAATTAGGCAAATAAATTAAATATTTCGCCGCTAATGGCTGCAATACTGCCGAAGCGGCGTTAAACAATAACTCACTCACTCACTCTATCCTCTTTTACCCGGCAGGAAGCTTGTGTCCTACGACGATGTCGTATTGGACACTCTCATCTTACACACTCATATCTTTTAAAGGGGGAAGATCCCCCGGTATGTATACCCTGTCAGTGCCCTCTCACAATCAAACACATTCTCTGTGAGTGTTGGGACACTGCACATATCAGGGAAACTTTTTATCCTTCTATTTCAATCAATCAAGTTTTTACTCATTTCGGTGAGCATCGTGTTTTAGATTTTTTGAAGGCTATACACCTTATTGACAAATTGTAAATTTTAACTTTTCATTATCAGCTTTTATTCAACTTGTTATAATACGCTGATGTTTTTACGGCCTTCGTGCCGTGTTCTGTTTTTCAATAGCAATTTTCTTTTTTTAAATTAGGCTAATAAATTAAATATCTCGCCGCTAATGGCTGCAATACTGCCGAAGCCGCGTTAAACAATAACTCACTCACTCACTCGTATGCCTCATTTTTTATATCTAATTTTGTACATGTTCGCCACTTTAAAGTGCGCGTGGGCTCAACCCTTTCTGATTTCTTTGATCAAGAAATGGGTGTCCCACAAGGTAGCATTTTATCTGTCACATTCTTTAGCATTAAAATCAACAGCTTGGCTAAAGTTTTAAATGATCATACAGATGGTTCACTTTTTGTGGACGATTTTGGAGTTTCCTGCAGAGGTAAAAATATGTCATCAATCGAGCGCCAACTGCAACTCTGCCTCAATAAAATCCATCAATGGTCGTTGGAAAACGGCTTTAAATTTTCCAAAGCTAAAACATCTTGTGTGCATTTTTGCAATATGCGCAAAATGCACCAAGATCCAGAACTATTTCTAGATAAAACTCCAATCAAAGTCGTTCCTGAGGCCAAGTTTCTTGGTCTCACTTTTGACAGCAAATTATCATTTATCCCGCATATTAAAAACCTAAAAGCTAAATGCTTAAAAGCTTAGACCTTTAAAAAGTCGTTTCAAATAATATATTGGGTGGAGATGAAGAAACTCTTCTTCATCTCTATCGATCACTCATCCGCTCCAAACTGGATTATGGATCCATAATATATGGATCTGCCCGCCCCTCATATATCAAAATGCTAGATGCAATCCATCACCAGGGTCTCAGGCTTTGTCTTGGGGCCTTCAGAACTTCACCTGTTGAAGGCCTTTACGTTGAAGCTGATGAGCCATCTCTTGAAGATCGGCGCATCAAGCTAGCACTTCAATATATAACCAAATTAAAATCAAACTCTTCAAATCCTGCATACAACTGCGTATTCAATCCTGAATACCAGCAGTTGTATAACTCAAAACCTAAAGCAATTCCACCACTCGGTATCAGACTTCAACAACATGTTGAAGATTCTGATATTGACCTAACAACAATAGCAGAGCACGGTTTGCTTGCCACTCCGCCATGGCAGCTGGTGAGGCCCCGTGTCAACCTCTCTCTATCTACTCATAAAAAAGCAAATACAGACCAATTAATATTTCAACAGGCATTTTTTGAACTACGTGATCTTGTCGAAGATTATAAACCAATTTACACAGACGGTTCTAAGGATGGACCCACAGTTGCAGCAGCAACTGTGACTCCTTCAACAACATATGCTTCAAGGCTGCATGATGGCAGCAGCATCTTTACTGCAGAGGCTAAGGCCATCCTTAAGGCCGTCCATCACATTAAAACCTCCACTCCAAATAATTTCATTATTTTTTCTGTTTCACTTTCTTGCCTACAAGCAATTAAAAACTGTAAGAGTGATCACCCAATTATCAGGGATATTTTATTACTTCATAATTCTTGTCTCCAATGCGACATCGTCTCCTGCTGGCTTCCTAGCCATATGGGTATAAGAGGTAATAACAAAGCTGACTCGGTAGCTAAATCAGCATTAAACCTCAAACATATTTCTCCCACTAAAGTTCCATATACGGATTCTAAACCTGCTATTTAATCTTACATTAAACAACGTTGGAAGACCCAATGGGACCAACAACATCATAACAAACTTCACACTATTCAACCTCATTTAGGATACAAATCTCTATCCTCTTTTACCCGGCAGGAAGCTTGTGTCCTACGACGATGTCGTATTTGACACTCTTATCTTACACACTCATATCTTTTAAAGGGGGAAGATCCCCCGGTATGTATACCCTGTCAGTGTCCTCTCACAATCAAACACATTCTATGTGAGTGTTGGGACACTGCACATATCAGGGAAACTTTTTATCCTTCTATTTCAATCAATCAAATCAGGGAAACTTTTTATCCTTCTATTTCAATCAATCAAGTTTTTACTCATTTCGGTGAGCATCGTGTTTTAGATTTTCTAAAGGCTATACACCTTATTGACAAATTGTAAATTTTAACTTTTCATTATCAGCTTTTATTCAACTTGTGATAATACGCTGATGTTTTTACGGCCTTCGTGCCGTGTTCTGTTTTTCAATAGCAATTTTCTTTTTTAAATTAGGCTAATAAATTAAATATCTCGCCGCTAATGGCTGCAATACTGCCGAAGCGGCGTTAAACAATAACTCACTCACTCACTCACTCAATCAATCAAGTTTTTACTCATTTCGGTGAGCATCGTGTTTTAGATTTTTTAAAGGCTATACACCTTATTGACAAATTGTAAATTTTAACTTTCATTATCAGCTTTTATTCAACTTGTGATAATATGCTGATGTTTTTATGGCCTTCGTGCCGTGTTATGTTTTTCAATTCAATTTTCCTTTTTAAATTAGGCAAATAAATTAAATATCTCGCCGCTAATGGCTGCAATACTGCCGAAGCGGCGTTAAACAATAACTCACTCACTCACTCACTCAATGATGGAGTCAAAAAGTGACATTGAGAATATTCCTTTGGCTAATATGACAAATTTGAAACCCAAATTGAAGTCAAGAAAAAGACTCAGCGATGGCTCATTTAAGGATTACAGTTATCAAGCTAGGAGTGTAAGAAAGACTATAGATTTAACTTTCAAATCTGAAGGGGAAAAGGAGGAATTTGAGAAGAAGTTCAAAGATCTGAAGAAATTGTTGCCTGACGAAAGCAACAAACAAATCATTGAGCGTCTGATGGATACGTATGTTGTGCATGACTGTAAAGAAGAGGGTGAAGATTCAATTAGTGATAATGAATCATTTATTTGCACAAAGGACCAGCTCTTTGAACTTGTGAGATTATCACAAAGTCATGGTCCATTGGAACCAGTGGAATTTGAAAGACTAGGACACACTGGTAGACTCACACTTCAGCCAAAGATGCAACCAACTGGTTCATATGTGTTCTGGCATTCTTCACCCTCACTGAATCAAGATTACTGGGTGAATCATCATCTTATCCATGCATATCTATGCAGTGGGATGCTTCCAGTTCAGTATGAGCGGTTCTGCAATTTTGCAGGAATAGGAAGCCCTTCAAGGCGTCTGAGGACAAAAATCGCTCCTCAATACTGTGCAGCCGTGAAAGAGGTTCGGGACAAGAATATACAGGAAGCCCTAGAACAGGAGATTTCGAAAAATGAATTTTCGGATATAAGCATCATGACCGATGCCAGACACGCCTGTCGGAAAAATAGCTTCCACTGTGACCTTAGCGCTATTGGACACACTACCCACAAGATTGTCAGTTACAAACATGTTACAAAGGCAGATGAAAGTGCTCAAAAACATGAACTGGTAGGAACTAAACTGATATACGATGAATTGGAAAGCAAAGGGGTTAGTGTGAACATCCACTCACATGACCGAAATATGTGGTCAGCAAATACCTCAAGGAAGAACACCCTGATGTTACAGATTCATATGATACGTGGCATGCTTCCAAGGAGGTAAAGAAATCTGTCTCCAAGATTACCAAAGGAACAAAGAAGACTGAAGGCAAAACCTGGCACACTGATCTGTAGGACAAACTTGCAGCAGTAAAAACCTCTGTGTACTGGGGTATAAAGAATTGTGAGGGGTCCTGTGACAATATGGTGAAACATATTGACAATATCGTTGATCATTACCAAGATCGCCATGACAACTGCCATCCATCTTCAAGGTGCAAGACGGGGGAGCATTACGTTTCAAGTCGGAAAATAATAAGAACAGAAGCTGCTGCACAATGTTTGAGAAAAACTCTAAAGTCTTTATACATTTACAAACACCCAGAAAGGTATGTCAACTGTTCTGATACGCATTACATTGAAAGCTTCCATAACACTATTCTTGCTTATGTGGACAAGCGGGTGCACTTTAGAAACTTGATGTATGAACTGAGGACTGGTTTGGCAATAATGGACTGGAATGAAAACATCGATCGTGCCCACTCAGAAATGTCTCATCTTCCAAAAATCCAGGAAGACTGCATCAACGAAAAGTCTACAAAGCAAAATCGTATGACTTTGTCGAGGATATTTGGCTAGCATTCATTAGGTCACTGAAATGATGTAGTTTTTAGTTCCTTTTGATAAAAGACCTAGACATTTATCAGTACAATTGACATACCTTTCTGAATATCTTTTTTTGTTTCCCAAATTACATAATCTAAGGGCAATCTGTGATTGTGCACCAACAATATTATTATATGTGTAGCATACGGTGAACAGACAAAAATAATATCATATTGGTTATGTAAGTATTATGCTTTAAAACAATTGTTTTGATGTCATCAATTTGTTGCGTTGAAAATAGTGTGTTTACCGGTAGTTTAAATTATTGCTAGTCAGTATTTATGGATTGTTACAAAGGTATGTATGTATATTCTTAAAATAATCTATTCATATATTTAAAGTAATTTCCAATTGAGAATGTGTCTTTTTGTACTTTTTGACAACATAATTAGTTCCATGTTGATTCAATGTTTACTATCACCGGTTGAACCCATGCTCTCAGTGGTCTCAGCTAATAGCCATACGGAGTGTGATAAACTAAATACATGTGACAGTTCAACACGCCTTATCAGGAACTACAGGAGATGCAGACGTTTTAGCCAAATATGTTTATGTTAGGAACCTAGCCTGTGACAGCTTTCCCAATGGCTGTGAGTGCAGGTTTAAGCAATAATTCACTCACTCATCAATTGGTATTAAAGCGTACTCCATTGCATATTGTAGGTATAAATGTAACTGGAACCACTGGTGTCTGAGTTTGAAATATCAAGAATTAGGAGTGAATGTGTTTTTGGTCATGCCCGGCGGTCACAGAGAGTTAGAGAGTCTGAGTGAGTGAACCCGGCGATATCAGCAGAGCGGTATATGGGTCATTGTCCTTAGCACAGCCCAAGATCTTCTCCCAGGGGGGATGTCAGCGCTCCACTCATGTAGACTTTATTGTTTACGCTGGGTCAGGCCTTATCAGCTTGTGGTGACAGGCGATCCCCAGACTTCGCTCTAATAAGGAGTTCACAACGGGCACGCTTATTGCCGTAATGTTTGCTGAGCCGTACTATGGCTGCTTTCGTTCCAGTTGCACCAACGTTATGACTACTACTGTCAAACATGGTGACGTATATAAACTGAAATGCAAATCTTGCCAGTCTGTGTTCGGTGCTGGAATTGCATCCCAGTCCGCTCTCTTGCGTCTGTTGCTGGAAAAGGAAGCCCAAACATGTGAGGAAGTAACTGTCTTCAACCCAGTCATAGATGAACTCTTCCAACTCAAAGGCTTACATTTTATCCCCACTATGGAAATGTCTCAGCTGCAGGAGCAGGCTTTAAGCCTCCTGCCACTGCAGGTAAAATACACCCTAAGGGGTAATGTTCTCAAGACAGTCAAAGAAGTCTGAACTATTATGTTGATTGTTACGCTGATGATACACTGATTGTGATGATTATACTAATGATGGTTGCTTAAGATGGTAGCTAGAAATTAGTCTTTTGCAATTCAAATCTTGATGATCAAACTGACGACTGAGATTTTATTGTTCTTAATACAATTCAAATCGTTCCACTTGCTTTTCCTTCATTTAACATTATACATTGTAATTCCTCATTTTGAAGATGGAAGACATTTCTTGCTAACATTGCCTCCAGCCATTAGTCTGCTTTTTTATAAAGCAGCTAAACAGTCTCACATCATCTCCTCTGTCTGATGGGGCAAGCGTGAGCAATGTGTTACTTCCCGGCTGATGCCAGAGGTACAAGAGGCGAGGTATCGGTTACAGGCTGGCTGCTTTCAGAAGGCGCTCTGTGATAACACAGTTGGAGTGACTGTATCTGCCTATACACCAGTGCTAGAGTGTTAATGTGAGAGAGCACATGTGTGCTATAAATAGCTAGCATTGATAATCTTATGTGTATACTTATGATCATATATCACTTAATGGACGAAAATATAATATTAACATGCCTACCATAGCAGCATACCGCAGCTTAACTCTGTCAAAATCCGGAAAAGTACTCAATAACACATCAATGTCAATGGGAAACACTCTAACAACACACATATTGTCACCAATTGTTATTAAAACGTATCCCATTGCATATTGTAGGTAAAGATGCAAATTGAACCACTGGTGCCTGAGTTTGAAATGTATTAAGAGTGAATGTGATTTTCACCCCGTAGCAGGAAAGGGCTGTCTGGGAAGCAATTAACTGATAAGCCAGGTTTTGTTAATGTTAGTGTATGCCCTTGGGTCAAAAGTGTCATATAGACCAAGTGGTGTGATGACAAGTGAAAAGATATAGAACAAGAAGATAATTTTACAAACAATAGCTAACATTTTTGGATTGTAGCCTGTTGTTTTGTTCTTACTTCCACAAGAAGGTACCCATTCCTAATCTTCTTGACATCCTTCACATCACCAGCAAGACCCTGAATGGTCTTGGCGGTGGCGAAGGGATTGAGCCGTAGAGGCTTATCATCAGTTGATGATATAACCAAAAACCAAAAGATGAAGTTGAAGTAGAATATGAAGGTTTTAAGTTGGATGATTTTGAAATTTTGGTTGATTTTGATGATGTTGCTTCTTCCTCAGAAGAGGGACATTCATCTGTTGAAAGATTGCGCTTGTTTTTAACTGATCTGGTCATGTTCGGTTGGTAAATATTCATCAACCTGGATCCCCACCCACCACGGAGCACCAACAAGGGCAATGCTGAATGTCAGCGGATCTCCTGCTGACTGCACCGGGGATACCAGGATGATATACTCCACTAAAACGTTGCCAATGGCTGAAACTAGTGACAATGTTTAAAAGTGGTATAAAACAAACTTCGCGATCAGTCACTTCCGGGATCACGTTGTTCGTCCATGCGGGCTTAGCCTCGTTTTGGATAGCTCATGAATATTCATGACGTAATATTAAGAGAAGTCTATGTAAATAAACTCCATGTCAAACGCCCTTTTGCACTTGTCATAGATAGTGAGTGGATTATGGAGGTTTGCAAATGTGCTGATAAGGAGAACTGCGCCTGTGAATGAGACTATGCTGTACCAATCCAAGCGAAATTTGACGACAAAGGCATTACAGATAAAGGAAGACTTGTCCATGTCCATCAGAAGAAGCTGAAATGGCACAGATTGACTGGCTACTGGAAGTGTCATCCGAATTGGAAGATGGTGATATTGTTGTGTCACTGGTAACATCAGGTGACATTGATGCAGTGCCTATACACCTATTTGCACTGGCTCAAAAATGGCCAAGGAAAGAAAACGACGACTTCAGCTTTCCAGTGTTTGTAGTCCTCAGCAAACCACGGGGATCATTTGACATTTATAATGTCACAAAGATAATCAGGTTGTTGGAGGACAAATATGGTCCGGATGCAAGCATGAAGATTGCCACCATACTGTGTTATGGAGGAAATGACTTTATGCTGAAATTCAACTGCATATCCCATGACAAAATGTTGCATGTCTTTGTGAGTGACCAAATCTTCATGAACGATTTGTTGAATTTTTCGGGTTCGAGAGCATATCAGTCAGCATCAGTAAACAAATTGATTTTCAAGGATTTCATGAAAGCACTCTATTATCCAAAAACTCTGATGTCAACAAAATTAACTCTTCACCAAGTCCAAGTGGATGCCGCCAGATACAGCACTGGACTCTATTGCATCACTTTTGGACCTTCAGACTGAATACCTCTTCACAGCTGGCTGTCATTCTGATGACCTTCCAAAGTTTTTAAAGAAAGGTTGTCTGCTTAAGGACGAAGACGGAAATATTGGATATTACCTTGGGGGCGATGTACATATAGAACATGAGAAAACTAGTCATGACTGCTAGAAAACCAAAAGAAATTACCAGCAAGAAAGAGACTGATGATGGGCGTCAGAAGAGAAGTCTGAACTGCACACACCAAAAAGGCCAAAGACGGAAAATGAGACCTGTCACATCTACTCCAAGGTAAGTTTATCTTGTCTATGTAATTGTTCATTTTAGTGAGTGAGTGAGTTATTGTTTAAGGCCGCTTCGGCAGTATTGCAGCCATTAGCGGCTAGTGTTAACTTTAAGTATATTTCAGTTTGTACTGATATTTTAATAAACAGAATCTCACAGTGCATGAAATGCATCAAGGTTTTAAACACAAATACCACGCCCCATGAGAATGTTTATAAGAAAGAAAGAAAAAAGTATGGTTAATACAAATAAAGTATTGGAGTAGTAGGCTACGACTTTTGACTGTGTTTGTAACTACAACTTTTTTTTCTTATAGCAAGGACAGGCAACAAGAGAAAGAATAGTGACATACATGACGTGAACAGAAGAACTTGGATTAGCATTCGTCCAAGGCCTTAGACAGTGTCATGTTCGTTGAAGGTTTCTTCGATCCTGACTCAGTTGTAGTCCTGTTGTGGTTATCTGATATTCACATATCTGTGAACTCAGTTACATGGAGGAGTTTCCAGTGATTAAATATTTCCTTGTTGCTAAATTCTGGATTATGGTACCCACACATGTTTATATTATCATTTCTGCTTGGAAACATCAGTGGTTCAAGTCGCGTTGTAATGATACTGCCAGTTTAAAGGTACACCTCGGATGTGTTTTATACAGTGAGTTCTAATGTGTTCTTCACAATATGGTCAATGGAAGCATAACTTTATGTAAGATATTGTGATACAGTTTAAATATGAGTAATTTTCACTCTGCTCATCAAGAAAACCTTCAATATATATGCGGATGTAGAGCAAAGTTGGTGTCACAAAATCATGTCAAAATTATGTGGAAGATATATTGAATGTATATGGAATAGACATTAAGAATGACAATATTTTCAGTCATCCTTCAAAGTTATGTAATCATTGTTACATATGCATGTTGAACTATAATAGGAGAGTATTGAAAGAAGGCAGGGAAGCTACAAATGGAGATAAGAATGCAATTCGGGATGCTAATTTCTTTGATACAAAGTGGTGTGTTTGTGATTGCAAAGAAGAGGTGAGGTGAGGTGAGTTGGGGTTTAAAGCCGCTTTCAAGAGTATTTCACTTATATCCCGGCTGCTAGTATTACGACAGGGAGAAAGACTGCAACGCCATGTACAAAGAAGAAGTGTGTCGGTCATTAAAAAGAAAAACAGAAAGCCAAACAACCGTTCCTAGTTTGGATACAGATGACAGTTTTCCATCAGTACCAGCATATGTTAACTTTGAAATTACAGGACTTACAGAAATGCAGAAATCAAATTACATGTGTTCAATCTGCCAGGACATTTTCTCACCAAGATCAGATCCCTGTGAACATTACTTGTGCAGCAGATCATCTTTCAACAATGATAAACCACACATGTGAGCATGTCGACACCAATCAAGCAATACCAATTCCTAAACAATATAAAGAAATGCAAACGTCACCGATGCAGTTTACATATATGCCACACACTGTAACTGTTGGATCATACCTATCTAAGTCGGTTACAGAACCACTATCAGCAATGGAGGAATCCCTTCAAACACATCTTGTACGGAGGAAGTTGTTGACGACAGAAGACAGAAATGTGATCAGGTGCAAAACTAAAAGCCAGCCAATTGTCCTAAGAAAAATACGAGGAACCAGAAAGAGGTGAGGGGAGGTGAGGTGAGATGGGTTTTAACGCCGCTTTCAAGAGTATTTCACTTATATCGCGGCTGCTAGTATTATGGCAGGGAGAAAGCCCGCAACGCCATGTGGCTATGCATTGCGGTGAAACCTGCGAGCATCGGCTGGAACTAGCGAACCATGGGTGATACTGCACTGAAATTCAGTGTAGCATTGCACCCAAACCTTACTGCGTGTAGAACAGTTCTCTACTGCAGACAAAGTTGCCGTGCCCCTGGCGGGATTCGAACCCCGGACCTCTTGATCTGAAGCCGAACGCGCTAACCACTGCGCTATCCCGCCCCGAACCAGAAAGACATCATTGGATGCGAATTATCCATTGAAAAGAAGACGCTCAAAGGAATTGGCAGCTATAAGATCAATGATAGCTGGCCATAGTCAGGATTTTGTTGTCAGTCAACAAATTGCGGAAATACGAAATATACCTTTGAAAAAAAGGCAACATGTTTGTGGTTCAGCTGGCATTCGCAGAAAAATGATGATTAGCAAAAAATATGGAATAGCAATGAGATCATATCTTGGGCTGTCATGGTCAAAATATCATAAGCACAAAAATTTCTTAAAAGCAATGGGCATCAAATTTGAAAACGAATCCTCGGAACGATAGGCTCAGCTTAATGCAATAGGTAATCACATTGAATGCAACCCAACCGACATGGAAATGATGGGTGATAATCAGCGCAGTCATGATGGCTGTACCTATTGTCTTCGTAAAAGACTTGAAAATGTATGTTCTTGAGATGCTTTATAAGTATAAGAAATCAAACATGCTAACATGGCATGGCAAGAACATTCCTTCTGATGAAATATGGCTGAAAAACATTCCTTCTGATGGAATATGGCTGAAAATTGGAGGTGATCATGGTGGAGGCAGTTTCAAGATGACATTGCAAGTTGCAAATCTACCTCAACCAAACTAAAAAAACAACACCATTGTGTTCAGCATGTTTCCTGCAAAAGACAGTTTCAAGAATCTGAGTTTTGGACTTGAATAGGGCATAACTAAATTACAACAAAAGAAGATAAAAACATTTCTCTTTGGTGATTATGAATTTCTCACGAAAATATATGGTCTTTCGGGCCCCGCAGGCACATACCCTTGCTTCTGGTGTTACACCACCAAACAACAGGATGAACAGGCGAGAAGCAACGTTGACGGGAGGACAGTCAAAGATCTTAAGGATGACCACAAACAGTTTTGCCAAAAAGGGAAGTCAAACATAAAGTAAGGGCTCGCACTTTCACAACGTGAACCACAATCCTATTCTTCCAATATCTCTTCACAGAGTGCGTCCTCCTTACTTACATATTCTTCCCGGCATTGTGAGGAAGCACCATACCATGCTGGAACATGACTGCCATGAACTTGACGTTCTTATTGCTGTGAAACATGCTGCAACCAGTGATCCAATCCCAAATACAATATTTGGGAAGCACATAAGGACATTTAAGGGAAGTTGCAAAACTTGAGACCAAGAAGAGAAAAATGCTAGATAACGACAATTTCTATTCAATCTCGTAAACATTTGGAAAATGTTTTTTGTTTCTACATATATATGCGTATCATGAATGTAAAGTACATGTTCTTCTGTGTAGCGCCACGTGTCCAGGGCATGAGGCCCCATGCGGGAGAATCCACCTCCTGGATTCAAAGCGCCAACAATGAACCAGTAAATATACATTTTGAAATTTAGGTTATAGTTTCTCTTCTATTCTGGAAAAAAGTTTTTGATGCCAGCTTTAACGGATCGTTATTGTAGAGAAAAATGTCAAGCCTCATCAAACATTCATCATCTTTGGGTATCGAGTTTGTGGTAAACAACGGACAAAATAGAACTTCGCTTTGTCCACATTGTCACTTTCCAGCTTCTAGTTTGATATATATATCTCGCCGCTAATGGCTGCAATACTGCCGAAGCGGCGTTAAACAATAACTCACTCACTCACTCACTCAACTTTGATAGACATTTTTTATTATATTCTAAATCGAATCAACTATCACCGATTTGCACCATCTGCTCCCTTACAAACAACAGAAACACTAATATTGTGTTCTGGACAAACCTGTGAATCAACCTATACATTTCACGGGACAGGAGGTGTCACAGAGATATACACAGGGAACAATGTGATTCAATTTACAACAATGGAGTTAAAACAAGCCTTAATAAGCTTAATCAATCATCAACGGGATACAACAGTCTATAGTATTCAGTGTTTGTGTTGAGGTAATTGTTTCATTTTCTCACATAGCTTTGTGATAACTGTATTATCTGAATGTCTAGACATTATGTTTTATGTCGTGCACAGCATGGCACATCATATTTCAAGAGGTTTTCTTTTACCATGTCATAAAGAACATGTAACAAGCTCTCATTTATCAGTATTGAATTTGTCAATCATGTGTGTTAACTTTATAAATTAGTGCCCTTGCATATATCTTTTCCATAGAAAAACGTTCTACACATACACATGAAATTTCAAAATCAAATAGGTCACTTTTAATAGGTGACTGTAACATTTGTCAAGAGTACTTTAAGGTAATAATATTTACAGTATGCAGTAATTGATTTGTCATTATAATACATCAATTTCTCAATCAGCTAAGTATGACAATTACACTCATTGATTTTTCATAATATCCCAAATTAAAGGCAGATTGATTTATTATTTAGTTGCATTTACATATAAGATTGTGTTTAAATCACCAGGCGCAATAACAGAGCTAATTTACTGTTAATTTGCATCAACTTAGTTATTGAAATAGGGTATCAGGCAGGGTACTGTGGCCTTGCAGTCGATTGCAGGTTATTTTTCACTAATAATAAGTATCTTATTGTATCAATGGGAAGCTACAGTATGTGCCTTCCCTCTCAGTTGTAGAACAGTCAATTTGAGCTTGAAAATACGTGACATGGTGTATTTACCTATGAACAGAGCCAAAAGTGCATGCTCCATTTCCATGAATATTAGATATAGAATCCAATTTGTATCTTTGTTGTAGATAAGTTTCCAAAATTATGTTTGACAAATCAACAATAATCATGGCATTATACCTTGATGTTACCACCATACCCATGACAAAACGATAACGATTAACGTGTGTACAAGCAACCTGTCCTCTGTGTTTAGCTTGCAATTTTAAGCAACACCACATGTCCCATATATTTATATCCAGCACCATGACAAAGAGACTGTACGTGCCAAAGTATCTTTACAAGAACAACATTTAAACCACAGGAATAATAACAAAACACACGAGCTCAAGTTTGGCACACACATACCATTCCCATGATCCCTCCAGCTCAGTCTGTCGACGCTGATAACTGCAGCTGGAGATTGGAGCGCAATTCATGGCTAGCTCGGGGAGCTCTGTGGGCGCAATCCGGTGCGAGGGAGAGATTACTCCTTACATCGCACAGTAAGACAATACTAAGGCTCACCGCATAGAATATGGGGTCACAGGGGTCACACCCTTAAAAACCTATTTTCATCTTCTTCTTCAGTTCCAAAAGGTCTAGAGAGCTGAAAAGTTGTGTGCAGACTCCTTGGCCAATGGGGATTCTAAATTGTAGATTATGTGACCCCGTGACCCCAAATGGGGTCACAGTGGTCATGATCTAAGAACCTATCTTTTGCTTGTAAACAATAACTTAAATAACTTAAATATTCAACTTAAGATAGTAAATCAATGAAATCCTGATGAGCTACAGAGCCCATGGCTCTATTTTTTACTCTTAATCTATCGAGAAGCGAATACTGTGTACGTTTGAATACCTCACATTCTTTGTCAAACTCGCCAGGGGCACGGCAACTTTGTATGCAGTAGAGAACTGTTCTAAACGCATTAAGGTTTTGGTGCAATGCTACACTGAATTTCAGCGCAGTACCACCCATGGATCGCTAGTTCCTGCCGCTGCTCGCAGGTTTCACCGCAGTGCATAGCCACATGGCGTTGCGGGCTTTCTCCCTGCCATGATACTAGCAGCCGCGATATAAGTGAAATATTCTTGAAAGCGGCGTTAAACCCCAACTCACCTCACCTCACCTCTTTATCAAACCACTGCGGTTGCGTCTGTTTGTGCTTAGCCCGTGGTCTGTGAGTGAGTGAGTGAGTGAGTGAGTTGGGGTTTAACGCCGCTTTCAAGAGTATTTCACGTATATCGCGGCTGCTAGTATTATGGCAGGGAGAAAGCCCGCAACGCCATGTGGCTATGCATTGCGGCCGTGGTCTGTGGGTGTTGTGCGTGTTCGTGTGTCGGTACAGAAAAACAATGTCTGAACATGTCAATAAAGCAGGTTAAAGTTTTGTTAATATCGTCATGGATACTATCATCAAACTTCTGGGTAAACGTGTCAATGTAACTGCACATAGCATCAATACACTCACCGTCCTGCTCCTGTCTGCACCCGTATCGAATACATGTGACTGTGTGTGCGTGTGTGATTCACGTGCAGGACCGGCTTGTTGGTCACGTGACAATAACAAGTTTACTGCAATCGGGAGGTGGTCAGATTCAGTTCTTGCAATATTCATATAAATCTGTAGGTACAATACCATAGTCTACCACGATATTTCCCTGTCTCCCTATAAATGTGAAGTCATCTTGCTTATCAGACCCAGATCTCCCGTTTAAAATGTGAACTTTCATTTTTCTACATATTTTTAGTAACTGTTTACCCGAGTATTTACGATATTGTCTTTCGACCTTCTCGGGATGTTAAAAAAACTGAATCATATTCCTGTTCATCAATAGGCAGATACCCGACACTATCGTCCTCTATAAAACACTGCTCTTGACCAACACGAGAATTAAAGTCACCAAAGATAGTAAACACAGCATCAGAGTATTCAGTTTGCAAAGAAATTAATTTCTCTTCTACAAGTTCTATTCCTGTACAGTCATGTGACAACTGTGCTGTGGTTGTAGCGTCTTGTACATACACAAAGCCAAATATATGAGTCCGGGCATGGATGCTGGTCGAAAAGAATACGCAGTCCGTCCAGTCACTGTGTATACGAGTGAACGGTGTAGATACATACTTCCTGATGTACACAGCAATCCCACCGCTGTATCTCCCCTAGGAGTGAGTCCTCTCCCGTACACACTGGTGACAGGTGTGTTCTGGAAAGGTATTTTCAAAATCGGTAGTACTTTTGGCCCATGTTTCGATAAGTGCAAAAACATTAAAAGTTATTTAAAAATGTTAAAATTTGTATTTTAGAATAAAAACCGTTTAATGATTCAGGATAAAATTGAAATGAACTTGTTATGGAGAGTATGATTATATGCATCATATTTATCATGGTCATGTATTACATTAGTGTCAATATCATAGGGGGCGGGATAGCGCAGTGGTTAGCCCGTTCGGCTTCGGATCAAGAGGTCCGGGGTTCGAGTCCCACCAGGGGCACAGGCAACTTTGTCTGCAGTAGAGAACTGTTCTACATGTAGTAAGGTTTGGGTGCAATGCTACACTGAATTCAGCGTAGTACCACCCATGGTTCGCTAGTTCCAGCCGCTGCTCGCAGGTTTCACCGCAGTGCATAGCCACATGGCGTTGCGGGTTTTTTCCCTGCCATAATACTAGCAGCCGCGATATAAGTGAAATACTCTTGAAAGCGGCGTTAAACCCCAACTCACTCACTCACTCACTCACTCACTCAATATCATAAATATCATAGTTATAAGTTACTTGTGGATGTGTCAGGCCTCGACCACCCTCCTATCTGTCATTCTGCTGCTGGCCGTCAAGTGGAGACGGACTCGTCTCACTGTGTCGTCTGCTACGACTGGTCTCTCGGTATGGGGGTTGGTCTCGACGATCTCTGCCGGGGTACGTATCTCGCTGTGTAGACGGGTATCTCTTACCACGAGACACATACTTGTATCGACATACTTGAACACAGTGCCCTTAAGGACCAGTTTGTCATACGAAATATAACAATCGGCACCTTTTTTGTCTGTGTTCTTTAACGTATTCCCCCAGTATTCTCCGAGTCTTTCTCACTGCTTGGGTGAAGTCCGGGGACACCCTGCAGGTCTTGTTGCCTTTCAGGTTCGATCTTGCCGCATCTAGCACCTGTTCACTACACTTTCAATATCAAGTATGTATTAAACAAATACAAACAGTAGTTAATTTGAGCATAACAAGTTCTGGGTGAATAATTTCAGCATGTACACATAAATAGAAAAACACTGTAAAAATACTAAATCTATCTGGCAATAAGTTACTGTTAAAAAGTTGAGGGGTTTGGGGGTCAATGCAGCTTGCAAGAGTATTTCACTTATATCTCTCGGCAGCTAGGATTACTGTTTGTATTCATATACTGGACCTATAACATGAAATGCACAGTACAAGAGTATGCAATAAAATAAAGAAGTTCAATTTTATATTCACTCCTTATTCTTACATCCTGGTCTTCCTTCTCGTGTTCATTCAAAATCAGTTTGGAACTTTGCAGGTGACTGACATAGGAGTGGTTTGCATTTCTTATGATGTTAAGATTAGCCAATACGTCTACCTCCTGCATCACATAATAGAAGCATATTCATTTCCTAGTTCTATTTACTGGACAAAACATTTGACCGTTTATAACATTTGCTTCTGCAAAAGCAATGTCTCTACACAAGTACTTTCATACTTTGTTCATTTTAATGTTTACATAAACATATGATTCGATATACATATAGTTCAATGACAAAATCCATTGATCTTCAAATAGTATTATCGCCGCTAATGGCTGCAATACTGCCGAAGCGGCGTTAAACAATAACTCACTCACTCACTCACTCAAATAGTATTGACAAATACATTATTTGTCAAATAACATTTGAAAAACATTCTTCAAATGCAAATCAAAAGTATATGGCCAATATAACATAACACAATAAAATATCATTTTCTAATGTTCCACATTCAGTGGCATATCAAACAAACAATCTTGATTTTAAACTTGAGATCAATTTCACAATGTCATAAGAATACTGAAGGGACTTGAGTATGTTGATAAAATGCAGGAACATTACCATAAACATCTCATTGAATGAACAGAGTTGTTTCCAACACCAAATAAACATCAATCGCGTTATTGTATGAAGGTGTCTCCCAGTCATTCAGACTGTACAATTTACAAGCTCACAGCCTCATAGATGATATAGAATGCAATGAAGGAAATCCGTCTAATGACACCACATTCTGGGGCGCGTGCTGATTGAAAGTTTAGTCTTACATGTTTTAAATAGTTGACAGATTGGTATCATTTAAATGTGTTGAAACAATACTTTTTTCTTACCCAAGCAGGCAAAGGTATGCCGGGTATTAAAGTTATTATAATGGTCATTGAAATTACAGTTTTTCTACATATAACTTGTGTTTTGATTGGTTGACTGAACTACTTTACGCCCATTCATGAATTGCTAATCAATACAATTCTACTAAATCACATAGATGAACAATTTCGAGAAAATCAATTTCAAATCTCACGTCAGTCAAAAAAATAAAATAGAAAATCATGTTCAATCTATGTTACCCAGACCGTATTTACAGTACTAAACTGTAGTAACGTCATTGACCATGACGTCATTTGGTGATATAATTACACTCTTGTTCTGCATTCCAACAGAGCGATTGTCAGTTCACGATCTCACAAATTTTTCTCATTCTTCGACATTGTTTACAATATAAATGATTTGTTTACTACGTCTGTGAACCATTTTGGGAATAAAATTCAACACTTACTTTACAATCTTTCTGAAAAAAGAGCGCAAGTTGCAAACTATTTTTATGTGCTCACATTGAAGGTGTGAGAGTGTTTATGAATGGCATATACGTATAATTCGTATTTTACAGTTTAATCAAAGACCGTGAATCAATCTTCATCGACGTGACTTCACATCGTACACGCGTCGATACTGGTGGTCAGCCAATCAGTTTTCTGAAACAATGAATTAGAACAGTACAGCAATTTGGACAAAAGTATATAAAACAATTCATTGGTGCTTAAACATGACTGAAAGAGTTACTGAAATACTGATAGATGTCCTCAAATTAAACAACGACATACTAAAAGAGGCACAACACATATATTCTGTTTAAAACCAATATTTTCAATTAATGTAAACTCATAATGACATTCCTATATAAAAGGCAAACTGCACATAATATCATATTATATCATGTGTTGCCTTTTGGCATCTTAACATAACTGTGTACTGCCATATGTCTGTCTTTGGAAGTTTAAAAAATGTATGCCTTGATGCTTTAATGTAAAAACTAAAAACACGTCCATTTGCATCATATTTATCATGGTCATGTATTACATTAGTGTCAGTATCATAGGGGGCGGGATAGCGCAGTGCATTAGCGGGTTCGGCTTCGGATCAAGAGGTCCGGGGTTCAAATCCCACCAGGGGCACGGCAACTTTGTCTGCAGTAGAGAACTGTTCTACACGCAGTCAGGTTTGGGTGCAATGCTACACTGAATTTCAGTGCAGTACCACCCATGGTTCGCTAGTTACAGCCGGTACTCGCAGATTTTATTGAAAGCATAGCCACATGGTGTTGCGGACTTTCTCCCTGTCATAATACTAGCAGCCGCGATGTAAGTGAAATACTCTTGAAAGCGGCGTTAAACCCGAACTCACCTCACCTCACCTGCAGAAAGTTATATATTTCAAAATTACAAATAAATCCAAATATATGTGCTTACACATGTCAGGATCCTTAGCGGTATCCAGGGGCGGTTGTTGATCGTGATCACTCGTCTCAGGATCACAATCAGAACTATCTAGTTCAATTTCTAAGGGAAAACGTTCAACAAAGGATTACTACAAGAAAGTGAAATATTCATAAACATGATCAAGAATAACTGACAACCGAGACATTTGCTATAAAAGTTGGTATGACACTTACATCTTTTGTTTGTTGTAAGAATAATTGAACTCTACAATGACAAGACCAAAAAAGATTTACTGAAACTAATGATAACAAATTACCTGCCTCTAGGTCCAGGTCGATTTCATCCAGACTTTTACCCTCTGGGTTGTTTCCTCGCACGTCATTTCCCATAAAATGCCCATAAAATTCGCTAAAATGTCCAGTTCATTGTCTTTCAAAACAAGAAAAGCCTTTAAAAAGGCATGGTTGGAGGCATCTTGTTAAGACTAAAATATATTATAAAAAGGATATGTATGTCATATGTACATATAGCAAAATGAAGCCTGCATTATGGTCATTTTGGGGGTAAAAGCTTTGATTACTAATCACACAATTAGTTATTCAATTCAAAAGTCGCAAATAAAAGAATTTTACCTCGATCATTTAAGTTGTGTATATGCTTTTCAATTTACATACATTATTTATTCATAAATAAAATAAAATTAAATATAATCTGTCATTTGAAAATGAAAGTGAACATTCAACTTCCCCGATTTATTTTAAAGCGCAACTCCCGGGTGCTTTTGCTCCAATTTTGAAGTAGGCCTATATTATGAATTTGATCAAAACGTTGTTGACAGTTGTGTCATTGTTAGATTCCAGCAATAAGAATATGTAGGCCTTTTTTCCCTGAAACACGCAGTCAACCATTTGTTAAACATTTGCAAATTTAAAGTGTACCAATTCGATTGATTATGAAGCATATTCTGTTTATCTGTGGAAGGAAGGCATATGGACCTTTTTGAATACAAGGATAATGGCCCGGTATCCTCATGCTTGGTGCTATTAGTTTGGACATAAATATGGTTCTATCCAATATGTGCTTATACATGTACAAGCTTCACTTTCATTAATTCAATATCAGTACATTGAGTAGGCCTACCATTATGCAAGTCTGATTGGCATTGAAAATATTGATAACTGAGTGGAAGGTTGGTGTGTTGATTGACAACCACTATTATCGTTTAGTATATGCTTGCTCCGCGCGTATAACATTAGCTTGTAAAGTTTCTTGGATTTTCCGAAACTGCAGTGCGAAATTATGCACTTGAATTGGTACATGTCTGCTCATGGAGGTGTAAAATGGCTTTGAATTGAAAAATCTTATTTTTACTTACATTCAGACTCAGAATAACACAACGGTCGTTTCTATTTTAGATGTTTAGACAAAATCTCTTTTCGCAGTAAAAGGGGATAATTATTTCGGATAAACCACATGGTCACGTGGTTACAAATTTGTTACAGACGTGTTCGTTGGTCATATGCTTTTTCCAAAGTATGAAGAGGCCAAGCATGATTGGTCGAAAGTTTATTTTGAATATTCCAACAGTAATATAGTGTGAAATCCAACTGCGTATCAGGTTGGAGGCGGTTTGCGCCTCCAACCAATAAGAACTTGAGACATCGTGTCATGTCCCATAAACTTCGCTAAAATGTCCAGTTCATTGTCTTTCAAATTAAGAACTTGAGACATCGTGTCATGTCCCATAAAATACGCTAAAATGTCCAGTTCATTGTCTTTCAAAATAAGAACTTGAGACATCGTGTCATGTCCCATAAAATTCGCTAAAATGTCCAGTTCATTGTCTTTCAAATTAAGAACTTGAGACATCGTAGCAACCTGCTTTCTGAGCTTCGTTGAACTTAAAAGTTCAGGGTGTTTTGCCCCACATTTTTCACTTGCTTTTCGCAATACATCGCTTCCACGAATGTGGCCCTGTGAGCCATAGCTCATTGAAATTGTTTTCTGGATGTACTCTGACGAGATTTCTTCTTGCTACAAGCATGTTCAGCCATTTGAGTGTCAGTAGTAATAGAAAGTTGCGTAGAGGTTTTTGAAACCCTTCCTGAGATATGGCATATATACGTAATTTAAGTATTTTGATATCATCTCTTTGACCATTCCCTCTGGATCATGGTAACATATACAATTCATAAGATCCATACAGCAATAATCCCAGCAGGCAATTCGACGTTGAACCGACGTTGAAATGACGTTGTATTATGGTTTCATATGAAATTTGCGGCGACGTCGATTATCGACATTGAATCGACGTCGGAACAACGTTGTTGCTACGACGTTGCATCAACGTAGATTCGACGTTGCAATAACGTTGATTCGACGTTGCTTCTACGTTGATACGACATGACATAGTTTACAATCTCATGTCATGGGGATTTATGCCAAAGACACTTTACCTTTCATCTCACCGAGCTTGAGGGCCAAAGGTGTAGGACTCATCGTCAACACCGAGAACATTTCTCATGAAGGTCGTCACTGGATTGCCATGTACTTCAAAGAAAACAAAGCAGAAATGTTTGACAGTTTGGCTGAACAGCCTATTGATAAAATATTTGACCAATACATGAAGTTTGAGAATGTTAGCTCTTACATTCGAAATACTATACAGTTGCAATCTTCAAATTCCAATATGTGTGGGTTGTATACATTGTATTATCTTTTGTGTAAATTCAAATTCAATCTAAACATGCATGATATTGTACATCGGTTTGATAGGAATGATCGTGTAATCAATGATGAACATGTATCCGTTTTTATTCGAATGTATTTTAGATATTGTACCATGCATGGAAAATAGAATAAGATCTTTGGTACAGATCGTGTAGATTTAGTCGAGTTAAAACATAGGTGGTGTAAGGTCATGGATTACCCGGCAGAAGACAGTAAATCTGCTTATGCGGAGGGTAATTCCTCGTTCAAGTTCCAACATCCAACCAGGGTTATGGTTCTAGGTATCAAATTTATGAATTTTTATTTTATTGTATTAACATCTATTAATCTAGCCTTGCCATCTACACTTTAATGTAACATTCTTGTGTTGTTGGTGAAAAAGTTGATATAAATGTAAACGATCTCTGTTAATAAAAGACTCATCTCATCAATCTTATTTTATCTTGTTATCATTTCATTAGTAAATATATTTTATCACATCTTTATCTCTCCAGGTGGATCTCAGTCTGGAAAAACATCATTAGTAAAGAGAATGTTAGAGCAGAGCAAAGATCTCTTCAATCAATTGATTGTGTATTGCTACATGGTTTGGCAAGACATCTACAGTGAAATGGAGGTGAGGTGAGGTGAGTTGGGGTTTAACGCCGCTTTCAAGAGTATTTCACTTGTATCGCGGCTGCTAGTATTACGGCAGGGAGAAAGCCTGCAATGCCATGTGGCTATGCATTGCGGTGAAACCTGCGAGCAACGGCTGGAACTAGCGAACCATGGGTGGTACTACTCTGAAATTCAGTGTAGCATTGCACCCAAACCTTACTGCGTGTAGAACAGTTCTCTACTGCAGACAAAGTTGCCGTGCCCCTGGCGGGATTCGAACCCCGGACCTCTTGATCCGAAGCCGAAGGCGCTAACCACTGCGCTATCCCCCCCCCCCCCCCCCCCCCCCCCGTTTGGTCTGAACAGTCGGAGAAGCGATTGATATTAATTCTACGCAAGATTGATGTCAGCAGTACAAGAGAAGACGAAGAATATGGAGACTCGTCCGACATCGACGAATGCAGCAGCAGCAGCAGCAGCAGCAGTTTCAGCAACGACGACAGCAGCAGCGACGAAGAATCAGACTCCCTCCCATCGGATTGTGAATGACGAATCGGATGTTGACACTGGCCATGATGTCCAACGGGATGATGACAGCAGCAACTATGACAACAAAAAGAGTACAGCAACCAACTTGGAGAAGAACAATCATAAACCTGTAGACAGAGAAATTTTGTTAACAGTTCCTGATCTCCTCCTCATAAACACAAGTTCAAAAAGAACCATTGGAAAATTAATGACATTTTGGTTATTTCTCAAGAATAAAATCATATCAAGAAAATTTTCAGTGACAAAAACATTAGAAATTGTCCTTGCAGATGTAACTCTGATAAAAGGTTCAAACCTGGTGAAACTGATTCGGTCCATGATTCTTCCATCTTCCAAAAAGAGACCAATCGGATACAGATAATTCCGACAAGTGTTGCACAGCTTACACCCGCCAAAACATCTCATGAGAAGACATCTTGATAAAAAGCATACAAACCTGGGAAAAAATCTGAAAAAAAAATTGTATGTAAAACGCAAGTCAGAACTTGGCACGCCTGATGACATTGTACCCTTGAAGTGAATAAAAGTATTCAAATGACTGTTGATTTATACGGTCGTATTTTGAAATGTTAGTGAAAAGATTTATTTAAAAATCCAATGGAATGACTTGATTGATATGAGTGAGTGAGTGAGTGAGTGAGTGAGTTATTGTTTAACACCGCTTCGGCAGTGCAGTATTGCAGCCATTAGCGGCGAGATATTTAATTTATTAGCCTAATTAAAAAAAGAAAATTGCAATTGAAAAACAGAACACGGCCGAAGGCCGTAAAACCATCAGCGTATTATCACAAGTTGAATAAAAGCTGATAATGAAAAGTTAAAATTTACAATTTGTCAATAAGGTGTATAGCCTTCAAAAAATCTGAAACACGATGCTCACCGAAATGACTGAAAACTTGATTGATTGAAATAGAGGGATAAAAAGTTTCCCTGATATGTGCAGTGTCCCAGCACTCACATAGAATGTGTTTGATTGTGAGAGGACACTGACAGGGTATACATACCGGGGGATCTTCCCCCTTTAAAAGATATGAGTGAGTAAGATGAGAGTGTCCAATACGACATCGTCGTAGGACACAAGCTTCCTGCCGGGTAAAAGAGGATAGAGATTTGTAACCTAAATAAGGTTGAATAGTGTGAAGTTTGTTATGATGTTGTTGGTCCCATTGGGACTTCCAACGTTGTTTAATGTAAGATTTAATAGCAGGTTTGGAATCCGTATATGGAACTTAGTAGGAGAAATATGTTTGAGGTTTAATGCTGATTTAGCAGCTGAATCAGCTTTGTTATTACCTCTTATACTCATATGGCTAGGAAGCCAGCAGAAGACGATTTCACATTGGAGACAAGAATTATGAAGTAATAAAATATCCCTGATAATTGGGTGATCACTCTTACAGTTTTTAATTGCTTGTAGGCAAGAAAGTGAATCGGAAAAAAATAATGTAATTATTAGGGGTTGAGTTTTTAATGTGATGGACGGCCTGATTGATATGAAACACAATTTTGCATGAACATTTCATCAATATGAGGATAAATTTTCAAAAGAAATTTGTAAAATATCATGATTTTCTATTATTATTTTTTTCTTAGAATGACTGACTCATAAAATATGTGGTCAAAATGTTCACAACACAGTTCAATTAAAATATTAAATAAAATGTCAGTACAGTTTTTGATAATTAACCATCGATTATGGTATGTATTATTTATCTGTTTAACATATACATGATCCAATAGTAACTAAACCAACTTCATCAACCAACCTTTAGGCTATTCAGTATGCACTGTGTTATTTAAAACTTATTTTCAAGTTTTGGGAAAAACCATGTCTGTTGTGTTGGTGCGTCCATGTTGGAAATCCTAAAATTGTGGACGGTGTAAAAACGGATTTGAAATTACATTTAAAACGAAACGAAAATAAATAAAAGATACTTTGTCTTAATGTTTAACAATATCGTAAAATTTCAACTTTGATTATTATAGCTTATTGAAAGAAAAGAGAAAAAAAAGTCCTATCACTTTAACATTGAATAGATCTGTTGTAAGTTGACCCAGTACATGCATGGTCTTATAAATATCAACCATTTGAGCGTTCACAGAGATTTTCTCTGACACGACATAGAGCCGTGTCTCTTGACACCAGACGTCTAGAGTATTTTCAGTCTTGTTACACTGATGACAGATGTGTCATGATCCCATATGAATAATAGAACAATATGTCTACAATTGTAATGATCTGATGTGAATGAATTAAAAAAGGGAAGAACCGAGTATGTTCCATCTTCTATATAATAAATGTTTAGCTTGTAAATACATGTACGCTATGTATAGCTTTTGGAGATATAGGATTGAATAAAAATTGATTGAATGATTGGACACACCACTAACATATTTTACAACACTCACTTATCGGAACCATGACGGCGTCCTTTCCTCACTGACACTTAAGATATTGCTCAATCTGAATAAAAGGGAAGTAACCTTAGACAGCTTAATTGTCAAATGTTCATTTAACACAGTTGTTTGGTCGCGTCTCACACCTCGCTTATGGGGGAAGCATCATTCAAGCATGATACACCCTCGCTTATGGGGGAAGCATCATTCAAGCATGATACACCTGCTAGAAAATACTTGATATGACATATTCTCAAATAGCGTGACATTTAGTTTATGTTTGAAAGACGCTACCAAAAGTTTGACAGATTGCTTTATCTAAATTGAAATTGCATTCCTTTATAGAAATTGCGTACACATTCAATATCATGAGGCATTAAGAACTGACAGTGTGTACCTTCTAGATTTCAAGATTAATAAAAGAAAAATTAAAATTTATGTAATCGTGAGTGTTAAATAGGACATGGATGCTAAATTTTCAATAGAGAAGGACGCTAAATTCAGAGGGTGGACGCGTTTCAAGCTCAATTAAACTTTTGTGTTCAAGTTTTCATAATTTTATCGGGAAAAGTAAATAAAGATTCCCTATGTTAGAAAGGTAGTCAGAGTTTTTCATATATTTTTAAAAATTCTATCAACGTCTACACATCAAAATGAATATTATTTTTAATTTCGTTGAATTGGGGAGATATGAAGTGGAAATTGAAGATGGTGTTACGAAAATTACGCTAGACCGAACATCATCTTCGGCGTTAAAGGAAATTATACTACATGATATCAAAGAGAGTGAGTGAGTGAGTGAGTTATTGTTTAACGCCGCTTCGGCAGTATTGCAGCCATTAGTGGCGAGATATTTAATTTATTTGCCTAATTTAAAAAAGAAAATAGAGCCATGGGCTCTGTAGCTCATCAGAGTTTATTTTGTTTGATGATGAAGACAGAAATATGTTGTCTCAATATAATGCACAATCCCTAACCCTGACAAATCTTAGTCTTGAAATTGAGAGAGAGCACTCAGCAAGGTCAACACACAGGAGATATTCTGACCCCTTGGCTCTGGTTACAAGCCAGCTGTGTTTTTTTGTGTTTAACCGCCAAATTATGTAATAGACTCTTGCTTGCACTAAACACTGGCAGCACTGATCTAACTGTATAAGGCTTAAAGACAACAGGCAATGTGATGAATCTCATGGTACATAGTACAATTTTGAATCACCTTGGCTAAACAATCTCGGTTCTAAGCCTTGTCATCCAAACATCTAAACATTCTGAACAAAATATTCCTTCTAGTTTGTTCTGGATGAAAACAGGATTTTAGGTAATGGCCCACGGGGCTCTTATTTGGGGCCACTGAGTCACCAAATCTACAATTTAGAATCTCCATTGGCTAAAGACTCTTTACACAACATGACAACCTTCTAGGTATTTTCGTTCTGGAGAAGAAGATGAAAATAATCTTATCTTATCATTTCATCACCAGTCATATGCAGTTCACATATCTCATGTAAAATAAAAGAATTCCTAACTCCTCTTCAATTTAGTCCTTTATGCCTTGTCACAATTTTCAGTTCATAGGCTATTCAATAGTTCTCATTTCACATTGATTACATCAATTTGACAAACATGTCCACAATGTAGATTGTTATCTAAAGTAGACATATATTTCAAATCATTGTGATTGAAGTGTCATACAATATCAGTTCAAAATTCATTTTCAAAGGGTTTTTTTAAGCTGTGGCCCATATTTGGGGTCACAGGGTCACCAAATTTACAAGTGTGAATCCCCATTGACTAAAGAGTTTGCATACAATATTACAGTCTTCTAGATCTTTTTGTTCCGGAGAAAAAGATGAAAACAGGATTTTAGGTAATGGCCTGTGAGGCCCTTATTTTGGGCCACAGGGTCACCAAATCTACAATTTAGAATCTTCATTGGCTAAAGACTCATTACACAACATGACAACCTTCTAGGTCTTTTCGTTCTGGAGAAGAAGATGAAAATAATCTTATCTTATCATTTCATCACCAGTAATATGCAGTTCACATATCTCATGTAAAATAAAAGAATTCTTAACTCCTCTTCAATTTAGTCCTTTATGCCTTGTCACAATTTCAGTTCATAGGCTATTCAATAGTTCTCATTTCACATTGATTACATCAATTTTACAAACATGTCCACAATGAAGATTGTTATCTAAAGTCGACATACATTTCAAATAAAGTGGTTGAAGTGTCATAAAATATCAGTTCAAAATTCATTTTCAAAGGTTTTTTTTGGGCTGTGGCCCATATTTGGGGTCACAGGGTCACCAAATTTACAAGTTTGAATCCCCATTGGCTAAAGAGTTTGCATACAATATTACAGCCTTCTAGATCTTTTTGTTCTGGAGAAAAAGATGAAAACAAGATTTTAGGTAAAGGCCTGTGAGGCCCTTATTTGGGGTCACAGGGTCACCAAATCTACAATTTAGAATCTCCATTAGCTAAAGACTCTTTACACAACATGACAACCTTCTAGGTCTTTTCGTTCTGGAGAAAAAGATGAAAATAATCTTATCTTATCATTTCATCACCAGTCATATGCAGTTCACATATCTCATGTAAAATAAAAGAATTCTTAACTCCTCTTCAATTTAGTCCTTTATGCCTTGTCACAATTTCAGTTCATAGGCTATTCAATAGTTCTCATTTCACATTGATTACATCAATTTTACAAACATGTCCACAATGAAGATTGTTATCTAAAGTCGACATACATTTCAAATAAAGTGGTTGAAGTGTCATAAAATATCAGTTCAAAATTCATTTTCAAAGGTTTTTTTTGGGCTGTGGCCCATATTTGGGGTCACAGGGTCACCAAATTTACAAGTTTGAATCCCCATTGGCTAAAGAGTTTGCATACAATATTACAGCCTTCTAGATCTTTTTGTTCTGGAGAAAAAGATGAAAACAAGATTTTAGGTAATGGCCTGTGAGGCCCTTATTTGGGGTCACAGGGTCACCAAATCTACAATTTAGAATCTCCATTAGCTAAAGACTCTTTACACAACATGACAACCTTCTAGGTCTTTTCGTTCTGGAGAAAAAGATGAAAATAATCTTATCTTATCATTTCATCACCAGTCATATGCAGTTCACATATCTCATGTAAAATAAAAGAATTCTTAACTCCTCTTCAATTTAGTCCTTTATGACTTGTCACAATTTTTATTTCATAGGCTATTCAACAGTTCTCATTTCACATTGATTACATCAATTTGACAAACATGTCCACAATGTAGATTGTTCTTTCAAATCGACATACATTTCAAATAAAGTGAAAGAAGTGCACATAAAATATCGGTTCAAAATTCAATTTCGACAGGTTTTTTAGGCTGTGGCCCATATTTGGGGTCTCAGGGTCACCAAATTTACAAGTTAGAATCCCCATTGGCTAAAGAGTTTGCATACAATATTACAGCCTTCTAGGTCTTTTTGTTCCGGAGAAAAATATGAAAACAGGATTTTAGGTAATGGCCTGTGAGGCCCTTATTTGGGGTCACAGGGTCACCAAATCTACAATTTAGAATCCCCATTGGCCAAGGAGTCTGTACATATAATTTCAGCTCTCTGGAGTCATTGGTTCTGGAGAAGAAGATGAAAATAGCTTTTAAGGTTATGACCCCTGGGGCCCTTATTTGGGGTCACATGGTCACCAAAGCTACAATTTAGAATCCCCATTGGCCAAGGAGTCTGTACATACAATTTCAGCTCTCTGGAGTCATTGGTTCTGGAGAAGAAGATGAAAATAGCTTTTAAGGTTATGACCCCTGGGGCCCTTATTTGGGGTCACAGGGTCACCAAATCTACAATTTAGAATCCCCATTGGCCTAGGAGTCTGTACATAAAATTTCAGCTCTCTAGAGTTATTGGTTCTGGAGAAGAAGTCGAAAAAGTGAAAAGTTTACAGACGGACGGACGGACGGATGGACGGATGGACGGACGGACGCCATCCCATGCCATAAGCCCATCGGGCCTTTCAGGCCAGATGAGCTAATAAAAGCTGATAATGAAAAGTTAAAATTTACAATTTGTCAATAAGGTGTATAGCCTTTAGAAAATCTAAAACACGATGCTCACCGAAATGAGTAAAAACTTGATTGATTGAAATAGAAGGATACAAAAATTCCCTGATATGTGCAGTGTCCCAACACTCACATAGAATGTGTTTGATTGTGAGAGGACACTGACAGGGTATACATACCGGGGGATCTTCCCCCTTTAAAAGATATGAGTGTGTAAGATGAGAGTGTCCAATACGACATCGTCGTAGGACACAAGCTTCCTGCCGGTTAAAAGAGGATAGAGATTTGTAACCTAAATGAGGTTGAATAGTGTGAAGTTTGTTATGATGTTGTTGGTCCCATTGGGACTTCCAACGTTGTTTAATGTAAGATGTAATAGCAGGTTTAGAATCCGTATATGGAACTTTAGTAGGAGAAATATGTTTAAGGTTTAATGCTGATTTAGCTACCAAATCAGCTTTGCTATTACCTCTTATACCCATATGGCTAGGAAGCCAGCAGAAGACGATGTCACATTGGAGACAAGAATTATGAAGTAATAAAATATCCCTGATAATTGGGTGATCACTCTTAGGCCCGAATTAATAAAAGAGGTTTAACTTAGACCAGGTTTAAGAGTAAACCAGGTCTGGCAAAACCTAGACCCCCAGTCTAACTTTTCAAATAGCAAGTCTGGCAAAACCAACGTTTTAGACCTGGGTTAACGGATTCAATGCGTTTCGCTTTAGTTTTCAACATTTCAAAACTCTTCACTGCACACATGCGTAGACATAACTTCCCTTTGAAAACAACGTGGTATTTGACGTTGACGTTACACAAGGTGCAAGGTAGTTCTGAGAACCTCTGACAGGTTAGAAATATCAGTGGCAATGGCAAACAGAAATCAGAACTTCACAGATGAACATAAAATGTTTATATATGAATGTGTTGAAGATAATGTCAACGTAATTGAAGACAAAAAATGTGACGCTAACGCACTGAAAGCAAAAGGAGCAGCCTGGGCCAAGGTGACTGAGGCTTTTAAGGTGCGGTTTTGCAACATGGTCGGCATTTCCTCTGAAAAATTAAAAACCTTGTGGAAGAGAATGAAGTTGTCTGCTAAAAAGAAATCCGTGACTGCCAAAAACAATTGAAGAAAACTGGGGGTGGTCCTCCCCCAAAGGATGTAACGAACTTGACACATAAAATAACTTCTCTGCTACCAAGTGAATTTTCACAACTTACCAACCCATATGATGATGACGCACCCCTTACAGTTCACGAGGAGGACATGGAAGAATTCAAGTGGGTTTTATTTAATACACAATTCAACCATGTACACAGTCAAATAAGATCAAATTGCGTCCCCTTAACAAGTATTGACTGACAAGATCAAACTGCTGTAACAAACTGTGCTTTGACGATCTGGCAAATACTTATTATTTAATATACTCTCCTCGATAGTTAACAATATGCCCGATTATCCTAATCTGTCTAATTCCGACAACCTTCACACAGAGTAAGGATAGAGTTATCGCCGCTCTACCCTGTACCGAAACTCGCCACCAGGTGGTCAACCCTACGTCATCATTGCTTTTCTGTCGGCCATCAAGTACACTTGTGTTTTTGGTGGCTCTGAATTTCGAGTATTAAATAACCTTTTCACTCACTTATTACTGCTTTCCTTTGCGTTTGCGTGTCGTTGCGGGACGTAGCTAATTCTGTCGAGGCAGTTAGCGTCTCTCTTCGTCTGTTACTTGTATTTTGTGCTTGACTGCAGTGACTCTGTCTACTGTTGTCTGTTTCAGCCCGCCCGGGTCGCACGTGCTTTTCGTGCCGGTTCACTTAGGCTGGTTAGCTCGGCTGGGCTTTCGGTAGACCTCCCGTCCACCGCCTGGCCGTGTGCGCTTGCTTTGGACAGCGCTTGCCTACGGTAAGGCGCGGCGCCTCTCTAGGCGGCCTGTTTGGAAGCGCCTGTCGTTGGACAGCGCCTGGTGCTTAGCAGCGCCTGGCGCCTGTAGCTTCAGGCGCTCTACCGCCTCACTCTAGCTGCGTCCTTTTGAAGCGGTTGGGGTTGGACAGCCGTCTCGGAGGGGTGTTACGGGGATGTCGGATCCTTACTCAGGTTTCTGTGGTGGGTGTGGGTCCCGGAAGTCCGCGCGCTTCGACCCACACTCGCTCTGTCGCCTGTGTCGCAATTTGTGCGGCGAGTTGGACAAGTGCAGAGAGTGTGAACACCTCTCGCCTACGGAACATCGTGATTACCGCGCGGCTGTGAAGAAATCTGAGACGCAGCACAAGTTGAGGGCCGCCAGGCGGCCCTCCTCGTCCACTTCCGCTACCGTCACCACGGGGTCCGCTGATGACGACTCCCGGGGCTCCGACCTGGTCATTTCGGAGGATGTGACCGAGTTTGACCTCTCGGATCCAGGTGTGAGGTCCGACAGGAATTTATCACCAGTCAGACATGTTGGCGGTTCCCCTCCCTCGGGCGGGGTGGAACGATCTCCCGACTTGAGGTCCTCTCCTGACTCTGCTTCCTCAACGAACCCTCGGAGGGCCGTCAGGAAGAAGGAGAAAAGGAAACACAAGAAGAAGAAGAGGTCGAGGATCTCCTCTCCCCCTATTCTTGACCAGAGGAAACTGACGGACGACATCATGTCCTCAGTGAAGGATCTGGTTTCTTCAATGTTCGTGGCAAGAGAACGAGCTCATGCCAGGGTTGAGGAGGAGGATGTCTGTTTTCCGACCTCCCCTGTGGCGCCCTCCACTCCCAAGAGAAGGCGTGTGGTGGTTATTTCCCCGGGCGCCACCCCCTCGGACCACGAGTCCACGGCTGTTAGTGACCAAGAGGGGGGGGCGTCTGACTTGGGGGACGGGGCTCCCCAAGCGCCTTCCACTCCTCTGACGGGCCCTGTGGAGGCGCCCGATCTCAAGGATCTCTCGCTGATTGGTGTCAGGTGGACATCCAAGAGTTGGAAGAGGAATCTTCATCGACCAAGGCAGCCAGGCTGGAGACCTTCTGCTCGGAAGAGGAGGCGCCTACGCAGCGTCTGGTGGCGCTGCCAGTGCACAGGCTCCTTCAGGCGGCGGGCAGGGACTTCGACTCTGAGTTTCTGGCGCGGACCAACCTTCCGGCGGAGCTCCGGAACCGCCTGAGGTCGGCCCCGGCAGGCTCCTCCACCTTATTTGACGGTCAAGTCGGGAAAACGCTCAGGCAGCGCCAGGAATGCCAGCAGCAAGAGCTAACCAATCGGTTGGCCTCTGGCGGACGCAGAGCATCGCCTCAGGGGACGACGCCCAAGAAGAGGGGAGGGGGCGCGCCCTCCTCTACCTCGAAAACTGGAGGCGTGTTCTTTCAGGGAAGGGGTAGACAGGATAGAAGTCGCGTCTTCAGTGTCGGCCCCTCGCCAAAACGCACCCCCAAGAAGGGCATCCAACGTGGGAAGGGTCGCGCCCACGGCGCTCCCCCCAACAGGCAGTGACTGGACACCTCCGGACCTTCCACGGCAGGTGGTCCCGACCCTGGACGGTCCTGTGGGAGGCCGTCTCTCACGTTATGTCCCCAACTGGAGACAGTTGGATCTCGATCCTTTCGTTTGCAAGGTCTTGGAACGGGGTTTTCGTATTCGCGTGGCACGCCGCCCCCCGCTGACCTGTTCGCCTGTAGAGCGCGCGCTGGACCCAGGGGCGGTGGAGGAAATCCCGCACCAAGACCTTTCTCCAGGCTACTACTCTCCGGTGTTCGTCCGACCGAAGCGGGAGCCAGGGAAATGGCGGCTGATCCACGACTTGAAGGAATTCAACCTCTCCTTCCTAGATCCGCCGCCATATTTTCGACTCTTGACAGTGCCGTCAGTGATGCGATTACTGGAGCCCTTGGACTCGATGATATCCCTAGACCTGCAGGACGCGTACCTGCACATTCCCATCTATCACAGCGATCGCAGGTACCTACGTTTCGTCTTAGCGGGTCGCCACTTTCAGTGGAACGTCCTTCCGTTCGGGATTTCATCGGCTCCGTGGCTGTTCACTCGCGTGACCCAACCCATCGTCCAATACCTCCACACGGTGGACGTTCAATTCGCAATGTATTTGGACGACGGTTTTGGTCACAACAGGTCCCCGTCTGTTCTGGAGGCTCAACAGGACTTTGTGATAGCGTTGTTCAGGCGGTTGGGGTGGCTGGTCAATCTGGGGAAGTCAGACCTGCAGCCCTCGACGTCCTTGGTGTTCCTGGGCGCCCGCCTGGACACCGCTATCTACAAGGCCTTTGTGACCACGGAACGGATGGAACGTTACCGAGATCTCCTGGAGCTGGCACTTCGGGGGCCTCTGCCACTACGCCAGTGGCAGAGGCTGCTAGGCTTTTTGAGCGCGACTCAACACTTCACCCGAAGGGGAAGGTTGCAGCTCAGGCCCCTTCAGATCTTGGTAAACGTACATGTCCGGGGATAGGCGTGTCGGCACGTGTTTTCCATTCCTCTGGAACTCAGAACGCACCTCTCCTGGTGGCAGCAGGAGTCCAATGTGTTGGTGGGGGTTCCCCTCAGGGAACCGCCAGCGACACATCACCTATTCGTGGACGCCTCCTACCAAGGCTGGGAGGCTCATCTCGATGCGGAGCAAACAGCGGGGGTGTGGTCGTCCACCCAAGTGAGACGCCACATCAACGTCCTGGAACTGGACGCCATTCGATTGGCAATCGACTATTGGTCAGGTCAGCTGCGGGGGCAGGTTCTGTGTGTTCATACAGACAGCTCAGCGGCGGCCTGGGCCATCAACAAACAGGGGTCGACCAAAGCAGACTCTCTCCTGCAGTTGGTGATGGTGCTGTTTCGCCTAGTGGACAGTCTCGAACTCTCTCTCCGTGCGGTGCACATCCCGGGAGCCAAGAACGTCCTTGTGGACGCCTTGTCTCGCCCGGACAAGCCTCCTTCCACGGAGTGGATGTTGCACCCGAGAGTGTTCGAGAGTCTATGTCTGAGTTTCGGCAAGCCTCACATAGACCTCTTCGCGACTCGGCTCAACCACCAGCTACCGACATACGTGTCTCCTGTACCGGACCCGACCGCTTGGGCTCTCGATGCGCTCGCGTTAGAATGGGAGGGGATGGTCGCTTACGCCTATCCCCCTCCCGCCATCCTGAGCCTCGTGGTGGCGAAGATACAGGAGACGCGGGTGCTCCAGCTACTCCTGATAGCTCCGCTGTGGCCAGCCAGAGCCTGGTACGTTCCCCTCCGGAGGGCTTGCCTCCTAGACCCGATCCCCCTTCCTCTAAGGTGGGACCTTCTGACGAGTAAGCCAAGCGGGCGGGTTCACGAGAATCCCCAGGCTCTACAGCTTCACGCTTGGTTTGTCTTCAAAGGGGTCTGACGGGGGCAGGGTTCTCCAAATCCGTTGCCGAGGCGGTGGCGACCTCCCAAAGACCGTCGACTAGGAATCTCTACGACGCTCAGTGGGGGGCCTTCGCGACCTTCTGCAGCAAGGAGGGGTACGACAGGCAGTAACGGTCCCTCAGGTTGCTGAGTACCTGGTTTACCTGCGAGAGACGAGGAATCTCAAAGCCTCGTCCATCAACACCAACCTGGCGGCGATTATGTCCGTTCTCCGGAAGCGGGACCCCCAGGTGGACATCTCAGTCCTTAAGGACCTCGTTAAAACCTACCGGAACGTGAATGGGCGGAGGAAACTCAGGCCCCCAGAGTGGGACTTGGCGGTGGTCCTCAACCACCTCAAGTCGGACCTCTATGAACCGTTGACGGAGACGACCGTCCTTCGCCTCACCATCAAAACGGCCTTTTTGGTCGCCATGGGGTCCGCAGCCAGGATCTCAGAGCTTCACGCTCTCCAAGCGGATCTCCTGCATTTTGAGGTGGGGGACGGGGGTTCGGCCACTCTGAGATGGCGCCGGAGTTTGTGTTTAAGAACCAAACCGCCGACGAAAGGGGTAGGACTTTTTCCCTACCGTCCATTTCCGGTAACATAGATCCGACGGACGAGGAGAACCGCCTCCTCTGTCCAGTCCGAGCACTTCGGATCTACACCGAGAGGACCCGGACGCTGCGTCAGGGGAGAAGAAGACTATTCATCCCTCATTCCCAGACCAGCGTACGGGAATTAGACAAGAGACAATTAAGCGTCTACCTCTGTTCGGCGGTGCTAGACGCGTACAAGGCAGCGGGTCTAGACCCTCCAGCGAGGGCCAATCCGCACGAGATAAGGGCCATCTCAGCGACGATGGCCCTCCATAGCAACTTGGCGGTGGCGGACATCATGGCTGGCTGTTTCTGGAAGTCAGGCCTGGTGTTCGCCAACCACTATCTTCGAGACATCTCCAACGAGGACTTGGAGGCAATCAACCGGCTGGGGGCGCAGGTGTACTCTTGCTCACTAATGTTTCGCCTCTCAATAAACCCGAGGTTGATTCTTTTTGTGTGTCTGTTGTCTCTTATACCAGTTGGCGACTTCAGTTGTTGAGCCAGGGCTAGTCCGATTGACTAGTGGGCCTCATGGGGGTCACTCTAGTTCGGCCTTGAGTCACCAACTCTCTTCCTGTAGGATAGAGCTTTATCGCCTTAGCCTCTCGCACCCACCTCCAGCAGTGGGATTCGGGCATATTGTTAACTATCAAGGAGAGTATATTAAATAATAGTATGTTTTTGTTTAAACATCATTATTTATACTCACCGTCGATAGTTAACAATCGTTAGCTCCCACCCGGCCTCCCCTCTGTACGATCGGCTTTTTTCTCTGACCGTCAGAAGAAGCAATGATGACGTAGGGTTGACCACCTGGTGGCGAGTTTCGGTACAGGGTAGAGCGGCGATAACTCTATCCTTACTCTGTGTGAAGGTTGTCGGAATTAGACAGATTAGGATAATCGGGCATATTGTTAACTATCGACGGTGAGTATAAATAATGATGTTTAAACAAAAACATACTATTATATTACACAGTTACGTTTTCCCGTATAAATTATTTCTTGCAATACTTTTACTATGCATATTTCCTACTTTATCGGGTGAGTTTTAGCATGTCCAATATAAAAAAAACAATGTACTAGATATACACAGGCGAACGTGAAATATTTATCAAGTAATTGTTATTCCCATCTTTAGTGGCATTAAATAATATTAAGGTAGTTGTCCTATTGGTATTTTAGTCTTAATATATACGGTCTTGGCCCCAATAAGAGACAAACATTACAGCTTTACTGGTATGGCTCTGCCTACGCGCTTTCTGTATCCTGGCCGACTTTCTTACTTATCTCGCTCTGCGCCAGTGTTGCTTATCAGTTATCACCTCGCTTCCCTCAGGAGAGGTCTCCTCTCTCCCCTCTTCTATGAACTAATGGGAATACTTAGCCCAGGCTAGTCGCTGGAATCTGCAAGATTATCTCACGGACCTATTCTAATTTAATGTAAATTTCTGACTGGTTATGAAACTACTAATTGGTGAAGAAAGATATTGCAAAATATGTTCCAACATTGTAACTTACTAAATATTTGTGGCAGCATATATATATATATTTAGTATTATGACATTAGGATATTTCACTGACCCATTTAAATTTAATGTAAATATTCGATCAGGCACTTATAAAAACTATGGATATTATTTGTTCCGACATTGTAACTTTGAATAGTTGCTGCATCATATATTTACGATAATATATATATATATATATATATATATATATATATATATATATATATATATATATATATATATATATTATAAGTAGTGTATTTTGTATGATAACGCGCCAAGACAATAGAAGAACAATACATTCTCCTCCAGAACTACTCGAGTGTGAAAAGAAGTTATAGAATGTTTCGAATGTTATGAATAGAAATCTATAACACAAAGGAATTTCTCCTCCAATTTAAGAGAGTGGTCGATTGATTTTATGGGTGAATGATAGTATTTGGAGCATGACATATTAACAAATGTTACATACATTATCTGAGCAAGTGTAGATTATTAAATATGTGACCTATAGCTTTTGAAACGACTAATATAGAGTATATGGTAGGAAAGAACTCACTGTAACTCAAGTTAGAATTATCTCTTGTTTCTTGATCTCTAGGATGTTTGACAACACTTGATGTGACATGATAAAAACTGATTATCTCCCTTAGACCATTAATGTTAACAGTGTAGATTTGTTAAATAAAATTCATGTTTATGTGATGTGTTTTGTTCATGCACCGCAAGAAAAGTGCTAGTATACTGACCAGTATACGTCTTGTCAACCACCCTAATTTCCTGGCGTATACTGGTTTGTCAACCACCCTAATTTCCTAGCGTATACTAATCAGTATACGAGACATTTCCAAAGCTTAGGAAACTTCAGTATACCCCAGTATACGCTAGTATAGCCCAGTATACCTCAGTATACCCCAGTATACTCTAGTATACTCAACTATATAATAGTATGTGTCATAATTAATTACAAATGAAATGAAAATATATTTGTTGGTTTGTTTATATAGGTGTTCTCTGTTGGCTTAATTATATCAGATTGAACTACGCTAGACAAACTTGTCTTGGGTCTTTGGTTTTATAAGATGAAAAGTTGATAATAGCTATATATGCATTCAAATAAATAAAAATATATTTACGTGATTATTTAAGCAGATCAAATGTAAACGCGATCAGCAGATGGCATAATGAGAATTATGTATTTAATAGCAAACACGATATATTGTATCCTCTTTGATATGCATTGGATTATAGGCACTGGTTACTTATATCGGATTTAAATTCTCTGTTCAGTTAGTATCAATTTTGATCGTGGTTTGTCGTTACTCATACAGCATCAATTAATGGACTGTAGTATAGACTGTCTCATCATTGTATATATAATTCGCAAAATGTGTGAAAGTGTGTTATCGTCATACAAGACGTTTCACACTTTAAACATCTCATTCATATATATATATATATATATATATATATATATATATATATATATATATATATATATATATATATATATATAAATATATATGTGACAATGGATATATTGCATTATTGAAGACGTACCTTTGTCGACGAACACATCCGGAGGAAGTTATAAATATCCAGATAGTCAAAAGAACACAACTTGAAACAGTAAATCCCTAATCGAAACGTATGCGTTTGGGTCACAACTGATGTCGAACAACACAGAGATAACATCAACGTTACGTTATTTGTTTGACAGTAACTGCTAATGATGATGGCACAGTCTTTCAACTGAGGGGGTAACTAAGGCATGTCCAAATATTCATGATCATGTATTTTATTGGTTGTTAGTTTTGGCCTTAATTCTTATTGGCTAACTTTAAATGACCAATCAGACGCGCGAAGCCCATAGTCAGACAGACATACTGTTTATTAGCCTGTCGTCTGTATGTTTATACAACACACCTGTCAAGCTCTTCAACGCACAACTGGTCTCTCAGTTAATTACTAGCCTGAGTGGCTTAAAGTTTTGTCTAAATAAATGCTAATTAAGCAGGCATTGTCCCTCAAACAGACAGACAATTGTTTAGTTGCACCTAGCTTTGGGCATACAAAAAAGCGTTATATCAATCACCAACAACAATAATTATTCAACTCATTTAACCATAAATTTATGTATTAAGAAGAACATGAACTAAAATAAGATGGAACATATCATACAGACCAGGACATAGCTTCATGATATTACTGCATCACAGTTACGTTGGGATTTTTTAAATTGTGAGAATAAATGAGATAAATGTACATAAAAACAGGATATCTATGGTGAAGCAACAACAGTGTTGTTAAATAATCCAAAGAATATAAATGAGATTATTCATAATTAATTTATTAAATTTATAATATTGGTACACCTGTTGCCGTTTTATGTGAAATAATTTGTTTTAAGTTGCGCGAAATAATATAAATATAAACGGACAATAGCTATGTAAAACGATATGATTTGGTAAAGTTTGCTTTTGTTCAGACTTCACTTCACAAGTACAAACATAATATACAAATAGCATATAGGATATAGATAATGAAATAACAACAAAGTATGTGCAAAACAAAACGAACTTACATAAGGCTAGCAGTTACTTTTCATTGGTTTTTAGCTTTTCTCTTTTCTTTTGACTGCCTGACCTGATGAAATCGCTAATAAATTGGTAATGGGACGCATCGTATATGTGGTTCAAAATCCTCAGTCGAAACAATCACCACTGAAATGAAGGAATAGTTGACCGTATTCAATATAACACAATTCATTGTTTCTAATATCTGTACTTTTTATTTTACATATAAAAATAAGTGTGATTGCATCCTCATTGTCATATGAAGACGAACATTCAGCATTGGTTGATATGTATCCATATATATGTTTACTTTAGATAAAATGATATGTAAATAACTACTATTATTAAGGATAAATTAACAAAGTTAAGTATACATGTTATCTGTAATAACAGGATTTAAACAGGAAATGTATCCTTAAAATTACTATCAATGTAGTTTTCATAATCTTCTTAAATTACAAGAATTCAAGTCAGTACCATACTCTTATTGTTTCTTTATATAAATTGTTTTATTTATTTCAGTTAGTTGTTTTCTTACATATCTCTTAACCTGATCAGCTAGCTTTGAGTAAACCTATAGGAACAAACAACAATTGTAGTGCTTTCAAAAATATTTATTTTAAAGGCAAGAATTGGTAAACAGACTCGCAGTTTATCTTTAAAGGTCTTTAAAGGTGACATCGTGCTTTGAACTGTGACGTTGTGCTTGTATATTACCGGTATATGACAAACTCTCACTGTACTGTTGAAAACTGTTTTTTTCTTAACAAACACTGTTACTATTTTCTGATACTTATTTCTGTTACTTTTTTCTGTTACTTCTTTCTGTTACTTTTTTCTGTTACTTTTTTCTGTTACTTTTTTTTTTTACTTTTTTCTGTTACTTTTTTCTGTTACTTTTTTCTGTTACTTTTTTCTGTTACTTTTTTCTGTTACTTTTTCCCTAGCACCAAGTTTTAAGTCGAAAGTATGTCTCCATTAGAAAGTTTAAATCCAAAGATATATTTTCGTTATTTACGATTCAACTTTTCACAATAATAAACATTTTAATCCCCATTCTTGCATCACGAAATGACAGGCAGAGGTTTTTAAAAATACTGCAACTGATCAGAGACAAATCGGATTTATTTATGAAAACATCAATGTCTCAAACTCTTGTTCTGTTACTGATCAAAGACAAAAGGGGAATTACTTATGAAAACAACACTTTTTCAAGCTGTTTTACTGGTACTGATCAAAGACAAATTGGAACTATTTATGAAAACAAAAATTTCTCAAAATTCACTTTGTACAAACTACTCTACAACGCTCTATAACAAAAGATCATTTTAAGCCTACTTATTAGAAATAACATAAAGATCAAAGACACATTCTATTGTGTTGGGGATGGTGTCTGTGTTGTTGTTTTTGGGTGGGGGGATTATATCCACTGGGGATTTTGTCATAGGGGATTATTTTCCTTGGGGATTATGTCCAGTGGGGATTTTGTCCGTCCACCTCGCTGGTCTCCATAAATCCCGAAAAGTTATCATTAAGACTACTATTAAAACTAAAATAACATTACTTTTTGTAAAGTAAACTTGTTATCAGTAGATACTTTAATGCACTGGGATTTAATTCTGCCCTCTCGCCTAAGCAGAGGCTTATGTTCAGCTTAATTTAGTAAACGCTGTAGCTGTAAGAGCACTTCTCTCAGTTTAAACATATTTATTTCCAAAAAGAAGGAACCGGATTTGTAGGGAAGAAAATGCTTATATACAAAGCGCTCCGGGATACAACCAAATACAAAACATGACATGATGAATGTACAGTATAATTATGAATACAAATAAATGACACAATCTGATTATACAATTTATGACTGTGCCATAGAAGCACTACTTTAAATCAAATCTGTCTGTTAAATTTATAAATGAATGAACTGAATTTAAGAGTTCCATATTTACAGCTGGGGAAGAAATGTGACTTCCAAACAAAATTGATTTAAGATCAAATCCCTTTGCATAAAAATACAGACGTAACGATATATAATAACGAATATCGCTATAGAGAGGACATACAAGGAATTAATGAATATTCTTCAAAGATATAACCACAAGAGCAAGCTGGTGTTGGAGATATAAACCGTTGATATTTATGTGCATTATGATCAGTACATTCTGGTCGGAGACGAGATTGTATTATTTGACAAAATCTGATGCCGGTGTTTAAGTCAAAAGTGGCTGTAAATATTAGTATTGTTTAGAATGGCAGTTTTAAATCTTGAAACTGGCTGTATTTCAGTTCTGTTCAGGTGGCAATGGATTCCATAATTTAACTGCATCGATATCTGTGGGGAAAGGACCTCGCATAACTTTCAGTTTTAAATGTATAATCTGAAGATTCGAATCATTGCGAAGATTATAACCCGTGACATCTGAGAACTTCTCTCCTTAGAAATGATCAAAAATAAAGATGATAAATTTAAGTCTCACCTCACAAATTAAATACATACATTGTACAAAGGCAATCATTTATGTTTAACTATTGCGAGTTTACTAAACATGTGTTTGAACTTCAATGTATTCCCACAAATGTATTAACAAATGATTTGTTTTAAGTTTGTTTTAGAAGAAGCATTTATATAGGCTAGTGTATAGCCTGTTTGCTAATCCTTTTTTAAAATTTAACTTCTCATAATTTCTTTTGTGTTATATGTTATTTGGGAATAAAATACTGTTTAATCAACTATTGCTTTTTCTCAAGCAAAAACAGTTACTTTTTTCTGCTATTTTTCCCGGTTACCTAACAGTAATGTCAAAGCTAAGTTATGTAACCCATTTCATCATCACTAAAACGAATGTGAAACACAATCATCCACATGCCATTATTATAAAACGTTTAAGCTATCTACATCGAATATACTTTTCATTGAATTTACAATAAGTACCTGTAACCGTAGACTCCCGAATGAAACAGGTTAGAACTATGTTAAAAAGGATGAAAGATTATGTGCATTTTGTAAAAGGCTATGTATGTAGCAAATGTGACTCATAACATACGCAGGTCACCTGACTGAGCTTCTAATACTTTCTTAAAATGTAAATGGACAATATTGTATTGTTTTGTCTGTCAAAAGTAAAAAAAGTGCCCATGTCTGGTATACAATGTATACTATAACGTATGACGTATATACCCGTTAAGTATATTACTTAGAAATATGTATTCGCCAGAAAGTATATATCAAGTATTATGATGAACAACTGCACATCACGCACAGTGTTCATTCAGGAATAACAAAACGATTAAGTGCCATGCCCATTCAGGTGTGACTTATCTCGAATTCAGGTTTCTCGGCCATGAACCTTATGACATTACACACGCCCAGTACTGATCATCCAAAAAGTTAGCACTCAATACACATTGATGACTTTCACTAATTAGACATGAAACTAGTGGTGATAAAGCGCCGATATATTGCCGGCAATTGATGACAGTGGCGACGCATTGTCTGGTTGAACATATCTTTTACCGACTGTTAAAGTGTCACTCTCTGCGCGTGAATAAACAGTGGTTACACTAATTAGACCTATACCCCTTTGAGAAGTGACCATTAACCACCACGAAAACATATTGCCCACAATTAATTACCGTTACATAATGCGTGGCTATTTAAACTGGGACTCTCTGTAAGTCCAAATCACTTCATCGATATATTCAGTTGCGTTAATCCCTCCTGGTTCCTGCAATTTATTTTGCACACGTGTTTACCAAGTCCTGAGGAATGGATTTCTATCAAAGGTACGTTGTCACTTCTCATGTCAATGTATAATGTATGATGAATGAACTGATTTTAAGATCGAGGTACATATAACATGAGATCGTAAGTAAGATACATTAGGCTGTCGAAATGTTCCAGATCAAAGTTTTGGTAAAAAGAGAGGGTTCGAGGATATTCGAGAGGAGATTGCTTACTGCATGTTCCAAGCTAATAAGGGTGAAAATATTATTCATTGATTTGTAAAATCTAGCGTACATTCATTACAAAATACAAAACAATGGCGAGTGTAGAAAGCTTTGCTACGGCATAAGAGGACAATGTTGATTAAATAATTCACATCTAAAAATGTTGCGAAGATTTAATCACTTCATCAATATTTGAATGAAAATACATCATTATCCTTGTAAATATCAATATATACTTTGTGATAAGAAAGTGGATGTGTCTTAAACGTGAATAACATAAATGAGAATATATATAAAATAAATTATGGTTTAGGAAATAGTAAAATTTATATCACAGAACACATGGAGTGTAAATGTAAACTTGTTAAGGCATATTGATAATATAAACACTATTTATCTATATATTTTAATTATTGTTCCTACAAATTAGAGAGATCATTTTAAAAAAAAGGTCAGTATAATGATCATATCAAATATTCCTTTCACATTCTATAAATATCTTATTTGTATAAAGTTACTTGAACCGTTACTCTAGCCAATTGGTTGTTTCGTTTTGAAAAGCCGAATGCATTTACACTCGATTCTTTGATGTTGGATATCTGTGGCTAGTCCGGTTAAATTAAACAATTGACTTATCTGTGTTTATTATCAAACTTCCTGTTCCCTGTGACGTAAATGCATGGGACCACAGACTAAAAGGTTACTACCTCGTATATTCTGCCAACGGCAGCACATGAGTTAATTCAAACAATCATGATATTTACAGTAAGACGGAAAAAATGTTTTTGATTGTGATTCTTTAGCACTTATGTATTCCAATGTACACACAAGATGATAAATGTATAAAGTGTATGGATATTTATTTATCAAATATAAGCGTTGATTTGATAAAGCATTACAATTAAATAAATAATAAAATTCATCACGAATCTAGATAGAATTATATAATGTATATACTCGTTCTTGACGAGTGATTGTGATATCGACCTTTTTCAACCGGCAAATTAAGAATTACAATATTGATTTGTACACCATATTGGTTTCGTTCATTATAACATATTGATCAAAACATGGGGAATCCTTAATGACAGCAGAGTATATTTGATAATGTCACTACACTATGTTTGCAGAATTTATAAAAAACATTGAATAACTATCCATTCCTTACAGAAATACTAGGGATAATGGAAAATAAGTATTTGACCACATGCCACATGTAGTTTTGACATAATTTAACCAAGGATATGATTGTCGTGCTTATAATTATGCATAATACTTGTCCAGACTGTGTACAGTACGTATTAAACGGTTTGCAATTTGCAAACAATGACTATTGGCGCTGTTTTGTATGATTCTCGCAATTCCTTCATTACCGAAAAAGACTTTGTTTTTGACCCTGTTGAAAATGTGGCCTACACCCCATATTGCCTACATCCCCAAAACTGTATCGCCTTCACTAAATGCAGAGCGTCACCTATTGTATAACATGCTACTGTTCACTTAGCAATTAATGAACTGGTTCATTGTTATGAAGTCAAATCTGGTAAGGTATACATAATGACATATATACAAATATACATGAAAATAACGCAAAATTTGATGGAGCATACGAAAGTCACGTTTGATATGCAAAGCAATTCTAACTAGTATTGGTTTGTATGTGATGGACATAAGTGAAATATATTTTTCAATGGATACATGTTAACAATAATAAGCTGGATGAGGCTGGAAATATGCTATCAAATAACGTGCGTATTCGTTTCAGAAGTTTTATATGGCGGTATTGCAGTGAATATACCAGAATAGGTCGATGGTTAGTCGACATCGGTAATTGTTTTATTATGAAATATGATAATCTTGTAATTTGTCGAAAAAGCATTTGTCTTACATGTCCGACAGTACAATCTTACACCTGAAAAAATAAAATATTAGTCAAAATAAGGAAATTATATGGTCTATGAAAAACGATAGTACCTTATTAACAGCCAGCTCATTCATGTATTTGATCTGTTTGTGGTAGGTGAAGTTTCTAACTAGTTTTATTCAAGGTATCCATTGGCATCTAGCACGTGGACGTAATTATTCAAATAATATACAGTATATAGTATTCATACAGTATTTGCCAATATGTCGCTATTTTGCAATTTTGATATCCGTTGCAGTGAGCAGATACACTAGCTGTCATGTTTAACCTTCTAGCAAATTGCATAATTTGATCATGACGTGAATATACAAATGTGAGAATGTGTATTAACTGTCAAGTAGTTACTGCTCATTATGTCTCAGGGTGTTGAAACTGCGCTGTGTATGTGTTTTGTTAATTGACTTCATTGGAAATTGCGTTCAAGATTAAAGATGTTAATGGTGGGCCGACCGTGAAAAGGATCTGTTGTCACCTAACTAACAACCTAACAAGGAAAGATATAAAGAATATCATTGAAAATGACACAATTATAATGACATCAACATACATTGGGAGATATAAAAGGTTTACTTATTTAAAAGGTTGATTGTTTGGATAATAAAAGTAGCTAATTTCCCATCCGACAAATCAGGGGATGAACCGTTGTGTGTATAAGGACATGTATTATCCCCTAAATTATGTTCTGTTGTATGATATATCATAACGTTGACGTTAGACCTGCAGTCTATATCGATTTGTGTTTCATGCATAATAATACAACAGTTCGATCATCAATAATTTGAATAGAAAGGCGGTTGATTTCATCATATCATATCATCTCATCTCGATGAAATACATGGAATAGATAACGAATTGTGAAATTTTAATAATGTTAATATTATTAGAAGTTGGAGGCTTGAAAAGACAATACACCTTGTTATACTTTAGAGGTAAACCATCATAAGATAACAAATGTGGATCTTTGTTCAATAGTTTTTTAAATTTGTATTGTTGTTTGTATTGTTGTATGTGCCTAACTTTATTTATCAAAATCAAGTTTGTCAAACCTAGTCTATATCGTATAAATGATAGCATAAAATGTGGAATATAGTTTTCGTGAAAAACTTATAACTTTCTTCATGAATCATATCGTTAACGGTTAATATGCTTTTTATTATGTGATTAAACCAAGCCGATATAAATGCACGGAGAGTAAATGACACAAACCAGGTACCCTCTAATCATAACTATCATTAGCGATAATTATTATCTACCTGCACGAACATAAATGTATTTAACTCTCCCTTGGCTATCCGTTTGGATGTAAGTTGGCTCTGTACCCCCCTCCCCCATTAAATTCTCACATATATATATATAAACTAAAATCGTTTATGCACATTTGTATCTCTAAAAAAGGTTACACATGACTTCATATATGCTTCATGCTTGAATAGTTACACATTGGTAAAAGCAAAATCGTCATTTTAATGTTTATATGAGAAAAATGCTCCCAAAATGTTGAACTAACTAATTCTAGTGATTGAAATACATGTATTATTTACACATAAACGCATTTCATATGGCATTTTGCATTGGCATTTTAAAATCCTTCACACATTTTACTTAAACTAGTAACCCACAGTTGATTTACAGTGAAGCTATCACTTACTGAATTGCAATTAATTTATTGCCCCAATAAACTTGCTCTCCAAAAGGATGTTCACAATCCCGTTACGGTTCGTTAATCACCGCACTATACAGAAATTAACCCCTAATTAATTTATTGCTACAATAAACTCGGGATCAGAGTCTATGCAGTTCACAATTCCAACACCGTTATCCAAACATACGATTGGTTTGGTACATATTAAACATTAGTTAGCACGAATCAGACTATATATTAATATTTAATTAATTAATTAATTATATCGTAAGTTTTATCATACAGCTACAAAATATGCTGTATTTCTGTATTTGGTTTGTTATTTATCAATGTATAATTTAATTAACTAATTTTAATCAATTGACTGACTACAGACGCGTGCTTGTATTTTGTACTTCTGTAAATGTTTTTGTACTACCGAACGTTGTTTTTGAGTAAACAGTTTGTAGCTTTGTATTTGTAACATTGGGATGACATACTATACCACCATTCACGCATTAAAGAAAGTAAATAATTACAAAGATAAGATCAATGATTAATAATAATAATTAATAATGATTAATCGTCCTATGTAAGACATATCATATTCACTTTATTTTTAGATTTTATACATAGTTGTATTGTAAGTCTAGCATGGGTCTGTAACCTTTGGAATTATATAAGAACGCAATGTTACCATTTTTGTAACTGTTTCCAGGTTGAAATGATTTGCGCCATCAGCATTATACTTTCTACCAAAACCGAACATTGGTTGATATGATATATCTTAACAATTACTACTGTATGTTTTACTGTAGTTTGATAATACTTGTTGAATCATGTGTCACATCCATAATCATCACAGGTTCACTGAATTCAACTACACAGTAAACAAACCATCTTTGTTACAAAAGTTTCCTGCAACGACAGGCAGGCTCTTACGTAATATACATAAACCATATCACGGGACCGTGGAATATTAAACAACTGTCCCTTTACATTAACAGAAACACTTCTATGAACAGATACGACTCAGCGACTTCAATCTACATAAGCAAACCATACAATAGAAACCATACTTAGCCACATTGACGTATCTTAAAACATAATGACTGACACATTACACAAAAGTAAGTTACTTCAATCACACACAAATCCGACTAATGCTCCCATAAATATGCAACATACATGTAGAGCTATATCATTGTAGTTACATATAGAAATGACTCCACCTTGCTTTTCTAATTATTGTTTTCTTATTTTACATCTTAGACAATGTGCATTATATTTCTCAGAATAGACACCCGAGTCTACCACTAGGTACATATATCCCCAGCTCCCAGCATAACTCTTCACTTACATCCTTCCTACATCACCGTCCCCATTCCCAGTAATTTACCATGCCGCTATCAAACCCTGCCTTAGTAATCCTTCAACCATATATTTACCAAAGACTATCTCGATCTATGTCCATAACCCCCAGTCAGTCACTCACTATTAATTACTTTCTATTCCCAGTTCCAAACTTCACCCATCATGTTATCACTCACCCTAGATCGACTCACATCTCCTAACATTAAGGCACAAACTGTGCCTCTACATGTACATCTACAATTAAATTGAAACCACAGTTCAAGTACTACCCACGACCCTTCCTTCCTAGACCTAAGCAAATAAACATAAATATCAAACCCCTAACTCGTAGCCACTCAACTCAACACAGGCAACACAGGCAACAGCGGCCGTCCTAACCTCCAATCTATAGCCACAAGTACACAACAACATTAATGCCTCTCACTGACGAACTTCACACTGAAAAACGGCACCCCACACCCAGTCACCTACCCTCAAAACTCCACAACCCCAACCACCAACATACAGATTTGTAAAAATTGTAAATAAACCTGTATAATTAACATTAATTAAGTTACTATTATTATCAGAGTACATTCATGAAGGATATAAATGTTCATGCTAATTCCAAAACTTCATTCCTTATTATGTTATTATATATTATATATATATATATATATATACTTATTATTATTATATTATGTTATTGTGTATAAATGCACTCTGAAGTAGTTAATTTAATATAAAATAGTTCATGCAAAAGTATACAAGAGTATACAAAAGTTTCCTAGAGTATACAAGAGTATACAAAAGTTAACAAAAGTTTCCAAGAGTATCCTGAGTTTGGATACCCGGCGTATACTGATCAGGATATTTTTGGATACCCGACGTATACTGCCGTATACTGGTTTGGATACCCGACGTATACTAGTCAGGAAACTTCAGGAAATCACTGTATTTTCTCCTGAGATGAAGCTGAAGTATATCTTTGAAGTATTTGTTTAAAAGCGATTTAAAATAATTTAAAATTTCCCTTAAGGAAATGGACTGTAGCACATTTTTACCAAGTTTATTATCAAATTTGTTATAAATAAATGATAGGTGTCATTATAGTTACTTTATATGATTTTGGGGGAAATATAACTTTACTCTAACCATTTATCGCTAGTGATAATATCAGTGTTGAATACAAAGCAAAAACTTCATGGTACTCATTTTTAAATGTCAACACCTATTATTTCAAAAACAAAAAGATTTCCATTTTGTTGTACAAAACCATGTACATGTTTGTTTTTTAACTTGCTTTACCTAAGTGTGACAGGTGTTACACTATTGTGACATTAATTTAAAATACATGTTCATGCTACATCACAACCATAACAACCTTCAAGGTTTTTCATCTATAGTGTATAAGTGTTATGTTTTTGCAAGCCATTTGACACCCAAACATTTTCAAAGTCTGGTAGACAGTTTGTCCGAGGTTATTTTTGTGGAAATAAAGACGTGGATGTTAATATTTCTTATACTTTAATGACATAATATTTAGTTATATTAACTTCTTTGTAACTCAGTAGCAATGAATTTATATGAAATAAATATTACCGAATATCATCGTTTTCAGTTTCCACAAGTAAACATGCCTGGACAAACTGTCTCTGATATGTCTCATTTTCAACAGCACCACAGAGTATCAAGAATTATCATGTTTCAAGAAAAAACTCAACAATTTTCAAAAGAATGAAGACAGCAATTTTATTTTTTAAATGAATAAACTAGATGTCTTCCGAGGGTTGCTAGGACATTGGTTGAAATGACGTAGTGGATGTAGCTTGTCTCGAGTTCACTGGAAGAAGAGGTGAAGGACGTTGGTATGTCACCGTTGATGTAGGCTGTCTTGTGTTGACCGGCAGAGGAGGAGGTTGGTAGGAAGGATGTCTCAGGTTGACCGGTAGTGGAGGAGGTTGGTTGGAAGGATGTCTCAGGTTGACCGGTAGTGGAGGAGGTTGGTTGGAAGGATGTCTCAGGTTGACCGGTAGTGGAGGAGGTTGGTTGGAAGGATGTCTCCGGTTGACAGGTAGTGGAGGAGTAGGTCTGTAACAAGCTGTGGGACGTCTCGGTGTTGATGTATAGGATGATGATGATGATGATGATGATGATGTATATGTGTGTTTTTACATGATGAATATGTAGTAAAATGAGGGTTTTCCGAGCTCAAAACATAGTATATATAGTGAACGGATTCCCTTTATTTAACATTCTGCATATGCCTAGAAAAGGGTTTTCTTTGGGGGACTAATATATAATAAAATGGGGCTCGGTAAATTTTGGGGGAACATACTTAAAATAGGGAGTTTTAAAATTAAAAAAATAGAATAATTCGGAAATCACTCCTTTCCTTACAAAATCATTACAAATAATGGCCACTTCCGAGCTAAAACCAGAGTATATAGGCATGCCCTCCTCCTTTTCCATACATGATTATTGCATATCACCCTATAACATATATCATTATAATGGGATAGGGAAGAAATGCACTCACATACTGTTATGCAATTTGAGGATAAGGAGGTGGTAAACCACTTGCATTAACACATTACAATAACATATTAAGTGGAAATATATTGAGAAAACGAAGAAAAGAAATAGATTGGAAGTGGTGTTTTTACATGATGAATATGTAGTAAAATGAGGGTTTTTCGAGCTAAAACCAGAGTATATATAGTGAACGGATTCCCTTTATTTAACATTCTGCATATGCCTAGAAAAGGGTTTTCTTTGGGGGACTAATATATAATAAAATGGGGCTCGGTAAATTTTGGGGGAACATACTTAAAATAGGGAGTTTTAAAATTCAAAAAATAGAATAATTCGGAAATCACTCCTTTCAGTACTAAATCATTACAAATAATGACCACTTCCGAGCTAAAACCAGAGTATATAAGTAGTATAGAATAGCGTGTTTTGAGACAGAGACAATGGTCCTCGTCCAAACAAACAGTTTAACAATGACAGGACAATAGAAATGGCTAGAGCGAGACAAGCGACGGTCGGTTTTCTCGTCCAGTCGTGACACAAACAAAAGAAGTGTGTTGAATAAAGAAGTAAAGAAAGAGATCGTTCATCAAAGTAGTAATTGGGAATTAAATATATCATTGATGTCATAGAACAATGAAGAATGATAGCTTAAAGCTTGCAGTATAGAACAAGTGTATGTTAGTGTGTTCGAGACAGTGTGTCGTTAACATCGTGTTGTCTGTGAGTCTGTCAGTTCATATTATCATGAGTTCGAAATCTTTTTACTCTTGGAAGTACGTTCATCGTGTGGCTGACTTGTTGGGAGAAACCATTGTGCAACAGTCTTCTGAATGGTTTTACAATAGGCAGAAATGTGTAGAAGATGCGAGAATATCATATCATTCGCAGAATCCTCAAACGAAGCGAGTTATTATCAAGAAAAAACGACATATTCCCATTTTGATCGACGAAGTACAATCTGTGGACATTGTGCACTATTTGGAAGCGACACTCACTCTGTGTTACACAATGGAGTTGGTTCGAGTCGTCAAACGGCTTGGTTCAGAGTTATGTTTTGGATGTATGTTTCAAGAAGATGGAAGACGCTACACTCATGTACAGGAAAGAGTGAAGAGGAAACAGTAAACCAATATTTTCAGTTGGCTTTGAAAGACATGAACGAGGATCGTATCATTGAAAACTGGATGGATCTGATACACAACGATCCCATCCTAGACAATATCCCTACCCTGATGATTTATCAATACCAATGTAAGGATTACAGAGAAGCTACATTCAAAACAGAAAAGTGGCTTTCAGGACTAAAAGTTTGTCTCATTAAAATGATGCAAATTAAGACAGACTTTCAATGATTGCTTCTGAGTGTACGCTTTCCTGTCAATTCAATTGGTGTGTGTGTGTATCCTATTGCTTTGACTATGTAATAAATACATGCTATATCGTATGTTATACACGTGTTTGTTATTAGTTGGATAGAGGATATATAAGAACATTTTTACTTATAAAGCCAAGTTAGTTGTGTAGGACTGTACACTGGACATCATGACGTCTGAGTCTCCTTCACAGAAATCGCTAGAGAGTGTTTATTTCGATCCCAAATCATCGGGTAGCTACTATGGAGTTAGTAAATTTAGACAGAATCTCAAACGACGTGGTAAAGACGTTCCCTCGCTTTCAAAGGTGAAAGCCGAGTTGAGTAAACACGACGCCTACACCCTTCACAAACAGGTGAAGCGTAGATTTCCAAGGCTGCGAGTGATAGTCCATGTCATAGATCAGCAATGGGATGTAGATTTGATGGACATGTCAAGGTATGCTAAAGTCAACGATGGTGTAAGCTACGTACTTATTGCCATAGACATCTTGTCTCGCTTTCTATGGGTAGCCCTTTTAAGAAACAAGAAACCCGAGTCCGTCGTCGAGGGGATGAAAACTATACTATCACAGGATGGACGCAAACCTCAAAAGATCAGGGTGGACAAGGGTACGGAATTTAAAGGGGCTTTTCACGACTTTACCGAGCGTCTGTCTATCAAACTCTTTACAACGCAGAACGAAGATATTAAAGCAAATTATGCCGAGAGAGTCATTCGAACGTTGAGGACTCTCATAGCTAGATGCTTGACACATAAGAACTCAGAGCGCTACATAGACGTTCTATCGGATTTAGTGAACAATTATAACCATACCTTACATCGAAGTTTAGGACAATGGGCCCCTGCAGACGTGAACGAACGAAACGAGGTGAAAGTGTGGAGTCATTTGTACATGACGAAGCCACCCAAAACGAGCAAGGTGCGTCCGTTTCGCTATAAAGTCGGTGATATAGTCAGAATCAGTTATTTGAGAAAACCTTTCGCCAAAGAACACCACTTGCGTTGGACGGAAGAGTTAAACAAGGTAGCCAAGCGCATGAGAGATCAACGAGTCCCCTTGTACACCTTAAAAGATTTTCACGACGAGCTCTTAAAGGGACGCTTTTACGAACAGGAACTACAAGGTGTCGACAAGGATCTGGACGCCGTGTGGGATATAGAGAAGGTAATAGGTAGAAAACGTGAATGGGGTAAAACGCTATACTTGGTGAGGTGGGCCGGGTGGCCTTCTAGCTTCGATTCGTGGGTTGACAAGAGTCAGGTGAAAAACAAGTAACATCATGGATAAGTACATCGTGTTTAACGACCTAGACTCCAAGAAGGATTACTACACGAGCAACACGCACTATCGTTTTCGCGTGAAACTGTCTCAGCGATTAAAACTGGAAGGAGTGTGGATGGTGTCTCTGTTAGAATTGAAATTCGGTACCGTGGATACTAAAAACCTCAACGATACATCGATCGACGTGTTGTGCGACCTATGCGACAGTTCGCACGTGGGACAACAGTATCTGCCCTTGTTGAGGCGAGTCGATCTGAGAGACGGACCCAACTACTATTTTCACCAGCCCTGGTATATCCCAGTCGTGTTAAAAGACACGTCCGAAATCGAAATCTATATAAAGTGTGCAGAGGGTACACCACATTCATTTCTGAAAGAGACGGTGAACGTGTCACTCGTGTTGCGACGCTATCCATTCCTGAGTTAGAGAGAGATATATATATACTGGTCGAAATGAGCTCATCGTATCGTATTAAAGAAGATTGATCCAGTCAAAACCATCTGATGTTTACTATTTTCTATATATATATATATATATATATATATATATACTGTTGCATCTTCCCGATCATGGAACGTAAAGTGTATATTCCCGATACCAAGAAGTTTATGGAATTTTTTGAACGTCGAAAAAGTCCAGGACAAAAAGTTATCAAAGGACGACCCAGCGGGTCACGATTCATTATCATTCCATCTACATCATCGACGACACCCTCGCATAACAGTCGGGGTTCGAAACCGAACATCACCCTGACATCTCCCAATCAGAACGTGGTGCAGAGAGCAGAAGCGGCTCAGAAGCGAACCAAGGCTATAAAACGAAAAGCGGGAGATAAGATCGTCACTTCTAAGAAAGTGCGTCGTGAGGGACAGAGCTCTTCCAAACGTTCTTTCATCGAGTTTAAGAATACCCCTGCTATCGACCCGAGAGATATCTGGAAGAAGTAATCATGTCCGTACTCACAGAGAAAGAATTTTCCGAGGCCGTCCCCGTTTCTATGGACGTATTTTCTTTACCCGCTTACCAGACCAGCATACTTCAACATTACCACGAAAACATACGTCCTCTATCGGTCATCACAGACTCCAGTCCCGTCGAGTTTCACGTTCCGAACGGAGGGAAACATTACATAGACCTGAGCAAGACTCGTCTTCACGTCAAACTGAAAGTGAAACACGCGGATAACACGAACTTGGCCGATAAAGAGAAAGTCAGACCCGTCAATCTAACATTGCAAAGCCTGTGGAATCAGGTGACGGTTCACATGCAAAAACAACAGGTCAGCTCCAGCAATGCCGGGTACCCATACAAAGCGCTGATGGAAACCATCCTCGATTACGGAAGCGACGCCAAGTCAAGCCAGCTCACGAGTCAGCTGTATTATAAAGATACGGGCGACACTGGGGCAGAATTCAACTCTGGCGATCCCTACGCGGCCGGGAATGACGGGCTCATCAACCGAGGCAGCTTCGTGGCCGGGAACAAATCGCTGACTCTTTCCGGACCTCTCAGTGAGGACGTATTTTTCTTCAAACGCCACCTGGTGAACGGTGTGGATCTCGACGTCAAACTGTTTCGCACGTACGCCAAGTTTGCGTTGATGTCGGCCGAGACGGGCAAAGAATATCAAATCGAACTGCAAGACGTCTATCTGAAGGTTTGCAAACTGAAAATCAACGAAGACCTGATCGTCGCGCAGGACAAACAGTTTGAGACGGGGAACGCTCTTTACCCGTACGAGAGAAGTATAGTGAAGATGTCTACGGTCGCTTCCTCCAGCATGGATTTTAACTGGGACGCCATGTTTCAAGACAAAGTTCCAAGCTCTGATCGAGATCCACAAAAGTCGCAACGTGTTTCTGAAGTAATAATAATAATGAACACTCAACAGTTACTGTGCGCCATACGTAGCGAGCCGAGTCTCCATACATACGTGAAAGGAGTCTATGCTAGAGACAACTTGACTAGGGCGACCTCAACACCCAGTAGTAGGGGAAAGCCGTGGGGATGTGTTGCCAACACGGACATAGCACGAGGTCGAGGGAAACATTGGGTTGCATTCTATTTCGATGGGATAGATAGCGGCGAGTTTTTCGACAGCTTTGGAAGGAAACCCGGTTATTACACTAAAGAATTTGAACACTTTTTAAATAGACACTCTCGTAGTTATCGATACAACACGAAAATTTTACAGCAATCTACGTCGAGTGCTTGTGGCTTCTACTGTCTATTTTATCTGTTAGAGAAATGTAAAAACAGAGCTAGTTTAAGAGACATCACAAACCTATTCGATACAGACAAACGATGCAACGATCACTTTGTCACTCAGTTTATCTGCGACTATTTCAAGTACACTTTTGTAAACAAAAATAACACAATTAGTTATGTAAAATTAACTATAGAGCGAATGTTTCAATTTCTCTATGTATATCTTACAAGCTTATGTATATCTTACAAGCTTAGTTCCTATGTATATCTTACAAGCTTATGTATATCTTACAAGCTTATGTATATCTTACAAGCTTATGTATGTATATCTTTCAACCTTAGTTCCTATGTATATCTTACAAGCTTGTGTATATCTTATTAGCTTGACATAGATGGTGTATATATGACTATACTTAGTTACTTCAAATGTCTACTATTCCTATGTATATCATTATAATCTTAACAATGTTGCTGTAAACTGTTGTGGTGTCGTTTGGTAATAAAACGTTAGAAAATATCTTTGACCTGTGTGTTTGTGATATCCATATACTATGTACTATGTACTATGTACTATGTACTATGTACTATGTACTTTATGCCACGTTAATCTTAAAAAGCTTGAAATCATACGAGTATACATCAGTCGAGTGTGTACCACAGGCAGAGCAAGACATGGCGAGATACGTACTGCGACATTTCGATTTCTTGATACACGTTCTGTATCAACATGATTACCAAGAAACGTTGAACGATATAAGACATATGACCAGCGGTCAAGTGAAGGCAGTCATAGCCGTTGTCACGAGACTGTTGAATGGCCGTATACCCGTCACTCGAACCCAGTATCGTATGTATTTACAGCCAAACCAAAATAATAACTATTATAGGATTTTGCGACGCATTATTCATCCAAACACGAGCGAAGACTCCATCAAACGCAGTCTCGTACGTCACACGCAGTTGATTCCTTTTGTCTTCAATGCTGAACATTTACGATACGTGCGTGATGAAGCATGCAATAACATACTTCGACAGGCAAGACGCCAGAGACAAAGAAATTTGGTAGCACGTGCGGCTTAAATGTATTTATTACACACGTGGTGAACGTACAACTAGTGACATAATAATCTCGTACGTCACACGTGTGTCGTATCACGTTGACCTGTGTCGTAATGAAGTGACCCCGCATTCCAACGATCTGATTGGATAACCAATTACCTCTCAGTTAGGGTCAAGTTGAAACGGAACTACTTTTGAATTAACAACAAACACGTAACATTTCATTTTCATAACTTTATATGCTAGATATTTGCGTCAACATAGATTGTCAATGCTTTTAGAAACTTCCACATCTGTCCAGTATGCAACATTGATATCGCGAAAAGCTGTAACTATCGGCAAACGCACCGTATTTACTTACAGTTCAAGGGTTGTATGGAAATCCGGACACATCTCACATTCATTGTCGGTGTCAAAAGGTTTCCAATGCGGCGAATGTCAAATGCAAACATCATGTAACCAGCACCAAGAACGTAATGAACAGCTTGCAATGGTACTTGCTACTTGCAATGATAGACATACTAGTCAAACATATTCACTCTGCGTTGACCTTGCCCTTCGATGTTGAGAATGACATCATGCCGATCGCGAGTCGACAACTTCACTGTCCGACGATTACAGTCCTAATGCGTCGGCTGTTGCTGTTCATCCAAACTTCAAACTTTGGCACTGTTGCTTCATTCTTTCAGTAGATTGTAAGCCTATATAAACCTTGGAAATGGTAATATCTAATAACATTCCGTCACAAGTAAACAAAGTCAGCTGTCGCTTGTCACTAGGCCAACAGTCTCGACTCTTCAGCGGCGAGCCGACCGACTGCGAGGCGAGGCGAGGCGAGGCGAGGCGAGTTGACTATAAGATTAATGTGAATGTTTGCATTAAAATTAATACCTTGCACAACATAACATAACAAATACAGTTCATTTGCATAAACCTTTCTGTTCATTTTTACAGTCCACTTTTGATTTATTCAACTGAATCTCATGAACTACATTATTTCGTCGTAGGTAGTTGCAAATAAGCCTCAGCTCTAGCGCAGTTTACGTCAATTATTACGCACTCGGTTATTGAAACCGGTTTCGGTTACGTGGAATTGTTTCCCTTATGACAGGTAATAAAATTAAGCAGTGTGACGAATCCGCGTATAAAAACGTGTGTAATAAATAGAATACCACACCTCGCTTTCGCTCGGTCAGATACCGTCGGAAGGACACTCGTTTCGTATAATTCGTATCTAATGAGACCTTGTGTAGTATTCTCTATATAGTGGTTTAGGAGGGAGAGTTTTTCAGTCTTAACACAACTTCGAACGAATCAAGATCATGACGGACGATGCGTGTGTGTTAAGATGGACCACCCCTACCAATGTGGCTGTCATTGGTGCTAGTGGATCCGGTAAAAGTACTTTGACGAAACGTCTGTTAGAGAATGCGGGAAAGGTGTTTGACAAATCACCGAATCTTATCGTATATTGTTACGGGGTATGGCAGGATATCTACACCGAGATGCAACGATCTGTACCTCACATTCAGTTTCACGAGGGCTTGCCTACGGAAAGCGATCTCAATTCGTGGTCGGAACAGTCCGATAGAAACATGATACTTGTCGTTGACGATCTCATGGGAGAGGTCGTCCAAAGTAAACTCATGTTAAACCTGTATACCACGTTATCTCATCACCTGGGTATAACGGTTATAAATATCTTACAGTCTGTCTTTCCAAAGGGACCCTATGCACGTACCATAAGCGTTAATGTCCATTTATATATCATGCTTTCGAATCCGAGATCAGCCAGTCAGTACCGGATCCTAGCCTCGCAGATCTTCCCAGGGGAAAGCAAATATTTTTCGGAATCGTATAGAGATGCCGTGGAAAGAGAAGGACAGCGATATGGCTATCTGTTAGTGGACATTTCCCCGTACAGTCATCCTGAATACGGGCGATTAAGAACGGGTATATTTCCTGGTGAAGTGTGTACAGTGTACTTACCTAAATGAATAAATACGACACGCGAGTCGCACTCGATTCATTCGAGAGACGGATGCGATATGAGTAAGGTCTACCGCTGGAAGATTATCTGTCAAAGTACTACGTTTGAAGAAATCACTTTAATCAAGAGCCCGACTTGGTTTTTATCTAAAGAAGAGTGCATAAAATCACTTCGTCGTACTTGGAACAAGGGAGTTTATTTACCCAATCGATACGGTGGACCTTTCTGTTACATTTACTCTAAAATTCATCATAGACCATGAGTCGACACATTCCAGAGAATATGGACATCCTCCACGTACTGAAGAAGTCTAAAGAATCGAAACGAAAAGCGATACTGCCACATCTCACTTCGAATCAGTACAGGGCGATTATCACCTTGCTATAAAACATCATCATCGGCAACATACCTTTAACGGAACGAGAAGAAAATAAGTTGTTTCGTCACAGGAAGGTCATTCGGCTATTGACTGCCAAGCGAGGTGGACCTAGAACCAAGCTCATGCTAGAAGAGGCGGGATTCAAACACAAAAATCTGTTGGAGTTATTGGTGTCTTTTCACTTTATTTTACCCCCCTCTGTGCAAGCCTTGGATCGCTATCTAGAACATGACCAAACCGTTTGTCCTGTTGACTCGGGAAACCTATCAGCGTCTGCTCCAAACGTCTCAGAACATGAAAGGGAAAGGGAAAGCGGTCCCTCCTTCACATCCTCCGAACCAGACTCCATCACCCCACCCTCCGAGTCTGACACCACCACCGACGACGATCAAGACAACGTGTGAAGAGACACGACCCACGTACGAGCGAGACATGCTCGCTGAATCATCATCACGTGACCTTCACCAAACGGGAGAAGGGAGAAAGTCGGACATACACACATCGGCGGTAGAGCACCCATCCTTACCCAGTGCTTTGAATCGACTTTTACGAGGCGTTCAGCCCGACAGTAAGGAGGGAAAATTAGTGTCGTTATGGCAATATCTCATCGATCAGAAAGCACTGGGTAACGTGAATTGGAATGACAACTTGGAATTGCTGGATGATAAGAGACGTAATACTCTACAACAGTCTAATGTCATTGACTTGATTCGTCAGTTTGTGTTACAAGATAATAAGAAACCCGTTGTTGGATATGACACGTTTATTCGTGTAGTAAAATCTCTACCACATTCGCACACCTTTTTCCCTCAAGTGGGAAAAGGTAAGAGAAAACTATCTCAAAGCCAACCCATGTACGTTCACGGTAAAGTAAAAGATGGCGTTCCTGGTGCCAAGAAATTTAAAAACTTGGAAACTTTATAATCAAATTGGTGTTAAATTTTGAAAAAAAACCTTTAAGTAGTTTATGCCTTTCATTGAATTATTATTATTATTATCCCCCGCCAACATAGTTGGGGGGGGATATTGAAATGGGCTCCGTCCGTCCGTCCGTCCGTCCGTCCGTTCGTCCGTTCGTCCGTTCGTCCGTCCGTCCGTCCCGATTTTGTTTCCGGAGCAGAACTCGAAAACTATAAGACATATCTCAACGAAACTTGGTGTGTGGAACAATCATCATGTGTAGATGTGCCTTTTTGGGGTTTTCAACTTCTTCGAGTTATTTTTTATTACCGTTTCCATGGAAATGTAACTAAGTATTTCGTTTCCAGAACAGAACTCGAAAACTATAAGACATATCTCAACGAAACCTGGTGTGTGGAACGATCATCATGTGTAGATGTGCCTTTTGGGGTTTTCAACTTCTTCGAGTTATTTTTTTTACCGTTTCCATAGAAATGTAACTTAGAATTTCGTTTCCGGAACAGAACTCGTTAACTATAAGACATATCTCAACAAAACTTGGTGTGTGGAACAATCATCATGTGTAGATGTGCCTGAAAGGCCCGATGGGCTTATGGCATTGCACGGTGTCCAGCCGTCTGTAAACTTTTCGCATTTCTCCAGAACCATTTTGTCTAAGGAGCTGAAATTTTGTGTGTTGTGTTTAGTTGAAAAAAGTTTCATAGTTAGTCACTGTTATTCAACAACTATTCTTCAATAAATTTTCCCAAAGGCGGGGGATATGGCCGACTCTGTCTGCTTGTTATTATTAAATTTATATTTGTGTTGTTGTATACTTTGTAACCTAGTAAACATATTGAATTTCTGTTGTATAGTTTTTGTGTATCATTACTTCTCATGTAACAGAAAGTTTTGTCTTTTCTTTAATAAATCTTAAAAGTGACTCAGGACCTGTATATTGTGGTATCAAACGTGAATCAACATTCCTTGTCAGATTATCTCCCCTGGACCATGACTCCTGAGAAGTTGTACAGTGTCGATGAATCAAATAATCACTCTTGAATGTTTACACATCATAGATTGATTGAATGATGGAATGATTGAATGAGTGATATCAGATTCTATGAACAATGTATATCATCTCTAAGTTCAGATATACTACATGAAATCAAATCAAATGATAACAAGAAAAATGTTTTTATCATTTAATGTAAAAAACAAATCTTGTAAAACAATCAGCACTTTTCATTAAACATGATGTCTATAAGGATAACAGATTTTAGAAAACAATCACGATGTGTTTCATTAAACATGATAGCTATAAGTTAAACAAATCTTGGAAAACAATCACGATGTGTTTCATTAAACATGATAGCTATAAGTTAAACAAATATTGGAAAACAATAGGCAGAAATGTGTAGAAGATGCGAGAATATCATATCATTCGCAGAATCCTCAAACGAAGCGAGTTATTATCAAGAAAAAACGACATATTCCCATTTTGATCGACGAAGTACAATCTGTGGACATTGTGCACTATTTGGAAGCGACGCTCACTCTGTGTTACACAATGGAGTTGGTTCGAGTCGTCAAACGGCTTGGTTCAGAGTTATGTTTTGGATGTATGTTTCAAGAAGATGGAGAAACGCTACACTCATGTACAGGAAAGAGTGAAGAGGAAACAGTAAACCAATATTTTCAGTTGGCTTTGAAAGACATTAACGAGGATCGTATCATTGAAAACTGGATGGATCTGATACACAACGATCCCATCCTAGACAATATCCCTACCCTGATGATTTATCAATACCAATGTAAGGATTACAGAGAAGCTACATTCAAAACAGAAAAGTGGCTTTCAGGACTCAAAGTTTGTCTCATTAAAATGATGCAAATTAAGACAGACTTTCAATGATTGCTTCTGAGTGTACGCTTTCCTGTCAATTCAATTGGTGTGTGTGTGTATCCTATTGCTTTGACTATGTAATAAATACATGCTATATCGTATGTTATACACGTGTTTGTTATTAGTTGGATAGAGGATATATAAGAACATTTTTACTTATAAAGCCAAGTTAATTGTGTAGGACTGTACACTGGACATCATGACGTCTGAGTCTCCTTCACAGAAATCGCTAGAGAGTGTTTATTTCGATCCCAAATCATCGGGTAGCTACTATGGAGTTAGTAAATTTAGACAGAATCTCAAACGACGTGGTAAAGACGTTCCCACGCTTTCAAAGGTGAAAGCCGAGTTGAGTAAACACGACGCCTACACCCTTCACAAACAGGTGAAGCGTAGATTTCCAAGGCTGCGAGTGATAGTCCATGTCATAGATCAGCAATGGGATGTAGATTTGATGGACATGTCAACGTATGCTAAAGTCAACGATGGTGTACGCTACGTACTTATTGCCATAGACATCTTGTCTCGCTTTCTATGGGTAGCCCCTTTAAGAAACAAGAAACCCGAGTCCGTCGTCGAGGGGATGAAAACTATACTATCACAGGATGGACGCAAACCTCAAAAGATCAGGGTGGACAAGGGTACGGAATTTAAAGGGGCTTTTTTACGACTTTACCGAGCGTCGGTCTATCAAACTCTTTACAACGCAGAACGAAGATATTAAAGCAAATTATGCCGAGAGAGTCATTCGAACGTTGAGGACTCTCATAGCTAGATGCTTGACACATAAGAACTCAGAGCGCTACATAGACGTTCTATCGGATTTAGTGAACAATTATAACCATACCTTACATCGAAGTTTAGGACAATGGGCCCCTGCAGACGTGAACGAACGAAACGAGGTGAAAGTGTGGAGTCATTTGTACATGACGAAGCCACCCAAAACGAGCAAGGTGCGTCCGTGTCGCTATAAATTCGGTGATATAGTCAGAATCAGTTATTTGAGAAAACCTTTCGCCAAAGAACACCACTTGCGTTGGACGGAAGAGTTAAACAAGGTAGCTAAGCGCATCAGAGATCAACGAGTCCCCTTGTACACCTTAAAAGATTTTCACGACGAGCTCTTAAAGGGACGCTTTTACGAACAGGAACTACAAGGTGTCGACAAGGATCTGGACGCCGTGTGGGATATAGAGAAGGTGATACGTAGAAAACGTGAACGGGGTAAAACGCTATACTTGGTGGGGTGGGCCGGGTGGCCTTCTAGCTTCGATTCGTGGGTTGACAAGAGTCAGGTGAAAAACAAGTAACATCATGGATAAGTACATCGTGTTTAACGACCTAGACTCCAAGAAGGATTACTACACGAGCAACACGCACTTTCGTTTTCGCGTGAAACTGTCTCAGCGATTAAAACTGGAAGGAGTGTGGATGGTGTCTCTGTTAGAATTGAAATTCGGTACCGTGGATACTAAAAACCTCAACGATACATCGATCGACGTGTTGTGCGACCTATGCGACAGTTCGCACGTGGGACAACAGTATCTGCCCTTGTTGAGGCGAGTCGATCTGAGAGACGGACCCAACTACTATTTTCACCAGCCCTGGTATATCCCAGTCGTGTTAAAAGACACGTCCGAAATCGAAATCTATATAAAGTGTGCAGAGGGTAAACGCATTCATTTCTGAAAGAGACGGTGAACGTGTCACTCGTGTTGCGACGCTATCCATTGCTGAGTTAGAGAGATATATATATATATATATATTCAATTGTTGCATCTTCCCGATCATGGAACGTAAAGTGTATATTCCCGATACCAAGAAGTTTATGGAATTTTTTGAACGTCGAAAAAGTCCAGGACAAAAAGTTATCAAAGGACGACCCAGCGGGTCACGATTCATTATCATTCCATCTACATCATCGACGACACCCTCGCATAACAGTCGGGGTTCGAAACCGAACATCACCCTGACATCTCCCAATCAGAACGTGGTGCAGAGAGCCGAAGCGGCTCAGAAGCGAACCAAGGCTATAAAACGAAAAGCGGGAGATAAGATCGTCACTTCTAAGAAAGTGCGTCGTGAGGGACAGAGCTCTTCCAAACGTTCTTTCATCGAGTTTAAGAATACCCCTGCTATCGACCCGAGAGATATCTGGAAGAAGTAATCATGTCCGTACTCACAGAGAAAGAATTTTCCGAGGCCGTCCCCGTTTCTATGGACGTATTTTCTCTACCCGCTTACCAGACCAGCATACTTCAACATTACTACGAAAACATACGTCCTCTATCGGTCATCACAGACTCCAGTCCCGTCAAGTTTCACGTTCCGAACGGAGGGAAACATTACATAGACCTGAGCAAGACTCGTCTTCACGTCAAACTGAAAGTGAAACACGCGGATAACACGAACTTGGCCGATAAAGAGAAAGTCGGACCCGTCAATCTAACATTGCAAAGCCTGTGGAATCAGGTGACGGTTCACCTGCAAAAACAACAGGTCAGCTCCAGCAATGCCGGGTGCCCATACAAAGCGCTGATGGAAACCATCCTCGATTACGGAAGCGACGCCAAGTCAAGCCAGCTCACGAGTCAGCTGTATTATAAAGATACGGGCGACAAGGGGGCAGAATTCAACTCTGGCGATCCCTACGCGGGTGGGAATGACGGGCTCATCAACCGAGGCAGCTTCGTTGCCGGGAACAAATCGCTGACTCTTTCCGGACCTCTCAGTGAGGACGTATTTTCCTTCAAACGCCACCTGGTGAACGGTGTGGATCTCGACGTCAAACTGTTTCGCACGTACGCCAAGTTTGCGTTGATGTCGGCCGAGACGGGCAAAGAATATCAAATCGAACTGCAAGACGTCTATCTGAAGGTTTGCAAACTGAAAATCAACGAAGACCTGATCGTCGCGCAGGACAAACAGTTTGAGACGGGGAACGCTTTTTACCCGTACGAGAGAAGTATAGTGAAGATGTCTACGGTCGCTTCCTCCAGCATGGATTTTAACTGGGACGCCATGTTTCAAGACAAAGTTCCCAGCTCTGATCGAGATCGACAAAAGTCGCGACGTGTTTCTGAAGTAATAATAATAATGAACACTCAACAGTTACTGTGCGCCATACGTAGCGAGCCGAGTCTCCATACATACGTGAAAGGAGTCTATGCTAGAGACAACTTGACTAGGGCGACCTCAACACCCAGTAGTAGGGGAAAGCCGTGGGGATGTGTTGCCAACACGGACATAGCACGAGGTCGAGGGAAACATTGGGTTGCATTCTATTTCGATGGGATAGATAGCGGCGAGTTTTTCGACAGCTTTGGAAGGAAACCCGGTTATTACACTAAAGAATTTGAACACTTTTTAAGTAGACACTCTCGTAGTTATCGATACAACACGAAAATTTTACAGCAATCTACGTCGAGTGCTTGTGGCTTCTACTGTCTATTTTATCTGTTAGAGAAATGTAAAAACAGAGCTAGTTTAAGAGACATCACAAACCTATTCGATACAGACAAACGATGCAACGATCACTTTGTCACTCAGTTTATCTGCGACTATTTCAAGTACACTTTTGTAAACAAAAATAACACAATTAGTTATGTAAAATTAACTATAGAGCGAATGTTTCAATTTCTCTATGTATATCTTACAAGCTTATGTATATCTTACAAGCTTAGTTCCTATGTATATCTTACAAGCTTATGTATATCTTACAAGCTTATGTATATCTTACAAGCGTATGTATGTATATCTTTCAACCTTAGTTCCTATGTATATCTTACAAGCTTGTGTATATCTTATTAGCTTGACATAGATGGTGTATATATGACTATACTTAGTTACTTCAAATGTCTACTATTCCTATGTATATCATTATAATCTTAACAATGTTGCTGTAAACTGTTGTGGTGTCGTTTGGTAATAAAACGTTAGAAAATATCTTTGACCTGTGTGTTTGTGATATCCATATACTATGTACTATGTACTATGTACTATGTACTATGTACTTTATGCCACGTTAATCTTAAAAAGCTTTAAATCATACGAGTATACATCAGTCGAGTGTGTACCACAGGCAGAGCAAGACATGGCGAGATACGTACTGCGACATTTCGATTTCTTGATACACGTTCTGTATCAACATGATTACCAAGAAACGTTGAACGATATAAGACATATGACCAGCGGTCAAGTGAAGGCAGTCATAGCCGTTGTCACGAGACTGTTGAATGGCCGTATACCCGTCACTCGAACCCAGTATCGTATGTATTTACAGCCAAACCAAAATAATAACTATTATAGGATTTTGCGACGCATTATTCATCCAAACACGAGCGAAGACTCCATCAAACGCAGTCTCGTACGTCACACGCAGTTGATTCCTTTCGTCTTTAATGCTGAACATTTACGATACGTGCGTGATGATGCACGCAATAACATACTTCGACAGGCAAGACGCCAGAGACAAAGAAATTTGGTAGCACGTGTGGCTTAAATATATTTATTACACACGTGGTGAACGTACAACTAGTGACATAATAATCTCGTACGTCACACGTGTGTCGTATCACGTTGACCTGTGTCGTAATGAAGTGACCCCGCATTCCAACGATCTGATAGGATAACCAATGACCTCTCAGTTAGGGTCAAGTTGAAACGGAACTACTTTTGAATTAACAACAAACACGTAACATTTCATTTTCATAACTTTATATGCTAGATATTTGCGTCAACATAGATTGTCAATGTTTTTAGAAACTTCCACATCTGTCCAATATGCAACATTGATATCGCGAATAGCTGTAACTATCGGCAAACGCACCGTATTTACTTACAGTTCAAGGGTTGTATGGAAATCCGGACACATCTCACATTCATTGTCGGTGTCAAAAGGTTTCCAATGCGGCGAATGTCAAATGCAAACATCATGTAACCAGCACCAAGAACGTAATGAACAGCTTGCAATGGTACTTGCTACTTGCAATGATAGACATACTAGTCAAACATATTCACTCTGCGTTGACCTTGCCCTTCGATGTTGAGAATGACATCATGCCGATCGCGAGTCGACAACTTCACTGTCCGACGATTACAGTCCTAATGCGTCGGCTGTTGCTGTTCATCCAAACTTCAAACTTTGGCACTGTTGCTTCATTCTTTCAGTAGATTGTAAGCCTATATAAACCTTGGAAATGGTAATATCTAATAACATTCCGTCACAAGTAAACAAAGTCAGCTGTCGCTTGTCACTAGGCCAACAGTCTCGACTCTTCAGCGGCGAGCCGACCGACTGCGAGGCGAGGCGAGGCGAGGCGAGGCGAGGCGAGGCGAGGCGAGGCGAGGCGAGGCGAGTTGACTATAAGATTAATGTGAATGTTTGCATTAAAATTAATACCTTGCACAACATAACATAACAAATACAGTTCATTTGCATAAACCTTTTTGTTCATTTTTACAGTCCACTTTTGATTTATTCAACTGAATCTCATGAACTACATTATTTCGTCGTAGGTAGTTGCAAATAAGCGTCAGCTCTAGCGCAGTTTACGTCAATTATTACGCACTCGGTTATTGAAACCGGTTTCGGTTACGTGGAATTGTTTCCCTTATGACAGGTAATAAAATTAAGCGGTGTGACGAATCCGCGTATAAAAACGTGTGTAATAAATAAAATACCACAATCGGTCTCATTAGATACGAATTATACGAAACTCGTGACCTTCCTATGGTATCTGACCTCGCTTTCGCTCGGTCAGATACCGTCGGAAGGACACTCGTTTCGTATAATTCGTATCTAATGAGACCTCGTGTAGTATTCTCTATAGAGTGGTTTAGGAGGGAGAGTTTTTCAGTCTTAACACAACTTCGAACGAATCAAGATCATGACGGACGATGCGTGTGTATTAAGATGGACCACCCCTACCAATGTGGCTGTCATTGGTGCTAGTGGATCCGGTAAAAGTACTTTGACGAAACGTCTGTTAGAGAATGCGGGAAAGGTGTTTGACAAATCACCGAATCTTATCGTATATTGTTACGGGGTATGGCAGGATATCTACACCGAGATGCAACGATCTGTACCTCACATTCAGTTTCACGAGGGCTTGCCTACAGAAAGCGATCTCAATTCGTGGTCGGAACAGTCCGATAGAAACATGATACTTGTCGTTGACGATCTCATGGGAGAGGTCGTCCAAAGTAAACTCATGTTAAACCTGTATACCACGTTATCTCATCACCTGGGTATAACGGTTATAAATATCTTACAGTCCGTCTTTCCAAAGGGACCCTATGCACGTACCATAAGCGTTAATGTCCATTTATATATCATGCTTTCGAATCCGAGATCAGCCAGTCAGTACCGGATCCTAGCCTCGCAGATCTTCCCAGGGGAAAGCAAATATTTTTCGGAATCGTATAGAGATGCCGTGGAAAGAGAAGGACAGCGATATGGCTATCTGTTAGTGGACGTTTCCCCGTACAGTCATCCTGAATACGGGCGATTAAGAACGGGTATATTTCCTGGTGAAGTGTGTACAGTGTACTTACCTAAATGAATAAATACGACACGCGAGTCGCACTCGATTCATTCGAGAGACGGATGCGATATGAGTAAGGTCTACCGCTGGAAGATTATCTGTCAAAGTACTACGTTTGAAGAAATCACTTTAATCAAGAGCCCGACTTGGTTTTTATCTAAAGAAGAGTGCATAAAATCACTTCGTCGTACTTGGAACAAGGGAGTGGATTTACCCAATCGATACGGTGGACCTTTCTGTTACATTTACTCTAAAATTCATCATAGACCATGAGTCGACACATTCCAGAGAATATGGACATCCTCCACGTACTGAAGAAGTCTAAAGCTTCGAAACGAAAAGCGATACTGCCACATCTCACTTCGAATCAGTACAGGGCGATTATCACCTTGCTATACAACATCATCATCGGCAACATACCTTTAACGGAACGAGAAGAAAATAAGTTGTTTCGTCACAGGAAGGTCATTCGGCTATTGACTGCCAAACGAGGTGGACCTAGAACCAAGCTCATGCTAGAAGAGGCTATATTCAAACACAAAAATCTGTTGGAGTTATTGGTGTCTTTTCACTTTATTTTACCCCCCTCTGTGCAAGCCTTGGATCGCTATCTAGAACATAACCAAACCGTTTGTCCTGTTGACTCAGGAAACCTATCAGCGTCTGCTCCAAACGTCTCAGAACATGAAAGGGAAAGGGAAAGCGGTCCCTCCTTCACATCCTCCGAACCAGACTCCATCGCCCCACCCTCCGAGTCAGACACCACCACCGACGACGATCAAGACAACGTGTGAAGAGACAGGACCCACGTACGAGCGAGACATGCTCGCTGAATCATCATCACGTGACCTTCACCAAACGGGAGAAGGGAGAAAGTCGGACATACACACATCGGCGGTAGAGGTGAGGTGAGGTGAGTTGGGGTTTAACGCCGCTTTCAAGAGTATTTCACTTATATCGCGGCTGCTAGTATTATGGCAGGGAGAAAGCCCGCAACGCCATGTGGCTATGTCGGCGGTAGAGCACCCATCCTTACCCAGTGCTTTGAATCGACTTTTACGAGGCGTTCAGCCCGACAGTAAGGAGGGAAAATTAGTGTCGTTATGGCAATATCTCATCGATAAGAAAGCACTGGGTAACGTGAATTGGAATGACAACTTGGAATTGCTGGACGATAAGAGACGTACTACTCTACAACAGTCTAATGTCATTGACTTGATTCGTCAGTTTGTGTTACAAGATAATAAGAAACCCGTTGTTGGATATGACACGTTTATTCGTGTAGTAAAATCTCTACCACATTCGCACACCTTTTTCCCTCAAGTGGGAAAAGGCAAGAGAAAACTATCTCAAAGCCATCCCATGTACGTTCACGGTAAAGTAAAAGATGGCGTTCCTGGTGCCAAGAAATTTAAAAACTTGGAAACTTTATAATCAAATTGGTGTTAAATTTTGAAATAAAACCTTTAAGTAGTTTATGCCTTTCATTGAATTATTATTATTATTATTATTAAATTTATATTTGTGTTGTAGTATACTTTGTAACTTAGTAAACATATTGAATTTCTGTTGTACAGTTTTTGTGTATCATTACTTCTCATGTAACAGAAAGTTTTGTCTTTTCTTTAATAAATCTTAAAAGTGACTCAGGACCTGTATATTGTGGTATCAAACGTGAATCAACATTCCTTGTCAGATTATCTCCCCTGGACCATGACTCCTGAGAAGTTGTACAGTGTCGATGAATCAAATAATCACTCTTGAATGTTTACACATCATAGATTGATTGAATGATGGAATGATTGAATGAGTGATATCAGATTCTATGAACAATGTACATCATCTCTAAGTTCAGATATACTACATGAAATCAAATCAAATGATAACAAGAAAAATGTTTTTATCATTTAATGTAAAAAACAAATCTTGTAAAACAATCAGCACTTTTCATTAAACATGATGTCTATAAGGATAACAGATTTTAGAAAACAATCACGATGTGTTTCATTAAACATGATAGCTATAAGTTAAACAAATCTTGGAAAACAATCACGATGTGTTTCATTAAACATGATAGCTATAAGTTAAACAAATCTTGGGAAACAATCACGTTGAGTTTCATTAAACATGATAGCTATATGTTAAACAAATCTTGGAAAAAATCACAACACTTTTCATTCAAGATGATGCATATAAGTTGAACAAATCTCAGAAAAAACAATCGTAGAATTGATCTTGAAAAGGAATGATTAAAAATTTATAAGTTTAATAAATCATATGCAAATCACAGCAGTTTCATCACAAGTTGATGGGAGTATAAGTTTAACAATGTTCTTACAATCCAAAAATGTCACATTTTCATTTCTTCACTCTGTTTGTCTTTTGCGAAATCTTGTCAGATATCTGGGTGTGTTGGTAGGGGTAGTGGGTGTCAGTAGTGGTCGAGTTGATGTTGTGGTGGTGTTGATTGTCGATGGTGTTGCGGGGGATGAGAGCGAGGATGACAATGACAGATCCGGTGTCGGAGACAATGGTGAAGTTGGTAGCGGTAGAGCCAGTGGTGAGTGTGGTTGTGGAGTGGACTGTCGGAAGGTACTAGCAGATGATGTTGATGATGATGTAGTCGTATGTGGTGGTGGTGTTGAGACGACGGGTGACAAGTTGGGTGTTGATAGGGTGACAGACATCGAGTGATGTGAGGAGGCTCGTGGTTGTATTGGTGAAGATGTTGTTGAGGCAGGCGGCGTGTAGGCAACGGGCGTGGGTGAGGCAGGTGGTGTGTGGTCAGCGGACGTGAGTGATGCGGGCGGTGTGCGGTCGGGGTGTGGGAGACATCGACGGGTGAACTTGAGGAGGAGTCGTAGTGATGTCAGGAGGAGAATGAGAACGGCGAGAATGATGATGGCCACGAGTTCATTTAGGATACCTGTATGTGAAAAACAAACAAACAAACAAAATGTCAGTCAATGCAGAATAAAACCTTGTAAATTAATGTTCTAAGCATCTATACAATGCTCAGTACATGGTTTATAAACCGAATTTTGAAAAGTTAGTAAACCGATATCAGATCTACCATCAGATCGTCTACTTTTAATACGAGATTTACAATATCGACGATATACCAACACGGATATGATAAACAAAATGACAATGATTGATATGGGTAATAATATTTTGAGTAACCTACTCTTTGTAAGAGAGGAGAAAGTGGAAGGAAGGGGTTCAGGAAAGGTTGAGGGTGATGGTGGAAGGTGATGCGTGGAAGGTTGGTGGTGTCTGGCTGTTGTCACCGAAGGTTGTGTTGTTGTTGTTGTTGTTGTTGTTGTTGGGGGTGTCGACGTCGAGTGAGTCGTCTGTGGTGTTGATGTTGTAGGCGTTAATGGTGGTTTCGAGGGTGTAGGTGTTGTTGATGTCGTCGATGCTTCAGACAATGATGGTGTCGAGGTTGTAGGCGCTGTTGTTGATGGTGTCGATGCTGTAGGCGTTGATGGTATCGATGCTGTATGCGTTGATGGTATCGATGCTGTAGACATTGATGGTATCGAGGTTGTAGGCGCTGTCGATGATGATGTCGATGCTGTAGGCGTTGTCGGTGTGGAGGATGTTGAGGCCGTCGTTGTTGGATGTGATGATTTTGGTGATGTCAGTGGTGACGGTGATGACGTCGAGGGAGTGCCACCTGACAATAGGATACGTATTAAAATTATGTTAATCATGAAATGTTTTAAATATTGTATACAAGTGTTTGAATGAATCAAATCATTGATGATGATTAGATGGTATAAACAAAAATACCTTTTAAATGAAAATAAAATAAAACATAATTTATTAGCTATAATATTAGCTTTTTAGATGAATTGATAAAACATATTTTGTAGTACCTTTAAAGTTGTTTAACTTGTCATAGTTTGCATCAAACGATATAGAGATTTCATAAGATGGGTGTTTACTTGCATGATTAAAGTTTAACATGATTAAAGTTAAACATGATAAAAAAAAGATAATAAAATAAAAAAAATAAAAAAAATAAATAAATAAAAATTAAAAAATACGCACATACAAAAATATGAAAATTCTTTCTGACTTACCACATAGAATTCCATTAATGACGATGTCGCGGAACGACGTCATGGATCCGCATGTAATATTTCCTCCCTTGAGGAATGAAAGCCGTGGGAAATCTTGTGGTATGATGGAAATCCTTGAGGTCATGTCCATCTCTATTCCAATAATATCACTATAATTATAGTGAATATTATTCTCATATTCGACATAAGGGGATGGACATAAGAGTATTATGCCAACCCCTTTGGAGTGGCACCCTTCCCTCATTTGAATTTTCTTGATCGTCGGTCTCCCATAGAAATAGAACACTAACAGCATATGAAGAGCGAGACGAAACATGTTAACTTTGACCTTTCTCTATGACGCTCTGATATGAAGTGATCGCAAAAGAGAGATTCTCAAACTCTGGACATCACACTACATGATAATTATCATTTAGCGAACCCTGTTTAGAGCTTTGAAAAAAACGCACAAACCAAACTGGGTCACACGTGCGGGAGTGGGTTATAGGGTTGGGGGTGGGGAGTACGGGATGGTGGAGTATAGGAAGGGGGAGGGTAGAGCAGGTGTTGACACCATTTTACGTCACGTGAAGGATGTGTGGGGGAGTAGGGGAGGTGGAGGGATGTAGCACGTGCTCTGTTACCAATGCCAAATTGAAGAAACTAGGTCACGTGAGAAGAGGGGAGTGGAGGGGATGGGAGGGGTAGGTGTGCGCACACTTTCAATGATGTTAAATGTCACGTAGACATCACAAGATACAAATTAACAAGATTCATAGGGATGTTGTGAAACGAAATAAATCTGATGGATACAATTTAGGGAGATATTTAAAAATGAACTTAATATGAAAAGGTTTCAAAACAAATAAAGACACAACAATATTTCTCTATTTTGTAGTTTATTGCAATGATATATCGTAAGTGTGTGTGTATATATATATATATATATATATATATATATATATATATATATATATATATATAATATATGAATAGATATAAAATGTATGATATTTATTCAGAATACCAATACTCTCTCTCTCTCTGTACCCAATACACATTATCAATCACATGAGTACATTCATTCACATGAGTACAATCAATCACATGATTACATTCAATCTCATGATTACATTCAATAAGATAGAAGGTTAAGATATATACATAAAGATAACATCACATTTGGCTATTTTCCAATAGCATGAACGACTATAATTTACGAAAAGTGTATGATGATAAATTGAATAGTTTACAATAATACATCACAAATATCATTCTAGAAATCGAACGAAAACCATATGTTTAAGTGCATCTTTCTTTTCATAAGTGAGGTATTGTTCTTTAAAATACTCATTATCATAGTAGAAATCAACATCTTTGAAGTCGACATCACATTCTTTATTATAGTCTATCAACTTTTCCACGATACACGAAGTTTGGATCGTGCACAAAGCATCGGAGAAAAACCAATCAACTTTCTCCCTTGGACCCATTGTAATACATCGGTGTCCGAGTTGTGAGACATCCTGTCGTTCACACCCCTCGCATCCCATCTCTTCGTACAGGGCCACAATCTTGTCAGTAACTGCTGAAACAATTACCCCATCTAGTATGGACTCGAACTGTCTCTTTTCTTGATCGCGAGCTGATTCATTGGGCAGAGGCACGTTGTACTCCAACGTGTATATATGAATCCTATTCGCAGAAGGGTAATGACTCTGGGACATAATCTTTTCTGCATTGTTTCTCGCCCCTTCCTTGGATAAGAACATCTTAGTACGAATCGAGAAATTCATAGCAAAATGGCAGTTTCCGTGTCAGTAGATCAACATGTACGTGAAATTGTTCCTTTAAATGAACAAAATGTTCTTGACCCCTTTCTTTCAGATTTTTTGTCAACTTTTCTAGAGAAGTTGAAAGAAATTTGAAAGAGTCGATAAACACTATCCTGTCCACACTGAATGAGAGAAAATTCTCTGTGTTTTTCGGGATGCATTTAAGCTTTTTTTCTTCCATTCTGGAAGAAGCTTCTAATATCAAATGAAAATCGTATCTCTCTCCATTATGTAAAATACATGCTATCTTTCTTTGTTTTTGAAAAGATAAATTACAAATATTATGGCAAACATATCTAAACTCCCCCGTGAGATGATTGTGATCTAAGGCTCGATCATGCATATGTTCCATGACTTCACCACATATACCACATATATCTGTACTCTGTATGAGCTCGTTTTTTTGACATTGTGTTAGGTTTATTTCAACGGGGTTGTCATATAACTCTTGTACCCAATCGTTTATGTCCAAGATATCATCAACAAACTGTGAAGTGCAATTTTCACCGCTATAGACGACTAGAGGTTTGGTATACTCCGGCACAGTGCTAATCAGTTTATATGCTACAGCACTTGGAACATGCTTCTGATAAAGTTTGTCATTATCTGGATCGGGATTTCTTTGCAAGACAGATTCGAAATCAGCATATATTACAAAATCCACTAATTGAGTGTAAGCTTGTTGCCTGACTCCAAACTGTAACAGGTTGTCATTTTCCGTGGGCATAACAATTCTCTGACATTTGCGATGACAATAGGGTCTGTGTTTCTCCAATGTTATCTCTGATTTAAAAGGCCACAAACACGTCTGCAAATATATCTTTTGTCATTGACTCCACCAGGACGTGCCAAACTTCCCGACTTGTTGATCAAACAATAATGAGCCGAGTCTTCACTGGTTATCATCAAAAGATCTATACACCTATCGGGAGGGGCTTCGTGTTCACTAATACGAACTGGGTATAGATGAGGTTTTTCTTCCTCACCCCTTTCATCATTGCTACGTGAATTTGATTTACACTCTGGGATCTCATATCCGTACACGTGAATGGATAGATTATTATTTTCTTCAAATTTAGAAATTTGTTTCAATGGTACAGGAAATGTGAGTCCCGTGACATTTAGTTTGTCTACGTGCGGTAAGTAATGCGTGTAGCGAGCGGGGTGACATTGCGGCGGACATGGCCACAGTTTGGCTATGACACTGTACAGAAAGCATTTTTCGTCATACATGTTTTCAATGTTGAGAATACATCCTCGTCAGTGTTTTAGCTCATAAGGCAATTCAACGAAGGATGATCCACCAGTGAATGGTTTAAATCTGACTGATCTTAATTGGAGAGATTTCACTCCCTCCAAATTCAAGTTGCTCGATTCCCCCTCGTGTTCTTCTACTCGAATAAGCAATGTGTGCACATTTTCATCGTACTGCTCAGACAGATCGTCTGACTCGGTTGCTATCCGCATTTTAGTACTGAAATATGGTTCTACTAACAAAACTCCCCTTCCGAATTGACTTTTGAGAATAGCACTTGTAAACACATGCTCCATGTAATAGATTTTTTAAGCTCAATTTCCCTCTTTAATCGTTCCAAAATGTCCTGCTTCATTGAACTGAGATAATACAAGATATCACTTCCTTCGAGGGCTCTGGGTGTAAATTCAAATTGTGTCACATCTCCCTCAATGGCATTAATTTGTCTACATCCCGAGTGAGACAATTGAGAATCGTACCCATCACCCGATTGTATAGTGTGACTCGATTTGTTAGAAAGATTTGATTGGTCGCGTGTTGCACTTGAATGACCTTTACTCCTCGATCTATTCTCGCCCGACCTACGTTTACTCTTACATTTGCTGTGAGATCTTCTGACATGATGATAGAGTTTACTCTTACCGATGCAAGAGAATGAACAAAGACTGCATTTCGATGTTGTGGGATGCTGATGTGTGTTATGTTTTTGTAAGTATGTTTCCGAAGTAAACTGTATATCACAACGTTGACAACTAAACTGATGAAGTCTCTTACATGTTGTCCTGTGATGTCTCAGACTGGAAATGATTTGAAACTGAGCTTGACAAATATCACACTTTAAAAGTTCTGAGTGCTTTTTGGAAATGTGTTTCCGAAGGCTATCAAAGGTCTGAAAGGTAGAGAGACAATGCTCACATTGAAATACTTGTCTGTTCTCTTCAAAACATATTTTCTGATGTCTGAATAGGTTAAACTTTTTACCAAAAGATTTTTGACATAATATACAGGTAAAGACTGGACATGTGGAATGACCAGACATGATAAAAGATAATATTTTTGAGATTCAAGATGTATTTAGGAATGTCATAATGTCAAACCTACTCTCAGCAATATCTGTAAATTAAAAAAAAAAATATCATAAAATAATTAAAGAAATATTTTGATAAATGTCCTTTTACATATCATCATTTTAACGAAATAATTAAAGAAATATTTTGATAAATGTCCTTTTACATATCATCATCTTAACGAAATAACGAACACTGAAATGAAAAAAAATTTAAAAAAATAAAATAAAACAAAAAATAACACAAACAACACAAAAAAACACATACCAAAAAAAAACATCAAACAAAAAAACTATTTCTAATAAGATAAAACACTGTCAGGTATTCATTTTCAAGATATCATTCTGATGCATGGATATATACATATATCTATATCTATATCTATTTATATATATATATATATATATATATATATATATATATATACATATATATCTTACCTTGATTTCGATAATTGTTCTTTCCTTAATTCCAGAGACGTGTGAATGGAATGAAAGATGATCTCAAACGTCAACTGAGTCTATCAGTACACCACTCTGTACAACACACTGTACAACACAATGAACACTGTTCTTAAGTTCGGTGATGTATGTATTGAACTATTGAGAGAGAGAGCGAGAGATAAATCACAAATCTTCACGGTGTAGATGTGAGAAATAGACCGCTCGCTAGTAGTTTTATGATCCTAAATATATCATTTATGCAATGTCAAAGGTCAACTGACTACGCATCGAATCATCTTCACGTTGATGTTTCAAAATAAGGTGATGTGAAAACTTTCATATATCAAAATATGTAAATTGCAAAATGTCAAAGGTGAACCTAGCTTCAGAAACTAATGTTAGCAACAGTGTCGTCTCATCATGAATTCGATGGTTCTCTTTGGAGTTTAATCATTTCTTTTCCTCTAGAAATATATTATGAGATCTTCAAACCATTAACATATGAAGGATATTAAACACATTTTTAAATAAATAAATAATTCAATAAAATGATAACGAAATGGTTTTCTTTAAAAGAACCAAAACACATCAAAATGCGATAGATATAATATCACACATGATTCAAATCAAAAAAGGCTATTTCGGTTGATGTTATTTTTTGCTTTTTTGTTTTTTATTTGTGTTTTTGTCTAATGATTTTAAATCCATTTAAATGCTAAAAAATGATTTCTTATATTTTCAAATTACTAATCAAATAAATTTGAGATAATGAGACTTTTATGTTGAGATAATACTTTGATGAATAAATAACATTGAACTTTTATACAAAATTTAGATTTTTAAAAGATGTAGGATATGATATTTTTATGATTTTCTATCAACCTTACATATTCTGGTGTGAGATGGGTACACTCGGATTATTATCAACCTTACATATTCTGGTGTGAGATGGGTACACTCGTAATATTATCATATATGTCAATATCATGATCTGTCGAATATATATATTATTTAATATACTCTCCGTGATAGTTAACAATATGCCCAATTATCCTAATCTGTCTAATCCCGACAATCTTTACACAGATTAAAGACAGAGTTATCGCTCAAGTGAACTGCACTCACCACTCACCGGCAGGTGGCCTACCTTATATGGTCATTGCTTTTCTGTCGGCCATCGAAGCATGTTGTGTTTTGATAGCTCTCTAATTCGATAAGTAATAAGATTTTTGTCTCGACTTTGTTCTCTTTCTCAGTTGTATTTTCTGTCTGAGGGTGGTTAGACTGCCTTTCGCGAAGTAGTCTCTCTCCTTTAGACAGGTTTAGTAGTTGTTGACTGCAGTTGACGTGTCAACTGTTGTTGATTTCGGGGTGCTCGTTCTGCACGTGCAGTCCGTGCAGGTCGGTGATCTCGGGGCCGCTTGCGCGTGCCGCCTGTCCCTTGCGTGGCGCTTGCCGCCTGCCGCCTGCGCTTGGTTGCTCTTGCCGCTTGCGCGTGGGTAGCGCCTGCCGCCTCCTCTTGATAGGTTGTCACCTGGGTTGGACAGCGCTTGTCGCCTGGGTTGGATTGCGCTGCCGCCTGCGTTTGTTAGCGCTTGCCGCTTGCGCGTGGATAGCGTCTGCCGCCTCCTTTTGGTAGGTTGTCGCCTGGGTTGGACAGCGCTTGTCACCTGGGTTGGATTGCGCTGCCGCCAGCGTTCGTTTAGCGCTTGCCGCTTGCGCGGGGATAGCGCCGGCCGCTCGCGCGTTCTCTCTTTTTGCTTGCTGAGTATGACTTCGCCATACTCGGCGTTCTGTGGGACGTGTGGCTATAGGAAGTCAGCGCGATTTGATCCCCACTCCCTTTGCCGCCTGTGCCGCAACCTTTGTCCGGACACGGACAGGTGTGAGGAATGTGCTGACCTCTCGGTGGCGGAGCATCGCGAGTATCGCAACTCCGTTAAGAAGAGTGAGAGTCAGTCTAAGCTGAGGGCGTCCAGGCGGCCCTCTCCGTCCGCTACCGCCACCGCTACCGCTAGCGCCGGCACCGCCATGTCCGACCCCAGGTCGCCGGCTTCAGACCTGGTGATCTCGGAGGACACGGCGGAATTCGATTTGCCGGAGGCAGGGGCGGGAGCGGGTCGAGAGGCGGCCACCAAGGACACCTACGTCTCTTCACAGGGTAGTGGGGGTGAGAGATCTCCCATCAGGAGATCCTCCCCTGACGCCGAGTCGTTTCCAGACAGGCGACTTTCGCCTAGGAGGAAGAGGAAACACAAGTCCAAGAAGAGGAGGTTGAGGCCTCCTTCTCCTCCTCCCTTTGATACAAGGAGATTGACTGAGGATATTCTGTCTTCAGTCAAGGACATGGTTTCCTCCATGCTGGACAGACGACTGCCGGCGCAGACTAGGGTTGAGGAAGGGGTTACTTCGCCCCCGACCTCCCCGCCGTCCACGCCCAAGAGGAGGAGGGTGGTGGTTGTTTCACCTGCCGGCACCTCCTCAGATCCAGACAAGTCGGCCCCGGAGGTGGCTCCCCAGGAGGGTGGGATGTCCACTCCAGGGAGATCCTCTCCCGAGTTGGCCATTGTGGAGACGCCTCAAGTGGATGCCCCTGACCTCAAGGAACGCCTGGCGGCTATCGCCGACTGGTGTCAAGTGGACCTAGTTGAGGTTGAGGATGAACCCTCCTCTACCAAGCTGGCCAGAATGGAGACATTCTGCACAGAGGAAGAGGCGCCTACCCAACGAATCGTGGCACTGCCGCCACACAGACTCCTTCAGGCGGCGGGCAGGGATTACGACGCCAATGTCGCCGCGGCGGCGCCAGGCCGTCTCCTGCCCCCCCTGGTTCTGGGTGAGAAGCAGCGCGTTTCCCTCCCAGTAGCGCAGTCTTCTTTCCCCCTCTGTCCCCCTGTCCTGGACGACGATATTCGCCGGGTGGCCGTCCCCTCCGTACCTCACCAGGTGTCGGACGCTCACTTGAGCCATCTTGACAAAGAGGCTAGGAGCATCCTGGGGTTGGCCAATCACGTGGCGCATGCCTGTCAGGGTATGGCATCCTTTGCGAAGGAGGCGGGGATGGAGGGAGGGGCGAAGGCTCTTTACCGCGGTTTCGGCGCCGTGGCGGGGAACATCGCTCAGATGATGTTGTGCGCCTCCCGCATTTCGGCGGGGGTCACAAATCTCAGGAGAGATGGTTTCCTTGCCCGGACAAACCTTCCGGCGGAGCTCCGGAACCGCTTGCGGGCCGCTCCCGCGTCATCTTCCTCTCTCTTTGATGGGCAGATTGCCGAGGTCCTCCGGCAGCGGCAGGAGTGTCAGCAGCAGGAATTGACCAACAGACTGGCCGCTGGCGGGGGTAGAGCCTCTTCTCAGACGCATACGCCCAAGAAGAGGAAGGGAGGCGCGAACACTCCCGTGGGTAACGCCAAGACTGGCGGAGTTTCCTTTCGGTTTGGGGGTCGGCAGGACGGAAGTCGTGACTTCAATGCCGGCCCCTCTCCCAAGCACACCCCCAAGAAGGGAAGTCAGCGTGGCAGGGGCCGCGCTTATGGAGGTACCCCGAGGAAGCAGTGACTCGTGGGTGGCCCCCGAGCTGCCTCCACAGGTTGTCCCGGCGTGGGAAGGGCCAGTGGGAGGTCGACTCTCTCGGTTTGTGGCCAACTGGGCGCAATTGGGGCTCGATCCTTTCGTCTGCAAGGTTTTGGAGCGGGGGTTTCGTATTCCCGTGGCACACCGCCCCCCGCTAACCTGTTTTCCAACAGAGAGGCCGCTAGAACGAGATCGGCTCGCACTGACGCTGGAACAGGTGGAGACACTCATCTCCAAACGGGCGGTGGAGGAACTCCTGCCCCAAAACCTCACTCCAGGATACTATTCTCCGGTCTTCGTGCGACCGAAGCGAGACCCGAAAAAGTGGCGGCTGATCCACGACTTGAAGGAGTTCAACCTCTCCTTCCTAGAGCGGCCGCCATATTTTCGTCTCTTGACCGTACCATCAGTGATGCGGTTGCTGGAGCCCTTGGATTCGATGATATCCCTCGATCTGCAGGACGCGTATCTGCACATTCCCATCTACCATGGCGATCGCAGATACCTCCGGTTTGTCCTGGCGGGTCGCCACTTTCAGTGGAACGTTCTACCGTTCGGGATATCGTCGGCTCCATGGCTTTTCACTCGCGTGACCCAGCCCATCGTCCAATACCTTCATCGAGTGGACGTGCAGTTCGCGATGTATCTGGACGACGGGTTCACTCACAACAGATCCCCATCTGTTCTGGAGGCGCAACGAGACTTTGTGATAACGTTGTTCAGGCGGCTGGGTTGGCTAGTCAACCTAGACAAGTCAGACCTGAAGCCAACGACATCGCTGGTCTTTCTGGGAGCTCGCCTGGATACCGTGACCTACAGAGCTTTCGTCACTACAGAACGGATGGGGCGCTACAAATATCTCCTGGAATTAGCGCTCCGGGAGCCGCTGTCACTCCGCAAGTGGCAGAGGCTGTTGGGGTTCTTGAGCGCAACCCAACACTTCACTCGAAGGGGTCGGTTGCAGCTCAGGCCCCTGCAGGTTTTCGTAAACACGCACGTCAGGGAGAAGACTTGCCGTCATGTCTTCCCGATTCCTACCGAGTTGAGACATCACCTCTCCTGGTGGCAGCAGGAGTCCAACGTGCTGGGGGGAGTGCCCCTCAGGCAACCCCAAGCGACGTCTCAGCTATACGTGGATGCCTCCACCCAGGGGTGGGGAGCCCACCTAGATTCAGACCAAACGGCGGGGGTGTGGTCGCCAGCGCAATCGCGACGCCACATCAACGTCCTCGAACTGGACGCCATAAGGCTGGCGATCAGCCATTGGTCAGGTCACCTGCGGGGGCAGGTCCTGTGTGTTCACACGGACAGCTCAGCGGCGGCCTGGGCCATAAACAAGCAGGGGTCAACCAAGGCAGACTCTCTACTTCAACTGGTGGCGGAGCTGTTTCACCTAGTGGACAGTCTCGGACTCTCTCTCAGGGCGGTGCACATCCCGGGAGCCAAGAACGTCCTGGCGGACGCCTTGTCTCGGCCGGACAAACCTCCTTCGACGGAGTGGATGTTGCACCCGAGGGTGTTCGAGAGTCTGTGTTTGAGGTTCGGCAAACCTCACATAGACCTCTTTGCGACTCGGCTCAACCACCAGTTGCCGACGTACGTGTCCCCCGTACCGGACCCGGCCGCGTGGGCTCTCGATGCGCTCGCGTTAGGATGGGAGGGGATGGTCGCCTACGCCTATCCCCCTCACGCCATCCTGAGTCACGTGGTGGCGAAGGTACAGGAGACACAAGTACTTCAACTCCTTCTAATAGCTCCGTTGTGGCCAGCCAGGGCCTGGTACGTTCCCCTGAGGAGGATGTGCCGCCAAGATCCTGTCCCCCTCCCTCTGAGATGGGACCTATTGACGAGCAAACCAAGCGGGCGGGTTCACGAGAACCCCCAGGCGCTCCACCTTCACGCCTGGTTTGTCTCCAAAGGGGGTTGACAGGGGCGGGGTTTTCCAAGTCCGTCGCCGAAGCGGTCGCATCTTCGCAGAGACCCTCCACGAGGAATCTCTATGACGCCCAGTGGGGTGCTTTCGCCGCCTTCTGCGCGAAGGAGGGGTATGCTATCCAGGCGGTAACGGTCCCGCAGGTAGCTGAGTACCTGGTGTACCTACGAGAGGTGAGGAAGCTCAAAGCTTCCTCAATTAACACCAACCTGGCGGCGGTCATGTCAGTCCTTAGGAAGCGTGAGCCCCAGGTTGACATCTCGGTTCTTAAAGAACTTATTAAGACCTACCGGAATGAGGACGGGCGGAGGAAGCTCAGGCCTCCGGAGTGGGACCTGACAGTGGTGCTCAACCATCTCAAGTCGGACCACTATGAGCCATTGACAGAGTCGACTCTTCTCCGTCTCACCATCAAAACAGCCTTTTTGGTTGCGATGGGGTCCGCAGCCAGGATTTCAGAGCTTCACGCTCTCCAGGCGGACCTCTTGCGTTTTGAGGTGAGAGACGGTGGGTCGGCGTCACTGGGGTTAGCCCCTGAGTTCATCTGCAAGAACCAAGCCGCAGACGAAAGGGGTAGAACCTTTTCGTTACCGTCTCTTTCCGGTAGCATAGATCCGACGGACGAGGATCGGCTCCTTTGTCCGGTGAGAGCCCTGCGGATCTACACCGAAAAGACCAAGACACTACGTCAAGGGAGAAGGAGACTTTTTCTCCCGCACTCCCAGACTAGTGTTCGGGAGTTAGACAAGCGTCAACTCAGCGTCTATCTCCGCTCGGCAGTGTTGGACGCCTACAAGGCCGCGGGCCTCGATCCGCCAGCGAAGGCCAATCCACACGAGATCAGAGCCATCTCGGCTACGATGGCTCTTCACAGTAACATGGCAGTGGCGGACATCATGGCCGGCTGTTTCTGGAAGTCGGGCCTGGTGTTCGCCAATCACTATCTTAGAGACGTATCCAACGAGGACATGGAGGGGATTCATCGGTTGGGCGCACAGGTGTACGCCCAGCAACGAGTTCCGTCGGCCTCGTACCGAAGAGGCCTACCCCCCCCTCGTTAACTCGGCTGCTCCTTGAGCCAGTCTAGAGTATGCAATAAACCTAGTCTCGATGATTTTAGTGATGCGTTTGTTGTCTTTTCTTAGTTGGTGACCACGCGGGTGAGAGTCCCTCCGGTTACGAGTTGGGTCAAGCTTAACCCTCCGGTGGACAGATGAACCCCATCGGGGTTCAGGCTGGTTACGCTGTGTTGGCTCACCAACTTGACTCTTGTTAAGACAGAGCTATCCCTCTTAGGGGCCTCTCGCTCCCCTCCACCTCTGTGGCAATCGGGCATATTGTTAACTATCACGGAGAGTATATTAAATAATAGTATGTTTTTGTTTAAACATCATTATTTATACTCACCGTTGATAGTTAACAATCGTAAGTTCCCTCCCGGCCTCCCCTCGGTCGCGTTCGGCTTCGTGTCTGTTCATCAGAAGAAGCAATGACCATATAAGGTAGGCCACCTGCCGGTGAGTGGTGAGTGCAGTTCACTTGAGCGATAACTCTGTCTTTAATCTGTGTAAAGATTGTCGGGATTAGACAGATTAGGATAATTGGGCATATTGTTAACTATCAACGGTGAGTATAAATAATGATGTTTAAACAAAAACATACTATAATGTCTTTTGATGAAGTAGATTGAAACGGGAGAGGATCGTGATAATGTAAAAGTAAATGTATGCTTAGTAGATTCTTAGTATATTAGAAATGTGAGAAATGTTAGTGCAATCCGAAAGGATATCATGATTTCAATAGTGATGTCAGACTTGAAGGCACCAACTGATGTTGCTGGTACTTTGGACTCATAAAGGTACCCGTATCCATGTGTTACTTGGGCGGTAGACTAATCTAAATGGACAAGAATACTTGAAATAAAATATCACTTGAGTAATAAGATATTGTATGAGTCACCCCGAGAAATGATTGGTACGATGTAGATTCAGGACACACACGCCTTCTGCAGGAATATCATGCTATGGCAAGATGTCAATCATCTCAATGAAAAGAACAGTGTATGGTATAAGACTGAGAATTCAAGATTTTACACATTCAACCACCTCTCATCTCTACCTCTGTCGGCTCGTCTTCGAAATTCAGATTCACTATGTCGCTAAGGAAGATGGAAGTGACAAAAACTTCAACGTCCTCAACAGTTCGAATTCCAATCGATAAATATGATGCGGTGGAGATAAATACCTTCAATGGGAAGGTATACATTCACATAAAAAAAGTAAATTTTATGGGAATAGAAAAGAGCGTCTCGCTTAATTCTGACAAATTTAGAATGCTGGTACAGAAGGGAGACAGCATTCTGGAAAAAGCATCGGAGCTTGAAAGGAAGATCATGAAGGACAGGAAAAGTGAGTACTTTATTTATTTATTTATTTATTTATTTATTTATTTATTTATCTATTTATCTATTTATCTATTTGATATTTTAATGACAATGTGTTTACAGCATGAATTTACATTTATTTATATATTTTGTAAATACAATTTACAGATGTCATGAACATATGCATATCGAGGATATACTCATGTACACATTTTCAATATAATGTGATGGGTACCCGGGTCCTACTCAGTACCCACCCGTCCCGGGTTACCCATCCCAGGCCTAATATCCACGTGTATTTTACTTTTCTTCATCAATCTTGTAGATACGTTTCCTCGAATATAAAATGTTACTTCATTGAATTGAGTTTCCACAACATTCATGAAGACGTACACTACTTGAATGCGTTCTTTGATATTCACAGTTATGGAAATATCCAGAAAACGCCCCGCCATTCAAGAGGACGTAGAAAATGAAGAAGTCAAAAATGAAGAACTACTAAAAGGAAAAGACGATCAAGACAACATGATAGTCGTTCATGGAGCAAAGAAACATAAGTAAGTTTTGAAATTTATTAAGAAATGCATATGTAGTAAGTGTGGAAGAACCATTAATGGGAAAGCTATACAGAATGAAGATATGTAAATGATGCATACATGTACACTGACATTTGAGACACAATATTCAAAAACGGATTTTACCTTTTCAGGAATCGAAGATGAAGTACATCCATGTCGAAAGGAGAAATGCGGAGACGTTGATAGATCGAACGCGTGGCTATCTGATTGACATATTTTATTTTTTAATTTTTTAAAAGATTAAAAGTGTCACTCGATGGTGATTGCAACGTAACTTGTTGTTGTTGTCTTATTGGTTTGGACGAGGACCATTGTCTCTGTCTCAAAACACGCAAATACCTTCTCACAAAGATACATTGCATCGAATACACTATCTATTTAATTCAAAATTACTACTTTGATGAACGATCTCTTTCTTTACTTTTTTATTCAACACACTTCTTTTGTTCGTGTCACGACTGGACGAGCAAACCGACCGTCGCATTCGTATTGAGAAAACGAAGAAAAGAAATAGCTCGGAAGTGGTGTTTTTACATGATGAATATGTAGTAAAATGAGGGTTTTCCGAGCTAAAACCAGAGTAAATATAGTGAACGGATTCCCTTTATTTAACATTCTGCGTATGCCTAGAAAAGGGTTTTCTTTGGGGGACTAATATATAATAGAATGGGGCTCGGTAAATTTTGGGGGAACATACTTATAATAGGGAGTTTTAAAATTCAAAAAATAGAATAATTCGGAAATCACTCCTTTCAGTACTAAATCATTACAAATAATGACCACTTCCGAGCTAAAACCAGAGTATATAGGCATGGCCTGTTATTTTTAAATACATCGTTACTGCATAGGACCATATAATATGAATATGAATGTACATATCACCCTATACTGTACATCGTTCTCATGGGATAGGGAAGAAATGCACTCACATACGGCAATGCCATAAAAGGGTGAACAATGGGGGTAAGTGAATACCGTATCATACTGAAGTGAAATAAAGATATTTATATTATTATTCCTTAGATGAGGGAAAGAAGAAGTGGATGTTTTGGACGGCGAAGAAAAAATATTGACGAAATAACCCTGAACGACCTTGACATCCCTTGGAATTTTTATTTCATAATGATGACAACCCCCATTTGCTTAATCCGATGGCTGATGAACAATGGTCTGCTTAAACCATTTGTGTTGTGCTGCCACTGCCGGTGCCCATGCGCACTACGTCCCGATCCCGGAATAGACGGCTGTACATGGAGATGTACCCAAAATGGGAAACATACATTTTCGGTGCCGAAAATATCCTTCTTCAGTCGGAGTCATTTGTTCATCCCTGACATTCTCCAATTTGTATACGGTTTTGCACAAGGCCTTCCACTGTACCGATTAGCCAGAAATTCAGGCATGAATTACAAGACTACCGCCGTTAACTGGGCTTCTATGATTAGGGAGATTTTCAAACAGTGGGTTAATGACAATCTACGAAATGTTAAACTCCAAGGGGAAGTAGAGATTGACGAATCGCTGTTTGGAAGACGCTGTAAGTATCACCGGGGTGCCCAGAAGGGGATCCGAGTATGGATTTTAGGTATGGTAGAAAGGGCGACGAACTGTCTACTGCTGTTTCCCATTGATAACCGGGATGCCAATACTTTGATAACTTTAATCGAAAAACATGTGGAAAAGGGGTCAACCATATACACAGACCACTGGGGTGCATATGCCCGTCTTAACACTATCGGTTATACTCATTTCAGTGTTTGCCATAAGTACACATTTCAGCAAACCTACCGCAATGCAAGTAATGGGGAGGAGGTGAGTGTCAATACCAACAGGATTGAGGGTGCCTGGACACATGCCAAGGGCCACTTCCGCAAAATCAATGGAACATCTCTCAATAACTTTGAAGGACACTTAGCGGAAATACTTTTCCGGAATCACAACCGACAGGGAAGTTCTTTCTTATCGATAACACAGGCCATTAAAGCGGTATATAACCTTAACACCGACCCCGTGTACACCTACACGACGCCCCTCTTTGCATCTTGGAATCCACATCACCGTGACAAAATAATCAGCAGCATCGCCAGTGACGAAATATCTTCTGCGGTAAGTACCTATATTACAATACCTTGCTTTACATAACACGTAACCGTTACTTCCCCTTTTACATAAGCAATAATGGTATACATTTCCATCCACATTTCAGAATGACACCGACTTCATGAGTGACCGAGACGTTTCCGATAATGAAGTCCATGCCAGCGAGGAGTCGGAAAATGAGGTAGAAAATAAATAATCATAACTGCATACCAATACCATCACATATAAATGTATCGCCACTTCCTACCATTGACTACACATTGCTCCATAGGGTTCCACTTCTACACCGGGAAGGCGATCCACCCAGGCCAGCCCACCATTGTATGATTCCCCCTCACCAAGTAGAGTAACAATAACGAAGAAGGTACTCACATTTTGTAAATTTAAGGCACACAATGAAGTACAATAAAGTAATCGTATGAATTACGTGGTTAATTTTTTAATGTTTAAAAGGGAATAACACTTTATTATGTCGCCAATTTTAGTTGAACATTGACACCATAAAATACCACCTTCAACGTCCTTTATTATTAGGCGCATCTGCCCAACCGCAGAAGATCACACTCCGTGGTGGTGTCAGAATCCTCCAACTCCCAACTGCAGGTATAACTGTTATTGTACATTAGTTTTTTCTTATAATGAAAGTCGGTAACTTCCAAGAGAAGGAAAGGGAATCATTCGGAAGTCAATACATTCACTACAAATTTGCAGACTAAATACGCATGGGCGCCCTTTTCCTTTTCCATAAATGTTTACTGCATATCACAATGTAACATACATCGTTGTAATGGGAATTGGAAAAAACGCACTCACATACTGCACTGCAAGTTAAGGATAAGCAAGTGTTTAAGGAATTACATTAGAAATTTGCAATAACATATTAATTATAACTATATTGAGAAAAGTCAGAAATGAAGTATGTCGGAAGTTGTGTTTCAATAATATAAATATGTATTAAAATGATGTAATATTTGGCCCTCTCGTTCAAATGGGAAATGTAACAGTAAGAAACCTTATGCATAGCAAACGGATACGGACATCAGTGTTCATACAGACGATTCCTCCACCGTAGAGGTCCCACCATTGGTACGTGAAGATGTCCCCCCCCCCCCCGGTGTGACATTACGCAAACGAAAGGTACACTATCATATAATTTATTTGCGTTTATTACATAAACACATGTTATAAATTAATTAAATAGCCATACAGATGAAATAAAATGCTTTGATTTTTGTCCTATTAGGCAATAATTACTGAAATTTATTAAAGTATTTACATAGACAGTTTTATAAACCGGATTATTCGTTTTCATGTAAGTGTACAAGGTTCCTTGCCATCAAATATATATACTCCCCCTACATATCCGCCTATTTTCCGATAGAGTTCAGTTCGGAAAGATAGGAACAGGAGGGCAAAAAATCGGAAATCGTCCTTCCTTTGTCCAATTGAGTGACAGCGCTTTCGAATAAATATCAACTATGCCTATATTTATTTCGTTTTATTCATTTTCCGACTAAAAGCCGATCCGCATTTTTGTAGCAACTCATTTCCCGTAAGGAATGTATTAGTACTGTTGAAATTTATTACAGGGCGTACAAATAGGTCGGGTCCGAGCTAAAAGCAGAGTATGCCGAAAAGGTCCTTGATGGATTCTATCTGAAAAGTTTAAAGCATTTAATAAAGGAGGAGCAAAAAGTATGGCAATGCGAGGGGTGTAAAATTAACCATCCCTCACAACATCAACACCCCTGTTTAACTTTTGGGGCTATCGAGAGAGTGAGGTGGTTCTTCAGCGATGTGGTACAATCGCTGAAGCACGAAGAGACCATAGAAACGTGCCTTGAGTACGTTAAAGACTATGATCCATTCAACCCCGATGATGGAAATTTCGACCATTACAATTCTATAGAATGGTTGAAAAATAATTATTTGACCAGATAAAAATTGGAGTTCCTAGAAGAAACATTAAAAGTTACAATGTCTTGAAGTTCTGTAGTAGCAGTGTAGTAGATCCATCAAAACTTCACATCCAAGAAAAAATTTAAATAGTAAATATTTCCAATCATTCAATGAAAAGATATGTCTGTTATCTTGTTCAGGGAACTTACCTGTGCTATTTGTCAACGTTAGTATTCCATACTTTCACTATAAGACCTTTAAAAGAGCGATTGAAACTCTCAAAATATGTCCACTGCTCACAGAGGACTATTTACTATATAGTTAATTTGAAAACTTGGATTTTATTTAAATACGGAAAATGAATATTTTCCAAAAAATATGTTATGTTCTTTTAGGAAATAAAATTGTGGAATGAATGTGGAATGAATCATTATCATTTATGATATGTGAGAGAACTTTAAAAACGGAAAAGGTATTCGTTTTCGTTTTTATTTACCTTTATTCAAATGAAATCATATTTCGTTTTATTCAAATTTCTTATTTTTGTACATCATTCGTGCTTCAAAGCCAAATAATTTCAATATTTTTCTATTTTTGATGATTGAAAAATATATTTTGTTACTAATTCAAAATAAAAATGTAAACTTGGTATTGTGTTATCATTTTTGAGTGAATTTTAAAAACATGGATGAGAGCTCAGTTTTGTCTCATCATGATGGAGCAAAGTAACAGATGAAGTGGACCAGCTTAGAAGATCACGTGACGTCCTTTTCCCGTCCCTTTTCCCGCCCCTTTTCTCGTAGGTAAGATGGCGTTGCCGGTTGTGGTTTTTCTGCTGCTGGTTTCATCGGTTAGAACTAAGAAAGTCCTTTTTGGAGAGGCATGTCACTCCACTGCGAATCACAAGTGGAGTTGTAAAGGATATGAAAAGGGGACAGTGATAACACATATGATAGGTTTCCCTTATATACGAGCAACTCAACTTGTGTTGAATGGGGGTTCCGCGATTCATTTAAATGGATCTCTATTTCCAAACTTAGTTATAATTCAAGGAGGAAGCACAACCTGTGACTCAATTCTCAACCCAGTTTTACCATTCAGATTGTATCCTTCCGGCGATGAATGTGGTAATTGATTTTTTCACTAATTTTTACATTTTCAAATAAACAAATTTACGAACAGATATAATGTTTAACAAACAATACATCGCTGTCTGGTAAAGGTTGACACCTAAGAGATCAAGGACCATTTATATTGGTGAAATATTTCACACGTAAAAAACAAAAATGTATCCAGAATAATGAGAGTCTAGCATAACAAATTAAATTATGTTCTTTTGTCATATTTTCAATAAGCTCTGTTTTGAAATGTCTTTTTATACACAGTAATATATTACTTATTCTTTAAATCCATTGTTTTTTTTAACTTTTTTATTTTTTAAACTAAATAAAATTCACCCACAGCAATTCAGCATATGACCGTGACACCCAACTCATCAAAGATCAGAGGCTCAACCAAGACTACGTCCGCATCGAGTGGAGCCACCACCTCCAAGACTACGTCCGCATCGAGTGGAGCCGCCACAACCAAGACTACGTCCGCATCGAGTGGAGCCGCCACAACCAAGACTACGTCCGCATCGAGTGGAGCCACCACCTCCAAGACTACGTCCGCATCGAATAGAGCCGCCACAACCAAGACTACGTCCGCATCGAGTGGAGCCGCCACAACCAAGACTACGTCCGCATCGAGTGGAGCCGCCACAACCAAGACTATGTCCACATCGAGTGGAGCCGCCACCACCAAGACTACGTCCGCATCGAGTGGGGCCACCACCACCAATACTACGTCCGCATCGAGTGGAGCAACCACCATCATGGAACCAGAGCCACTTGTACAAAGTAAGAAGCTTGATGTTATGCTCTTGTTTATTTAAAGCTGATTTTTAGTTATTCTTTCTCTTTTGAAACTGATATTTCCAGAAAGTTGATTTGAAAAAAAGAAATTTCAAAGCGAAATTTGAATCATCATGTATCGCATAGATTTTCTTTTAAATGATAACATATATTTTAGTATTCAATAGATTCAAATTTGATTTCAAGCTTTTTTTCTTTAATGTAGTTTTTAATTTTCTTTTTTTCAGGTTCCTCGCACACTCTCCAAGGCACGATGAACGATGGTATAATAGGTTTATATTTAGCTATAGTAGGATATTGTATTACAGTAGCTGTTGCTTTAATTTTAATGATAATTTACGTAAGAAAAAGAATTCGTAATAGGTACTCTGAATTACATTTTACTCAAGAATTAAATGAGCAAACAACTGAAGAAGACGAAACTCAAAGGTAGATAATTAAAAATTTCAACCTTGTATTGGTATTTTTAAACGTTTCATTGATACATGAAAATTATTTGTATTATTGAAATAATTGTTGATGAATGTGTTTTGCAGTTCTCGGTGAAGTTACGAGCATGTTAGCCCTGCTCATAATCATCATCATCCTCATCGCTTCCCGCAAGATAATCAAGTTCATACGCACTAGACTCGCTCATGTTCATCGACTCAATTCCCCCCTGTTTATGTCTCCATTGGAGTTAACTTCATCAACCATGATTACTCCCACCTCCACTCCTATTACCTCAACAGCCACAGCCACCACCACAACCACAACTACTTCCACTACACGTCCCTCAACCGCCACAGCCTCTACCGCCACAGCCTCCACCTCTGCTCCACCGAGGTACTTCACCAGACAAGTTAGACGGCAACTCGAAACCGAGTTTTAAGTAAGGGAAAACAAATGTTCTGTTTCGTGTAACCGTGTAATATTATGATAGTAAGAACATTTATTTTTTCCTTATCACATTATGGTTAACCAAAATGGTCTTGAGTTTTGTTTTAAAAAAATTAAATAATGATTTTCTTTTATGTAAAAAAAGTTTCAGCTATTTTTGTTAAGTTTATGTTCTTTTTTATTTTTTTTAAAAACATGTGAAAGTGGTTACTAAGTTGTTCTGAGTGACCTTTGAAGTTTTTTCTATGTCTAGTCACTGTTTGAATGTTGTTGTTTTTTCAAACTGATTCTGTGATCTGTGATCTGTGATATAATATTTAAAGGTGCTGTGATTTAAATTTAAAAAATGTGTGATTTTATTAATTAAAGGTGCTGTGATTTGAATAAATAAATGTGAGATTTTTAAATTAAAGATGCTGTGATTTAAATCGAAATGAGTGATTTTTTAAATGAAAAGAAATCTGTTTTTGAGTTTTTACATCTTGAGATTATTTTCTATACATGTTTTTATCATAATATATCATCCACATTTTTCAATTTCAATTTCTATTTTAAACTAGACAACTTTTTAAAAAAAACTTTACTCTTTTTCGTGATTAAACTTCAAAAGATATTTTAGAAGTAATTTATTGTAGTTTTTTAATATTAAAAACAAGTTTTAAACTTACATGATAGTATTTTAAATATATATATATATATATATATATATATATATATATATATATATATATATATATATATATATATTTATATCGATATTAAACATTTTAAGATGGAAAACATGTTAGTTTTATTATTTTTTAAAAGATGAAGCTAAGTGTTAAGAGGTAATCATTTTTTAGTTGTTTATTTTTGTTTGTTTCTTTTACATACCCTTTTTTCTGTTTTGTTAATATTCAAAATAATAGTTTTTCAATTAATGTGGTTGAACGTAAAATGAAAAGACGTAAGAAATCATTTTAGTTTGCTTAAAGCTTTATTTTCAAGTATCTGTTCAATGTTCAGTTTAGTTTACACATATTTTTGCATCTATTTTTTTCTGTTTTGTTAATATTAAAACAAGAGAAACCATTTAAAATCTAGGATTTTAATTAGGCAGGGATATGAAGATATTTTATGTAGTGAAATCCTTATAAAAAAGTTTCATTTTAGAATATTTTTGTACACGTTAATACCTCTGGTAAAAAAACAACAAAAACTTTTTGTTTTGAATATTGAAATGTTTTTGTAATAAAATTATATTCTCTTTATATCTTTTGTTCATGTTTGTTGTAGAAAGTTGTAATTCTGTATTGGAATCTTATTTCGTTACTAAAAATTCTATTTAAAATTTGTCAGTTTTTTTTATTTATTCGAGATAAGTCTCTAGTACAGAATTTCAACTTGTCAAAGGGAGATAATTCACTCAGTAGTCATGTCCTACCAGATGGAAGTGAAACTGGTCAAAGGGAGATAATATCACATAAAAACTTAAAACATGTTATCAATTTTTAATTTTTTATTCTTTTTAAAACATGATCTTTCAAGTCTTTATTTCATTTCTTCTAGAAGTTTTAATCTTTTTTCACCAGGTACTCCAAATTTTATCTTTTGCTTCACAAACATTGATTCTTTCCTTTTTCCACCAGTCTTTTCAGTTTTCTTCCCCATTCCAAATTCAAATAAATCTTTTAGGATGCCATGCTTCCATGTAGTGTCGTAAGCTTTTTCTAAGTCGAAAAAGATGGACACAGCATGTTGTTTGTTAATAAATGCATCACGAATAAATGATTCTAAGCGAACAAGATGATCAGTGGTACTACGTTGTTTGCGGAAATCACATTGAATATCAGTTAGTAATTTATTAGTTTCCAAGTACCAAACTAGACGATCATTGATCCTCCATTCCATAGTTTTACATACACAACTTGTCAAGGCTATAGGACGGTAGTTGGAAGGGTCTGTATGATCCTTCCCAGGTTTTGGGATTGGCACAATAGTAGCATTGTGCCAACAAGATGGAAATTCACCTGTTTCCCATATATGATTAAATACATGAAGTAGAACCTCAAGGCAAGGTTCCGGTAAATGTTTAAGAAGCTGATAATGGATTTCATGAGGGCCGGTTGCTGTATCATGAGCTTTAGAAAGTGCAGTTTTGAGCTCTGACAAGGAGAAGTGTTCATTATAATCTTCTCCATTGTCAGATTTGAAATTAAGTGGTCGTTTTTCCTGTACCTTTTGGTACTTTTGGAAAGCAGGGACATAATTTGCAGATGTAGAATTTTTAGAGATTGTTTCAGCCAACTTATTGGCAATGTCAGATTTTGATGTAAGAAGGTCATCATTGACCTTTAGATGTTTTATTGTAGATTTGGAACCTTTGCCTTTAATTCTACTAATCATATTCCAGACTTTGCTTATAGGTGTTCTGGAATTGATCTTAGAGACATAGCCTCTCCAAGATTCGCGCTTTTGTTGGTTGACTGTGCGTGCCTTGCGACAGTCATCCAAGTTAATTCTTGTAGGTTGTTTACTGAGCTTGCATTCAGCGTTTTTACGCGCCTTAATGGCAGTATCGCATTAAACCATGGCTTGTGAATGCGTGGATTTGCCCAGGTTTTAGGGATAGCTTCAGTTGCTATATCAATGAGACCTTAAGAAAAGGCCTCAACAGGATCAGTTGCATTAACTATTTCATCAAATATAATACGATCACGACATAGGGCAGAATATGGTCCCCAATCAGCCTTGGATTGTGCTCCTCAGGAATAGCTGATGAGGGTTCTAATACAATTGGGAAGTGGTCGCTCCCACATGTATCCTCATTGACTGACCATGAGAAGTCATGTAAAAGGGATGCATCGGTTACTGATAAATCTATAGCTGTATATGATCCTGTAGCAGGATGTAGATATGTGTTTGAACCATCATTTGGGTAAGGAAACTTTCGAGTATTTTACCCCTAGAGTCTAGGGTATTACTACCCCAGAGGTGATTGTGACTGTTGAAGTCACCCATGATAATAAAAGCTTTAGGTAATTGGGTAACAAGTAGTAGTAAGATCTTGAGATGGTGGAATATATATAGAACAGAGAGTTACAGTTTTTAATTGCTTGTAGGCAAGAAAGGGGTTGAGTTTTTAATGTCATGGACGGCCTTAAGGATGGCCTTAGCTTCTGCAGTGAAGATGCTGCTGCCATCATGCAGCCTTGAAGCATATGTTGTTGAAGGAGTCACAGTTGCTGCTGCAACTGTGGATCCATCCCTAGAGCCGTCAGTGTAAATTGGTTTATAATCTGCGAAAAAAATCACGTAGTTCAAAAAATGCCTGTTGAAATATTAATTGGTCTGTATTTGATTTTTTATGAGTAGATAGAGAGAGGTTTACACGGGGCCTGACCAGCTGCCATGGCAGAGCGGTAAGCAGACCGTGCTCTGCCATTGTTGTTGGGTTAATATCAGAATCTTCAACATGATGTTGAAGTCTGATACCGAGTGGTGAAATTGCTTTAGGTTTTAAGTTATACAACTGCTGGTATTCTGGATTGAATACGCAGTTGTATGCAGGATTACAAGGGTTGACTTTAAGTTTGGTTATATATTGAAGTGCTAGCTTGATGCGCCGATCTTCAAGAGATGGCTCATCAGCTTCAACGTAAAGGCTTTCAACAGGTGAAGTTCTGAAGGCCCCAAGACAAGCCTGAGACCCTGGTGATGGATTGTGTCTAGCATTTTAATAAAAGAGGGGCGAGCAGATCCTTATATTATGGATCCATAATCAAGTTTGGAGCGGATGAGTGATCGATAGAGATGAAGAAGAGTTTCTTCATCTCCACCCCATTTATTATTTGAGTGAGTGAGTGAGTTATTGTTTAACGCCGCTTCGGCAGTATTGCAGCCATTAGCGGCGAGATATTTAATTTATTAGCCTAATTTAAAAAATAAAATTGCTATTGAAAAACAGAGCACGGCACGATGGCCGTAAAAACATCAGCGTATTATCACAAGTTGAAAAATAGAGCCATGGCCTCTGTAGCTCATCAGGAGATAATAAGTGGGGTATGTTATGGAGTGGACTTTATAGCAATGGTCAGATAATGGAATGTAGTAATAAGAATTAACGCCGCTTCGGCAGTATTGCAGCCATTAGCGGCGAGATATTTAATTTATTAGCCTAATTTAAAAAAGAAAATTGCTATTGAAAAACAGAGCACGGCACGATGGCCGTAAAAACATCAGCGTATTATCACAAGTTGAAAAATAGAGCCATGGCCTCTGTAGCTCATCAGGAGATAATAAGTGGGGTATGTTATGGAGTGGACTTTATAGCAATGGTCAGATAATGGAATGTAGTAATAAGAATCTAGGTAGTGAAACGATTAAAGCAGTTTAAAAATATTTTGTTACCATAACTTTGCCAATCTGCTATATATATGTGTTGAAAGAGCAACACAAAGCTTGGAAATAAATTGCTGGTATGAAACATATAATAATGTGGTGGAGAGATCATACTATTTTTAAAGATCGTACACACATTATATAATAATGAATATACCGGGTACAATTCTTTGCATACAATTCAACACTGTAAGCTATTGCAATAATGGCCTGGGGCTGTAGAAGAAAATGAAAAAAACCTTTTTAGGTCATGACCCCTGTTAATTATTATCAAAATTGGTTACACATAAATCAACATTCGTTATGAATATCATACACCTTTGCATTATATTGTTTTAATTCTTAATTGCATTATGGCAATACCAACATTTATTACATAATGAATAGGAGCCTCAGTTTTTGAAAATCCCATTTCTCATAGGCTCCATTTCAATACTTAATAAATTGGTGAATTTTTTTTAGTAAATTCTTTTTTACCATTTCTTATAGGCTCCTTTTCAATATTTGATAAAATGGTGATATTCTATGAATAGATTCTTTTTTAGAGTCAGTGGAAGACTAAAGCAGTCTCACGCACAGTCTACGATAACACAGTGCTGCACAGTAGTTTGAAGTAACCTGAAACCTCTGTGTAACTATCAGTTTTCATTCTTCTGCCAGGAAGAGGTCAACACAATGCAATTACATAACATGCAGACACTGGACTCACAGCCAGTAAAATTTATATGTTAGATGCAGTTTTTCCTACAATTAATTATTTTTCTGTACTGGAGAAGATGATGAAAATAGGTGTGATGTCACAATCTCATATAGCTACTTCTTTTATAGTCCTATGTTATCACCAGTCATCACTAGTCATATTCAGTTCACATATCTCATGTAAAATGAAAAAATTTAATTCCTCTTCAAGTTATTCCTTCAAAGGGTATTCAATAGTTCTCATTTCAAATAGATTCACATTAAACATGTCCATGATGTAGACATCTATCTCATTTCTTGTTCCTATTGAATAAAATTAACTGCAAAGTTAAGAGAAAACTTAATCAGAAATAAAGTATAAAATATGATATAAATAAGGTATACCAAATTGACTCGTACTGGAAATTCTCAATAATTAATTAATTAATTCTCCAAATAATTACACAATATCATGAGATATTAAAAAACTTCATTATTTACTCTTAAATTACAAAGAACATAATATTAGATTTAATAAAAGATTCTGTATTAAGTCTTTAGAATACTTTTAGACTTGTGTACCTTTATCAGCAAATTCACTTGCAAAATAAAAATAATTACTCATATGTGAAATGTGAGACAAAGATAAAATATGACTTATAATATTTGTTAGACCTCCAATTCTAAGTTTTTAATTCTAAATATCTCTTTTTCATCAGACATATTATATTCTCAAAGCACATGTTAGAACTCTCACATCAGAAAGATGAAATGCCTTTAACTCAGCTGTTTTCTTTAAAATTACCTCCCTTACCTAATTACTGATTGAAGTGCACATATAATCTCAGAAAGATGCTGTAAACTGAAATAGGCTTTTAGGTTATGATCTCTGTGACCCAATTTAGAATCCCTTACAGCTAAGGAGTCTGTACATAAAATTTCAGCTCGCTTGAGCCATTGGGACTGGAGATGAAGATGAAAATAGCATTTTAGGTCATTGCCTCTGTGACCCAATATTTGGAGTCTCACTGTCACCAAATTTATAATTTAGAATCCCCTTCAGTCAAGGAGTATGTACATAAAATTTCAGCTCTCTACATTCATAGGGACTGGAGAAGATGATGAAAATATTTTCTTTTAGGTAATGACCCCTGTGAGCCACACTTGGGGTCACAGGGTCACCAAATCTACAATTTAGAATCCCTTTCAGCCAAGGAGTCTGTACATAAAATTTCAGCTCTCTGGAGTCATTGGTTCTGGAGAAGAAGATGAAAATAGCTTTTAAGGTTATGACCCCTGTGACCCACATTTGGGGTCACAGGGTCACCAAATTTACAATTTAGTATCCCCTTCAGCCAAGGAGTCTGTACATTAAATTTCAGCTCTCTGGAGTCATTGGTTCTGGAGAAGAAGTCGAAAAAGCGAAAAGTTTACGGACGGACGGATGGACGGACGCCATCCCATGCCATAAGCCCATCGGGCCTTTCAGGCCAGATGAGCTAATAAAAGCTGATAATGAAAAGTTAAAATTTACAATTTGTCAATAAGGTGTATAGCCTTCAAAAAATCTAAAACATGATGCTCACCGAAATGAGTAAAAACTTGATTGATTGAAATAGAAGGATAAAAAGTTTCCCTGATATGTGCAGTGTCCCAACACTCACATAGAATGTGTTTGATTGTGAGAGGACACTGACAGGGTATACATACTGGGGGATCTTCCCCCTTTAAAAGATATGAGTGAATAAGATGAGAGTGTCCAATACGACATCGTCGTAGGACACAAGCTTCCTGCAGGGTAAAAGTGGCTAGAGATTTGTAACCTAAATGAGGTTGAATAGTGTGAAGTTTGTTATGATGTTGTTGGTCCCATTGGGACTTCCAACGTTGTTTAATGTAAGCTTTAATAGCAGGTTTGGAATCCGTATATGGAACTTTGGTAGGAGAAATATGTTTGAGGTTTAATGCTGATTTAGCAGCTGAGTCAGCTTTGTTATTACCTCTAATACCCATATGGCTAGGAAGCCAGCAGAAGACGATGTCGCATTGGAGACAAGAATTATGAAGTAATAAAATATCCCTGATAATTGGGTGATCACTCTTACAGTTTTTAATTGCTTGTAGGCAAGAAAGTGAATCGGAAAAAATAATGTAATTATTAGGGGTTGAGTTTTTAATGTGATGGACGGCCTTAAGGATGGCCTTAGCTTCTGCAGTAAAGATGCTGCTGCCATCATGCAGCCTTGAAGCATATGTTGTTGAAGGAGTCACAGTTGCTGTGGCAACTGTGGATCCATCCTTAGAACCGTCAGTGTAAATTGGTTTATAGTCTGCGAAAAAATCACGTAGTTAAAAAAATGCCTGTTGAAATATTAATTGGTCTGTATTAGATTTTTTATGAGTAGATAGAGAGAGGTTGACACTAGGGCTGCAACGATTCACTACGATGTATCGAAAATCGATACAAACTAAAGACATCGAAAATCGATTCATGAATCAAAATTTCGATTCGATTCACATTAATTTTTTTCATGCTAAAATAATAAAATGTCACCTGATTTTATTACAATTAGATCGTGAAATTGCAATCGCGAGCGATGACAAGTCACATGTGAACGGGAGACCAAGTTCAGTGTCTACAATATGTAACGTAGTCAATGATTGGTTTATATCCTCAACTTTCGAGATTCTCGGCCAATCAGCGTGGCTTATACATTTCTCTTAGCAACGCCGCATAGCAACGATCAAAATGGCGGAGCCAAAGTTAAAGGACCCCCCCGCTAATTTTAAATCAAAAGTATGGAACCATTTTGGCTTCAGGATAGAAACACAGGTTCGCGACATCGCGACCTGTTGACTTTGCTTCGCAGATGTAAAAACTAAGGCAGGGTCTACTACAAATTTGGCCCAGCACCTGAAACGCAAGCATGAAATATGCGAAGCTGCAAAACCTGCACCGCGAAGTGATGAGCGTGAACGATCGAAAACGGTTACGGGTCAGTTGAGACTAACGGACTTAATGCCCAGACTGTCTGATAGCAGGAAAAAAGCAATTACTAAATCAATTGGTGGATACATCGCTTTCGACATGCGCCCCTACTCATCCGTGCAGAACGAGGGATTTAGAAACATGATCAAGGTACTTGAACCCCGATATTCAATTCCAAGCAGAACGCATTTTAGCAAAGTTGTATTGCCCGAATTGATGGAGACTGTGAAAACAAGAGTTACAACACATTTGAACAATGCTGAAAGTGTTTCAATAACTACAGATTCATGGACGTCTCGTGCCACTGAAAATTATGTAGCTGTTACAGCGCATTTTATTAACAATAATTGGGAAGTGGAAAACTTTACTCTCCAAACCAGAAAATTCAGTGAGGCACACACTTCTGAGAATTTATCCAAGGATTTGATAGATACTGTGAAAGAATGGAAATTGGAGAGGCATGGGGTTGGGCCAGCTGTCACTACCGACAATGCGAGCAACATTGTACGAGCAGTAAAGGAGTCTGGACTTCATCCTCACATCGGATGCTTTGCTCACACGCTGAATCTTGCAACCCAACGTGGACTTAAAGTGAATCAAATGGACAGACTTCTCGGAAAGGTTAGACGAGTTGTTGCATATTTTCATAAATCAACGTCAGCTACGAGTTGCCTTTCTGTGATGCAGAAAAAATTGGAAATACCAAATCACAGACTGATAATGGATGTCGCTACAAGGTGGAATTCCACGTTCGAAATGCTCTGCAGGTATGTCATTGAATCAATCTTTCTTCTGGTATTATACTAGTACTAAAACAATTTACATTACCTTGCGTTTACACTTTGTAAAACTATAAAACAATCGAAAAAACATTGAAGACTAGAATATATACTTAACAAAAAAAGTTTTGGATATTAGAAATTTATTAATAATATTTCATTAACGAGCAAGTTTCAGAATATATAATATTTTTCCAAATTTCATAATTTTCAAATATCCCTAAATATTTTTCTCCAGTATAATATATATATGCTTATTACTTGGACAGATTTTCAATTTCTTAACTGTTTGAAAAAGTTGTTATTTTGCTTATTTAGAAAATTATGGAAATTATGGAAAATTAAAATGAATTTTGATGGAAATATTTTTCTTTAATGTATTTTACAGGTATGTAGAACAGCAGGCTGCTGTTTTTGCTGCCATCATCGAACTAAAAAAGAATTTGAAAGATCTGGTCACTTTGTCGGATGTTGACATCAGCAACATTGAAGATGTACTCAACATTCTGAAACCGATAAAAACCGTAACAACCATGATGTGCAGTCAGACACACCCAACACTCTCACTGATTCACCCATTGAAGGAAATGTTGCTTCGACATCTAGATCCGACAGGTAGCCAAGATGACAACACCCTTATCACTGAAGTAAAGAAGGCCATCTACTCAGACCTTAAGTCAAGGCAAGATATATACAAATTATAATATATGTATAATATTAATTGCTATATGTAAATGATAAATAATAATAAATTAATATAATACTAAAATGTAGATCTGTAGAATACTACAATAATAGATTATGATTTTCATGGATACAAATTTGTAAACTCAACTTCAATTGTTTTTATTTAAGAGTATATGAAAATATCATGCTTAAATGTAATCTAGAGTTAATGAAATTATCAGGTATTTAACAAGTGTATATGAAAATATCATGCTTAAATGTAATCTAGAGTTAATGAAATTATCAGGTATTTAACAAGTGTATATGAAAAAAAAAGTTGAATTAATTATAATAAATATCATTATGTAACACATGTTATATATATTATATATATATATACAAACAATTTCTATTTACTCTATTTACTTTCAGGTACACAGATAAGGTCATCTTTGATTTCCTTCTACAAGCTTCTGTTGTGGATCCGCGCTTTAAGAGTCTCCCATACATCGATGATGGTCAGAAACACGAGGTTTATTCCATGTTGGCAACTAAGATCGTAGACTACTCAGAGACACAGTCTCTTGATGAGGTAAGGCCTAAAACAATGGTGTGGTTCCGATATCAAACCTAACTTAATTTTTGACATTTGAAACTTGTGCTAGTAGACTTGAATACAAAATATGAATACACTGGTGCCTGAAAAGAATGAAAATGGCAAAAATAATGAAATGATTGTATTATGTGAAATGAATTGTCAAAATGTCCCCACAAAATTTATTTAAAAAATAAATAAAATGCCAGCTACTACCCTAGTTTTGAAATTTAGGAAATCAGAACCACAACATTATTTTTTGGGGCCTAAATAATACACTTTACACAAGGCCATTTGGAATTAAATACTTATGATATAGCTTCTGTTTAATGAAAATATATGTGTATTGTGTAAACCTCGAGCTCAGCTGCAAAAGCCTGCGATCTTAATTAATCATGAATGGCACATTATGAATCTTATATCTTATCTTATATATGTTAGAGAGTGAATGCTGTGCGTAACTGTTATTTTTTGTTTTTATTAAAAATAAGTTTATTCATCTCCAGGCTGTCACTGTGAAGAAGGAACCAGATGATGCCCCAGATCTTCCTCATATAGATGTTGCTGCAGCCAACTCTGCTGATGATCTGTCACCAGATTCAACACCTGCAAAGATCCTAAAAAGAGAAGTTCTTCAAGTAATTTCCCAACCTCACAACTCAGCACTTTCTGACTTGTTTGGTGATGTGTTTGTAACCAAGGTTGAGCCAGGGAAAACACTGTTTGAAAGAGCTGAGTTGGAGATTCAGAACTTCAAAAAGGAACAACCCCTAGATTTGAAAGACAGTCCTTTGTTGTGGTGGAAATCGAGGGAAGTACAGTATCCTTTGATTTCCAAGTATGCCAAGTTCTGCCTTGGGATTCCTGCAACTAGTGTTGCAAGTGAGAGAGTTTTCTCCACTGCTGGTGATGTGGTGACAGCACAGAGAGCTTGCCTCTCAAGTGAAAATGTTGACATGTTAGTGTTTTTGTCTAAAAACATGACAGCGGCTGACTTACTTTGATGTCCCAATCTTTCAAGTTTCAGCATAATGAATTTAATGCTCATGTTTCCAATTCAAATTGTTATTGTTTATAAAGTTTATTAAAGTTAATGAGTTTTCATGGTTTTTTGTTTTTCTGTAGTGTTAAAAAATCGAATCGAAATAAATCGAATCGAACTGTTAAAATAAAAAAATCGAATCGAACTTGTCTAGGTGAATCGTTGCAGCCATGGCGGAGTGGCAAGCAAACCGTGCTCTGCTATTGTTGTTAGGTCGATATCAGAATCTTCAACATGTTGTTGAAGTCTGATACCGAGTGGTGGAATTGCTTTAGGTTTTAAGTTATACAACTGCTGGTATTCAGGATTGAATACGCAGTTGCATGCAGGATTACAAGGGTTGGCTTTTAGTTTGGTGATATATTGTAGTGCTAGCTTGATGCGCCGATCTTCAAGAGATGGCTCATCAGCTTCAACGTAAAGGCTTTCAACAGGTGAAGTTCTGAAGGCCCCAAGACAAGCCTGAGACCCTGGTGATGGATTGTGTCTAGCATTTTAATAAAAGAGGGGCGAGCAGATCCATATATTATGGATCCCTAATCAAGTTTGGAGCGGATGAGTGATCGATAGAGATGAAGAAGAGTTTCTTCATCTCCACCCCATTTATTATTTGCAACGACCTTTAAAAGGTCTTATACCTTTAAGCATTTAGCTTTAAGGCTTTTAATATGTGGGATAAATGATAATTTACTATCAAGAAACTTGGCCTCAGGAACGACTTTGATTGGAGTTTTATCCAGAAAAAGTTCTTGATCTTGGTGCATTTTGCGCATATGCAAAAATGCACACAAGATGTTTTAGCTTTGGAAAATTTGAAACCGTTTTCGAACGACCATTGATGGATTTTATTGAGGCAGGGTTGCAATTGGCGCTCGATTGATGGCATATTTTTACCTCTTCAGGAAACTCAAAATCGTCCACAAAAAGTGAACCATCTGTATGATCATTTAAAACTTTAACCAAGCTGTTGATTTTAATGCTAAATAATGTGACAGATAAAATGCTACCTTGTGGGACACCCATTTCTTGATCAAAGAAATCAGAAAGGGTGGAGCCCACGCGCACTTTTAATTGGCGATCATGTAAAAAATTGGAAATAAGATAAGGCATACGACCTCGCAAGCCAAATTCAAATACATCTTTCAGGATGCCATGCTTCCATGTAGTGTCGTAAGCTTTTTCTAAGTCGAAAAAGATGGACACAGCATGTTGTTTGTTAATAAATGCATCACGAATAAATGATTCTAAACGAACAAGATGATCAGTGGTACTACGTTGTTTGCGGAAATCACATTGAATATCAGTTAGTAATTTATTAGTTTCCAAGTACCAAACTAGACGATCATTGATCATCCATTTCATAGTTTTACATACACAACTTGTCAAGGCTATAGGACGGTAGTTGGAAGGGTCTGTATGATCCTTCCCAGGTTTTGGGATTGGCACAATAGTAGCATTGTGCCAACAAGATGGAAATTCACCTGTTTCCCATATATGATTAAATACATGAAGTAGAATCTCAAGGCAAGGTTCCGGTAAATGTTTAAGAAGCTGATAATGGATTTCATGAGGGCCGGTTGCTGTATCATGAGCTTTAGAAAGTGCAGTTTTGAGCTCTGACAAGGAGAAGTGTTCATTATAATCTTCTCCATTGTCAGATTTGAAATTAAGTGGTCGTTTTTCCTGTACCTTTTGGTACTTTTGGAAAGCAGGGACATAATTTGCAGATGTAGAATTTTTAGAGATTGTTTCAGCCAACTTATTGGCAATGTCAGATTTTGATGTAAGAAGGTCATCATTGACCTTTAGATGTTTTATTGTAGATTTGGAACCTTTGCCTTTAATTCTACTAATCATATTCCAGACTTTGCTTATAGGTGTTCTGGAATTGATCTTAGAGACATAGCCCCTCCAAGATTCGCGTTTTTGTTGGTTGACTGTGCGTTGAACTTTAGCCTTGCGACAGTTATCTAAGTTTATTCTTGTAGGTCGTTTACTGAGCTTGCGTTCAGCTTTTTTACGTGCCTTAATGGCAGTATAGCAGGTTTCATTAAACCATGGCTTGTGAATGCGTGGATTTGCCGAGGTTTTAGGAATAGTTTCAGTTGCTATATCAATGAGACCTTTAGAAAAGGCCTCAACAGTTACATTGATTATTTCATCATATATAAAATGTTCACGGCAGAGGGTAGAAAATGTACCCCAATCAGCCTTTGAAAATTTCCAACGAGTATTATGCTCCTCGGGAATAGGTGATGAGGGTTCTAATACAATGGGGAAGTGGTCACTTCCACATGTATCCTCATGGACTGACCATGAGAAGTCATGTAAAAGGGATGCATCAGTTACTGATGAATCTATATCTGTATATGATCCTGTAGCAGGATGTAGATATGTGTTTGAACCATCATTGAATAGACATAAATCATTTTGGGTGAGGAAACTTTCGAGTATTTTACCCCTAGAGTCTAGAGTATTACTACCCCAGAGGGGATTGTGACCGTTGAAGTCACCCATGATGATAAAAGGTTTAGGTAATTGATTAACGAGTTGATCAATATCTTTTATAGTAAGATCTTGAGATGGTGGAATATATAAAGAACAGAGAGTTACAGTTTTAAATAATGATAAGCTGACAGCAACAGCTTGTAATTGTGTTTTTAATGGAATAACTCTGTGGATAATTCCATCACGTACTAAAATTGATGCACCCCCCTTAGCCCTATCAGCAGAAGGGGAGAAATAATTATAAAAAGTGAAAGGTCTCATTGCAACTTTATCAGATTCTTTAAGATGAGTTTCTTGAAGGCAAATAGCTTGGCGATTGTATTGTTGGGCAAACAAGCCCAATTCATTAAAATTGACCTTAAAGCCTCGACAATTCCACTGGAGAATCACCATAGATGCGAGGATAAAATAAATATTAAAAGCCTCATGATGTATAACTGGCGAAAGGCGACGGTCCACGGAGCGTACCCTGTGCCCCTTTTTGGCCGAGTTGTTTAGAGACGCTGTGTCTGATGCGTCCATAAGGACATCATCAGACTCAAGGTCAAGAGATCCATACTTGTTGTAGACCTCTACCACATTCTTGTGGCCTTTTGGAGTGCGGTTGGAATTGTTGGTTTTTGATTTGTTTGCAGTTTTGGAATTAGATTTTTGATTAGAGATATAATAATAATAATAATAATAATATGTGTTCTTATAAAGCGCACAAATCAAATCACTAGGCGATTTCTCTAGGCGCTGGATGATGAATGGAAATGAGTGACTGTTTATTGAAGCCCGTAGGCATTCTTGAAAAGCACAGTTTTGACATGAGATTGGAAGGATTCCACAGATGGTGCTTGGCGAATGTCAAATGGCAAGGAGTTCCATAGGACAGGGGCAATGTAGGAGAATTGTCTGTGTCCATATGTCTTCAATCTGACCTTAGGGACATTCAACTGATAGTTTGAACCAGATCTTAATGGCCGTGCTGGGACGTAGTGAATGAGAAGGTCTTTCAGATAGTGAGGTGCTTTGTCATTGAGGCACTTGAAGGTCAGACTGAGTATCTTATACTCAATTCTCTGGCGTACAGGAAGCCAATGCAAACTCATCAGGAGTGGTGTCACATGCGTGTGCTTTCTAGCTCTGCAGATTAGCCTTGCAGCTGCATTCTGGACTTTTTGCAGCTTATATACAAGGTCTTGGCGAATGTTGACCAAGAGACTACAACAATAGTCCAGGCGAGACAACACAAGAGCACGAACAAGGTGGTGGGTAGCATCGTATGTGAGCATATCGCGGATTGTGGCAATGTTCCTTATCTGGAAGTAGCAGGACTTGCAGATATAGTTGACATGTGTCTCCATAGATAATGACGAATCTAAGAAGACACCGAGATCCTTCACAGAGTCACTGAAAGGAACCGTTACATTTCCAACTACAAGTGAGGCGGCATCCACCTTAGAGCGGCTGTTTGGCGCTCCAGAAAGCAGAACTTCAGTCTTGCAGTCGTTCAATCTGAGCTTCCTGTTCATATGATATGATTAGGTTGTGGGTTTTGATTTGCTTTTGGCGTTGTTTGAGAACCTGTTGGTTTAAGAGGCTGTTTGAGGGATAGAAGTGGGAATGTCATGGTACCTATGGTTGAAGATGTTGCATTGCGCAACGTTTTTATGGTAGGTGGATCATTGATCCACTCAATGTCCGTCTGAGTGGAGACGGAGCATTTAGGGGCATTTGCTGAAGATACTATGGTTGAATAAGAAGGCTTTGGGCCCTCAGTAACAAGGCGTTTTGCTTCAGGGAAGGAAATGTTGTTGGTGAATTTTCCTTTTAGGATTTTAGACTCCTGTTGCCACCGTGGGCACTCCTTGGAGGAGTCCATGTGTTCGCCAGAACAGTTGGCACACTTGGGCAACTCCTTGCAGATGTTTGGATGGCTTTAATCCTCGGGTTTGCCACACTGTGGACAAACACGGTCATCGGCTTTGCAGGAGTTGCTTCCATGGCCAAACTTCTGGCACCGGTAGCAACGGAGAGGGTTAGGGATATAAAGTTCAGTAGTTCATTTCAGAAAGTAAAGAAAATAATTGTAAAGAGAGGTAGCAGCGTAAGAAGAAGGATAGCAAAGATGTGCGCAACCAAGTGCTTGGGCTGACCAGCCGATTGACCAGACCGGACCAATCTGGCCACCTGTCTAGATGAAGTCGGGGCCGAAGCAGTGTATTGGTCAGTGGTAGCATTCTGCTACACCGAGCCTCAACCACCAGGCATCCTTCCTCCACCCGTACAGGTCGCAGTCCACGGCAAACAGACTGCCCCTTTAAGTCGCCTCTTACGGCAAGCAGGAGGAACTGAGGGCCTATTCTAACCCGGGAACCCCACGGGGGATATCAAAGAGATGAATATCTTTGACAAACTAGTCAAAGAGAATGTCATTAAGCCAGAGATGTGTGGAATTTTGTATTTCACCAAGGGAAACATAACCTTCTCACTGGACAGAGTCCTAAAAACTCTCACGGTAGAGGAAACGTGTAAGGACGTGAAGCTTTGCTTAAGCATTACGGACATGAAAAACTTCACAGAGAAGTTAACGTTCGCAGATGTGCGGGCAAGTCATGAGATATTTCTACTCACCTACCAACATCTTTAAAGGTAAGTAACATATTTTTCCTTCTAAGATCAAGCCAAATGTTTTTAAAAAATATCAAGTTTATACTTCGATCGGTAATTATTAATTAATTATTAATATTCTTTTTTTTTCATTGATGTCAATGTTAAAAAAATCCTCTAAACTTCAATAAATCATATCTTTATTTTCTTTAATGAAAATTAAGCAAGATATGTGACTTATTAGTTAGAACAGGAACCAAATAATATGAATGTTTCTTTAATTGTTATGAAACTATTAATCACTTTTATTCATGATAAGCCTGACTTGAGTAAACAATATGAGGGTCGTTGGCGTGTCAAATATATATTACATGACAATTCGGGAGGGCAAAATATATGGCAGCAAGTTTGTATCTCATGGGTGATAATAACATTGTTTCAATATTAGACGATGACAAGACAAAAGTAACACATCGACCTTCAAACTTTTGGGATCAAAGGGGGTAAGATCAAAGGTTCCGCCCCTGTTTCCCACCCTTCGCACATTACTCATACTTTGCACGTGAAATTAATGAAGTGATGCTTATTTAGGATAAAATAATAACTATTTTAATTCACACGCTAAGGTTTCAACCATGAGAGCTGTGCTGCCTATTACTTGGCTATTGAGTGTTTTTCTGATTTCTGTTGATTGTGAAGGAGAAATTCCTTTATATCGATGTAAGAGGAATTATAACACACTGATTTGTCCACCTCGAAACGGCAGTACATATGTGCATCTATCTTGAGCAATCGATCGCAGAACCAACGGAATTAAACTTTTAGGTTCACGCGATCGATTGCATTTATTGCTATCTTTATTCCCAAACCTTAAGGTAAGAATTCTAATAAGTCTGATTAGAAAAAAGAACCGCTTGGATTTTTTTGTTTAGTGATTTAGTTGCTTGTATTTTGGTGACATAGAGCACTTGTTTTGTAATTTTTGTTAGTTGCATTTAGTTTTAATCAGTTATTGATAAAGATCATGGTTCGGAGGTTAAAGAAAAAAAAGCCCCTCATGCGCTCTCGTTGTTGTCTGATAATATCATGTTTTTAATGTAATTTAAAGTATCGGTTTTCAGTTCATCCACGGATTGGGAGTCCACTGTGATTACCTGGAGGGGGATCGCGCAGACTTGACATTAGATGTTAAATGTGAAGGTAAGGTGTTCTAATATATTTATATAATGATAATTTTATTGTTATTTAAGGTATATATATCACACCATCATTTCTGTTTTAGAAGAGACAACGTTCAAGTCTTGATTAGACATTCTGATTCATTGAGAGGGAAGCTGTTACTATGTCAGATATAATCTATCAATTTGCTGAAAAGCATTATTTGTCAGTTAACCTTTTTAATGGAGTGGTGTATATACACCTCACGAACTGGAATTCCAAAGGAGTCAAGAAGAGCATATCTATATCGATCGCAGAACCAACGGAATTAAACTTTTAGGTTCACGCGATCGATTGCATTTATTGCTATCTTTATTCCCAAACCTTAAGGTAAGAATTCTAATAAGTCTGATTAGAAAAAAGAACCGCTTGGATTTTTTTGTTTAGTGATTTAGTTGCTTGTATTTTGGTGACATAGAGCACTTGTTTTGTAATTTTTGTTAGTTGCATTTAGTTTTAATCAGTTATTGATAAAGATCATGGTTCGGAGGTTAAAGAAAAAAAAGCCCCTCATGCGCTCTCGTTGTTGTCTGATAATATCATGTTTTTAATGTAATTTAAAGTATCGGTTTTCAGTTCATCCACGGATTGGGAGTCCACTGTGATTACCTGGAGGGGGATCGCGCAGACTTGACATTAGATGTTAAATGTGAAGGTAAGGTGTTCTAATATATTTATATAATGATAATTTTATTGTTATTTAAGGTATATATATCACACCATCATTTCTGTTTTAGAAGAGACAACGTTCAAGTCTTGATTAGACATTCTGATTCATTGAGAGGGAAGCTGTTACTATGTCAGATATAATCTATCAATTTGCTGAAAAGCATTATTTGTCAGTTAACCTTTTTAATGGAGTGGTGTATATACACCTCACGAACTGGAATTCCAAAGGAGTCAAGAAGAGCATATCTATGAATTCCGATGTCTTCAAGACGCTACTAATGTCTGCAAACGACTATCTAGCAAAGGTAGAGGAGTTTGAGCTCCTCCAATTACCAGCAGACGTACCGGAACCGAACATTGCTGCTCCGTCACCTCCGTTGGTTGTTTCGCAACCAACTGGACACAATCGCCAACAGCCAACTGCTCAAACAACATCAAGCCACCAGCCTGACTCGCCTGTAACACAGATGTCAACTGCTCAAGGGCTGTCTGCTGTTGCCCACGGATCTACAGCTTATGCACAGGGGAGACCATACACACCAACTCCGATGAATCAACCACTTCAAGAAATGGCACCACCACCATATCCAACGACGACGAGGACTAAACCTTATACCCGCAAGTAATTTAGTATCTTAAAGTTATCCTGATCCTTCAATTGTTATACATGTAAGTAATTTAGCAATTTCATTGCTAATTAATCCTTCAATTGTTTACTTATATGTGAAAATTTGAATACTTTCTATATTTTTTAAGCACATATTAATACTTTCTATATTTAAGTACACATTTGTATACAATATCGAAGTGGGAATTTGTATTCTTGTATCATTAATTTGTATTCTATCATCTATTTGCATGTACTGTACATACAGAGGTGAGGTGAGGTGAGTTGGGGTTTAACGCCGCTTTCAAGAGTATTTCACTGATATCGCGGCTGCTAGTATTATGGCAGGGAGAAAGCCCGCAACGCCATGTGGCTATGCATTGCGGTGAAACCTGCGAGCATCGGTTGGAACTAGCGAACTATGGGTGGTACTGCACTGTAATTCAGTGTAGCATTGCACCCAAACCTGACTGTGTGTAGAACAGTTCTCTACTGCAGACAAAGTTGCCGTGCCCCTGGCAGGATTCGAACCCCGGACCTCTTGATCCGAAGACGAACGCGCTAACCACTGCGCTATCCCGCCCCCGTACATACAGATAGATAAATGATGTGAGTAATTTATGTATGTGAAAGTAGAATTTGATTTAATCTAAATTTTTGTTTCGAAAATTTATTCTAAATACAAGTAAATACAAGTAATTTTGCAGGCAAACAGTAGCAGTTTTGCGCTAGCAGTTTGAAGTTATCTCTACAACCTCCATTCATATGAAGATGAGTCTCACAACCCAATCTATGTCAACCATGGCACATGTCACAACCTCATCTATGTCAACCATGCTACAACCATGGTACATGTGGAGTGCTGAATAAACCTCAAAATCTGCTGAATAAAAACCATGGTTAAAATATCTGTGTTTTGTTATGATTACAGTGGGATATATATATGGTGAAACCAGTGATATGTTTTATTAACGCTTTGGCGTGTCACTAAGCCTGGAAGAACTAGATTAGCGTTTGGGGGACACCGCAAAAGCAGAGCAGCTCCGAAACTTAGGGTCTCGCCTTTCCCTGTTCCGCCTTCTCGTCAGCATTAATAAAATGGCAATTCTTTTTAACAAAAGTTTGTTCATTATTTGAGTTATTAATCTAATCATCACTGGGGTCACTTTTCACAAGTTTGTTCTTAAAACCTATTTCTTCTTTAAAAATTTGATCAAAGGATTAATGGGCCTAACCAATATCTCATGACCTTGACCTTTGACCTTCAAGGTCACACAATCAATGATCACTTTTCATCGTGAGTTTTGACCTCACTGCGACCTTGACCTTTGACAGATTTTAGCGAAAACGTTTTCAAATCCTGGTCTTTCTCCATAGTTCATATATATACCAAATAAGAGCCTAACAGCACAAAAAAGTTTGAAGTTATCATGTTTGCAAGGATTGTTGTAGTGATTTCAAAACTCATGACCTTGACCTTTGACCTTGAATGTGAACATGTCAAAATCATTCACCAGGTGTATAAGAAAGAAATTAAGCTATCTATATGAGGTGTTGATACCTCCTTGGAAAGAAGTTATTTAGTGATTTCAGAACTGGTCGGCATGACCATATCTCGTGACCTTGACCTTTAAAATTCAAGGTCACACAATCAGTGATCACTTTTCATTGTGTATCACAATCATGTAATGATTTACAGTGTTAATAGTTGAAATAAGACATTTTCGCAAAGGCATGCTTAGGTTGTGACCTCGCTATGACCTTGACCTTTGACGGATGTTAGCGAAAACCTTTTCAAATCTTGGCCTTTCTCCATAGTTGATATGTACCAAATAAGAGCCTGATAGCACAAATATTTTTCAAGTTATCTTGTTTACAAGGATATTTTTTAGCAATTTCAGAACTTGTGACCTTGACCTTTGACCTTGAATATGAACATGTCAAAATAATTCCCCAGGAGCATAAGTAAGAAGTTATGTATATGAGGTGTTGATACCTCCTTGGAAAGAAGTTATTTAGTGATTTCAGAACTGGTCAGCATGACCATATCTCGTGACTTTGACCTTTAAAATTAAAGGTCACACAATCAGTGATCACTTTTCTTGTGTATCACAATCATGTAATGATTTAAAGTGTTTATAGTTGAAATAAGACAGTTTCACAAAAAAATGCTTAGGTTGTGACCTCGCTTTGACCAAGACCTTTGACGGATGTTAGCAAAAACCTTTTCAAATCTTGGCCTTTCTCCATAGTTGACATACACCAAAGAAGAGCCTGATAGCACAAATATTTTTCAAGTTATCGTGTTTACAAGGATTTTTTTAGCGTTTTCAGAACTCGTGACCTTGACCCGTGACCTTGAGTGTGAACATGTCAACAAAATTCCCCAGGGGTATAAGTAAGAAGTTATGTATATGAGTTCTCAAAACCTAATAGGAAAAAAATTATAGCCGTGCTCCAACCAGCCTCTGGAACAACTTTTTTTTCTTTCTTTTTGTCAATTTGAAAAGAAAAATATATAACTTCTTTAAAACCAAAACCAAAACCAAAACTCAAAACAAAAATGTCCTTAAAGTATTTATTTATATTATAGGTATACATCATGTCTGCGGTGAAAAGGAACTGTTCATACTTCCACTTCGTTCTCAAGGGAAGGGGAAGGAAAGTCCTGTACGAGTCTACAGGGCTTTATCTCTCAGAGAAAAAGGCTCTCATGGCTGCCTGTACCCTCAAGTCACGTTTCTACCCGGGGAAGAAAGATGTCTTTCCCTAAGTCAATCAACGCAAGTACAGACTACCTCTCCCCAAAGAGGTTAGGGAAGAAAAAAGAATCCGGAACTTTGAAAAGGTCCTTGATGGCTTTTACTTGAAGAGTCTTGACAAATTAATAAAGGAGGAGGATAAATCATAGCAATGCGAGGGGTGTAAAATTAACCACCCCTCACAACATCAACACCCCTGTTTCACTTTTGGGGCGATCGAGCGATTGAGGTGGTTCTTCAGCGATGTGGTACAATTGCTGAAGCACGAAGAGATCATAGAAACATGCCTTGAGTAAGTTAAAGACTATGATCCCTTTAACCTCGAAAATGTTAATTTAGATCACTACAAGTCTGTAGAATGGTTGAAAAATAATTATTTGACCAGAGAAAAATTGGAGTTCCTGGAAGAAACATTAAAAGTTACAATGTTGTGCAGTAGATCCATCAAAACTTCGCATCCTAGAAAAAATTAAATAGTAAATATTTCCAATCATTCAATGAAAATATATGTCGGTTATCTTTTTCAGGGAACTTACCTGTGCTATTTGTCAACGTTAGTATTCCATTATTTCACAATAAGACCTTTAAAAGAGCAATTGAAACTCTCAAAATATGTCCATTGCTTACAGAACTATTTACTATATAGTTAATTTGAAAACTTGGATTTGATTTAAATACGGAAAATGAATATTTTCAAAAAATATGTTATGTTCTTTTAGGAAATAAAATTGTGGAATAAATTTATCATTATCATTTATGATATGTGAGAGAACTTTAAAAACGGAAAAAAGTATTCGTTTTCGTTTTTATTTACCTTTATTCAAATGAAATCATATTTCGTTTTATTAAATATCTTATTTTTGTACATCATTCGTGCTTCAAAGCCAAATTATTTCAATATTTTTCTACTTTTGATGATTAAAAATTATATTTTGTTACTAATTTAAAATAAAAATGCACAACTTGGTATTGTGTTATCATTTTGAGTGAATTAAAAAAACGTGGAAGAGAGCTCGGTTTTGTCTCTTCATGATGGAGCAAAGTAACAGACGAAGTGGACCAGCTTAGAAGGTCACGTGACGTCCTTTTCCCGCCCCTTTTACACAACGGTAAGATGGCGTTTGGAGCTATAGTATTTTGGGTTCTCATAAATTTGGTTTGGCCTTTGAAAGTTCAACAGTTTGGGGAGGCATGTCGACGAAGTAGTAGCTCACATCACAAGTGGGAGTGTAGGGGATATTCGTCAGGGACTGTCATAATCCACATGACAGGTTATTCCTACAACCAGACGATTAAAGTTGTACTAAAAGGTGGTGCTTCCATCAAATTGAATGGAACACTTTTTCCACACTTAGCAATAATCGATGGTGGAACAACAAGCTGTTCCTCCATTATGAACCCTGTGATTCCATTTGAATTGTCTCCTTCCGATGAAGAATGTGGTAATTGAAATTTTCACTTTTTAAAAAAAAAGTTTTCAAAAAAATTATAAACTGATCTAATAGATAACAAACAATATATACAGTTAGTAAAAGTGGAGAAACTTAACATAGCGATATTTAAAATTAAGTTCTTTGACATAATTCAATAAACTCTGTTTGAAATCAAAATGTCTTGTGTACTGTAATGTATTAATTTTCTTTGAAATCCATTTTGAAACTAAAAATAAAATTCTCCAACAGCAGCCAGCACTCTGACAACGATACCGACTACCACTACTCGGACTACAACATCATCATCATCATCGGTGACCGCTCGAACTACAACACAGACGTCAGCCACCCAAACTACGACATCATCATCGGTGACCACTCGGACTACAACACAGACGTCGGTGGCCACCACTCGGACAACGTCACCATCATCAGTCTCCACTCGAACTAGTTAGTGAGTGAGTTGGGGTTTTACCGCCACTTTCAAGAGTATTTCACTTATATCGCGGCTGCTAGTAGTGTGGCAGGGAGTGAGTGAGTTATTGTTTAACGCCGCTTCGGCAGTATTGCAGCCATTAGCGGCGAGATATTTAATTTATTTGCCTAATTTAAAAAAGAAAATTGCAATTGAAAAACGGAACACGGCACGAAGGCCGCAAAAACATCAGCAAATTATCACAAGTTGAAAAATAGAGCGATGGGCTCTGTAGCTCATCAGAGTTTATTTTGTTTGATGATGAAGACAGAAATATGTTGTCTCAATATAATGTACGATCCCTAACCCTGAGTTATTGGTTCTGGAGAAGAAGTCGAAAAAGTGAAAAGTTTACGGACGGACGGATGGACGGATGGACGGACGCCATCCCATGCCATAAGCCCATCGGGCCTTTCAGGCCTGATGAGCTAAAAATTTGTCAATAAGGTGTATAGCCTTTAGAAAATCTAAAACAGGATGCTCACCGACATGAGTAATTGCTTGATTGATTGAAATAGAGTGAGTGAGTGAGTGAGTTATTGTTTAACGCCGCTTCGGCAGTATTGCAGCCATTAGCGGCGAAAATTGAAATAGAAGGATAAAACGTTTCCCTGATATGTGCAGTGTCTCAATCTGTCAATAGAATTGAGATCACGTTCTGTTGAGTTAGTACAGAAGTGTTTACTGTATGTGGACTGTGTGTGTTTATCTCACGTAAGTGTACAATAGGGAAAGCCTGATTAGTTGACTGAACTGAAAGTACTATACCAATACTAAACCTCCTCCCTGGAAACCGGTCTTCATTTCACCGCTGACTCTTGAATCATCAACTCATTTAATTTTTATGGGTCAAGGGAAATCGAAGAGTAATCGCATTTTCAACAAACTGCAACTTTTTAATTGTTGTGAGGAAGGCCAGGATGAGGAACAGAACGAGGTCAATGATGAGCCACCAATGACGCAGACTTTATCATAGGTGAGTGAGACTGATATTATTTAAATGTTTTTTAATATGAGAGATAGTGGTAAGTATTATTTAATCGTGATCTAAGTAATATTCTTATGTTTCCAGTTATTAAAATAGACTGGTTTTATGAATGTGAATGTTATGGTATTCGGTGTTTCATTTCAACAAGTCTTTATTTTCAATTATAGAACCGATGTAGTGTAAGTATATTTTACATTCTTAAGTTAATGAATTATATATACAAACATCTTCATTTGAATGCTGTATTAGTATGATGCGCAATAACTCTTGTTTATATAATCCCGTAAAACAACCATGTTAAGCAATGCTATAGGAGTTTTTCATTGTATGATGTCTATACGAACGCAAGTCAAAGAGTAAAACAGCTTATATGATATGATATGATATGATATGAAATAGTATTGCTATGATAACCAAGCTCATGCATCCCCTTTAAGAAGGCTATGCGTTATGAGTATAATACCCAACTCTTAACTGGTTTCTGTACACAGAAATGCACCGAAGAATTCTCCTCCCCTTGTGAGTTGGGTGTACATTTTCCATCAATCTGGTGAGTTGATGTGTTGTAGTCAATGAATTTTATATAGATGTTGATATGCGTTACAGGTTTATCAGTGAGATGATAATATTTAAATTTAAACTAAATGGAAAACTTGTTTTTTTTCTATGTATCTCTATAGAGTCTTGAGCAGTCAAAGTATGTGTTATTCATGTCTGATACTGAAATCTATGTGTATATTGTACCAAATATAAGCACGCCACCACACGAGAAAAAAGGTATGTCTAGCTTTATCTTGGAGGGATGTTCGCATGTCGTGTTCTTAGTTTCTGCTTAATATTAAAACCTTTATGCTTTATGCTTTATAACCTATAAACATGTGTGTTACAGCATCCAGCACACCGCACGCTGGTACATCGGGGCAGCAGTGCGGGGACTTATCTCGTGTTGCTGAAGGAGGTAAATATAGATATTGAATAGATGCATTCACAGCCTATAGTAACTGGGTTAACGCCTATGAATATAATGACTAAACCTGTGGTATGTAGCTAAAGTAGGAAGGTCGTTTAAGGTTGAATATAGAGCTATGTATAGCGCTTTGCATGTAATGATGACTAAATCAAGTGATGATAATGATGTAGGTAGCGTAGTGATTCGGTTTAATATCACCTTGATATGTTTATCAAACGCATGTATATTTGTATCTATGTAAAGTATAGTAGGTATAATATTTAAGCACGTTACACATGGCTTAGTGTCGGATGTCTTTTCATAATGTTAGCGTGACATATGGCATATAGGGTATACATGGCATAATGTTCGTCTACAGCTCCCTCCACCGGCCTACCTTCTTCCTGACGGACCATCACCCAAACCCCTTGCTGTCGGACTTGTCAGAGGGAGTTTGAGAGTTGGGCATCTCTCTATCGCCATCAACACTCCGGCAGAGGGAAGGAGCTCCAGGCTACGCCGTGCAGTGAGGAGGGAGCTGCTGCACCATGGGTGGATAGGAACACTAGCGAGGTGACGCAGCCCACTCTCTTCATCCTCGCTCAGAATCGCCATGGAGAGGTCGCCTCGATGTGTAATCTTCCCCTCCACCCCAACTTTTCGATAGGTGAGTTGATGAGCGCGCTAGACACATCTATCAATCTTTGGATTATAGTTTTAGATTAAATCTTGCGTTTGGTGTCATCCTCCGTAACGTGGAGACACGACATTATCGCTATTTCCATCCTTACAGCGCAAACCCTCTCTTTACTTCTCCCCTTTATATCACCGAGTATAAGGATCTCGATCAATTGCGCCAGAGATTGGAAAGTTAAGATATATCCTAATTTCTCATGAAACAACGCGAGGATACGAAATGGAAACCCGTTTTGATAACCAATGTACAGTTATATACCTACAGATAGAATTTTCCTTTAGACAATACCCCTGTGACACTCCCTGACTACATTAAGAATCATAAAGCCATCGTCTCGTTTGTGATAGACATGGAAAGCGTTACCAAGATCACCTCTGTGCTTTCCGCTGTCTGGCGTTACATCGAGATCCCTCTGCTCGGGCTAGTTTAGAAACACCCACGAAAATCATCTATGAAAATTGGGTCGACTACTCTTGTAGAAACCAACTTCCAAATATATTTCAAGTCGTCCCCAAAGACTATGAGGGGCTTTCTCCTTCCCTTCTATCTGATTTCGAAGCTTGTTTCGCTGTGAATGTTAGCGTCTTTTGTCTCGACGAGGACAGGATAGCTCAACCCGCCTATTAAACACATGGCGTGTTTCAAGATCACATGTATTTAAACGACTATGAGGAACACTTGTCCCTCATCACTAATATCAATATCTATTGTAAACGCTATCGTTGTCCCATCTGTTCCATGCTTTTCAAACGTAAAGATAAATACATCAGTCACCAGCGCGGTTGCAGTGGTAAAACCAAGCTTCAGGTTTCCCCGGTGGTTTCCACCGCACACCCAAGATGGTGTTTGACGAGCTGTCAGAGAACAATTTCAAGGTGGAAGAAAGTGAAAGATTTTTCCTGTGGTTCATAGTCTATGACTTTGAATGTTCACTCAGTCCCATCGATAACCTGAAATGGAATTATTATTATTATAGGAATTATCTTGTTTGAGTTTTACATACTATTTCATCAAAATAGTGTATCTAGACAAATATATAGTGTTGACATGTTTTATAAGATTAGTAAAAGTCTTCTATTGTTCGTTCTGAGCCACCTACAGCTCCGGACAAAGCTAAATATAGATCCACGTCATAGCTACTAGAGCCGAGTTAAATATCTATTTGAAGTAAAGTACTAAAGACGAGTAAAATAAGAATCTGTATTCTTTTAAACACAGTGCTAATTTCCAACTTATTTTTACTCCAAGACAAAATTTAAAAGAAATATTTGAATAGAGTGAGTGAGTGAGTGAGTTATTGTTTAACGCCGCTTCGGCAGTATTGCAGCCATTAGCGGCGAGATATTTAATTTATTTGCCTAATTTAAAAAAGAAAATTGCAATTGAAAAACAGAACACGGCACGAAGGCCGCAAAAACATCAGCAAATTATCACAAGTTGAATAAAAGCTGATAATGAAAAGTTAAATTTACAATTTGTCAATAAGGTGTATAGCCTTCAAAAAATCTAAAACACGATGCTCACCGAAATGAGTAAAAACTTGATTGATTGAAATAGAAGGATAAAAAGTTTCCCTGATATGTGCAGTGTCCCAACACTCACATAGAATGTGTTTGATTGTGAGAGGGCACTGACAGGGTATACATACTGGGGGATCTTCCCCCTTTAAAAGATATGAGTGAGTAAGATGAGAGTGTCCAATACGACATCGTCGTAGGACACAAGCTTCCTGCCGGGTAAAATATTTGAATAGATAGAAAATGAATACGCTACTCACCTATGATAAAGTCTGCGTCATTGGTGGCTCATCATTGATCTCGTTCTGTTCCTCATCCTGGCCTTCCTCACAACAATTAAAAAATTGCAGTTGGTTGAAAATGCGATTGCTCTTCGATTTCCCTTGACCCATAAAAATCAAATGATTTGATGATTCAAGCGCCTCTGTATATTGATCATTCATCAGGATGTTAAACTGCGCATTTCTTCTCATGGCTGGTGTTAGGACAACTTTCCAAAGGGACTCCTCATGAATTTTGATTTGATCAACAGAACGGATGAGTAGTAGCAAGTCTCGGGGGAGGTCGCTGATTTTACAACTGATGGATGATTTTCCCTCTTCATCGACTTTCCCCATGAGTTCCTCTTTAGTCAGAGTAACAACACTCGGCTGGAACATTTTCTTGTTGTCGGTGTCCATGGGTGATGCAGCACGCTTAGATGAGGATGCCATGTTTTTCAATAGGAGCAGCAACAGTTGAAGATAGATGTTGATGATTGAATGTTGTGTGCTCAAACTTCCTATCAATTTAAAGTGAAGGTGCGAGGGGTTGAGTACAATACATTTCAAACATTAGTTTGAATATTGTTTATACAGGTGGACTGAGTACATTACCTATTCACTATTCCAGTTTCAATATCTCATTCACCACCCTTTTGACCCACGCCTCCTTGATGCAGGTGGACTAAGTACATTACCAATTAAGTTCTAATTCAATACCTCATTCACCACCCATTTGATCCACGCCTCCTTGATAGTATAATACCTATACAATTCCAAATTCAATACCCATTCAATTTGAGTCCCCACCCTTTCCTGAGAAAGGTGGCCTGAGTACAATACCCATTCAATTCCGAATTCAATACCCATTCAATTCGGTTCCCCACCCCTTCTTGATGTGAGTGGTCTGAATACAATACCCATTCAATTTCCAAATTCAATACCACATTCAATTTAGTACCAAGGCAGGTGACCCGAGTACAATACCCTTTCAATTCTAAATTCAATACCCCATTCAATTTAGGTCCCCGCCATTCATTCAGAGAACAATACCAATTCATTCAGAGAACAATACCTAAACAATTTAGAGAACAATACCTATTCATCTCTAAAGAGTCGAAAGGGACTTTATGACGTCATTGATGACATCACGCAAGTTGGAAAGTTTTAAACCTCCTACTATTTATCTACTTCTGGTCACCGTACTCCTCTTCGTGATCCTCAAGACTTTATGTTGGCTAACAATCATCTCTTTGACAGTTCAAACTACCCCATCCATCATCCATTACATTCAATGGAAAGACACAAAGTCATCGGTTTAATGAAAGATGAAGTGGGTGGGAAAACAATCAGAGAATTTGTTAGACTGAGAGCTAAAAAAACTATGGCTATATATTTGATATAAAAACTCCAGGTAAAAGGATTGAAAAACTCACTGCTAAAGGTATTCAGGAAGCCTCAAACTGAAACACCTTCGTCATCAGATATTTAAAGACTGTCTTTTTAAACATAAGCAAATCATGGCTTCATTTCATCAAATTCGCTCCATTTATAACACATTATTCACGGACAAAGTAAAAAAAAATACCACTTACTCCTCAAGATGATAAGCGTTACCTTTTATCAGATGGAATTGAATCTCGACCTTATGGTTTCAACCCAACTGTTGAATACTTTTTCAATATTAAGTGAAAATATACTGTAGAATACTTGTTCAATATTAAGTGAAAATATACTGTCTAGCAAACAGTAGCTTGATCAGAGAGAGAGAGAAATTCACTGACCACTATTAAGTAAGTAAATAAATAAGTATTAAATATTTTTTAAAATAGATAATAATAAAAAATTTAATGTAAAAATTAAACAAATTTAATGAAAAGAAAAAGAAAAAAAAGAAATTTTGTTTCACATTTATAAAAACATGTGAATGAAAACTGAAAATTGTATGTATGAAACTAAAATATGTTTTACAGAAACATAATTCTTGCTGGAGGAAAATACAAAAAAATGTGTCTATGAAACTAAAATGTGTTTTACAAAAATTAAATCTTGCAGAACTTTTTAAAATCTTGCATGACAAAAACTAAAAATTGTCAACAACACAAATAAAATAATAATTTTATTTTTTTTCTCCACAGAATGTGCGCTACCATTCTTACAGGATACAGCTTCAAGGTGATTGGACGGAATGAAGCAGTTGCTGAGGAGGGGAAAATTCTCTTGAGGAGTCGTCTGGACGCCTGTCTTGCTGGAGCGGAGGTTCTTCACAACTTACTACGAGGGTTGCAGAGCAAAATGCCAGAGAGTACACACCACCTTTCAACGACTACAACGTGACGAGTTAAGCAGTCTCGATTCCACAACATCGACGGCGTAGATCTATTGATCGTAGAAGAATCAATCTCATCAATCAGATGCGTGTGGTGAAACAAAAGCGTCACCTCTTTGAAATAAAATTGGAGGCTGCTTATTTAGATGAACTCGAGAAGAAAGTGAATGAATTATGTAATGACAAGTGCTATGGATGTGAGGTGGACCATCAATTTCAAGTTCATCATGGGTGTCTGATGATGACCAATGTAGAGAAAATTAGAATTAGGAAATTAGTTCTAAGGTGTCACCAGCTGAGCAGGGGTGGAATATATGAACAGTTTGAGGGGGCAACATATTCTAAAGTGACCATCATCCAAATGAAAGGACCGGGAGATAGGATTATCATCAATCCGAAGTTGTTTCCATCATTGCAAGTAAGTAAATATATATGCAGTTATTGACAAATATGTTTTCAATTTGAATAATTTACTATTCAATAATACATGTTGTTTTAATGTTTGTGAAGTGTTCAATTCACATCGTTGAAAGTAAATATAAGTATATACATTTTTTTTGGATAAATATGTTCTCAATGTGAATAATCCACTATTCAGTGATACTTGTTGTTGAAAATGTTTTGTGAAGGGATTATATTCTTTCGGGGATGTGCATGGAGCATGGGACGGGAAAATCAACGATCACATTTGTCATAGTGGGTGCTTTAAAAACTTCAAATGATTTGTTTAACTAAGGATTTCATACATTATTATCACATTCATAGTTATTCAATCATTTATCAATGGAATTTATATGCCGAAGATAGTGAAGACTATAAAACATGATTTTTATTTAATTCACACTATATTTATTCAATTCTAGTCTTCTCTATAATAAAATTCAAATCAATGTATTGTTTTGATACTCATTTCAGATTCTACAACAACACTAACATCAGTAGTATAGTAAGGGGTAGCAGATGCCCCCTTTACCGGAGCAAACCGGAGCAGGATTAATTTATGTAGCGTAGCTCATTAAATATGCAAATGCTATGCATGACGTCACGGTCACGAGGTCAATCTATCATTAGACTTACCTATGCACGTTATGTTTACCTCACCATGGTTAGCAGAGAGTGAGGATTTGACCTTGCTGGACAATAGCGTGTTGCTTATGTCCATAAAGCATAGCTTTAAGTTGGGTAGTCTTACTATATAGGTCACTGAAAATATCCTTCCATTCCATTCGATAACAAGCTAAAACGAAATAGGAATATACTTCACTTCACTGAAAAAATAGTCAAGAAAAAATATATATCGGATATATAAGCTTTTGCCTAGATACTTTCTTTAAAATATCAAACAACATTTAACGCTGATATGAGAAGAATAATTAACCATTTCATGATAGCAAGCGCTTCTATGTTGTTTTATAAAAACAAGTATATTTATATCAGTAAAAATCTATATACATCATTGAGACATCATGAATAGTACTATGCTACATTAAAAGTTCAAAAGTCATTATCAAAAGATATACTTTATGTTTAAACTGATTATCAAAACAATGAAATTATATATTCGAAGTCATTATCAAAACAATGAATTTATATTCCAACGGATTATCAAAACAATAAATATGAGTTACATCTTATTATCAAAAGATAGAATTTATATAAAACCCAGATAGCTATATTCTAGAAAAGTGTTCTTGCATCATGTCTTAAACTGCTGGTAAAGTACATCAATAGAACATTTACAGCGTGAGAATAGCTCAATGGAAGCCCGCAAACCACTATGCTTTATATATATTCTGTCAATAGTGAGTGAGTGAGTTATTGTTTAACGCCGCTTCGGCAGTATTGCAGCCATTAGCGGCGAGATATTTAATTTATTTGCCTAATTAAAAAAAGAAAATTGCAAATGAACACAGCACGAAGGCCTTAAAAACATAAGCTTATTATCACAAGTTGAATAAAAGCTGATAATGAAAAGTTAAAATTTGTCAATAAGGTGTATAGCCTTTAGAAAATCTAAAACATGATGCTCACCGAAATGAGTATAAACTTGATTGATTGAAATAGAAGGATAAAAAGTTTCCCTGATATGTGAAGTGTCCCAATCTGTCAATAGAATTGAGATCACGTTCTGTTGAGTTAGTACAGAAGTGTTTACTGTACGTGGACTGTGTGTGTTTATCTCATGTCTTCATTTCACCGCCGACAACACCTAATTATTTTACCGAGGAAGTTGAATGGATATTTTAAAGTGGCAATATGGATTCCGAAAAACCGTGAGTAAATGTTAATATCTTTTCATTATGTTTTGATTAAGATAAAGGTTGAATGATCAATATACAGAGGCGCTTGAATCATCAACTCATTTGATTTGTATGGGTCAAGGGAAATCGAAGAGTAATCGCATTACCAACAAACTGCAATTTTTTAATTGTTGTGAGGAAAGCCAGGATGAGGAACAGAACGAGGTCAATGATGAGCCACCAATGACGCAGACTTTATCATAGGTGAGTGAGACTGATATTATTTAAATGTTTTTTAATATGAGAGATAGTGATAAGTATCATTTAATCGTGATCCAAGTAATATTCTTATGTTTCCAGTTATTAAAACAGACTGTTTTTTTTAATGTGAATGTTATGGTATTCGGTGTTTCATTTCAACAAATCTTTATTTTCTTTATTTTGAATAAACGTAAACACAAATCACTACATTTGCTTAAAAAAAAATCAAAACTTCAAGAATCGGCGCTTGATGAGGTTGCAACGTCGTCAGTGTCATCCTCAGTACACCTCGATCTACCACACCCTTGAGCCCTCGACCACGTCGAGATTCCACCAACTCGCCGCCGAAACCCCGCCGAGACTCGACCAACTGGCCCAACCTAGACTCTCATAACCCGCCGCCAAGACCCCGCCAGGACTCCGACAACTCGGAAACATCACCAAAGCGTGTAGTTTCACAGACATCTCACGACGACCAAAACCGAGTTATGCACTTGGATAATGTCGACGTGAACGTGAATGACAATAATGTTGACATCGAGGATGAAGCTGCTGCTGTCGCTACCGTCGCTGACGTCATCGACAACATCGAAGGATCATCAAACTTGACACCATCTCAACGTCTCACTTCAGTGACTGAACCAATATCGCTAAATTTGACACCAGCTCACCGTCTCGCTTCAGTAACTGAACCCACCTCGTCAGATAAGCTAAGGGAGGTGGTGGACGAGCTGAGAAAGCAAAGACTTGTTGAGAAATACGGGGCGGAAGAGGAGGATTAAGAGAAGTTTTAGACTAATGATATGCAATTTCCAGATCTGTCTGTGTGTATTGTGTGGTATACAATTTCCAGAACTGAGTGTGTATTTGTTCCAGGAGAACTCCCTCATGTGCACATGTGCAAAATACTATTATAAACTATGTGTGTTTTAAGACTCACTAAGAAGAACTCCCTCATGTGCACATGTGCAAAGTACTATTATAAACTATGTGTGTTTTAAGACTCACTAAGAAGAACTCCCTCATGTGCACATGTGCAAAATACTATTATAAACTATGTGTGTTTTAAGACGCACTAAGACTCTATGAGATGTGTATGATTTCCCAAGAAGAACTGAGAAATAATAATAGTTTTGAGTGTATCTATATTATTATAAACTATATGTGTTTTTAAGACTCACTAAGACTCTATGAGATGTGTAAGACTCTATGAGAATGAGTATGATATAGAAGAACTAAGAAATAATAATAGTTTTGAGTGTATCTGTCTCACCCCTGTGTTTTGTAAGAATTAAAATATTATTAAACAGGTTGTGTGTTCTTCATTATCACATATCTAGCGAGATTTACGCATAAATAAGTCGTTCTCGCTTAGTTACCGTGCACGACACCAGAGGGATAATTGTGTTTGAATAATGCTACTAAGCACAATTAAAGCATTAACTTCACAATAAAAGCATTAACTTCAACATGAATATTTGGCACAACACAGCATGAACAATGTTTTTCACAACATGAAATATTTGACATACGGTGATATAAATATCACACTTTACTATCATATAGTTTACTATAGTTTACTATTTACTATAGTTTACTATCAAGTTTACTTTACTATCAAGTTTACTTTACTATCGTGTGCTATCATTTCATCTGTATTTAGATACATACCTATAACTTACATGGAAAGGAATGTGAAATATGTAGTCACATCAACAGGAGGAGTGAGCCCTAAATTTTAGGGCTCACTGAGTCCTACCTTCGGATAAGGGCTCACATTCCTGGAGAGGTTCAAATTCCTAGTACCATACAGTTCAAAAATTCCTTTTACATTCCTTTAATAGAAGTTCCATACATTTCATCTGTATTTAGATACATACCTATGACTTACGCGAATGTGAAATATGTAGTCGAATCAACAGGAGGGACAGTCTATTTAGAACATAGAATTTGAATACGTTTCAACTCAAAGCCCCAGTGTATTATGACTCATGTGGTTAGTGATGTACAGTATTTTAGTTAAGGTTAACAAAAGAGGCTTCAATTTAAAACATGAATAACAACCCGCCTGTAATTTAAACATAAATCAGGTTAGCTTATTCATACTTATTTAGTAAGGATATTCTTTAACTATTCTTTCATATTAGATATGAATTATGAAGGATCAGAAGCCACATTTTCATTAGTATTTACTACTATGTTATCATATGAATAAAAGTACCTTTTCAGTTAAGTATTTTAAAACAATCTTATCAGATCGTTCCAATACAGTATTGATTAGGTTCACCAAAACGCACCACCAGGAGGCGTGTTCGTCCTTCACGACCTGGTTTAACATATAAAACTTGTTGCTGGCTGCGTTGCAGTGAATGTTTTCACGTTTCATGCGATTTATATTTCGATAATACTTTTAAATTAGCATAAACTCATTAGAAAGGTTTAATCATCTTAATGATTTCTCTTTTTAACGTTTATTACAACACTGTAATGTATGTTATATATAGACACTGTCAGCGTAGGAGAAAGAAATGTCTCGTGTATGATATGTTGAATCACTTCATCTCACCGACACACATTCTGAATTGCGATGCATGAATCATTTCCGTTGCTTTAGCAAACAAAGTGATCTTTCCCATACAACTTCAGCCTCTCCTCACGTTTTTATTCAAACGTGTTTGCTGACCTGTGCCCCCTCTCTGTACCCGTGTTTTACATTCTGCACTCTGACGTCTTAATTTTTTTTTTTAGGACGGTTAGGGTGGGGATAAGCAATTTCATAAAAAACATTTTACAACCCACAGATATCGTTTATACCTACGCACATTCCATCCCCAAATTAGATCTTTTATATGAAATATGTTCTATAGAAATATCAATCACGATGTGTACAGTATAAATATGAGTTCAATATTTTATATTTTTTATTCCGATTTGAATTCACATCATGAGTACCAAATTAGTGAGAAGAAGCTCTGGTTTTGCTATTATACAAGATTCCGATACCATATCATTGTGTGCTCCCACATCAATAGCGGACTTGAACAAACTTTTTACCCGTTTGATGAAGAAAATCACGAAACTTGAACAAAATAACTCAAATAATGATGTACCTTTTGAAAAAACTACAACAACGTATATCATGTGTCGGGTTTTATCATGTGAATTGTCTTTTACGATAATTTTTATTGATTCATCTGTTGAATTAACAGATTACACTTCTGCTATATATTTTAGTAAGGATGATTTAAAAAGTATTTTAACCGAGCTAGCATGCCATGAACACCAAGCAGAGCTTGATCGGATACAGTCCATGTGAAAGGTAAGTTTCTGTATATTAATTTATCATGAGCTATAACAATTTATCGCCAAACTCGGCGACGAGATGTCTGCTGTTAATTATCTGCACTGTTACATTATTAGAACAATAACATATTCATATCTCGTTGATTGATATAGGTTAATATCAGTTCAACAATTTCATATTGTCCTAGTTTACATTCATGTTAGAGGTTAAAGCTAAGTCATTTCAACAAAACGAATATGACAGAAAATTTACTCCATACTAAACAGGAAATCTGATTGTTACAATGTATCATTTTATACAAAGAGAGACAAGTTCTAAAGCAATTAAGAACAATCAGTGTTTTAGGTTTCTCTTTCATCTGAGATGACAGGGTCAGCAACCTTTGATCTTTTGTATTGTATCACATCTTTCACGTGAATTTGCTTGTGTACGTGCGTTAATTGTCATTGGTTAATCATAACCATATAATGTAATCTCCAAGTCAAACACATCCATTACGACCACAGAACATCATCATGTTGGGTTTGTTCACATTTATGTTGTCAAGTAGCATTTCGACCATATCCACTAAGTCACTGTTTTCTTCAAAATGTCGCCAAGTGACAAATGCATTAAATTGCCGACATGCCATTGGACGCACGCTAAAACATACCGATGGAAATGTATATGATGGTTATGATGGTGTAACCTATGGAAGGGGATTTGTGCCACAAATGAAGACATGTTTACTTGTAACTTGTAAAGTGTAACATGTCGTTCTCAACCATACAAGTCTCGAAAAGACAAGTCCAACCATGCAAAACTAACATTTTAATTCTGTCAATCGTAACTTCGCATTCTCAACTTTACAAAGTTGAAATGTAATTCTATAATTCGTCAAAGTCGAAAAGTCAACTTGTCATTTTTAATTATTAAATCTAAATAATATGCACATTTTGTAATGTTATAAGTTACGTTTGACAAATGAAAAATGGAAAATGAGGAGTTGCAAAGTCAGCTTTGTAAAACGGACTTTAGCATTTCGAGACTGACACGATTTACATAGTTACGAATGCAATGTTTCAAATTACATCTCTACACGATTTCGCATTGACCATATTTGGAATATTACGGAAATTAGCGGAAAGGAACGAATAATCCCGATCCGATAAACACAATGTTCAACAATGACTTCTCCCTTGGCAGGCATCTCTCAGCAACTACTAACACATATTTGAAAGTTGCATACTAGTTTTCCCATTATTAGCATACTGTTGATTGCATACATATTGACTAAAACATTATAGGAGACCATCGCATTTTACTGTGGAGGAACTAACTGCCCGAACGCTCGAGACGGGGTTATTTCTGTTGCGAACCCGATGGTCGGGCACATATTAAATGTCACATTGTGTAATCATGACCTCCAATTTGTTTAATATATCCGCCCATGCCCGATTCCCCACCGTATGTTCATAAAATATGTTTATGATATAATCAATACATTTTTTCGTCAGATTGATCAAAGTAATCCAAATATACGACATCGGAGTTTCAGCAAATGTGCTTGTTATCTACATTTTCACGTGGAGGAAGGTACTGGTCAAACACAAAAAAGGAAAATAAAACATTTGTTTATCTACATTCTTTCCAGGGTGACAATACAAGTAAGTTTACAGTTCAAAATGCAAGTAGAATCAACATAAATAATTGAACACATTTACAGAAAAGTTGTAAATTGTCTATTCATTTGTTCTAAATAACATAGGAATAGCTAGACCACACTTTTAAGAAATATGCTTCTTGGTCAAGATTAATATATATGTATTTTGTGACATTATAGTATTGTATGTATGTATGATTTGTTTGTGTTTTTTTAAATATACAAGATAGTTGGAGTAAATCTTTTCTTGCTACATGCGGTTGTATATGTATAAGCTAAAACACTCCCAATCCAGATCAGTGTATTTCGAATGAGTGACGTATTCCCATTTATGATAGTAAGTTAGTTTATCAAAATGTGTGAGTCAAGTAATAACTCGTACATTTTCTTGTGACCCAGAAGGGTGTTGATTTTTTAAATTATTATTTGTTGTTTGCATTTGATTGTAAAAGGGTATACAGGATTGCACAGTTTACACTCGGGTATAATGATATTTATACGTGTATAAAGAATTGGTATAATATAAAACTACATGTTTAATGCCTTCATAAGTAAGACACTCTGTATCAATTGGGTATAAAGAAAACAGTGAGTATTTTGTAAAAAAAAAAAATAACACAAAAAAACAGTTGGTCGGGAAATTTTTTCACATTCAATTTTTGTTAGATAATTTATCGACATTTTAAAAATAAATACATGATGGTAAATATTTGTAACTTTTCAAAATAAACCTTACGTAATTTCAAGTGGTTTCGAAACATTTGCTGTCAGTGTCACGGACTGCTTTAATTTTGGTCTACAAATTATTGTCATTTTCCTGTCTCAGCTTTGGAATTGTCGCAACACTGGTCACAGTTCAGTATTTTTTCCCCGTTCCCATGGAAACGCAACTTGGATTTCTTTCTGGGGCAGAAATAAAAATCCGTAAGGTATAGCTCAATGAAACACTATTTTCAAATGTTTTATTAACTTCATTTCACAGGTATACCATTCTCTTCCCACAGAGGTTACTCCCTTCAGATTTCCGATCTGAAGGGAGTAACCTCTGTGGGAAGAGAATGCAGGTATACAGACAAAAGTGAAACACACATAAAGGAAGTGCAGAGCTAAGAAACAATTTTTAAACCTGGAAATATTGTTTTAAAAAATCCATTTCGCATGGAAAGAAGGCGTTGTTTTTAATATACGAGCGAATAATGTTTGCAAAATTAGATACATCCTTGACAATATTAAAACACTTTCTATGGATATTTTAATTTTGTGGAGATACTCTAATGATATGATAATATCAGAGTATATATCAGAATTTCACCCAAGTGTCTTCTGATATCAAATATATCGACACGAGTTCATTAAAGTTACAAATTAACTGTCATTAACTGATTATATAATAGGATTATGAAGATTTGATTTTAGCGTTATCTACAATGTAGATATCGCTTGTCGATATCTCATGATCTCACACAAGCACCATCTACTTAGGGAGCCAGTTTTGGGTGATAAAAGACGATTGTTCATGGAACTTTCGATTCCCCCAAAATTCATTTCCGTGATTACATTTATGAAAACATATTGGAAACTTACTAGTTCAGATTTACAGAAAGAAAAAATATTTGAATGACTTATTTTGATTTTCAGAAGCTCTCTTGTGTAGATTGCTCTATTTATAAATATATACTGAACATCTAAAATGTCACACTCTTAGTACAGTTTCTGGACTTTTCAAACACACTAATCCTTGAAATATGTGTATAAAGAAGCCCATTCTGCAACTTCTAGTCGGATTGTGTTGTGTTTTTCTTTGACAACACATTAATTAAATGATCATTTCTTTTCTTTGAACTTTTAAATTAATAATTTGATATATATTTCTAATACAATGAGTTTGTTACATTAAAGACTAACAAACAAAAGTGTTAATAGACACGGCAAAGACGTATGTTTAGGGGAGACATATTGTTGTAAAACATAAATTTATCGGAACTATTATCTAAATAAAAATTGTCATCGTTTCATATATGCGTTAATAAAACACATATTTAATTTATTGAAAACAATACGCGTGTCAATGTATTCATGAATGACCATTTTAGTGAAATTGTACGTTTTATTTATATTTGTTTTTATATCCTGTATATGTTACAGTCGATTAAAATTTTAAATTCAACAGTGCAATTATATTTTTGAAATTACCAGTGATACAATTCTATTTTCATTTTGCATTCTATATTCATAATTATTTTCATATTGAAAATATTGAATGTAGATGTTGAATGTTTATTGTTTAAAGTGTGAAACAACTGATCTAGGCTTATGATTTACATTTAATACTTGAATTCAGTAATTTGATTATTTATATAGAAATAATGGACATATGAATCATGGACAAATATATTTCTGTCCCACAACAACACACCTTTCACTGCTTCAAATACTAAAAATATAGTTTGCTTGATTAGTAAATGAAAATAGATAACTTAACATATTCAAAACCAATAAATAATTTAAACTAGTTGAGAAAAGTTTGTAAAATAATTAAAAGAGATAAATTCAACTCAGCTATAAAGAACATTTGCCCTTGATTATTTGTCTGTAAGAATAAGACGTATTGACACTCAGAACAGTTTTCAATTATAATTAAATTGCAATGCATTTTTTAAACAAGTATATGAAGTAACCTGATTTAGATCATTGCTTTGTGGTACATTTAACATATTTTAAAATTAATAATAAAGTTATCAACACTGGCTTATGTATTTCTTTCAATTTCTTCCCCACTAACGTTTATATGCTTTCAATATCTGGATTTTCTTTATCAAAACTTGGATATTCATTTCTGAATGCAAAAGACTTTACTGAATACACGTAAAATTGGAGTATAAAAAAGTGAATGTTGACGTGATTGAACTGAGAGAAGATAATGTGTAAATGAACGCACAGAAACTGTCATAAAGTAATTAATTTTTTCGGGTGTAGGATGTCTATATATGGTTTGTAAATGTGCAGTTTTATATGTAGGTGAAAGAAATTTATGATAACGGATCGGATACATTTATCATAGCATCAATGCCAATCAAGCTATGCGATCCTTTATGTCTGTCAGTGTCATCTCACATTTACATTACTTCCGCATTCGTTTTGCGTTGCAAAAAAAATAATTGATGCTATGATATAGCATAGCATTGATGCTATGATATTTTTTTAAATAATAATTAGAATACCTAAGAATTAGATATTTTTTGAAATAATAATAATTAGAATACCTAAGAATTAATTTTCAATTGGTATTTTCGTTTGGCATTTAATTACTAAGCGACACTATCAAACGGAATGTAAGTGACAGTAGCGCTCCGTGAACTGACAACGTGCGTTTGTTTGTGGGACATAACAAGAGTAACGTCCCTTGATTTTCAGGGGGCGTGGTCAATTCGTCAAGCTTTGGGCTCAAAATAGACTATGGGATTCCCCATCTGGGACAGCGGCAAGGGAGGTCTCGTTTATTTCGCAAATGCCTCTCGTCCTCGGAAAACATCGGCAATGTTCGGGAAACTTCCAAATATGGTCAATGCGAATTCATGTAGAGATGTAATTTGAAACATTGCATTCGCAACTATACAAGTCATGTCAGTCTCGAAATGCTGAAGTCCGTTTTACAAAGCTGACTTTGCAACTCCTCATTTTCCATTTTTCATTTGTCAAACGTAACTTGTAACATTACAAAATGTGCATATTATTTAGATTTAATAATTAAAAATGACAAGTTGACTTTTCGACTTTGACGAATTATAGAATTACATTTCAACTTTGTAAAGTTGAGAATGCGAAGTTACGATTGACAGAATTAAAATGTTAGTTTTGCATGGTTGGACTTGTCTTTTCGAGACTTGTATGGTTGAGAACGACATGTTACACTTTACAAGTTACAAGTCAACATGTCTTCATTTGTGGCACAAATCCCCTTCCATAGTAACCATCATAACATTAAGTGGACCAACCAATAAAATCTTTATCGATTTGACATACTTTCCAGACTTAGAGTTAAGTTTATTGATACAATGTATTGTTGTGTAAAATACAGTATGTATTAAAGTACCAATTCTGTCTGTAGAAACGAAGTTCTCATTCCACTTTATCCATTAATAACATATGCTTAAATTACAATAGTGTTGAAACTTGTTTCTAACTATTCGGATTTATGTTGACCAAGCATACATCCAGTCAGAAATTTTAAAATTTTAAATATTCATTGACACAACAAAAATGAAAAAGCCTTGCTACATCATTATATGTTATCAATGACTAAAATTATGTGTACATTTGTATATTCTATCAATACATATATACCTGCTATAGATTAATCACAATGTATATAACCATATTAATACCGCAGGCTTTATCCTAGCATTTATACTATCAATCTTGGTGTATGTAAATTGAAAACGATTTTTAAAATCTTACTCTCTCAATACAAATATGATATACACATAGATATAGATAGATAGATTTCAAATTATAATACACCACTTATTTTAATTTTGTACAAAAATATTTAGATCTGCAATACAGCGGAAATTCTTTTTTCTCTTTTTTTATATGATTTGAACCAAAATATCTAACGATTAATTTGTTTTGTTTTGTTAACAGAAAATCACTGGCGGGTCAGTAGACTGCAGAAGTATGTCCGCAGTGTCATCACGTCTGATCACAGTCGGAGACAGCATGCAGTGTTATTCTAAGTGTAAAAAAAAAAAAAAAAATAGTTTGAATTTTGTGTCTTTTGTTATTTCATTTGTTAAAGGTAGAGTAAATGAGTTGTTGTGCTCACACACATCAAACTTTGTATAAATGGTGTTATTATATGAATCAGTTTGTAGAACAACAACAGTAATGTTTAAAGTCGTGAAAACCGGACAACATGATCGAAAATCGGACAATGACGCATATCACTTGTTGAGAAACAAGTGAATCACAAATTCGATTTGATATTGTTTTGATATGTTAAATAACTACTTTTCATAGGAAAATGAGGCATATGATTTCAGCTTACTTATTCTACCTTTACGTTTATCATGTTGTGTATCACACATGCATGCATGGTGTCATAACAGAGATTTTATGAAGCTTCAATCAAATCTTTCTCATGTCTTTAAATGAAATCGAGAATTTGTATAGTGTTGCTGTATTTGTTTTAAGCCAAAATATATTATTTATTTATTAAAACTTTTGAGATGACATTTAAAAAAAAAAAGAAATAATGATTTGTTAAAATAGATTTAGATTTTTTCGCTGTTTTGTATGTATAACAATGTGCTGAACAACAACACAATGATTTGATTGAAGCTTCATCTTGTCTATCGCAATTAATTTATTGTTTATAGAAAGTGCCATTTCATTTTATGTTGTGTTGATACCAATTCATTTTATTTATTCATTTTACAATAACAGTTGGTTTATTGTTTGTTTGTTTGTTTTGTTTTTGTTTTTGTTTTGTTTTTTTTTCATTGATTATTAAGTTATGTTTGATACTAATTCAGTTTACAATGAAAGTTTTTTTGTTTTTTTCATTAAGTTACATTTGATATTAATTCAGTTCAGTTTGTTTGGTTACTATTTTAATTTATTATTACAATTTACAGTGTCACATTCAACGCTGTACCCTTCAACAACGGACACTTTCCCAACTAAACCCATCTTCTCTACCACTCTTCCTACATCCACGTCTGCTGTCTACATTCACCCCTGTCCTTTCAATTACACCACCTTCAACAGCCACCTTCCTTATTCATACACATCCTGTTGTCACATCAACAACAAGAAGACATAGTCATCAACATCCCCCGCCAGAGCCAAGAAATTGGAAAAAGGGCAATAATTCGAAATAATTGTGCATTACTCATTTTCATTCCATCAAGGTATGTTAGCCCTCAAGCAACACACCAATTTTGGTTCTCCTATCTTAAACGGTTTCTGAGAAAAGTTGTCCTCTTTGGAGATACCATGAACAAAGTCCAAAAATACGGAACAAGGGCAATAACTCCGGAAAAAATAATTGCACTCTTCTCATTTTCGAACTTCATCAAGCTATTCATGCCTTCAAGCAACACATCAAATTTGGTAACCCTATCTTAAATGGTTTCTGAGAAAAGCTGTCCCCTTTGGAGATACCATGAACAAAGTCCAAGAATACGGAACAAGGGCAATAACTCCAAAACAAATATTTGCACGCTTCTCATTTTCGAACTCCATCAAGGTATTCATGCCTTCAAGCAACACATCAAATTTGGTAACCCTATCTTAAATGGTTTCTGAGAAAAGCTGTCCCCTTTGGAGATACCATGAACAAAGTCCAAAAATACGAAACAAGGGCAATAACTCCGGAAAAAATAATTGCACGCTTCTCATTTTCAAACTCCATCAAGGTATTCATGCCCTCAAGCAGCTCATCAAATTTGGTAACCCTATCTTAAACGGTTTCTGAGAAAAGCTGTCCCCTTTATCTCGGACGGACGGACGGACGGACGGAAACACGGACGGACGGACGGACGGAGCCCAAACCTATATCCCCCTTCCACTTCGTGGCGGGGGATAATAATCCCCACTACCTCAATCATATTTTCATCACCCCCTCCCCTCTCTATATCACTTTATTAAACAAATGCGCTAACTATCAGTAACTATGTCAACAGTTCTACCGGTTCTACCCTCTCTAACCCCGCAAACTCTGTTACAACTTCAACAATAATTCCCACTTCAACAATAATCACCACTTCAACAATAATTCCCACTTCAACAATAATTCTCACTTCAACACTTTTTACAGCAACTGTATTCCGAAAAACCGTGAGTAAATGTTAATATCTTTTCATTATGTTTTGATTAAAATAAAGGTTGAATGATCAATATATAGAGGCGCATTTGATTTTTATTGGTCAAGGGAAATCGAAGAGTAATCGCATTTTCAACAAACTGCAATTTTTTAATTGTTGTGAGGAAAGCCAGGATGAGGAACAGAACGAGGTCAATGATGAGCCACCAATGACGCAGACTTTATCATAGGTGAGTGAGACTGAAATTATTTAAATGTTTTTTAATATGAGAGATAGTGATAAGTATCATTTAATCGTGATCTAAGTAATATTCTTATGTTTCCAGTTATTAAAATAGACTGGTTTTTTTAATGTGAATGTTATGGTATTCGGTGTTTCATTTCAACAAATCTTTATTTTCTTTATTTTGAATAAACGTAAACACAAATCACTACATTTGCTTAAAAAAAAATCAAAACTTCAAGAATCGGCGCTTGATGAGGTTGCAACGTCGTCAGTGTCATCCTCAGTACACCTCGATCTACCACACCCTTGAGCCCTCGACCACGTCGAGATTCCACCAACTCGCCGCCGAGACCCCGCCGAGACTCGACCAACCGGCCCAACCTAGACTCTCATAACTCGCCGCCGAGACCCCGCTGAGACTCGACCAACTGGCCCAACCTAGACTCTCATAATCCGCCGCCAAGACCCCGCCAGGACTCTGACAACTCGGAAACATCACCAAAGGGTGTAGTTTCACAGACATCTCACGACGACCAAAACCGAGTTATGCACTTGGATAATGTCGACGTGAACGTGAATGACAATAACGTTGACATCGAGGATGAAGCTGCTGCTGTCGCTACCGTCGCTGACGTCATCGACAACATCGAAGGATCATCAAAATGACACCATTTCAACGTCTCACTTCAGTGACTGAACCAATATCGCTAAACTTGACACCAGCTCACCGTCTCGCTTCAGTAACTGAACCCACCTCGTCAGATAAGCTAAGGGAGGTGGTGGACGAGCTGAGAAAGCAAAGACTTGTTGAGAAATACGGGGCGGAAGAGGAGGATTAAGAGAAGTTTTAGACTAATGATATGCAATTTCCAGATCTGTCTGTGTGTATTGTGTGGTATACAATTTCCAGAACTGAGTGTGTATTTGTTCCAGGAGAACTCCCTCATGTGCACATGTGCAAAATACTATTATAAACTATGTGTGTTTTAAGACGCACTAAGACTCTATGAGATGTGTATGACTCACTAAGAAGAACTCCCTCATGTGCACATGTGCAAAATACTATTATAAATTATGTGTGTTTTAAGACTCACTAAGAAGAACTCCCTCATGTGCACATGTGCAAAATACTATTATAAACTATGTGTGTTTTAAGACTCACTAAGGAGAACTCCCTCATGTGCACATGTGCAAAATACTATTATAAACTATGTGTGTTTTAAGACTCACTAAGAAGAACTCCCTCATGTGCACATGTGCAAAATACTATTATAAACTATGTGTGTTTTAAGACGCACTAAGACTCTATGAGATGTGTATGATTTCCCAAGAAGAACTGAGAAATAATACTAGTTTTGAGTGTATCTATATTATTATAAACTATGTGTGTTTTTAAGACTCACTAAGACTCTATGAGATGTGTAAGACTCTATGAGAATGAGTATGATATAGAAGAACTAAGAAATAATAATAGTTTTGAGTGTATCTGTCTCACCCCTGTGTTTTGTAAGAATTAAAATATTATTAAACAGGTTGTGTGTTCTTCATTATCACATATCTAGCGAGATTTACGCATAAATAAGTCGTTCTCGCTTAGTTACCGTGCACGACACCAGAGGGATAATTGTGTTTGAATAATGCTACTAAGCACAATAAAAGCATTAACTTCACAATAAAAGCATTAACTTCAACATGAATATTTGGCACAACACAGCATGAACAATGTTTTTCACAACATGAAATATTTGACATACGGTGATATAAATATCACACTTTACTATCATATAGTTTACTATAGTTTACTATTTACTATAGTTTACTATCAAGTTTACTTTACTATCGTGTGCTATCATTTCATCTGTATTTAGATACATACCTATAACTTACATGGAAAGGAATGTGAAATATGTAGTCACATCAACAGGAGGAGTGAGCCCTAAATTTTAGGGCTCACTGAGTCCTACCTTCAGATAAGGGCTCACATTCCTCGAGAGGTTCAAATTCCTAGTACCATACAGTTCAAAAATTCCTTTTACATTCCTTTAATAGAAGTTCCATACATTTCATCTGTATTTAGATACATACCTATGACTTACGCGAATGTGAAATATGTAGTCGAATCAACAGGAGGGACAGTCTATTTAGAACATAGAATTTGTATACGTTTCAACTCAAAGTCCCAGTGTAATATGACTCATGTGGTTAGTGATGTACAGTATTTTAGTTAAGGTTAACAAAAGAGGCTTCAATTTAAAACATGAATAACAACCCGCCTGTAATTTAAACATAAATCAGGTTAGCTTATTCATACTTATTTAGTAAGGATATTCTTTAACTATTCTTTCATATTAGATATGAATTATGAAGGATCAGAAGCCACATTTTCATTAGTATTTACTACTATGTTATCATATGAATAAAAGTACCTTTTCAGTTAAGTATTTTATAACAATCTTATCAGATCGTTCCAATACAGTGTTGATTAGGTTCACCAAAACGCACCACCAGGAGGCGTGTTCGTCCTTCACGACCTGGTTTAACATATAAAACTTGTTGCTGGCTGCGTTGCAGTGAATGTTTTCACGTTTCATGCGATTTATATTTCGATAATACTTTTAAATTAGCATAAACTCAGGTTTAATCATCTTAATGATTTCTCTTTTTAACGTTTATTACAACACTGTAATGTATTTTATATATAGACACTGTCAGCGTAGGAGAAAGAAATGTCTCGTGTATGATATGTTGAATCACTTCATCTCACCGACACACATTCTGAATTGCGATGCATGAATCATTTCCGTTGCTTTAGCAACCAAAGAGATCTTTCCCACACAACTTCAGCCTCTCCTCACGTTTTTATTCAAACGTGTTTGCTGACCTGTGCCCCCTCTCTGTACCCGTGTTTAACATTCTGCACTCTGACGTCTTAATTTTTTTTTTTTAGGACGGTTGGGGAGGGGATAAGCAATTTCATAAAAAAACATTTTACACCCCACAGATATCGTTTATACCTACGCACATTCCATCCTCAAATTAGATCTTTTATATGAAATATGTTCTATAGAAATATCAATCACGATGTGTACAGTATAAATATGAGTTCAATATTTTATATTTTTTATTCCGATTTGAATTCACATCATGAGTACCAAATTAGTGAGAAGAAGCTCTGGTTTTGCTATTATACAAGATTCCGATACCATATCATTTTGTGCTCCCACATCAATAGCGGACTTGAACAAACTTTTTACCCGTTTGATGAAGAAAATCACGAAACTTGAACAAAATAACTCAAATAATGATGTACCTTTTGAAAAAACTACAACAACGTATATCATGTGTCGGGTTTTATCATGTGAATTGTCTTTTACGATAAATTTTATTGATTCATCTGTTGAATTAACAGATTACACTTCTGCTATATATTTTAGTAAGGATGATTTAAAAAGTTTTTTAACCGAGCTGGCATGTCATGAACACCAAGCAGAGCTTGATCGGATACAGTCCATGTGAAAGGTAAGTTTCTGTATATTAATTTATCATGAGCTATAACAATTTATCACCAAACTCGGCGACGAGATGTCTGCTGTGAAAATATCTGCACTGTTACAATATTAGAACAATAACATATTCATATCTCGTTGACTGATATAGGTTAATATTAGTTCAACAATTTCACATTGTCCTAGATTAAATACATTTCAGAGGTTAAAACTGTCTTTTCAACAAAACAAATATGACAGAATAAATTTATACCATATTAGCTAGGAAATATAATTGTAACAGTTACAATGTATTACTTTCTACAAAGAAAGTCAAGTTCAGGTTTCTGTTTGATGGGAGATGACAGGGTCTCCAACCTTTGATCTTAGACCAATGAATGTTCACATGAATTTTGCTTGTGTACTGTGTTAATTGTCATTGGTTAATCATAGTCATATAATGTTATCTCCTAGTCAAGCAACCCACTTATTACCAAAACATCGTCATGTTCGTGTTTCTGCCATTTTTGTTTTTTAAGTAGCATTTTTGCTCTTTCGCTTTTCAGGTCAAAATGCCATCAGAACTCGAATGCATTAATTTGTTAAGCCACGAAAGGTCGTACACTTATCCACACCAGTGGCAAGATTTTTGATGAAATAACAATAATAAAATTAAGTGGTTCCTCCTATAAACTGCTGATTGATTTGGCGAACTTCCCTGCCTTAGAGGTAAATTTATTGATACAATGTATTGTTGTGCCAAATGCAGTATGTATTAAAGTGCAGGAACGAAATTTAAAGACGTCATTCTAGTTTATCCATTAATAATATATGCTTAAATTAAAATGCAGTTGAAACATCTTTCTAACTATAATTATCAGATTTTTGTTTACCGAGCGTACATTCAGACATAAATATAAAATTTAAACCATACATTGGTGCTACAAGCGTGAAAAAAACCCTTGTTACATCAGTATATATCATTGTTGATTAGAATTTCATGTGTACATGTGTGTATATTCTATCAATGCGTATGTGTCTGCTACATTTTTGTACCTCATGTTTACAGGTTTCATCTTCTGATGAAGTTGAAATGTTTAAGTATCCTGCATTTGTGTTGATGGACCAAGCTTTAAGTAATACTCCTGAACAGAACAGTGTCCTAATATTGTCAGCACACAGGAGGTGAAGGATATTTATTTGTGTGATGATTGTTTATACGAATGTTCTAGTGAAGAACAGGCCGACTACCACAAGGATCAACATAAAAGATTCAGTGATATAGATGCGACATTCACTATCGTCAGAAAATGTCTCAAAGAAAGTGAGACGGATTCCATTGCTGATGGGGAGAGTCAGCAGTGTTCAGTCTTGTAATTGTACATTTTTCTCCATCTCCCTCATATCATCGCCTCCCTCTATGTTAATCAATATATCGGGTGTATATGCTGAAAAGACTGGGTCGTAGATTAAAGCTTACAACCTATTGGTTAATGCTGTGGTGTGGAGAATATGGTTAAAGTATATAGACAGAAACAGTTCAGATTAGAAAAATACGTAATGAGATTTCACCTTAGAAAACTCCACCTTTGGCCAACAGTGAGGATTAGGATTAGGGCTCTGGAAAACATTGAATCTGGGGCGAGAAACATGTGTAACAGTTGTAATCCCAGTCTTTGGTAATCTCATTTTCTTATTTGTATCATAGGTATGTATTCTAATTCATTTGACTTATTAAACCTGTTTATGTTACAGTGGACCATCTCATCTTTAAAAAGAGTTGTGATGTACATGATAGATAAATTAATTTAATTTGAAAGCAATCCTCAATCTTTTGAACATAAGCATAACCTTATGTCAGTTTTAATCTTGTGAGTGAGGTGAGGTGAGTTGGGGTTTAAGGCCGCTTTCAAGAGTATTTCACTTATATCGCGGCTGCTAGTATTATGGCAGGGAGAAAGCCCGCAACGCCATGTGGCTATGTTTATCTTGTGAAATACATTTATCTGTTGAAATAACAGATTATACTGAATCAAATACTTTAAAGATAGAACATTTGAAATCATTTATGACGAAGCTGCTTTGAGTTGAAAACGAGCTATGGACACAATTCATCCTTTCTTTGTAAGGTAAGTAGGATAAATGTTATAAATGGATCAATAGTGCACCTCAGAAATATTTATTAGCAGAAAGAACATGGTGAAGGAATGTGACATAAGCAGAACAAATATTTTAAATGAACCATTGGATAATATCAAATATTTGAAAGGAAACGATTCCCTTCTTACTACTAATGGATCAATAGTGCAACTCGGACACCAAGTGATATTTGTAAGCAGGAAGAATATTGTGAAGGAAGCCCGAAACTCAAATCATATTCATAAGCAGAACAAATGTTGTGAATAAATCATTGAATAATATCAGACACCAAAGAATGTGGAAGACTTTTCAAAATGGAGATGAGACGAGATATGCGAGTTTTAACAACGCTTTTCAAGAGTATTTCACTTATATCGCGTTGATCCGAAGCCGAATGTAATGATTCAAAGGTTCATAGTTAAATATAAGGCACATCGCAAATGAATGCATAAACTGGTGACCATGACCCCTAAAAGGTCACACAATCAATGACAATTGTATATTAAAGTGTTCCTTGTTAAAATAGCGAGTTTGGGTTAAACGCCGCTTTCAAGAGTATTTCACATATATCGCGGCTGTTACTTTTATGGCAGGGAGAAAGCCATGTGGCTATGCACTGTGGTGGCTAGATTTTTAAAAAAAACATCTTTAACCATCTTCTTCATGTTCACCGTATGATCGGTTTTCTTATCATTTTTAACAAAGACGAAACAAATTTCAAATTGGACTCGGAGTAGTATAGGGAATGGGGGTTCTGGACCACTGCCATATAAGCAATATTTAATATCAAATCAGTCTCTATACTATACTAGATTTTTAACGATGTACAATGTATAACCCCAGCATACAGTGATAAAATAAGGCTGTATCAATAATACTGAACAGATTCAAATCTTCCATTTTCTATAATGAGTTGACCATCCAATATAACATAGGTATAAATATGTATTGGACCCACTGTTTCCTGCTCTTTGGTAATAGCAATAGTCATTCCTTCGCCATGTCCTTAGATCTAGCCACAAAGCGTACTTGTCATTCAAGAATTTACCAATGGTCATATCAGTTAGACATAATTCTTTCGCAACCATATTTGTCAATGGAATACGTTTTATGGTCGGGATTTTCTTATTTTCATCCCATAAGTTATGTTTACGCATATTTTGACTGTACAGTTGATTTGGAACTCCTTCAATGGTCATTTGTACTGCTGTAATTTTGGGATTACAAAATGATTCAGTTATTCTATCAAACCCATTACTCGGAATTTTGAATAGCATGAGCACTCCTTTCATCGATTTAGCTGGTACATTTATGTTAATACTCCAAACAGTGTCATTTTTATTCACGGGTATCATTCTGTGACGAAGTATACGGTCATACTGAATAGCCAATGAGCCAGTATATTGAGCACGGATTTCCCTTGCCAAGTCTGCCTCTGTGACTTTGTCAAATTCTAATGCAATGTTCTTTATTTCATATTTCATATTTGTTGTACCTATAATGACCTCCTTATATTGATTAAATGGCAGCTCATATTCCAATCTATCGCCTAATGCTGCTTGGTAAAATGGCATATGACTTTCTAGCAATTCGAAATCCAAAGGAATATAAAAACGATTTCCTAAATTATCGGCTATTGCTTTATCTTCAACTTTGAAATCATTTCCGAGTGCAGATCCCATCCGTAATCTAGTTACATTTTGGTTTTCACTCATGTCAATGCCCTGATAATGTGAGTTTTTTCTTTCCTGTGAGTGAGTGAGTGAGTTATTGTTTAACGCCGCTTCGGCAGTTTCCTGTGTAGTTCTCCATAGATCCATATAGATATGATAAATATCACTATCATCAATAGACAAAACTTCGTTACTACTAATTTTAACAACGGTTTTCTTTATAATAGCTCGACCTATGTTTTGTACAATGGTACAGTTTGTATCGACCTCTCCATCCGAGGGTACCAAAAATAAATCAAAAGCAAGCCGTGCTGTCCCCGGAACAATGACATCGATAGATCCGAGATTAGGAAAACGTACTAAAAGCTGTTCATTTTGATCAATAGTGCTAGGATTATTCGTAACACTTACAGATGTTCGAACGCCTTTGACGCCAAGTCTTTCTCTTAATTTACGAAAAGGGTTTAATTTATGGCCGAATTGTGCCATATTGTTATTATATTGATATATTTATATTTATATATTTTCAAAATGAGTGAACACGGATTCCATGTGGATGAGGATATTGAATTGAGTCATCTAGATGATGTTTTAAATGATGAAGTAACGAATGATGATAGACTTTTACAGAGTGGGCTAAATCTTCAGGAAGAATTGCTTAAACCAACTGTGACCGAATTTTACCAAAGAGTTGACACTACCTATACACCTATTATTGATTATTCAAAATTTAAAATAGATGAACGCACAGGAAGACTCAGATTGAAAAGTCACCCAAGAGTGGATTTGATATATGTAAGAGGTGATAAAAGTGGGCAACCTCTCCCTCTAAGAAATTTGCAAAGTAAAATAGGTATAGATGCTATTCGTAATGAATTGGGATTCATAGATTACATAACTCAATCGAACAGACCAAAACTTCCAGCAATAACTGAGAGAAGACTACAAAACACGGTGTTACATCTTCGTGAAGCGGAAACATCTTTCAGTGATGATCCAGTGCAAGCTTCTCATGAGTCAGTTGAGCTTATAGATCGAACTATACAAACGATAAACGATACACCATTAAATACAAGTGGATTAGATGTAAGTATTAGAGAATTGCGTGGACTTGACGAGGCAATGCGAACTCAAAGAGGTGAGTTAGTTAATAATTTAGCTAAATTAACTCGTTTGGATAATCATCTTAATATGGAAAAAATAAAATTAACTGAGACTAATGACCCAGAAATGATTGAACGCGTTAAGAAACGGATAATAAATTTAGAAGAAGAAAGATCTTTGAGATTGGAATTAGCTTCAACCAATAAAACTATACTTCGATCACAAATTCAACGGATTAAACAAACAATATACACAATATTAAATGAGGAAACAACCCTCATCGATCGCTTGAAAACTTTATTTCGTGAACAGGGAATAACCATTGCTAGTTTATTGACAGCAATTGGACTCATCGTATCCACATTGGTTCTCAGTATAACAGGTGCTGGTAATAATAATTCCCCTCCCACAAAACCGAAAGGTTTGTTGAAATCAATAGCCAAAAAATTATCACAAGTTGCATCAAAAGCTGCATCAGCATTACCAGGCATCATTGGAAGTTTAATTTAATGGCTTCTCAACTTTTTATCTAAAACAGCGAGCTGGTTAATTCAACATATTTGGGTGAGTGAGTGAGTGAGTGAGTTACTGTTTAACGCCGCTTCGGCAGTATTGCAGCCATTCGCGTCAACATATTTGGGCTTTAATTGTAGCTGTTACTGGAATTTTGTTAATAGCTGTGAAAAATTATATATACAATTCTGAAAAAAAAAAACAACAACATGGGAATCGAACCCGGGATGTGAGGATTACAGAGCGAGCTCCCTATGCATTCGGCCACGAGACATCTATATCGAGGTTCATTGGTTTGGCAATGAACAGTTGCCTCCAAGCAGTATTTCAAAGGTTCAGTTCAGGTATTGGATTGGATCAGTCCATCTTTACATCATAGGGAAATCAGGTTATTCCATCTTTCTGATCACACCAGCTGATTGGGATTGGCTGATTTCAAATCACCAGGTCACAGCCATGTTTCACTAGCACTGCACTTATCACCTTCACCTGATGTGCACACAAGATATTCCTAATCAACTTACAAGGTTAGTAATCTAATTACATTATACTATATATTATATAAATGCATAAATAACATAAATAAGCATATAAGTAAGCATTTTCAGTAAAGTATTTATAAAAGTGTTATTAGTAAAGGTATGAATAATCTGATGCATGAATGTTTGTATGGATGATGGTTTTCTATATACGTGTATTTGCTTTGTATTTGCTCATGTAAATGAAGACATGATAATATATTACCATTTGTGGAATATGTATCAATATGTATATTTCAATGTTCATTAGATTAACTTACAAACTGTATGTTGTTACAGCTAATGATGTATTTGAATGCATATTCTGGATTGTTGTAATGCAGTGAATTGTAATCTATTGTGATATGTCTCTATTTTACCTTGAATGAACTTGTATTTATTATTGTACTGTTGTGTTACAGAGTGTCTCAGTTCTACCTATTCCTTTCATCGGAATAAAACGAGTACCTCGCACCCCGCAGCCTTACTTCTCTTTGTGACTATTAGAGGGTAAATCCCAGGCCGCAACAATACAGTAGTAATGGAGAGTGTAGAAAACACTGAACACACTGGATTAACACAAGAAATGGAAAATTTAGGAAATCTTTGGTTATAAGAACAGGAAGAAACCATAAAACTATGGAAGGAATATTCAGCAAATCTTCTAGTGTATTGTGAAGAACTGTTACTCGAATAAAAAACCGAGGAAACCAAAAACAGCTCTTGAAAGTATAGTGTCGGGAAAGAAAACTGTACAAAACAAAATTCTTACAGGGGGAAAATTGGATGAATATTTGCAGAAACATCTCATTTCTACCGATCAAAATATTGAAATAGAAGAACAAACTCACCACAAAAATCTTGTGGATATGGTGGACTATCTTCGCAATGGATATAAACTTCTAAAACAACACAATGCAAAAACGGTAGGTATGTCATTGGATTATGGTATGTGGCTGAACAGCGCTCACAGTTTGTTTGAAAACGGAAAAGTACTAAAAACAGTTAAAGGAACATGGAAAACGTGGCTTAACGACAACAAAGGAATTCAAGATTCTTATGCTAGAAAATTGAGAATTGTCGCAGAAATGTTTAAAGACTTCAGCAAATTTAGACTGTTAGGAATACCATTTTCCGAACTTTTCCACAGAAGAAAAGAAATTAAAGAAATGCTGCACCAACAGGAGAGAAAAACCTTCTGGATGAACAAAGACTGAATTTAGTGTGTGCGGTTGCTAGTTGTCAAGTTTGTGTTTATATTACCTCTGACCTTTGAATGCATAGTTACGGTGTTCCTACCAGAAACGCGGTTGCTAGTTGTCAAGTTTGTGTTTCTATTACCTCCGACCTTTGAATGCATAGTTACGGTGTTCCTACAAGAACCGCGGTTGCTAGTTGTCAAGTTTGTGTTTATATTACCTTCGACCTTTGAATGCATAGTTACGGTGTTCCTACCAGAAACGCGGTTGCTAGTTGTCAAGTTTGTGTTTATATTACCTTCGACCTTTGAATGCTTGATCATAACAAAGATTAATACAGTTGAGAAAGGGGCAGTTTTGCAAAAAAATATTTTACCATATTAAATTAAGAGACTTATTTCCAAATAATAAATAAACCAATTAATATACTCCCCAATAGAATTATATTTTTGGTTTTTATGTGTTCTTTATTTGGTTTCTTTTTGGTATTTACCTGTTCTTTATTTGGAAGTACCAGCTGTTCAGAGGCATTAATTTTGATATTGACACCTAAATTTCTATCATCAGAGGCAATGGTGATCTTATTATTGTAACCCTCAATTTTACCTACTCTTAATTTCATATCACTGGGAGCCATATACAGTCCTATACCAAAGACATAATCAACTTTTGAACTGGCATATTGTAATACATCTTGATATCTTTTAATAGAAGCGGGAAGATCAACTGGACTGGATATGGCATCTTCTACATTTGCTAATAAATGTTTCTCAGCATCGATTGATGTTCCTACAGACTCGATGTTTGTTCTAGTTTGAGCCTGTGCTCCCACTATTGCCCATACATACGTTCTAATTGAATCGTTTAGTCTTTGAACACCCTGTTTTGTAAATCCATGAGACTGATCCAGAATAAAGGAGGGCCAGTGTTGATGAATTTGTTTTATAAACACGACTTGCTGCTTACCAGATGAAGTATATTTGTGTTTGATATGTCAACTTAGGCCTCTGTATTTCATGGCATACGCATCTCGTAAATCAATTTTTAGTTTTGGTTTTGGTTGTGCTGTAAATGACCATTTAGCGGGATCGTAATTATCTGAGACATAGGAGGTATGGGGGTTATTATCAAAACCGGTGCTGTTGACAAACATGTGACCCATTCCAGTATTTTTTCCACGCGAACGCCAGTCAGTCTTACGATCTACACCAAACTCATTACATATTCTTTCATACTCACTTACATTATAGGCGTTATTATGGGAATTCCATGATTTATCTTGTGGTAAAGGTACTTGCATTACGTTTAAAATGCGCCTGGCTTGATAGTATGTGTGAAATATAAACATTGCCTTTGCTAACCCTATCTTTGAAGATAAATGATCTTTGAAAGAAATTCCACAACCGGAAGTAGCGCACCATATTGCGAAGTGAAGCTGATTTTGCCAAAAATGCATTTGGTTCTTATTCCAGTTTTCCGTTTCTTGATCATTGTGTATAGTCACCCCATATTTTTCAAAAATATCGGGAAACTTAACTTTAAAATTAGAGCCTTTATAATCTACCCATATTGATTGATCAATAAGGTGTATTTCTTTATTAGCTCTGGTGAATTCAGATTTATAATTAGGATGATGACTAAGAAAGTCATAACTGCGTTGGATTATTTTACCACCGGGAGTAAAAGATTTATACACACCACCAGCAACATAGTTTGCTTTTTTATTATATCTATGAGATGACATTATTTTTTTTCAGATCTACTATTTAAATAATCATACTTTTAAATGTATATGAAAAATGTATATAACAATTCCAGAGTTTAAGAATGGCGAAACAGTCCAGCTTCTTAGGTCATTAGATAACACCAACGGAAATTTGGAAATAGCGTTATGTGAAATATTATATTATCCTAGATGGTTTAATATAAGCGAAGAACTCAATAACAATACATTTAATAGAAATGGAGATATAATTACTATTCCAAATGGTTATTATAATGTTTGCATGCTAAACGAATTTTTCAAAGATCATGGTTGTAAAGTAGCTATAAATTTGGCAAATAGAAATTGAAATAATTGATGACGATACAGAAATAGTTCTCACACCACTACTAGCTGAAACATTAGGATTTGATGCGGATCTAAGACTCAATAGACTTCATCACGCAAACTCATTACCTAACTTGGTAACGTATAAAGAAATCTGTGTACATTTAGATTGTATCAGCTCAACTGAGAATTTTATGGGAGAAACACCCTCAACACTGTTGCGATCAATGTTTGTGGGAGATGAACAGTATAATAGCGGCAGATACGAATCATTTAGTAATTTTCAATATAAAAAAATAAAAACAGGATGTATACCAAACTTGACAATTTCGATTTTAGATACCAGAAATCAATTGATAAAGATAGGCTATATAAGTTTAACTTTACATTTAAAAAAATAGATAATTAGATATTATAAAAGATGACTGAGTCAAGTGGTCCTGGGAGCCGTAAAAGGTGTTTCAATTTGGGAATTGTGGATTTAGGTGATGTTGAAGGTTTTGATGTTCTCCCACAAGAAAATGCGGTTTATGGGTTTCAGTTCCATGCTGGTCTTTACAAACGAAAGGCAGTTCCCACTTCTTCTGAACAACCAGAAATAAAAGCTGTAAATTTAGAGGATTTAGGTAATGTTAACATTCCCGAAGAAACCAATGTAGTATATAGCATATTAAGAAATGATGAAGGAATATGGGTATTGTTCAAAAAACCTAATTGGATAATCGATATTAGCGTTACTCCGAGGAATGTTATGTCTGGAAAGCTGCATAGCGTGAATTTTTTTTATCAATAATGGGTCTGCTTTGGTATCGTATATCCCATCGAAAAAGAGAGGTGTATTAATTTCTGAGGAATATTACTTAACTCGTAATACGGAACTCGTGGACCAAATTTTCTTGAGCATGATAGAGGAATTTCTTGCAGAGAAATTTAGGGTAAGTCAAGATTCTACACTTTATATTGAACTAGTCTTACAAGACCCACCAGATGATTTTGTTGAAATATTGCCTGGACTGAGCATTAAGTGGACTGCAAATGAAAAGGGTAAAAAGTGTGAAATATATTTAAAAGGTACTCAGAAAATGACTCTATCAGCTGGAATTACATTTAAAACTCCTCCGGAAAGGATTACGATGAATAAGATAATGTTTTACGACAATGTTTTCTATAAGAAATTGCTATTTACTGACTATAGAGTACCTGAGGATTATTTAATTAGTATGATGAAATATAAGAAATGAATACTAATTTCAGCAAACGTTAGCAAATAATTAGCAAAAATGTAGCAAATATAATTTATCAGAAATGGAAATCAAATATTAAATAAAAATACTATGAATTTACTTCAGCAAATGTTAGCAAATAATAAGCAAAAATAAGCAAATATAATTTTTTTGAGCAATATTATTAGCAAACTTTATAAAAGTTTAGATGATCGGTGCAGAGTATTAATTTCGAGTATTTCTTTTCATCTAATTTTTTTCGAACCTCTTCTCTCTCCGCTTTGGTCTTGATCACATAATTTTCGCGTAGGCAATCATCAAAGTTATCTCTATCCTTGCATTTGAATAAAGCAATCCAGCGAGTTTGTTCTCTGAAATCAGTCAGTATCGAATTATATTTTTGTGAAAGGATCCACACGCTGTGACCGGTGTGTCGACCCGAGAAAGCTAATTTTGATAATTCTTGTCTCTTAGTAGCAATATCTTTAATAGCGCTACAATCATCGATAAGAAATAGCGTAGTCTCATTCTTGAATTTTTGGTGAAAGTATTTCAAACACTCATTGATACGATCTCCAGGAAGAATTGGGTGTACTTCCTGGTCATTTTCTATCCAAAATCTAGCCTGATAAGTTGAATTATCTCTGATAGTGGGACATAATATTACTATGTGCTCGAAAACGTCGCGGTAATAGCTTTTTAATAAATCTAATACAAACTGTGTTTTGCCACAATTCGTTTTACCACAGATCATTGCGCAATGCGCATCTCTAGGTAGCTCCATTTTGAATATTTATAATAATTATTATTATAATTAGAGGTGAGGTGAGTTGGGGTTTAACGCCGCTTTCAAGAGTATTTCACTTATATCGCAGCTGCTAGTATTATGGCAGGGAGAAAGCCCGCAACGCCATGTGGCTATGTTATAATTAGAAATGGAAGTCGATGAAATTTTGGGATTGATTGAAGACCCTCGGAATGAGGCTAAACGTGAAACGCTGAAAAGCGTGGTTTTGGGTGGAGGAAAATATATTGATAAGTCTTTAGATAGAATAAGTCACATGACTGATGAAGAAATAAACGTTGAATATGAGAACTACGAACGTAGACTTGGAGCAGTTATGGTTAAGACATTAGGGAAATCTTTTCTGTCATTGTATTATAATTTAGTCAGTTACTTTATAAATATAGACGATAAAACAAAATTAATAGAAGAGCTGAATGAGGATCCTTTTATCGACCATGCCATAAACAAGTCATGTTGTGAGCTTTATCACAAGTACGGTATGTACTTAGCACCGCTTACAACTATCATTACCACTGTTAAGCATTGTGATTTTAAAGAAAAAATTATTGGTAATAATATAGATCATGTCGGAGGAGAAAACGGAGGAACTTCCTCTGCCGCCGGAGGAAGAGAAGATTACCAGAGTAACGAAAAACCCTAGGAAAGTAGAGGCAGGCAGAAAAGGAGCCATTGTTAAGAAATTGAAAAATACCGATAAGAAATTAAAAAATGTGGATGAACCTACTGTCAGCTTAAAGATTATCATTTCGCTCAGTATAGGATTAGGTTTGGGGATTATATGCGGACGATTTTTACCCAACAAAAAATTGGAAGATTCTCAATTGAAGAATAATAACAGAGCATATTATAATATGAAATAAAATGTCGGAACCTAAAAATATTACCAACACGATTTACCATGCCGCGGTAGTATTCTGCATTGCTGTAGGATCCAATAGAGTCAGCAAAATGATTTTTAAAACTAATATTCCAAAATTAGACTTCAATATGTACGATATTGGAATGGTCATACTAAACATTGGAGGAGCTATGTTTATCAAATTTAATCTCGTAAAGAATAAACTTATTCCAGATAATATTATAAGCTAACATTTTGAAAATACAATACATTAATTTTGTACAAATATGGCAGGAACATTCCTTATGATGTTGGGTGGTGCAGTAGTGAATGCTTTGGCATTTTCAGGAAGTAATTATTTGTTTTCACATTTGGATAAGTCGAGACACGAGAAAGCTTTAGAAAAACTCACGGCCGCCAAAAATGATTGGGAAAAGAAAAGAACCCAAAGATTAGATTTTTTAAACGAGCAACTGAAAAAACAAAATCATTCTGTCAAAACTTTCGCCGATGTAAGTCGAGCAATGCACGAATATAGCATTGTGTTTGGCAAGACATTAAGTCCATTAACACCCGAGCCCACTTTTGCTGAATTTTATGCTCCTTCCGAACAGGGTGAAATATTGTTTATCGTGCTCGGTATGTGTGCGGTCACTGGCATCGTTTATAAATTAAAGGATTAATATTTTTTACTATTATAATTATGGAAAAAATTTATTACAGTCCAAAAGGATATTGGAAAGGTCTGTCAGCTATTGACAAACTCGCGGATGCCGCTAAGGTAAGTAAAGTAGAAGCCAGAAACTGGTTAAAGAAGCAAGCCATTTGGCAAATATATTTACCTCCACCTAAATATGTCCCAAGACAAAATTTTGATTTATCCAAACCAAATGAAGTTCATCAAGCGGACTTATTATTTCTACCACACGACAGAATCAGAAGAAAAACTTACAAATATGCATTGACAATAGTTGATGTAGCCAGTAGGTACAAAGAAGCCGAACCATTGTCTACAAAAAACTCTACAGAGGTAGCGAGAGCTTTGGAGAAAATCTATAAAAGAAGTCCTTTAACATGGCCAGAAGTATTTCAAATCGATGCCGGGCGGGAGTTTATGGGTGATGTTACTGTTATCTTAACGAAAAAACATGATGTTAAAATCAGGCGCGGTGAAAAAGGGGCTCATCGGAGTCAAGCTCTGGTGGAGAGATTTAATAGAACGCTATCGGAGCGTTTATTTGGACATCAGTATGCTGAAGAATTAAAAAATCCTAAGCTGAGATCCACTGAATGGGTAATAAGACTACCATCGGTTATATCTGCATTGAATAATGAGCAAAGTCGACTCATTAACAAGAAACCAATCAATGCTATCAAATTGAAATTTGTTCCATCGGGGTGTGCCGCACCTCGGTTACCGGGGAAAGATAAACCTTTGCCGGATAGAGTAAGTGTTAAGTTTTTATATCAACCGGGTGAGCTAGAAGGAGGTCAAACATTTAGGGCTACAGATCCAATTTGGTCTCTTAAAACCTATGAAATTAGTAAATATGTTTAAAAAAAAGATGAACCCACCTTGTATTATTTAAAAGACGGACCCCAAAGAGGATTCGTAAGAGAAGAGCTAATGATAGTTCCAGCCGATACAACATATTGAAGAAATGTTAACTTAAGTGTATATACATAAAACAATGGCTTTTGGTGTAAATAATTGCAAGTGGGTTTTGATCGGTAAGGCTGTTCAGTGCGGGAAAGGTTGTATGACTGAATACTGTGGTAAACATGCAAAACGTATTAGAAATGGACACATCAATTACACATGTTCTTGATGTTAAACGTGTTTCATTAAACCTACTCCAAATGTCCATATAGTCATATGGATATATCCCTTTTTTCAGAAGCAAATGTCTCAGAGACTCATTGGTATATTTGTTAGTTATCTCAAAATCTTCTGGCTTATTAGCGCTAACCAGACTGTCAAGTGATGATAACAAGAACTGAGAGCTATCGATAAACCTTAATTTACCTAGCGAGAATGAGAGATACTTCTCCATATTATTTGGTATACAGTTGATGTTACCTTCAAATTTAGAAATAGCTTGCATTATTATGTGAGAGTCATAGCCTCTAAGATTGTGAAACACAACTGGTATGATGAGTTCCTCCGGTTTTATTCTAAGTTTCAAATTACAGGACATCCATACATCTAGAGCTCTTGACAGACTACGATATGCACTTATTTATAGAAAAAGGTCTGAGGGGAGGTATATCCATGTCATCTTGTCGTTTTAAGAAAGCCAACAATCCATTGGTGCGAGATTACGATCCCGATAAACCTTGCAACTCTATCTTATATTTAGACGCGAATAATCTATACGGATGGGCTATGAGTCAGGCATTACCGACTGGGGGGTTTGAGTGGGTAGACAAGGTCGAAGACATAATGAAAGTGCCAAAAGATTCTGACAAAGGCTATATCCTCGAAGTTGATCTCGAATATCCTCAAGAGCTACACGATTCCCACAATAGCTACCCGCTCGCTCCCGAAAGGCTAATGGTAAAAAAGGAATGGATGTCCGAATATCAGTAGGTAGAATTTAGGCACCAAAAAAACCACTTGCCAACCAGTTATTGTTTCGAAGACAATAGTATTTCAAAAGAGTCATTGTTAAATTTGAATAGCTCATTGTGATATTGAAAAATGTATTGTAATACTGAAAAGCGCTTTGAAATATTGAATAGTCCATTGTATAATATTGAATAGTGCATTGTAAGATTGAATAGTGCAATCATATATTGAATAGAGCATTCATACATTGAATAGCGCATTGTGATTTTGAATGGTTCATTGAGATATTGAATAGCGTCATTGTAATACTGAAAAGCGCTTTGAAATATTGAATAGTGCATTGTAATATTGAATAGTGCATTGTGATATTGAATAGTGCATTGTAATATTGAATAGTGCATTCATATATTGAATAGTGCATTCATATATTGAATAGTGCATTCATACATTGAATAGCGCATTGTGATTTTGAATGCTTCATTGAGATTTTGAATACTTCATTGTGATATTGAATAGGTTATTGTGATATTGAATGACGCATTGATATACTGAAAAGCGCATTGCGTACCCTGCATCGAAATGAACTTTTACATATTAAGATAAAGACGGGATTTTGAATGGAGGCAGGGTTTGAATGGAAGACCGTACTCAATAGACCTGTCCTGTGCATTGATACAGCGGTGTTGAATGGAGAGGGGAGGAAGGGAAGAGGAGAGGAGAGGGGAGGCCCCCATTTCCATTGAAATAGAATTGAATAGAGCATCTGATAAAACCTTTCAAATTGTGTTCAAGGTTGCATTTATTTTATCAGGAAAAAGTAAATAAAGATTCCTTATATAAGAAAGGTAGTCGGAGGTTTTTTTTTAAAAAAGCTTTTCATATTTTTTGAAGTTCTACCAACGTCTACACATCGAAAAGAATATTGATTTGGACTTCGTTGAGTTGGGGAGATATGAAGTTGAAATTGGAGATGGTGTTAAGAAAATTAGACTAGACCGAACATCATCATCAATGTTAAGGGATATCATATTCCAAGATATCAAGGAATTGAATATCTTTGATAAATTGGTCAAGGAAAATGTCCTAAAGCCGGAGCTATGTGGTATCAATTATTTTATCAAAGGCAATGTAACTTTTTCATTAGACAGAGTTCAAAAAACTCTCACAATAGAGGAAACAGGTACAAACATAAGTCTGTGCTTAACCGTTGTGGATATGAAATATTTTATTGAGAAATTGACATTCGCTGATGCACGGATCAATTGTGAGATAATTCAACTCACCTACCAACATCTTTAAGGTAAGTAACATGTTTCTTTAATTAAGCTTATACATCGGTAAGGTATACTCAGTTTTTCGTTGATGTTCTTTTATCATTGATGTGAAGGTGAAAAATCCTTTAAACTCCAATAAATCATATCTTTATTTTCTTCGAAGAAAATTAAGCAACATAGGTCTATATGTGACTTAGAATATGAACCGAATAATATGAATGTCCCTTAAATTGTTATGAAACTATTAATCACTTTTATTCGTGATAAGTCTGACTTGAGTAAACATTGCGAGGGCCGATGGTATGTTAAATATATATTACACGACAATGCGGGAGGGCAAAATATATGGCAGCAAGTTTGTATCTCATGGGTGATAATAACATTGTTTCAATATTAGACGATGACAAGACAAAAGTAACACATCGACCTTCGAACTATTGGGATCAAAGGGGGTTTCCCACCCTTCGCACATTACTCATACTTTGCACGTGAAATTAATGAAGTGACGCTTATATAGGATAAAATAATCACTGTTTTAATTCACACGCTAAGGTTCCAATCATGAGAGCTGTGTTGCTATTGAGTGTTTTTCTCATTTCTATCTATTCTGAAGGAGAAATTCCTTTAAATCGCTGCAATAGGAAATTCAACACGTTAATTTGTCCACCTCGCAACGCTACATATGTACATCTAGCCGGGGCGGTCGATCGTAGAACCAATGGAATTCATCTTTTAGGTTCAAGCGATCGATTGCATTTATTGCTCTCATTATTCCCAAATCTTAAGGTAAGAATTCTAATAAGTCTGGTTAGAAAAAAGAACCGCTTGGATTTTTTTTTTCGGTTTAGTGATTTAGTTAGTTGTATTTTGGTGACAAAGAGCACTTGTTTTGTAATTTTTGTTAGTTGCATTTAGTTTTAATTAGTTATTGATAAAGATCATGCTTCGGAAGTTAAAGCCCTCATGCGCTCTGGTTGTTGTCTGATAATGTCATGTTTGTAATGTCATGTAATGTATCGGTTTTCAGTTCATCCACGGATTGGGAGTCCACTGCGAGGACCTGGAGGGGGACCGGGCACACTTGATTTTAAATGTTCAATGTGAAGGTAAGGTGTTCTAATATATATATATATATATATATATATATATATATATGTCTCCATCACAAAAACATCTAATTTTCAACCGAATGTTGACTTCATCGGGGATGAAATGAAGTCCAAACAGTCTGGTTTATATCACCGCGTTAACGATATGGTTGGATGGCCTTATGTAAGCCTCAACCAGTCTGGCTGATTGTTTTCATTCATTTATATAATGCTTCAGTCCGCTCCCCAAATAACAACCTCCCATTCCCTTTGGTCCGCCACACTCCCGCCCCTCCCCCTTCCATCCAGCTCTGATTCCGACCAGGATTCTCACGCTGGTATCCCCGTGGCATTGGTCCAGCCATGCCCCCCATGCTATCCATATGTATATCTATCATCCGTCCACGGCGCTAGTCATCAATAGTGTTTTTACATGTTAGGAGGCCACAAGATAGAGCAAAATTTTAGAATCTTGTACAGTATTAAGTAGAACGCTATTTCGAACCACAATCTCTCGACTGCATTCACGCTTGACCAATGGGGACTAGAGTAATGGGAAGGGATAGAATTTCGGAGCACGGGCCGTGCTCAATTGGGCAACGGAGAGATATCCAAGGATAAAATAATAGAAATTGTCTCTAAATAGAAGTATATTTGAAACCTACATTCGAGACTAAATAAGCACAGCAGTGCAATCGATTAACTTGCTTCTTGAACTTGGTCACTGGGTTTTCACCAGCGAGCTGGGAAGTAAGCAGATAGGTTGACTGCTGTGCGTTTGATGGTCAGCAAATATACTAACGGGCAGCTTACTTAATACTAAAACACATGGGGACTAAGTAGATGACCAGAAAACATAACATTATTCAAAGAAGTCAAAATGCAAGGCGGAAAACAAATATTAACAGCCCGAAACTAATAGTTAATAGAGACAATACATTATATTGAAATGTACCCGTCCATGACGATAAGTGACGGAGTGTAACGGGATGAAAGACTGAATGCAGTGTTGCGATTATTATCTGTCTTGAGATGAAAGGCCAAACTGGACATGACAAAGTCATGTCCAGGATTTCTTAGATCTACAAACGTACAAAATAGTATATATATATCCATAAGGAATAAAGTTAGTCAGTCTGTCGCATATGGCTGTCTCAAGCTTACTACGCCTCCTGTCTTTTCTGTGCGCTGCATGCGTGAAGTGCCGGGACCCTTATCTTGCCCCGCCTAACCCTGCCCTTGGTGAGTCCGGCTGTGTTTAAGAGCTCCCCACGTACACCAGCAATCACCAACTTAACGGTACCTCTCGTGGAGCCAAGCGAACCAGAACACAGCAAAACACAGTTAGACCGCCTAGGACACATGGCTTAAACAGCTGTGGCTGGGACTCCAACCCAAGTGTTCAAGTAAATGGAATATCTTGTCCCGGTAAGCAGATTCTACAACTCAATGAGATTTTATTGTTCGTTTGTGTCTATGATCATGTAACGTTTGAAATAGGCGACACTCTACTATTCATTAAATTTTCCCTGTATCGTTAAATAAACTGTTCTTTTATCATTTATTTTCAGATTCGACAAGACCTTTAACCATCAACATTTCTACTTCTCCTACTAATAATTATTCTACTGATACTAGCGCTAATCAATCATCAAGAAAATCCTTATGATTCAATTGATAGAGGACAACGCATATGTTTAAACTTAGTAGAGCAAACTAGTGTATAATACTGCGACACCCTTTTTAACTTTTTTTCTCTTTCCCATAATCTTCCAGGTCATCTTCGCAGGGTCACAGATGGTCTCATTTCACTTGGGTGTTCTGGTGGTGATGGAGATAGTCTCGGGTATTGTTTTCCCGTATGAGGAAAGCAATACGTCGACGCTATCGCTATTACTGTCAGGACAAACGATATGAAATTCCTAACTCAATACCAACAACTCCTAATAGCCCAATTTCCACACGACCGCCATTGTCATCATTTAGACCTATCATGTCGGTCTCAAACCCGATGGCCTGTCTCCTGCCGCTGCTCCTCAACTTGTTTGCTGCTCCTCAAAACTCGGATGACTCTGAGGCAGCTCCTCTAAACTATAGATATGAAAACTTACGCAATGTCATGCATTGAATTTAAATGACTTTCTTACAATATTTGTTTTCATGAATTTCTTTTGACATGTCATTGTTTTCCCTTCTTCAGTACCTCAGAGGTTAAGGAGTACGCTGCAGGGATATTGTGCACTGGGACTCCAACCCAAGGGTTCAAGTAAGTGGAATATCATGTCCCTCTATGCAGGTTCTACAACTCAATGAGATTTAATTGTTTGTTTGTGTCTATGATAATGTAACGTTTGAAATAGGCGACACTCTACTTTTCATTAATTTTCCCTGTTTCATTAAATAAACTGTTCTTTTATCTTATTTGGCGGAGGGGATAAGCAACTTTCACAAAACATTTGCATTTTTTTTTTAACAACCCACAGATATTGTTTATACCTACACACATCCATCCTCAAATTATATCTTTTTATATGAAAATATGATCTATAGAAATAATAATCACGACGTGTACAGTATAAATATGAGTTCAATATTTTATATTTTTTATTCTGATTGGAATTCACATCATGGTTACCGAATTAATGAGAAGAAGTTCTGGAAGTTTTGCCATTATACACGAATCTGATGTCATATCATTTTGCGCTTCCACGGCAATATCTCATTTGAAAAAGTCACGGATTTTGAAAATAACCCAAACAACTCTATGCCTTTCGAAATAACCTAACAAGGAGTATCATGTGTCTGCTTTTATCGTGTGAGTTGTCATTCACGATAGATTTTACTACTTCATCTGTTGAATTAACAGATTATACCTCTACAATGAATTTAAGTAAAGACGACTTAAAAAGTTTTTTTATCTGAGTTATTGTGGTATGAACACCGATTATTGCTGGATCAGATACAGTCCATGTGAAAGGTATGTTTCTTTATATTAATTTATCATGAGCTATAACAATTTATTTTGGTTAATCATAGTCATATATTGTTATCTCCTAGTCAAGCAACCCCATTATTACCAAAACATCGTCATGTTCGTGTTTCTGCCATTTTTGTTTTTAAGTAGCATTTTCGCTATTTCGCTTTTCAGGTCAAAATGCCATCATAACTCAAATTAATGCATTAATTTGTAAAGCCGCGAAAGGGCGTACACTTATCCACACCAGTGGCAAGATTTTTGATGAAATAACAATAATAAAATTAAGTGGTTCCTCCTATAAACTGATGATTGATTTGGCGAACTTCCCTGCCTTGGAGGTAAATTTATTGATACAATGTATTGTTGTGTAAAATGCAGTATGTATTAAAGTGCAGGAACGAAATTTAAAGACGTCATTCTAGTAAATATAATGCAGTTGAAACATCTTTCTAACTATAATTATCAGATTTATGTTTACCAAGCGTACATTCAGACAGAAATATAAAATTTAAACCATACATTGGTGCTACAAGCGTGAAAAAAAAAACCCAAAAAACCCTTGTTACATCAGTATATATCATCGTTGATTAGAATTTCATGTGTACATTGTATATTCTATCAATGCGTATGTCTGCTACATTTTTGTACCTAATGTTTACAGGTTTCATCTTCTGATGAAGATGAAATGTTTAAGTATCCTGCATTTGTTTTGATGGACCAAGCTTTAAGTAATACTCCTGAACAGAACAGTGTCCTGATATTATCAGCACACAGGAGGTGAAGGATATTTATTTGTGTGATGATTGTTTATACGAATGTTCTAGTGAGGAACAGGCCGACTATCACAAGGATCAACATAAAAGATTCGGTGATATAGATGCGACATTCACTATCATCAGAAAATGTCTCAAAGAAAGTGAGACGGATTCCATTGCTGATGGGGAGAGTCAGCAGTGTTCAGTCTTGTAATTATACATTTTTCTCCATCTCCCTCATATCATCGCCTCCCTCTATGTTAATCAATATATCGGGTGTATATGTTGAAAAGACTGGGGCGTAGATTAAAGCTTACAACCTATTGGTTAATGCTGTGGTGTTGGAGAATATGGTTAAAGTATATAGACGATACAGTTCAGATTAGAAAAATACGTAATGAGACTTCACCTTAGACAACTCCACCTTTGGCCAACAGTGAGGATTAGGATTAGGCCTCTGGAAAACATTGAATCTGGGGCGAGAAACATGTGTAACAGTTGTAAACGTACATTTGTAATCCCAGTCTTTGGTAATCTCATTTTCTTATTTGTATCATAGGTATGTATTCTAATTCATTTGACTTATTAAACCTGTTTATGTTACAGTGGACCATCTCATCTTTAAAAAGAGTTGTGATGTACATGATAGATAAATTAATTGAGTGAGTGAGTGAGTTATTGTTTAAAGCCGCTTCGGCAGTATTGCAGCCATTAGCGGCGATAAATTAATTGAATTTGAAAGCAATCCTCAATCTTTTGAACACAAGCATAACCTTATGTCAGTTTTTATCTTGTGAAATACATTTCACAATACATTTCAGTAATTTATCTGTTGAAATAACAGATTATACTGAATCAATTACTTTAAAGATAGAACATTTGAAATCATTTATGACGAAGCTGCTTTGAGTTGAAAACGAGCTATTGACACAATCCATCCTTTCTTTGTAAGGTAAGTAGGATAAATGTTATAAATGGATCAATAGTGCACCTCAGAAATATTTATTAGCAGAAAGAACATGGTGAAGGAATGTGACATAAGCAGAACAAATATTTTAAATGAATCCTTGGATAATATCAAATATTTGAAAGGAAATGATTCCCTTCTTACTACTAATGGATCAATAGTGCAACTCGGACACCCAAGTGATGTTTGTAAGCAGGAAGAATATTGTGAAGGAAACCCGAAACTCAAATCATATTCATAAGCAGAACAAATGTTGTGAATAAATCATTGAATAATATCAGACACCAAAGAATGTGGAAGACTTTTCAAAATGAAGATGAGGCGAGATATGCGAGTTTTAACAACGCTTTTCAAGAGTATTTCACTTATATCGCGTTGATCCGAAGCCGAATGTAATGATTCAAAGGTTCATAGTTAAATATAAGACACATCGACCCCTAAAAGGTCACACAATCAATGACAATTGTATATTAAAGTGTTCCTTGTTAAAATAGCCCGCAATGCCATGTGGCTATGCACTGCGGTGAAACCTGCGAGCATCGGCTGGAACTAGCAAACCATGGGTGGTACTGCACTGATAAATCTCACTGGAACTCTTTCCAAATCTAAAGGCAAAAATTATTCAACAACTCTGTCCTATATATATATATATATATATATATATATATATATATATATATTAACCATATCTCGCTAGATTTAAAAAAAAAAACATCTTTAACCATCTTCTTCATGTTCACCGTATGATGTTTATGTGATGGGTTTTCTTATTTTAAACATAGACAAAACAAAATTTCAAATTGGACTCGGAGATAATCCATACAATACTGTATGTTTAATTTACAATGTTTGCAAGGAATTGAAAGACATACTACACCTTTTATTAGAGGAATTGGACCTTTACGAAAGATATCTACAACGAAGAAATGTAAATCATCATTTCTTGCAAACACTTATAATTGAAGACATTTTCTTCACATTCGATCGAGAACAGAAAACATTATCTATACACATGGTACAAACTGGTGACCATGACTCCTAAAAGGTTACACAATCAATGACAATTGTATATTAAAGTGTTCCTTGTTAAAGTAGCGAGTTGGGGTTAAACGCCGCTTTCAAGAGTTTTTCACTTATATCGCGGCTGCTAGTTTTATGGCAGGGAGAAAGCCCGCAACGCCATGTGGCTATGCACTGCGGTGAAACCTGCAACCATCTTCTTCATGTTCACTGTATGTTTATGTGAGGGGTTTTCTTATCATTTTTAACAAAGACAAAACAAAATTTCAAATTGGACTCGGAGATAATCCATACAATAGTATGTTTAATTTACAATGTTTGCAAGGAATTGAAAGACATACTACACCTTTTATTAGACGAATTGGACCTTTACGAAAGATATCTACAACGAAGAAATGTAAATCATCATTTCTTGCAAACACTTATAATTGAAGACATTTTCTTCACATTCGATCGAGAACAGAAAACATTATCTATACACATGGTACAAACTGGTGACCATGACCCCTAAAAGGTTACACAATCAATGACAATTGTATATTAAAGTGTTCCTTGTTAAATTAGCGAGTTGGGGTTTTTAACGCCGCTTTCAAGAGTATTTCACTTATATCGCGGCTGCTAGTTTTATGGCAGGGATAAAGCCCGCAACGCCATGTGGCTATGCACTGCGGTGAAACCTGCAACCATCTTCATGTTCACCGTATGTTTATGTGAGGGGTTTTCTTATCATTTTTAACAAAGACAAAACAAAATTTCAAATTGGACTCGGAGATAATCCATACAATAGTGTATGTTTAATTCTAATCTAATCTAATGCGTTTTCACTGTTTACATTATCATGTTTATCAAATCTCCAAAATGCTAATTTTAACAATTTTTTGTTTATTTCTAACAATACATTACACGTTTTTAAAGTATTTCATAATACATGCATCAAGATGTAAATAAACTATTCTATCTGTCTGTCTGTTTGTCGGTCAAACAATCCATATGAAACTTACACAATACCATGCATTGAGTTTAAATGACTTTCTTACAATATTTGCTGTCATGGATTTCTTTTGACATGTCATTGTTTTCCTAATCTTCAGCACATCGTAGGCAAAGGAGTTCGCTGTGAGGATATTGTTGGAAACAACAAAAAGAGTCTTCAAGTGAATGGAAATTCATGTCTCGGTAAGCATGTTCTACAACTCAATTAATGATATTTTGTTGATTGTTTGTTTGTGTTTATTATAATGTAAATGTAACGTTTGAAAAAGGCGACACTCTACTTATCATTAATTGTTTTCCTGTATCGATAAATAAAGTGTTATTTTATCTTATTGTAATTTCAGATTCAACAAGACCTTTAACCGCTATTGCTACTCCTTCCGCTATCGCTGTTACTAATAGGACTACTACTAATACTGTTAGTTCCGCTCTCGCTACCACTATTACTGCTACTGTTTCTAGTACTAACACTTCTGCAACTTCAGCTACTATTCCTGACACTACCACTAGCGCTACAACTAATACCACTCTTACTCTTACAACTAAAACTGCAACTCCTACTATAACTACTACCGCTTTTGCAACTCCCACTACCACTAGCGCTACAACTAATACCACTCTTTCTCCCACAACTAAAACTACTACTCCTACTAGAACTACTTCTACAAGCAGAAACATTGTTACTAATGTTAGTGCTAGAACAACAATTCACACCCCTAATGCTACTATATTACATATATATGCTTCCTTAGTCCCTTCTTCTACCCCCACCAATATTACAGCTTCTACGATAGACTATGGTCATATTGAGGGTGATGTTAGTGATGAAGCTCATGCTGGTGACGAAATTGGAATTTTAACAGGTATATTTATATTAGTATTAATTGTTCTAATTGTGGTTTTCATATATAAGAAATGAAGAAAACGAAATTTAATAAATAATCGAGAAAATCATTACGACTCAATTGATGGAGGACGAAATATATGTTTAAACATAGTAGAGCAAACTAGTAGTGTATAATACTGCATCACTCTTTTAAAGTGACATTAGCATGTTTTTTATGGAGAATATAGGGTGATGTTAGAAAAATGAAAATTAATGATTCCAATTGAAAATACAGTGTATTTAAACTTAATGGAGTAGTAAAAAATAAAACAATCAAATATAAAACCAAACAAAAAACATGCTACTGCTCCTTTAAACTTCTTTTCTTTTTCTTTTATTTCTTTTCCCGTAGATGATCTTCACACTCTCACAGATGGACTCATTTCACTGGGTGTGCTGATGGTAATGACGATAGTCTCGGGTATTGTTTTTCGTATGAGGAAAGCAATACTCCGATGCTGTCGCTATTACCGTCAGCACAACCTGTATGAAATCCCCCAATCATTGGCACCATCACCGCCTACTAGCCCCATTCCAACACGAGCCCATATATCATCAACCGGACCGGTAATGATGTCTGTGTCAAATCCAATGGCATGTCTGCTATCTTCCGCCGCTCCCCAACTTGTGTGTTCGCCTCTTGATAGTCCACAGGAAAACCTCTCGGATGGCCCTGACACAGTCCAAACTGCAATGGATGAATTATCGACAGCCATTGCTGCCATCCCAGATGATATCAATGATATCACCTACTCATTGCACCAAGGAGTCGACGTCTATACCCAAACCACCACTCTCTCCTCAGAAGTCACCCAGGAGGAGACTATTACCAACTCCCCCTCACAGAAGATGATGTTCCAATTTGAGGACAGCTCGTTGATGACATGGGACCCCACAGCGGACATTGGAGCAGAGTGGGACGACTCCCCCCTCAATCTTCTCACCCCTCACCATTTCTCCCTCAAACCTACCACCTCTCACGCCTCCACCCACAAAGCCACCCTGACTCACGACTCCTTCCACAACAAATCATCCACCCCTGTCTCCGTCCCCTACGACTCCACCTCCGTCTCCGCTACTGCTCACACCGCTAACGTCCCCTCCTCTGCTAACGTCCCCTCCGACTCCACCCTTGTCTCCCCCGACTCCGCTCCTGTCTCCTCTGCTAACATCCCCTCCGTCGTCTCCCCGACTCGTGACCCCTTCACTCATGCTAAAACCATTATGTCCTTCACACCCCCCTCCCCAAGTGTGGAGCCGCCGAAACAGAGGCCGCTACGCACAAAGAGACGCCCTCGGAGGTTTAGTTTTAGTTTTTAGTTTTGAAGTGTGTCACACATGAGCTTGAATATGATTTGTGTCAATAGCAATTAGCTTCATAACGATTAAAAGGTGTGACAAAGTATAGTTTTTTCTTTATGTTCTTATACTTTTTCTATATCTACAAATAATTGGAGGTTTAGTTTTAGTTTTTAGTTTTTATATTTGTGTGTGTATGTTTTAGAACAGACATGTAGACGAATTTTTTATTTAAAAGGTGTGACAAAGTATAGTTTTTCTTTATGTTCTTTTACTTTTTCTGTATTCTACAAATAATTGGAGGTTTAGTTTTAGTTTTTAGTTTTTATATTTGTGTGTATGTTTTAGAACAGACATGTAGAAGAATTTTTTATTTGTATTTTATTTTAGTTTTATATTATTCCATATATTCAACAAGGGATTACAGAAACACTATGAATAAAAGGTTATTTTCTATGATTACATTAAATGTAGAACTTTTAATGAAGTATAGTTTTTCTTTATGTTCTTATACTTTTTTCTGTATTCTACAAATAATTTTGATATCCTAGAGGTAAATTTATAAATGTGATAAAGTTTCTTATTTTAAAAGTAGATAAAGTTTCTTATTTTAAAAGTAGAAAGTTTCTATGTGTATTATATCTCTGTATTCTACAAATATATATGTAATAAAATTTGTGTATCTATTTTTCTCTTCATTGTATTTCATTTGAGGTTATGATAGCTCACAGAGTGTGACTTGTGCACTTTTAAAAAAAGAACGTATTGAGGCTCTACATAGTCACACTCTATGAGCTCCTCTGACCTATGACCTATCTGTTTGTCAAGTTGATAATGTCGAGCGCACTTCATCGCTCAAGTGATGTAAGGTGACTATGTTGGACTTTCATGGGCTTCCAGTGTCTGAGGCTTCGCCTGTGAACTGCGACTGTAGTGTAATGAGTTCACATGCCCTCGCTGAGAGAAATATTGCACAGCTATTTTTAATCTCATATCTCGCGTCTCTTACAGTGAGAAAGTGTGATAATTGAAATGTCTCTGGACTTTTTTTTACAAAAATAATTTTGTCACACATTCTCACGTATGATAACTTTCACTAAACATGTCTCAGGTGAACTTCAACAAAATACTTTACATAATAATAATCATCATTTTAAAAAGTTATACCTGAGAGTTGTTTTGTGAAAGAAGATAAAACACCAACTATACAATGAGAACAAATACATATTTCAATGTTCCTCTTTTTTATTATAACATTGAAGTTAGTTTAGCTTTAGCACAGCGAGTTCTTCTTTGTCACCCGAGACGTACAGCGAGTTCTCTTTGCCACACGAGACGAGAACCTGAAATGGTATAGGAGATATTAAAGCCATAGTTCTACAAATTACAAACTGAATGAGTTAAAAAAACTTTCATCTTAAAATCATTAACTAAACGTTCTGCAAATGTACTAACTACCAACAATGTATGAAATATGTTTTAACTTTAACAGTGTATGAAATAAGACCCGTCCCGTAAGCCCGTTACTGCTAACTTTTGAATGTTTTCTTTCACTTTACCATTGAAATTGACAAAATATAGCTTTTGGGTTGGGGTACATTTGAAGCTTATTTCATACACTGACTTTAACAAGGTCTTCAACAAAAATATATTATATTTAAAAGTAATCGAGAGTTAAAGTCTAAAAATAGCTATGGTGATACCCCTCTAAGCGAAGCTAAATGTGGTCAATCAGTCACAGTGAGTGGTGGATGTAGCTCGTTGAGCTTAAATTTGTTTAATTGAATATAATCTTCTTTACAAAAAGTTTATAATGATAATTTAAAAATTAAATAAGATGTATGAAATCTGGATTTATTACTCACCTATGCCAAAGTCTGTGTCAAGGGTTCTTCATCGCCCTCATTTAGACTGTCCTCGCAGCAGCAGAAGAATTGCAGTTTGTTGTAGTTTCTATTCGCCTTCGATTTCCTCTGTCCCTGGAACATTAGGTGAGTTGATGACTCCAAAGCCTCCGTGTATCTGTCATTCATTAGAACTTCGTAGCTTGCATCCGCGTCTGTTGAATGGACAGTTGATAATTTGACCTTCCATAGACTATCATCTTTCAGCTTGAATTCAGTGAATGACTGAATGTGGAGAAGCTTATTTATTGGAAGATCGCTTATCTTCACCCTTGAGGAATCCTCCTGGTACTCTCCATCTGCAGAGAATTTTGCCAACAGTTCCCTTTCCGACAAGTTTGTCACTTCAGGTTTGAAAACCTTTCTCCCATCATCGTTCAAGTTTTCTGTAGATCCTCTCTTTAGACTGGATGCCATTTTGGTGAGAACAGAAGCAGAACCTTGTATGGTATCAGTCGTGATATCAAGATGAGTGTAATGTGACAACGTGTTAAGCACTCTTTTATACCTTACCCAAATCCAACAGGTCTAGGCATGTACCGATTACCCATTTTCATTTTCCAAAATTCAATACCCTTCCCTTGTTGATGCAAGGTGACACGGGTATAATACTCTATTCAATTTAGATGCCCACCCTTGTTGATGCAGGTGATAGACAAACTCAAGATCCAACCCTTGTTTAGACAGGTGAGGAAAACGATGTATCCACCTTTATTGATATAGACTGATTTGACTACGACCAGGTGTGGTTGTAACATGTTGAGACATGTGACACAAGCACAATACCCTTTCAAAGATCCAAACCCCTTTCAAATTCCAAAATTCAATACCCCATTCAACTTAGATCCCCGACCTCGTTGATGACAGGTGACACGAGTACAATACCCATTCAAATCCAAAATTCAATACCCCATTCAATTTAGATCTCAGGTTGACACCCCCTGTTGATACAGGTGATAGGAGTACAATACCTCTTTCAAATTCCAAATTCAATAGCCCATTCAATTCAAGGTTGACACCCTTGTTGATGCGGGTGATAGGAGTACAATACTCCATTCAAATTCCAAATTCAATACCCCATTCAATTAAGGTTGAACGGGTACATTAGGTTGACACCCTTGTTGATACAGGTGACACGGGGTGTACAATGCCTATTCAATTTCAAATTCAATAGGTATTATTCCTATATCAATAAGGTAGGTACCGGTATTGTTCTCAATTCAATACCTATTCAATTTGGTATCCGCCCTTATTGATATAAGAACAATACCTATTCATTCACTGAACAATATCTATTCATCTCTAAAGGTTCAAGAGGTACTTATGACGTCATTGATGACGTCAGAGCACCATTTTACGGTTTTAAACCTATTATTTTTTATCTACTCCTGTATGAATAAACACAGAAAACACACGCATTTGCCGTCAGAAAAAAATATTTATTAGATCTACATTAAAGGTTGTACTGTTTAGATGTATAATGTCCTTAAAAACATTTCCGTTGAATTCCATCCATTTCAACATAAGACTCAGGAATATTGACATAATAAATAGAATATTTGTCAATCATTGACAAATACTATGTTTATCTCATCTCATGAGATAGAAGTGTGATATATTCTCACTCGTGGCTGCAAAAAAATATATATTTCAACCTCACTAGAAGCATGAGATAATCATGGTATTAGTTACGAAAAAAATACAGATAATCGCTGTATATTTTATTTACATAATGCAACCTAAATATAATCTGTACTGTGAGAAGCATGAATTCAAAATAAAGTACAGGTATTGCATAAAATATGAATCGCGGTATATATCTATATCTATAAACATGAGTACGCATTAATGAAATGAGAGAGTTGTGGAACATAGACTTTATTTCTCGGTATTGTATGGTAAATGTATTTATGATACAACACATGCTTACTAATCACGTATTAGAATATGAATACGAAATACAAACGCGTAGCACGCAATGTTTTTGTAAATGCGTGGATAATTAGATATAACGACCCTTCAAATAAATGTACACAATATTTGAAAGATAATAGATGTTATTAATCGTTAAATGTAATGACCAAAGTCAACTGCCTATCTGTAAGAATTAGAATTTCAAGCTGTCTTGGAGCAAATATATTTTCATATTTCAGCGTTGTTCAGTTTCAACTTCAAATTAAAAAAGGAAATATATTATTCAGTAAGCTCTCAAGCAATATATGTAATGAATCAATACAGTACAGTATTTTAATCACCATCACTAGTCATTCAATGAGGAGCCAAGTCGCGCTCTTAATAACTTAAATATAATTTTTACGCCGGGTAATATCTGGGATATGTGTCTATTGCAAGGATGGGAATTAATTTAATTAATCAAATCAATTAAAAATAAGCACCTCTGTGCAAAGTACTACCGTTACTGAATACTTTGACACTCAAGAGATACATTTCACTGACTTCATTGAGCGTTAATGGACAAACGCTAAATTATTTTCTGAGATTCTTGAAAAAGGTTGTATATTTATTTTTATTTATTGTCTTTGATTGCAAACCGGAGAGTAAATTGGGGAATGTATATTTAAAAAATCTCTACATATTTATAAATTCAAGAAATTTCCAAAGGGAAGGACAATAATTATGTGAACAGGCTACCCGTTTGATTAATTGATTAAATTGTGTTTGGATAATTCCAAATAGGTGACATTTTTTATATTGACTTTAATATTAAATTATTGAAAAAGTCTTTGAATAGCATCTCGGAACGTAGTTTTTATTAGTTTTTGTTATAGACGCATTGAACTTGAGCTTCTCATATATCCGATATTAGAGACTACATTGTTGTAAAGCGGTAACGTACATTGACTGGACTATTATCTGGACTATTACTCGGCAAAAGAGAGGGAATTGGAATAACCAAGTACATGAATACCCTACAACATTTTAATCTACAACTTGTTTATTAACCAGTGAAATTAATTCTTAAGTGTAAAGGAAGTAAGGAAACAACATTTTAGGATAACAGCATCTTAGCATATCGTTTTTGTTTTATCTGTTGAGAAAAGAGCGTTATTTCAGTTGAGGATAAAGTACACGTTTGACTACATTTTTGTTATACCTTTAATACTTTACAGTTGTAATGAATCATCCATATATTATTATTTATTCTTTTTTAATCTTTACAAAGATGTTATCGAAGGGGCAGAAATAAGTTCTGCAATAATGATAGTTCCTAAACTGAGAACACAGCTTTCTCTCGTATCCAGTATGTAGAATATATTATGTATGTCGCATGACTTACAAATTGATATGATGATCAAAATATTGAAAGAAATTTCTTTTTATTAAAAAATAAAATTATATAAAGGTGCATTGCAATGTAATAATGTTGCAGTTGACACTGCTTATAATCAACTAACGTTGGGATAAATGTTAGGAGTAAACATATATATTTCCATAGATCTTCGATTATATACACACTTTTGGAAATGTAATACCTGTATATCATTAATTGTCATAAAAGACAATTAAATTTATAGCCATGTGCAATATTACTTTTTGTGACGACGTCTGTCTGGTATACTACAGTTGTTGACAATTGCTTGGCATATATTTCATATCCACCAATTGTCAAGCGTACAAACGAAATAATTTTGTACTAATGTTGGGATATGATAACTACACAATGTATGTACGATGTATGCCAAATAACAAAGTCGATATTGTTGAATGTGAACAAAACGATAATAAATCCTATATTCCAAACCAATCAATTATTATATTCACGGACACGACATTGTGTTATGAATATTGCGTTCACTTGAATATACAACAGACCGAGAATAGATCCCCTCCTCTCTATGTACATACAAATGTAATCATATTCTAATGCAATGGAATTTTAAATCATATCTACTATACGCAGTTGAATGCCACTGAAATTTATCAGACTTAATTTTTTAAGAAATGAATTGCTGTTCAAATCGAGGAAACAATATGTCAGATACAACGGTTAATAGAGCATATAACAGACAAAGATGACGTATGATAAAAGCACAATAGACTAAATGAAATGACGACATTTAAGTAAATGCATAGTTGCTTAATAGCTTACTCTTTCCCGGATCTTTCGTTAATTAGCGCGTGACCAACCATGCATGGCCGAAGGCAGACAGGGGGCGTTATAATGAGGAAGCATGGTAGAGTTGGAAAACTTCAACGTTAAATATCTGCTTTTCTAATAAAGTTATAAAGTTGATTTTTAAAATATGTGTTAAATTCAATTAGCAGTTTAAGAATATGCCAAAATTGTCTAGATATCTTGCAAAAAATAAAAACTCGAAATTTCTAGAAATTTCTAGAAACTTTCTAGAAACTTTCTAGATACGCACTAGAAACTTTCTAGATACGCACTAGAAACTTTCTAGAAATTTCTAGAAAGGGGGTACTTTGTTTCTTGCTTAACTGTATATCACACCATCATTTCTGTTTTAGAAGAGACAACGTTCAAGTCTTGATTAGACATTCTGATTCATTGAGAGGGAAGCTGTTACTATGTCAGACATAATCTATCAATTTGCTGAAAAGCATTATTTGTCAGTTAACCTTTTTAATGGGGTGGTGTATATACACCTCACGAACTGGAATTCCAAAGGAGTCAAGAAGAGCATATCTATGAATTCCGATGTCTTCAAGACGCTACTAATGTCTGCAAACGACTATCTAGCAAAGGTAGAGGAGTTTGAGCTCCTCCACTTACCAGCAGACGTACCGGAACCGAACATTGCTGCTCCGTCACCTCCGTTGGTTGTTTCACAACCAACTGGACACAATCGCCAGCAGCCAACTGCTCAAGCAACATCAAGCCACCAGCCTGACTCGCCTGTAACACAGATGTCAACTGCTCAAGGGCTGTCTGCTGTTGCCCACGGATTTACAGCTTATGCACAGGGGAAACCATACACACCAACTGTTTTGAAATGTCTTTTTATACACAGTAATATATTACTTTTTCTTTAAATCCATTGGTTTTTTTTTACTTTTTTTATTTTTTAAACTAAATAAAATTCACCCACAGCAATTCAGCATATGACCGTGACACCCAACTCATCAAAGATCAGAGGCTCAACCAAGACTACGTCCGCATCCAGTGGAGCCACCACCTCCAAGACTACGTCCGCATCGAGTGGAGCCGCCACAACCAAGACTACGTCCGCATCAATTGGAGCCGCCACAACCAAGACTACGTCCGCATCGAGTGGAGCCGCCACAACCAAGACTACGTCCGCATCGAGTGGAGCCACCACCTCCAAGACTACGTCCGCTTCGACTGTAGCCGCCACAACCCAGACTACGTCCGCATCGAGTGGAGCCGCCACAACCAAGACTACGTCCGCATCGAGTTGAGCCGCCACAACCAAGACTATGTCCGCATCGAGTGGAGCCGCCACCACCAAGACTACGTCCGCATCAATTCTGCTACACCGAGCCTCAACCACCAGGCATCCTTCCTCCACCCGGACAGGTCGCAGTCCATGGCAAACAGACTGCCCCCTTTAAGTCGCCTCTTACGACAAGCAGGAGGAACTGAGGGCCTATTCTAACCCGGGCACCCCACGGGGGATATCAAAGAGATGAATATCTTTGACAAACTAGTCAAAGAGAATGTCATTAAGCCAGAGATGTGTGGAATTTTGTATTTCACCAAGGGAAACATAAAAACTCGAACGGTAGAGAAAAGAAATGTGTAAGGACGTGAAGCTTTGCTTAAGCATTACGGACATGAAAAACTTCACAGAGAAGTTAACGTCCGCAGATGCGCGGGCAAGTCATGAGATATTTCTACTCACCTACCAACATCTTTAAAGGTAAGTAATATATTTTTCCTTCTAAGTTCAAGCCAAATGTTTTTTAAAAATATCAAGTTTATACTTCGATCGGTAATTATTAATTAATAATTAATATTCTTTTTTTTCCATTGATGTCAATGTTAAAAAAATCCTCTAAACTTCAATAAATCATATCTTTATTTTCTTTGATGAAAATTAAGCAAGATATGTGACTTATTAGTTACAACACGAACCAAATAATATTTCTTTAATTGTTATGAAACTATTAATCACTTTTATTCATAATAAGCCTGACTTGAGTAAACAATATGAGGGTCGTTGGCGTGTCAAATATATATTACATGACAATGCGGGAGGGCAAAATATATGGCAGCAAGTTTGTATCTCATGGGTGATAATAACATTGTTTCAATATTAGACGATGACAAGACAAAAGTAACACATCGACCTTCAAACTATTGGGATCAAAGGGGGTAAGATCAAAGGTGCCGCCCCTGTTTCCCACCCTTCACATATTACTCATACTTTGCATGTGAAATTAATGAAGTGATGCTTATATAGGATAAAATAATAACTATTTTAATTCACACGCTAAGGTTTCAACCATGAGAGCTGTGCTGCCTATGACTTGGCTATTGAGTGTTTTTCTGATTTCTATTGATTGTGAAGGAGAAATTCCTTTATATCGATGTAAGAGGAATTATAACACACTGATTTGTCCACCTCGAAACGGCAGTACATATGTGCATCTATCTGGAGCAATCGATCGCAGAACCAACGGAATTAAACTTTTAGGTTCACGCGACCGATTGCGTTTATTGCTATCTTTATTCCCAAACCTTAAGGTAAGAATTCTAATAAGTCTGATTAGAAAAAAGAACCGCTTGGATTTTTTTGTTTAGTGATTTAGTTAGTTGTATTTTGGTGACAAAGAGCACTTGTTTTGTAATTTTTGTTAGTTGCATTTAGTTTTAATCAGTTATTGATAAAGATCATGGTTCGGAGGTTAAAGAAAAAAAAGCCCCTAATGCGCTCTCGTCGTTGTCTGATAATATCATGTTTTTAATGTAATTTAATGTATCGGTCATTGGTGGCTCATCATTGATCTCGTTCTGTTCCTCATCCTGGCCTTCCTCACAACAATTAAAAAATTGCAGTTTGTTGAAAATGCGATTGCTCTTCGATTTCCCTTGACCCATAAAAATCAAATGAGTTGATGATTCAAGCGCCTCTGTATATTGATCATTCATCAGGATGTTATACTGCGCATTTCTTCTCATGGCTGGTGTTAGGACAACTTTCCAAAGGGACTCCTCATGAATTTTGATTTGATCAACAGAACGGATGAGTAGTAGCAAGTCTCGGGGGAGGTCGCTGATTTTACATCTGATGGATGATTTTCCCTCTTCATCGACTTTCCCCATGAGTTCCTCTTTAGTCAGAGTAACAACACTCGGCTGGAACATTTTCTTGTTGTCGGTGTCCATGGGTGATGCAGCACGCTTAGATGAGGATGCCATGTTTTTCAATAGGAGCAGCAGCAGGTGAAGATAGATGTTGATGATTGAATGTTGTCTGCTCAAACTTCCTATCAATTTAAAGGGAAGGTGCGAGGGGTTGAGTACAATACATTTCAAACATTAGTTTGAATATTGTTTATACAGGTGGACTGAGTACATTACCTATTCACTATTCCAGTTTCAATATCTCATTCACCACCCTTTTGATCCACGCCTCCTTGATGCAGGTGAACTAAGTACATTACCAATTAAGTTCTAATTCAATACCTCATTCACCACCCATTTGATCCACGCCTCCTTGATAGTATAATACCTATACAATTCCAAATTCAATACCCATTCAATTTGAGTCCCCACCCTTTCCTGAGAAAGGTGGCCTGAGTACAATACCCATTCAATTCCGAATTCAATACCCATTCAATTCGGTTCCCCACCCCTTCTTGATGTGAGTGGTCTGAATACAATACCCATTCAATTTCCAAATTCAATACCACATTCAATTTAGTACCAAGGCAGGTGACCCGAGTACAATACCCTTTCAATTCTAAATTCAATACCCCATTCAATTTAGGTCCCCGCAATTCATTCAGAGAACAGTACCTATACAATTTAGAGAACAATACCTATTCATCTCTAAAGAGTCAAAAGGGACTTTATGACGTCATTGATGACATCACACAAGTTGAAAAGTTTTAAACCTCCTACTATTTATCTACTTCTGGTCACCGTACTCCTCTTCGTGATCCTCAAGACTTTATGTTGGCTGACAATCATCTCTTTGACAGTTCAAACTACTCCATCCATCATCCATTACATTCAATGGAAAGACACAGAGTCATCGGTTTTATGAAAGATGAAGTGGGTGGGAAAACAATCAGAGAAATTGTTAGACTGAGAGCTAAAAACTATGGCTATATATTTGACGAAACTCCAGGTAAAAGGATTGAAAAACTCACTGCTAAAGGTATTCAGGAAGCCTCACACTGAAACACCTTCGTCATCAGATATTTAAAGACTGTCTTTTAAAACATAAGCAAATCATGGCTTCATTTCATCAAATTCGCTCCATTCATAACACATTATTCACGGACAAAGTAAAAAAAAATAGCACTTACTCCTCAAGATGATAAGCGTTACCTTCTATCAGATGGAATTGAATCTCGACCTTATGGTTTCAACCCAACTGTAGAATACTTTTTCAATATTAAGTGAAAATATACTGTAGAATACTTGTTCAATATTAAGTGAAAATGTACTGTCTAGCAAACAGTAGCTTGATCAGAGAGAGAGAGAAATTCACTGACCACTATTAAGTAAGTAAATAAATAAGTATAAAATATTTTTTAAAATAGATAATAATAAAAAATTTAATGTAAAAATTAAACAAATTTAATGAAAAGAAAAAAAAATTAATAATTTTGTTTCACATTTATAAAAACATGTGAATGAAAACTGAAAATTGTATGTATGAAACTAAAATATGTTTTACAGAAACATAATTCTTGCTGGAGGAAAATACAAAAAAATGTGTCTATGAAACTAAAATGTGTTTTACAAAAATTAAATCTTGCAGAACTTTTTAAAATCTTGCATGACAAAAACTAAAAATTGTCAACAACACAAATAAAATAATAATTTTATTTTTTTTCTCCACAGAATGTGCGCTACAATTCTTACAGGATACAGCTTCAAGGTGATTGGACGGAATGAAGCAGTTGCTGAGGAGGGGAAAATTCTCTTGAGGAGTCGTCTGGACGCCTGTCTTGCTGGAGCGGAGGTTCTTCACAACTTACTACGAGGGTTGCAGAGCAAAATGCCAGAGAGTACACACCACCTTTCAACGACTACAACGTTACGAGAGAAGCAGTCTCGATTCCACAACATCGACAGCGTAGATCTATTGATCGTAGAAGAATCAATCTCATCAATCAGATGCGTGTGGTGAAACAAAAGCGTCACCTCTTTGAAATAAAATTGGAGGCTGCTTATTTAGATGAACTCGAGAAGAAAGTGAATGAATTATGTAATGACAAGTGCTATGGATGTGAGGTGGACCATCAATTTCAAGTTCATCATGGGTGTCTGATGATGACCAATGTAGAGAAAATTAGAATTAGGAAATTAGTTCTAAGGTGTCACCAGCTGAGCAGGGGTGGACTATATGAACATTTTGAGGGGGCAACATATTCTAAAGTGACCATCATCCAATTGAAAGGACCGGGAGATAGGATTATCATCAATCCGAAGTTGTTTCCATCATTGCAAGTAAGTATACATATATGCAGTTATTGACAAATATGTTTTCAATTTGAATAATTTACTATTCAATAATACATGTTGTTTTAATGTTTGTGAAGTGTTCAATTCACATCGTTGAAAGTAAATATAAGTGTATACATTTTTTTGGATAAATATGTTCTCAATGTGAATAATCCACTATTCAGTGATACTTGTTGTTGAAAATGTTTTGTGAAGGGATTATATTCTTTCGGGGATGTGCATGGAGCATGGGACGGGAAAATCAACGATCACATTTGTCATAGTGGGTGCTTTAAAAACTTCAAATGATTTGTTTAACTAAGGATTTCATACATTATTATCACATTCATAGTTATTCAATCATTTATCAATGGAATTTATATGCCGAAGATAGTGAAGACTATAAAACATGATTTTTATTTAATTCACACTATATTTATTCAATTCTAGTCTTCTCTATAATAAAATTCAAATCAATGTATTGTTTTGATACTCATTTCAGATTCTACAACAACACTAACATCAGTAGTATAGTAAGGGGTAGCAGATGCCCCCTTTACCGGAGCAAACCGGAGCAGGATTAATTTATGTAGCGTAGCTCATTAAATATGCAAATGCTATGCATGACGTCACGGTCACGAGGTCAATCTATCATTAGACTTACCTATGCACGTTATGTTTACCTCACCATGGTTAGCAGAGAGTGAGGATTTGACCTTGCTGGACAATAGCGTGTTGCTTATGTCCATAAAGCATAGCTTTAAGTTGGGTAGTCTTACTATATAGGTCACTGAAAATATCCTTCCATTCCATTCGATAACAAGCTAAAACGAAATAGGAATATACTTCACTTCACTGAAAAAATAGTCAAGAAAAAATATATATCGGATATATAAGCTTTTGCCTAGATACTTTCTTTAAAATATCAAACAACATTTAACGCTGATATGAGACGAATAATTAACCATTTCATGATAGCAAGCGCTTCTATGTTGTTTTATAAAAACAAGTATATTTATATCAGTGAAAATCTATATACATCATTGAGACATCATGAATAGTACTATGCTACATTAAAAGTTCAAAAGTCATTATCAAAAGATATACTTTATGTTTAAACTGATTATCAAAACAATGAAATTATATATTCGAAGTCATTATCAAAACAATGAATTAATATTCCAACGGATTATCAAAACAATAAATATGAGTTACATCTTATTATCAAAAGATAGAATTTATATAAAACCCAGATAGCTATATTCTAGAAAAGTGTTCTTGCATCATGTCTTAAACTGCTAGTAAAGTACATCAATAGAACATATACAGCGTGAGACTAGCTCAATGGAAGCCCGCAAACCACTATGCTTTATATATATTCTGTCAATAGTGAGTGAGTGAGTTATTGTTTAACGCCGCTTCGGCAGTATTGCAGCCATTAGCGGCGAGATATTTAATTTATTTGCCTAATTTAAAAAAGAAAATTGCAAATGAACACAGCACGAAGGCCTTAAAAACATAAGCTTATTATCACAAGTTGAATAAAAGCTGATAATGAAAAGTTAAAATTTGTCAATAAGGTGTATAGCCTTTAGAAAATCTAAAACATGATGCTCACCGAAATGAGTATAAACTTGATTGATTGAAATAGAAGGATAAAAAGTTTCCCTGATATGTGAAGTGTCCCAATCTGTCAATAGAATTGAGATCACGTTCTGTTGAGTTAGTACAGAAGTGTTTACTGTAAGTGGACTGTGTGTGTATATCTCATGTCTTCATTTCACCGCCGACTCTCAAGTCGACAACACCTAATTATTTTACCGAGGAAGTTGAATGGATATTTTAAAGTGGAAATATGGATTCCGAAAAACCGTGAGTAAATGTTAATATTTTTTCATTATGTTTTGATTAAGATAAAGGTTGAATGATCAATATACAGAGGCGCTTGAATCATCAACTCATTTGATTTTTATGGGTCAAGGGAAATCGAAGAGTAATCGCATTTTCAACAAACTGCAATTTTTTAATTGTTGTGAGGAAAGCCAGGATGAGGAACAGAACGAGGTCAATGATGAGCCACCAATGACGCAGACTTTATCATAGGTGAGTGAGACTGATATTATTTAAATGTTTTTTAATATGAGAGATAGTGATAAGTATCATTTAATCGTGATCTAAGTAATATTCTTATGTTTCCAGTTATTAAAATAGACTGTTTTTTTTAATGTGAATGTTATGGTATTCGGTGTTTCATTTCAACAAATCTTTATTTTCTTTATTTTGAATAAACGTAAACACAAATCACTACATTTGCTTAAAAAAAAATCAAAACTTCAAGAATCGGCGCTTGATGAGGTTGCAACGTCGTCAGGGTCATCCTCAGTACACCTCGATCTACCACACCCTTGAGCCCTCGACCACGTCGAGATTCCACCAACTCGCCGCCGAGACTCTCATAACTCGCCGCCGAGACCCCGCCAGGACTCCGACAACTCGGAAACATCACCAAAGCGTGTTGTTTCACAGACATCTCACGACGACCAACACCAAGTTATGCACTTGGATAATGTCGACGTGAACGTGAATGACAATAACGTTGACATCGAGGATGAAGCTGCTGCTGTCGCTACCGTCGCTGACGTCATCGACAACATCGAAGGATCATCAAACTTGACACCATCTCAACGTCTCACTTCAGTGACTGAACCAATATCGCTAAACTTGACACCAGCTCACCGTCTCGCTTCAGTAACTGAACCCATCTCGTCAGATAAGCTAAGGGAGGTGGTGGACGAGCTGAGAAAGCAAAGACTTGTTGAGAAATACGGGGCGGAAGAGGAGGATTAAGAGAAGTTTTAGACTAATGATATGCAATTTCCAGATCTGTCTGTGTGTATTGTGTGGTATACAATTTCCAGAACTGAGTGTGTATTTGTTCCAGGAGAACTCCCTCATGTGCACATGTGCAAAATACTATTATAAACTATGTGTGTTTCAAGACTCACTAAGAAGAACTCCCTCATGTGCACATGTGCAAAATACTATTATAAACTATGTGTGTTTTAAGACTCACTAAGAAGAACTCCCTCATGTGCACATGTGCAAAATACTATTATAAACTATGTGTGTTTTAAGACGCACTAAGACTCTATGAGATGTGTATGATTTCCCAAGAAGAACTGAGAAATAATAATAGTTTTGAGTGTATCTATATTATTATAAACTATGTGTGTTTTTAAGACTCACTAAGACTCTATGAGATGTGTAAGACTCTATGAGAATGAGTATGATATAGAAGAACTAAGAAATAATAATAGTTTTGAGTGTATCTGTCTCACCCCTGTGTTTTGTAAGAATTAAAATATTATTAAACAGGTTGTGTGTTCTTCATTATCACATATCTAGCAAGATTTACGCATAAATAAGTCGTTCTCGCTAAGTTACCGTGCACGACACCAGAGGGATAATTGTGTTTGAATAATGCTAATAAGCACAATAAAAGCATTAACTTCACAATAAAAGCATTAACTTCAACATGAATATTTGGCACAACACAGCATGAACAATGTTTTTCACAACATGAAATATTTGACATACGGTGATATAGTGAGTGAGTGAGTGAGTTATTGTTTAACGCCGCTTCGGCAGTATTGCAGCCATTAGCGGCGAGATATTTAATTTTACGGTGATATAAATATCACACTTTACTATCATATAGTTTACTATTTACTATAGTTTACTATCAAGTTTACTTTACTATCAAGTTTACTTTACTATCGTGTGCTATCATTTCATCTGTATTTAGATACATACCTATAACTTACATGGAAAGGAATGTGAAATATGTAGTCACATCAACAGGAGGAGTGAGCCCTAAATTTTAGGGCTCACTGAGTCCTACCTTCGGATAAGGGCTCACATTCCTGGAGAGGTTCAAATTCCTAGTACCATACAGTTCAAAAATTCCTTTTACATTCCTTTAATAGAAGTTCCATACATTTCATCTGTATTTAGATACATACCTATGACTTACGCGAATGTGAAATATGTAGTCGAATCAACAGGAGGGACAGTCTATTTAGAACATAGAATTTGTATACGTTTCAACTCAAAGCCCCAGTGTAATATGACTCATGTGGTTAGTGATGTACAGTATTTTAGTTAAGGTTAACAAAAGAGGCTTCAATTTAAAACATGAATAACAACCCGCCTGTAATTTAAACATAAATCAGGTTAGCTTATTCATACTTATTTAGTAAGGATATTCTTTAACTATTCTTTCATATTAGATATGAATTATGAAGGATCAGAAGCCACATTTTCATTAGTATTTACTACTATGTTATCATATGAATAAAAGTACCTTTTCAGTTAAGTATTTTAAAACAATCTTATCAGATCGTTCCCATACAGTGTTGATTAGGTTCACCAAAACGCACTACCAGGAGGCGTGTTCCTCCTTCACGACCTGGTTTAACATATAAAACTTGTTGCTGGCTGCGTTGCAGTGAATGTTTTCACATTTCATGCGATTTATATTTCGATAATACTTTTAAATTAGCATAAACTCATTAGAAAGGTTTAATCATCTTAATGATTTCTCTTTTTAACGTTTATTACAACACTGTAATGTATGTTATGTATAGACACTGTCAGCGTAGGAGAAAGAAATGTCTCGTGTATGATAATGTTGAATCACTTCATCTCACCGACACACATTCTGAATTGCGATGCATGAATCATTTCCGTTGCTTTAGCAAACAAAGAGATCTTTCCCACACAACTTCAGCCTCTCCACACGTGTTTATTCAAACGTGTTTGCTGACCTGTGCCCCCTCTCTGTACCCGTGTTTTACATTCTGCACTCTGACGTCTTAATTTTTTTTTTTTAGGACGGTTGGGGAGGGGATAAGCAATTTCATAAAAAAAACATTTTACAACCCACAGATATCGTTTATACCTACGCACATTCCATCCTCAAATTAGATCTTTTATATGAAATATGTTCTATAGAAATATCAATCACGATGTGTACAGTATAAATATGAGTTCAATATTTTATATTTTTTATTCCGATTTGAATTCACATCATGAATACCAAATTAGTGAGAAGAAGCTCTGGTTTTGCTATTATACAAGATTCCGATACCATATCATTTTGTGCTCCCACATCAATAGCGGACTTGAAAAAACTTTTTACCCGTTTGATGAAGAAAATCACGAAACTTGAACAAAATAACTCAAATAATGATGTACCTTTTGAAAAAACTACAACAACGTATATCATGTGTCGGGTTTTATCATGTGAATTGTCTTTTACGATAAATTTTATTGATTCATCTGTTGAATTAACAGATTACACTTCTGCTATATATTTTAGTAAGGATGATTTAAAAAGTTTTTTAACCGAGCTAGCATGTCATGAACACCAAGCAGAGCTTGATCGGATACAGTCCATGTGAAAGGTAAGTTTCTTTATATTAATTTATCATGAGCTATAACAATTTATCACCAAACTCGGCGACGAGATGTTTGCTGTGAAAATATCTGCACTGTTACAATATTAGAACAAAAACATATTCATATCTCGATTCATGTGAAAACTAGCCTGGCTGTATGAGACATGTAATATAAACATTAGTTCAGGTTTCAGGAATTTCCCCTGTGTCTGTTTAATCTAACCTCCCTTGTCGAGATTCCTCCAGACAGTCATTAATCTTCATTTAGGGTTTGCAACAAGGTTAAGTGTTAAGATAACACCATCTATGTTAACAAACACATCGCTACAAGAGAGAAACAGGGAGAATAAAACTTGAGGTGGGGAAGGTTGCTAAGCGTAGACGCCATCTTTAAATAATGATTCCAGCCTTAGCAACAGTTAGTGCGCATGCGCAAACCATGACTCATTGCTCCTGTCGCTATCAGCAGCTTGTTCACTAAAGAGTCAGGCCTAGACATGGCTTAAACAGCTGTGGCTGGGACTCCAACCCAAGTGTTCAAGTAAATGGAATATCTTGTCCCGGTAAGCAGATTCTACAACTCAATGAGATTTTATTGTTTGTTTGTGTCTATGATCATGTATCGTTTGAAATAGGTGACACTCTACTATTCATTAAATGTTCCCTGTATCGTTAAATAAACTGTTCTTTTATCTTATTTATTTTCAGATTCAACAAGACCTTTAACCATCAACATTTCTACTTCTACTAATAATTCTTCTACTGATACTAGCGCTAATCAATCATCAAGAAAATCCTTATGATTCAATTGATAGAGGACAACGCTATGTTTAAACTTAGTAGAGCAAACTAGTGTATAATACTGCGACACCCTTTTAAACTTTTTTTTCTCTTTCCCACGATCTTCCAGGTCATCTTCGCAGGGCCACAGATGGTCTCATTTCACTTGGGTGTTCTGGTGGTGATGGTAATAGTCTCGGGTATTGTTTTCCCGTATGAGGAAAGCAATACGTCGACGCTATCGCTATTACTGTCAGGACAAACGATATGAAATTCCTAACTCAATACCAACAACTCTTAATAGCCCAATTTTAACACGACCGCCCTTGTCATCATTTAGACCTATCATGTCGGTCTCAAACCCGATGGCCTGTCTCCTGCCGCTGCTCCTCAAAACTCGGATGACTCTGAGGCAGCTCCTCTAAACTATGGATATGAAAACTTACGCAATGCCATGCATTGAATTTAAATGACTTTCTTACAATATTTGTTTTCATGAATTTCTTTTGAAATGTCATTGTTTTCCCTTCTTCAGTACCTCAGAGGTTAAGGAGTACGCTGCAGGGATATTGTGCCCTGGGACTCCAACCCAAGTGTTCAAGTAAATGGAATATCTTGTCCGGTATGCAGGTTCTACAACTCAATGAGATTTTATTGTTTGTTTGTGTCTATGATAATGTAACGTTTGAAATAGGCGACACTCTACTTTTCATTAATTTTCCCTGTTTCATTAAATAAACTGTTCTTTTATCTTATTTGGCGGAGGGGATAAGCAACTTTCACAAAACGTTTGCATTTTTTTTTTACAACCCACAGATATTGTTTATACCTACACACATCCATCCTCAAATTAGATCTTTTTATATGAAAATATGATCTATAGAAATAATAATCACGACGTGTACAGTATAAATATAAGTTCAATATTTTATATTTTTTATTCTGATTGGAATTCACATCATGGTTACCGAATTAATGAGAAGAAGTTCTGGAAGTTTTGCCATTATACACGAATCTGATGTCATATCATTTTTCGCTTCCACGGCAATATCTCATTTGAAAAAACTTTTTGTCTGTATGATTGAGAAAATCACGGATTTTGAAAATAACCCAAACAACTCAATGCCTTTCGAAATAACCTTAACAACGAGTATCATGTGTCTGCTTTTATCATGTGAGTTGTCATTCACGATAGATTTTACTACTTCATCTGTTGAATTAACAGATTATACCTCTACAATGAATTTTAGTAAAGACGACTTAAAAAGTTTTTTTTATCTGAGTTATTGTGGTATGAACACCGATTATTGCTGGATCAGATACAGTCCATGTGAAAGGTAAGTTTCTTTATATTAATTTATCATGAGCTATAACAATTTATCACCAAACTCGGCGACGAGATGTCTGCTGTTGATTATCGGTCCTTTTACAATATCAGAACAAAAACATATTAATATCTCGTTGACTGATAAAAGTTAATATTAGTTCAACAATTTCACATTGTCCTAGATTAAATACATTTCAGAGGTTAAAACTGTCTTTTCAACAAAACAAATATGACAGAATAAATTTATACCATATTAGCTAGGAAATATAATTGTAACAGTTACAATGTATTACTTTCTACAAAGAAAGTCAAGTTCAGGTTTCTGTTTGATGGGAGATGACAGGGTCTCCAACCTTTGATCTTAGACCAATGAATGTTCACATGAATTTTGCTTGTGTACTGTGTTAATTGTCATTGGTTAATCATAGTCATATAATGTTATCTCCTAGTCAAGCAACCCACTTATTACCAAAACATCGTCATGTTCGTGTTTCTGCCATTTTTGTTTTTTAAGTAGCATTTTTGCTCTTTCGCTTTTCAGGTCAAAATGCCATCAGAACTCGAATGCATTAATTTGTTAAGCCGCGAAAGGGCGAACACTTATCCACACCAGTCGCAAGATTTTTGATGAAATAACAATAATTAAATTAAGTGGTTCCTCCTATACACTGCTGATTGATTTGGCGAACTTCCCTGCCTTAGAGGTAAATTTATTGATACAATGTATTGTTGTGTAAAATGCAGTAAGTATTAAAGTGCAGGAACGAAATGTAAAGGCGCTGTAGCACGTTTTTTGCAAATTTTATTTTTTCAAATTTCTCATTTATAATGATTGTTTATGTCATTTATATTTACTTTAGAGGGTAAAACATCTTATTACACAAACCAATGATCCGTAGTGGTAATAACGGTGTTGCGTATAAAGCCAAAATTGCATGGCGGCCATTTTATTGTGAACACATTTTATTATATTCGAATGACAAAAAAAATTCCCATGGCTTTACGGAACCATGTACACTCATTTGCAACTGATTTTCCGAAGAGAGAAGGGTGTTTTACTACTGTTGACATTATTATTCAAATACATTTCATCGACTTATTTCAGCAAAAAAACGTGCTACAGCGCCTTTAAAGACGTCATTCTAGTTTATCCATTAATAATATATGCTTAAATTATAATGCAGTTGAAACATCTTTCTAACCATAATTATCAGATTTATGTTAAGCGAGCGTACATTCAGACAGAAATATAAAATTTAAACCATACATTGGTGCTACAAGCGTGAAAAAAAACCCAAAAACCCTTGTTACATCAGTATATATCATCGTTGATTAGAATTTCATGTGTACATGTGTGTATATTCTATCAATGCGTATGGGTCTGCTACATTTTTGTACCTAATGTTTACAGGTTTCATCTTCTGATGAAGATGAAATGTTTAAGTATCCTGCAATTTTTTTGATGGACCAAGCTTTAAGTAATACTCCTGAACAGAACAGTGGGATATTGTCAGCACACCGAAGGTGAAGGATATTTATTTGTGTGATGATTGTTTATACGAATGTTCTAGTGAAGAACAGGCCGACTATCACAAGGATCAACATAAAAGATTCGGTGATAAAGATGAGACATTCACTATCGTCAGAAAATGTCTCAAAGATAGTGAGACGGATTCCATTGCTGATGGGGAGAGTCAGCAGTGTTCAGTCTTGTAATTATACATTTTTCTTCATCTCCCTCTATGTTAATCAATATATCGGGTGTATATGTTGAAAAGACTGGGGCGTAGATTAAAGCTTACAACCTATTGGTTAATGCTGTGGTGTTGGAGGATATGGTTAAAGTATATAGACAGAAACAGTTCAGATTAGAAAAATACGTAATGAGACTTCACCTTAGACAACTCCACCTTTGGCCAACAGTGAGGATTAGGATTAGGCCTCTGGAAAACATTGAATCTGGGGCGAGAAACATAAGTGTAACAGTTGTAAACGTACATTTGTAATCCCAGTCTTTGGTAATCTCATTTTCTTATTTGTATCATAGGTATGTATTCTAATTCATTTGACTTATTAAACCTGTTTATGTTACAGTGGACCATCTCATCTTTAAAAAGAGTTGTGATGTACATGATAGATAAATTAATTGAGTGAGTGAGCGAGTTATTGTTTAACGCCGCTTCGGCAGTATTGCAGCCATTGGCGGAGATAAATTAATTGAATTTGAAAGCAATCCTCAATCTTTTGAACACAAGCATAACCTTATGTCAGTTTTTATCTTGTGAAATACATTTCAGTAATTTATCTGTTGAAACAACAGATTATACTGAATCAATTACTTTAAAGATAGAACATTTGAAACCATTTATGACGAAGCTGCTTTGAGTTGAAAACCAGCTATTGACACAATTCATCCTTTCTTTGTAAGGTAAGTAGGATAAATGTAGTTATAAATGGATCAATAGTGCACCTCAGAAATATTTATAAGCAGAACAAATATTTGAAAGGAAATGATTCCCTTCTTACTACTAATGGATCAATAGTGCAACTCGGACATCAAGTGATGTTTGTAAGCAGGAAGAATATTGTGAAGGAAACACGAAACTCAAATCATATTCATAAGCAGAACAAATGTTGTGAATACATCGTCCTTTCTTTGTAAGGTAAGTAGGATAAATGTTATAAATGGATCAATAGTGCACCTCAGAAATATTTATTAGCAGAGGGAACATGGTGAAGGAATGTGACATAAGCAGAACAAATATTTGCAAGGAAATGATTCCCTTCTTACTACTAATGGATCAATAGTGCAACTCGGACACCAAGTGATGTTTGTAAGCAGGAAGAATATTGTGAAGGAAACCCGAAACTCAAATCATATTCATAAGCAGAACAAATGTTGTGAATAAATCGTCCTTTCTTTGTAAGGTAAGTAGGATAAATGTTATAAATGGAACAATAGTGCACCTCAGAAATATTTATTAGCAGAAAGAACATGGTGAAGGAATGTGACATAAGCAGAACAAATATTTGAAAGGAAATGATTCCCTCCTTACTACTAATGGATCAATAGTGCAACTCTGACACCAAGTGATGTTTGTAAGCAGGAAGAATATTGTGAAGGAAACCCGAAACTCAAATCATATTCATAAGCAGAACAAATGTTGTGAATAAATCATTGAATAATATCAGACACCAAAGAATGTGGAAGACTTTTCAAAATGAAGATGAGGCGAGATATGCGAGTTTTAACAACGCTTTTCAAGAGTATTTCACTTATATCGCGTTGATCCGAAGCCGAATGTAATGATTCAAAGGTTCATAGTTAAATATAAGGCACATCGCAAATGAATGCATAAACTGGTGACCATGACCCCTAAAAGGTCACACAATCAATGACAATTGTATATTAAAGTGTTCCTTGTTAAAATAGCGAGTTGGGGTTAAACGCCGCTTTCAAGAGTTTTTCACATCGCGGCTGCTACTTTTATGGCAGGGAGAAAGCCCGCAACGGCATGTGGCTATGCACTGCGGTGAAACCTGCGAGCATCGGCTGGAACTAGCAAACCATGGGTGGTACTGCACTGATAAATCTTGCTGGAACTCTTTCCAAATCTAAAGGCAAAAATTATTCAACACCTCTGTCCTATATATATATATATATATATTATATAAAACCATATCTCGCTAGATTTAAAAAAAAAACATCTTCATGTTCACCGTATGATGTTTATGTGATGGGTTTTCTTATCATTTTTAACAAAGACAAAACAAAATTTCAAATTGGATTCGGAGATAATCCATACAATAGTGTATGTTTAATTTACAATGTTTGCAAGGAATTGAAAGACATACTACACCTTTAATTAGACGAATTGGACCTTTACGAAAGATATCTACGACGAAGAAATGTAAATCATCATTTCTTGCAAACACTTATTATTCAAGACATTTTCTTCACATTCGATCGAGAACAGAAAACATTATCTATACACATGGTACAAACTGGTGACCATGACCCCTTTTATGGCAGGGAGAAAGCCCGCAACGCCATGTGGCTATACACTGCGGTGAAACCTGCAAGCATCGGCTGGAACTAGCTTGTTAAACTAAGGCAAATAACCAAATGTAGTAACAACAAGAAGACATAGTCATCAACATCCCCCGCCAGACACAAGAAATGAGTGAGTGAGTGAGTGAGTTAGTGTTTAACGCCGCTTTCAAGAGTATTTCACTTATATCACGGCTGCTAGTATTATGGCAGGGAGAAAGCCCGCAACGCCATGTGGTTATGCATTGCGGTGAAACCTGCGAGCAACGGCTGGAACTAGCGAACCATGGGTGGTACTGCACTGAAATTCAGTGTAACATTGCACCCAAACCTGACTGCGTGTAGAACAGTTCTCTACTGCAGACAAAGTTGCCGTGCCCCTGGCGGGATTCGAACCACGGACCTCTTGATCCGAAGCCGAACGCGCTAACCACTGCGCTATCCCGCCCCCCAAGAAATGAGAACAAGGGCAATAATTCAAGAAGAAATAATTGTGCGCTTCTTATTTTCTTTCCATTAAAGTAACGATATCCTCAAGCCACACAACTGATTTGATGTTAAACAATGTCTGAGAAAAGCTATATCTTTGGCTACTTGAGTGAGTGAGTTAATAATTTGTTTAACGCCGCTTTGGCAGTATTGCAGCCATTAGAGGCGATAGCTACTTGAAACAAGAGTCGAAAAAGCGGAACAAGGGGAATAACTCCGGGAAAAAATAATCACATGCTTCTTTTTTTCGAACTCCATCAAGGTATCGATGGCCTTAAACCACACACCAAATTTGGTTATCCTATCTTAAATAGTTTCTGAGAAAAGCTGTCCCCTTTGGTGATACCTTGAACAAAGTCCAAATATACGGAACAAGGGCAATAATTCCGCAAAGATTAATGGTGTGCTTCTCATTTTCGAACTCCATCAAGGTATTTATGTCCACAAGCCACACATCAAATTTGGAAACCCCATCTTAAACAGATTCTGAGAAAAGCTGTCCCCTTTATAGCGGACCCACGGACGGAGCCCAAACCTATATCCCCCTTCCACTTCGTGGCGGGGGATAATTACATTTAGCGATATTCGCTAAATTTATGTTATGGGGAGCTGTCACAAAACACACGTTATACCCATCACACACTCGCGCAATGTAAACAAATAACACAACTTCCGCTACAGCCTCGCTTTCAAACACAACTTACTTCCTATACGTCACTTCCTTTCTCTGTGCTGTCTCTCCATCATACACACGTGTTTTCTCTATCTCTTTGCTAACTTTCCTCTCGCTTTCCCTTCCCCTTCAGTAGGTTCGTTCTTCTGCTTTCGTCTCGTCTTTATCATCATATCATCATGCCACCCAAGCGATCGGCTGCCATCAACCATAAGCTGATTAACAGACAGGCCAAGTCGGCACGGATCGCCCAACCACGTGGGGGGGGGGGGGGGGGGGGGGGGGGGGGAGACATCGACAACGGGGGGGTAGGGTCGCGGAACCCGTCAACTCGACACCGCCTCCCCCAATAGCTTCAGGTAATAATTTTAATTCTTTCCCAATCATTGACTGTTCGGCTCCAATTGATATTAATTCCAATGCTTTCCTTAATCAAAACATCGCTCCACAGATTCAAGACCCAGTTTTCCTACAAAACCTATCCAATCAACAATTGCCAATGCATAACACACAATCACAAACGGAGAAACTGGGTGATTCGGTCAAGACAGCTTTAAGAGACAAGATACAGAAAGGAGAATTTGTGGAATTTAGGTCCCTCCTCCCCATTGAAGGTGAACAGTTCACAGAAAATGTGAAATTCTCCATGGAACTAGATGCTACAGGCCAGGTAGTATTCAAGCCAAAAAACCACTCAGCATCGGCCAATGGACCTCCTCTTTTCACACCTATATGAGTGTTTATTTGGAATCCCACCCAACAAAAGTGCAAGACATGCTCACATATGCAGAGACAATAAGGGGGGGCAGCAGCTCGATTTGGGGGCAATGCATGGTCACAATATGACATACAGTTTAGACGTCGGAGGACAACGGGGGGGTAGGGTCGCGGAACCCGTCAACTCGACACCGCCTCCCCCAATAGCTTCAGGTAATAATTTTAATTCTTTCCCAATCATTGACTGTTCGGCTCCAATTGATATTAATTCCAATGCTTTCCTTAATCAAAACATCGCTCCACAGATTCAAGACCCAATTTTCCTACAAAACCTATCCAATCAACAATCGCCAATGCATAACACACAATCACAAACGGAGAAACTGGGTGATTCGGTCAAGACAGCTTTAAGAGACAAGATACAGAAAGGAGAATTTGTGGAATTTAGGTCCCTCCTCCCCATTGAAGGTGAACAGTTCACAGAAAATGTGAAATTCTCCATGGAACTAGATGCTACAGGCCAGGTAGTATTCAAGCCAAAAAACCACTCAGCATCGGCCAATGGACCTCCTCTTTTCACACCTATATGAGTGTTTATTTGGAATCCCACCCAACAAAAGTGCAAGACATGCTCACATATGCAGAGACAATAAGGGGGGGCAGCAGCTCGATTTGGGGGCAATGCATGGTCACAATATGACATACAGTTTAGACGTCGGATGGAGTGCTGGTCTGGTCGTCGCTGCTGCCGAGGCTCTTCTGGAGGGGGGCTAAGAACACAACCGCTATTGAAGACAAGCGGAAGAAGCTGAACCGGAGGATCGCCAACCTTGTGCGAAGCTTGGGGGGCAAGGTGATGGGGGGCAAGGTGGTGTCGTACACCATATCGCAGGAGATGTACTGCAGGGATGGGGTCCACCTCAACACCATCGGCATGTCAGCTTTTTGGGAGAAGATCGCTCGTGCTGTATGTTGATTTCCGCGTTCAGCATGACCCCAAGCATGTCGAGGGCACCTATTCCTGTTGTACAGTCTATTACGCTAATTTAACCTTTTAAGGTGTGTGAAATGTGTCTCGCTGCATATTAGCTCCAATTTCTATTCAATCTCATTTCCCATAACAATATCAACCAATATTACAATGTATGTAAATTCAATATACCAATGCAAATCAATGTATATTTGCTATATCACCTTATAGCTTAATTTAATATCATTAATCCATTATCCCCATTGCAAAGTTCTACTTGTATCCTTTATGTTGATTCCGCGTAAAGGACATACAATACTACATATTTTCAACATTCATTTATTCTATGCATATATATCACATAATTCTCATAACTGTGATAACTGTGTGCCTGTGATATTCATCTCCTCCAACGCCATTGATTCATGTGTCTGTGACTAACTGAGGTGACATAACTCCCTCAATAATCTGTGAACTGTGTACCGATTCAGCTTCCAAGGACAAAGCTTATGGACATTCTTGGAATATCCAAATGAGTACAACATGGACTGTGCTATCAATAATCAACAGTGTTTACAGCAAAATTCCTTGTTGTGGAACCAAAACAACTCTTATAATTGAATCTCAGGCAAAAAGATCCTATAATATACTGTGTAGTATTACTTGACTCTTGCATTGCTAACTTCAACGTCATTCCACCACCATTATCACCTTAATATCTTCATTTTATCATGTATCAACTAGGCATGATTTAATTGCATAAACCTGGCTGGCCTCTAATGGCGCTCAACTTTATTATGCATAATTCCCTGGTGCTAACATGTATCCTCTTCTTCCTCCTTTGTCTTCTTCTGTATCCCTTTTCAGGTTCCTTCCCCACACATCGTCTTCAATCCCCAACACTCTCATACATACACTGCAGGCATCCACACTTCACACATCCTCACAAACACAACACTACACATTCAGTAACTGCACAGTGTGGCTGACGGGCCTGCCTCTCCAACAAATATCGGTGAGGGTGGCCCGTTTGGCTTGGCATCGACGAGGTCTCACGTTAGGCAGCCGGCCTTGGTATGGTTCTTGGGGTAACCTGCTGACATCCGTTGGGGTTGTGTATAATACACCTTGGCTTGCTACCGCCCGCGTTTGGGCAAATGCTACTCACGCTGCTTCATCCCACGCTTCGGGAACTTGCTTCATCCCATGCTTCGGGAAATTAGGCTGCTTAGCGTGAGACCTCGCCACTGTCACCCTCACTGTGCCCTATTAATCCACAACACATCTTGTTCATTATTTACTTCATGCCCCACCCTGCCGGCCCCGGGTGGCGGGTGGCAGCGACTCGCGGTGCCCGAGCCAAGTTAACTTCACGTCTTTACCATATAAAGCCGGGGATCGGAGTGCCGCTGCCTCCCGCCGCCTCTGGGCCCGTGGGGTTCTTCTTATTCTTGGGAGGTCTCCACATAATAATAATAATAAAACTTTACTACCTCGAAAGGAAATTTGTATCATGACGGAGCTCGGGTACATGAATGGCAATTAACAGTCACAGATTACATGTAATACAAAACATTATCACAATTGGTTAACTGCTGAAGGGAATAAATGTATTCAGACCTCTATTGAGGTAACAAGTTATATTCCACGGATATTCCCTTCCGATGTGGGTGTCATGGCCGACACGTGTTTACATTTTCACGAAGCTTTATTTGGGGAGATTCCAGTCACTCCCACGTCAAAAACAAATTCATATATCAAAGGTCCTATCCATAAAAAGGCACATTTTAGAAACAGTCGACAGTGTGAGAAGTTTGTTTCAATGATCATGTCCTCTCAGTGAGTTATTGTTAAAGGCCACTTCGGCAGTATCCATTCATTAACTACACTAGAAAATTAACTAGATGAGCGTTTGCGGGACACCGCAAAAGCAGAGCAGCCCTTTCCCTGTTCCGCCTTTTATTACTAACAAGTTGAATCATTGGGGTCACTTTTCACAAGTTTCTTCTTAAAACCCATTTCGGATTTCAAAATTGGATCAAAGGATTAACGTGGCCTTAACCAATATATCATGACCATCAAGGTCACACCATCAATGATCACTTTTCATTGTGCCAAACAGTCATGCGATGACTGAAACTGTTAATATTTAAAATAAGGCATATTCACAAGAGCATGCTCAACTTGTGACCTTGTCCATTGACCGATTTAGTGAAAGCCTTTTAAACAAATTGGTCTTAATTCATAGTTATATACAAAATAAGTGCCTGATAGCACAAAACAAGATGCGTTTGTTAAACACGGATGCCCCCGGATATAATCAAAGTTATGGCCAAGGTTGACGTTTACTGAAGCTGTCCACTGCGGCAAGGTCAAAGTCAAGGTCAAATATGATGGCGAGCGAGTGAGCGAGTTATTGTTTTACGCCGCTTCGGCAGTATTGCAGCCATTAGCGGCGACATCTGAAGGTCTCATCACAAGGTGTGCACATGCCAAGTATGAAAGCCCTAGCTCTGAGCAATCCAAAGTTATGGCGGTTATAGTTTTTTGTGACAAACACACAAAATATACCCCCGGAATCTCGGATTCGGGGGCATAAAATGTTTAAAGTTATGGGTTTACAAGGATTGTTGAAGTGATTTCAGAACTCTTGACCTTGACCTTTGTTCTTGAAAGTGAATTTTGCAAAATCATTCACCAGGTTTATAAGAAATAAGCTATGTATATGAGGTTAATACCTTCTTGCAAAAAAGTTTAGTGATTTCAGAACTGGTTACCTTGACCATATTTCGTGACCTTGACCTAATTAAAAACTATCAATTGTGATATAATTGGCTATTGGGGATGAATATGAAAGTCGAGTGAAATTATTTGAACTGAAATCAGCACATATCGTATGTTTGCATTTATTTCAGCCAAATTCAAGTTTATGAAACAATTGATGCATGTTTAAACGCCGCTTCGGCAGTATCGCAGCCATTAGCGGCGACTTAGGAGTCGTAACACAAGGTGTGACGAACGGTTACATGTAATTCACCGTGACCAAATTCTGTGTTAGGCGAGGTGATATAAAGTTGTAGGCGAAAGAGTGTTTCATTAACTATGGGACGGATATTATCATTGAGAGAAAGTCCACAAAGTGAGTGAGTTATTGTTTAACGCCGCTTCGGCAGTATTGCAGCCATTAGCGGCGAGATATTTAATTTATTTGCCTAGTTTAATAAAGGAAATTGCAATTGAAAAACAGAACACGACACGAAGGCCGTAAAAACATCAGCGTATTATCACAAGTTGAATAAAAGCTGATAATGAAAAGTTAAAATTTACAATTTGTCAATAAGGTGTATAGCCTTCAAAAAATCTAAAACACGATGCTCACCGAAATGAGTAAAAACTTGATTGATTGAAATAGAAGGATAAAAAGTTTCCCTGATATGTGCAGTGTCCCAACACTCACATAGAATGTGTTTGATTGTGAGAGGGCACTGACAGGGTAAAGTCCACAAAACCGCTGTGGCTATACATTGCCACGACAACTAGACATAATCTGAACACGGGTAGTGCATTGCTTTGATGTGCTCAGTTCACTACAAAAGACATAGTAGTCGAGCCCCTGGTGGAAAACCCTCGCTGACATGGTTCAGGATAGAGACGAGAGTAGATTGAATTATTACAGAGTCGTGTTGACTTTGAAAATAAACAACGGTCATGATTGCGAAATGCGACTGCAATATTCCCCAATAATTGTTTTTAACAAATTTAAAGTATTAGTGTTCATGGTGACCTTGAAAAGTAGGTTAACCCACGCCACCTAGAGAGTACGCCGACCTGCAGAATATCTAAATAAGGTCAAGTCAACTGTCACCTGCAAACATTTGGAGTCCCCAAATTTATGACAAGCATGAGGTATCACGTTAATAATCAGACGGACGGGCTCCGCTGAACACGAAGTCTCGAGTTGTGCCCGATAATAACATGACATGGATGACCGACGGTCTGTGCAAAAGCATTAAAGATTTCAACATTTCCGAGACGTTCGTCTCCCCTTCACTATAAGCGCGCAGTCAACCTAACAACGAGTGGTGAGGTGAGGTGAGGTGTAACGCCGCTTTCAGGAGTATTTCAGTATTTTCACTTATATCGCGGCTCTAACAACGAGTGAAGTCATCGTCGGACGATAGAGTAGGCAGTGTATGTCCGACTGATATATACATAGAAACACTGTCCCACCTCTCTCGGGCAGTGTATCAACCGTTAGTCATGATGCGCCGTTACATGTTGTCCGTCTAAAATTTTGCGACTATGCGTGATCATCTAAACAAGTTACGCATCGTCAGCAGCCGCCGACGCAAACCTGCTCAACAAGTGATGAATACCGTTAGTGACCTATCTGAAAAGGGTGCGGTGAGGGACATTATGGCGGATATAGATTTTTCCGCGAAGAAAGTTACGTTTGCGCGATATAGCTTGTTGCTAGGAACGAGGCTTATTCGTGAGCTCGCTGTGGAACTACAGGGAAATGATATATTCTTAGGGGAAAATTTAAACTGAAAATTTTGATTACCTTAGTACAGTTTTGAATACAGGAAAAGTTTTCACATGGTTATACTTGGATAACACTATCTTCAAAAGTATAAATGATTGTACTTTATCTGGCCGAGTCCCTTGCACTATCATTTTATAATTCCCATAAATATATATTAACCTGTGAAAAGTACCTATTATTAGTACCTATAACATTAACAATATATCAAAGCGACTGTTCACAATGTTTAGATCAGGATGTTGTTCACTAGGTATTTAAATATAAGACGAGGCGTCGCCACTTGTCATGATGATAGGCCTACTGTATACTTTAAACATTGTAAAAGTATTGAAGATATAATCCATGCTGGCTGTATCTGTGGCTGTATCTGTAAACGCTAGGAGGACATGCGTCAGCGATTACTACCAAAAACTATCGATGGATGTGTTTACTCCCTCCACAGTCTATGTACATCATCGGACATAAATATTATCAATAATGTTGTAACATTCTTGTAATATGTATATTCTGCGCCTGTAAACGCTGTATTTTAAAGGTAATTCAAATTAATCTTTGACCCATTTTGTACGATGGGTCTCACGGCCGCTATACGAAATAAACCCTTCTTCTTCTTCTATTATATTTTTTTTTCATTCGACAGCTAGATGGTTGACCATTCCGTCATTGTACACTATTATAAACTCTACTCTTGAGTGTTTCTAAGGTATTGCTACATCAGTCAGATAACTAAAACTAAGTGAGTATGGCTTCATCGAACCGTGAACATAAGTTTTAGAACCCTTTTTAATAATTCAGGAATATCATTTAGCCATTGGTAACACTAATTTACCTTTTGTGAGAGCACTTTGTTTCAGTAAGAACAGTGTGCTACAGCGCCTTTAATGTCCCTTTACACCGCTTACAAGAAATTTACTGTTATATCACGGCCACTAGAGCAGAAGCAATGTTAAAGTGAAAGATCGAATTGATTTGGAATGTATTTGATAAGCATTGTAAAGGTTGGTACCAGGTGTATTTGCAGATGCACTTTCAGAAGGTAAATTGAAGTAAAAAGGAAAGTACACACCTCAATTGGTTTTATCATGTATGATTTTCATTTACAAATATTTTAAGTTTCCGACGTCGTACTCTAAAACTTAAAAGTGCAAGTGTTTATTCATCAGCCAAGGAATTCTTCTACGTGTTTTTTGAGTTTCTTTGATAAAATGTTCTTTTGAGTTTATAATTTTTTCAAAAATTCTTTTGGATAAAACACAAATCTTCATCGGCATATAAGGCAACATCTTTGTGAAAATCTATAAACGTGTCTCGTTCTGCAAACATTTACAATATTTTAAACATGGTCCATGTCGTATTGGTGTACCTGACCTGGACCTGGAACTATCGAACCATGGATGGTACTGCACCGACATGCAGTGTAGTGTTGAACCAAAACCTTACTGAACATGTAGAACAGTTCTCTTCCGTGCCCTGGTGGGATTCGAACCACGGACCTCTTGATCCGAGCGAGTGAGTGAGTGAGTTATTGTTTAACGCCGCTTCGGCAGTATTGCAGCCATTAGCGGCGATCTTGATCCGAAGCCGAACGCGCTAACCACTGCGCTATCCTGCATCCGCTATACTAATAAAACGTATAAATATATATCATTTAGATTTGCATTCATTGTGACTATTAATTTTTGAATATTTTTGCGGGATTGAAAGCCACACCCTCATAGTCAGGCACCAATCGCAAGCAATGACCCTTTCAACAGCTTACTCATTCAACCGCCGATATATCTTAACATGCACTCTCAAGCATGCTGACAGTGCCTCACTGTAATGATTATTTAATTTGATAGATAATTAAAGTGATAGTTGTGCCACACGCGATAAGATATAAACTTTGTATATCCCCGTATGTCAGGTAAAACACATGCACAAAATTACCCTGGCTGCTTTGATTAAGTGAGTTATTGTTGAACGCCGCTTGGGCACTATCACAGCCATTTGCGAGCTATAATTAACGTATGTGATATGTGTTTAAAGAGCCATCACGGATGTTAGTGTTTCAAATTTTGGGAAAATATACTTTTAACGTCATTCGCAAGAGAAATCTTTTATCTACAACATGGCATATGTTAAATAATTTTCAATTCAAGACAATGTATTGCAATTTGGTTTCAAAGAGAAGTATCACTTCAACTAGCGCGCGCTACGGGTATCTGACGTATATAAACAGAGTCCCCTTTTTTGCGTAATACGTACTACACAAACAGCAAGCGCTTCCGAAGCGTGAAGGCTCGTCTCCAGCGCAAGTCGCCATAACAACCCATGTGCTGCACGTGCTGAACGTGCTGCACGTGTCTCCCTTGCAAAGTACCCTTGTCACACATTACTGAATGTGACGATTGCTTTACAAACTATGTTTCTAAATGTCCTGAGAATATACAAATTATTTCCTGTTTAATGTTTTTTTTATTGAGATAAGACCAGCAAATTATGACAAATTTTTACTCTCATTAATTATAAAATTCAAAAAAAATACCTAGTAGGGTAAAACAATTATTCCAATATCTGTAGCAAATACATAATTAAATGAAATGGTAAATAAATAACCGTCAAACAATTATATATTTAGAGTTCTTTCATTGCTCATTTTTTTTTTATTCTTTCGTGTCTTTGTTTACTGTGTGTGAGCTAGACCATAATGCTTTGCGCTTGAAAATAATAGATGGATCTATATTTAGACTGGAAAACACCTTTACTAATTAATGCAATTTACTCGGCTTATTTTAAGTTGGAAAAATTAGAGAAAAATTAAGTGTATTTATTTCACGGAGATAGATTTTTGTAAAAATTTTGATATTTTCATCAACATCCGTGATGGCTCTTTAAAATCACATACTATATCATTGATGTAACATATTCATGTTATGAATATTTAAAGGGGCAGTAGCACGTTTTTTGCAAATTTTATTTTTGCAAATTTCCCATTTATAATGATAGTTTATGTCATTTATATTTACTTTTAGAGGGTAAAACATCTTATTACATAAACCAATTATCCGTAATTGTAATAACGGTGTTGCGTATAAAGCAAAATTGCATGGCGGCCATTTTATTGTGAACACATTTTATTATTTCGAATGACAAAAATGATTCCCATGGCTTTATAGAACCCCCGTACACTCCTTTTTTAACTTGAATTTCAAAAGAAAAAAGGAAAAAAACGTGCTACTGCCCCTTTAAGATAGTTATTTTGTATGTACTAACCTGTTTAAATTAACTTGATATCTGCGATGTTCAATTCGTCCGAGTCCGGTGACCGTGTGGCGAGTGAGAGTGTGGGGTGCCAAGTGATCATGCATGGACAAAGCGTGCATATTTGAGTGGAGTCTGAATTGACCACTCGTAAAGGGCGTTGTCACAGTTGGGTGAACAGTAGTGATTATATAACTTACACCAAGAAGCTAAACTCCATTGAGTGCGGTTGATGTTTCAACGTCGATATTGAGCTGGAATGAAGTAAGTTATATAGTTATAATATATATAAGTAAGTATTTATATATATAAGTAAGTATATTGTAATATAATATATATATTGCAGTGACAAACATGATTTTGTAGAAAAATCTGACTTCATTTTCTAAATTATATCATTGTGATAAGCGATTTATAAGGATTTAATAACGAAGTATTTACATTGCATCTTTCAATGCACGTTGTTCTTATCACGAGAAAGGTAACTGGTGCGAAGCATGTTATACACGATTCATGTACATATACGTATAGGATGTCGCTGTCACAAAACTGTTTCAATAGTATCTGTCACTCGTGTATACAAACACTTGTACATTTTGTTGGTTTTCAAATTCATATCTGAGTGACAAAACAACATGCGTATTTAACATCATATCGTTTGCCTATCGAGTCTATTTAAGCCTGTAAGGAAATACCGTATTTCCAATACTATTATATATAAACATAAACATAACTAACTTCGTGTCAGAGACGCAAGATTGCCAACTTCATGTCAGAGGTGTCCCACGTGTGATAGTGGTGCATCAGTGTAACATATAAATATATTAACTGAATGATATTACCTAATAAAGACATGTATGGAAACCCAGAAGCCACAACTCGCGCCAGTCTCAATTACTTGTCAGTTTAAGCATTGCCGCATTTCCGTAACTTCGAACGCACCATGAAGTCCAGGAAAGTTAAGAAAATGCGACCAAGCTTCAATTAGCCAAGGGGCGGGATAGCGCAGTGGTTCGGCTCCGGATCCGGATCCGGGGTTCGAAACCCGCCAGGGGCACGGCAACTTTGTCTGCAGTAGAGGACTGTTCTACACGCAGTAAGGTTTGGGTGCAATGCTACACTGAATTTCAGCTGGTTCCAGCCGATGCTCGCAGGTTTCACCGCAGTGCATAGTCACATGGCGTTGCGGGCTTTTTCCCTGCCATAATACTAGTAGCCGCGATATACCGTATTTCCTCTAATACAACGCGGGGGTAAGGGGTGCTAAGGTAAATACAACCCGGGTCTTTATTAGAATCCGGGTTTTACGTAACAACTGAATACCCCGTGTTGCAATATAAAATAGTTATACACTCGTTTTGAGGAGAAATATTGGTGTGACCATGTGGGATTCAGCATGACATGTCCATGATAACAACTATCCGTCTTGTTCAGTTAATTTTCCTTTTACAATAATTGACCCCAAGAAGATTATAAACGTTAATTCTTGTCTGAAGAAATATAACCCGGCCTTCAGTACAACCCGGGTCTCTAATAGAACCCGGGGGGTAAGGGGGTGCTGAATGAACTAGAACCCGGGGGGTAAGGGGGTGCTGAATGAAATAGAACCCCGGGGTTGTGTTAGAGGAAATACGGTATGTGAAATACTCTTGAAAGCAGCGTTAAACCCCAACTCACCTCACCTCAATTTAAGCATTGCCGCATTTCCTTACCTTTCGAGCGCACTATGGAGTTAAGGAAAGTTAAGAAAATGCGGCCAAGCTTCAATTAGCCAGTGATGGAGCCATGCGCGAGTTGCGCCTTTCTGCGGTGCTCCCACTGTGTGAACCTACATGTATACATGCAAAATATGTAGATAAACGAGAACAAGCAACAGTCCATTCCAGTCGGTACGTACGGATGGACTCTGCTACAAACGCGCATTTGGGAATGATAAAATTATCTATTTCTCTACCTAATGCTAATGTCAGCTTACCGATCAACAGCACGTTTTATCGCTCAAATAAGCCGATGGAATGTATTTGAAAAACATTTTCATTAATAGTAAAACACTCTTCTCTCTTCGGAAAATCAAGTTTAAAATGAGTGTACATGATTCGGAAAAGCCTTGGTAAACTTTTTTGGTGATGCAAAATGATAAAATGTGTTCACAATAAAATGGCCACCATGCAATTTATGCTATGCAATCAACATCGTTATTACTACTAGGGGTAATTGGTTTGTATAATAATATCTTTTACCCTCTAAAGTATATTTAAATCACACAAACTACCTTAATAAATAGGAAATTTGATTAAATAAAGTTTGCAAAAAACGTGCTACAGCCCCTTAAAGTTTTAACGTGCCATGTATTTTTAATTAATTAATATTGAATGTCATTCTATAGATGTTATGTGATTTTATTATATGTTCATAATATATGCTGTGTCCACATAAATGTTTAGATTCATATAACATACTGTATTATCTATAAATATAGGATATTAAATGAGTGTCTTTTTCTCACACTGCATTTACGACACGAGTGCCTGGATATCAGTATTTCCCGAGCGAAATCGAGGGATATAGCAATATTCAAGCACGAGTTATAACATATTATACCATAGACAAGAACATACTGTTTGATCTATTACCTAAAACATGAAATGAGGAATATATGCTAAACTCTACTTTCAATTATAGGCTAGCTAGCATCGTCATGGACGAGGCATGACGTCATAGCATTGTTGACGACGTCACGTCACCATGACAAAGTACATCTTATCCAAGATCAGCCCCGTTTGTTGGCACTATGATGTCAAAGGCGCTGTAGCACGAATTTCATACTGAATAAACTGAAATGCTCTCACTAATAATTGTTACCAATTGCTTAATAAAACCGCTAATTCAATAAAAAAAATAATTATGAAACGAATGTACATAGTTCGGTTAAGCCGTGCGAGTCCATTTCCCATCGAGCGGCCATTTTAATGTGTTCATATTAGAATGACCGCTCGAAGGTATTTCAAGTGATATGACTGATATAGCGATACCTAAACACTCAGAGTAAAGTTTCAAATAAGTATGGTACAGTGATGGAAAGGTCAAACATCTTGTTGTCTGAACTCTCAAAATTATCATAAGACCTACAAATCTACCTCTAACACTGAAGAGTTGCACACCACTGTCGCTTTATACGTTGCACCATTTTCTACGTTTTCCATGGATACGGCTTATCGGGCCGTGCAATGTGATGTTTTATCCATTAAAATATAAATATAGTGTATGAACTTGAATATTTAATGTCGCCGCTAATGTCTGCGATACTGCCGAAGTGATAACTCACTCACTCGCTGAATAATAAATGGCAAAAGTGAGCAAACAACGTGCTACAGCGCCTTTAAACTGTGTTGACATACAGCGCACAGTTTCTTCATTTTATCCATCTAACACTTATTCTGGAGTGAAATAAAACAAATAAAAAATTGGATTTTGAAAAATGGTTTGCGGTCCCTACGCATACTATAGAACACAAATGTACTTAGATTTAATGATATAAATGTCTTGTTTAAAATGATGTTTCAATTAAGTATTTTAAATATACTTTTGCCCCATTTGAGATAGGGCGTAAATGAACAATCTGTCTGTCGGTCTGCTAATCTATCCGATAAATAAACTCATAATCTGACGACTAAATATTATGTTAAGGGCGACAATCGTCTTCTGTTTCCGACTTGGAAGGTTTGATCACCTGAACGTAGCCTGCTTCGCGGAAAACTAGTGTCGCCGACTCGGTAAACACAGTGACGTGACCCATAACAAGTCGCCAGCCGCCTACCCAAATGCTTTTAGCGGGTACATTGTGTAGGTGTATGAAATAAGGCGTTCCTCACCTGCTGCTGGGGACTCGTGAACACGAACGTTGATTTAGTGATTTAGGTAGTTTATGTCGTATATTAATGATATGAACCCGTTTCAACTGTAAAATACAAATTGAAACCTTTACAGGTGTTAAAATAGACATACCTTGTAATGTGATCCTCGGGGTGGAGTAGCGGTTTGGCTTCTGATTAAAGAGGTCGGGTGTTCGAATCCCGCTCGGTTACTTTGTGTGCGGAAATTTGGAAAATTCTCTAGTGCTGATGGACATTTCCCCCTAAAGCATGTTTAATTGCACATGTGACGCTTGATATATATGTATATGCAACTGATATGTTGTAGATGTTACTGAAATTTCGGTTAAATTGCGATTACATACAGGATTGTTTTGTATTCCATCTAAAATTGTATTTAAATATTTAGGTTATCAGGTGTATAAAGATGACTATTTTCGTGATATGATATCTGCCAAAGACACATCTGCGTCTTTCATTTGATGACACAAAGTCCTCAGCAATATCTTTCAGGCAGATACTGTCCGTGAGATTCTTGTGGGTATGAAGGAGACGCACACTGTTCAACCTCTCTTGTGTCATGGTTGATCGCAGATACGTTCTCAAACGTCTCCGCCCCCCGTTCCTACGCCACTGAATAATACTAGCGGCCGTGATATCAGTGAAATTCTTTTGAAAGCGGTGTTAAACCCTCACTCACCTCACCTACATGCTACCATGAGCTTAGATTATCACCACCTTCTTGTTCTGCCATATTTTTTCTCAAAAAAGGTGTTTCATGTTAAAGAATTCGAGACCAAATTACACTTCAAGACACTCTTTCTGTTTGTCGTAGTTTGCTTACTTTTGTACTATGCATACCGTGAAATGTGTTTTGGAAATAAACATGGTCTTAACCTATTTAATCAAAACAAATAGGTTAAGTGGATAATGTCGGGATAAAACGGTTAATCTGAAAGATAACACCTAATTGATGATTTCAAACCTGTATAGTGACCGATTATATATAAAGGTAGACATATTCTGATCGAAAACAGAGCAATATACAATGAGGAAGCCTCCAGCGTTTTGAATGTGTAGGAATTACTTGCAGGTTTTATATATGAAACTGTTGTCGGGGAAATATGTTGGAGGTTCAAAGCTGACCCATCTACTGAAGCTGGTGTATACGCTCTAGATACTGCTTTATTGACATAACGGACTAGATAAGACTAGATCCACAAAGAGGTCGTATCTGCTTGGTAAACAAACTGTAGCTGGAGCGACACTCAATAATCCTGGGTAAACACATCAACTGTAAAGCAGCGGTCACCCAGGAACAGTCGGTTAGAGTTCAAGATGAACATCGCCGCTAATGGCTGCAATATTTCCGAAGCGGCGTTAACTCAAATCACTCACTCAAGATGAACAAACTGTATATGACGCTACATGCACCATACCGTCGCAGTAATTATGTCCTCCGAAAAAAAATTCTGAAGACATAATGTTTTCACCTCCGTCCGTTTTTCTGTTATTCCGAAATGCTTTCTTTTCCGGGCCATATCTCAAAAAACGTTTAATATTTTTTCACCAAACTATGTATTTGCTAAGACCTAGTGATAGAGTGGTGCCTTTTGCTACTTTGGCTATTCTGAATTTTTAGCTCATCATGCCTGAAAGGCTCGATGGGCTTATGGCATGGGATGGCGTCCGTCCGTAAACGTTTCGACTTCTTCTCCAGAACCAATGACTCCAGAGAGCTGAAATTTTATGTACAGACTCCTTGGCTGAAGGGGATACTAAATAGTAGATTTGGTGACCCTGTTACCCCAAATGTGGCTCACAGGGGTCATTACCTAAAAAGCTATTTTCATCTTCTTCTCCAGTCCCAATGAACGTAGAGAGTTGGATTTTATGTTCAGACCCCTTGACTGAAGGGGATTCTAAATCGTAAATTTTGTGACCGTGAGACCCCAAATATGGGTCACAGGGATCATAACCTAAAAGCCTATTTCAGTTAACAGCATCTTTCTGAGATTTTATGTGCACTTCAACCAGTAAGTAGGTAAGGGAGGTAATCCCAAAGAAAACACCTGAGGGAAAAGCATTTCATCTTTCTGATGTGAGAGTTCTAACATGTGCTTTAATAATATAATTTGTCTGATGAAAAAGAGATGTTGAGAATTAAAAACTTAGAATTGGCGGACTAACATACATTATAACTCATATTTTATCTTTGTCTCGCATTTCACAAATGAGTAATTATTTGTATTTTTCAAGTGAATTGCTGATAAAGGTACACAAGTCTAAAAGTATTCTAAAGACTTAATACAGAATCTTTTATTGAATCTAATATAATGTTCTTTGAAATATAAGAGTAAATAATGAAGTTTTTGAATATCTCATGATATTGTGTAATTAATTTGGAGAATTAATTAATTAATGAGAATTTCCAGTACAAGTCAATTTGGTATACCATATTTATATCATAGTTATACTTTTTAACTGATTTAGTTTTCTATTAACTTTGCAGTTAGTTTTATTCAATAGGAACAATAAATAAGATAATGTCTACATTATGGGCATGTTTAATGTGAATCTATTTGAAATGAGAACTATTGAATACTCTTTGAAGGAATAACTTGAAGAGGAATTAAAAATGTGTTATTTTGCATGAGATATGTGAACTGAATATGACTATTGATGAGTGGTGATAACATAGGACTATAAAAGAAGTAGCTATATGAGATTGTGACACCACACCTATTTTCATCTTCTTCTACACGGAAAAATAATTAATTGTAGGAAAAACAACATCTAACATATAAATTTTACTGGCTGTGAGTCCAGTGTCTGCATGTTATGTAATTGCATTGTGTTGACCTGGGGTGACCACTCCCTGGCAGAAGGATGAAAACTGATAGTAACACAGAGGTTTCAGGTTACTTCAAACTACTGTGCAGCGCTGTGTTATAGTCTGTGTGTGCTTTAGTCTTCAACTGACTCTAAAAAATAATTTATTCATAGAATATCACCATTTTATCAAATATTGAAAAGGAGCCTATAAGAAATGGTGAAAAAGAATTTACTAAATAAAATTCACCAATTTATTAAGTATTGAAATGGAGTTTATGTGAAATGGGATTTTCAAAAACTGATGCTCCTATTCATTATGTAATAAATGTTGATATTTCCATAATGCAATGAAGAATTAAAACAATATAATGCAAAGGTCTATGATATTTATAACGAATGTGGATTATTGTGTATCCAATTTTGATATATACAAAAATTTGATGACTTGGCAATGTCTTATAATTAGCAGGGGTCATGACCTATAAAGTTTTTTTTTCATTTTCTTCTACAGCCCCAGTCCATTATTGCAATAGCTGACAGTGGTGAATTGTATGCAAAGAATTGTATATTCATTATTTTATAATGTGTGTACGATATTGAAAAATAGTATGATGTCTCCACCACATTATCATATGTTTGATACCAGCAATTTATTTCCAAGGTACAAAACAAACACTTGCACATATATTACACGAAAAACATCTTTGGCATGTATTATCTATGCATATATATTGTCATATTATCATTTTATAACAAATAACATGTTTCTGTGCAACTTGGGGGCGGGATAGCGCAGTGGTTAGCGCGTTCAGCTTCGGATCAAGAGGTCCGGGTTCGAATCCCGCCAGGGGCACGGCAACTTTGTCTGCAGTAGAGAATTGTTCTACACGCAGTAAGGTTTGGGTGCAATGCTACACTGAATTTCTGAGTAGTACCACCCATGGTTCACTAGTTCCAGCCGTTGCTCGCAGGTTTCACCGCAATGCATAGCCACAAGGCGTTGCAGGCTTTCTGCCTGCCGTAATACTAGCAGCTGCGATATAAGTGAAATACTCTTGAAAGCGGCGTTAAACCCCAACTCAACTCAACTCTGTGCAACTTTGTGTTGCTCTTTCAACACATATATAGCAGATTGGCAAAATATTTTTAAATTGCTTTAAATTCGTTTCACTACGTAGATTCTTATTACTTCATTCCATTATCTGACCATTGCTATTAAGCTCACTCCATAACATACCCCATTATTATCTCTTGATGAGCTACAGAGGCCATTGCTCTATTTTTTTTTATTATACCCCCGCTACGAAGTAAACGGGGGTTTATAGCAGTCATTCCGTCAGTCCGTCCTTCCGTCCGGTCAATTTTCTCAAAAACCGTCAATGATACATCCACCAAACTTTGTACAGTTGTTAACCATGTTCTTCCGATCGCGCACAGACAATTTTCTGAGATTTAATTTTTTTGTCTTTAACATTGAAACGTCACTTGTTGGACTTAGTTTTATTGTGTTCAATGGGGACAAGTTTTTTCGGATACTGTTCAACCTAGGTGAATGAAATTTTGGTGGTGAGTACTCATGACCATACTCTTTATCGAGTTCAAAAACCAGTTCCGAAATATAATTTTTTACGGAGTTATGACCCCTTGAATCCGAAATTAAACTTAGTACCAAAATAACTATGATGCTCTAATGGGGACACGTGTTCTCGGAAACTATTACATCTAGGTGAATGAAATTTAATATGGAGGTAGTCCGGATGATACTCTTCATCGAGTTCGAAAACCAGTTCCGAAATATATTTTTGTACGGAGTTGTGGCCCTTTAATCCGAAATTTAACTTAGATGAGAAAAGACACTCTCAAAGACTGAGAGGAGCATCCTATTAAGTTAATATTGTAATATGTAGTTTTCTCTTCACATCTCGTGTTTAGGTAGTCTCTTTCACGCACAACTCAGACTTATCAGATGTTTGTTCAACTCGGACTTATCACATGTTTGTTCAACTCCGACTTATCACATGTTTGTACAACTCAGACTTTTAACATGATTCTACAATGTTTATATTTATATAAAACATAATACTATGTGTGTTGTTGTGTTGTCATTTCACTCTGTGCATGTATTTTCTTTGCAGATGTTTTTCTACGTGGGATGTGAAGCTTTCTTCAAGTTGATACAGTTTGATAATCACCAACAGAATCTTATATCTGAAAAGCTTCACATCCATCATAGAAAAACACACAGGACTATGAAAGGGAGGTAATTCTTCCAAGCTTATAATCCCACCAGGCTTTCAAAGCATTGCTTCACAAGCTTTCATAAAATATACCATTTGTATCAGCGTAGACAATCAACAACTATAATATAGATTTAACACATAGTTTCATTCAGTGAATTAAATGTTTCAGCAGAATGACTTCTTCCATATGCGGTTGTCATACCCACTTCTTACACACTGCTACTGATTACCTGCAAACCAATTACACAGTCTGATTAAAATCGACCTTGTTCCGAGGAATAAAATTTGCAAAATAATATATCTACCAGGATACGCCACCCACAAAGCCACCCTGACTCACGACTCCTTCCACAACAAATCATCCACCCCTGTCTCCGTCCCCTACGACTCCACCTCCGTCTCCGCTACTGCTCACACCGCTAACGTCCCCTCCTCTGCTAACGTCCCCTCCGACTCCACCCTTGTCTCCCCCGACTCCGCTCCTGTCTCCTCTGCTAACATCCCCTCCGTCGTCTCCCCGACTCGTGACCCCTTCACTCATGCTAAAACCATTATGTCCTTCACACCCCCCTCCCCAAGTGTGGAGCCGCCGAAACAGAGGCCGCTACGCACAAAGAGACGCCCTCGGAGGTTTAGTTTTAGTTTTTAGTTTTGAAGTGTGTCACACATGAGCTTGAATATGATTTGTGTCAATAGCAATTAGCTTCATAACGATTATTAAAAGGTGTGACAAAGTATAGTTTTTTCTTTATGTTCTTATACTTTTTCTGTATCTACAAATAATTGGAGGTTTAGTTTTAGTTTTTAGTTTTTATATTTGTGTATGTTTTAGAACAGACATGTAGACGAATTTTTTATTTAAAAGGTGTGACAAAGTATAGTTTTTCTTTATGTTCTTTTACTTTTTCTGTATTCTACAAATAATTGGAGGTTTAGTTTTAGTTTTTAGTTTTTATATTTGTGTGTATGTTTTAGAACAGACATGTAGAAGAATTTTTTATTTGTATTTTATTTTAGTTTTATATTATTCCATATATTCAACAAGGGATTACAGAAACACTATGAATAAAAGGTTATTTTCTATGATTACATTAAATGTAGAACTTTTAATGCTGCATACATTAATCTCCCTTCGGTTCCCTTCGGGTAAAGGCGTATGTGAAGTATAGTTTTTCTTTATGTTCTTATACTTTTTTCTGTATTCTACAAATAATTTTAATATCCTAGAGGTAAATTTATAAATGTGATAAAGTTTCTTATTTTAAAAGTATAGATAAAGTTTCTTATTTTAAAAGTAGAAAGTTTCTATGTGTATTATATCTCTGTATTCTACAAATATATATGTAATAAAATTTGTGTATCTATTTTTCTCTTCATTGTATTTCATTTGAGGTTATGATAGCTCACAGAGTGTGACTTGTGCACTTTTAAAAAAAGAACGTATTGAGGCTCTACATAGTCACACTCTATGAGCTCCTCTGACCTATGACCTATCTGTTTGTGTCAAGTTGATAATGTCGAGCGACAGATGTACGTTACACTTCATCGCTCAAGTGATGTAAGGTGACTATGTTGGACTTTCATGGGCTTCCAGTGTCTGAGGCTTCGCCTGTGAACTGCGACTGTAGTGTAATGAGTTCACATGCCCTCGCTGAGAGAAATATTGCACAGCTATTTTTAATCTCATATCTCGCGTCTCTTACAGTGAGAAAGTGTGATAATTGAAATGTCTCTGGACTTTTTTTACAAAAATAATTTTGTCACACATTCTCACGTATGATAACTTTCACAAAACATGTCTCAGGTGCATCATTTTAAAAAGTTATACCTGAGAGTTGTTTTGTGAAAGAAGATAAAACACCAACTATACAATGAGAACAAATACATATTTCAATGTTCCTCTTTTTTATTATAACATTGAAGTTAGTTTAGCTTTAGCACAGCGAGTTCTTCTTTGTCACCCGAGACGTACAGCGAGTTCTCTTTGCCACACGAGACGAGAACCTGAAATGGTATAGGAGATATTAAAGCCATAGTTCTACAAATTACAAACTGAATGAGTTAAAAAAACTTTCATCTTAAAATCATTAACTAAACGTTCTGCAAATGTACTAACTACCAACAATGTATGAAATATGTTTTAACTTTAACAGTGTATGAAATAAGACCCGTCCCGTAAGCCCGTTACTGCTAACTTTTGAATGTTTTCTTTCACTTTACCATTGAAATTGACAAAATATAGCTTTTGGGTTGGGGTACATTTGAAGCTTATTTCATACACTGACTTTAACAAGGTCTTCAACAAAAATATATTATATTTAAAAGTAATCGAGAGTTAAAGTCTAAAAATAGCTATGGTGATACCCCTCTAAGCGAAGCTAAATGTGGTCAATCAGTCACAGTGAGTGGTGGATGTAGCTCGTTGAGCTTAAATTTGTTTAATTGAATATAATCTTCTTTACAAAAAGTTTATAATGATAATTTAAAAATTAAATAAGATGTATGAAATCTGGATTTATTACTCACCTATGCCAAAGTCTGTGTCAAGGGTTCTTCATCGCCCTCATTTAGACTGTCCTCGCAGCAGCAGAAGAATTGCAGTTTGTTGTAGTTTCTATTCGCCTTCGATTTCCTCTGTCCCTGGAACATTAGGTGAGTTGATGACTCCAAAGCCTCCGTGTATCGGTCATTCATTAGAACTTCGTAGCTTGCATCCGCGTCTGTTGAATGGACAGTTGATAATTTGACCTTCCATAGACTATCATCTTTCAGCTTGAATTCAGTGAATGAATGAATGTGGAGAAGCTTATTTATTGGAAGATCGCTTATCTTCACCCTTGAGGAATCCTCCTGGTACTCTCCATCTGCAGAGAATTTTGCCAACAGTTCCCTTTCCGACAAGTTTGTCACTTCAGGTTTGAAAACCTTTCTCCCATCATCGTTCAAGTTTTCTGTAGATCCTCTCTTTAGACTGGATGCCATTTTGGTGAGAACAGAAGCAGAACCTTGTATGGTATCAGTCGTGATATCAAGATGAGTGTAATGTGACAACGTGTTAAGCACTCTTTTATACCTTACCCAAATCCAACAGGTCTAGGCATGTACCGATTACCCATTTTCATTTTCCAAAATTCAATACCCTTCCCTTGTTGATGCAAGGTGACACGGGTATACTACTCTATTCAATTTAGATGCCCACCCTTGTTGATGCAGGTGATAGACAAACTCAAGATCCCACCCTTGTTTAGACAGGTGAGGAAAACGATGTATCCACCCTTATTGATATAGACTGATTTGACTACGACCAGGTGTGGTTGTAACATGTTGAGACATGTGACACAAGCACAATACCCTTTCAAAGATCCAAACCCCTTTCAAATTCCAAAATTCAATACCCCATTCAACTTAGATCCCCGACCTCGTTGATGACAGGTGACACGAGTACAATACCCATTCAAATCCAAAATTCAATACCCCATTCAATTTAGATCTCAGGTTGACACCCCCTGTTGATACAGGTGATAGGAGTACAATACCTCTTTCAAATTCCAAATTCAATAGCCCATTCAATTCAAGGTTGACACCCTTGTTGATGCGGGTGATAGGAGTACAATACTCCATTCAAATTCCAAATTCAATACCCCATTCAATTAAGGTTGAACGGGTACATTAGGTTGACACCCTTGTTGATACAGGTGACACGGGGTGTACAATGCCTATTCAATTTCAAATTCAATAGGTATTATTCCTATATCAATAAGGTAGGTACCGGTATTGTTCTCAATTCAATACCTATTCAATTTGGTATCCGCCCTTATTGATATAAGAACAATACCTATTCATTCACTGAACAATATCTATTCATCTCTAAAGGTTCAAGAGGTACTTATGACGTCATTGATGACGTCAGAGCACCATTTTACGGTTTTAAACCTATTATTTTTTATCTACTTGTATGTATAAACATAAGATACACAACCTCCTGTATGTAAATCTCTCCTGTATGTATAACATAAGATACACAACCTCCTGTATATAAATAAGACAACACAAACAAAGTTTATGGACTTTACTGTATAAAATATACTTTTCTTTTATCAACACTTTTCTGATATAGACTTTACTGTATATATAAAATATACTTTTCTGTCTAATCCTCCATGACAGTTCTCACATACAGTCTGAACCAGGACAGGATTTAGGTGTCCTCACAAGGCTCACGGGAGAAGGACTCATGATAAATCTCCTCAGAGATCTCCTCAAGGTCACCGGAGACTCCCTGCGTCGTTGCGGAGACTCCCTCCCGCTTGGAGGAAGAGCGAGTCTGGCGACTGGTCTTCTCAGTCTGAGCGGTCTTCCTGGTCTTCCTGGTCTTCCCGGTCTTCTTGACTGCTGACCGTGAGGGTTCGGGAGTCTCCTTAGCCTCGTCCACTGCCACGTCCTCGCCGCTCGCCTCCACGTCCTCCACGTCCTCGCTCGCCTCCACGTCCGCCTCGGAGCTTGTGTACCGTCTGAGCTTCGCGAGTCTCCTCTTCATCCCGATGTTGCTGCCTCCGAGTCTGCGTCCTCGTTGGCGGCGTAGCCGTTTCACGATGAAGAGGAGACCCCCTCCAATAGCTGTAATAGCTGTAATAAGGAACAGGGACAGCAGTCCCTTTAACAGCCGAACTGCTTCTGAAATATAATAGATTATTTGTAATAAAAAATAATTTATTATAACATATATCATTAAATATGGTCATAGTTTCAGTTTTTAATTTAAGCCTGTGACCTAATTCCTCAAACTCTCCCCCATTATAAATATGTAATACAAATATACATCTAAATCTCATTTGACGTAAAAGCAGTACATTGTCACTCAGTAGGTCAGGTGTATTTACTGATCTACAAAAACACGAGATCTATACAAACACGAGCTCTCGACACAACTCAGCCGCATGTAAGCCTCCTCGTGTAAAGGTGAGAGGAGAGGAGAGGAACATACACTTAACAGGTAATGGGAAATTATCATTATAAAAAAATAATATCATATTATAAATGGCACATAATTACCTTCATCAAGACTCTCGTCAGCATCGTGAGAGTCAACATGGTCAGCATCAGCAGGGACAGGGTCAGGGTAGTAAGGAACTGCATTGAAGGAACGTGACAGGTTAGGAGAGGAAAGGTTAGGAGAGGAATTGTGTATGCTTATGAAGAAATTAAAGTTATGATAATATATAATGTTATATTTTAGGTTAGAAATTAAAGTTGGTAAATAAATAAATAACCAAATTTCGTTCATTAAATTTCTGTTTCATCCATTCCCCCGATTTCTGTAATGTTATCTTTAAACTTTAATTCATCCATTCCGGTTTCTGAAATGTTATCTTTAACCTTTTTATATTTGGATCTACATCTCTGAAAAGCATATCTAATTTTACGTCGTATACTAATGATAAAAATACTAACAATAATAAAAATAAAAATACCTGTTACAATTCCGATTAAATCAATACTTGATAGGGTTGTGGCGGTTGTTGGTTGAATTAAAGTCGTGTTTGTATTAGTGACAAGAGAAGGTAAAATAGTTGTTGGAGGCGAGGAAGGGGTTATTGGAGGCGAGGAAGAGGAAGGGTTTATGGGTAACTGTGATGTTAAAAGACGTGATGGGACTGAATAAGAAAAGGTCTTTACAGGGTGTGGTTGGGTGGAAGGGTAATATGGTAACTGTGATGTTACAGGATGCGGTGGGGGATAGGTCTGTACAGGGGAAGGGGTTATAGGTAAAGTTACAGGACGTGATGGGTCTGAATAGGTCTGTACAGAGGAAGGGGTTATAGGTAAAGTTACAGGGCGCGGTGGGGATGAATAGGTCTGTACAGAGGAAGGGGTTATGGTCTGATGTTACAGGGCGCGGTGGGGGTGAATAGGTCTGTACAGAGGAAGGGGTTATGGTCTGATGTTACAGGGCGCGGTGGGGGTGAATAGGTCTGTACAGAGGAAGGGGTTATGGTCTGTGATGTTACAGGAGTCTGTGATGACACAGGACGCGGTGGGGGTGAATAAGTTGGTACAGGGTGGGTTGGAGGTAAAGAGGTTACGGAGATTAGTGAGGAAGTAACGTGGTTTGAGGTTAATGGCACAACGGTGAACAGAGATGTTGTAACTGTAAAGAAACGAAAGAAATAAAAACTAGAAACAACAAAGAAACAGTGACTCAATATTAGAAATGTATAAAGAAAACATTAACTTATTAACAATAAAAAGATTAGTTTCATGTAAACATATTAAATCATAACAAAAGGGGTATTATGAATCGTAAACAATAAAAGTGATAATAAGCAGATTAGTTAAACATAATTTAAACGAAACACATGCAAATGTAAAGAGTGAAATAAATCAAATAACTTACTATTGCAGATGACCTCGTTCACGGAGACGGTTCTCCCCGCACCGGCATGCAGGCTGCTGCAGTCAGCCAAACCCCCTGACACTTTCTAGTAAACACAAGAAATTTATTTTCATTATTTTCACGCTACAGTGTCGATCTAATAATAATAGTAACACATATGCGAGCTAATAATAGAAACACGTCATATTGTCATGTTAACAGTTGTCTTATTTATTGAAATATCAAAACTGCACATTACGTTTCCAAAATCATGTTCATGTTCATGTTTTAACAACACCGCTCAAACAAATAAACACAAACGCACTAATCTATTTTAATATTCACTATTAGTGTTTCAGATGTGAGCGTGATATTCTCGCATGATTTCTAAAAATGGATCATGAGACCTTTCGTGTGTATTTGTTTGATTATACAATAGAAATTTTATGTAGATGACAACTTATCTTCAATATCAGGATACAATAAACTGTCTGGGAAATAGTGCAATTTTTAACAAGCCTACAGTGTTTGGAGCTCGCCTTATACATGGGAGGAGAACAGCGACCTACATCTGTCACAGTGGTCAAACAAAAGCAGACGATTCTGTCCGCAAACAGGGTCAAAAACATTACGTGGTGCTCGCTGATCTAAATCGTTATTTTTTAGACATTTTACTATCATTGCCTGCTAGAGTGCGTAACAACAGTGTATAATCGAAGGAACCAGGATACAATAAAACTGTCTGGGTAATATCGCAATCGGTATTATACTTTACATGCTGCTGTTACAAAACCCTCCCTCTAGTAACTTTATTTCTCGTTACAAGCTCCATACATCGACTGCAAATGATTTATAACAACCCCCGCAGTGTTTGGAGTTCGTCTTATACATGGGAGGAGGGGGGAGAAAGTAACAGCGACTATATCTGTCACAGTGGTCAAACAAAAGCAGACGATTCTGTCCGCAAACAAAGTCAAAAACATTACATGGTGCTCACTGATCTAAATCGCTATTTTTTCAGACATTTTTACTGCCATTACCTGCTAGCGTGCGTAACAGTGGAATTCGCGTTGTTATAACAACATAAAAGTGTTATGCATATATTTAAAAACCCATTAAGAAAATAACTGAATGATAATCATACCATAAATCTCTGAACATAATCATTAATAACTCTGATTTGAACCGATCATTGGTTTAAACATATTTTATTCGCGTCATGGAAAAGGATTGACAAGTTATCCAACTTAAAATACTCTCTCTGATCATAGACAGTTGTTTATTCAAGATATTACTGTATGCATCTATATAAAAATACAATATAAAATATTTACCTGAATGTTTGGGAACAATGTTAGGTCGATCTCCAAACGGTCAGTTGGCCCCTTCAACACAATGACGGTGATGACAGGATACTTTGGTCCGTTTCTGTGTGTGAGGGTGCCACCTTTTGCCGGAAGACATGTCAATATATGAGCTGTCCTCCTACATTTTTGCGAAAACAGCGACATGCTGCTTGCAACTGTTGCAAGCAACAACACAATGGCTATTTTGGATATCATGTTGTGAATGAAAGAATTATGACAATGTACGCGTTTAAAAGCACTTTGTTAATTATCTTCCATTGGACAATTATATTAAACCAATGAAATTGTATGCACGTACGCAAAAATGCGCGTGATATAACATCAAACACAAAGTCATGCGTTTCGTGCTACGGTCTATATCAAAGGATCTCGTCCCAGGATGACATCAAACAAATTGATACATTGTAACTGTTTCAAAAAGTTTCAAAGAATTTTAAAGAGCTTCAAAGTGAAAATACACGATAAAAGATTTCTAAATTTATACAGATCTAATTTAATGAACATAATATGAAATGAAAATTAATTTAAACATACATAACACAACAACAATAGGATCAATGCGATATTGTAGTCTGACATTGTGAGGACATATTAACTCATCACATTTTGAGGCTAACGAATATAAATTGCAAAACATAGGTTTAATATTTACACATGAACTGAACAATGTATGAAGGTTAACATGTAGACAATATGTCTGTAAATAATATCGCTTACATGACAATATAGATAGCACATTTAGATAAACTATGACTACGTGCTTAACAGAACTCACCTCACAAAAGCATTATGTCGCGGACCGCTATGTCTCTCTCGAAATTAAACACATGGATTAAAGCAAACTTAAACTCGTTAAATGTGAAATGTATCACGTTTCCACTATTATAAACTTCAATATTTTGATGTAGAGAAGAAAAAGTAAAAGTTGTTTCGCAATTTTGATTAGCGCATAAAATGACTGTCTCTTTTACATTAAATTGTGAATGCGAATTGTTGAGAGAAAAAACTCTGTTTAAAATATAATAGAATGTCTCTTTCAAACTTTTTACCGAAATGTGGTGCTGGCTGCAAATGGAAAATGTAGTTTGCCCGTCTGAAAGTTCAAATTCTGTGCCAAAAGGTGTCGTACTGTATGTGAGATGAGACATAGTCGGTTTTGATTCCGGCTATTTTTTTTATTGGATTTATAGTGATTTTATCGTGATACTATTTTCAATACATTATGGTATGTGTGGTTATTACTTCAAAGATATGAAAGGACTTAAATTGTGAAATTTTTATTTTTATCTGTTTTTGTTTCATTTCAAATAGTCGTTATCTACGTCAGAGGGGAGTCACATCAGAGGGGTGTCACTCCGTTCATGACCCTTAAGTGAACACGACTTCTGAATCTTATAAAGAGTGTGCATTGTAGCGGTGATATATGGATTATACGTTTTGCTTCATTCAAATAGATTTTGTCAAGTCATATTTACAGCCAGTGTATCACTGTCCACCCTGTGACCCTCTTGATATAGGCCTACGCATTATTGTAACATACATTTTTGCACATTCAAATAGATTTCGTCAAGTCATATCTACAGCTAATGTAAGCCTACCTCACCCATGACCTTTCGAGTGATTCGAGTGCTCACGATTTTTTCTAAATCTAGATGATATTTGTATGAATCCTGAACTTCAAGTGCAGACGTTTTAAAGCGAAATCAAATGTTTAAATTGGTACTTTTGATTTAAAAAACAACTAAGGTTTGGTAAGCATTTTTAATAAACAGATAATGAATTTATCAAACCTGATATGAATTGAATATGTATGTTTATCTAATTAAACATTCCTTACATAGAGGGTTTGAAGCCTTACATTTTTAAGTTAAACACCCTAAACGAAAAGGTGGTGCTGGAATGTTATTAGAATGTTATTGTCTAACATTCATACATTTCAATCACCGATAGGATGAACCCTCACATTTTTGATGTTTTATGAGCGATTTTTAAGCGTTCGTGGATTGAAATGTATATTGTTCTACAGAATGTCTATTGTTCTCCAGGAATTCCTATCACCGTGAGTCATATACCTGCATAGGTTGAACCCTCACATTTTTGCTAAACCCTCACATTTTTTAGGGTTTTTTGAGGGTTTTTTTGAGGGTTGGAATGGAATGTCTTTGTTCTCCTTTTGTTCTCCAGGAATTTCTTTTCTTTGAGTTGGATTGATTATTTTCCCTCTACTGAGATAAACACTTAATAACGATAAATATACATAAGTTTTATAGAGGGTTTACTTTCATATCTTTTCTCTTGTGTAGAAAAGTATATCCTCTTCCTTACTTTAAGGCTAATCCTGGTTAACTCTCAAGAATAACTTTAAAGTTATAACCTACAAGTAGTATAAGTATGTAGGGGGCGGGTTAGCGAGTTCCTGGGTTCGAAACCGGCTAGGGGCACGGCAACTTTGACTGCAGTAGAGAACTGTTCTACACGCAGGAAGGTTTGGGTCCAATGTTACACTGAATTTCAGCGTAGTAGCACCCATGGTTCGCTAGTTCCAGACGCTGCTCGCAAGTTTCACCGTAGTGCATAGCCACATGGCGTTGCAGGCTTTCTCCCTGCCGTAATACTAGCAGCCGCGATATAAGTGAAATACTCTTGATAGTGGCGTTAAACCCCAACTGACCTCACCTCACCTTGCTCTGTTGATCCGTGTCATCAGATAAGAACAGCTAAACTCCGTCAAAGACCTCTTCATTCATAAGGTTTTAACAAATGCTGTACTGGAATGAAGTCCTCTTTCTGCAACTATTCATTTATACTTTGATGATAGTTTTTGATGGTCGGCGTAAATCTTTATGAACGAATCTGTAACATGAAGTTGGAAAGCAAGAGCATTGTCACTTGTTGGATGCTGGTAAAACTCCTCGAGAGGGTTCTACACTTCTTCTGTAAAAAAAAAAGGAAACTGACCCGGTCCACTACAAAGGTAGAGTTCCACTCTCGACCCGTGACTCTAACAATACTCTGGTATGGCACGGTATCGATCAGGTCCCTACTGCCAGTGCCGAAACACATCAGCTCCCCTTCATCTTCATAGCAATGCGCTATTCCGTCAGCATATTGGAAAGCAGAGGTCAACAACAGGATCAAGAATATTAAATATATAATAAATTAAACTCAGTAGGGGGCGGGATAGCGCAGTGGTTAGCGCGTTCGGCTTCGGATCAAGAGGTCTGGTCAGGGATGTTGTTCTGGCAGCCTTGGCACTCCTCGGAAGCTAGGGACATAAACTTCTTCTCAATGTCATGGAGATATATTGTCTCCATGATGCTTTGTCATTGAATGTCACATTGTGAGAGAGACGTGTGCGCTCCACATCCTTGCACACAGACGACCGCATCTGCTAAGGTCAGCCCCATTCTCCTCATCATGGCTTCACCATCACTTTGCGCCACATGTCTTAATGTGTGAAAGGCTTGTGCTTCATGAATTAATTCTCCATTGTGCTTCACAATAGGATAAAGCCAACGTTGATGTTGACTCATCCTTAAAAAATAGAAGAGAAAAGTTGTTCACTCCTTGCTGTTTCAGTCATTGATTATTTTTTTTTTTTAACTAAGAAGCAGTGATAAGACTGTTTCATTTCATACATGCAGTCTGTTTGTAAGCACCTACAAGCCATTAACTGACTTTTCAATATTATTTCTTTTAACATGTCACATTCACTGGTATGTTTCAAGAAGCGTAAATAGTTGTATTTTATTTTGAGATTGCAGTAGACACATATAAAGATATCACTTTCATTTTGTATCAAAGTGGTTGTTCGCGGAGAATTTATATGATAGTAAGCTCGGAACTCGCGTATGTCAAACAAAAACTATTCAAGAATTTGAACATGTTGTGAAAAACATTGTTCACTGTTTGTGCTGTGTTGTGTGCCAAGTATTCATGAAAAAAGTTAATGCTTTTAAGGTTTGTTTTTCTTATGCGTAAATCTCTCTAGACATGCGATAATGAAGAACACACAACCAGTTTATAATATTTTAATTCTGACAAGACACAGGATGAGACAGAAACACTCATAAAACTATTATTATTTATATTCCACATGTGGCAGTTCTTCTGGAAATTACATACATAAAAACATATACATAAAATATGTCCTCGTCTCCTCCTGTATTTGTCCATTAGTCTCTCAAAGAGTCTTAGAACACACAACCATAGTTTATAATAATATTTTGGGTTCCACATGAGACAGTTCTACTGGAAATTGCATACACAAATACATATACCTAAAATATGTCCTCGTCTCCTCCTGTATTTGTCCATTAGTCTCTCACAGAGTCTGTGAACACACATCCATAGTTTATAATACTAGTTTAATTCTTACAAAAAACTCCAAAAACCCACAGTGTTCCGCATATGACAGTTCTCCTGGAAATTGCATACACAAATACACACGGTTACAAAATGTCCTCCTCTTAATCCTCATCTTCCTCCTCCCCGTATTTGTCCATAAGTCTCTGCTTTCTTAGCTTGTCCACCACCTCCCTTAGATTATCTGACATGGTTGTGGGTTCAGTCATTACTGAAGCGAGACGGCGAGATGGTGGCAAGTTTGGCGATCCTTTGCAGGAGAGCCGTGATATGCAGAGCTTTCGTTGTTGTCGATGACGTCAGCGGCAGCTGCAGCGTCAGCAGCAGCTTCACCCTCGACATTGATGTCAACGTTATCGACATTCCAATTTCAAAATAGCATGTTTAATATTTTCTTTTCCCATTGATAAATTTTGATTACCTTTACTTATTTTCAAAATGGCACAATTTATTCCTAAAGTAAACGTAGTTTTACAATTGAAGATTTCACACACTGATACAGTTGACTCAGCAGTGAAATATAATTCTTCTGGTGAAACTAATTGCTTTAAAATATAAATAAACACTTTACACAATATGTTGGTCGCTTTGTTTGAAATGCTAAACTTCTTGTCCGAAATTATGTTAAAATCAGCAAAATCGAAATTAATCAAATCCATTTCACATCATGTCTCCGCTGATCTAAACCTCTCAAACCGCTACACCAGGTTTTATATACGACAAATATACTTAGAAAAGTGAGGGGAGGGGTGCAGAAAAAAGCCACCCGCTAGACTGGTTATGAGTCTCGTGTGTTAAACAGCTAAACAGTTGTATATTGTTATGTATTTCGCTGCGCAGAATACATGCTAGAACAGAAGAAAAAAATATGATAATAAAACTCACCTTGACGGTTGTTCAAAACCATGTCGATCTCAATTTTTGCTTCATGCCTAATGATAATTGCCAGCATAATTGGCATGTCATCTAATGTAAAACAGATGGTTTCGTTGTATTTGCACAATTCAATGTGCAACAGCTCCGTTTTAAAATCGAATTCAAATCTTGTTGTACACTGATCATTCAAACACAATGTTAATGCGAAGCAGCTTCACCCACAGTGTTCCGCATATGACAGTTCTCCTGGAAATTGCATACACAAATACACTTGGGTTACAAAATGTCCTCCTCTTAATCCTCCTCTTCCTCCTCCCCGTATTTGTCCATAAGTCTCTGCTTTCTTAGCTTGTCCACCACCTCCCTTAGATTATCTGTCACGGTTGTGAGTAGTATAGAAGGTGGGAGCCGATGCTCCTTTTGGTGGAACCGTCGGTGGAACCGTTAATTTATGCAGCGTAGCTCATTAATAGGCTAATGTATGCATGACGTCACAGGTCAGAAAGGTCGAGGAATCATTAGACTACACAATGCAAGGATGCTTTTAACGAGAACAATGGTCTTTTCTAACACTACCCATCCGTAATGAAGACCAGTCGAACGAGTTTGTAGTTTGGCGCCAAAAAACTATTTTTAGGTATGACGTGTCATGAGCCATCGCACCGTGGCGCGCCCGTGTTTGCTATATCGCCGAACAAATACGCTTAACCCCGTTCTGAGCTAATGAATATGAATGGACAGTTTATTCTGTCAACAGAGGCGAGCTAAAAACCGAGACATTTTAAGCATGTTAATATATATTTGCTGGATACAGAACTGAACTAGTTTAACATATATTGACGGAAAAAACGTATCTATGTTTTAATGTATAAAAAGTCTGGAAGGAGATTCGCCAACGTTTTAAATATAAACTTAGAATGGTTAATACTATAAGAAGTGTAGTTTATAGTTATTCACAAAACAAAAAATGTATCTATGTAAACCAATTTTATATGAGTTTTATATGAGTTTTTGCCTTGATATAGGTTGTCAACTTTTTAAAATATGGTAGTTATTAGTGATATTAGGTGAAATGAAGGCTGTCTCGTCAAACATTCTAACACATTTTATCATAGAACTCAAGCATGTTCAGACCTGCTGTCTAACACGTGACGTGTTCTGACTTGAATATCACGTGACTATGATGTATCACGTGACTGGAATCGTTATAAGAAAGCTCATGTCCCGAACCTATACGTCAGTTATAGTCTGGAAAGCCCTTGGAGTAAGATGCTACTCACTTTTCTCAGGGTTATTGCTTATTACTTACAAGATCATACAAACTTTCTAGAAGCATGGCAACGAACAGTCAAGACACATCTCAGGACTGGACGAAGACTCAGTATAGTGGATCCATCATGGACGACAAACGGCAGAGAGATCAGCGAGAGAGTATGTTTCATATAGGTAGCACTCGCTACGTCAAGACTACCTTTTGGAGTGGAGAGTGGAAGATATACATTCGTCAATACGAATGGAGTTCCGAAGGCGTGCTCTATCCTACCAAGAAGGGGATTCGACTCTCTCTCGAACAGTGGAGTCAAATGAAGAGTGTGGAAAAGATGGTGGCCGACTACTTTCAGCAAAGCTTACCTTCGTCACAGTCAGCTCACTCCCTGCAGTTGGGCGAGAACGTTTTTGTATCCGTGGACCCCCCGAAACAAGTCGTGGATGTTCGACAGTGGTGGCTACCCGAGGGTGAACAGGAATTGAAACCTACTCGTAAAGGGATAGCCTTAAAACCGGAGGAATGGCGACAACTTCTCAGAGTGAGGGCACTGTTGGAAGAAACCATGCAATAGTATGTATATTCACCTTCACGTATATGGACTATATTATCTGTGTATACATAACCCAAGTGAAGGGGATAGAGCTATAGAGGACATGACAAGACGTGTACGTGTCATCATATCCTAAAATATCACCCAGATATAAAGAAGCTACACTGAAGCGAGTGAGTCATACAGAGCATTGGTTTCACGAAGTCTTCTACGGTCCCTTACTCAGCTGATGCGCGATGATCCCGACTTGAGCAACGTGTCTTCCCTAGCTCTGTGTCGTTATAGATGCAAGGACTATCTGAACACACACTATAAGACGAGCGAATGGTTAGACAATATCAAAGATCGTGTGTTAAAAATGTTATATTTGGAAAGATCATTTCGTTAAGACATAGTTCACATGCTCCATGCTATGTTGATGTATATTACCCACCCGTTTCAATATTAATGTATATTGATGTATATTGATGTATATGTATAGATATATAGCTTTCAATATTCATGTTGTAGTTTGTAAAGTTACTATTCGTAATAAAGAATGTTATATCTCAGATTACTCGTGTCTGTTATTCATGAGATTGTATCTATATGTATGTCTATCTATATAAGGCAGTGTCTACCCACAACGTTTTCATAGTGTTGCTGCTCACGACATTTGAAACATGTCCTCTCCGAAAACATTGGAGAGTATCTATTTCGATCCCAAGTCACCGGGTAGTTACTACGGGGTTAGTAAATTTAGACAGAGTTCAAAACGACGTAGTCAAGACGTACCCACGATCTCTAAGGTGAAAGCCGAGTTGAGCAAGCACGACGCCTACACCTTACACAAACCGGTCAAACGTAGGTTTCAAAGACTTAAAGTGATAGTCAATGCTATAGATCAGCAATGGGATATGGATTTAATGGATATGAGTCGTTATGCCAAAGCCAACGACGGTGTACATTATATCCTCATTGCCATAGACATCTTGTCTCGCTATCTATGGGTCGCCCCTTTAAGAAACAAGAAACCCGAGTCCGTCGTCGAGGGACTGAACACTATACTGTCACAGGATGGACGCAAACCTCAAAAGATCAGGGTGGATAAAGGGACAGAATTTAAAATGACTTTTCGCGACTTTACCGAGCGTCAGTCTATCAAACTCTTTACAACGCAGAACGAAGATATTAAAGCAAACTATGCTGAGAGAGTCATTCGAACATTGAGGACTCTCATAGCTAGATACCTGAAACATACGAACACAGAGCGCTACATAGACGCTCTAGCGGATTTAGTGAACAATTATAACCATACCTTACATCGAAGTTTAGGTCAATGGGCCCCTGCAGACGTGAACGAACAAAACGAGGCGACAGTGTGGAGTCATTTGTACATGATGAAGCCACCCAAAACGAGCAAGGTGCGTCCGTTTCGCTATAAAGTCGGTGATATAGTCAGAATCAGTTATTTGAGAAAACCATTCGCCAAAGAACACCACTTGCGTTGGACGGAAGAGTTATTCAAGGTAACCAAGCTTATGAGAGATCAAGGTCTCCCCTTGTACAACTTAAAAGATTTTCACGACGAGCTCTTAAGGGACGCTTCTACGAACAGGAACTACAAGGTGTCGACAAGGATCTGGACGCAGCGTGGGACATAGAGAAGGTGATACGTAGAAAATGTGAACGGGGTAAAACGCTATACTTGGTGAGGTGGGCGGGCTGGCCTTCTAGCTTCGATTCGTGGATTGACGAGAGCCAGGTGAAAAACAAGTAACATCATGGATAAGTACATCGTGTTTAACGACCTAGACTCCAAGAAGGATTATTACACGAGCAACTCGCACTATCGTTTTCGCGTGAAACTGTCTCAGCGATTAAAACTGGAAGGAGTGTGGATGGTAGCTCTGTTAGAATTAAAATTCGGTACCGTGGATACTAAAAAGCTCAACGATACATCGATAGACGTGTTGTGCGACCTATGCGACAGTTCGCACGTGGGACAGCAGTATCTACCCTTACTGAGACGAGTCGATCTGAGAGACGGTCCCAACTACTATTTTCACCAGCCCTGGTATATCCCAGTCGTGTTAAAAGACACGTCCGATATCGAAATCTATATAAAGTGTCCAGAGGGTACACCGCATTCATTTCTGAAAGAGACCGTGAACGTGTCACTCGTGTTGCGACGCTATCCATTCCTGAGTTAGAGAGATATATACTGTTACGTCTTCTCGATCATGGAATGTAAAGTGTATATTCCCGATACCAAGAAGTTTATGGAATTTTTTGAACGTCGGAAAAGTCCAGGACAAAAAGTGATCAAAGGACGACCCAGCGGGTCAAGATTCATTATCATTCCATCTACATCATCGACGACCCCGTCGCATAACAGTCGGGGTTCGAAACCGAACATCACCCTGACGTCTCCCAATCAGAATGTGGTGCAGAGAGCCGAAGCGGCTTAGAAGCGAACCAAGGCTATACAACGGAAAGCGGGAGATAAGATCGTCACTTCTAAGATAGTGCGTCGTGAGGGACAGAGCTCTTCCAAACGTTCTTTCATCGAGTTTAAGAATACCCCTGCTATCGACCCGAGAGATATCTGGAAGAAGTAATCATGTCCGTACTCACAGAGAAAGAATTTTCCGAGGCCCTCCCCGTCTCTATGGACATATTTTCTCTCCCCGCTTCAACAATACTTCAACATTACTACGAAAACATACGTCCTCTATCGGTCATCACAGACTCCAGTCCCGTCGAGTTTCATGTTCCGAACGGAGGGAAAGATTACATAGACCTGAGCAAGACTCGTCTTCACGTCAAACTGAAAGTGAAACACGCGGATAACACGAACTTGGCCGATAAAGAGAAAGTCGGACCCGTCAATCTAACATTGCAAAGCCTGTGGAATCAGGTGACGGTTCACCTGCAAAAACAACAGGTCAGCTCCAGCAATGCCGGGTACCCATACAGAGCGCTGATGGAAACCATCCTCGACTACGGAAATGACGCCAAGTCAAGCCAGCTCACGACTCAGCTGTATTATAAAGATATGGGCGACACGGTGGCAGAATTCAACTCTGGAGATCCCTACGCGGGCGGGAACGAAGGGCTCATCAACTGTGCCAGCTTCGTGGCCGGGAACAAATCGCTGACTCTTTCCGGACCTCTCAGTGAGGACGTATTTTCCTTCAAACGCCACCTGTTGAACGGCGTGGATCTCGACGTCAAACTGTTTCGCTCCGACGCCAAGTTTGCGTTGATGTCTGACGAGACGGGCAAAGAATATCAAATCGAACTGCAAGACGTCTATCTGAAGATTTGCAAACTGAAAATCAACGACGCCCTGATCGTCGTGCAGGACAAACAGTTTGAGACGGGGAATGCACTTTACCCGTACGAGAGAAGTAGAGTGAAGATGTCTACGGTCGCTTCCTCCAGCATGGATTTTAACTGGGACGCCATGTTTCAAGACGAAGTTCCAAGTCGTCTGATTGTGGCCATGGTACAATCGAATGGGGTGAACGGGTCTTACACAGGCAATCTGTTCTGTTTCAAAGGAGACATGATAAAAAGCATGGGTCTGTACCTGAACGGCAACACAGTACCGGGACGTCCCTTGGAGACAGACGACGTGGAGGCTTACAGCTCCCTATACGAGTGGAACAACGAATGTGGTAAAGACAAGGGTCTGAACCTGGACCGAACCGAATTTAAGATTGGTCACGCGCTGTACGTGTTTAACCTGCAAGCGATGATAGGAACCGACGGCGGTGACTATCTGAACCTCGCCAAGTCCGGCAACATGCGTCTGGAAATCACGTTCAGCAAAGCCCTGACACAGACCTTTAACGTGATCGCTCTGGCCAAGTTCCCAGCTCTGATCGAGATCGACAAAAGCCGCAACGTGTTTCTAAAGTAATAATGAACACTCAACAGTTACTGTGCGCCATACGTAGAGAGCCGAGTCTCCATACATACGTGAAAGGAGTCTATGTGAGAGACAACTTGACTAGCGCGACCTCGACAGCCAATAGTAGGGGAAGCTGTGGGGATGTGTTGTCAACACGGACATAGCGCAAGGTCGAGGGAAACATTGGGTTGCATTCTATTTCGACGGGATAGGTAGCGGCGAGTTTTTCGACAGCTTTGGAAGGAAACCCGGTTATTACACTAAAGAATTTGAACACTTTTTAAAGAGACACTCTCGTAGTTATCGATACAACACGAAAGTTTACAGCAATCTACTTCGAGTGCTTGTGGGTTCTACTGTCTATTTTATCTGTTAGAGAAATGTAAAAACAGAGCTAGTTTAAGAGACATCTCAAGCCTATTCGATACAGACAAACGTTGCAACGATCACTTTGTCACTCAGTTTATATGCAATTATTTTAAATACTGTTTGACGTGTGTTGCATGATGTATATCGTTAGTACATTTTCTGTGTAATGATATTGCTATTGCTTTATTTTCCATTGTTAACATATAGTGTACGAAATCGTTTTCCCCATTGCTGTGTCCATATACTATTCGTTTTTATTAAGGTAGACACAATACAATTACCATCGGTTAGGCAAGTCATGTCACGATTGTACATCTACATGTACGACAGCGACAGAGAATATTGGCCCCACACGCAGCTTAAAGAATATATATATATATATTAGGTTATCACGCGAGTATCTTCATTGAGATTCGAACCGCGACCGAGACAAGATGTCCGATCACTGTATTTTAAAATGGACCACTCCGACCACTATATCGGTTCTCGGTGCATCAGGTTCTGGAAAGACATTTTTCGCAAAACGTTTGTTAGAGAATACGGAGTGCCTTTTCGATAAACCGCCTCATCTCGTCGTGTATTGTTACGGGGCATGGCAGGATATATACGCGGAGATGGAACGAACTATTGAACACATACAGTTTCACGAAGGCTTGCCTACAGACAGCGATCTACGGACGTGGTCCGAACAATCCGGTTAACAGGCGATCGTCGTCTTAGATGATTTGATGGACGACATAGCTCACAGCAGACTTATGTTACAAGTTTACACGACGTTATCGCATCATCTCGGACTGACGGTGATCAATCTACAGCAAAGCCTGTTCGCTAAGGGACCCTATACTCGAACCATCAGTATCAATACGCATATATTTGTCCTGAAAAGCAATCCCAGATCATTATCGGAGTACCGGATACTAGCCTCGCAGATCTTTCCGGGAGAGAGCAAGTATTTTGCCGAATCTTACAAAGACGCCATCGAAGGGAGCAAGTATGGTTATTTGATCGTCGATCTCTCGCCCCATAGCGACACGCGTTATGGACGCTTACGGACGGGTATCTTTCCCGATCAGCTGCTTACTTATTATATACCGAAATAAATAAATATTAAAGAGACAGACACGAGAAAATCGACTCATTCCATGGTCGGACGCGCTTTGACCAACAACAAGGTGTATCGCTGGGATATCGTGTGTTCGACTCCCGTTCATATCCTGTCGCTGAGAAGTCTGCCTACCTCTTCCCGACGCGAAGACATTTCGTTAAAGTCGAGTCCGCATTGGTTCGAAACGAAGAAAGAGTGCATACAGTCCCTCCGACACGCGTGGAGAACGGGTGTGGATCTACCCAACGCGTACGGCGGACCTTACTGTTATATCATTTCGAAGACGCATTTCACGAGACTATGACTGCCTTGGAGCTTCTTCGCGAAAATGTAGACATGCTTCGCGTGTTGGAAAAAGCCAAGCCGGTGAAACGCAAGGCCCTCTTACCCAACCTATCTTTGAAACAGTATCTCGCGATTGTGACGATGCTGTTCAATATTAACATGGGAATCATTCCCTTGACAGAGCAAGAGAAAACCAAACTGTTTCGATACAGGAAAGCCATTCGTCTATTGACCATCAAGTGAGGAGGACCTAGACCGAGTTTACTCTTGAAAGAAGCGGGATTCAAACATGAGAGCTTGTTGAGTCTACTCGTTTCTCATCACTTTATCGTCCCGACTTGCGTGAAAGCTCTAGTCCGATATATACGAGTCGTAGAAAGCCATGAAAGTAGAGAGCAACATGCGAGCAATGGTGGTGGTGAGGCGAGACAGGTACCATCAACTTCTGTCCCAAGCTCGCCCATCTCATCGGAAGATGGAAGGGATGGGGGAAACGCACGTGACGTGAACCACAGAATTACCATGCTCCCCAACTGCAGTCAATGACGAACGAGACACCAGCACCACGAGCAGTAGCGAGGGAGACGACATGTGTTGAAGAAAACGAAGAAGAAGAGCCCACGGTTAAGCGGAACACGTTTCACGCTAACATGCGATCACGCGATCAGCTGCAGCAATCGACAGAAAGCCATTATCCACGCATAGTCACAACATCGGTAGAGCACCCGTCCTCCTCGTCCGTGCATGTAGTGTTAGATCAACTTTTAGCGCACGTTCGCTCGGACGAGCAAAAGGAACGATTGATATCTCTATGGCGATATCTCGTTGGTCAGAAATCTCTCGGACACGTGTCATGGAACGATCGCTTTGAATTGTTGGATAAACACAGACATAGCATCAAACAGTCTAATGTGATTGACTTGATTCGTCAGTTTGTGTTACAAGATAGTAAGAAACCCGTTGTTGGATATGACACGTTTATTCGTGTAGTAAAAACGTTCACACACCTTTTTCCCTCAAGTGGGAAAAGGCAAGAGAAAACTCTCTCAGGCCATGTATGTGCAGGGTAAAGTAAAAGACGGTGTTCCCGGTGACAAGAAGTTTAAAACCTTGGAAACTTTTTAATGTTCTTGACTATGAAACTTGTATTTATAACAAGACTCTAGAAACTTGTCTATGAAACGTGTATTTATTAAAATAGGACTATAGTTTATGATAAGTTTTAAATGTGAATGTTTGTGTTCATTTGAAAGAAACTATCTTTATGTTACTCGTCTGTATCATAACTCTAGAAATGAGGTATTGCTTCTGTATGATATTGAATCTTCGCCAATCTATCAAGTTATTTTCACTACGAATAAAATTGAAAGAAAACTAGTCTTGTGTTGTTCATGCTTAAGTCGTGTTGTTACAAAAGAATAGTATCATCCCTTTGAAGGGAATGATAAGACGTTATCATATCGCCTACACCTCATGTCGCCTAGGACAAACACATCACGTGACATCACGATTAGTCATTGCATTAGACTCGTATTTCATAAATATGTACTCGTATTTTAAAGCAGCTATGCCACGTTACTGATTATTCTCGATTTGCCTACACTCGAAATGTATTTCTGTCTCTGGATACATGTTATATGACGTGATGCGTCTTTATATCGGGTAAGATATAGACAAACTTAGAGACGATTGTCAAAGTGAGTTTTCTCACGTCGCCTATACCTCATGTCGCCTATGGCAAACACATCAGGTCACGTGACACGACTGTTGAGTTGTATTTTAAAAGCAGCTATGCCACGTTACTGATTATTCTCGTTTTGCCTAGAGTCAACCGTTTATATCTGAAATCATTTCGTTTGCTGTTTAATGCTACTTGACGTGATATGTTTCCATTTTCATATCAGGAAAGATAACGACAAAGACCGTTTAAGATAATAACATGATTTTATTCACACACACACAGAGTTTTATTCACACATAATTTAAGATTATATCACATATCAAATATATCTGCATATCTGCACATAGCGTATTCAACATATCACAGTTTAAACACCGATATAACAGAATGGGAAATACTGATTATAGCTCTATGTCGAGAGGAGCCGTGTGAATGCCGTCGTCTAGCACTCGACGTTTGCAATACAGATAACTCAACCCTCGGCGCGTTTGTTGATAAGTACACATGGTGTTCCCCTTGAGACGGAATCCTCTGTTCATTCCCTCGCCGGGTACCTGCGTTCGCAAGACATTTCTAAACGCTTGGAGGGGCGTTTTCAACGTGCGTTTGGATATGCCTTTGCAAGAGAATTTGACCCGGCGGTCGAAGTAACCGACGACAGGGATGGATGAACGGAGTCGGGCTGTCTTCACGACGGGGATACGCTTACTCAGCACGCGTCGGGCACGTTGTAAAAGACGTTGAGCACAACGCACACTCAAACTCGAGGCGGGCTTCGGTTTGCGTTTGAGAATAGACTGTGTCACCAAGTATGTTTTACTACACAGTCCAATCATTTCGTCCCCTTCGTACTCGAGTTTGAACAAACCCGGAGTACGTTTGTCGTGGAGGGCGTGCACAGAACAGCACGTGCGTGGAAACCAACGCGTACAGTTGTCATCTTCAGGGTTGGCTTTACACAATCCCGTCAACTGTGTTTGGTACGCTGTCTGTTTGCTGGGTTGGATCACGTCGGAGAGACACTTTGCGCTCAAGGCCATGTAGGCGGAGTCAGTGTCCATCTCCATGTATTCCCAATCACTACGATCCACGTAGACGTCCATGAAATCTTAGTAAAATTGAAGCATGCGCAGTTTGGCATACTGCAAAATGAAATAACCCAGCTGCATGGGGGTGTCGAGGTTTAAGAGCTTTTTACCCTTCTCGACCTCGAAATATTCCCCGCCCAGTTCCGTCAGTTTATGAAATTGTGGGAGATTGACTTGTCTACTGGCCTCTGTGGGGGTAGAGACATACGACACGGTCTGATGTTTTTCCTTATTGATAAAGACACTGCCGTATGCTGAACTCCCAACCAACTTTGCCGTATCCCCGCGTATGGAGGCAGAGGGATCGCTGTCGGCTTGTCGTCTGGCAGAACACACGTCTTCGAAAAAAGAGGGAAAGCAAGCGTTTGGGGTGTACTCGACGACTTGGTACACACGAGTGATTACCATCCCGTGTTGTAGATACCATTGCAACAGCCAGTTGGCTATCAACATCTGTCGTGCCTTGAGACCGCCGACTAACATCTGGCTCGGTTTTTTACTCAGCTCGTTCTCTGTGATATACTGTTGCATGTGTTCGCCGAGAGCCTCGTGTGGAACCTCCGCATTACAAAAAAGTGGAGCCATCTCTCGAAAGTACTCTTCGGGAGAGAGACGAGTACCGTGAGGGTTCCGTCAGGTTTGCCACCGGTCGGGGACTCGAATGTCCACTTCGACCATGCCGAACAGATCCCCTCTAACCATGGTCCTCAGAATCTCATCCTCCGTCAGGTTCCTTTTATTGTTTTGATAAAAAGGTGGCTGACGTTTTACAATAAACGAAGAGAGCTCCCGATCTGCCTTGCGATCCTTCAAAAAGTCGCATTCCCACTTTTCTACGATCTCGTAGCCTTCTTTACGAATAAAGGCGGCACGGGTACGGTTCGTTCTAGGCGCTGAGCTAATTTCGCTCGCTGCTTCTCCTTTCCCCGAGCCTTTTGCGTGAGGAAGCATTCATGGCCGTGGAAATAGCAACCATAATACTCCAGCACGACGTCTTTGTCAACGACATTCGACTTGGGAACGAACCCATCCACCAGGTAAGGTCCCACCCGTTTTTCACGACCCCAATTCAGTTTATGCTTAATGTCCCTCCCGGTCTTGAACCTCAACCAGTCCATCCAATAGTACATGGACATGTACCTGTCTCTGCGTTCGGGTGTGAAACCCGTCTCTGCTTTCCTACGCACGAAAGGGCCGGTGGGCATATCTTGATCTGTAGCCCACAGGTATAACGCATTCGAGTCGTACCCGACCACCCTTTGACACGGCTTCTGGGGGTTATCTCTAATAAACGTCTGATGGGCTTTGTGGTACCTCGTGAAAATGATGGAAGGACCGCCCACCACGTTTGCCTTTACCGTGTCATAGAGATCTACATTGCTTTTATCGAACAATGCAAAAGTGACCCCATCTTTCTGACTCTCTCGGAACAGTTTCTGTCTAGCCACACCGGGCACAGACATGGTGGTTTTAAAGAGGTCGATACCGTCCTCGTTATAAAACCGTTGCATGGCTTCTGCGGCTTGCACAAAGGGTCCCACGTCCAGATTATTATACCAGACAAGGAAATCACGGAACGTGGTCATGCCTTCCCGTACCCACACGGCCTCCAGATCGGCATAATTCTCTTCAATGGATTTTAAGCCGTCGTCCAAGACGGACTTCTGTTTGAGACTGGAATACCAAGCCTCACCCAGAGGTGGAAGACGAGTCTCATCCAGTTTGTTAGGTGTGTCCAGATACTCATAAGGGAAGAAACCTTTTTTCTCTGTCACCCCAAAGGCTTTCAGAAACTGTGCGTAACTCGTTCCGGGAGAGAGATATTGCGTGACGTCAAGAAATTTGAAAGTCTTATTACTTTGACAAAGATAAGAATTGTTTTTCTTGATGGTGAAAGCATTAGATTCTGCGCTGTCAAGTGAGAGATGTTTTGGAAGCTTCTCCTTGATGATATTCAAATCGTAGCGAGCCGAATTGAAACCAAGGACAGGGACTTGTGAGCAGTACCCCGAGAGCTTCTCGTAAAGATAGGACAGACGTTTTCCCCGTAATTGTTCAGGCGTTTTAGTCTTATCATCTTTACCCACCCGATTTGCACCGGATTCTTCGTCGGAACTCATAACGCATAACCTTCTTAAAGGGATTGAATGAGCTTGGTTATCATAGCAATACTATATCATATCGTATAAGCCTTTTTACTCTTTGACTTGCGTTCGTATAGACATCATACAATGAAAAACTCGTATAGCATGGCTTAACATGGTTGTTTTACGAAATTATATAAACAAGAGTTATGGCGCATCATACTAATACAGCATTTAAATGAACATGTTCTCTTTCATTAACTTATGTAGAATATATACTTACACTACATTGATATTCCGTTAACGGCTGTGACAAGGCAGCTCACTTGTGTCGTTTCAACTTATCATTTGAAACATAAGATTTGCTGCACCTATCACAGACGTACTTCTCCCCTTGGTGAGCCGAACGCATGTGTTTGTTCACATTGCCCGGTCGCGAGAACTTCTTATCACATTTAGGACACTTGTATGTGCTAGAAATAAAAATAGAGAAGCCTTGTAGAAATGAAACACCGAATACCATAACATTTCCATTCATAAAACCAATCTATTTTAATAACTGGAAACATAAGAATATAACTTAGATCACGATTAAATGATAACTGTCACTGTCTATCGTATTTATATAATATCAGTCTTCACTAGGACTATTATAACACAACGAGATAACCTTCATCTTAATCAAACCTTATCGAAAAAATATATATATTAACATTTACTCACATTTTTTCGGAATCCATATTTCACTTTAAAACATCCTTTTAAGTCCTTCGATACTTTTTTAGCTGTTATCAGCTCGAGTGTGAGCGGTGAAATGAAGACGGTTTCTAGTGGCGGAGACTTAGTACATGTATAGAACTTTCAGTTCAGTCAACCAACCAACCAATCAGCCTTTCCCTATTGTACAGTTCCGTGGGATAAACACACACGTAGACCTCATACAGTACACACGTCTGTACTAACTCAAAAGAACGTGACCCCAATGCTATTGACAGAATATATATATATAAAGCATCGAGGTAGCATTGAGCTAGTGTCACGCTTTATATGTTCTGTTGACTAGGAGTTTTAGACATGATGCAAGAACACGTTTCTAGAATATAGCTATCTGGGTTTTTAAAAAGTAAGTTCTGTTTTGATAATATTAAGATGGAACGTATATTTATTGTTTTGATAATGAGTTGAAATGTGAATTCTATCTTTTGATAATGAGTTTTAAACTTTTGATGATCATATTGAGTTTTCTGAATAGTGGTTCAACCGTTTCATAAACTCCTAACACATAATATCTGAAAGCGCAGTACTATTCATGATGTCTCAATGAGTTATATAGATTTTCACTGATAAAAATATACGTAAAATGGTTAACTATTCGTCTCTGCCTGAATACGTTTTTTAGTTGTGTACGATAAAATGTGTGAGAATGTTTGACGAGACAGCCTTCATTTCACCTTATATCAGTAATAACTACCATATCTTTAACAGTTGACAACCTACCAAGGCAAAAAAAAACAAAACCTCATGAACCCGATATATATTTTCTTGACTCTTTTAATGAGGTTTAGTATATTCACGCGATATCTGAAAGCACAGAACTATTCATTTTCACTGATATAAATATACTTTGTTTTATAAAACAACGTAGACGCGCTTGCTAACATAAAATGGTTAACTATTCCTCTCCGGTAAAAATTGGTTTACATAGATACATTTTGTTTTGTGAATAACTATAAACTACCGTTCTTATAATATTAAACATTCTAAGTTTATATTTAAAACGTTGGCGAATCTCCTTCTAGACTTTTTATGCATTAAAACATAGATACGTTTTTTCCGTGAATATCTGTTAAACTAGTTCATAACTGTATCCAGCTAATATATATTAACACGCTTAAAATGTCTCGGTTTTTTAGCTCGCCTCTGTTGACAGAATAAACTGTCCATTCATATTCACTGGCTCAGAACGGGGTTAAGCGTATTTGTTTGGCGATATAGCAAACACGGGCGCGCCACGGTGCGATGGCTCATGATACGTCGTACCTAAAAATAGTTTTTTTGGCGCCAAACTATAAACTCGTTCGACTCGTCTTCATTACTTGATGGGTAGTGTTAGAAAAGACCATTGTTCTCTCTTATGATCATGGATAGGTTCAAAAGCATCCTTGCATTGGATAGCCTAATGATTCCTCGACCTTTCTGACCTGTGACGTCATGCATACATTAGCCTATTAATGAGCTACGCTGCATAAATTAACGGTTCCACCGACGGTTCCACCAAAAGGAGCATCGGCTCCCCCCTTCTATACTACTGTTGTGGGTTCAGTCATTACTGAAGCTAGACGGCGAGATGGTGTCAAGTTTGGCGATCCTTTGCAAGAGCCGTGATATGCAGAGCTTTCGTTGTTGTTGGTAGCGGCAGCTTCACCCTCCACATCGATGTCAACGTTATCGACATTCCCGTTCACATCAGCGTCGACATTATCCAGCAATTGCATAACTCGCTGTAGTGGAGTCGTCTGGTGTTGGTCGGCGTGAGATGGTGGTGAAACTAGCCGCTCGTTGTGGTTTATAACAGTTACCGATTATGATTGATGTATTTAATATTAACCAACCAGAGGACATCCACGTAGACACATAATTGCACGTCCTTGACCGGCGAAGAGTAGAGATCAAAGATTGTGAGACGAAAAATAGCTGCTTTGTCGCTAACATCAAAGAACATCCTTTGACAACGAACATGCAAAAGCTGCATCACCGCATGAGTTGTATCATTTTGTTATCATTTCAAAAGAATGATTGATGAAAAACCGCTACACAAAGTGTGACATTTTGATATTTCAAAATGACTATAAAATGCAATCCTATGTTGATAAATTTAAAACAAACCAATCTGAAATAAAACAAACGCTCTGTATTTCATTCATTAATTTGTAATGTCATCACCTGTCAAGAAACACTTACCCCAAAAACAATGTAAATAGGCTATATAATACGATATCTTATCACATATAAATTGGTGGTGCAACATCATGTCTGTTTTCAATACAATACAATCCCCAAGCTATTTGCCTTCAAGAAACTCATCTTAAAGAATCTGATAAAGTTGCAATGAGACCATTCACTTTTTATAATTCTTTCTCCCCTTCTGCTGATAGGGCAAAGGGGGGTGCATCAATTTTAATACGTGGTGGAATTATCCACAGAGTAATTCCTTTAAAAACACAATTACAAGCTGTAGCTGTCAGCTTATCATTATTTAAAACTTTAACTCTTTGTTCTTTATATATTCCACCATCTCAAGATCTTACTATAAAAGATCTTGATCAATTTGTTACCCAATTACCTAAACCTTTTATTATCATGGGTGACTTCAACGGTCACAATCCCCTCTGGGGTAGTAATACCCTAGACTCTAGGGGTAAAATTATCGAAAGTTTCCTCACCCAAAATGATTTATGTCTATTCAATGATGGTTCAAACACATATCTACATCCTGCTACAGGATCATATACAGCTATAGATTAATCAGTAACTGATGCATCCCTTTTACATGACTTTTCATGGTCAGTCCATGAGGATACATGTGGGAGCGACCACTTCCCCATTGTATTAGAACCCTCATCACCTATTCCCGAGGAGCACAATCCTCGTTGGAAATTTTCCAAGGCTGATTGGGGTACATTTTCTACCCTCTGCCGTGAACATATTATATATGATGAAATAATCAATGCAACTGATCCTGTTGAGGCCTTTTCTAAAGGTCTCATTGATATAGCAACTGAAACTATTCCTAAAACCTCGGCAAATCCACGCATTCACAAGCCATGGTTTAATGAAACCTGCGATACTGCCATTAAGGCACGTAAAAAGCTGAACACAAGCTCAGTAAACGACCTACAAGAATTAACTTAGATAACTGTCGCAAGGCACGAGCTAAAGCTCGACGCACAGTCAACCAACAAAAACGCGAATCTTGGAGAGGCTATGTCTCTAAGATCAATTCCAGAACACCTAGTCTGGAAAGTCTGGAATATGATTAGTAGAATTAAAGGTAAAGGTTCCAAATATACAATAAAACATCTTAAGGTCAATGATGACCTTCTTACATCAAAATCTGACATTGCCAATAAGTTGGCTGAAACAATCTCTAAAAATTCTTCATCTGCAAATTATGTCCCTGCTTTCCAAAAGTACCAAAAGGTACAGGAAAAACGACCACTTAATTTCAAATCTGACAATGGAGAAGATTATAATGAACACTTCTCCTTGTCAGAGCTCAAAACTGCACTTTCTAAAGCTCATGATACAGCAACTGGCCCTGATGAAATCCATTATCAGCTTTAAAAACATTTACCGGAACCTTGCCTTGAGGTTCTACTTCAGGTATTTAATCATATATGGGAAACAGGTGAATTTCCATCTTGTTGGCACAATGCAACTATTGTGCCAATCCCAAAACCTGGGAAGGATCATACAGACCCTTCCAACTACCGTCCTATAGCCTTAACAAGTTGTGTATGCAAAACTATGGAACGGATGATCAATGATCGTCTAGTTTGGTACTTGGAAACTAATAAATTACTAACTGATATTCAATGTGGTTTCCGCAAACAACGTAGTACCACTGATCATCTTGTTCGTTTAGAATCATTTAATCGTGATGCATTTATTAACAAACAACATGCTGTGTCTATCTTTTTCGACTTAGAAAAAGCTTACGACACTACATGGAAGCATGGCATCCTAAAAGATTTATTTGAAATTGGCTTGCGAGGTCCTATGCCTCATTTTATTTCCAATTTTTTACATGATCGCCAATTTAAAGTGCGCGTGGGCTCCACCCTTTCTGATTTCTTTGATCAAGAAATGGGTGTCCCACAAGGTAGCATTTTATCTGTCACATTATTTAGCATCAAAATCAACAGCTTGGCAAAAGTCTTAAATGACCATACAGATGGTTCACTTTTTGTTGACGATTTTTGAGTTTCCTGCAGAGGTAAAAATATGCCATCAATCGAGCGCCAATTGCAACTCTGCCTCAATAAAATCCATCAATGGTCGTTGGAAAACGGCTTCAAATTTTCCAAAGCTAAAACATCTTGTGTGCATTTTTGCAATATGCGCAAAATGCACCAAGATCCAGAACTATTTCTAGATAAAACTCCAATCAAAGTCGTTCCTGAGGCCAAGTTTCTTGGTCTCACATTTGATAGTAAATTATCATTTATCCCACACATTAAAAGCCTTAAAGTTAAATGCTTAAAGGCATTAGACCTTTTAAAGGTCGTTTCAAATAATAAATGGGGTGGAGATGAAGAAACTCTTCTTCATCTCTATCGATCACTCATCCATTCCAAATTGGATTATGGATCCATAATTTATGATTCCGCCCGCCCCTCTTACATCAAAATGTTAGATACTATCCACCATCAGGGTCTCAGGCTTTGTCTAGGGGCCTTCAGAACTTCACCTGTTGAAAGCCTTTACGTTGAAGCTGATGAGCCATCTCTTGAAGATCGGCGCATCAAGCTAGCACTACAATATATTTACCAAACTTAAAGCCAACCCTTGTTATCCTGCATACAACTGCATATTCAATTCTGAATACCAGCAGTTGTATAACTTAAAACCTAAAGCAATTCCACCACTCGGTATCAGACTTCAACAACATGTTGAAGATTCTGATATCGACCTAACAACAATAGCAGAGCACGGTCTGCTTGCCGCTCCGCCATGGCAGCTGGTCAGGCCCCGTGTAAACCTCTCTTTATCTACTCATAAAAAATCAAATACAGACCAATTTATATTTCGACAGGCATTTTTTGAACTACGTGATTTTTTCGCAGACTATAAACCAATTTACACTGACGGTTCTAAGGATGGACCCACAGTTGCAGCAGCAACTGTGACTCCTTCAACAACATATGCTTCAAGGCTGCATGATGGCAGCAGCATCTTTACTGCAGAAGCTAAGGCCATTCTTAAGGCTGTCCATCACATTAAAAACTCAACCCCTAATAACTACATTATTTTTTCCGATTCACTTTCTTGCCTACAAGCAATTAAATATTGTAAGAGTGATCACCCAATTATCAGGGATATTTTATTACTTCATAATTCTTGTCTCCAAAGCGACATCGTCTTCTGCTGGCTTCCTAGCCATATGGGTATAAGAGGTAATAATAAAGCTGACTCAGTTGCTAAATCCGCATTAAACCTCAAACATATTTCTCCTACCAAAGTTCCATATACGGATTCCAAACCTGCTATTAAATCTTACATTAAACAACGTTGGAAGTCCCAATGGGACCAACAACATCATAACAAACTTCACACTATTCAACCTCATTTAGGTTACAAATCTCTATCCTCTTTTACCCGGCAGGAAGCTTGTGTCCTACGACGATGTCGTATTGGACACTCTCATCTTACTCACTCATATCTTTTAAAGGGGGAAGATCCCCCAGTATGTATACCCTGTCAGTGTCCTCTCACAATCAAACACATTCTATGTGAGTGTTGGGACACTGCACATATCAGGGAAACTTTTTATCCTTCTATTTCAATCAATCAAGTTTTTACTCATTTCGGTGAGCATCGTGTTTTAGATTTCTTGAAGGCTATACACCTTATTGACAAATTGTAAATTTTAACTTTTCATTATCAGCTTTTATTCAACTTGTGATAATTTGCTGATGTTTTTGCGGCCTTCGTGCCGTGTTCCGTTTTTCAATTGCATTTTCCTTTTTAAATTAGGCAAATAAATTAAATATCTCGCCGCTAATGGCTGCAATACTGCCGAAGCGGCGTTAAACAATAACTCACTCACTCACTCAACTTGTGATAATACGCCCATGTTTTTACGGCCTTCGTGCCGTGTTCTGTTTTTCAATAGCAATTTTCTTTTTTTAAATTAGGCTAATAAATTAAATATCTCGCCGCTAATGGCTGCAATACTGCCGAAGCGGCGTTAAACAATAACTCACTCACTCACTCACTCTTTTAAAGGGGGAAGATCCCCCGACGTGTATCCCCTGCCAGTGTGCCCTCACAGGAAAACACATTTTGTGTGAGTGTTTGGACACTGCTCATATCAGGGAAACATTTTACCCTAATATTTCCATTTCTCAAGTTTTTAACTCACTTTGGTGAACATCGGGTTTTAGATTTTATAAAGTAAATTAATCTCTTTGATAAACTATAACTTATATATTTCTATATCAACTTTTAACCAAATTGTGATAATTTTGTGGTATTTTATGGCCTTCGTTTCGTTCTTGTATGCTTTTACTATTATTTTAAATATCTAATTTAATCAAATTTCTCGCCGCTAATGGCTGCAATATTGCCCAAGTGGCGTTAAACAATAACTCACTCTCTTACTCAATATAGCTCTAAAATTGTGTTCTATTTCAACTCAAGAAAAATACAAGTTTCCAAGTTTCTATTTTTAGCTCATCAGGCCTGAAAGGCCCGATGGGCTTATGGCATGGCAGGGTGTCCGGCGTCCGTCCATCCGTCCGTCCGTCCATCCGTCCATCCGTCCGTCCGTCCATCCGTCCATCCGTCCGTCCGTCCATCCGTAAACTTTTCGCTTTTTCGACTTCTTCTCCAGAACCAATGACTCCACAGAGCTGAAATTTTATGTGCAGACTCCTTGGCCAATGGGGATTCTAAATTGTATATTTTGTGACCCCATGACCCCAAATGGGGTCACAGGGGTCACATCCTTAAAAACCTATTTTCATCTTCTTCTCCTGTTCCAAAAGGTCTAGAGAGCTGAAAAGTTGTGTGCTGACTCCTTGGCCCATGGGGATTCTAAATTGTAGATCTTGTGACCCCATGACCCCAAATGGGGTCACAGGGGTCACATCCTTAAAAACCTATTTTCATCTTCTTCTCCAGTTCCAAAAGGTCTAGAGAGCTGAAAAGTTGTGTGCAGACTCCTTGGCCCATGGGGATTCTAAATTGTAGATCTTGTGACCCAATGACCACAAATGGGGTCACAGGGGTCACATCCTTAAAAACCTATTTTCATCTTCTTTTCCAGTTCCAAAAGTTCTAGAGAGCTGACTAGTTGTGTGCAGACTCCTTGGGCAATGGGGATTCTAAATTGTAGATTTCTTGACCCCGTGACCCCAAATGGTGTCACAGGGGTCACATCCTTAAAAAACTATTTTCATCTTCTTCTCCAGTTCCAAAAGGTCTAGAGAGCTGAAAAGTTGTGTGCATACTCCTTGGGTAATGGGGATTCTAAATTGTAGATTTTGTGACCACGTGACTCCAATCTAACAATGGTCACGGGTCATGACCCAAAAACCTATTTTCATCTTCTTCTCCATTTTATATGTAAAGCTCTAGAAAGGTGAAATGTTGTGTAGAGATTCTTTGGTCAAAGGTGATTCTTAATTGTAGGATTGGTGACCCTGTGACTCCAAATGTGGGTCACAGGGGTCATGATCTAAAACCAATATTATTTTGCTTGTTAACAATGTATTACTTGAGATAACTTAGATATTCAACCTTAGATAAAAACTCATTAAAATTCTGATGAGCTACAGAGCCCATGGCTCTATTTTTTTATTTTCAACTTATTCCCGATGCGAGCGTGAATTGTCGTGTCTTGACAGTTCCCTGTTGTCAGCTCGCAGTCCATTCCTCGTGCTGGCTACCTTATTCACTTTCCTCACTCTCAGCTGGGGCTCGTCGTTTCCTCGTCTCCTCGATAGCTATAATGAAGTGTAAAAGGAACATTTAGGAGTTTTCTAAAATAAGAAACATACAGGTGAGGTGAGGTGACTTGGGGTTTAACGCCGCTGGTCAGGCCCCGTGTCAACCTCTCTCTATCTACTCATAAACAAGCAAATACAGACCAATTAATATTTCAACAGGCATTTTTTTAACTACGTGATTTTTTCGCAGATTATAAAACAATTTACACTGACGGTTCTAAGGATGGATCCACAGTTGCAGCAGCAACTGTGACTCCTTCAACAACATATGCTTCAAGGCTGCATGATGGCAGCAGCATCTTTACTGCAGAAGCTAAGGCCACCATTAAGGCCGTCCATCACTTAAAGAACTCAACTCCCAATAATTACATTATTTTTTACAAATTTACAATTTACAACCTCATTTAGGCTTTAAATGTCTTTCTTTTTTTACCCGACAGGAGTAGATATAAAACAAGAATCTGCAGCCACAGAAAAGACTTCCCTCCCGATTTCAAAGACTTCCCTCCCGATTTCAATGGGTTTTATTTGCTTTAGGACAAAAGAACGGTAGATCAAAGGGAGTGAAGTTTTGGGTTGGGGTTGGGGTTGGGATTAATCGGAATTGTGTTGATCGGGTATATTGGAATTGAGTTGATCGGTTTGGGGTTTGAGGTTGGGGTTGGGGATGGGGTTGGGGTTGGGTTTGATCAGGTTGGGGTTGGGGTTGGGTTTGAGGTTAATCGGGTTGGGGTTTGGGTTGGGGTTGGGGATGGGGTTGGGGTTGGGGATGGGGTTTGGGTTGCGGCTGGGGTGGGGTTTGGGGTTGGGGTTGGAGTTGATTTGGATGAACGATTGGGAATTGTTCATCCGATTGATGGTTGACTGTGTGACGGTTGATTGTCTGTTGTTGGGTTGATTTGGTTTTACCGGAGGAGGATGTTGTGATGGTGGTGTTGGTGGGCTAACTGGTGACACCGGTTTATATGTTGGTTTATTGTAGGGTTCTAAAATGAAATAAAAATAAAAATAATTACTTGAAATAAAGACAGCCAGACAGACATACTGATATTTTTTATTATCGTCTCACCTTGCGTATACATGATATTTGTACAGAAAATTATAACAATAAAATATACACAAGTCATTCCATAGGAATTATGGATGACAAAAATAGTAATGGTATAAATATACAGCCAAAATTTGCAATATAAAAAAGGTTATATTACATGACAAAATGTGCGGTACATAGTTGAGCTTTCAGCTATACAACGTTATAGTAGTATGTGTATGTGTGAGTGAATAAATAATTAAATAAAAGAATGATTGAATGAATGAATGAATGAATAAATGAAACTTACCAGGACGTTGGTACGATCGTAGTACGCTCTTTTGGCTTTCATGTGTTATCTTGTCCACTTCCGCATCACAACAACGAAGGATTTCGACATTTTCAAGCTCCTCAACGGTATTTAGGATCTCTTGTTCTTTTCTCACAAGTGATCTGAAGGCCTCCGGTGAAAGACTGATACTCTTTTCACCTTTTATGTTTCTTTTCTTGATGTGAATGTAATTTTTCCAGACGTGGCATCCGTCGTAACATTCACAGTATTGTTGAACCAATATGTGAAGGAGTGTGCAACCTTCGACATGATGAGATGAGATGAGAAGAGATGGGAAAGTAGACTCAGACGTAGACTCAGTGGTAGACTCAGTTGTAGACAGACTCAGTGGTAGTCTCGGTGATAGACTCAGTGGTAGACAGACTCAGTGGTAGTCTCGGTGATAGACTCAGTGGTAGACAGACTCAGTGGTAGACAGTCTCAGTGGTAGAATATGGAAAAATGAATGAATGTTGACTGTTATCATCGGATAAAGTGAGTAACCAACCGTTGATATTTTAAATTCGCTACATCATCACAAATTTACTTCCCTAGCTACTCGCAAAGTATATATTAGTTTTAGTATTAGTATTTTTCGCTACCTGCAGCTGTCACCGTTCATCGAAAATGTTATGACCAGTACAATAATTAGTAAGCTCTCTTTGAAGTTGTCAAGTATCCATCCATTTGAACGCAACGAACTTTAAGATGTGCTGAGATAACAAATTCGTTTCATCATTATAATAAAGTATACTTCTGCTACCAACAAAGTATATATTTGCCGTAGAAAGTATATATATTCACAATAGAAAGTAAATATTTGTCGTACCAAGTAAATATTAACCGTAGAAAGTATATATTTGGTTATAAAGTAAATATTTATCGTAGAAAATAAAGATATTTAGTCTTGCTTGTTACTCTCTGATATTGGATTGTTACCTAAGGATATTATTTGAGCATCAACCATTTTCATCCTTGAATTTAGAGCAACAGGTAAGAACGAACATGAGCTTCATATGAACATTAAAACATATGTTGTATCTTCTTTGTAGATCTACTTTTAATGTTTACCTATATACATATCTCGTTTACATTGTAAAAAATTTATTCTTACAGATATACTACCATGTGGCTTGTATAACACGTAGGGAGTGTAGTATAGCGTACTGAGACAGATAGTGTTAGAGAGAGAGATAGGATGTCTTCCCATACAGTTTATCCATGTATTTTATGTCACAAATCATACAGTTCAAAATTGGAATTATATCAACATCAAAGATCATGTTTCAAAGATCCTGAACGTTATCGTTGCCGTTTTTGTAGTTCATCTTTCTTGAGGAAAGACAATTTACAAAAATATATTCGGAAATTTCATCCCGAATCGATTTCGTGTAGCAAGTGTGGAATGAAATCTGAATCTTTTGCTAATTTAAGAAAACATGAAAAAGATCACAAAGATACCAATTATTCACTTGTGAAAAATGTGGTAAACAGTATTCGCGACTAAATTATTTAAAATGGCATAGCCGACGCAAGCACCCCGCACCTATCGCTTGTTCACATTGTACGTTTACCTGCACCAGTAAACAAAAACTTGCTTATCACAGAAGACTAGCTCACGGTGTCAAAATGAGCGCTCTCCACTCTCGTCGCAGGACTGACCTGATAGGTAGAGGGTCACGGACTGACACTAGCGCCCGCGAGTCACCCCGTGCTGTGAGTGCAGGTGGGTATTCTCGTACCCGGCGAGCTGATAGTCTAGGGCAGCCCGTGGCTGGTCCGTCTCGCTCTCGCAGCGCAGCTGGTCCACGACCTGCTCCATCTCGCGCTAACAGTAACCGTCCCTCTGCTTGCACGAGACAAGCATTCAACGGTGAGGCTCTAACATTCGAGTTCACACCGAATGATGATACAGCGGAAGGTGTCTATCCTTAATTGTATTTAGCTTCTTTACAAATCAGAATCGTTGATGAAGAAAGGAGAGCAATTTTTTAAAAGAAATCCGTGAAATGGGGGTTATGTCTTCAAGTTCAGTTTTAAAAACGTTCGGTTGATAATGAACAAGAACAGTTGATGGAACCCTACTTCCATTCTAAAATGCTTGTTGGGACCGAAAGCGACGATTTGGACGAACAGTATCACGAACACGTCAATATGTTACTGAGACGAATTGATGAGTATGAGGGAGAGGGTTCCAATTTAAACTTAGAGAAAGATACGTAACAGTTGCCCATTCAAATTCATCTATTCGTTGATTCAACTGATGAGTTAGATTGCTGATACTAATGTCAACCTGATGAAGATTATCAATGATAGAGTTAATTGCCGGTTTTCGTTGATGGCCACCCGTGATAGGTTAAGGATGATAAGGCCTTCCTGAACAACGTGTATTAAAGTTTTCTGTCCTTTTGCCAAATTCTTAATAGAGAGTTAATAGATGATAAGTCTGATGCTGATACCGTACCAAATAAGAAGCTTAATGCATCTCCAATAAATGGTAGTAGTGATCGTTTTACTCGAATGAGAACGTTATATTGTTCAAACTGGTCTTCTAGATTTTCTAAAGTATCAGTCAAAGTTCTTACTTCAATGTCTAGTGCGTGAGTGAGTGAGTTATTGTTTAACTACGATTCGGCAGTATTGCAGCCATTAGTGGCGAGATATTTAATTTATTTGCCTAATTTAAAAAAGAAAATTGCAATTGAAAAACAGAACACGGCACGAAGGCCGCAAAAAACATCAGCATATTATCACAAGTTGAATAAAAGCTGATAATGAACAGTTAAAATTTACAATTTGTCAATAAGGTGTATAGCCTTTAACAAATCTAAAACACGATGCTCACCGAAATGAGTAAAAACTTGATTGATTGAAATAGAAGGATAAAAAAACTCCCTGATATGTGCAGTGTCCAAACACTCACAAAGAATGTGTTTGATTGTGAGAGGACACTGACAGGGTATACATACAGGGGGATCTTCCCCCTTTAAAAGATTTGAGTGTGTAAGATGAGAGTGTCCAATACGACATCGTCGTAGGACACAAGCTTCCTGCCGGGTAAAAGAGGATAGAGATTTGTAACCTAAATGAGGTTGAATAGTGTGTAGTTTGTTATGATGTTGTTGGTCCCATTGGGACTTCCAACGTTGTTTAATGTAAGATTTAATAGCAGATTTAGAATCCGTATATGGAACTTTAGTGGGAGAAATATGTTTGAGGTTTAATGCTGATTTAGCAGCTGAGTCAGCTTTGTTATTACCTCTTATACCCATATGGCTAGGAAGCCAGCAGAAGACGATGTCGCATTGGAGACAAGAATTATGAGTGAGTGAGTGAGTTATTGTTTAACGCCACTTCGGCAGTATTGCAGCCATTAGCGGCGAGATATTTAATGTATTAGCCTAGTTTAAAAAAGAAAATTGCTATTGAAAAACAGAACACGGCACGAAGGCCATAAAAACATCAGCGTATTATCACAAGTTGAATAAAAGCTGATAATGAAAGTTAAAATTTACAATTTGTCAATAAGGTGTATAGCCTTCAAAAAATCTAAAACACGATGATCACCGAAATGAGTAAAAACTTGATTGATTGAAATAGAAGGATAAAAAGTTTCCCTGATATGTGCAGTGTCCCAACACTCACATAGAATGTGTTTGATTGTGAGAGGACACTGACAGGGTATACATACTGGGGGATCTTCCCCCTTTAAAAGATATGAGTGAGTAAGATGAGAGTGTCCAATACGACATCGTCGTAGGACACAAGCTTCCTGCCGGGTAAAAGAGGATAGAGATTTGTAACCTAAATGAGGTTGAATAGTGTGAAGTTTGTTATGATGTTGTTGGTCCCATTGGGACTTCCAACGTTGTTTAATGTAAGATTTAATAGCAGGTTTGGAATCCGTATATGGAACTTTGGTAGGAGAAATATGTTTGAGGTTTAATGCGGATTTAGCAACTGAGTCAGCTTTATTATTACCTCTAATACCCATATGGCTAGGAAGCCAGCAGAAGACGATGTCGCATTGGAGACAAGAATTATGAAGTAATAAAATATCCCTGATAATTGAGTGATCACTCTTGCAGTTTTTTATTGCTTGTAGGCAAGAAAGTGAGTCTGAAAAAATAATGTAATTATTAGGGGTTGAGTTTTTAATGTGATGGACGGCCTTAAGGATGGCCTTAGCTTCTGCAGTAAAGATGCTGCTGTCATCATGCAGCCTTGAAGCATATGTTCTTGAAGGAGTCACAGTTGCTGCTGCAACTGTGGGTCCATCTTTAGAACCGTCAGTGTAAATTGGGTTATAGTCTGCGAAAAAATCACGTAGTTCAAAAAATGCCTGTTGAAATATTAATTGGTCTGTATTTGATTTTTTATGAGTTGATAGAGAGAGGTTTACACGGGGCCTGACCAGCTGCAATGGCGGAGCGGCAAGCAGACCGTGCTCTGCTATTGTTGTTAGGTCGATATCAGAATCTTCAACATGTTGTTGAAGTCTGATACCGAGTGGTGGAATTGCTTTAGGTTTTAAGTTATACAACTGCTGGTATTCAGGATTGAATACGCAGTTGTATGCAGGATTACAAGGGTTGGCTTTAAGTTTGGTGATATATTGTAGTGCTAGCTTGATGCGCCGATCTTCAAGAGATGGCTCATCAGCTTCAACGTAAAGGCTTTCAACATGTGAAGTTCTGAAGGCCCCAAGACAAAGCCTGAGACCCTGATGGTGGATAGTATCTAACATTTTGATGTAAGAGGGGCGGGCGGAACCATAAATTATGGATCCATAATCCAATTTGGAACGGATGAGTGATCGATAGAGATGAAGAAGAGTTTCTTCATCTCCACCCCATTTATTATTTGAAACGACCTTTAAAAGGTCTAATGCCTTTAAGCACTTAGCTTTAAGGCTTTTAATATGTGGGATAAATGATAATTTACTATCAAATGTGAGACCAAGAAACTTGGCCTCAGGAACGACTTTGATTGGAGTTTTATCCAGAAAAAGTTCTGGATCTTGGTGCATTTTGTGCATATTGCAAAAATGCACACAAGATGTTTTAGCTTTGGACAATTTGAAGCCGTTTTCCAACAACCATTGATGGATTTTATTGAGGCAGAGTTGCAATTGGCGCTCAATTGATGGCATATTTTTGCCTCTGCAGGAAACTCCAAAATCGTCCACAAAAAGTGAACCATCTGTATGGTCATTTAAGACTTTAGCCAAGCTGTTGATTTTAATGCTAAATAATGTGACAGATAAAATGCTACCTTGTGGGACACCCATTTCTTGATCAAAGAAATCAGAAAGGGTGGAGCCCACAAGCACTTTAAATTGGCGATCATGTAAAAAAATTGGAAATAAAATGAGGCATACGACCTCGCAAGCCAAATTCAAATAAATCTTTTAGGATGCCATGCTTCCATGTAGTGTTGTAAGCTTTTTCTAAGTCGAAAAAGATAGACACAGCATGTTGTTTGTTAATAAATGCATCACGAATAAATGATTATAAACGAACAAGATGATCAGTGGTACTACGTTGTTTGCGGAAACCACATTGAATATCAGTTAGTAATTTATTAGTTTCCAAGTACCAAACTAGACGATCATTGATCATCCGTTCCATAGTTTTACATACGCAACTTGTTAAGGCTATAGGACGGTAGTTGGAAGGGTCTGTATGATCCTTCCCAGGTTTTGGGATTGGCACGATAGTAGCATTGTGCCAACAAGATGGAAATTCACCTGTTTCCCATATATGATTAAATACCTGAAGTAGAACATCAAGGCAAGGTTCCGGTAAATGTTTTAGAAGCTGATAATGGATTTCATCAGGGCCGGTTGCTGTATCATGAGCTTTAGAAAGTGCAGTTTTGAGCTCTGACAAGGAGAAGTGTTCATTATAATATTCTCCATTGTCAGATTTGAAATTAAGTGGTCGTTTTTCCTGTACCTTTTGGTACTTTTGGAAAGCAGGGACATAATTTGCAGATGAAGAATTTTTAGAGATTGTTTCAGCAAACTTATTGGCAATGTCAGATTTTGATGTGAGAAGGTCATCATTGACCTTAAGATGTTTTATTGTAGATTTAGAACCTTTGCCTTTAATTTGCTGACAGGTGTTCTGGAATTGATCTTAAAGACATAGCCTCTCCAAGATTCACGTTTTTGTTGGTTGACTGTGCGTCGAGCTTTAGCTCGTGCTTTGCGACAGTTATCTAAATTAATTCTTGTAGGTCGTTTACTGAGCTTGCGTTCAGCTTTTTTACGTGCCTTAATGGCAGTATTTCATTAAACCATGGCTTGTGAATGCGTGGATTTGCCGAGGTTTTAGGGATAGTTTCAGTTGCTATTTCAATAAGACCTTTAGAAAAGGCCTCAACAGGATCAGTTGCATTGATTATTTCATCATATATAATATGTTCACGGCAGAGGGTAGAAAATGTACCCCAATCAGCCTTGGAAAATTTCCAACGAGGATTGTGCTCCTCGGGAATAGGTGAAGAGGGCTGTAATACAATGGGGAAGTGGTCACTTCCACATGTATCCTCATGGACTGACCATGAAAAATCTGGTAAAAGAGATGCATCAGTTACTGATAAATCTAGAGCTGTATAAGATCCTGTAGCAGGATGTAGATATGTGTTTGTGCCATCATTAAATAGACACAAGTAATTTTCATTGAGCAAACTTTCGAGTCTTTTACCCCTAGTATCTAGAGTATTACTACCCCAGAGGGGATTGTGACCGTTGAAGTCACCCATGATAATAAAAGGTTTAGGTAATTGGGTAACAAGTTGATCAAGATCTTTTATATTTAGATCTTGAGATGGTGGAATATATAAAGAACAGAGAGTTAAAGTTTTAAATAATGATAAGCTGACAGCAACAGCTTGTAATTGTGTTTTTAATGGAATTACTCTGTGGATATATACAGTCGTGGAGTTGGTTCATCTTCAGTGTCACTGATGAAATACAGTATGTTGTCAATCAGCTGTTCTTTAATGTTCCTGATTGACTCATCCCTATCTTGTTCCTTTTCGATGTCAACATCTGTATCCATTGTAGGCAGAGGTTGTGGTTCCTTTGGTTTTACTTTGCATCGTGCAAAGTCTGCTACATTCATCTTCCCAGAGTCAAATGTGTTGACTATGAGGCTGTTGTCTGCCTTTTCCCAATTCTATTTCTTCCTCGGGTACATGATTGTGTGGACTGGTGTCTGAAGGCAGGCGAGATAGAAGGTCGGCACAGGTGTTGTTTTCTCCTTTTATATAGTCTATCTGACAGGTATACCCACTGATGCCAAAGGCCCATATCTGTACCTTCCTGTTCTGCATGGGTGATTCTAGGAGGTACCTCAATGGCTGGTGGTCTGTTTTGATGGTAAATTGAGCACTGTGAAAATAGTGATCCAATTTGTTCAGAGCGTAGTGAATTGCAAAAGCCTCCTTCTCGATTGTTGACCAACGGCTTTGTGTGTCTGACAGCTTATGGAAGATACAGTGTATTGGCTTCTCTGCTTCTCCCATCTCGTCTTCATGTAGCAGAGTCAAACATGTTCCAATGCATGTGTCACTGGCAGCTGTATACAGCATGTATGGTTTGTTAGGCTCAGGATACGTCAGCAGAGGGACCACTGTAATGCTATCCATAAGGAAGTTAAAGGCTGATTGACAATCATCTGTCCAAGTGAAGCGGGCATACTTCTTTGTCAGCTTTACTATCTGTTCAGCAATCTTGAAAATGTTCGGAATAAATCGTCTGTTGTAGCTGAACATGCCCACAAAGCTGTGTACCTCTCTCACAGACGTAGGAGTTGTCATCCTTCTGATTGCCTCCACCTTCTTGGCGTCGGGTTTGATGCCATCCCGGTTGATTGTGAATCCAAGATACTTGTTTTCTTCTTGACCAAAATTACATTTTGACAATTTGAGTTTCAGTGAGTGCTGTCTAACTGTTCAAAAACTGCTCGAATGTGATCAAAATGGTCATTTTTCGTTTTTGAAAAGATGAGGATGTCATCAAGATAGGCGAGGGCAAAGGCATCCATACCTTCCAATACCTGATTCATTAATGCCATAAATATAGATGGGGTTGCACAACCCGAAGGGTATTACTGAAAACTCAAAATGACCTCTGTGACATGCAAATGCTGTTTTTTCTTTGTCGTTTTCGTCCATGGCCACCTGCCAAATACCAGACTTTAAATCCAATGATGTGAAATATTTGGCAATTCCAAGTTGCGTAAGAATGTCATCAATGAGTGGAAGAGGCGTCAAAATTGGGCGTGTAATCTTATTAAGAGCTCTAAAGTCCACAAAGAACCGTTTTGAACCATCTTTTTTATCTACCACTACAATGGGGAAGCTCCAGGGGAATCTTGAACGGTGAATTATTTTTGCTTCCATCATATCATCAATTGTCAACGCCTTACATGCGCCTTGTCAACAATCTTTCTTTTATTCAAGTGTGTTCGGTAAGGTCTTTGCTTGATTAGAAAATGATCACCAGTATTTATTCCGCATTGTCACTGTGTCCATGTGACCAAGGTCCATATCCGTCACTGCAAAAAGGTTGTTGTTGTCTGCCACTATCTTGCTGATCTCCTCTCTCAGTTCACTGGGTGCGTTGACCTGTGCAGTTGAGTCCGATGTTGTCTTGACTGGATCAAGTGCTTCAGGAATTGTGACAAGATTGGTTGAAGGAATATCTGATAATTTACACATCCCCTTTTCAATATGTAAGAGTGGTTAGTAGTATTTACAATCATGATTGGTAAATCTCTCTGTTTGTTTAACTTAATAACAGAATTGTTTAGCAGTAATCCTGATTCACCGCCAATGTAACCCATCTATGCTTACCACCTGATACATATCATTGGGATCAAAGTGTGTCCCGTGTTTGACCTTATCCAAAAAGACAGTTCGACTCTGAGGTCTGATTGTCACATCGCCTGCCAGGCGTACAATGGCTGATATGTGAATATCCACCTCCAATGGTATATTGGTCTTGCCAACCCTGATGCTTCCCATGTCAAAGTAAATTCGCACTCCACACTCTGACAGCCAGTCATGTCCTAATATTATATTCCTATTCAAATTGCGTATATTGAACCATAGCTCCTCGCACTTTGTAGTCAATATAAGAGAACCCCCAATCGGTTATACTCCCAATAGTGTGGAGAGTTTTCAAAAAGGGAATACTCGAGTGTATTCCTCTCTCTGAGATGACATGGCTAGTACTCGGTGTGATGACGGATTGATTGGTGTTGTACAGTTTCTTCAAGGAGTCCAAGATGTGTAGCTGGAAGGGAACGGCATTACGTCCAGTGTCCTTGTAGAATTCCTGTAGCGGGTTCCATATGCGACCTGTAAAGTCGGTAAAGATTGTAAAATATCCTAAAAGTTCGTACAGATACAACGTATCATCACCCGTCTCCAGGTCTTTCAAGCGTTGTATTAGACTGGATTTACCGCTGGATATTATCCAATCTATGGCGATACGTTTCGAGGGTACGTTCATCTTTATGAGCACATAAACATATTATCTCCAAACCTTTGGGTATTTATCACGTGACTACATAATTCAAGTGACGTTTCCATTTACCGTATTTCCTCTAATACACTCCCGGATCATCATCATCACAATCCGGAGCGCGGGTGTCTTCAGACTGCCGAAATAAAGACAATCTGAGCGGGATAACCAATATACAAAACTGGGTTTCCTTTACAACTCGAGCATCGAAATACAAGCTCGGTCGGTGAGACAATAGGGTGCTGCTCATGCATGAAGGAATATAACCTGGGGGTTGTATTCGGAGAAATACGGAAGCCTAAAAACGTTTGTTAATAAGTTCTTATATACACTCACCCTGTTTTCAATGTCCTTTGTTACAGTCGGCGCACATCTGGCATTGCGGTTTGTTCAGCGTTCTCTGTAACAAGGATAAAACAAATATGTTACATATGAATCATATTTAATAATCGATTACGTTTGACTTTCGTTATCCTTGTAATTAACACGGTTGATTTACCTTTGCTCTCTGATGTCTTTTCATTCCTTTTTCATCTAAACGTTTCACTACCACTCTGGGGTATCGCTTGTTCGCCGCTTCTAGTAGATCATCTGCTATTTTCTTTATCCTATCTCCTTTCTTGGTGTCTAGTAATTTAATTTTCGATTGTCTCACGAATTCCAAATACATTTGCATTATCGACTGAATGTTTTCAATCTTTGAATTAACAACAACCTAACACATGGGGGAAAAGCATAACAAGTGTTCACTTTTTGCATTATACTTATACTTGATGAATCTATTGTATATCGTTTTCCAATTGTTCAAAATTAGATGGTATTGTGTACGGCGAATTTCGTCTCAGCATTTCTGCTTGACATAGTCTGTTTGAATACTAGCTTGCGACCTAATAAAACAAAAACCCATCATGTAGGTTTTGGGTTACCGGAGATTTGTAATTATATATTTCATTTCCACGAATGCTCATTGCTCGCTGGTCTGGTCCTCTTGTACCCCCTGTGTCAATACCTCGTTGACACATGGATTACACTTAACCCTCGCGTACGTGATTTCCTTTGCCGCCGATTCTCATGTATCTGAAACGATGCCTGAATCGCACTCTTCCAGCCCCTTCTGTCACCGAGGATTAAATATCAGACGCTGCCCGTCCGTACATTCATAACACCTCAAAACCCGTCAGAGTCTAACACAGCATGCAACTCAACCACTCCATAGAGGATTTGGATACCTTACATGAAATTTTTTAAGTATACTGCAACGGTTGGTTGCAAAACGATTCCATTAGGTACATATATTTCAACGACGGAATATTAAGAGGTACCTTAATTAGGTACTATCCTGAGGTGATTGGTTGGAATATTACCGAATACGAGCGATTTGAAGGGTAAGTAACATAGTTAATAATATAATGATGACTATAATTACCTTAAACGGTTAAATCGAACAATCAAATCGGAAATAAACATGGCCTAAAGAATATTCATATATTTCAGAGAGAGAGAGAGATTACATTTACGAGCTCTACGGAAGAGTAGATTCTCATGTGGAGGAATATCTCTCGGAAGGAAAGTGGATATTCCATCAATAATAAAAGGTAGGCCGATATCGATATATTGTAATCATCGTATGATGACATATACTTAGGAAATAAAAAACGTGTGCTAGTGAGGTTTAGAAATACTGTACCGGTATATGAGTCTTTTTCAAAAGATGCAGGAATTCTTGTCTTTGCCTTATAAAATATTTATCCTTACAAATTTATTTATTTTTCGTGCTTTATTAAGGACATTGTGTTATTATCTAGTAATATTCATGGTTATTTATGTGCATATATAATTGTATTTTTTTCTACAATGTTTCAAAATGCCAAAAATGACGATTTGTCCTTGTCTCTCAGCCAAATTGTTGCTTATTTATCATCTCTGTAGCTGCAATTTCTTATTGTAATAGATTTGTATATATTCACTGTTTAGTTGACTGACATGAAGATAGAAACTTGTTTGATTGCATTATTCGGAAATAAATCATGTTTTGTTGTTGTCTCTCAGTTTTTGTTCTTTCCCGTAACGGCAACTTCAAATTTGAAGTAATGTATGATCCCTGTTGCTTGGATACTCAAACTTCCTGCCATGCTCTTTGGCAGTTTTCCATTTGATATCACGGTGCTCACGATGATTCATTGAGTGAGAGCTGCAGACGAAGTCTCAAAAGGTGAGAATTAAGACCATATTTGTACTTAGCATCTTTTCTGTAACAGTATTTTCACCTTTAGATGTCCAATATGGCAAACTTTTGTTTTCATGATAGCATTTGAATGTTGCAATATTTGAATCTTAGACGGTGCAAACTGTGTAAGGGAGCATTAATTTTCTGATAATGTAAATTGTGTTGATGTATTTCCTTCCCATAACATTCTTTTCTGTAACGATAAATTTGTTACAGGAAGGAATGATTTTGTTACAGTAAAGAAACTTTGAAGAGGATCAATGATCAAAATGAGCTTTTACATATTAATATATTTGTAGGTTTAAACATGTACTACTTCAGATATTAGTTTATTACCTTTAGTGTGAAAAGAAGATCAATTTGGAACATTTATTCTTTTGAAGGGGATTCTATAACGAAGATTTTGAAAAAGACATTTTTTCTTCAGATTTATGAACAGATTAATGTTTCAAAATTTACAGACAACGATAGTTTGCTTTAAGAGACAAGGTGTAACTATGTTTCTATCTTGTTCATCACTCGTTGATTAAATATGTTGCTTTGTTATACCTATACTTTCTTTTGTCCATGAGTTTAGTACACTCGAAGCTTTAAAAAAAATATGATAATTTGGATTTTTAAAAACAAGACTAGAGAACAGCGGAGAAAACGTCTTTAGAAATGGAAAACGCCCATAGTAGTAGTAAGAGTCGAGATAATTAACAGTATATTGAAAAAATGATCGAGTGATCTCGTTTTTTACACTGAGCGATTATGAGAGGTCGCTAAAAACTTATCTCGTATAGTCCCTGTGTTGGTAAAACTCGGCTGTCAACAAAATGTCAACTCATTTCGTCTGATTCTTTGAAATTGTGAGTTACCTCCCTTTACCTATAAATAATGTATCGTCAGCTGTGAATGGCCAAGCTGAGCTCCTTTCCTCCAATAACATTCGATGTTAGTTGACTAGTCGAATAGACTTTGTTTTAGTCTCTTCTTCACTAAAATTAGCACTAACGTTCGAATCTGACAAAAAATGATTTATTTGCGAAGGTATAATTGTACATAAATGGAGAAAGTTTTTTAGATATTTTTCTTTATGAAAAGCATTTACCTTTTCACATTATCAAAAACACAAAAACAGTACTTAACGTAAGTTATACGTCGAAAAAAATAGGTGGGAAATTGAAAGGAATATTTACCACATTCACGATCTTTGGCGCTGAAGGTTCGAACTGGGTTTAGAACAGATAGACAGGATATCATCTGTCCATCTACCAACGACAGATGTGGGAAAAGTGTCCCTTCTAAGGAGAGGGAACCCCCACCTTTGACCGTAATTCTAGTCGTTGTGTTAAAAACGTGGCCCTCCAAGTGTGTGATCAAAGTTCCTAGAGGAACAGCACCACAACTCCAATGGTGATTCGAACCCTTCACCCTCTTACATTGACTCCCAAAATCCCTCGTGTTATTTGGCCTACCTATGGCGATGGAAGCTCCGAGGAGCAGCATCCAAACTGTCATCTTGGACATGGTGACAAGGAATGATGGCTTGATCACTAATTTAACCATCTGAGGGCGGGTAAAACGAACCACGTGATATATGACCTTCATACTGAACACACTATGGAAAATTTTCTGCAAAATTTTCCATACCATTAACCTTGAAACAAAAGTCGTTTCACGTTTGCTTCCTTTACGTGGTAGACACATTTTAAAAAATAAATAAACTCAAATCGTTAGTTCAAAAGCGATATCTCATTAATTTTTTAATTAAAGGAACGTCTTACAGACTTTTTTTTCCGAAAAAACTATTGTTTATCGGGTTGGTAGGAGGTAGAGAGTTTATTTCGAACACAGCTAAAAAAAGTAAAAAGAAGCAAACCCTTCACGTGTCTTTCTTTAGAACTTTTGAATCAATTAAATATAATTCCATTCAATAAATGGATAAACTGTTTGAGAGGCATTCTAGAAGTTGGTGTGATGAAGAAGACAAATATTTATGGATGATCAACTTCTTTATATAACATGAGCAAGCTATTGTTAATAAAGAAGTTGATCATCCATAAATATTTGTCTTCTTAATAAAATGGATAGTAACGTATTTCGATCGTAGATTCAATGTCTTTCACTTTGTTTCAAGTAACAACGAGGAAGTATAAAAATCAATTCCTCTTTATTTTGAAACGTTTGTAATTATAACATCGTAGGCGAATGGTAAAAAAGAACATATGTACAGACAATGATTTCATATGCTAGGAGGCTATCATTTCCTTATTTTAGCCTTTTTGCACACATTTTGTTTTATACATTAATTATATCACGTACACAAGTACATATTTTATTTATCAATGATACAGATAACTATACAGATAAACGTGAACAGACACTGGTTTCATAACACATTGAAAAGGAGATACAAGGTTATTCACACGCGACGTATAGTCCGAGATATATATATATATCTTTACATATATCGAAGTATCCGTTAATGTCCAGACAAAACAGGTTTTAACGCATCTTTTAATAACATTTATATCAACAGATGGATTGGGAAAAAAAACAAAACAGTTTCAAACATATCAATAACGGGTTCCCATTGACATCTGTTTACCGGAAGTTACACTGCGGTAACGGCGTAATTCTTAATATGAATGGACATATATCTTAGCTCATCGTGATTTTAAGGGTTTCTTCGAAGAAAACCCATTTATCTTTAGTTAAATAGTTGGATTTCACCCATTCGAGATTTTTGAACTCTTCGAATGTAACGCCGCCAAGATCAATTTGATACTTATGATCGACGTACCAGTGACATTGATCAAGCACGTTTTGATGGTTTAATTTTGGTAATACGTCCTGGAAGAACCACATTACTCGTTCTCAGCCACCGAACGTGAGGCAGGCGTGTTGATGTTGTGAAGGGTGATCTATCTTACACCCTTCGCACTCCCGTTTCCTCCCTTCCTCCGTGATCAACTCCTCTAGTTCCCTCAGATAGAAAGCGTCTAGGAGGGTGAGGATCTATGTTCTTGTTTCGTCATCTCTTTTGGGAGAGGTAGCGAGTAGAGATATCTAGATACTCTAGGGAAGACGTCAACGTCGTGCTCGAAAAGACGTTTCTTCACTTCGCAGGCCATCTTCATGGGCTTCTCCTCGCTCGAGTAGAGACCTCTACCCTCGTACACTGTCTTCTTTACCCTCCCTTTTAAGACGAAGTGATAGACGGAACGGTGTCTCCTGATTGCTGACATCCTGAGCTGAAAAATAAAAGAAGTCGATAAATGTCTCTATAAAGTACAGAACGATTTTATTTTCGTTTTAAAAACTTGTTTTAAAAAAATAATCTTTAAGAATAGAAAAGGAGTGAAGTGTACCTTTTTAAAAAGTTTATCTGTATAAAGCCTTAGTGGACAGCAGTAGACGTGTTCAGGTCTTGAAGAATGAGTTCACTTTTTCCTGCTTTTTGGTCGTATCTTAAACTTTGTACTGGATCTGCTTTATTGGATTTTGTTTACAAAGGATTATATGCGTAGGGTACCGAATGTACTCCGTCCTCTAAAATGAATCTTTTATCGTCTAACGGAGAGAGAGCCATTTTTCTCGTTTTTACAGTGTACAGCGCATTGTGTGAGGACCTTATCAAATTGAAAGTAGCAAAGAACACATTTCTATCAAACAAACACTCTCGGAACATGGAATGTCGCAAATGTTTTCTCATCCACGCGTTTTTCACTCCTTTCGCCGTTCTTTGTTCTATAATTTCATTGGGTTTGATTTGAGTTAAGAAACTATAGTTTTTGGCTTTCAATCCGATAAATTCTATGATAGGAGAAGAGGCAGTCTCGTCTTTCATGAGCCCCGCTTTTTTGCGTCTATCTACGCTGTTGAGAGGGTTGGACGAGGGGTAGTTAGAGGTGTCAAACAACTCGATGTTGTTTTTCATAAAAACATAAGGATCCATCAGTGACACCCCGGGGAGGGCCCTAATCTCTATGAGTAAACTGTCGGTGTCGGTCATTAGAAGGGACACGTGCTCTTCGTATTGCTTGACCAGTACGTTGTAGTAGAAATCAAAAATGTGTCTCTTGGCGTGCTCCAAAATACTGAACCCCACTGAGATCGGTTTGTTCAACGAGACTGAGACTTGCTCCATTTCTACAGCTGCCAAATTTTCCGAAAAGATGTTCAAATGTTTGAAGTTTAACTTTGAAGTGAATTTAATCAATCTATCTCCTTCTCTGACGAGTTCAACTTTTTTGAATTTTCTCACGTTTTCTATCGTCTTTCCGAAACACGAATTGCACATCAACTTGTACAAGTCTCGCGATGCTTCATCAGTTGCCGTTTGACGCTTAGACGTGTTAAACTCTTAAAGGGTTTCATCCAACGCATCTGAGTGAATTCCATTACTTTGTGAACGGAAGTTATTTCTATCCCCAATTTCAAATAGAATTTCAATGTTTCGTAGTGAATGATGTAATGACTCTTGTCTTTCAATGTACAAAACAGTTTTCTACCAGAAGACTTTTTAGACGAAAGTCCCATTTGCTCTAGAATTTGCTGACAGTAGGGTGAACAATCTTTCGTTAAAAGGTTTTCGTGATTTGGAGCGACAGGGAAAGACGCAAACTTTTGGTGTAATTTGCTTGGTACGCGTAAATCGCATTCGAGGATGTACCCATACTCGTTATCGGTGGGAATTAACATCCAATAAACTCTTTCGAACAAATCTCTCTCTAGAAATTTGAAATTCCCCGTGGGTAGAGGATCCATCAAACACGTGGCATACAAGCTGTTTACGTCGTAATACATGATGTAGTTGGTGTCCTCGCTAGGATCATAGCTCTCCATGTCAGGATTGTTCGCTTTCGAGTATCGTTGACTTATCATAGACACCCCCCCCCCCCACCCCCCCCCCCCCCCCCCCCTCTAATCCCTTTCTCTACAAACGAATAAGAGTCTGGATCGGTGAATAGATCCAACGCCATCCCCGTGTGTTTAAGACAACACATTATAGAAAACCCCCGTAGGCTAACGAAGTGAAAGGGATCTAAACCGTAGTCTTGCATACATATGTTCCTGAAGCTTTGCATGACGGCGCACAAAATGAGGGTGTCTGTAGCTACGTAGAGTTGGATAAAACATTCAACGTTTTCAATTCGAAACGTATCCCAGAGTTTTTGAGCAAAATGATACTCCTCTTGAGAAATGCTTGCTTCCGTGAGAGAGGAATGAAATTTCTCTCGAGAAGGTAATTCCCTTTCCCCAAATTTGTCAAAAAAATCCAAATATTCTTAGAAGAACGGTAACTTACGAGTCAAAAGTTCAATGTCACCAACATCATTTCCTTCTCCGGCCTGTTCGAAATGTCTCTTTAAATGTACGAAATGGTTTATTCCTTTGTCTTTCAAATTCGAGGCTAAAGTCTCGAGAGAACTGGAGAGGAATTTGAACGAATCAATGAATACCAGGTTGTCAATACTAAAGCTAAGATATTGCTCGGTATTTTGTGGGATACACTTCAACTTTCTAGATTCATCGATTACTTCTACAATATCTAAAATGAGATGTGAATCGTACCTTGAAGAATTATGTAAAACCGAAACGACTCTCTCTTACTGTTGATAATTAACGTTACATCCCGCGTGTGCCAGGCCACGATACGAACCACTGACGTGGCAGTGATCGATTACCCTATCGTCTCCTAGCTCTCCAAAACACAGATAACACACTTCACTCGTAGCGATGTCATATTTAGCTTCATTATCGAGTATAACATCGACTGGATTGTTGTAAATTTCTTCGATTTCTTCGTAATCTTAAAGTATTCTCTTCAGAAATTCTTTGGATGCATCTTTCCCCGTATACACTTGTAAAGGCTTAGAGTACTGAGGAAATCTACTCAGATTATAGGCAAATGCGCAAGGAACATGCGCTTGTTTTCGGTTCGAATTTTTTGTTTTTTCGGGATCATTTTCGTCCACTTTAGGTAAAATACACTCGAAATCTGCGTAGAAAACAAAATCAACAGGTTGCTCGAACGATTTCTGACGTTTCCCATACTCTGAAATGTTTGTACGTTGAGTAGGCATGACGACTCTTTGAGCTTTATGATAGCAATATGGCTTATGCTTTAACAAACTTTCTTCCGTGGAAAAATGCCAAAGACAACGTCGACAAACAAACCTTTTCCTATCCCCAGTACTCGTTTTCACAAGATAGCCTAAATTTGTGATCAAACAATAGTGAGATTTCCTCTCCTCTGTCAACAGTAACAAGTCCACGAATCTCACCTCATCTACTTCTCTTTTGCTTATTCGCACTGGATAAATGGTACTCTTACTCGTTTCCTTCTCTGGGTCGGCGGCCTCGTAGCCGTACACGTTTATGGACAAGTCGTTCTGAGATTCGAACTTAGATTAAGAGAGACGGGAAATGTTATTCCGTTCGAGTTGAATTTCGTCTCATGATAAAGATAATGGTGAACTCTCTCCCTATGAAATGAAGGTTCTACTGGGAATAAATGAGCACTGACTGAATACAAGAAACACCTTTCATCCTCGTTTCTTATGTTAACAATACTTTTCCTTTTCTGACTTAAATCATTTGGTAAGGAGATGTAAGATGAGGCGCGAAACGGTCTAAAGCGAACAATATTCAGTTTTACAAACTTTACTTCTTCGAAATTCAGATTTGAAGATTCTCCAGTGAACTCATCTAGTCTTCGCAATAAGGTATTTACAGCTTCGTCGAACTGAAGAGACGGGTCATCGTCTCTCGTCGCTATGACCATAGGTGTGTGAAAGTGAGGTTCTACGTACACCGGTTGTCCTTCTGCATCGACTTTGGACATTTTCACTTGGACAGAAAACCACCACTTCAGCGTTGCTTTTTCAGCAATTTCATTTACAATGTGTCCTAAAACATCCTCTTTTATGGAAGCTAGATACAGAAGCAAATCCCCGCCTTCAACTCCATTCGGTACGAAGTCAAATTCACGGGCTTCTCAGTTAAACGCCTGTCGCACGCAACCTCTCGGCAGAGGTTCGGCCGGAGCATTACGAGCCGGGTTTCTTCTATGGTTAACCCGTCTACCTCTCCTCGATTGCCCCCTCCCCGCTTGTGGCTGAGAGTGTACCCTCTGAACGTGAGCGTTAAGTCGTGCCCTGGACTGACATCTAATGGGACAATGCGGACAGGACAGCGGCACGGGATGAACTCGTTTTACGTGATACTTTAAGTACCTCACCGAAGGAAAGTGATCTCCACAAACATTACAAGTATAACGTTGCGTTTCATTAATGTTTGGACATTCTTTGATATGTTTTTGCAATGTTAAGGAATTAGGAAATGAAGCGGAACATATCGGACACTTAAAAACCTCTACGTGGTGAAGAGAGATGTGTTTCAATAAGTTATCTCTTCTCGAGTATGCATTTGGACATTTAAAACACTTAAATTCCTTCGTAGGAAGGTTAAAACAACTTTTCTGATGACAAAATAAATTTATTTTCCTCCCAAAAGCTTTCTCACACAAAATACAAGTGTACACCGTACAAGTCGAGACATGTTTAGACATATTCATAAGCAAACATTTATAATCCTTGTACAAAGTCTAAGACTCATTTACAAAAGCGTAATCCTCTCTATTAACACACCTGCACAAAAATTAAAATAATTTAGTATCTAATTCAAAAGGTAATCTGAGGAACGAATTGAAACGAATTTCCTTCTAAAAGAAACTATTAAAGACATTTCAAATTATTTCTTTACCTTGGAAAATGTAGAGAAGAACAGTCCTTGAATGTAACTGGAAAGAAGTTTCCTGGAACACAATCGAGTCTTCAGCGAAGAGAAGTGCGACCCACAGGAAACTATCTAGTCCTTCATCCCTTAATCGAGATATAGAAATTATGACGTCAATACTGAAGTTTGAATAACACAATTCCGTAGCCCTTCTCCCGTGTAAGGTTACAAACGAGAGTTCATTAAATTATGTTCGGTTATTTCATCGAACAAAGAAGGAAATTAAAATCCAACACGTGGTAGCCATACAATGTTTAATGATATTTTGTTCATGTTTAGATGTTTTTTCTCCGTCTATACCTTACTTCGTTAAAAACATTCGTTCATGACATCTCTGAACTGATGCTACTTTCTTTCTTTTCATCTAAGATACAAATCGATATCCTTGTTTATCAGAATGTGAATTTAAGAATTAAAACTTCTTCTCGATCCCTTCTACCTTACATTTCACTTGTCATTTCTCGTCAACTCGCACGTCTCGAGTATTAGGTTCCATAACCAGTGCTTACGACTTTTCTTTTATCCTTTATGATCAATTATTCTATATACGACAGCTGTAACGTTTGGTGAATTTTAGATTCCACCGGATTATTTCCTTTTACGTGAGTGTTTTAATTATTTCATGTACCATGATCCAAATTTCCATGTGTCTCTCACGTATTTCAAGCTTCGCGCTTGTAGTGACGTCATTACATCTGCTACCCTTTCTTGGAGCTACTATCACGCCTCTCGCTCGAGCATAAGCCAGAGCTTTCTTCGGAAACAATATTCTTTTTTCGGATTATCTTCAAAGACTAATAAGATTGAGGGGATGTCGTATTACTAGAGTGAGTGAGCATCCAATCAGAACGAAATACTTCCTTAATTAAGCTAATGCGAAATGTATGATAAATTGTATGACTGTCAATCAAAAACAACGTTTAGATTCTCCTATGGTAATACCCACGTGTTGCAGTATTATACGCGAACTGTCTTATCCAATAATAATTCGACTTCTAAGGACATAAACGTTCTACGTGCGTAAATTCTAGTCACTTGCGTTCGTCTCTCTCAACAACCAAGCATCCTAAAAATCTTCTATCAACAAAAAACATGAGTTCAAACGGAGCCAAAGGAGTTATCTTTAACGTTTCAGAAAACGTAGAAGTGACAGTTAAACAGTTTCAAAACACTGGAACGGTTTACGCTTTCATTAACAAGCGGCGAAAGGGGAAGGATAATCAGAGCATAGGACTAAGCTCTGATTCTTTCAGAAAACTCCTCTCCAACAAGGAGGCGCTACTGGAGGCGTTTGAGGACTTGGAGATGTCCCTTCATTATAATAATGTCGAGAGTGAACTCGACATATTGTTGAAAGAGGGGAGACAAGCCGCGGAGACTGAACATACGCGGCAATACCCCTCTACCCCTTCCGGACCATCTACTCGCTGTAAGTACTAATTTTATCATTTCATTTCTGTTCTTTTTTTTTAAAAAATGTTCAATTTATTCACGAGTTTACATATTTTTTCAATTTCGATAAACGACTACGCGATCACCGAAGTTCAACAGGATATTATAAAACAGATAAAAGATGTAGTGATGAATGTTTAACCTCTTATTTCTTCGTATCTTAATGTCATTGCCCAATACGAATATATCCTTTATAATTTTATTACTAAATACCTTGATTCATTTTTCGTTAACTTAGCCATCCTGACGAATCGAAGGAATTTCGGAGCTCCATACCCGAGACGTCCTCTTCCTGTGAGACGTCAGTCGAGCGTCCATGGGCAGTCGCCTACGTTAAGAAGTCCCTTGGCGACACCCAAGCGTCCGTCACTGTCATCGCATCAGGCCGCTCCTTGGCATCCGAGTCCCTCTCTGTCAGCTCCCAGTCGTCCGCCATCCCCACAATTCTTCAACCCAGATATCTACACCGCCGAGAGCTACTCGAAGTCCCCGGTGGCTCTGAAAACGACCACGACGGAAGAGGACTACTGGAAGAATGAGGATGTAGAACGTAAGTATAAAACGTGATATTCTAACTTTTTACCTAAACAATCGAATCCCTAATACGTTAATATGTTAGGTATTATCTCAATCATTTAAAATCTTAATACCTTAAACATTCCTACGAATAATACATAAAGATATACTATATACATAACAGTCACGAAAGACGTATATATACATATATATAACCCTCCATTATTTTCTCAACTTTTACAGCTACATCCTCGAGAAGGGTCGGGTTTCGGGAGGAGTAGCGAGAAAACATGTACCCCGCATGAACACTAGAAGACATAAAGGAGATGGATGGACAAGCTGTGTGCTAGATGAAATCAAGGAGGAGGCTCATTGCAAATAAAACTATTATTTAATTTGTTATCTCGCCATTTTGTTCTTTTTGACGATTTTCTCAGGAAATGGTTTTCATGGAAGACTATTTCTAAATATATTTACACGTACAGACACACGTGGAAAATGCATAGAGTTTTTTCTGGTAATGTTGCGCCTCCTATCTCGAAGTTTACAGAGACAATCTCAGTATTTTACTGCTTAAGAAACTTCGAGTGAGTGAGTGAGTGAGTTGGGGTTTAACGCCGCTTTCAAGAGTATTTCACTTATATCGCGGCTGCTAGTATTATGGCAGGGAGAAAGCCCGCAATGCCATGTGGCTATGCACTGCGGTGAAACCTGCGAGCATCGGCTGGAACTAGCGAGTGAGTGAGTGAGTGAGTTAGGGTTTAACGCCGCTTTCAAGAGTATTTCACTTATATCGCGGCTGCTAGTATTATGGCAGGGAGAAAGCCCGCAACGCCAATTGGCTATGCATTGCGGTGAAACCTGCGAGCAGCGGCTGGAACTAGCGAACCATTGGTGGTACTCCACTGAAATTCAGTGTAGCATTGCACCCAAAACTTACTGCGTGTAGAACAGTTCTCTACTGCAGACAAAGTTGCCGTGCCCCTGGCGGGATTCGAACCTCGGACCTCTTGATCCCAAGCCGAACGCGCTAACCACTGCGCTATCCCGCCCCCAAGAAACTTCGATATAAATTCGTTTTCCACGTCTGTCTGTTAGTATACGTAAGGAACGAGAAAGATACATAGTTGTTTTTTCCACTTTAATCCAACTTGAAATAAAGACTTGAAACAGACCACGAAAGCAACGTCACTACGCTATACACCACAACACAACGATCTTTGATTGGTATTCTAGAAGTTGAGGAGATGAAGAAAAATTTTATGGATACACAACTTCTTTATTCTGTACAGATGCTTGACGAGGACATTAGTATCTATGACGAAAAGTCGTCTAACATAATAAAGAAATTGAGTATCCATAATACAGTTCTTCATTCTTCAACACATAACGAATCGGAAAATAAACCTCAAAACCTCTGGTAGCTCTGGTAACAGACACGAAACGCGTAAGAATGAGATAAACCTAACAGCAAATAAATAGGAACTCTCTGTTTAGACGTCAACAGTAAAAGGGAGATAACCCTATCTTTATATTTGGTGAATAGGTTGACATCTTTATTCACGTTTGTAGAAGAACAAATAGAGAGGTCCTTTCTGTTTACTCGTACACGTAATTAAATCATTAGACTTAGCTCGTTGCGTTATTCGGATGAAACATAATATTTAAAATAGGGGATAGAGGTATATGACTTCACATGTACTATATATAAATATTCAAACGATAGTTAAAAGAATAACTAACGCCGATTACCCCCCCCCCCCCCCCCCCCCCCCCTATTTTAGTCAACAGTAAAACCCAATCAAAGTAGTTCAGTTATATAATACGGTTAAAGAGTAATACCCAAAGACATTGACTTATGATACGCGTAAAACATAGGTTTTTATATCGACGTTTCGAATGCATCGTCATTATGGACTAATTACTTTTCCATACCGTCCCGCTATCCTCCGGGAGGCGACGTAAAAAATTGAAGGAGAACTTCTATTGTCCTCTATCGATTTTCCATTCATCGGGGATTAGAGGTAAGGCGTGGAGGGGTAACTCGATCCCAAACTCGTTAAAATATATTCATCAATGGAGGAGCTGCCATTCACTTGTCACCATTTCATACTAAATACACTACTGATATAGGATTGAATAAAAATTGATTGAATGATTTGAACATGCCACTAACATATTTTACAGCACTCACTAATCGGAACCATGACGGCGTCCTTTCCTCACTCACACATAAGATTGCTCAATCTGAATAAAAGGGAAGTAACCTTAGACAGCTTGTCAAATGTTTATTTAACACAGTTGTTTGGTTTGGTCGCGTCTCCCACCTCGATTATGTCTGTTATTTTATAGAACGAGGGAAGCATGATACACCTGCTAGAAAATACTTGATATGACATATTCTCAAATAGTGCGACATTTAGTTTATGTTTGAAAGAAGCAACCAAAAGTTTGAGTAAGTGAGTGAGTTATTGTTTAATGCTGCTTCGGCAATATTGCAGCCATTAGCGGGCAAAAGTTTGACATATTGCTTCATCTAAATTGAGTGAGTGAGTGAGTTATTGTTTAACGCCGCTTCGGCAGTATTGCAGCCATTAGCGGCGACATCTAAATTGAAACTGCATTCCTTTACAGAAGTCGTGTACACATTCAATGTCCTAAGCTATGAAAACTGACATGTCACCTCTTACTTTCAAGATTATTAATTTTGACAATGTAATCGGAGTGTCAAATAGAGGATGGACGCTAAATTTTCAATAGAGAAGGGTCCTAAATTATGGGGGTGGACGCGGTTCAAGCTCAACTTATCTGATTAAACCTTTCAAATTGTGTTAAAGGTTTCATTATTTTATCAGGAAAAGATTCCTTATATGAGAAAGGTAGTCGGAGGTTGTTGTTTTTTTAAAGCTTTTCATATTTTTTAAAATTCTGTCAATGTCTACACATCGAAATGAATATTGATTTGGAGTACGTTGAGTTGGAGAGATATGAAGTTGAAATTGGAGATGGTGTTAAGAAAATTAGACTGGACCGAACATCATCATCAATGTTAAGGGATATCATATTCCAAGATATCAAGGAATTAAATATCTTTGATAAACTGGTCAAGGAAAATGTCCTGAAGCCGGAGCTATGTGGTATCAATTATTTTATCAAAGGCAATGTAACTTTTCATTAGACAGAGTTTTAAAAAACTCTCACAATAGAGGAAACAGGTACAAACATAAGTCTGTGCTTAACAGTTGTGGATATGAAACATTTTATTGAGAAATTGACATTCGTTGATGCACGGATCAATTGTGAGATATTTCAACTATCCTACCAACATCTTTAAGGTAAGTAACATGTTTTTCATGCTTTTTCAAGCTTATACATCGGTAAGATATACTCAGTTTTTCGTTGATGTTCTTTTATCATTGATGTGAATGTGAAAGATCCTATAAACTCCAATAAATCATATCTTTATTTTCTTCGAGTGAGTGAGTGAGTGAGTTATTGTTTAACGCTGCTTCGGCAGTATTGCAGCCATTAGCGGTGAATATTTTCTTCGATGAAAATTAAGCAACATAGGTCTATATGTGACTTAGAATACGAACCGAATAATATGAATGTCCCTTAAATTGTTATGAAACTATTAATCACTTTCATTCGTGATAAGCCTGACTTGAGTAAACGTTGCGAGGGCTGATGGTGTGTCAAATATATATTACACGACAATGCGGAGGGCAAAATATGTGGCAGCAAGTGTTGTATCTCATTGTTTCAATATTAGGCAGTGACCTATTACATCGACCTCTGAATTATTGGGATCAAAGGGGTAAGATTAAAGGTGCCGCCTCTGTCCCGCTCATTTTGACATTGCACGTGAGATTCGTGTAGTGACAGCGGTTTATACTTTCAAATTTGAACATGATGGCAAGCATGTTAGGTGTACTTTTCCTAGGCATATGCTTGTCGAGCACATTAAGTGAAAAGTTATCTCTTTTCAATACATGTGAAAAAAATAATCTGTCGCCCCCGTCATGGGGTTACCTATACTCATGTGAATGGAGGTATTGGAGGACCACTTTCATCCGCTTGCGAGGATCAACTGATCAATTGCACATTGATTTGGAATTATTTCCAAACCTGAAGGTAAGAATTTTGTAAAAAAGACATAATCACGCTGGTTAGGTTATATATAAGTTTATTGTAACAAGAAAAAAGTGAGCATGGCCCACATACCCCCGCCATCCGCTATCCGTCCATTGAGAATTATAGATGTGAAGGTTACTATGTTTATAAAACAGCTTCAAGCATCATAATATTGTCCAAAATAATTTGAGGAACTGACTGTTGTTACAAAATTTCATTCACCCAGATGTAATATTTTTCAGGTAACTTAATATTTCCAATTAGAGCATCACGCCGGTAATTTACACCAAGTTCAATTCCAGATTCAAGGGCTTCATAACTCCGTAAAAAATAATATTTCTGAACTGGACTTTGAACTTGATGAAGAGTATCATCTGGACTATCTACATGTAAAATTTCATTCACCTAGATGTAATAGTTTCCGAGAAAACTTGTCCCAATTGGAGCATCAAAACTCTTTTGGTACAAAGTTCAATTTCGGATTCAAGGGCCATAACTCCGTAAAAAAATAATATTTCGGAACTGGTTTTCGAACTCGATGAAGAGTATCATCTGGACTACCTTCATATTCAATATCATTCACCTAGATGTAATAGTTTCCGAGAAAACTTGTCCCCATTGGAGCATCAAAACTCTTTTGGTACCAAGTTCAATTTCGGATTCAAGGGCCATAACTCCGTAAAAAATAATATTTCAGAATTGGTTTTTGAACTCGATAAATAGTATGGTCATGAGTACTCACAACCAACATTTCATTCACCTAGGTTGAACGGTATCTGAGAAAACTTGTCCCCATTGAACACAATAAAACTAAGTCCAAAAAGTGACGTTTCCATGGAAACGACAAAAAATATAAATCTCAGAAAAATCAAAAGAACATGGTTAACAACTGTACAAAGTTTGGTTGATGTACCTTCGACGGTTTTTGAGAAAATTGACCAGACGGACGGAATGACCGCTATATGTTTTAAACATATTTATTTCACAAAATATTGTATACATTGTGAATGGGATTGGCCAACAAGCTTAGAGCTTATGTGAAGGCCTCTCCCGAAAACATAATATAAATACATGTTTATTACATACAAAACTGAACCAATAAATATACATTTGTGACATGGTTAAAACAGGTATACCAGCAATATCACATAATACTCTGGTGTAAATCTAGACAACAAGGCATTTTTTAATTTCTTATTTGAATCTAGTACTTTCCGAGATAAAATCATGTACAGATTGTAAAATATATTGATTAATAGTTAGTGATCTTTCTTTGTTACCATAAAGGATTGATTGCAAGTCATATCCTTTTACATAGTAATATTTATTTTGTCGAACATTATCATATAATGGGCATGTAAAAAAGAAATGAACACAATCCTCAGAATAATAACCGCATGAACATGAAGCAGAGGTTGATATATGCCTGTTTAACTTGTCATAATTGAGGTCACTACATCCTAGACGCAGTCTGCAATGAATTATTTGAGTTGATCTTTGTCCAAAATTTGGGTCAAAATGATATTGTTTGCAGATAAAAAGGCAATTAATACCACTAAGTATTTGATTTTCAGATAGGGAGTTCCATTCTCTAACAACAGAGGGTAAGAAAGATGCCGAATGTCTAACAGTTTTACATGTAATAGTCTGGAGTGAGTTTGAATTTCTCAGATTGTAAGGATTTTTTTGCAGCGATATTATCTGGAACTAAGTCTGAAAGATAGGATGGAGATAATTTGTGATACATTTTATAGAACAAACACAATTTCTGTCTTCTACGTCTCTCACTAAGTGAGGTAAAATGTGTTTCTTGATATAACTTATAATGACTTGTACCTCTAACAGCTCCACATATGGATCTTAATGCATCGAGATGAAGATTTTCCAAAAGTTTTGCTTCATACATTGTACAGTTGTCCCATATATTTGAACAGTAATCAAAGATAGGAAGCATGTAAGATTTATATAATATTTCAAGGCTTTTTCTATTCAAACGGTATTTTAAACTTCTTAAACAGTTTATCATAGGTCCCACTCTTCCTATTATCTCGTTGATATGAGTAGACCACTGACAGTCTTGTTGAAGGACAAGTCCTAAATGTTTATGTGAAGGGACATCTTTGATAAGTACATTACTTAATTTTAGATCAGGTTTGTGACCAGGAGTACGTTTTCTACTAAATTGTACCGAAACGGTTTTATTTGGATTAAAATCTACCTGCCAAAGTTCAGCCCATTGAGAAATTCTTTGCAAATTATTATTTAATGTTAGAGCTGCGGTGTTGGGATCATCAATTACAATATATAATGACGTGTCATCAGCAAAGAGTCTGATATTGCAATCTATGTCATCAACAAGATCATTTATATAAATTAGGAAGAATAGTGGTCCCAGGACGGACCCCTGGGGTACTCCGGCTAATACCGTTTTTATTTCGGAAGTTTTACCTTCTATTACTACTCTTTGTTTTCTATTGTTTAAATAACTCTTTATCCATATAAGTAAATCGTTATGAATTCCATAGGATTTAACTTAGTTATCAGTCCTTCATGCCAAACTTTGTCGAAGGCCTTACTTATATCACAAAAACAGCTCTAATCTCTTTACCTTTATCGATTTCCTTGGATATAAAGTTATATAGATAAGTCAGTTGATTTACTGTTGAATCACCTGGTATGAATCCAGACTGCAGATTTGACAAAAGATCGTTGTCTCTAAAATAGTTGAAACATTATTTAAATATACATTTTTCAAATATTTTGGCTAGATTACTAGTTAGTGCTATCGGTCTGTAGTTTGTACAGTCATTTGTGCTACCTTTCTTGTGAATAGGGATAATAGAGGATTCTTTCCACTGATATGGAAATATTTTCTCCCTAAGTGAAGTATTAAACATGATTTCAAGCGGTTTATTTAAGCAATAGGCACACTTTTTTATTATTCTATTAGCAACACCGTCAGGACCGGTTGCTTTATTATTATCAACTGATAGTAATAAATCTAAAACTTCTTTAGGTGAAACGGTAATAGATGAAAGCGATTTCTGTGTTTTAAGGCTAACAGAGGGTGGACGGGAGGAAGGATCCCTTACTTGTGCTTGAGATATGAAGTAATTATTTAGTATATTTGCTATATCACTGTTATCATCATACAACTTGTTGTGATAAAGTAACGACGGAAAAGGGTTTTTACTTTTGGTTTTGTGTAAGTAGTTCTTCATTAATCGCCACCACGATTTGTTACCAACTGACGAGTTTATCCTATCATCTAATTGTTTTAGGTGATTATCTTTTGCAATACGGACAGCAGAAACAACATTATTTCTCATTTGCTTAAATTTCGACCAGTCTGAAAACAAATTCCTGCATTTAGCTTTCTTATGTAGTCGATTTCGTTTTCTTATAAGACGGCGAATTTTGTTATTTAGCCATGGTGGATCATCTGGTCTTACTGTTATTAACCTATTAGGAATATGTTTATTACAAACAGCCTTTAATGTACATGTTAATATGTCTACCATCTCATCTTGTGATTTCAAATGGAAAAGTGTTTCCCAATTTACGGAAGTTAGGGCATTTAATATAGCTTCGTTTTTTGCTTTATCATAGTCATATACAATTCGCTTGACGTTGACTTGTTTCTTTGAGAGAATCTTAATATGAACGAAGATTGGACAATGATCACTGCATATAGGATCTTAACACACCCGATTCATCAACATCATCACGAGCATTTACAAATATCAAATCAATCAGGGTTGAGGACGAGTGTGTTATTCTAGTGGGTTTCTTGATTATTTGTTCAAGATCATACATGGTTTCAAGGTATTCTATCTTATGTTTCATATTTCCTAAGGCATCAATATTGAAATCACCCGTTATGATTGTTTTCAAGTTTAGATCAACAGCATTACCAAATGATTGATCAATGAGATCCCAATAATGTTCGCCTGTATCTGCTCGATAAAAAACACCAATCAGATATCTATCGTTCTTAAGACCGACTTTTACCCATAATGCTTCAAGATTATTTATATCCAAATGGTCCATTGCCTCAACATAATTACTTTCCTTAACATAAATTGCCACTCCCCCACCCCTGCTTGGTCGATCTTTTCTGAACGGAGGATGAAAGCCTGGTAATAAAATTGTACTACTATCTATATCCTTATTTAACCAAGTGTCTGTTAAACAAATAACATCGATTCATATTCTGACAATTCAGCATAGATAATATCAATTTTTTCCCTAAGACCTCTTATATTAAGATGGACTATTTTAAGTTGCTGGTAAATAGGACCCGGGTTAGGGTGAACATCACCACAGCTAAGTAATATTAACATTAGCATGAGAGAAATACTACAGGAGTACACGCAAAGATAAGATAAAACTGATCTGCAAAGTAAACATTTGTTAAATGCCTTGCAGTGTAAAGACATAGTAAAAAGACCCACTGCCTGTCTATAGTTAGCTAAGTCAATCAACATCAAGATAGAATAATAAACACAGAAGACTAAGAGAGGCAAGTGGGCAATGAACGGCAATAATAATTTGTGATTGCTGGTATAAACATGTTTCAAGAAAGTCTGATGACAATCTGTTACTAATGAACTGGTACATGAAAACACTATTCATCAATGAACAAATCCATGTCAAAAACCAGAGTAATGGTAAAAGAAAGCTGGCCATGCTCATATCTGGAGGCATCGGAGAAATAAAAAGAAAAAATGGAATTACGGGGTAAATATGATGAATGTGGTTTCAATATGTTAAAGGTTTATCACCGTGTAAACTTTTAATTACGACAAGGGATCGGTAAAACAATCAGATAAGTCAATGTCAAAATGTGTTCAAGTGTCACGAATGTCTTGAATACCGAGGGTTTTGTATTGACAATCTTTACAAAAAACAAAAAAAAACAAAAATATTTAAAAAATAAATAAATATATAAAACGAATTAAAGAAAAAGAACCAACAGGAGAAACAAGAAAAAGCCCAACAATCAAACAAATCATTTTGTTTGAAATTAAAGGAGAAGGTTAGGTCTAACCATTGGAACGATAAGAAAAGAAAAACAAAAAATTCTAATACATATACTGTCTAACTGAAATAAGTAAAATGTAAGTGAAGAAGAAAAAAAAAAAAGATAGAAATAGAACCAACCAAGTAAATGCAATAATCACAACATGAAGATCAATCAACATCACCATTCAAAATGAGTGAAAAGAATGAGAATGTAAACACCATGAGCATGTAAATTTCATGCTTGATCTCTCAGCCAATGACAGTTTATGAGGTCACCTTTGACCCTTCTGAATGAACTCAATGTTCCATCGTTTAAGTAAAGATTGCAAAGTTCTTATTCACCACTTAGTACTATTGCCACTTTTAAATTATTCGCATTATAGTAGTTTTAATTTGCTTAAAATCGTAAGTTTTCCGGTATTGTCTGTGTTTATGAACAAAGGGATATCAGTTGGACGAGAGCGCCGGGCGCCGTATCTCGAACGTTGACTGGCTACAGGAAGGCACGTGCGTGAACACCATATTTGGTCATGTAGTACACATTTGTTGACATCGTGCCAGTTCAGATACACACAATGAAATTCAAAGAAGATTCTCAGGATCATTCATCAGTAGAGATACATTAAACACAGTCTGTAGATGTACTCTGAGATAGGTTAACCACTATCTTTATCTTGGTGGCCTTCAAGACGTCATCAAAATGACTTTGGTTGGCGATCTTTTTGAGGTCGCCGTTCTTCATTTTTACCAGCACAACACCACCAGTAACCCACGCGGACTCTATCTTCTTATCAAATACCAGTTGTCTAGTTTTCTTGGCCAACACAGCTCTCGTTTTGGTAAGATCTTCGTTGATGAAGATGCGTGAGGAGTTAAAGGGCCTAACATCCTTAAGCTTTCTCCTATTGGTCAAGATGCGTCGTCTGCTCGCGTTACTGACGAACATCACTATGATGGGGCGAGGGGAGGATTGCGGTGATGGGGGGTACTTTGGCACTCTGTGGCTTATGTCAATTTCATTGGGGGATAGATCGAGCCCAATTGATTTGGACATTTCAATTATCAACTTGTCTGTGTCTTCCCCTGCCGATTCCGGTATCCCCATTACCCTGATGTTATTACGGCGGGCATATTGCTCGGAGCGGTCTAGTTGATAGGTCAGAGATGTAATAGTTTCTTCTTGTTCCGAAACTTTATCTTTAAGGTAACTGATCTCTGGTCCTAAGATTTTCATCTGTTCGACTACAGGTGTTAACTCGTTTCTTATCATCGGACTGATAGCAGACGCTACCGCTTTGCCTATAGCCGTCACAATACTCTCATTTGTGAGAGCAATTAAAAGTTGATCAATAAATTGATTATGTGGGTCGACGATCAAATTGCTTTCCTTTATGGTTTCTAGCGGATCCATATCGCTGGTATTTAGAAATGATAAGTCACTTGAAGTGTTATCAGAAAGTTCGTTAGGGTTTCGGGGTCGCTTTAGATCAGTACAGTCTAAATCCGGAGATGTGAAAACTGAATCACGTTGCCGTTTAGCTGTGGAATTTGGAGTGCTCTCCATATGCAACCATGTATATTGCATAAAATATAGGTAGTAAGGATATCAGTCGGGCAAACAGTATCTCATGAGAAATGTTCAGCTTTGTCGACACCCCTCCAATCAATGAGAAAAATGTTGGGATATTTTAATCCATCAAATATCATGAAATTGTCAAATCATCTAGTCACTCACATTATAAATATCATTTCTTGAGTGTATAAGCTTACATTTGGTGAGTCCTTAATGATCTATAGGTGATCCACATCCATCATATTTGAAATTTTCAATCAGTCAGCGTCCCTGCGATTTTGAGCACGTCCGGCCATATTGAAGTCACGTGAGGACCGCTATATAACCCCGCTTACTTCGTAGCGGGGGTATAATAATGTATGTTATATAATTGAGAATTATCAACTTCACCAAAATTCAAAGTAATTAGTTTAAAATCAATCAGTTAAGTATAACGAAAAATACAACCATTCACAGTCGTGGTCATGATCGAAAACCACACAATGTAGCTTTTCCTTGCTGCAACAATTAAGTCAAATGTAATTTAGGAAACTTTAGTAAAGTAGATAGGAGGATAGATTTCTCTCTATGGTGTTCAATATAGATTTAATCAGTTATGAATATTGATTATGTCTATAGATTATCATCATCATTATTTTAATTTTTTTTAAAAACCCTCTCGCTTTCTGATAATGACATGTTTGAAATTTAAACTAATTATTTATTTATTTTTTGTGTAAATGTAAATGATGAAACGTGTGAAGGTAAGGTATATTAATATATAATATGATTTTATAACATAGTAATTTAATTTGTAATTTAAGGGATATATAATGAAATCAGAGTTAGATTATTCTTTACGTTATCATCTTTTAGTATGGTATTGAAAATGTACTGTATCTGTTAGTAAATAATGTTGTGAGCTTATAAGCTACAATGTATATTAGTTTGCTTTCAATCTGTTTAAAACGGAGATTTGTTCATTTACTTGTACTTCTTTGAAACATACATTCTTTCAGATTGTACTTTTAATTTCTAAAATTAATTACTTTCTAATACTTGATTATTTCTACAGCCAATCCTACAAGGTGTAGAAGTACCACAACGGTATCAACTGCTACCACTACTACGTTCACAACTACCACCACTTCGACGTCAACTGTGATTCAGACTACAATTACCACTACTTCGACGTCAACTGTGATTCCAACTACAACTACTAAACTCACGTGCAAAAGAAACGTCCCCACATCTTGAAAACAGTATAAAATGATATTGATATCGGAAGAAGTAGATTTTGAATGTATTTGGTAGCCACGTTTTGTAAATTAGTATTCACAATTTCATACATCAGAGTATGCAATTTTTATTTTTATATCTGTTGGGGTGCTCAAATCGTATTTTTTAAATATATTTGGTATTTAAGTTTAAAACATTGAAAAAGTAGAAATTTTATTAATTAAAGATATCCTCGACATAAATAAACTTCTTTGATTTAAATTTGTTGACGCGTCATTACTGGAAGACGTCATAAAACAAGCCAAAACTGCCTTTTTGACGCTTCTATCTCGTCTAGTTAAGGAGATTCCAAAACGACCATTTCTTAAAACTTGTGTTTCTCAGAGTTAAGATAAAAATAGGTATTAAGGTCAGTAGTGAAAGGAGTGTTGTTGTGAAGAGCTCGTTAACATTGAAAACCCCATACCGCAAAATGAGCTTATGCAAATGAGTATGCAAATGAGTCACGTAACACCCACCTCCTATGTCAATACATCTCGACGGCATCTATAGACTATGTCAATACTCCCTCGTCGAGTCTATTGTGTACATTCGTGAAAAGATTGTTACATCACATGTATGTGTTCATAATTAGCCTCCCATTGTTTATCGATACTCTTCCCGACTACAAAAGAGCTTATGCAAATAAACGTCAATACCTTTTAGTGAAATATCCATTTTCCTTCCGCAAAGTATTCTTCCACTGGCGAATCTATACAGCCGTGGAATTCGTAGAGATAATCCCGTTCTCTGTAAATATATGAATATTGTTTAGATCTTACGAATTGCTTGTTCTCGAAATTTAAGCGCATGCGTGTTAGGTATAATCATAAGTATAAAACGATCTTCTTTTACTTACCCTGTAAATCTTTCATAATCGGTCATATTCCAACCGACCACTTCGGGATAGGATTTTATGAGAATTGATCTCAATATCTCGTCTGTAAAATAGATATGACGTATATAGTCATTTTCCAACCGCCCATTACAATAAACGTCGAAGATCTCGTCAAGAGTATCCAAGCCGTTAACATCTCACCAAGACGCATGTTGTTAAGGCTGTAGACCAAATGGGATGCATGCCACAAGCACGAGGTGTTTTTGATACTAGCTGCGTTATAGGAATGCTGGAAGCGTGATATGTGATAAAAAAAATCAGTTCCATCCGATAGATGTGAGTGAGTGAGTGAGTGAGTTGGGGTTTAACGTCGCTTTCAAGAGTATTTCACTTATATCGCGGCTGCTAGTATTACGGCAGGGAGAAAGCCCGCAACGCCATGTGGCTATGCACTGCGGTGAAACCTGCGAGCAGCGGCTGGAACTAGCGAACCATGGGTGGTACTACCCTGAAATTCAGTGTAGCATTGCACCCAAACCTTACTGCGTGTAGAACAGTTCTCTACTGCAGACAAAGTTGCCGTGCCCCTGGCGGGATTCGAACCCCGGACCTCTTGATCCGAAGCCGAACGCGCTAACCACTGCACTATCCCGCCCCACCGATAGATGTGAACAGCAGATCCAAAGTAAAGCAAAGTGAAAGAACATAGAATCACGTACAGAGGTCTCCGGACTGAGAACAATGCACACTCGCGAAGTGGGAAGATAATTTTCAGTCGCCCCGCTATACCAAACCATACATAACAAACTATTTGATAAACATTCGTTCTAGTATTTCAAACTAACCATGTCAAACGGTTTGCTTTCGCCTGATTTTCACACCAAAGTAAGATAATTCGTATCTCTCACGTTCTCTCTCCCTCCCTCTCTCTCTCTCTCTCTCTCTCTCTGCATACAAATGCGCGTATTTTTGAACGATTTGAAACGACATCAAACAGTTTAGTCAATTAGGTATATTACAAAAAAGAAGGGATCGCTTGTCTGCCTTCCTGATACCGTGTGTGTTGAAAGCAGGATGGAAAATATTCAGCTGAAATTACAATTATATTTAGATTTCCTGAGACAATCGAGGATTAAATTACTAGAATCCCGGAAAGGAGATAGGATTAAGAAGATATCCCAAGAGCTCCTAGATGCGGCGAACAAACAGCTCCCCAGAGTACTATTGAAACGACTAGGAAAGAAAAAATATCAGAGTACAAAGTAAATCTGCTATATACAAGGTTAACGCAAGGTTTTTAAATTGTATATCTTTACATATCTATATCTGTGTATATTCAAAATCACGGTCAGATAAATTAGTGTTGACCTGTCCGATGACACGTATTGATAACACAATCAGTCATCGGGGTAACATCATCAATCTATCCCAACCTCCTCACGAGACTGACAAAGAAGAGAACACACTTACAGAAGCCATTCAATAACCATTAACAATGTTGCTTCTGATAACGTTATTTTGGATTGGGGGGATGGTGTTGTGTGGGGATGAGGATGGTATTCCTCGTTGTTACGAGGACAGCGGGGAGCTCATCTGCTTCTCGAGACCTGATCGACTCTATGCCCCACCCGTCGATCGTCAGGGTCACGGCTCATGACTGGGACACTGGCTTCGTTATTGACCGTGAGTCATTCCCGAACCTGAGGATGCTGGTCCTGAGACACAGCAGCGTAAAGTGCGATGAGATCGTACGCCCATCTATGATCAAGATTGTCATTGATGGAGAAGAGTGTCCTCAGGCTAAGGTAAGCATTCGCACTGCTAATTTTGGTTTTCCTTTAATGACGGTTGGTCTTCGTTACCGAGCTCTTAATGAGTTATGTGAGGTGAGGTGAGGTGAGTTGGGGTTTAACGCCGCTTTCAAGAGTATTTCACTTATATCGCGGCTGCTAGTATTATGGCAGGGAGAAAGCCCGCCATGTGGCTATGCATTGCGTTGAAACCTGCGAGCATCGGCTGGAACTAGCGAACCATGGGTGGTACTGCACTGAAATTCAGTGTAGCATGAGTTATGTGAAAGATAGCGCGAAGAGATAGCGAGCAATTGTGATGCGTGATAGGATATGTGTTCTATTCATTAATTAAAGGTTTCTGATATCCGATAACTTGGCAAGTATTTAATTCTTTCGGACTCAATTTGGAGTCATGAAAAAACACAAATATTCTAAAAGAATGTTGTTCAATTTTCTCGTTATAACGTTATAAAAATAACTGATATTCTAGTTATTTTATTTAATTCTTATTGACACAACAAACCACTAGCACGACGACGACGACGACCACTCCCTCCATCAACAGCTCTCCTCAGACCACGACGACTAGTACTATCCGAGCTGAGGATACGACGTCCGCCTCCTAGACAACTACTTCGTCTACTACTACTAGGATGGAAGTAAGGCCTACCCCTAGCATGACGAGTGAGTTATTACACCTAGTTTCATCTTTTTAATGAAAGTTATAAAGAGTGAGTGAGTGAGTTAGGGTTTAACGCCGCTTTCAAGAGTATTTCACTTATATCGCGGCTGCTAGTATTATGGCAGGGAGAAAGCCCGCAATGCCATGTGGTTATGCATTGCGGTGAAACCTGCGAGCAACGGCTGGAACTAGCGAACCATGGGTGGTACTACACTGAAATTCAGTGAAGCATTGCACCCAAACCTGACTGCGTGTAGAACAGTTCTCTACTGCAGACAAAGTTGCCGTGCCCCTGGCGGGATTCGAACCCCGGACCTCTTGATCCGAAGCCGAACACGCTAACCACTGCGCTATCCCGCCCCAAATTATAAAGATTTTAATTTCCGATTGTCAGACTTCAATTCTTTATTAATATATTTTATTTCATTCCTAGTTTCAATCGAGATCAACAAGGGTTCCACTTCATCCTCGAGACCACTGGACGTGCCTTCCATTGGAGGTGTGTACATATATCAAATTCAAACTCAATTCTTTGTTGTACTAACCTCTGTGTCTTACTCATATGTTGTATAACAATTACTATCATCACCGATCATTCTTTTTTACTAACCTTTGTCTTACACTTGATCACTATAACAGTTGCGTTTGATTTCAGTTGATACTACTAACATTAATGAAGGAACAGAGTTGACGGACGTCAGTGAGACTAGTACTCCTACTCCTGCTACTACTACTACTACTACTACTACTGTATTTGAATCAACATCAACATCCTTGTTAATGTATAAATCTACTTCAACTAACACCTCGTCTATGATACCATGTAAGATTATCTCTAATGTTTCTAAGTGTATGCACGATGAGTTTAATCAGGTTATAACGAAGAATATTAATCCCTTTAACATTATCTTGTGTGTTATAATTCTCTTAATCTTGTTATTCATAATCCTTGTGTTCTATCGGATTATCGTATCCATGCGTAGACAATTACTTTGTGTTCATATGCAACTCAGTCTTCCTCCAAAGAACGCTGTAGTACCGCCTTCCCGTTTTCAATATAATAGAATTAATAGTCATGACACCGAAATTGAATTAGAGACCATGAATCATAATTATGTAGAGGTCGACTTTGGGAACAAATAATTGATGTATATACATGTATGCATTCGGCTCACACACACGTTTGGATATCCTTTCCAGCCGGTGGGGTTGTTGGTATAACCCTTGCCGTGACCTTGGTGACGATGCTGATAGTATTCGGCTGCATGTTCTGGGTCCGTCGTGGCAGGATGTGATGTCAGACACAGCTCAGAGCCGAACGCACTAGCAGAAACCTCGCTCGATGTGAACTGTTTGATGACACAAGTAGTGATCAGCGAGATATTTTTACTATAGCGATCGGTGGAAGAGAGGAAATACAGTTATTTACTGCTTCCTCCTTCAAATCCAATACTAAACTAGATCAATTACATTTGTTTGTTTCTGATTATCAGAACTGTTCCGCGAGGTTCTCCTCATTCTGACAAGGTTCCTCTTGTTCTACTTGAGAACCTACATTGCCCGTGCTCTCTTACAATATCTGCTTCCCGACCCTGCTGCTGCTGCTCACCAACACCCTGCTGCTCCTGTAATTCGTCACTTGCCTCCTTTCCCCCCAGCCGTATTAGCTCAACACCCCGAGCCTCTCTCGGCGCCTGCCTAGCCCTTAATTAACCCCGTTCTTCCCCCGGTTGATAACGGTCAGCGTCCCCCCATAGCTCCCCGCCGAGATCCCGCCGGTATGCACCAACGAGCAGCTAGGAGAGCACCTCCATCTTTGAATTATCAAACCTAACACATGGGAGGGGAAAAGCCGAACAAGTGTTCTCTTTTTTGCATTTATTCTTTACTTGACGAATCTATTGTATATCGTTTTCCAATTGTTCAACATTGGATGGATTGTATACGGCGAGTTTCATCTCTCTTCTGTTTGACATAGTCTGTTTGAATAGTAGCTTGCGACCTTAGCAAAAAACCCATTATGTGTAGGTTTTGGGTTAACAGATATTTGTAATTATATATTTCTTTTCCACGAATGCTCATTGCTCGCTGGTCTGGTCCTCTTGTACCCCCTGTGTCAATACCTCGTTGACACATGGATTATACTTAACCCCGCGTTCGTGATTTCATTTGGCGCCTCGCAAGCTCTTTTCGCGGTGGGTATGGTTATAGTAACGATAATTCGAATCTGATAACCACCTCATACAATAGACGGGTGGAAAGTAAACACATCGCATCTGATACGATGACTGAATCGCATAGCACTCTTCCAGCCAGCCTGTCACCGAGGATTCAATATGAAACACACAGCCCATCCATACATCCATAACACCCCAAAACCAAGTACAACATGCAACTCAACAACTCCATAGACGATTTGGAAATATTTTACCTATACTGCAACAGGTGGTTGCAAAACGACTACATTAGGTACATATATTTCAACGATGGAATACTAAGAGGTACCTTAATTAGGTACTATCCTGAAGTGATCGCTTGGAATATTACCGAATACGATAGATTTACGGGGTAAGTAACATTTTTTATTTTATTATTATTATTTTTAAAATAATTTCTTTTTTTCTTTTTTTCTTTAAACTTTTCACAGGTATCAATCACACAAATACATTCACGGGGTAAGTAACATAGTTAATAATATAATAATGACTATAATACCTTAAAGGTTAAAACGAACAAGCAAATCGAAAACAAACATGTGCTAAAGATTATTCATATATTTCAGAGAGAGAGATTACATTTACGAACTCCACGGAAGACTAGATTCTCGGGTGGAGGAATATCGATCGGAAGGAAAGTGGATATTCCATCAATAATAAAAGGTAGGCCGATCACGATATATTAAAATTATCGTGTGATGACATATATACTTAGGAAATAAAAACGTGTTCGTGGGGTTTCGAAATACTGTACTGATATATATTGACATATGGGATTATAAATATTCTTCGCCGCCGAGAGATATTGACATATGGAATTAAACTTAATCCTTCTTACGTGACACTCATTTGCATACGCTCATTTTCGGGTAAGGTAAAGGTAAGGTTATGTCGCTCTTCAAAACGCCACCCATATCACTACTAACATAGTATCATTCACAATGAAAGAATCGGTGAACTAATCTTTAATTGTGTACTTGAATCAAAATATATTGATGAACTGGAGGGTAAATGAGTGAGTGAGTTATTGTTTAACGCCGCTTCGGCAGTATTGCAGCCATTAGCGGCGAGATATTTAATTTATTAGCCTAATTTAAAAAAGAAAATTGCTATTGAAAAACAGAACACGACACGAAGGCCGTAAAAACATCAGCGTATTATCACAAGTTGAATAAAAGCTGATAATGAAAAGTTAAAATTTACAATTTGTCAATAAGGTGTATAGCCTTCAAAAAATCTAAAACACGATGCTCACCGAAATGAGTAAAAACTTGATTGATTGAAATAGAAGGATAAAAAGTTTCCCTGATATGTGCAGTGTCCCAACACTCACAGAGAATGTGTTTGATTGTGAGAGGGCACTGACAGGGTATACATACCGGGGGATCTTCCCCCTTTAAAAGATATGAGTGTGTAAGATGAGAGTGTCCAATACGACATCGTCGTAGGACACAAGCTTCCTGCCGGGTAAAAAACTGGAGGGTAAAGTGCATGAGCTGTGTCAGACAGGTTGTTATGGTTGTCAAATAGATTACCCATCCCAGATCCAACATGATTGCTTGATGATGGATGATGAACAATGGGTGAATTTGCATTTTGATGAGGCATTGACGAAAATGCCACATCGGATTATTCTTGAGAGAGCGAGTGAGTGAGTGAGTGAATTATTGTTTTACGCCGCTTCGGCAGTATTGCAGCCATTAGCGGTGACAGTAGCTATGAAGATATTGAGTATCTTAATAGAAACTTCTTTACCTCAGCTCGAAAAACTGATCTGAGAATCACTCTTCTTCATAAAATGAAGGAAATGTAAGACTTTGGAAGAAAGCAAATATATAAACAATTTATATGTTGATATGGTTATTATGTAGATTGGTATAAGTATATACATACGTTTGCATTTGTCAACAATATACTATTGAGTATAGAGGAATAACCACTATCAAATCATGATTGTCATGTTGATTGTATTTTGTATATAATTTCCATGTGTTGAAATTAGTTGTATTGGTTTTGATTTGCAAGGAACATGTTCATTTTGCTTATTGTAAAATAGTTATGAAAAATCAATCTCAACCTAGAAATATGTGCATGTGACGCACTGTGATGTCCCCCGCTCCAACTTTCAATCCAACCCTTATTTTTCACTTATGCTAAGCAATAAGTTCAATACTGCATTAATAACAAGAAATACAAAATTCAGAATAGCCAAAGTAGCAAAAGGCACCACTCTATCACTAGGTCTAAGCAGATACAAAGTTTGGTGAAAAAATATTGAACGGTTTTGGAGATGGAGGCCGGGAAAGGTTCCAACCATCAATATGCACTAAGTTCAAATTGTTTCCATGAAAACCAGAAGAAAAAAAAAATTCAGAATAACCAAAATAGCAAAAGGCACCACTCCACCACTAGGTCTAACCACATACCAAGTTTCGTAAAGAAAAACTAGATTGATTTTGAAATAGAGGCCGGAAAAGGTCCCTACCCCAAATTTGCACTAAGTTCAAATTGTTTCCATGGAAACCAGAAAAAAAAAATTCAGAATAACCAAAATAGCAAAAGGCACCACTCCACCACTAGGTCTAACCACATACCAAGTTTCGTGAAAAAATATTGAACGGTTTTTCATATATGGCCCGGAAAAGAAAGCCTTTCGGAATGACTGAATGACGGACGGAGGCGAAAACATTATGAGTCCCGAAAAATTTTGCGGGGGACATAATAAACATCTACTTTCTATTCTCCAGTGTATGTTATTCCTTTTGTTGAATATAACACCTTGACAATGTTGATTACACAATGAGTGCCTACTTGGAGATCCGGAGTGCAGCTGTCAAAAGGTCCAATCATGAAACGCTTATATAAACATGTGACAAACAGCTAAAGGATTGACCAATTAATTCAAACCATCAAATTCAAAACTATTACCACAAGCACATATCCAATCAAGTATCATTTGTAGGAAACACGTGATAAACAAGCTACATATTAACCAATCAATGTAAAACGCATTTCAAGCTCAACCTACTGATCAAACTTTTCAAATGAGTTAAAGTTTTCTAATTTTATCAGGAAAAGTAAATAAAGATTCCTTACATAAGAAAGGTAGTCGGAATCGGTTGTTTTTAAGCTTTTCTGTCTACGTCTACACATCGAAAAGTAATGAATATTATTTTAGATTTCATTGAATTGGGGAGGTATGAAGTTAAAATAGAGGATGGTACTAAGAAAATTACACTGGATCGGACAGCATCGTCAGCATTGAAGGAAATCATACTCAAAGACATCAAGGAATTTAATATCTTTGATAAACTGGTCAAGGAAAATGTCCTGAAGGCGGAGCTTTGTGGCATGAACTATTTTATCAAAGGCAACGTAACTTTTGTATTAGACAGAGTAAAAAAACTCTCACTATAGAGGAAACAGGTACGAACATACGTCTGTGCTTAACAGTTGCAGATATGAAATATTTTTTGGAGAAATTAACATTCGGTGATGCACGGACCAGTAGTGAGATATTTCAACTCACCTACCAACATCCTTAAGGTAAGTAAAGAAATATTGAATGGGTTAAGAATGTACTGATAATGGTTATATAAAACGATCCAATGTCTATAAATTAATGAATGGAATACAGCTTTATTCATATTCATAGCTATTGTGAGGGACGATAGTCAGTCAGCTCGAAATGAAGCCGGGGTCCGAGAGACGGATCCCATTGTGTGCGAGCTCTATTCAATTCTATTTCAATGGGGATGGGGGGCCCCCCCTCTCCATTCAACACGGCTATATCAATGGACAGGACAGGTCTATTGAGTACGGTCTTCCATTCAAACCCTGTCTCTATTCAAATCCCGTCTTTATCTTTTTATTCAAAAGTTCCTTTCGATGCTGAGTACGCAATGGGCTATTCAATATAGTGAGTGAGTGAGTTGAGGTTTAACGCCGCTTTCAAGAGTATTTCACTTATATCGCGGCTGCTAGTATTATGGCAGGGAGGAAGCCGGCAACGCCATGTGGCTATGCACTGCGGTGAAACCTGCGAGCAGCGGCTGGAACTAGCGAACCATGGGTGGTACTACTCGAAAATTCAGTGTAGCATTGCACCCAAAACCTTACTGCGTGTAGAACAGATATCTACTGCAAAGTTGCCATGCCCCTGGTGGGATTCGAACCCCGGACTTCTTTATCCGAAACCGAACGCGCTAACCCGCCCCCAGGTTGTCTAGAATCTCTTGCTCAGTGGAGTCCACGAGACATCGATCCTTGTCGATTGATGATGGCTTTGCAGCTGCTCAGTGACGTGTGTGGTGAGATTTTTCATCCAACGCAAGAAATGTTTACTCCTTGCCGAAACTGAATAAGGAAAATAGCGTCATGGGCTCTGTAGCTCATCAGGATTTCATTGATTTATTATCTAAGGTTGAATGTCTAAGTTATCTAAATAATACATTGTTAACAAGCAAAAAAAAGAGATTTGTTGGATCATTGCCTCTGTGACCCACATTTGAAGTCACAGGGTCACCAATCGTACAATTACAATTTTACCTTTCTAGAGCTTTACATACTTGAGATAAAGATGAATAATGATTGGGGTCACAGGGTCACAAAATCTACAATTTTGAATCCCTATTAGCCAAGGGGTCTGCATACAACTTTTCTGTTCTCTAGACCTTTTGGAACGGGAAAAGAAGATGAAAATAGGTTTTTAAGGATGTGACCCCTGTGACTCCACTTTATAATTTAGAATCCCCAGTGGCCAAGCAGTCTGCACATACAATTTCAGCTCTGTGGAGTCATTGGTTCTGGAGAAGAAGCCGAAAAAGTGAAAAGTTTACGGACGGATGGACGGCCGGACGACGGACATTATGCCATGCCATAAGCCCATCGGGCCTTTCAGGCCTGATGAGCTAAAAAAAAGTTAAAAGTTTGAATAGAACACGTAGTTGTCACTAAGGTGACATGATCCCCCGCCGCACCTTAACACTTCAAAATGTAAAAATAATGTCAAGATCAGCAAAACGACTTGGCCCTGAATTTTCTCTATAAGAACCACTGGTGTCAGATAACGATGAGAGTTGAGTTGAGTTGAGTTGGGTTTAACGCCGCTTTCAAGAGTATTTCACTTATATCGCGGCTGCTAGTATTACGGCAGGGAGAAAGCCCGCAACGCCATGTGGCTATGCATTGCGGTGAAACCTGCGAGCAACGGCTGGAACTAGCGAACCATGGGTGGTACTGCACTGAAATTCAGTGTAGCATTGCACCCAAACCTGACTGCGTGTAGAACAGTTCTCTACTGCAGAAAAAAGTTGCCGTGCCCCTGGCGGGATTCGAACCCCGGACCTCTTGATCCGAAGCCGAAAGGCTAATCACTGCGCTATCCCGCCCCATAACGATGAGAATCCAATAAACACTTATTGTGCTATTGATGCTCCTGACAAGCTTAACATGTCGAAAAGTTAAAAATTACACTGTGACCTTGAGAAAAATAGAGCCATGGGCTCTGTAGATCATCATGATTTATCTACAATTGAGAATCCGCATTGGCTAAGGAGTCTGCACACAACTTTTCAGCTCTCTAGACCTTTTGGAATTGGAGAAGAAGATGAAAATAGGTATTTAAGGATGTGACCCCTGTGACCCCCGTTTTGGTCATACAATCTACAATTTATTATCCCCATTGGCCAAGGAGTCTGCACACAAAATTTCAGCTCCCTAGACCAAGTGGTTTTGGAGAAGAAGATAAAATGTGAAAAGTTTACAGACGAACGGACATACGGATGGACGGACGGACGCCGGGCCGCATGCCATGCCATAAGCCCATCGGGCCTTTCAGGCCAGATGAGCTAGAAATGTCACGGTCAACAAAATGAATGAATGAATAATCTTTCAAATAGTACATGAAGGTACTAATCTCAGCTATGTAAGGCCAGTTCTTTAATCTAACCTACTAATCTCAGCTATGTAGGGCCAGTTCCCCCTTTCACAAAGCATTAAGGTGATCGTAAGTCACTAAGGTAACCTTCGTGCAATGTTAAAGCATGGGAGTTAAGGTTAACCTTAGTAAATGTTGCTTTGTGAAATGAGGCCCAGTTCTTTAATGTAACCTACTTATCTCAGCTATGTAGGTCAGTTCTTTAATGTTACCTAGTGAGTGAATTATTGCTTAACGCCGCTTCGTCAGTATTGCAGCCATTAGCTGCGATTAATGTTACCTAGTAATCTCAGCTATGTAGGTCAATTCTTTAATGTTACCTACTAATCTCAGCTATGTAGGGCCAGTTCTTTAATGTAACCTACTAATCTCAGCTATGTAGGGTCAGTTCTTTAATGTAAGGTAGTACCGCAAGATGAATATTTCTTGAATGACAAACTTCGTGCCTAGGAATATAATTTTTCAGCAAAGTCTGAGATTGAGATCGCTAATATTCTTTTGTAAAACCCTTCTGCAGATCTGCGACAGACAACAACCAAGTATCCTAACATCGTCATTCAGTAAACCATGAGTTCTAGTGGAGTTAAGGGAGTAACCTTCCACGTTTCTAAAAATGTTCAATTGACTGTTTAACTGTTTCAGAACACTGGGACGGTCTACGCTTTTATCAACAAGCGCAGAAAGGGGAAGGATAGTCAGAGCATAGGGCTATGCTCCGAGTCTTTGAGGAAACTCCTCTCCAAGCAGGAAGAACTCTTGGAGGCGCTAGAGGACATACAGATGTGGAGAGAGATGTCGACAGACTATTGAAGGAGAGGAGACAAGCCGCGGTGAAGTCGGAGACGGCACATTCTCGGCAACTCGCGTCTATCCCATTCGGACCATCTACACACTGTATGTACTACTTGTAAGTATTTTTTTATTATTAAAAAGCGAGTTTACATAGTTCACAACACAGTATTATAAAATAGATGATGAATGTTTTATCTCTTATTTCTTTGTATCTTAACTTCAATGCGGATCACTTCAGAAATATCAATGTCCTTTATTATTTTATTACCAAGTATCATACTTTATTTCAGGGACTTTAGAGCATCGAGCATCCACGGACAGTCGTGTGGCGACACCCAGACGTTCACAGCGGTCCGCTCCCTGGTGTCTGTATCCCTCCCAGTCGTCCAACATTGCCTCAATTCGTTAACCCGGACATATACACCGCCGAGAGCTACTGGGACTACCCGGAGGAAGAGTATTACTGGAGGAAGAATAATAAAACAGACACACGTGGAAAATGCATAGACCACCATCCCTGCAATTCTTCAACCCTGACATTTACACCGCCGAGACCTTCTGGGACTCCCCGGTGGCTCTGAAGACATCTATGGAGGAAGAGGATTACTGGGGGAAGAATGATGTAGAACATAAGTATAAAATATGATATCCTAACTGTATATGCAAAAGGTTGAATACCTTATACGTAAATATGTTATAAAAAGTTATGTTATATCACAATCATTTTAAAAATAGACATAGCTACTCTTTACATTCGGTTACAGGTGTAGGATAGCGAATACGTTCTTGTTAATCATTTATGCGTTGTTTTGTTTCACAGTATGGATCAATTACTTAACAAGTTGTGTTAAACCGATTGTTCATTCGGTTTAACTCGTGGAATATAGGGATTTATTAATTTGCCACCATTGACAAGTTATTTGTTTGATTTACAGTTCATTGCGGGAATACGAAAAGTGAAGAGGGAGCATCATTGACTCAGGAAAGTGGTTTTGAAAAAGCAGGACACTTGGAACCTCAAAACAATCGTTCTCACTAAACGACCATGGTACAAAGCAAGGTTCGTTGAGTTGTCAAACTCATGGTACGTGGACGTACACGGATAAAGAGAATGGGGTATTTTCCCCCTTAATAATTATTTCAATTCTTTGAAAGCTATTGAAGAGGGGTTGAGGTGAGGTGAGTTAGGGTTTAACGCCGCTTTCAAGAGTATTTAACTTATATCGCGGCTGCTAGTATTACGGCAGGGAGAAAGCCCGCAACTGGAACTAGCGAACCATGGGTGGTACTGCACTGAAATACAGTGTAGCATTGCACCCAAACCTTTACTGTGTGTAGAACAGTTCTCTACTGCAGACAAAGTTGCTGTGCCCCCGGGATTCGAACCCCGGACCTCTTGATCCGAAGCCGAACGCACTAACCACTGAGCTATCCCGCCCCCTTTACTAATTGAAATAGCAGGATAAAACGTTTCTCTGTTGTATACAGTGTCCCAACACTCACATACAATTGTTTTGTGTTGGAGAAGACACTGGCAGGGTATACATACCGGGGGATATTTCCCCTTTAAGAGATGATGAAGGGTTATATATACGAGTGTCCAATATGCCATCGTCATAGGAGCGAGTTATTGTTTAACGCTATTTGAGCAATATTGCAGCCATTAGCGACTCGTCATAGGACAAACGCTTCCTGCCGGGTAAAAGAGGAGAGAGATTGAGCGAGGTTAAATTATGTAAAGTTTGTAATGCTGTTGTTGGTCTCATTGGGAGTTCAAACATTTAATATTTAGTGTTCACTTATATCGCGGCTTCTGGTATTGTTGCAGGAAGAAAACCCGCAACACCATTGTGGCTACGCAAAGCGGTGAAACCCACGAGCATCTGCTGAAACTAGCCGGTGAGCGAGTTATTGTTTAACGACGCTTCGCTTCAAGTCCATTAGCGGCGATGGAACTAGCGAACCATTGATGGTACTTCGAAGTGTAAGCCTTTTTACTACCAATTTTGTATCTGTTATACCAATGAGTGAGTGAGTGAGTGAGTTGGTTTAACGCCGCTTTCAAGAGTATTTCACCCACACTTGACTGCGTGTAGAATGTTCTCTACCGAGAACAGTTCTCCGATGGCGGGATTCGAACCCCGGACCTCTTGATCCGAAGCCGAACGCGCTAACCACTGCACTATACCGCCCCTCATGAAGGCCGTAAAATGAGGTGAGGTGAGTTGGTGTTTAACGCCGCTTTCAAGAGTATTTCACTTATATCGCAGCTGCTAGTATTATGGCAGGGAGAAAGCCCACAACGCCATGTGGCTATGTATTGCTGTGAAACCTTCCAGCATCGGCTGGAACTAGCGAACCATGGGTGGTACTACGCTGACATTCAGTGTAGCATTGCACCCAAACCTTACTGCGTTTAGAACAGTTCTCTACAGACAAAGTTGCCGTTCCCTTGGCGATATTCGAACTCCGGACCTCTTGATCCGAAGCCGAACGCGCTAACCACTGCGCTACCCCGCCCCCTGAACTTTGCCGAATGCTGACGATAAAACTGTTGCGGTTTATACATTATATCAAGTCGACAATCAGAAACTGTATGCATCGCTCTAAGCGCGCTGAGTTAAACCTCCGTGTCCGTGTCACTCCCCGAGAAGTACACTTTACTGCGTTCTTCTGTTTATGCAAATGTCTCCACATGAAAGGACTTCAAGGAGTCTTTTTTTCTGGTATATTTACATTGGCGAAGGCGGGGTTGAAACAAGATTTCTTACAATAAGCGGAGCATAGGTTTTCCGCGAAGCACGGTGCGTTTTGGACACTGCGCTATAGGCACGGGAACATTTATACTCGTTACTTGAAATCTGGGATTTATTTTTAAAATGTTCCATTATTTGGGTTTGTCTTTGTTCAAGCATAATTTAATATAGCAAGGCACATGAGAGAGAACCAACGCTGCCCAGCTTAATTTTCAATAAGATATATAAAAACAAGTAAGTCGCATTGCAACAATACTTAGTTAAGCTGAGTTGTGTTTAAGTGAATGCGTGAATGATTGTTTAAAGGTACATCCATTGTGTTGTTGGGGATCATATATTCCAAAATCTACCATTTTGATGACAGTCGACTCAATATATTGACGATGTGAAGATAAAAGTAGTGATTCCTGATCGAAAACCGGACAATCCATCGCGATTGACGCGCGCCAACGAGTCAAACGTAAAATTGAATCTTATTTATAACAGACAACATGACAAATTTGGTGTGATAATGTTTAATAGGTCATATAACACTGTGTATGTAAATGGGACATGCAGTTTTGGTTTCTTAACATGCATAATGATGTTACTCGATTTTAATTGGAAACTAGTAATTATCAAATATGTGTCGATTGGGGATAAATATTCAAGCTTGGGGGAACTTATGTGTACTATAAATGGCGCATTTGGTGTGTTTGAATGTATTAAAGCCAAATACGATTTTATGCAACACTAATGTCTATGCTACTGCCGAAGCGGTGTTAAACAATAACTTACTCACTTACTCTTTACTGCCATTTAGGCATGAGGCGTTTATTTATGAATGATGATCAAATATCAGATGGCAGACCTCAATATTGCTCTCTTTCTCTATATAGATACACGTATCTAAAATAACACAATTTTTTAACACCAACTAACACTCATTTTAGTACTCTGTCAAAATTACTATTTTATCAGGAAGCGATTTAGCGCAGTGGCTTGATTCTTTTTTTATTTAAGAGGTCCACGGTTCGAATTTCACCAGGGTCTGCCGTAAAAAAGGTTATATACATGATCTAAACATGCTACACTATTTCAGGTCATGCCAATTTCCACTAATGTGTGCTCATGTTGGTTCCGACATACCTGGTCTAACACAAGCTGATAAACATGTTGCAAGAAGGTGACTTTCAGTACAACTGAGGGTTGAACAGCGCAGTAAGTAGTGCGTTCGGCGTCGGATCAAGAGGTCCGAGGTTTGAATCCTTCCAGAGGTTCGGCAGGTGCCTGCTATAGAGACATGTTCTTAATGCAGTAAGTGTTGTTGTCTAGATCCAGCAAAAGCTCGCAGTTTCCACCACAATACAAAGCTACCAATAAACACAATCAATTCGGTAAATACACTTGAAAACGGCGATTTACTCCAACTCACCTCACCTAACCGCAAACACCTATTATTTACTGACTGCGACAACGATGTTCATGTAAGATGATGATGAAACATGAACACCTCGGTCTAACGGCCTCTGTGCTCATGATTCACGTGCGCGAGGGATCAGATCCCTCGCGCACGTGAATCAAGATCCCTCGCGCACGTGAATCCTGAGCACCGAGGCCGTTAGACCGAGGTGTTCATGTTTCACGTGCGCGATGGTTCATCTTACTTGAACCCGAGGTTGAGGTTGGTTATAATTTACAGACTGGCTCAACCTTACATCAAACCTAATACATAATGAAACCACGTTTACTGTAAATTTCAGGTTTCCCTTGTTAGGAAAACGGTGTCAGGCTGCTAACACAGTCCTGAGCGGGTTATGCACGTGCAACACGCTGAAATGTATAAGACAATACAATAGATAGAATGGCCAGTGTCAATATCGTCAGTTTACACAAAATACAACACACTTGTCTACTGTTTTTACTCAACAACTTAATTTTTTAATCTAAGCAATATACACAACACAAAAAAAAACAATGTTCATTTGGTAGTGAAACTGTCTCATTTCATCTGGTTACTTGATCAGAAACCATAAGGTTATAGGTTCGATCACACAGTTCGTAAAAAAGTATTTGCGACGTGCCTGTGTCGAGAACTGCTATTTTATTAATTATATTCACTTAGTTACAATTGTAATATAACATACATTTACAAATAAAAAGTATACTCATATAAGTTCTTCACGGCTTTAGCAGGTGTTCATTACGAACACCCGGTATGCGTGATAAACAACTATGTACGTGTATTTCAACAGACATCATGATAGGAAATGATATAATCTACACTGACATGGTGTACTCTTCTAATACAATGTTATAAGTCCGTAAAATTCATTTAAAATAATCTAGTTTTTCAATTAATAATGATTGTATTTCCAGTACTGAAAATCCGTCGTCCATCCGTCCGTAAACTTTTCACTTTTTCGACTTCTTCTCCAGAACCAATGACTTCACAGAGCTGAAATTTTATGTGAAGATTTTTTGGCCAATGGGGATTCTACTTTGTAGTTGTCGTGACCCCATGTCCCAAAATGGGGTCACAGGGGTCACAACCTTAAAAACCTATTTTCATCTTCTCCAGTTCCAAAAGGTCTAGAGAGCTGAAAAGTTGTGTGCAGACTCCTTGACCAATGAGGATTCTAAATTGTAGATTGTGTGACCCCAATCTAGGTCACGGGTCATGACCCAAAAACCTATTTTCATCTTTATCTCAAGTATGTAACGCTCTGGAAAGGTGAACTATTTTGTAGAGAAATCCTTGGTCAAAGGTGATTCTTAATTGTAGGATTGTCACCCTGTGACTCCAAATGTGGGTCACAAGGGTCATGATCTAAAAACCTATTTTTGCTTGTTAACAATGTATTACTTGAGATAACTTAGATATTCAACCTTAGATAATAAATCAATGAAATAATGATGAGCTACAGAGCTCATGGCTCTATGTTTGTGTAACTTAACAAGTATACAAATTTATAAAGGTTTGGAATAGTTTTTAATATACAACTTCCTCAGTGAATTATAAATAGGGCAAATTAAAACGAAATGATATTCATCTTCAATTTGATTATTATAACAAAGTCTGCATATTCGATTTTTTCTTTGGACTGATTTGAATCTTCCACTTTCGATATATACATCATGTGATGAACATCTTATTCTACTTAACGCTATCCTAAACTTTTTACATTTAAACATGAAAGATAAATTTCTGATTCTAGAGTACATTTAAACATCATATAATACAGACACTTGCTAGAAAGGGATATGTTTACAGTCAATATAGTCTCATGTTAAGAAGTCAAACCAATTAAAATGATTTTATTGTATATTTTAAATTTCTAATTTGTAATCAAAGTGTTGAAATGTCACACAGCTTTCAAACACAAATGGGCATATTTTGTAAACCTACAATGTGCATGGTTTCTTATGTTCTATGTTTCGTGATATGGACCTATATTTTGTCTTACATGGTTGGAAATATAAATATGAAATAATTCAAGTTTATAATATTTGAATGAATTCAGAATGGTCCCAATTTGAAGATTTGTGTATAGGTTAATATTAATTTGAAAAGATTTATTTTATTTCAGAACCAACTTCATTATAAAAGAAAAGTTAAGTGAAATATAACCCAAGCGTTCCCGGAATGTGAACAGGTAGCCTAAACTCAATTTGCTTCGCGGAAAATGAATGTCCGCTGTTTTTGTACAGGTGAGATATGAGAAAGGGTAAACATTGTAACAGCGACTATGAGGGAAAGGACGCGGAGGAAAGTAGGATTGTTAACATGTCACGTACATCTTTATCTATCTAGAGGCAGCTGTGCAAGAGATTAGTTCGCCAGACAATCAAACGTGTTCACGAGGGCTATTGTCACAAAATGGACACTCATGATGTTCAAAAGCGACGACGCCTCATCTTTGGTGATAGACCGGTTAACCGTTGAAATGTACCCGTGACATACACTGAAAAACTATTTCGGGCATTTGACACGATTGCGGATAATTAGAATCCTTGACTGCGTATAGTGTCGCAGTCTGTAACGTTTGTCAAAACTATCTATCCCCGTTGTACCCCGAACAAGATATTACGAAAATCTCGCCAAAAGGCTAAATCGGCTTTAAATTGACACTATGGTTAATTCCCGATCATTTTACGGCCTTCATGAGGGGCGGCATAGTGCAGTGGTTAGCGCGTTCGGCTTCGGATCATGAGCTCCGGGGTTCGAGTCCCGCAAGGGTTGGTATGGTGCAGTAGAGAACTGTTCTACACGCAGTAAGGTTTGGGTGCAATGCTATACTGAATTTCAGCGTACTACCACCCATGGTTCACTAGTTCCAGCCGATGCTCGCAGGTTTCACAGCAATACATAGCCACATGGCGTTGCGGGCTTTCTCCCTGCCATAATACTAGCAGCCGCGATATAAGTGAAATACTTTTGAAAGGCGTTAAACAATAACTCACTCACTCACTCATGAGGGGCGGTATAGTGCAGTGGTTAGCGCGTTCGGGTTCGAATCCCGCCAGTAGAGAACATTCTACACGCAACCAAGTGTGGATGCAATGCTACAATGAATTTTAGTGTAGTACCACCCATAGTTCGCTAGTTCCAGCCGATGCTTGCAGGTTTCACCGCAATGCATAGCCACATGGCGTTGCAGGATTTTCTCCCTGCCATAATAATTTCAGCGGAGAACCACCCATGGTTCGCTAGTTCCAGCCGATGCTCGTAGGTTTCACAGCAAAACATAGCCTCATGGCGTTGCGGGCTTTCTCCCTGCCATAATACTAGTTGCCGCGATATAAGTGAAATACTCTTGAAAGCAGCGTTAAACCACAACTCATCTCACCTCACATCTTGCGTGTGCAATAAGTTAGTTTTTTGCTCATGCAATTAACATTAATATCTCATCGTTAGTGGATGTCATAGTGGCGTTACACATTAACATTGAATGTGAAAGTAATAACTGTCTGTTTCTCTCTGTTCAATACTTGCCTAACATTCTTGTACAGGTTGAGACTTGATAAGATGACATTTTCACGACCTCTGTGTACAGTAATCCCTCTGTTTGTCGAGTAAATACCTTGCTGCGTTCACTCCCTCCCTTGATACAGGACAGTTGTACGTGACTGCAATACTGCCGAAGCGGCGTTAAACAATAACTCACTCACTGATACCATTTTACCAATTAAAATTTTCTTCTCGATGTTAGTTTTGGGACACATGCAAACCACGGAAACATTGTACACTTTCCATTGATCAACTTTTTGCTCACTTTGATGAACACCGTGTTTTGGATTTTAAAAAGGCAATTAACCTTCTTTATGAATTGTAAATTTTAAGTTTTGATAATCAGTTTTACTTTAACTGAGAATTGACTGATTTTGTACGACTTTCGGTGTCGTTCCTTGTTTTCTTTTGCAATATTTCTTATGGTAGACAACTTAATTTCTCGCAGCAAATGGCTGTGATACTGTCAAAGCGGAGTTAAACAATAACTCGCTCACTCTTTTCGTTGTATATTCAATTAAGAAGTAAAATAGTCGGAAGCGGCGTCAGACCCCAAACTTGAAAGAACACATAGATAGTTTTATCAAGACTTCACAGATTGGGCGGATCAGCCTAGTTGGTTAGCGCACTCAGCTTCTGATCATGAGGTCCGAGGTCCGATCGCTAGTTCCAGCCGATGTTCGCACGATTCACCGCAATGCATAGCCACCATGGTGTTGAGGGCTTTCTCACTGCAATAATATTTGCAGTCTTGCTATAAATGAAATGCTCTTGAAAGAAAGCAGCATCAAACTTCAAATCGCCTCATCTCACCTCCTGCATGTTCAACGTTCACTATTAACACGTGCCTCGAATGTCCATGCTTCGAATACCTTTATTCACCAAATGTGTACAGGTATCTTTCCGGCATAAGGTGAGGTGAGTGGGGTTTAACGCCACTTTCAAGATTATTTCACTTATATCGCCGTTGCTAGTATTACGGCAGGGAGAAAGCCCGCAACGCCATGTGGATATACTCTGATTATGTTTTCGACTATTATCTCGGTAGTGATGTGGTAGGATGGCCCAAAGGTTCGACTTAGGATCAAGAGGCCAGGGGTTAGAATCACACCAGGGGCTCGACAACTTTGTCTGCTGTGGATAACTTTTCTAACCAAACACGCATGTAATGTTTCATGCAATAAAGTCATTACCATTAAAATCAATATTCATTGATATGATTGATTGATTGAATTGGTAGATATTTATATTATATTATATATATTTTATATTATATATATACATATGGGCGATGGATGATGTAGTTATCAATAAACTACTACAGTGAGAGATATTATGACTCATAAAGCGTTTGGTTTACATCAGGCAAAGGAATTGGCATTGATTCCTCGCTTTAAGTATGAGAGACTCTTAATAGGGAACAGTGACGATACGAAGACCAAGGAGTGTGATAGTGAAATCACTATAAATAATAATAATAATAATCCAACCCCAGAAAATGAAGGAGGGGAACTTGTTAATTGTGAAACCGTAGAGGTTAAGAACAAACCTGTTCACAGAGGAAGGCCAAGGAAAATGAAACATGAGTTGTGTATTGGACGTGGACAGTGGGTGCGTTACTGATTGCTATCAATTATTGATATGATTGATTGATTGATTGATGATTTGGTAGATATTTATATTTATATTATTTTTGATATTTATATTATATATATCGCCGCTAATGCCTGCAATATTGCCGAAGCGGCGTTAAACAATAACTCACTCACTCACTATATTATATATATACATATGGGTGATGGATGATGTAGTTAACAATAATTAATCAAGAGGTTGTAGTTTGTTTTTTATGTTTATTGTTACTGATTAGTATACATTCACATATTATGAGAAATGACAAGATTATCTATTTCATAGTTGGTTGTGATGATGATGATATTTATTATTGAATACAGAGATATTGATTTAAAGAGGCAGTAGCACGGTTTTGTTTGTTTTTTGCAAATTATGTTTTCAAATTTCTCATTTATATTGATAGTAAATGTTATTTAATTAACTTTGACGGGCAAACCATCTTATTATACAAACCGTTTTACTATTGGTGAAATTATTTTCAAACACTTTTCATCAACTTATTTGAGCGAAAAAAACGTTCTAGCTCCTTTAAGTAACCAATCAACATCACAACCCAGCATTGATTACATCATAGACGAGAAGCGGGTTTCAATACCATACGAAGTGGGCGAGCTGTAATTCCACCAGATCTGATTCTCCTTTTGATGTAAAAATAGGATAAACACGCCCGTCTCTGACGATATGTGAAGATGGTATTGAGTCTGGCTCTGAAACCTACATTTACACCTGAACCAGAGCTACGCTTCCTAAGTACTCTGCTAAGAACTGGTTTTGGAATGTTTTTCGAACTCAATCCCTTTGAGCTTATTTTCACGTCATCACCAACCCTGTCCTTGCGCAGAATGTAGGTTTTCGAAGCAAGCGAAATCATTTCATCCCCTTCCGCTTCTAATTTGAACAAACCAAGAGTTCTTTTATCATGCTTGATGTGTTCAGCACAACAGATTCTAGGTAGGAAGTGATTGCCTAACGATTCGATTTCGTTCAAATGACAATATCCTTTCAACATGTCATGATACTTTTTTTATCATATCAGGTTTAATCACTTTGCGTAAAGTGTCAAGGCAAGTGTCAGACAAGGCAAAATACAAGGAATCTGTATCCGTTTGCAAGGAGCTCAAAATCGTCTCTCGATATGAACCGGTCAAGGAATTCGTAATAGAATTCTATCATCCTCAACTTAACATACTGTAGCACGAAGTATCCTAGCACAATAGGAAGATCTAATGTCATGCATGGTTTGCTGGTTATGAGTTCATAATCACCTTCATCGAGTTCACATTGAACACGTTCTCAAATGTTTGTTGAAAACAAATTGATTAGGGAAACATGCGTAACACTTATTGCATACGAAGGAATCCGGTTTCATTTGATCATGTTTCTGCGCAGTCTTTCTGCCGAGCGTGGGTTTCATACACTTGGTTTTATGCTGTATAAAACACCTCCTTTTCATGAATTTCCGGTTACATAAAATACATTGATAGCTGTTTATTGTTGTTTCTTGTTCCTCTTCTTAGACTTTTTCCCGGTCTTGGTCGAGTTCTTGGTGGTCTTGTTGTTCTTAACCTTGTTCTTAACCTTGTTCTTCTGCTCCTTCCTTAATCCCTCTCCAACTGTTGTAAACGTATTGAACAAATTTTTAAGAGTAAAAAAGATCCCGTTCTTTTATCGTAAGAACCCTGTCTCTCCTTTCTTCCGTAACCTCTAACGTCTACGTACCAATAGTTTGCTAGCTTAACAAACCGTGCTTTATACCATGGTTGTTTTGTGAGAATGAATGGTTTGAGTTGTCTAACGTCGTGTTTTTTTTATATTTGTTCTTAAGTCTCTGATGCTCTCTCTTCACTTTGTCTAATCCGGTTAGGAACTGTAAACAAAACAATAACACGTCAACAATGATGGAAGCTTAAATATATATATATATATATATATATATATATATATATATATATATATATATATATAATTAGTCTTATAATTCTCTCATGTTAAATACATTTAATTGATTGCAAGTTCACATTCAACATTCCACATTATAGATGTGGGTAGATATAAGTCCTATTAATGGTATAAATCAATCAATCAATCAATTTGTTTGTGTAAACTTTAGAATAGAGTTTCAACTATCGGTTACAGAGTTTCTTGATGAAAATAGAGCAAATATATAAACAGTATTTTACACAACGTTTGATTGAATTACGATATTTGATCACTTTTGCTATCGTTATACTGAACTATAACTCATCTAATGTATAGAAATAAGACAATAATGCATAAATGGTTAAAATACTAGTGTACGACTATTAATCTTTTTGAAATCAAACACACAGTAATTGGGTTTGTTTTTCAATCAAGGTTCATTATCCAGAGTGTAATGCGAACTGTTTGCTGTGTACACAATCTTTATATCTTGTGATACGAAATGAATATTATACGGTATTAAAACCGAGTAATGTGCAATCTTTAATAACAACCTTAAAAAGTTACTAATGTCTTACCTTAGGTAGTAGGATGATCGGTAACCTTAGCTTGCTTTTCTGACCTTACGAGTTCTTCTTTTGGATATATAAGGTATTGGACTCTACCTTAGTCTTAATGATATTGGAGATGGATTTCTTCAAACTCGTCTATTTTCCTTTACCATCAGCTTTGTCATCTTCATCACAGTCGGTAGAGCTCGAATCTCTCACTTCATCATTTGGGGGCGGGATAGCGCAGTGGTTAGCGCGTTCGGCTTCGGATCAAGAGGTCCGGGGTTTGAATCCCGCCAGGGGCACAGCAACTTTGTCTGCAGTAGAGAACTGTTCTACATGCAGTAAGGTTTTGGTGCAATGCTACACTGAATCTCAGCGTAGTACCACCCATGGTTTCGCTAGTTCCAGCCGATGCTCGCAGGTTTCACCGCAATGCATAGCCACATGGCGTTGCGGGCTTTCTCCCTGCCATAATACTAGCAGCCGCGATATAAGTGAAATACTCTTGAAAGCGGCGTTAAACCCCAACTCACCTCACCTCACCTCACTTCATCATTTGCTTCATCCGAGTTGGAATCAGAATCCGAAGAACTAGAACTTGAACTAGCACTGGAACTAGTAGAGCTAACAGAACTTTCGCTATCGCTCACAGATATCGTGTCATCAGACTCTATAGTGATTTCATCATCAGCATTATCATCATCATTCCATTTGACATTCTTGTTATGATTTACGATTCGTTTCGATACAGGTAGATGAGTTTGAAAATGTTTTGATAAATTACGGTATTCATCCTTTCCTCATCGAGCAGAGCGTGAGACAAATTGCTTTCAAATAATTATAGCATACAGAGTATGTACGCTAATTGTTCTTTAAGCACCCTCTCCTTTTTAGGAGAGGGTTTAGGGGGAGAAAGAGAAAGAGAGAGAGTGAGTTTAGGGTGTGTTCTGTTCTTGTGACAATTTCGGTTTTATTATGGTATATAGAGGTGTTCCATCTCCGTGTTGCCTGTGTTGGTGAGAATGCTCTCTTATGTCAGGTCTTGTTGAAAAGTAGACATCATAACACTTCGTGCATTTGAATATTGGTGATGTTGACTGACGAGTTGTAGAATCTTGGAGAACTTTCTTCTTGATGTGTCTTTCTAACAATACCCAATAAGGATTCATGTACCAATCTCCCTCATCGTTAGAATCGCTATATATATATATATATACACTGATTTATTGATATGAATATGTTATAGAATAAACATTTGTATTGCAATCATGGTTTGTTGTTCTCTATTTATATATATATATATTGATTATTAAATACCACACCGTTGATTACAAGTTTCCTTCATAAAAAGTATGTTGGTATACCATCTACCTTCCAAAGTCTGGTTAATGATAATCACACAACTAGTTTATCCGACCATTGAATAAATTCTTTCACAACTTCTTCCAACACACATTCCTTGGAAATATACACATTTTCCTCTCCGTACACATTTGAACTGGTGTATCTAAAAAGAATATGTGAGTGCAATTCCATTTGGAATGATTTTCCATTGCTTGGTTGATGTGTGTCCTGAAGTGGAATGGAGTCCTCTTTCCGCTATTATTCAATTACACTTCGATAATGCTGGTTGATGGTAATTGTAACTTTTTATAAAGGAATACGTAACGTGAAGTTGAAAGGCTATAGTGTTGTCGCTAGTTGGCTTCTGGTAGAACTCGTTGAGAGGGTTCCACACATCTCCTGTAAAGTCAACAAATTTGGTGAAATATTCTAAAGGTTCGAACATATACAATATTTTTTCAGATGACTGAGTTTCTTTATCATTTGTAAGAGTGTAGATTTCCCGCTAGATATTAATCCATCTATCGCTATGCGAATTGAGGGTGACGCCATTGCCAGTCTTTCGTTCTAATATATCCATCGCGTGGTCAGTAGACTATCGAAAAACCTGATTAGAGCGATGACGGTGTGTGTGGGGGGGGGGGGGGGGGGGGGGGGGGGGGGGGGGGGGGGGGTGTATAGAGATATTTACATATGATCACATGACTCTACATAAACCTTTTAGTGGTTGCTGACAGTATGCAGTGAGGTGAAGGTATGAGGATATTTACATATAACGACCACATCATCTAAATGTAAACGTTTGGATAAAGGTTAATAAACAATCTACATTATCAATAACATAATACATGACGTTATTAAATATGATCCTCTCAAATTATATTAAAACACAAATTTGTTGTTATATGTATACACATGTTTTACTCACCTAATGACAATCGTTACAGATCCTACATCCATGCTTCCTCTTTATAAGCCTTTTCTGAAATATAATTATCTCATCAAACAGCGTGTTTATAAGATGTTTAGATTAAGAGATAAACATAACCAACTTATAGAAGGTTTCTTCATACCCACCTTTTCTCTTGTGTATTAAAAGTATATCCTTTTCCTTGAGTTTCGTAACGATTACTTTAGGATATTGTTTGTTAACACTCAAGAATAACCTAAAGGTTATAACTTTCCACCTTTCTGACTTTTTCTCTTGTGTTTTTCTGAGGAAGTTGTCTTTCTGTTTTCCTAGGAATGATTGGTAACACTTGATCATCTCTTGGTTCATCTTATTATTAGTGTGAAGTGTAACAACCAACTCTCAACTCTCAACTTAACTCACAACTTGACCATTCAAAACCTTCTATCGTTTAAATATATATCGAGCTATCACTGGTTCATTCGCACTTTCTTTGGTGATCTTATTAATATATCAATATTTTGTGTCTACTCATCTCACCTCTATGTTATCCGCATACACAAACACCTAGTGACAGTAAGATGTCCAATGTGAATACCGCGTGATCTTGTGAATATTCATCTTGATTCCGCGAAGCATTTCTTGAGTTTAGATTTTGTGTTACCTCTTCGTTGATTTTAAACCCAAAAAATTAATAATCTTATCCTCTGTTATAATAATGTAAACTATAATAGCGTAATACGGTTTTACACGATTCGGAGAGATGGAAAGAAATATCTAAAATATATTGCAAACGTTTTTCCATTGAAAAGTTTATAAAGTATATTATTTCGTGTGTTAATGAGTGAGAAGCTTAATTGGATCTCGCTTTGGTGCGAGAGTTGGTGATAAGTAAAAAGCTACCTTGTAAAGTAAATATTCAGCGTCGCGAGGTTTGTTGTGGTAGGTAAACAAGATTGCCGTGCAATTAGTCAGGAGGGGTAGGAGCGGTTATTGACTCAATGGGCGAGATGGTGGTCTCCAAATTGCATGGGAAAGCACCATTCAAAATCGTGTCTAGATTTAACATGGGTTTAGATTGTGGTTTTAGCGTTTAACATGGAAAGCACCATTCCGAGTGTGTCCAAATTTTTACATGCGTTTAGATGGTGCTTTTGGCGATTAACCTGGATAGCACCATTCAAATTGTGTCCAAATTCTCTTTCTCCTTACCACTATTAACACCTCGTATACATAGCTTCTTTCTTATGCCCCTTGTGAATGATTTTGACATGTTCAAATTCAAAGTCAAAAGTCAAGGTCACAACTTAAGCATGCTATTGTGAATATGCCTTATGTTAACAATGAACTGAGTCATTGCATGATTGTTATACACAATGAAAAGTAATCATTGATGGTGTGACCTTGAAGGTCAAGGTCATTAGATATTGGTTAAGGCAATGTTAATCCTTTGATCCAAGCCACGATATAAGTGAATACTCTTGAAAGCGGCGTTAAACACCAACTCACCTCACCTCCTTTGATCCAATTTTGAAATCAGAAATAGGTTTTAAGAACAAAATTGTGAAAAGTGACCCCAGTGATGATTCATCTTATTGGAATAACTTGAATAATGAAAATATTTCTGTCAAAAAAAATTCCAATTTTATTTATGCTGAGGAGAAGGCGGAACAGGCAAAGGCGAGACCTAAAGTTTCGGAGCTGCTCTGCTTTTGCGGTGTCCCGCAAACGCTCATCTAGTTACATTATTTTTTCTGATTCACTTTCTTGCCTACAAGCAATTAAAAACTGTAACAATGATCACCCAATTATCAGGGATATTTCATTACTTCATAATTCTTGTCTCCAATGCGACATCGTCTTCTGCTGGCTTCCTAGCCATATGGGTATAAGAAGTAATAACAAAGCTGACTCGGTAGCTAAATCAGCATTAAACCTCAAACATATTTCTCCCACTAAAGTTCCATATACGGATTCTAAACCTGCTATTAAATATTACATTAAACAACGTTTGAAGTCTCAATGGGACCAACAACAGTATAACAAACTTCACACTATTCAACCTCATTTAGATTACAAATCTCTATCCTCTTTTACCCGGCAGGAAGCTTGGGTCCTACGACGATGTCGTATTGGACACTCTCATCTTACACACTCATATATTTTAAAGGGGGAAGATCCCCCGGTATGTATACCCTGTCAGTGTCCTCTCACAATCAAACACATTCTATGTGAGTGTTGGGACAATGCACACATCGGGGAAACTTTTTATACTTCTTTTTCAATCAATCAAGTTTTTTACTCATTTCGGTGAGCATCGTGTTTTAGATTTTTTAAAGGCTATACACCTTATTGACAAATTGTAAATTTTAACTTTTCATTATCAGCTTTTATTCAACTTGTGATAATACGCTGAAAGGCCCGATGGGCTTATGGCTGGCATGGCGTCTGTCCGTCTGTCCGTCCATCCGTCTGTAAACTTTTTCGCTTTTTCAACTTGGATTCGGTGACCCCGTGACACCAAATGGGGTCACAGGGGTCACATCCTTAAAAACCTATTTTCATCTTCTTCTCCAGTTCCAAAAGGTTTAGAGAGCTGAAAAGTTGTGTGCAGACTCCTTGGCCAATGGGGATTCTAAATTGTAGATTTCGTGACCCCGTGACCCTGTGACACCTATTTTCATCTTCTTTTCCAGTGTCGCCGCTAATGGCTGCAATACTGCCGAAGCGGCGTTAAACAATAACTCACTCACTCACTCACTCACTTTTCCAGTTATGAGACTTTGGATATGAAACACTAAATGTCACACATTCAACGAGATGTGATAATCAAAGTAATTACAGATTGAAATTATGGAACCCCTTATTTTTGTTAATAAATAAATAAATAAATAAATAAATAATAAAATATTCAAAGTTGCGATGCTACACATTTGAACATAATCAAAAATATGAACAAACAAACAAAAATTATGAAACTTCTTTCTTACTTACCGCATTGAATTCCGTTGACCGTGATGTTGCGGAACGCCATCATGGAGCGACATGTCATGTTGTATCCTCCCTTTATGAAACTCAGTTGTGGAAAATCCTGTGGTTCGATGTTGATGATTGAAGTGATATCAATCTCTAAACCAATTTTGTTCTTATATTGAAAGTGAACATTGTTCACGAAGAATGCATGTGTAGATGTACAGGCGAGTATGATACCAACCCCTTTGTCATGACATTCTTCCCTCATTTCGATTACCCTAAAGGGACGTGCATAGCACATAGCTACTTAAAGTAGCAGAAGCCCTTGTCTATTCATTCTTAGAACTTGTCTCTTCAATCGTCCGATATGAAGTGATAGTTACAAAGGTCACAAACACAAACTCCTAACATCACTATATGTGTTATAATTCTATTTAGCGAACCATGTGTAGAGCTTTGAAATAGGCCCACAAACCAAACTGGGTCGCACGTGCGGGGATGGGAGTGTGGAGTGGGTTTGGTAGATACAGCGCGCGCTACCTGTTAAGCTAACGCAAAGCAATGATGAGAAACTAGCTCCCACGTGAAGTACACGCCCACTTCAAAATATGTTGAACCGCACGTAGACAGTACTAGAATTCGAGTTTTTACATGATAAAATATTTAAAGGTATTAAAAAAAAATAAACTTCAAAGTATAGTGATTTCAAAGAAATGATAAGACAACAACAATTAAATATATTCATAATTTTATGCTATTTATTATAATAACATATCATAGTCAATACTCATTCATATCAGCTAGGTTACTCGTTTCAAACATTACATACATATATACAACTGAGACAACATAAAGTATCTAATGATTTTATCAATAAGTACACCATATCATTCTCTCGCAGCTAATGGCTGCAATATTGCCGAAGCGGCGTTAAACAATAACTCACTCACTCACTCACCATATCATACTGATATCATACTGATATATATAGATTAGATAGCCGATATATATATATATATATTGTAGATTCATGACCCTCATGGTTCGATATCTTCACACACACACATTAAAGGATCAGAAGTGAGGTTATTTTAGTATTACTAATTATCGAGTAATATCTGAAGTTCACTGATCCAATTTTCCTGTCGAGGTTTCGTCAAGTAATTTGACTGTACCCAAGTATTATCCTCATGAAAAGGAGTTGGGTCAAATACCTTCATGTCGATAATTTCATGTTGGATTGTAAATTGTTTCGCACGATGAAACATATCTTCATGCGAGATATGATCGAGTACATCATCGAAATACCAGTCCACCTGGGAGCCGTAGTGTTTAGGATACAAACACATATGTTGCCTCTGGGATGGGTGGTCGATTTCGTATCCCGGACACTTGATCAATCGTAGCTCATCCATGATACCTTTTTGAATAGCTACCAGATAGAATTTGTCTAAAATGTGTTCGAAACGTTGTCGTGCTTTGTTTACTTTTATCTCATCGGGGAGTGGTGTTTGGAAATTGTATCGCTCAATCTTGAGCGTGTAGGGTGCAGCATTTTGGGGGAGAAGATCCGAGTTGGATTCCTTCAAACCAGCCGATGCTGCCGACATTTCATTAGAGAAATACTGGGGTGCCAAAAAACTCTTCCCTCTGTTGTCGCTTATTTCAAGATGGTATTGCATCACAGACATGCATGACGATGTTACCAACGTTGACGTCATTTTCGATAGATGGATACCTCGTTGCGCTGTAAAAGTATCAACCTAAAAACCAACGCTTATGGGCTTGTTTAACATGATACTCGTACGTTCCATTTCGACGGCCACCAGTTGATCGGAGAAGATATTCAGAAGTTTGAAATTACATTTGGATGACAACTTTGTAAATTATTTTTGTCGGTTACCAGATGAATATATTTGTACTTTCTACAGTTTTCTATCTGTTTTCCATAACAAACATTGCTCATAACTTTGAAAAAATCTTTGGAGGCGCTGTCCGTGGCCGCCTTACGATTGTATGTATTCACGTCGATGAAAGGTTTAATTCACGAGTCTTGAGTAAACCTGACGACTGGGTGTATGTGTTTGACTTGCATACCCAACCTCAAGTAACATTTCAACGTTTCGAAATAAACGATGAAGTTGTGCTTATCCGAAAGTGTACAATTTTTTTTTCCGCTGGATTTATCAATTGGAATACCCAGTTGTTTCATTACAGCTGTGCAATAGGGCGAAAATTGATCCGCAGGTATATCTTCATGCATTGTAGCCAAAGGAAACGACTCGAAAAAATCATGCAACCGGGGAGGAACCGTAAGATCGAGTTCGATCGCGTATCCGCAGTAGCCGTCATAGGCTACACTCACCCAGTCTATGTGATCAAACACCTCACGCTCGAGAAACTCGAACTTGCCTACTGGTAAGGGTTCTGTCATGCAAGTGGCGTACAGACTATTCACGTCAAAGTACATCAGGTAGCTCATATCTTTAGTGGGATTGTACTCGTCTCCCATGTACGGATTATTGCTCTTGAAATAGCGATGTGAGATGAAACTACATCCACCTCTAATACCTTTCTCGAAAAACCCGTATAAATCTGGATCCGAAATGAGTTCGAGCTGCGCTACAGTGAGCTTCAGACAACTCATGTTTGCGAACCCCGGTAAACTTACGGAATTAAACGGTTCGAGAGAGTACTCTGACAGACATATGGATCTGAACATTTGCATGACATCGCACAACAGCAACGTGTCTATAGATACGTACAACTCGACAAAATCTCGCATACTAGTCATGTGAAATGTATCCCACAAGCGTTGTACGAATTCGTATTCAGTATCTGTTATACCTTGCTCGCTGAGCGAGGAATAAAACTTGTCTTTAGAAGCTAAGGATTGCTCTTCCAGTATGTCGAAACTTGTCAAATACTCATAGCAAAAGGGTAACATTCGCATCAAGAGATCTACATGGTTAGGGAACTGTTCCTTTAAATGATGAAAGTGTTCGATCCCTTTATCTTTCAGGTTTTTTGGACAAAGTGTCCAGGGAAGAGTCGAGAAATTTGAAGGAATCCATAAACACGAGGTTGTCTATGCTGAACATGAGTTTTCCGTGTTGTGAGCAATACATTTCAATTCTCTGTCTGAAAAAGTTTCGACAGCTTCCATCAAAAGATGAAAATCATATCTTTCCGCGTTATGAAAGATACAGACCACCCTTTTGTGTTGCCAGTAATTAAGGTTGCAGCTCATATGAGCCACCCCTCTCACGATGCTGGAAATGTGGTCATGCTCGATCACTGCGTCGCCCATTTCGATAGCCTCCCCACAGAGCCAACAGGGTCCTCCGTTGTCAAACACATCTCGAACCTCATCGGTTATGATCGCGTATCAGCAGGCTGTTTGTCTGCAGCTGTAGGGGCAGGGAGCAGATAGCGGAAGAGGACGCGGATGATGTATGTTCTCATGTAGAAGAGAAATAATCCGTAATCTCGTTTCAAACTTGAACCTTAAAGAAACACGTGAAGTCTACTTGACAACAATTCACACACGGGAGCAGCTATTGAAAATGTTACATTAAATTCAAAATCTCCCCACAATCTCCGCAGTGTTGCGCGTTTGGCTTGATCGGAAGAGGTTCGGGTTTCGAATCCCGCCAGGGGCACGGCAACTTTGTCTGCAGTAGAGAACTGTTCTACACGCAGTAAGGTTTGGGTGCAATGCTACACTGAATTTCACCGCATTAGCACCCATGGTTCGCTAATTCCAGCCGCTGCTCGCAGGTTTCACCGCAGTGCATAGCAACATGGCATTGCAGGCTTTCTCCCTGGCATAATACTAGCAGCAGCGTTTTAAGTGAAATACTCTTGAACGCGGCGTTAAACCCCAAATTGCCTCACCGTGCTCTTTAGGTCTTTGTCATCAGATAAGAACAGCTAAAGACCTCTTTAATCATAAGGTTTTAACAAATGCTGTACTGGAATGAAGTCCTCTTTCTGCAACTATTCATTTATACTTTGATGATAGTTTTTGATGGTCGGCGTAAATCTTTATGAACGAATCCGTAACATGAAGTTGGAAAGCAAGAGCATTGTCACTTGTTGGATGCTGGTAAAACTCCTCGAGAGGGTTCTACACTTCTTCTGTCAAAAAAAAAACAAAGATAGTGAAATAATCTAAAGGAAACTACACCACACTGCACTACAAAGGTAGAGTCCCACTCTCAACCCGTGACTCGAACGATACTCGCATATGGCACAATATTGATCAGGTCCCTACTGCCAGTGTCAAAACAAATCAGCTCCCCGTCATCTTCATAGCAACGCGCTATTCCGTCAGCATATTGGAAAGCAGAGGTCAACAACAGGATCAAGGATATTAAATATATAGTAAATTAAACTCAGTAGGGAGCGGGATAGCGCAGTGGTTAGCGCATTCGGCTTCGGATAAAGATGTCCAGGGTTCGAATCCTGCCCGGGTCACTGCAAGTTTGTCTTACATAGAGAACTAGATCCAAGACAAAAGAGCTTCCTATCGGAAGCTCGCTTTCAATCATAAAACAAAATCAGAACATATATACTCATGTTCTTCTCTGTCGTCTGACTACTGTTTTTTTCTGAAGCTGAACTATATTCCAATAATTTAATTTATCATCTTTTCTATAGCACTTATTTGTTAACATAAAAATATCCTTATGCGTTAGTTTTGCTCAAATTAATGATACATCTCGATTTCAATTTTTCATCAATGGCATTTTGTGAATCAATATGTTGCAGCATAGCTTCTGTGAATATATTTGGTAGTTTTGATACAACATATTGAACATCAGGAATCCATTGCAGATCTAGTCGAAACATAAAATCGCGTTGTCATCCTCCTTTTTTTCATCACTATTAAGAGTTGTTAAATCACAATGACTGCAAAATATAGGCTTTTCAATTCCGCTGATGAATCTATTGTTTTATCTTGGATAGGTTTTAAGTCAAATATTTCAAAAGTCTAACAAAAAAAACAAAGTTACGTATTCTCGTTGCACCCCCTGTATAAGAAGTGGATGAAACAGTGTTATCTTGAGATGCCATTTTTTCTAGAGCGATCATGAGAGGAGAACTTTAAGCGAGTGATTTATATACATTTCAGTTCAGGGGGCGGGATAGCGCAGTGGTTAGCGCGTTTGGCTTTGGATCGCAGGTTTCAACGCAGTGCATAGCCACATGGCGTTGCGAGCTTTCTCCCTGCCATAATACTAGCAGCCGCGATATAAGTGAAATACTCTTGAAAGCGGTGTTAAACCCCAAACTCACTCACTCACTCATTTCAGTTCACCCTGAGCAAGACGGAAAGCTATCAAGTGATTATTCTGTAAACACTAACTGCAGTCGACACTTGGTGGGGAATGACAGGAGTCGTGTTTGGGGACTTAATCCAGAGCAAGTGAGTGTAAATATGAGGCCGAACTATCGACGTCGTGGTAATCCAGGATTATGACGAATATCTCTCTTCCAGGTACTGGGTGATGGAGATGATACACTATAAAAAAGTGATTTATGTTAAATATACAGTTTAAGAGAATAGATCAATATAATCATGCAATAATATATTTTAATGATCAATTTATAACGGTCATATGTTATGACTGGAGCACATCACTTTAAAATGGATTAAAGTTATAAATTTCAAGTAACAAAACATCCGTTGATGTAATATTATACATCATCTTATGCAAAAAGAACTCATAGAATATTTATATAAATCACAGTTGATGATTGGAAATATCTAACTTACGTACAAACCTCAAATTAACACGCACTCGTTCATATAAAGTACACAATTTAAACAAACAATGCAAAGAAGAAAAAAGAAACGATATGCAATGTTATATACAGAAGGCGACACTCTCTCTCACACACACACGCACGCACGCACGCACGCACGGACGCACGCACACACGAATGCACACACGAAACACGAATGCACACATGGCAGGAGTAATGCCAACAACCCCACCGGGTGGAAAAGGATAGCAAAGTGCAATACATCTATATCTGAAAAGTATTCGTTTCCAAAGTTAACCTCCTCATAATTATCATTGAAGGTGTATAATTCAATTTCGCTCGCATGAGTATTAATTCTAGTATATTTAAAACGGGAAAGAGGAGATACTACAGCGTTATTTTGAAGAAGACTTAATCGCATATGAACATGAAGTAATTGTCTACGTATGTATAAGATTTTACGATATAACACAATGATTATGATTAACAAGATTGGGAGATTTATAACACACAAGATAATGTTAAAGAGATTAATCTTCTCCGTAATATTATGTTTAAACTCGTCGTGCATACACTTAGAGACATTAGAGGTAATAGTACATGGCATCATAGACGAGGTGTTGGTCGAAGTAATGTTATAGGGTGCTGCTGTTGTTGACTCATCTACGGTGTTAGTACAAGTAGTAGTACTAGTCTCGCCGACGTCCGTCAACTCTCTTGCTTCGTTGTTAGTAGTAGTAGTAGTAGTAGTAGTAACAACTGAAATGACACAAAGGTTAGTAAAAAGAATGAACCGCGGTGATTAGTAATTGTTATGCAACATATGAGTAAGACACAGTGGTTAGTAGAACAAAGAATTGAGTTTGAATAGGAGTATGTACACACCTCCAATGGAAGGTACCTCCACCGCCGGTCTCGAGGTCGAGCTTCACTTCATCTCAATTGAAACTAGGAAGATGAAAATAAAATATATAATAAAGAATTGAAGTCAGACAATTGGAAATTAAAATCTTTCTCATTTTCTTTAAAACGATGAAACTAGGTCTAATATAAATAACTCACTCGTCATGTTAGGGGTGGGTGTTACTTCCATCCTGGTACTAGACGAAGTAGCCGTCGAGGAGGCGGAGGTCGTATCCTCAGCCCTGGTAGTAGTAGTCGTTGTTGTCGTCCGAGGAGACCCTGTTGGTGGGGGACACAGTCGTGGTCATCGTGGTTGTGGACTGTGGTGTCAATAAGAATTAAATTAAATAACTAGAATATCAGTAATTTTATAACATAATAACGAGAAAATTGAACAACATTCTTTAAGAATATTTTGTTTTTAAGAAAGTGGCATGACTCCAAATTTGAGTCCGAAAGAATTAATACTAGCCAATTTACACCATTTATAAAATATGACATGAGTGAACTCAGCAACTCGCTTACTCTACCTTTAACAAATGGAGAAAAAAAGTTTTCAATTCAATTAGTCACATGTGGTAAGTTAACAAAAACACAAACAAAGAGTACTTACAATAACACTGTTTTCCATTGACATTAATCAAATGGTCTGATCCTCCAAACACACTTTCACAGTTGGCCGAACCGCCGACGATTTTCTGTAAACAAAAGTTAATTGTTAGATATATACAGATAATAACTCTTTACTGTTTGTAATACATATTAGTATATTGGAAATTCATTGTGAGCATTTTTTCATGTAGCGTCAATGAATGATTTAAAGTCTGTCTAAATGTACTCTCTGTAAACATAAAATCCAATTTATTTTAGTGTAAACATTTTTCAACTGCATTCTATTTTAAACAAATATCATTAATGGATGAAATGAAATTTCGTTTTCTGCAGACAGAACTGGTACTTTAAACACATACTGCATTCTACACATTTGTATCAATATAAACTTACCTCTAAGGTGGGGAACTCGATTAAGATTTTTTCAGATAATCCCCTTAAATTTATAAGGGTTACACTCTTATAAACCTTGCCGCTTGTGTGTTCGAGAGTGCGCCCTCTCGCAACATCACACTTTAAAACGCTTGCTGTTAGGTGGCATTTAGAGGCAAATAGCGATAGTAGTAGTCGTTGTTGTCGTCCGAGGAGACCCTGTTGGTGGGGGACACAGTCGTGGTCATCGTGGTTGTGGACTGTGGTGTCAATAAGAATTAAATTAAATAACTAGAATATCAGTAATTTTATAACATAATAACGAGAAAATTGAACAACATTCTTTTAGAATATTTTGTTTTTAAGAAAGTGGCATGACTCCAAATTTGAGTCCGAAAGAATTAATACTAGCCAATTTATCCGACATCAGAAACCGTTAAGTAATGAATAGAACACATATCCTCACTATCACAATGCTCACTATCTCTTCACGCTCTCTTTCACATAACTCATTAAGAACTCGTTAACGAAGACCACCCGCCATTGAAAGAAACCAAAATTAGCAGTGCAAATGCTTACCTTAGCTGGAGGAACTCCTCTCCATCAATGATGATCTTGATCATCGATGGACGTACGATCTCATCGCACTTAACATGGCTGTGCCTCAGGACCAGCATCCTGAGGTTCGGGAATGACTCGCGGTCAACAATGAAGCCAGTGTCCCAGTCACGAGCCGTGACCCTGACGATCGATCTCTCTAGAGAGAGAAAGAGAGAGAGAGAGTGAAAGGAACTTAAAACCACGATTTTATTTAGGTTTCGGAACTGTAGAAAACGAAATGGGACCATCACCTTGCCTTCTATGTAAATGAGAATGTGCTCTCATCGCATATCTCGTTGAAAAATAACTAGAGTGACATTGATTACATTTAAAAATGAACTGAGACAATTAAGTTATGGTCGGGTTCTGAATGTCGTAGTTATTTACACGTTTTTCGATTCGAACCCAATACGGATCTTGCCCCCAGTCCGGATCTGAATCTTCCGAATCAGAAGCTGACGTTGACGATCTAGATGGATCCGTACTGGAATCTGCTTTCTTTTTAACGACTTTCGTTTTCTTAGCTTTCTCCATTCTCAAACCCCGAGCTGCTTTATCGTTGAACGATGTCGCAGAAGTGAGCGTAATAATCAAAGCTACTATCCTCCAACTCGTGCCTCGACTTCGATTATCTAACAAAAGGAGCCGGGGATATATATATATATATATATATATATATATATATATATATATATATATATATATATCTAATCGCAGACCCCAATATATTGCAATAAGCTTAACACAGACTAATAGAATACAGTTACTACACATTCGCCCTCGTATGCTGCATAAACACAGAGCTCGCCGACTGTATACTGATAAACAGTAGAGCGGGCAAAGCTTTATTTACACTATCCAATAACATAAGCAGAGGATGACTATGCAGCGAGCTTCAGATAGGAAGCTCTTTTGTCTTGGATCACTGATCAGGGTTCAGACACACCCGGGTCATTCTCATTGTTACGTTTGTACTCATGTATCGCCTGTGACTTACAACGTGATGATCTAGAGCGATCATGAGAGGAGAACGTTAGCGAGTGATTTATATACATTTCAGTTCACCCAGAGCAGTATCACAGTCTTAAGCGGCAAAAAATTTGTTTAGGCCTGGCGGCACTGGGTGAGGTGAGGCAATTGGGATTTAACCCTCAAGGGTAGTTTGACCATCCTGTCCTACTTTCAGCGATTTTGAGATGGTATTCTTCAGAGTTGCCATCTTCATGCTTCCTAAATTTCTAAAAAAATGCTATATGACAGACGTGTAGACTTTTTAACAACATACTATAATTACAATTTACATACTTGAATGAACGAAAACACAAAAATAAGCACATTGTAGGTCAATATCAAAGAAGTGTATATGTACAAAAGGGGTGGGATAGCGCAGTAGTTAGCGCATTCGGCTTCGGATCAAGAGATACGGAGTTCGAATACCACCAGGGGCATGGCAACTTTGTCTGCAGTAGAGAACTGTTCTACACGCAGTAAGGTTTGGGTGCAATGCTACACTGAAATTCAGCGTAGTTCCGACCATGGTTTGCTAGTTCCAGCCGATGCTCGCAGATTTCACCGCAATGCATAGCCACATGGCGTTGCGGGCTTTCTCCCTGCCGCAATACTAGCAGCCGCGATATAAGTGAAATACTCTTGCAAGCGGCGTTAAACATCAACTCACTCACTCACTCACTCACGGATGACAGACGCAGGACGACGGCCCATGCCAAAAGCACTTCTGGCCTTTCAGGACTGATGAGCTATAAATTAAACAACAAAAATAATATATATAATGGTTTTACATTTCCCCATTTTACTCCTTGATCGAATAACTTGACTGATAACCATCTCAGCAGATCTGTTGACATATACATAAACATACATAAAGATGTTACGCTTATCGTTGTACTTATTACACAACGCATGGTATTTTTGTCTGGGTTTCCCCTCGCGCTTCACCAGCTGAAAATATGTAGTAAGATAACACTGATGATGGTGTTAATTATTGTTGTTATCATTGTTTTAACATTGATCTGAGTATGAATAATTAACAGCATTCGCACAGTTTTAAAACCAAGCAAACATTGCATATGAAAATGAGCTATACACTTCTAAGCGTACGTAAAATATGTAAATATTACACACCTCTATCACAGCTGCCATGGGAATTGTGAGTTTTTTTCTTGTCATTGTCAATGCATAGCCACATGGCGTTGCGGGCTTTCTCAGTGCCGTAATACTAGCAGCCGCGATATAAGTGAAATACTCTTGAAAGCGGCGTTAAACCGCAACTCACCTCACCTCACCTCTTGTCATTGTTCGCCGCTAATGGCTGCAATACTGCCGAAGCGGTGTTAAACAATAACTCACTCACTCACTCTTGTCATCGTTGCAATTGAGCTTTACAACGTATATAGTTTGACCATCCTCTCCTACTTTAAGAGTTTTGGAGATGGTTTTCTTTATGGTTGTCATCTTCACGGGAGTTTCACGGGTTTCTTCTTCTGTCGTATCAGACAAAATAGATTCGCTGTCGGAGGAGTTGCTGTCCCCACTGCTGCTGCTCTTCTCGAGGAGGTTACATCACATTTAACGTTTTACTCGTCGAATGAATAATGGGTTGACTGTCTTTACGATCTAAGATAATAACCATCTCAGCAGATATATATATAGCAAGTGTCGTCTGAAGTATTTTATTTAGATATATATATATATATGGGCTGTGAGTTGATTTGCACTCTATTTATGTAGCCCTTACAAATGAAACATTTTCGAATAGGAACAGCGAATAAAAAGTATATTCCACATTTGACAAAATATCACTTCAGCAGAAGTTTACTAGCAATGCAGTGAGTATATAACACGTGATGAACTTGGAGCTTTTCACACATAAACAAGTGAAATATCATTGTAAATTGTAAGTAGATGAGATTATTTAATCAATGTTATGTGAGACGTCTGTCTCTTTAGCAATGAAAACGACAGTAAAGTAAAATCAAACGAAGAGTATACATCACAAGATGACAAAAAACAAATTTTATTTTAATTTAAGTTTACTTTCAGAAACTAACACACGTTTATTCAGATATAGATTTGTTTTATTCTGTTGGATTTGGTGGTCCTGAATAGGACCAGATATTGGTTTCATCAATGAGATTATGAACACCCGATACATATTTTACATATGTTTTTCTTCTTAAGTCTCCTCCTCTTCGCCTTGTCTGGGAGAGAGTAGTGGATTACAACGCTGCATGGTTTACCCCATGAAATCATCTTTACTCTGGTGACCTCTCTTTCCAGAGACTGTTTCTTCTCTCCTTCGGCTCTATGTGGTGGGTAGCAAATGTAGAAAACGTTCTATCCTGCTTATTTGCTGGGTACAATGTGTTGCTCTGTTATCTGTCGGAGGCGGGATAGCGCAGTGGTTAGCGCAGTGGTTAGCGCATTCGGCTTCGGATCAAGAGGTCCGGGGTTCGAATCCCGCCAGTAAGGTTTGGGTGCAATGCTACACTGAATTTCAGCGTAGTACCACCCATGGTTCGCTAGTTCCAGCTGATGCTCGTCCTCGGCATGTAGGTGGTGGAGGTTGATGTCGTCAGCGTGGATTTTGCGATCGTGGTGGTGGTGGTGTCTGTTGAATACAGTTAGAAATTATGAAATGATATCGATAGATGTCACAAACAAAATACCTTTGAATGACAATAAAACCTTATTTATTTTGTTTATACTTTTAGCTTTTTAGATGAATTGATAAAACATATATTGTGTAGTACCTTTAAAGTTGTTTAAATTTTCATAGTTTGCATGAATCGATATAGAGATTTCATTACATGAGAGTATAAGTGCATGATTAACCCTATACTGCTTATATACGCGATTCTACGCTTCTGCCCTTTACTGCTTATATACGCGATTCTACGCTTAATGCAAAAATAAAAGAAAACTTGTATATTATGAAAGAAATAATAAATAAACTGAAATAAATTAGTATCAAATGTAACGTAAAAAATGTGGTTGTGAGAAAGTTATCTATTAACCATTAATTAATTACAATAGACAAGATGAAGCTTCAAAAGAAAATATCTTTCTGTTGTATATAATATTCGCAAAATCCAGCGAAGAATTTAAAATCTATTTTAACAAATTATGAAAGAAAATCATGTTAGAAAAACAAAATAATAATTAAACGAATAAATAAACAAGATGTGTTTGCGAAAACACGAAATTATTACTTCATCTGTGAAAGATCCACATAACAAGGGGAGATGTGGGGAAACAATTTGATTGAAGCTTCATAAAATCTCTGTATTGACACCACAACACAAACATGATAAATGTAGATTATTAAAGGTAGAGTTAAAAGTAACCTGAAATCATACGTCTCATTCCTATGAACAGTAGTTATTTAACCTGTCAAATCGAATTGTTGATCGCTTTCTAAAACAATTCATATGAATCATAAATTGACTGATTTTGCTCAAGATCACAACTTTAAACATCAGCTGTTGTTGCTCCACAGATCTGAGTGGTATAATAACACCATTTATAAAATATGACATGAGTGAACTCAGCAACTCGCTTACTCCTCCTTTAACAAATGGAGAAAAAAAGTTTTCAATTCAATTAGACACATGTGGTAAGTTAACAAAAACACAAACAAAGAGTACTTACAATAACACTGTTTTCCATTGACATTAATCAAATGGTCTGATCCTCCAAACACACTTTCACAGTTGGCCGAACCGCCGACGATTTTCTGTAAACAAAAGTTAATTGTTAGATATATACAGATAATAACTCTTTACTGTTAGTAATACATATTAGTATATTGGAAATTCATTGTGAGTATTTTTTCATGTAGCGTCAATGAATGATTTAAAGTCTGTCTAAATGTACTCTCTGTAAACATAAAATCCAATTTATTTTAGTGTAAACATTTTTCAACTGCATTCTATTTTAAACAAATATCATTAATGGATGAAATGAAATTTCGTTTTCTGCAGACAGAACTGGTACTTTAAACACATACTGCATTCTACACATTTGTATCAATATAAACTTACCTCTAAGGTGGGGAACTCGATTAAGATTTTATCAGATAATCCCCTTAAATTTATAAGGGTTACACTCTTATAAACCTTGCCGCTTGTGTGTTCGAGAGTGCGCCCTCTCGCAACATCACGCTTGCTGTTAGGTGGCATTTAGAGGCAAATAGCGATATTGCCGATATTGCCGAAGTGCAAGAAAGTAGAAAAAACAGTCTGCTCCACATGAACATGATGATCATTTTGATGAAATTGCGTTTATTTGACTTGGAGATAACATTATATGGTTCTGATTAGCCAATGGTTATTAACACACGTACACAAGCAAAATTCACGTGAAACATGTGACACGTTGAGCTAAGATCAAAGGTTGCTGACCCTGTCATCTTAGATCAAAGAGAAAACTAAAACACTGATTGTTCTTAATTGAATGAGAACTTGTTTCTCTTTGTAGAAAATAATACATTGTAACTGTTACAATTAGATTTCCTGTTTAGTATGGTATAAAATATATTCTGTCATATTTGCTTTAATGAAATAAACAATTTCTAAAAGACTTAGTTTAACCTGTGAAATGAATTTAATCTATGACATTAAATAACAAGACAATGTGAAATTGTTGAACTGATATTAACCTATATCAATGGATGTACCTTTAACCTATATCAATCAACGAGATATGAATATGTTATTGTTCTGATAGTGCAACAGTGCAGATATTTTCACAGCAGACATCTCGTCGCCGAGTTTGGTGATAAATTGTTATAACTCATGATAAATTAATATACAGAAACTCACCTTTCATATGGACTGTATCCGATCAAGCTCTGCTTGGTGTTCATGACATGCTAGCTCGGTAAAAAAACTTTTTAAATCATCCTTACTAAAATATATAGCAGAAGTGTAATCTGTTAATTCAACAGATGAATCAATAAAATGTATTGTAAAAGACAATTCACATGATAAAACCCGACACATGATATACGTTGTTGTAGCTTTTTCAAAAGGCACATCATTATTTGAGTTATTTTGTTCAAATTTCGTGATTTTCTTCATCAAACGGGTAAAAAGTTTTTTCAAGTCAGCTATTGATGGGAGCACAAAATGATATAGCATCTGAATCTTGTATAATAGCAAAACCAGAGCTTCTTCTCACTAATTTGGCACTCATGATGTGAATTCAAATCGACATAAAAAATATAAAATATTGAAATCATATTTATACTGTACACATCGTGATAAAATGTGTTGAGGGGGCGGGATAGCGCAGTGGTTAGCGCGTTCGGCTTCGGATCAAGAGGTACGGGGTTCGAATCCTGCCAGGGGCACGGCAACTTTGTCTGCAGTAGAGAACTGTTCTACACGCAGTAAGGTTTGGGTGCAATGCCACACTGAATTTCAGCGTAGTAGCACCCATGGTTCGCTAGTTCCAGCCGATGCTTGCAGGTTTCACCACAAGGCATAGCCACATGGCGTTGCGGGCTTTTTTCCTGCCGTAATACTAGCATCCGCGATATAAGTGAAATACTCTTGAAAGCGAGGCTAAACCCCAACTCACCTCACCTCACCTCAATGCGAATATTTTACAATAATAAAATCAACACTGGAATTGTTCATCTCAAAACTATATTGTGATTTATTACAGACATTAATACATAATCAATGATAATTGTGGTATATTTTTACATAATCTCTGTTTATCAACGAAGGCGAATCACTGATAGTTTGCCAAGAAGATAAACACGTGACAGTTTATCATTACTAATTGAATCATGATAATAATGATCATCAACATAAATGTGTTACAATTTTCTGTCCATTATTTTTCACATGAGCATTTATCACATGAGCATTTAACACATGAGCATTTATCAATCTGATAAACATTTTCAAAAATACAAGATATAGATATATAGCTATAAGCTCATGCTATGAGTAGTAAACCGGCCGGTTTGGGATATTTTTTGGATATTTTTTTTATACAGAATCTATATTTTTAATGGGCTTGTATAGGATATTTTTTAATTTGGGCCTGTATAGTCCTAAATTTATGGAGTGGACCGAAATTCGGTCAAACTGACCTCATTGTGTGCAGACATGACGGAGTACATGTGTCCTCAGTGTCGTATATACAGTTGACCAATTTAATTGACAAAATTAATTGAGTTGACCGATTTGTTTAAATTTGGCCAAACTGTCTCATTGCTCCAGCCGGTGAACAGGTGTCCTCAGGAGACCTGGTTTAGGGAATCTTCATTTCAGATCAGATTTCATGACAAACATGCGGCGATCCACTATGTTTACTCAGTCAACAATGTAATGTTTAACTATGTTCAGCTGGTCTCGCATCCAGGCTAGCCTTCGCATATACCTGGGGTGCCCTTTCAGAGACAACTTGCTTTGCGTTTTCACAGTTTGTTTTAGCTTTGTAAAACACATGCGAAAATTATTTTTAGACATTAGTTTTCTAAAATCTCCCCCTGAAAATAAATGTTGTTCTTATTCCATACATCTCTCATTTATTATACAGGTAATTTGTTCAGTTATTTAAAATGTTGTAAAAGAAAATCACATATAGCTAACATATATAATATATAGCTGGAATGTCAACACTTTGAATAAATTGGGATTTCAATGGAGTAACTACATAAAACGTGTTAATATTGTGTCAATCTGTTGATTGTCTTATTTAGGAAAAAAAAAGCTTAATTATCATGAGCTTTCTTTTCACACTCCTTCACTTATTAAATATTAAATCTGAAATAAAAGACTTGCACTCAGTCTATGCTATTCTAGAGTTGTAGCAGAAATTTGCCTCTCTGTTGACCACTTATTTCCTGCGTTAGGGATGACCTTAGTGGATTTTTTCCCCTGTTCTGCCCAGGAGAGAGGGGAGCGTTAATCCTCAACATACAGGACAATCTTTGAATAAACAAACAGAGGCTCTCGGGCGTGTGTCAGCTGTCTAGTGTGTGTTCATGTTTGAATGAACTTTAGAAAGCTAGAATACCTAGGAGGCCCTTCAAGATAATTTGGCTGACAACTTGCTTTGCGTATTCACAGTCTGTTTTAGCTTTGTAAATGATAAATGTATATCAAAGCAAGTTTACATAGACTTAATTCACTTTGTATTTGTTTTATTTGTATAAGATCTACCGCTGCTTGAGTAGTGTTCCATAGGTAAAATGATCTTTGGATTATAAAAAGGATAAAAAAAAGAATAAAAGAGAGATTCATTCTTTCCTAATAATAATAACAAACTATATCTTTATAACCAAATGACAGAAAATAAATGAATATGAAATTATGAAATAAGAACTGTCAAAGTTCAGGTAAAACATCTAGATAGCTTTAGCATTAATGTGTATGTACAGTTAGCAGGAAAATCTCTTAGCTGTATACTTGAGTAAACTACGGGTCTCTGGCCAATAAAACTGGTGCTGAAAATTATATATTTTTAGATGACTTCATATCTGTTGCTATGGTGACTTAACTGAGTTATGAACATAATTAGGGTGACCCATTTTCTATTGTAAACCCCTCAATTTCTTGAAATACCAGTTTAAACCAGTTTTCAGATTTAGTATAAATAACCTTGAAATTTTAATGTTACTTAAATCCTTTCTTCATTGCCATTTAAAAAGGTATGATCCAGCCGACAGCTAATCTCAGGCCGATTATTGTGAGACATCTTATCTAAGAAAATGTAAGTAATTATTTTATTATCATGAAAATACTATATCATGTTTTATCCAAAGGGACCATTGTTCTTTATTTTTACTTTTTTATGATTCACAACATGATGACAGTGGAGTGATTCAGTCTGGTGATGATAGCAAGGAACTACAAGCAACCATTAAAATTTAGTCGATTAATCATTTGAAAACCGACTTAAAAAATAATAGTCATTTGGGCTCCATTTTTTATTTGAAAGTGCCCTTTTCTTTTTTTGTGTGGTTTAGGGTGACCATTAATTGGGTCTACCCCAGAGGTATTCCATTCTGAAATGTACAGAAAAAATAATACTTTAAACATATGATATTATATGTAATAAACTATTTCAATCTATTACTATATTTGACAATTTAATTTTTGAGATAATCAATGACTTTAAACCAAGTGTGAAAACTATGTTTATAACACAACAACAAAACCTCAGATATTTACTTACACAATAAGGAGGTTCTCCTTGAGGCTGGCTACCTCCTCCTTCAGTTTATTAACCTCTGCCTTTAATGTATTCACCTCCTCCTGAATAGGGATGGCAAAGGGGCTGGTTGGGACATCAATATAGTCCTATAAGCAAAACAGTTGTGACATAGGTAAAATACTCTGTATTTCCACATGACATCAAATGTATTATAGACAGTTAAGAGAAAACAACTTACAAAGGCGATAGAGGTCTGTATTGTTGTACAGGGGGGGGGGGGGGGGGGGGGGGGGGGGGGGTTACTGTTGTAGCTGCTAATGCAGTGGGTGGGGCTGGAGCCTCTGATGATGCTGATACAGCTGATGACACAGCTTGTTGCTAAAAAAAACGAAAAAAAACAGTTTCATATTTTCATAAAGTTTCAGTCCTTTTTTTTAACATTTTTAATTAGTTCGGTAATAAATAAATGAAAACACTTATTATAATTTCGTAAAACAATTAATAAAAAAAGGGAAAACATAAATGTATTACTTACCGTTTCTAGGTTTTCCAAAAACCTTATCAGCTCCAATTCATCCCTGTAACCAATACATGGGGTATATGTTACAGCGACAGTTAACACTATATGCAAAATATGACTTTGTAAAAAAATCTTACAATTCTTATTATAATAAATATGATAAGGTTTTACACACATTTCCTTTACAATCCTCATGAAATCCTTTGATAATACTTTAATTAACAAATACTGATAAAATAACTTACACATCCAGGAACCCATCCATGGCATTTTCATTACTGAAAAAAAAATAAAGTCATGGTAAGGAATATTAAAATATGTGTAGGATAATGCAAGAAATTTTGCAATTATACAAGGTATACTCACAAGTTGTTCATATTTTCTGGGGACTGTTAAAGAAGATGGTTTGCTGTATGTGGTTTGTCAAAGGAGACTGGGAAGAGTTGACAGTGGGGATGCTTATTTATACAGGGTCATACATCGGTCATTCGTATCTTATTTGCTCACTAGTTCTGTACTAAATACAAAACCAGTTTGATATATGCCCATGTAGTTTTCATAACATGATTTCTACAAAATATAGCTTCATGAACATAGTAAGATTTTCTAAATGTGTTTGATTTGTGCTATTCATCAGATTATAAAATTAAATTTGACTCTGATAGACATTGCAGTAATGTTTAATGTACTTTCACCATTGTATTTAACATAAACTTCATTCTTACATGTATAATCTAAATCTTCCCTTTTTGACATTGTAGTATTGTTTAATATACTTTCACCATTAAATTTTATTCATCATTAACTTCATTCTTACATATACATAACCCAGTGGGGTGCCCGGGTTAGAATAGGCCCTTAGTTCCTCCTGCTTGTCGTAAGAGGCGACTAAAAGGGGGCAGTCTGTTTGCCGTGGACTGCGACCTGAACGGGTGGAGGAAGGATGCCTGGTGGTTGAGGCTTGTGTGTAGCAGAATGTTACCACTGACCAATACACTGCTTCGGCCCCGACTTCATCTAGACAGGTGGCCAGATTGGTCCTGTCTGGTCAATCGGCTGGTCATGCCAAGCACTTGGTTGCGCACATCTTTGCTATCCTTCTTCTTACGATGCTACAATTAGTTTCTTTACTTTCTTGGTGCTTTCTTGCATACCTTCACCACCTTTCCACAATGCTTTCCTTCCTGATGTTCTATCCCTACTCTCTGCACTCTTTCTTAGTGCTCTCTTGCACACAATCATCAACTTTTACTCGGCTTCCAAGATAGCGGTGGCCCATGGGCCAATCCAGTGAAACATTGGCAACGTTTTAGTGGAGTATATCATCCTGGTATCCCCGGTGCTGTCAGCAGGACACCCGCTGACATACAGCATTGCCCTTGTTGGTGCTCCGTGGTGGGTGGGGATCCAGGTTGACGAATATTTACCAACCCAACATGCCCCGTTCATACAAAAACAAGCGCAATCTTTCAACGGATGATTGTCCCTCTTCTGACGAAGAGGCAACAACATCAAAATCAAATAAACATTCAAAATCATCTTACTCAAATCTTTCAACATCAGCTTCAACTAATTCAAACTCAAGCACTTTTCCTCGGTTTTTGGTCATATCATCAACTGATGATAAACCTCTACGGCTTAATCCCTTTGCCACCGCCAAGACCATTCAGGGTCTTGCTGGTGATGTGAAGGATGTCAAGAAGATCAGGAATGGTTTCCTGCTTGTGGAAGTTAAATCTAAACATCAGGCAACATCACTTCTAACTTTGAAGAAAATTATTGATAAACCTGTTGAGGTTTCTCCACACAAATCTTTAAACAGCAGCAAAGCCATCATACGGGTCAAGGATCGATGTCTCGAGGTGCCAGAAGTTTGGCCATGGAAGCAACTCCTGCAAAGCGGATGAGCATGTTTGTCCTCAGTGTGGCAAACTCGAGGATGAAAGCCATCCAGACAAGTGCAAGGAGTTGCCTAAATGCGCCAACTGTGCTGGCGAACACTTGGCTTCCTCTAAGGAATGCCCACGGTGGCAACAGGAATCTCAAATCCTTAAACTTAAATTCACTCAAAATATCTCCTTTCCCGAAGCCAAACGCCTGGTTCTTGAGGGTCCTAAACCCTCATACTCCACCATTGTATCTTCAGCGAGTGTCTCTAAATGCTCTGTATCAACTCAGACAGACATTGAGTGGGTGACTGATCCACCGACTCAAAAAACCTTCCGCTCTTCAACATCTTCCACAATAGGTACCATGACAATCCCTCTTCTATCAGTCAAAGAGCCTGTCAAACCGACAGCTTCCCCAAAAAATCCAAAACCAAATCAAAACCCAAAAAGCAAATCCAAACTCCAAAACTGCCAGTAAATCAAAAAACAACACATCAAACCGCACTCCCAAAGGCCATAGGAATGCGGTAGAGGTCTTTAACAAGTATGGATCTCTCGACCCTGGGTCTGATGACGTCCTTATGGACGCATCAGACACAGCATCCCTTAACAACTCCCCCAAAAAGGGGCACAGGGCTCGGTCCAAGGACCGACGGCTTTCACCAGTAAAACCTCCATCATGAGGCTTTTAATATTTTATTTTATCGCAGCATCCATGGCGATTCTGCAGTGGAATTGTCGAGGCTTTAAGGTAAATTTAAATGAATTGGGCTTGTTGGCCCAACAATACAATCCCCAAGCTATTTGTCTTCAAGAAACTCATCTTAAAGAATCTGATAAAGTTGCAATGAGACCATTCACTTTTTATAACTCATTCTCCCCTTCTACTGATAGGGCAAAAGGGGGTGCATCAATTTTAGTACGTGATGGAATTATCCACAGAGAAATTCCATTAAAAACACAATTACAAGCTGTAGCTGTCAGCTTATCATTATTTAAAACTTTAACTCTCTGCTCATTATATATTCCACCATCTCAAGATCTTACTATAAAAGATCTTGATCAACTTATTACCCAATTACCTAAACCTTATATCATCATTGGTGACTTCAACGGTCACAATCCCCTCTGGGGTAGTAATACCCTAGACTCTAGGGGTAAAATTATCGAAAGTTTCCTCACCCAAAATGATTTATGTCTATTCAATGATGGTTCAAACACATATCTACATCCTGCTACAGGATCATATACAGCTATAGATTTATCAGTAACTGATGCATCTCTTTTACATGACTTTTCATGGTCAGTCCATGAAGATACATGTGGGAGCGACCACTTCCCAATTGTAATAGAACCCTCATCAGCTATTCCCGAGGAACACAATCCTCGTTGGAAATTTTCCAAGGCGGATTGGGGTACATTTTCTGCCCTATGCCGTGATCGTATTATATATGATGAAATAGTTAATGCAACTGATTCTGTTGAGGCCTTTTCTAAAGGTCTCATTGATATAGCAACTGAAACTATCCCTAAAACCTCGGCAAATCCACGCATTCACAAGCCATGGTTTAATGAAACCTGCGATACTGCCATTAAGGCACGTAAAAAAGCTGAACGCAAGCTCAGTAAACGACCTACAAGAATCAATTTAGATAACTGTCGCAAAGCACGAGCTAAAGCTCGACGCACAGTCAACCAACAAAAACGTGAATCTTGGAGAGGCTATGTCTCTAAGATCAATTCCAGAACACCTATCAGCAAAGTCTGGAATATGATTAGTAGAATTAAAGGCAAAGGTTCCAAATCTACAATAAAACATCTTAAGGTCAATGATGACCTTCTCACATCAAAATCTGACATTGCCAATAAGTTGGCTGAAACAATCTCTAAAAATTCTTCATCAGCAAATTATGTCCCTGCTTTCCAAAAGTACCAAAAGGTACAGGAAAAACGACCACTTAATTTCAAATCTGACAATGGAGAAGATTATAATGAACACTTCTCCTTGTCAGAGCTTAAAACTGCACTTTCTAAAGCTCATGATACAGCAACCGGCCCTGATGAAATCCATTATCAGCTTTTAAAACATTTACCGGAACCTTGCCTTGAGGTTCTACTCCAGGTAATTAATCATATATGGGAAACAGGTGAATTTCCATCTTGTTGGCACAATGCTACTATTGTGCCAATCCCAAAACCTGGGAAGGATCATACAGACCCTTCCAACTACCGTCCTATAGCCTTAACAAGTTGCGTATGTAAAACTATGGAACGGATGATCAATGATGGTCTAGTTTGGAACTTGGAAACTAATAAATTACTAACTGATATTCAATGTGGTTTCCGCAAACAACGTAGTACCACTGATCATCTTGTTCGTTTAGAATCATTTATTCGTGATGCATTTATTAACAAACAACATGCTGTGTCTATCTTTTTCGACTTAGAAAAAGCTTACGACACTACATGGAAGCATGGCATCCTAAAAGATTTATTTGAATTTGGCTTGCGAGGTCGTATGCCTCATTTTATTTCCAATTTTTTACATGATCGCCAATTTAAAGTGCGCGTTGGCTCCACTCTTTCTGATTTCTTTGATCAAGAAATGGGTGTCCCACAAGGTAGCATTTTATCTGTCACATTATTTAGCATTAAAATCAACAGCTTGGCTAAAGTCTTAAATGATCATACAGATGGTTCACTTTTTGTGGACGATTTTGGAGTTTCCTGCAGAGGCAAAAATATGCCATCAATCGAGCGCCAATTGCAACTCTGCCTCAATAAAATCCATCAATGGTCGTTAGAAAACGGCTTCAAATTTTCCAAAGCTAAAACATCTTGCGTGCATTTTTGCAATATGCGCAAAATGCACCAAGATCCAGAACTATTTCTGGATAAAACTCCAATCAAAGTCGTTCCTGAGGCCAAGTTTCTTGGTCTTACTTTTGACAGTAAATTATCATTTATCCCTCATATCAAAAACCTCAAAGCTAAATGCTTAAAGGCATTAGACCTTTTAAAGGCCGTTTCAAATAATAAATGGGGTGGAGATGAAGAAACTCTTCTTCATCTCTATCGATCACTCATCCGCTCCAAACTTGATTATGGATCCATAATATATGGATCTGCCCGCCCCTCATATATCAAAATGCTAGATACAATCCACCATCAAGGTCTCAGGCTTTGTCTTGGGGCCTTCAGGACTTCACCTGTTGAAAGCCTATACGTTGAAGCTGATGAGCCATCTCTTGAAGATCGGCGCATCAAGCTAGCACTTCAATATATAACTAAACTTAAAGCCAACCCTTGTAATCCTGCATACAACTGCGTATTCAACCCTGAATACCAGCAGTTGTATAACTTAAAACCTAAAGCAATTCCACCACTCGGTATCAGACTTCAACAACATGTTGAAGATTGTGATATCGACCTAACAACAATAGCAGAGCACGGTCTGCTTGCCACTCCGCCATGGCAGCTGGTGAGGCCCCGTGTCAACCTCTCTCTATCTACTCATAAAAAATCAAATACAGACCAATTAATATTTCGACAGGCATTTTTTGAACTTCGTAATTTTTTCGCAGATTATAAACCAATTTACACTGACGGTTCTAAAGATGGACCAACAGTTGCAGCAGCAACTGTGACTCCTTCAACAACATATGCTACAAGGCTGCATGATGGCAGCAGCATCTTTACTGCAGAAGCTAAGGCCATCCTTAAGGCCGTCCATCACATTAAAAACTCAACCCCTAATAATTACATTATTTTTTCCGATTCACTTTCTTGCCTACAAGCAATTAAAAACTGTAAGAGTGATCACCCAATTATCAGGGATATTTTATTACTTCATAATTCTTGTCTCCAATGCGACATCGTCTTCTGCTGGCTTCCTAGCCATATGGGTATTAGAGGTAATAACAAAGCTGACTCAGCTGCTAAATCTGCATTAAACCTCAAACATATTTCTCCTACCAAAGTTCCATATACGGATTCCAAACCTGCTATTAAATCTTACATTAAACAACGTTGGAAGTCCCAATGGGACCAACAACATCATAACAAACTTCACACTATTCAACCTCATTTAGGTTACAAATCTTTATCCTCTTTTACCCGGCAGGAAGCTTGTGTCCTACGACGATGTCGTATTGGACACTCTCATCTTACTCACTCATATCTTTTAAAGGGGGAAGATCCCCCAGTATGTATACCCTGTCAGTGTCCTCTCACAATCAAACACATTCTATGTGAGTGTTGGGACACTGCACATATCAGGGAAACTTTTTATCCTTCTATTTCAATCAATCAAGTTTTTACTCATTTCGGTGAGCATCGTGTTTTAGATTTCTTGAAGGCTATACACCTTATTGACAAATTGTAAATTTTAACTTTTCATTATCAGCTTTTACTCAACTTGTGATAATATGCTGATGTTTTTGCGGCCTTCGTGCCGTGTTTTGTTTTTCAATTGCAATTTTCTTTTTTAAATTAGGCAAATAAATTAAATATCTCGCCGCTAATGGCTGCAATACTGCCGAAGCGGCGTTAAACAATAACTCACTCACTCACTCACTCAAGCTAGCACTTCAATATATAACTAAACTTAAAGCCAACCCTTGTAATCCTGCATACAACTGCGTATTCAACCCTGAATACCAGCAGTTGTATAACTCAAAACCTAAAGCAATTCCACCACTCGGTATCAGACTTCAACAACATGTTGAAGATTGTGATATCGACCTAACAACAATAGCAGAGCACGGTTTGCTTGCCACTCCGCCATGGCAGCTGGTGAGGCCCCGTGTCAACCTCTCTCTATCTACTCATAAAAAATCAAATACAGACCAATTAATATTTCGACAGGCATTTTTTGAACTTCGTAATTTTTTCGCAGATTATAAACCAATTTACACTGACGGTTCTAAAGATGGACCCACAGTTGCAGCAGCAACTGTGACTCCTTCAACAACATATGCTACAAGGCTGCATGATGGCAGCAGCATCTTTTCTGCAGAAGCTAAGGCCATCCTTAAGGCCGTCCATCACATCAAAAATTCAACTCCAAATAATTACATCATCTTTTCTGATTCACTTTCTTGCCTACAAGCAATTAAAAACTGTAAGAGTGATCACCCAATTATCAGGGATATTTTATTACTTCATAATTCTTGTCTCAAATGCGACATCGTCTTCTGCTGGCTTCCTAGCCATATGGGTATAAGAGGTAATAACAAAGCTGACTCAGCTGCTAAATCAGCATTAAACCTCAAACATATTTCTCCTACCAAAGTTCCATATACGGATTCCAAACCTGCTATTAAATCTTACATTAAACAACGTTGGAAGTCCCAATGGGACCAACAACATCATAACAAACTTCACACTATTCAACCTCATTTAGGTTACAAATCTCTATCCTCTTTTACCCGGCAGGAAGCTTGTGTCCTACGACGATGTCGTATTGGACACTCTCATCTTACTCACTCATATCTTTTAAAGGGGGAAGATCCCCCAGTATGTATACCCTGTCAGTGCCCTCTCACAATCAAACACATTCTATGTGAGTGTTGGGACACTGCACATATCAGGGAAACTTTTTATCCTTCTATTTCAATCAATCAAGTTTTTACTCATTTCGGTGAGCATCGTGTTTTAGATTTTTTGAAGGCTATACACCTTATTGACAAATTGTAAATTTTAACTTTTCATTATCAGCTTTTATTCAACTTGTGATAATACGCTGATGTTTTTACGGCCTTCGTGTCGTGTTCTGTTTTTCAATTGCAATTTTCATTTTTAAATTAGGCAAATAAATTAAATATCTCGCCGCTAATGGCTGCAATACTGCCGAAGCGATGTTAAACAATAACTCACTCACTCACTCACTCAACTTGTGATAATTTGCTGATGTTTTTGCGGCCTTCGTGCCGTGTTCTGTTTTTCAATTGCAATTTTCTTTTTTAAATTAGGCTAATAAATTAAATATCTCGCCGCTTATGGCTGCAATACTGCCGAAGCGGCGTTAAACAACAACTCACTCACTCACTCCACGAACTGATGATAAACTGAGACTGAAAACAAGAATTTTTCCAGGAGAAGTTCCCGTGGTGTATGAGCCAAAGGTATAAAAACGTGTTTCACTTGGTAGTTAATATCATATCTCATCATGAATAGCAACAGTGAAGTTGATGACTGCCATGTGTCTCTGGATATTCAATCTCCGTATGTGGAAAGACCCTCTTCATTGAAACTGATTATTATTTTTCTATGGTGTATACTTGTTTTGATACTAATTTTTGGATATACTCTTTCCCTGCTATTGAGTGGAAGGAGTGTATTGTTGAATGGTCCTTTACCCATAGATTATATTGTGAATGGTTTCAATTACAGTACCAATGACTCATTGGTATAAATAGTAGTGTGAGTAATGTGCCTTGTCAGAAGGTCAAAGACAATCAAGAAGCAACTATCGTTTCTGGAATCTTTGGAGTCTCTTTCTCCAACACAAAGAAGACTTCTTCTAAAACATTTGACATCTGTTCAAGTCAAGACTATATGTAAAATAGTTACCAATCTACTACAGCCCCAGTTTCCTTTGCGAAAAAACATATGAGGCGCAACTCAAAAGACATAACCACTTCTTAAGACAATTATCCAATCTTAAACTAAATTTGAGTAAGAAAAGAGAACTCATTCAAAAGAAAGGTTCTGTACTATTACTTATTGTGAAAGCAACAATACCTTTCTTGAAGAAACATTATGCAGCATCTTAAGAAGACTGTATTGATTCCAATGGATAAATATGAACGTCTCCTTCGTGGAAGTGGTCATGTGAAACAACATGACACTCCATTAGAATCAGGATATGAAGCTGACACTGAAGAAGAGGATTCCTTGAATATAGACTTGATACTTACTGCTTTGCCTAAACCTTATCGCCAGAGGGGACAGGCGTTGTAACAGTTTATACTTGATGATCCTGAACATAGACTGTCATGGAATCGAAAAGGGAATCTCCTTAGTCAAGGCAAAGTCATACCTGGTAGTCACATTGCGGATTTACTAAAAGACTCACAATATCTTTATAAACGAATGCAGCCCTAAGGAATGACTGAATTTTATCAGGCTTTGAAAGAGATGAATGTACCACAAGGACTAATTGGAAACAGACAGAGATGGGAAATTGAAATGAACAATGAAATCACAATCCCTCCTAGGGTAAGGGACAGTACAGCTCATTCTTCTGTCAGAAATAAATTACCCTTGCTAAGTGAAAACTTGAAGACATCAAGAAGACCTCCTGGTATTTCTGAGAGAAAGGTGAAGTCAAGGAAAACTTACAAATGGATAACTTTGTAACAATACTATTTTCTTATTGTAAAGTAGACTAGAGGAGTGTTCCTTGGCCTTTAGTACTACTCAAATGAAACGGAACAAATAAAATGTTTAAAAGTTGTATAATCTTGTTTGGTTTTTTTTTATCTGGAAATAAATAACACGGTGCTATACCTCCCAACCGTCCTTCTCCGATAGGGGACTTTTGTGGGCTAGCGAATGTAAGGTTGAGGTTGATTTTATTGGTATAATACAATAATGCCATGGTATATGGCCAATCAGAATAAAATATGGACATGGAACAGGTTACACAAAATCCCTTAAGGGGTAAAACATAACTTGAAACATTTTTTTTAGCAAATTTATACATATACAAATCATTTAAAAGTCTATTTGAAGTAAACCTTGATTGTATCTGGTTTAAATTCAATCTTTTGGATTTCATCAAAATATAATACAAAGCATAGACTCCACAAGTATAACTCCTGACACTTTGAAGTACTTTAGTATTCCAAACAAAATGTATTGTATTTCTCTGGAGAAAGTTTGTAAATGTTCTTCTGTAATATCCAGGATGTTCTCCAAAGCTGTCAAAAAATTCTCCGTGATGAGGGTCTTGTAACCAGATAGCCACCCAATGTTTACCTTGGTCACTGGAATCTTGCGTATTGACAATGAATCCTTGGGGGTAGTGTGACACTGTACTAGGTAACTGATTAGCACCAATGACTCTTACATGTTCAGTTTTAGAATTAGCCCTTAGAATACATCGTAGTTGTATAGAGTTTATGGTGATGTGTACAGAACATTTCTTGCTTCATCCACTTCAATCATGAGATTATCCTCCGAATAGACAAGACAGTTCACTGTCTCTGGAAGAGCTTGACTGAATTGAAGTTGAAGACGAATGTTTCCCCTTTTTATAAGATCCAGGTAGTCTTCTTTCATCTCACGTGGTTCCAAAGTAAATTGATACAATGCATAGCCTCCCTTGAAATCCTCTCTATCCATATCCACCCCTACAGTTCCTCGTCCCTCAAAGAGCCTGGTATAGGCGTCCATATATAATGAATTGGAAAGAGTAAGAGGTTGTCCGGGTAAGGATTTTCCATTCACATACAGTCCAATAGAACTCAAATTGTACATAGTGAAATTGAAAGGATTTTTGGTGTAATTTCCATTTAAGGCTGTTGCTGACACCAGTGTTACCACAATCCCATTAGGGACCTTGTTTTGAAATAATTGGTCTACTGTATAATTTAGTTTTCCTTTAGCTAGAGACACAATCTTCACATCTCTTTTCGTAAAGGGGTATTTGGCTGTTTCATGAGCAAGGGCTCTGGCATGATTCGTGATTATAGATGTCTGAGGACGATTCTTGCATATCTTGAGATAGATATCTTCTATCTTTACCTTATAGCTAGGAGCAGTTTCGTTTGACATCAAACAGAAAGAAGGGGAACTACGAAACATTCTGATCTGTAGGTTCACACCATTCAGCAAATAACGATTGGTATCCATAAAATCTTCATAGAGTGGCCCTACTAAGTCCACAGATTTGCTTTGTTTGGTTAGTTTACTTCGTTCAAACAACCCTACCCCGAGGGGTGCCCGGGTAAGAATAGGCCCTCAGTTCCTCCTGCTTGTCGTAAGAGGCGACTAAAAGGGGGCAGTCTGTTTGCCGTGGACTGCGGCCTGTACGGGTGGAGGAAAAATGCCTGGTGGTTGAGGGATGTGTGTAGCTGAATGCTACCACTGACCAATACACTGCTTCGGCCCCGACTTCATCTAGACAGGTGGCCAGATTGGTCCGGTCTGGTCAATCGGCTGGTCATGCCAAGCACTTGGTTGCGCACATCTTTGCTATCCTTCTTCTTACGCTGCTACCTCTCTTTACAATTATTTTCTTTACTTTATTGGTGCTTTCTTGCATACCTTCACCACCTTTCCCCAATGCTTTCCTTCCTGATGTACTATCCCTACTCTCTGCACTCTTTCTTAGTGCACTCTTGCACACATTCATCAACTTTACTCGGCTTCCAAGATAGCGGTGGCCCATGGGCCAATCCAGTGAAGAATTGACAACTCTTTAATGAAGTATATCATCCTGGTATCCCCGGTGCTGTCAGCAGGACATCCGCTGACATACAGCATTGCTCTTGTTGGTGCTCCGTGGTGGGTGGGGATCCAGGTTGATGAATTTTACCACCCAACATGAAACCCCAAGGTAAAAAAAAGCGAACTTTATCAACAGATGACAGTCCCTCTTCTGATGAAGAGGCAACTGCATCAAAATCAAACAAAACTTCATCAAAATCAAAATCAAATAGCCTAACTTCAAATTCAACTTCATCTTCAAATCCAAACTCCAGCAACTGGCCAAGATTTCTTGTCATTTCATCAACAGATGACCAGCCACTACGCCTCAATCCCTTCGCCACCGCCAAGACCATTCAAGGGCTTGCTGGTGATGTGAAGGAGGTTAAAAAAATTAGGAATGGGTACCTATTGGTAGAATGTAAATCCCAACAACAGGCAAAATCTCTGCTCACATTAAAATGCATAGTTGACAAACCTGTCAAGTTTTCGCCACATACTTCTCTCAACAGCAGCAAAGCCATCATCCGAGACAAGGATCGATGTCTCGAAGACTCCACAGAAGAAGAGCTCCTTGACAACCTCAGGAGCCAGGACGTTACAGCTGTGAAACGTTTCACCATCAAGAAGGAGGGCAACGTCATCAAAACCCACACCTACCTTCTGACGTTTTCACTTCCACAAGCTCCAAAAACTATAAATGCTGGTTATTACAAACTATCCACTCAACTTTACATCCCAAACCCCCTCCGTTGCTACCGCTGCCAGAAGTTTGGCCATGGGAGCAACTCTTGCAGGGCTGATGAGCGTGTTTGCCATCGCTGTGGCAAGCCCGATGATGATGGCCATCCAGACATTTGCAAAGAGTTGCCGAAATGCGCCAACTGTGCTGGCGAACACGTGGCTTCCTCCAACGAGTGTCCACGGTGGCAACAGGAGTAAAAAATTCTGAAACTCAAATTCACGCAAAATATAACTTTCCCCGAAGCTAAACGCCTGGTGACTGAGGGTCCTAAACCATCATACTCATCCATTGTGTCTTCTGCAAGTGCCCCAAAACGCTCCGTATCAACTCAGACGGACATTGAGTGGGTGACAGATCCACCAACACAAAAAACATTCCGCAGTAGCACATCATCTACAATAGGTACAATGACATTCCCTCTTCTGTCCCTTAAAGAGCCTGTCAAACCGACAGGTACTCCAAAAACTTCAACAGCCAATGAAAACCCAAAACCAAATCAAAACTCAAATAAAAAAGCCAACTCAAAAACTGCGCACAATTCAAAAGCCAAATCATCAAACCGCACTTCCAAAGGCCACAGGAATGCGGTCGAGGTCTACAACAAATTTGGATCTCTTGACCTTGGATCTGATGACGTCCCTATGGATGCATCAGACACAGCGACACTTAACAACTCGCCCAAAAAGGGGCAGAGGATTCGGTCCCTGGACCGTCGCCTTTCTCCAGTAAAACATCCATCATGAGGCTTTTAATATTATATTTTTTCCTCGCATCTATGGCGATTCTTCAATGGAATTGTCGAGGCTTTAAGGTCAATTTTAATGAATTGGGGTTATTGGCCCAACAATACAATCCCCAAGCTATTTGCCTTCAAGAAACTCATCTTAAAGAATCTGATAAAGTTGCTATGAGACCATTCACTTTTTATAATTCTTTCTCCCCTTCTGCTGATAGGGCAAAGGGGGGTGCATCAATTTTAGTACGTGATGGAATTATCCACAGAGTAATTCCATTAAAAACACAATTACAAGCTGTAGCTGTCAGCTTATCATTATTTAAAACTTTAACTCTTTGTTCTTTATATATTCCACCATCTCAAGATCTTACTATAAAAGATCTTGATCAACTTGTTACCCAATTACCTAAACCTTTTATTATCATGGGTGACTTCAACGGTCACAATCCCCTCTGGGGTAGTAATACCCTAGACTCTAGGGGTAAAATACTCGAAAGTTTCCTTACCCAAAATTATTTATGTCTATTCAATGATGGTTCAAACACATATCTACATCCTGCTACAGGATCATATACAGCTATAGATTTATCAGTAACTGATGCATCCCTTTTACAAGATTTCTCATGGTCAGTACATGAGTATACATGTGGAAGTGACCACTTCCCCATTGTATTAGAACCCACATCAGCTATTCCCGAGGAGCACAATCCTCGTTGGAAATTATCCAAGGCTGATTGGGGAACATATTCTGCCCTATGTCGTGAACATATTATATATGATGAAATAATCAATGCAACTGATCCTGTTGAGGCCTTTTCTAAAGGTCTCATTGATATAGCAACTGAAACTATCCCTAAAACCTCGGCAAATCCACGCATTCACAAGCCATGGTTTAATGAAACCTGCGATACTGCAATTAAGGCACGTAAAAAAGCTGAACGCAAGCTCAGTAAACGACCTACAAGAATTAACTTAGATAACTTTTGCAAGGCTCGAGCTAAAGCTCGACGCACAGTCAACCAACAAAAACGCGAATCTTGGAGAGGCTATGTCTCTAAGATCAATTCCAGAACACCTATCAGCAAAGTCTGGAATATGATTAGTAGAATTAAAGGCAAAGGTTCCAAATCTACAATAAAACATCTTAAGGTCAATGATGACCTTCTCACATCAAAATCTGACATTGCCAATAAGTTGGCTGAAACAATCTCTAAAAATTCTTCATCAGCAAATTATGTCCCTGCTTTCCAAAAGTACCAAAAGGTACAGGAAAAACGACCACTTAATTTCAAATCTGACAATGGAGAAGATTATAATGAACACTTCTCCTTGTCAGAGCTTAAAACTGCACTTTCTAAAGCTCATGATACAGCAACCGGCCCTGATGAAATCCATTATCAGCTTCTTAAACATTTACCGGAACCTTGCCTTGAGGTTCTACTTCAGGTATTTAATCATATATGGGAAACAGGTGATTTTCCATCTTGTTGGCACAATGCTACTATTGTGCCAATCCCAAAACCTGGGAAGGATCATACAGACCCTTCCAACTACCGTCCTATAGCCTTAACAAGTTGCGTATGTAAAACTATGGAACGGATGATCAATGATCGTCTAGTTTGGTACTTGGAAACTAATAAATTACTAACTGATATTCAATGTGGTTTCCGCAAACAACGTAGTACCACTGATCATCTTGTTCGTTTAGAATCATTTATTCGTGATGCATTTATTAACAAACAACATGCTGTGTCTATCTTTTTCGACTTAGAAAAAGCTTACGACACTACATGGAAGCATGGCATCCTAAAAGATTTATTTGAATTTGGCTTGCGAGGTCGTATGCCTCATTTTATTTCCAATTTTTTACATGATCGCCAATTTAAAGTGCGCGTGGGCTCCACCCTTTCTGATTTCTTTGATCAAGAAATGGGTGTCCCACAAGGTAGCATTTTATCTGTCACATTATTTAGCATTAAAATCAACAGCTTGGCTAAAGTCTTAAATGATCATACAGATGGTTCACTTTTTGTGGACGATTTTGGAGTTTCCTGCAGAGGCAAAAATATGCCATCAATCGAGCGCCAATTGCAACTCTGCCTCAATAAAATCCATCAATGGTCGTTGGAAAACGGCTTCAAATTTTCCAAAGCTAAAACATCTTGTGTGCATTTTTGCAATATGCGCAAAATGCACAAAGATCCAGAATTATTCCTTGATAAAACTCCAATCAAAGTCGTTCCTGAGGCCAAGTTTCTTGGTCTTACTTTTGACAGTAAATTATCATTTATCCCACATATTAAAAACCTCAAAGCTAAATGCTTAAAGGCATTAGACCTTTTAAAGGTCGTTTCAAATAATAAATGGGGTGGAGATGAAGAAACTCTTCTTCATCTCTATCGATCACTCATCCGCTCCAAACTTGATTATGGATCCATAATATATGGATCTGTTGGGACACTGCACATATCAGGGAAACTTTTTATCCTTCTATTTCAATCAATCAAGTTTTTACTCATTTCGGTGAGCATCGTGTTTTAGATTTTTTGAAGGCTATACACCTTATCGACAAATTGTAAATTTTAACTTTTCATTATCAGCTTTTATTCAACTTGTGATAATACGCTGATGTTTTTACGGCCTTCGTGTCGTGTTCTGTTTTTCAATTGCAATTTTCTTTTTTAAATTAGGCAAATAAATTAAATATCTCGCCGCTAATGGCTGCAATACTGCCGAAGCGGCGTTAAACAATAACTCACTCACTCACTCAATTGCAATTTTCATTTTTAAATTAGGCAAATAAATTAAATATCTCGCCACTAATGGCTGCAATACTGCCGAAGCGGCGTTAAACAATAACTCACTCACTCACTATATGGATCTGCCCGCCCCTCATATATCAAAATGCTAGATACAATCCACCATCAAGGTCTCAGGCTTTGTCTTGGGGCCTTCAGGACTTCACCTGTTGAAAGCCTATACGTTGAAGCTGATGAACCATCTCTTGAAGATCGGCGCATCAAGCTAGCACTTCAATATATAACTAAACTTAAAGCCAACCCTTGTAATCCTGCATACAACTGCGTATTCAACCCTGAATACCAGCAGTTGTATAACTCAAAACCTAAAGCAATTCCACCACTCGGTATCAGACTTCAACAACATGTTGAAGATTGTGATATCGACCTAACAACAATAGCAGAGCACGGTCTGCTTGCCACTCCGCCATGGCAGCTGGTGAGGCCCCGTGTCAACCTCTCTCTATCTACTCATAAAAAATCAAATACAGACCAATTAATATTTCGACAGGCATTTTTTGAACTTCGTAATTTTTTCGCAGATTATAAACCAATTTACACTGACGGTTCTAAAGATGGACCCACAGTTGCAGCAGCAACTGTGACTCCTTCAACAACATATGCTACAAGGCTGCATGATGGCAGCAGCATCTTTACTGCAGAAGCTAAGGCCATCCTTAAGGCCGTCCATCACATTAAAAACTCAACCCCTAATAATTACATTATTTTTTCCGATTCACTTTCTTGCCTTCACAATTAAAAACTGTAAGAGTGATCATCCAATTATCAGGGATATTTTATTACTTCATAATTCGTGTCTCCAATGCGACATCGTCTTCTGCTGGCTTCCTAGCCATATGGGTATAAGAGGTAATAACCAAGCTGACTCAGCTGCTAAATCAGCATTAAACCTCAATCATATTTCTCCCACTAAAGTTCCATACACGGATTCTAAACCTGCTATTAAATCTTACATTAAACAACGTTGGAAGTCCCAATGGGACCAACAACATCATAACAAACTTCACACTATTCAACCTCATTTAGGTTACAAATCTCTATCCTCTTTTACCCGGCAGGAAGCTTGTGTCCTACGACGATGTCGTATTGGACACTCTCATCTTACACACTCATATCTTTTAAAGGGGGAAGATCCCCCGGTATGTATACCCTGTCAGTGTCCTCTCACAATCAAACACATTCTATGTGAGTGTTGGGACACTGCACATATCAGGGAAACTTTTTATCCTTCTATTTCAATCAATCAAGTTTTTACTCACTTCGGTGAGCATCGTGTTTTAGATTTTCTAAAGGCTATACACCTTATTGACAAATTGTAAATTTTAACTTTTCATTATCAGCTTTTATTCAACGTGTGATAATTTGCTGATGTTTTTGCGGCCTTCGTGCCGTGTTCCGTTTTTCAATTGCAATTTTCTTTTTTAAATTAGGCAAATAAATTAAATATCTCGCCGCTAATGGCTGCAATACTGCTGAAGCGGCGTTAAACAATAACTCACTCACTCACTCAAACAACCCTCTGTTATCTCCATTGGGAGTTTTAACATCCATGTGTTCTCTTGTATCTTTATAATACAGTTGTGAATGCAACGTAGTATCATTGGTTCCATCTGAGAGCACTTTGATATAACTTTTGTAAGGATACAAATTTGAAGAGCTGGTAATCAATTTACCATTCAAGGATAAATCCATCTGTGAAAAAAGACTCTGAAGCCATAAATTCACAGGCCCTGTCTCTTCAATATCAGTCAGGGCAGTGTCATCCACTTTGAGAATTTTAGCTTGAACATGGAGACGACTTCGTTTCATATCTATGTAGTCTATACCTTGGCCAGATATATTGAACTCTATTGGACTTGAATCTGATGTGATCTGAGAGGTAGGTCTGAAAATCACATAATAGAATTTCTCCACTGCAGTACATGTGTCAGGTTCTTTGAAAAGATCCAGTTCTTTTGTTTCTGCTTCTATAAACTTTCTTGTGGTATAGGAGGCCAATATCTGTCTATTCCGGCCTGGCCTTCTTACTGTAACGATCTGTATGCCCTGAAGTTTGTTCTTTCTTTCTTTTGGGAGGGGACTTCTTTTTGTGTGATGTGTTTTCTTTAACTTTCTTGTCAGGAATGACACACACTTTCTGTGCTCTCCTTTTTATAGCCCTTTCGCGTTTCTCTTGAGCTTCTGCTTGCTCCACGACTTGTTGTGTTGGAGAGACAAAGTTAATTTTGGGTTTTTCTGAAGGCATGGTCAGTGCCTGTTCTTTTCGTTTCCTTTCTTCCAAAATTTTAGGCCATTCTGGATCATAAAGCTCCAGTGTTCTGTCAACAGACATGATGCCCTGCCGTTCACCACCTCTTGTCACAAAACTATATGGTTTCAATTTACCCTGGACTTGCAACATATAATAGCGGGTCCATTTCTCCGTGTCCAGCACAAATAGTTTATACTGACTCATGTTTATGCGTCCTTCCTGAGTGTTCTTAAGCAAATGAGTTAAGCTTTATGTTTAGTCTTTTATATACTTTTGACTATCCTGTAGCTCTGCCATCTAATAATCGTCGAATAATGGAGATCAAAGCTAACATCTGTTCACCATTCATATCACTCAATTCTTGTATGGTATATTCATAGTCATGAAACAGAATTAGACTCTGCAGAAAATCATAATGTCTCAATATATAACGTGCCATGTTAGAACCATAAAGGAAGTGGTTTCAAGTGAAGAGTCACTGTGACTGTACCAGTTAAAATTGTAGCTGGTTGACCTTCTTCATCAGTAATATTGATGTCAATGCTAGTGAGATCACGTACTTTGATGGGTACATATTGATATCTATTGAAAGTAAAAGATTTTCCATTGTTTAAACATAATCGTCTGAGTAAAGGCTCTTGGTTTTCACTCACATACGTTGAATCACAGATAGAAGAATGTACATATATTTCTTTGAACTTTGAACTTCTTCTGACATTGTTAATACTAATTTCGGTTAGAGCAATCATCCAAGAATGTTCAAAATGTAGTAGTTCATTTAATTGAACTCGAAATGACCAGGACTGATTGTCAGGATATCTATCTTTACTGTCACTACTTCTTAAAATTATGTTTTTTTCCATTATCACTTTTGAGATTTGATTTTAGGATTGGGAAGCAAATAGCCAAGACTACTACTCAATAACGCTGTCCATAAATTTGAATTCCCTTTGTCCAAAGACAAGTTCACTATACATGTAATAACCACAATATAAATAATGATGATTTGAGAGAAAAATACTGTTTCGTTTTTGACCACTTTTCTTCCAAGTAAACTCCAGGTTTCATTCGATCTACTGCGTGAAAGAGGTTGTGTCTCAATGGGGTCTTCCATCCTTATGACTCTGAGTTATGATCATATCCTCTTTTATAGGATCTCATACTGTTTCATGTCTTTCTCAAGAATCCATGAATTGTATTTCTTGGGCCAATGTAACCATTTCACCAATACTTCTTTTTGTTTGTTTCTTGTTCTCTTTTTAACAATATCTTGTATTCTGTAATCTTGATCCGGATTCTCTGTCACGAATTGCAATTCAGCAGCATAAAATGAACCTTCAATAGGATCACCTCCCCAATCTTTCAGTTTGTACAAATCATTATCTTGAGACCAATAGCGCTGGGTAATGGTAAATATTTCACCACTCCATTTTTCCTGATATTCTCTATCAAATTTTCCTTTCAAATGACTTATTCGAACTGTATCTCCCACTTTGAATGTGAATTTTCTTTTTGCATTCTTCCTGGGTGGTGTCTGTTGCTTGGTTTTGATCAAATACTGTGATAACCTCACTTCATTATGCCTATTAACACTAGCAGGAGCTTGTCCCAACATACGATGACTTGAACTATTATAACTTTTCACAGTTTTAGATATGATATCAATGTATCTGTATGTGACGTTTTTCAGCATATATCGATACAAACGCATTTTAAGAGTTTTTATCACTCTCTCAGCAAATGGAGATTTCGTCTCATTGAGTGTAAACAGCTGTGTTACCTTGTGTTTTTTTAAAAAAGCTTTGACCCATTGATTCTTAAATTCTGAACCCATATCAGATTGAAAGATAACAGGGCGACGCACTTGTGTTTCCCACAATTTTGTCAAGGCTTTCACTACTTCTTGACCTTTTGTTGACTGTAGTGTACAGATCCAAAGATAGCGGGAAAATAAATCAATGATAACCAGTACATATTTTACACCATTATTATATTTAGCTAATGAAACCATATTCATCAAATTGGATTGCCAGTGACTATCTATACCTTCCACAACATATGTATTTCTTGGGAAGTTTCGTCTCACTTGATGTGTCATAGTGTATGATTCCTGACCTTTCAGCCATTTCCTGATGCGATGTAAACCGATCTTAAATTGACCATTAGCTTTCACAGCTTCGTATAACTTCTTGGGTCCGGCATAATATATCTTGCTCAAGTACTCTTCCCATGCTGACATGATGAGTAAATGATCCCATCCTATATCATTCACTCTATTTATATATCTACAAAAAAGAAGACCAACACAAGAAAAATACATACAATATGTTTATTACAATATCATGATATACCAATCACACTGTTGAACCAAGGTAACATGTTTTGCCAGTAGTATCACTCTTTCGGTTAGGTTGTCCTACCATTCTAAGATAATGACAATCAGGGGACCTTTTCCCGTGTTCTACCCAGGGATCATCCGTAGACATCCATCCCTTAAGACGAATATTACATTCGAAACATACACACAAGTCTCCTCTGTTCTGGTAAACAAGTCCTGCATGAGCCATAACTTCAGCGCTCTGCTTCATTTGAATTGGCCAGTTCTTAAAAGATTCAAGTCTTTCCACAAACAAACTCCAGTCACATTTAGGTTGCAATGCACAGCAATAAGTAAAAAAAGTCTCATCAGGACATCCACACACATCCATAGTATCAGAGCGAATAAAAACACGTCTGTACAGTTCTGACTCTTATGGAAGAATAACCTCCTATGGTCAGGATTAAAAAAAATACCAGTTCATGTACAATAAGTCTGGGATACATCTCCTTTCTCCATTTTACCCCTACCATACGTAAATAGTCACAGTCTGGGGACCACTTTTCGTGTTCCACCCAGGGGTCATCAGTAGACATCCAGTCTTTGAGACGAATACCACATTTAAAACAAATACACGAGTCACCACGGCTCAGATAATAGAGTCCTGCTTGAGCTAAATCTCTAGGTTTTTGTTTCATTTGCAAAGGCCAGCCCTTGAAAGAATCAAGTCGCTTCTCAAATGATGTCCAGTCAGAATTTACTGAAGATCCACTGCAATCAGTAACAATCTCCATAGGAATCCATGCTATGAGAGCGATTGTTAAAACACGTCTTTACAGTTCAAAGTCCAGAACTATACTGAACTTCACCAGTTGATATAGTCACTGAGGACACATGTACTCTGTCTGCACACAATGAGGTCAGTTTGACCGAATTTCGGTCCTGTCCATAAATTTAAGACTATACAAGCCCAAATTAAAAAATATCCTATACAAGCCCATTAAAAAAATAGATTCTGTATCAAAACAAATATCCAAAAAATATCCAAAACAGGCCGGTTTACTACTGCTATGTGTAAAAATTAACACTGAGATTTCAATTTTCAATCAGCCGTACATTCATTGACTCGTTCATTCATTCATTCAATTATTCATTTTTAATGGTACAAATTTATGAATGTGTTTATACCATAAAGTTTTAGGCAACTGGACAATAGAATATACATTTATCATTTATCATTGATGAAATCGCACCAAAACATGTTGTTTGAGATCGTGTTTTTTCAGTTTTTTCATTTTCAGGTCAGGAAAGGAATGCATTATCCTGTAGGGAAAGGCATCTCTATAGTCATTATCAAAATCTTTATCGAAATCGATAGCCTTCTCTTCAATTACATCACGATCTAGGGAAACGCTTTATAGTGCAACGGATAGACGTGAATTCTGCCGTCAGCCGAAGGATAGTGCTCTTTCTTGATGATGTTAGCGTTTTCATGTGCGCTCTCTATGCTTTTGAAAAACCGAGTGCAATGGAAAACATTATTGCCAATTGTACTTACCAGCATGTAGTGATATACAGTTTTTACTGACATGATGATTCTGAAAATAAATTCAAAAGGACAAAATTGTATCAATATTTCAAACTCAAAACATATCCATGATTTATTTCATTTAGTTACTTAAACGTATACGTATTTATTTATGTTAATTTATTCTATTTTTATTAGCTCATCAGGCCTGAAAGGCCCGATGGGGTTATGGCATGGAATGGCGTCCGGCGTCCTTCCATCGTCTGTCCATCCGTCCGTAAACTTTTTGCTTTTTCGACTTCTTCTCTAGAACCAATAACTCCACAGAGCTGAAATTTTATGTGCAGACTCCTTGGTCAATGGGGATTCTCAATTGTAGATTTCGTGACCCCATGACCCAAAATGAGGTCACAGGGGTCACATCCTTAAAAAACCTATTTTCATCTTCTTCTCCAGTTCCAAAAGGTCTAGAGAGCTGAAAAATTGTGTGCAGACTCCTTGGCCAATGGGGATTCTAAATTGTAGATTTTGTGACCTCATGACCCCAAATGGGGTCACAGGGGTCACATGTTTAAAAACCTATTTTCATCTTCTTCTCCAGTTTCAAAAGGTCTAGAGAGCTGAAAATTTGTGTGCAGACTCCTTGGCTAATTGGGATTTTAAATTGTAGATTTTGTGACCCTGTGACCCCAATCTAGGTCAAGGACCATGACCCAAAAACTTATTTTCATCTTCTTCTCCAGTTTATATGTAAAGCTCTAGAAAGGTGAAATGTTGTGTAGAGATTCTTTGGTCAAAGGTGATTCTTGATTGTAGGATTGGTGACCCTGTGACTCCAAATGTGGGTCACAGGGGTCATTGTCTACAACCCATATTATTTTGTTTGTTAACAATTTATTACTTGAGATAACTTAGATATTCAACCTTAGATAATAATAAATCAATGAAAAACTGATAAGCTACAGAGCCCATCGTTCTATTTTTTATTCTTTTCTTTTTATTTTTTTCATGAGCATGTGTTTGTTGCATGTGTAAAATAGGTATCTTATTTTTCAAAACAATTTACTCGCCAAGCCGCATTCTTCGGTGAATCTATGGTTGACTCCTCAATGATTTCCCTAAACTTTATCAATGTTCAAAATGGATCGGGTTTCGAGAAATGTGTGCTGTACTATAAGGTTCACAGATCTGTCTCCCTTGACTAGATATTCGTTTGTTCATTTGTAATTTATTTTTCTACGTATCCATATATACAGATACCAACTCATTCATTTTCAAAGTAAGGGCTACACCGAACGAAAGAATAATCAACATTTACGATTTCATATCTGAGCACAAAGAAAAGTTCGATACATCGAATTTTCACCAGAAAATCTTCTCTATTTGGAAGAGAGAAAACAGCAGTCTGGTCTCATGAAAGGCAAATGCAAAGGCGCTTTCATGACGGAGTTTGTCGGGATCAAGGCTAAGAACTATTCCTTTACCATCGAAGATGACCCAAAGGAACAAAAACGCGCTAAAGGAATAAAGAAGTCTTATGTAGCAAAACATCTTCGCTATGAAATGTTTAAAGATTGCATATTCAATCAAAAATCATACTCTGCCAAATTCAATCTCATCTGCTGTCCCATACATGTTTGATTGAGTTCATATTCGAGTCAGACCATGTACATCATGTACGCCATGCGGCGCGAAATAACATCATGCGTCAAGCCAGACGACAGCGACAGAGGATACTGGCTGACAGCAGGCAGACATGACGGTCGTAAAGGTACCCTGAATTGGTATATTAAAGACATAATGTCCAGGATTGAGAATTATTAAAGGCATACTATCCAGGTGTGTAGTTTGTATTCAGGGGTTTATGTTCGCGTAGTGATAAAGGAGTACAAGTGGGCTATTTTAGCGCATCCACCTCCTAGTCAAAGGAGTCATTTTGGAGAAGAAGTTATGATGTCAACCAGTGATGAATGGTTTCCCAACAAACAGACATGTTTAGAAGCCATTCAATTGAAATTGCAACTGTGACTCCTTCAACAACATAAGCTTCAAGGCTGCATGATGGCAGCAGCATCTTTACTGCAGAAGCTAAGGCCATCTTTAAGGCCGTCCATCACATTAACAACTCATCCCCTAATAATAACATAATTTTTTCTGATTATCCACAGAGTAATTCCATTAAAAACACAATTACAAGCTGTCAGCTTATCATTATTTAAAACTTTAACTCTTTGTTCTTTATATATTCCACCATTTCAAGATCTTACTATAAAAGATATTGATCAACTCGTTAATCAATTACCTAAACCGTTTATCATCATGGGTGACTTCAACGGTCACAATCCCCACTGGGGTAGTAATACCCTAGACTCTAGGGGTAAAAGACTTGAAAGTTTCCTCATCCAAAATGATTTATGTCTATTCAATGATGGCTCAAACACATATCTACATCCTGCTACAGGATCATATACAGCTATAGATTTATCAGTAACTGATACATCCTTTTTACATGACTTTTCATGGTCAGTCCATGAGGATACATGTTGAAGTGACCACTTCCCCGTTGTATTGGAACCCTCATCACCTTTTCCCGAGCAGCACACTCCTCGTTGGAAATTTTCCAAGGCTGATTGGGGTACAGTTTCTGCCCTATGCCGTGATCGTATTATATTTGATGAAATAGTTAATGCAACTGATCCTGTTGAGGCCTTTCTTAAGGTCTCATTGATATAGCAACTGAAACTATTCCTAAAACCTCGGCAAATCCACGCATTCACAAGCAATGGTTTAATGAAACCTGCGATACTGCCATTAAGGCACGTAAAAAAGCTGAACGCAAGCTCAGTAAACGACCTACAAGAATTAACTTAGATAACTGTCACAAGGAACGAGCTAAAATTCGACGCAAAGTCAACCAACAAAAACGCGAATCTTGGACAGGCTATGTCTCCAAGATCAATTCCAAATCACCTATCAGCAAAGTATGGAATATGATTAGTAGAATTAAAGGCAAAGGTTTCAAATGTACAATAAAACATCTGAAGGTCAATGATGACCCTCTTCCATCAAAATCTGACATTGCCAATAAGTTGGCTGAAACAATCTCTAAAAATTCTTCATCTGCAAATTATGTCCCTGCTTTCCAAAAGTACCAAAAGGTACAGGAAAAACGACCACTTAATTTCAAATCTGACAATGGAGAAGATTATAATGAACACTTCTCCTTGTCAGAGCTTAAAACTGCACTTTCTAAAGCTCATGATACAGCAACAGGCCCTGATGAAATCCATTATCAGCTTTTAAAACATTTACCGGAACCTTGCCTTGAGGTTCTACTTCAGGTATTTAATCATATCTGGGAAACAGGTGAATTTCCATCTTGTTGGCACAATGCTACTATTGTGCCAATCCCAAAACCTGGGAAGGATCATACAGACCCTTCCAACTACCGTCCTATAGCCTTAACAAGTTGTGTATGTAAAACTATGGAACGGATGATCAATGATCGTCTAGTTTGGTACTTGGAAACTAATAAATTACTAACTGATATTCAATGTGGTTTCCGCAAACAACGTAGTACCACTGATCATCTTGTTCGTTTAGAATCATTTATTCGTGATGCATTTATTAACAAACAACATGCTGTGTCTATCTTTTTCGATTTAGAAAAAGCTTACGACACTACATGGAAGCATGGCATCCTAAAAGATTTATTTGAATTTGGCTTGCGAGGTCGTATGCCTCATTTTATTTCCAATTTTTTACATGACCGCCAATTTAAAGTGCGCGTGGGTTCCACCCTTTCTGATTTCTTTGATCAAGAAATGGGTGTCCCACAAGGTAGCATTTTATCTGTCACATTATTTAGCATCAAAATCAACAGCTTGGCTAAAGTCTTAAATGACCATACAGATGGTTCACTTTTTGTTGACGATTTTGGAGTTTCCTGCAGAGGCAAAAATATGCCATCAATCGAGCGCCAATTGCAACTCTGCCTCAATAAAATCCATCAATGGTCGTTGGAAAACGGCTTCAAATTTTCCAAAGCTAAAACATCTTGCGTGCATTTTTGCAATATGCGCAAAATGCACCAAGATCCAGAACTATTTCTGGATAAAACTCCAATCAAAGTCGTTCCTGAGGCCAAGTTTCTTGGTCTTACTTTTGACAGTAAATTATCATTTATCCCTCATATCAAAAACCTCAAAGCTAAATGCTTAAAGGCATTAGACCTTTTAAAGGTCGTTTCAAATAATAAATGGGGTGGAGATGAAGAAACTCTTCTTCATCTCTATCGATCACTCATCCGCTCCAAACTTGATTATGGATCCATAATATATGGATCTGCCCGCCCCTCATATATCAAAATGCTAGATACAATCCACCATCAAGGTCTCAGGCTTTGTCTTGGGGCCTTCAGGACTTCACCTGTTGAAAGCCTATACGTTGAAGCTGATGAGCCATCTCTTGAAGATCGGCGCATCAAGCTAGCACTTCAATATATAACTAAACTTAAAGCCAACCCTTGTAATCCTGCATACAACTGCGTATTTAACCCTGAATACCAGCAGTTGTATAACTCAAAACCTAAAGCAATTCCACCACTCGGTATCAGACTTCAACAACATGTTGAAGATTGTGATATCGACCTAACAACAATAGCAGAGCACGGTCTGCTTGCCACTCCGCCATGGCAGCTGGTGAGGCCCCGTGTCAACCTCTCTTTATCTACTCATAAAAAATCAAATACAGACCAATTAATATTTCGACAGGCATTTTTTGAACTTCGTAATTTTTTCGCAGATTATAAACCAATTTACACTGACGGTTCTAAAGATGGACCCACAGTTGCAGCAGCAACTGTGACTCCTTCAACAACATATGCTACAAGGCTGCATGATGGCAGCAGCATCTTTACTGCAGAAGCTAAGGCCATCCTTAAGGCCGTCCATCACATTAAAAACTCAACCCCTAATAATTACATTATTTTTTCCGATTCACTTTCTTGCCTACAAGCAATTAAAAACTGTAAGAGTGATCATCCAATTATCAGGGATATTTTATTACTTCATAATTCGTGTCTCCAATGCGATATCGTCTTCTGCTGGCTTCCTAGCCATATGGGTATAAGAGGTAATAACAAAGCTGACTCAGCAGCTAAATCAGCATTAAACCTCAAACATATTTCTCCCACTAAAGTTCCATATACGGATTCCAAACCTGCTATTAAATCTTACATTAAAGAACGTTGGGAGTCCCAATGGGACCAACAACATCATAACAAACTTCACACTATTCAACCTCATTTAGGATACAAATCTCTATCATCTTTTACCCGGCAGGAAGCTTGTGTCCTACGACGATGTCGTATTGGACACTCTCATCTTACACACTCATATCTTTTAAAGGGGGAAGATCCCCCAGTATGTATACCCTGTCAGTGTCCTCTCACAATCAAACACATTCTATGTGAGTGTTGGGACACTGCACATATCAGGGAAACTTTTTATCCTTCTATTTCAATCAATCAAGTTTTTACTCATTTCGGTGAGCATCGTGTTTTAGATTTTTTAAAGGCTGTACACCTTATTGACAAATTGTGAATTTAAACTTTTCATTATCAGCTTTTATTCAACTTGTGATAATATGCTGATGTTTTTGCGGCCTTCGTGCCGTGTTCTGTTTTTCAATTGCAATTTTCTTTTTTAAATTAGGCAAATAAATTAAATATCTCGCCGCTAATGGCTGCAATACTGCCGAAGCGGCGTTAAACAATAACTCACTCACTCACTCACCCACTCGGTATCAGACATCAACAACATGTTGAAGATTGTGATATCGACCTAACAACAATAGCAGAGCACGGTCTGCTTGCCACTCCGCCATGGCAGCTGGTGAGGCCCCGTGTCAACCTCTCTCTATCTACTCATAAAAAATCAAATACAGACCAATTAATATTTCGACAGGCATTTTTTGAACTTCGTAATTTTTTCGCAGATTATAAACCAATTTACACTGACGGTTCTAAAGATGGACCCACAGTTGCAGCAGCAACTGTGACTCCTTCAACAACATATGCTACAAGGCTGCATGATGGCAGCAGCATCTTTACTGCAGAAGCTAAGGCCATCCTTAAGGCCGTCCATCACATTAAAAACTCAACCCCTAATAATTACATTATTTTTTCCGATTCACTTTCTTGCCTACAAGCAATTAAAAACTGTAAGAGTGATCACCCAATTATCAGGGATATTTTATTACTTCATAATTCTTGTCTCCAATGCGACATCGTCTTCTGCTGGCTTCCTAGCCATATGGGTATTAGAGGTAATAACAAAGCTGACTCAGCTGCTAAATCTGCATTAAACCTCAAACATATTTCTCCTACCAAAGTTCCATATACGGATTCCAAACCTGCTATTAAATCTTACATTAAACAACGTTGGAAGTCCCAATGGGACCAACAACATCATAACAAACTTCACACTATTCAACCTCATTTAGGTTACAAATCTTTATCCTCTTTTACCCGGCAGGAAGCTTGTGTCCTACGACGATGTCGTATTGGACACTCTCATCTTACTCACTCATATCTTTTAAAGGGGGAAGATCCCCCAGTATGTATACCCTGTCAGTGTCCTCTCACAATCAAACACATTCTATGTGAGTGTTGGGACACTGCACATATCAGGGAAACTTTTTATCCTTCTATTTCAATCAATCAAGTTTTTACTCATTTCGGTGAGCATCGTGTTTTAGATTTCTTGAAGGCTATACACCTTATTGACAAATTGTAAATTTTAACTTTTCATTATCAGCTTTTACTCAACTTGTGATAATATGCTGATGTTTTTGCGGCCTTCGTGCCGTGTTTTGTTTTTCAATTGCAATTTTCTTTTTTAAATTAGGCAAATAAATTAAATATCTCGCCGCTAATGGCTGCAATACTGCCGAAGCGGCGTTAAACAATAACTCACTCACTCACTACATGGAAGCATGGCATCCTAAAAGATTTATTTGAATTTGGCTTGTGAGGTCGTATGCCTCATTTTATTTCCAATTTTTTACATGATCGCCAATTTAAAGTGCGCGTGGGTTCCACTCTTTCTGATTTCTTTGATCAAGAAATGGGGGTGCCACAAGGTAGCATTTTATCTGTCACATTATTTAGCATTAAAATCAACAGCTTGGCTAAAGTCTTAAATGATCATACAGATGGTTCACTTTTTGTTGACGATTTTGGAGTTTCCTGCAGAGGCAAAAATATGCCATCAATCGAGCGCCAATTGCAACTCTGCCTCAATAAAATCCATCAATGGTCGTTGGAAAACGGCTTCAAATTTTCCAAAGCTAAAACATCTTGTGTGCATTTTTGCAATATGCGCAAAATGCACAAAGATCCAGAATTATTCCTTGATAAAACTCCAATTAAAGTCGTTCCTGAGGCCAAGTTTCTTGGTCTCACATTTGATAGTAAATTATCATTTATCCCACACATTAAACACCTAAAAGCTAAATGCTTGAAGGCATTAGACCTTTTAAAGGTTGTATCAAATAATAAATGGGGTGGAGATGAAGAAACTCTACTTCATCTCTATCGATCACTCATCCGCTCCAAACTTGATTATGGTTCCATAATATATGGATCTGCTCGCCCCTCTTATATTAAAATGCTAGACACAATCCATCACCAGGGTCTCAGGCTTTGTCTTGGGGCCTTCAGAACTTCACCTGCTGAAAGCCTTTATGTTGAAGGTGATGAGCCATCTCTTGAAGATCGGCGCATCAAGCTAGCACTTCAATATATAACCAAATTAAAATCCAACCCTTGTAATCCTGCATACAACTGCGTATTCAATCCAGAATACCAGCAGTTGTATAACTTAAAACCTAAAGCAATTCCACCACTCGGCATCAGACTTCAACAACATGTTGCAGATTCTGATATTGACCTAACAACAATAGCAGAGCACGGTCTGCTTGCCGCTCCGCCATGGCAGCTGGTCAGGCCCCGTGTAAACCTCTCTCTATCTACTCATAAAAAATCTAATACAGACCAATTAATATTTCAACAGGCATTTTTTGAACTACATGATTTTTTCGCAGACTATAAACCAATTTACACTGACGGCTCTAAGGATGGATCCACAGTTGCAGCAGCAACTGTGACTCCTTCAACAACATATGCTTCAAGGCTGCATGATGGCAGCAGCATCTTTACTGCAGAAGCTAAGGCCATCCTTAAGGCCGTCCATCACATTAAAAACTCAACCCCTAATAATTACATTATTTTTTCAGATTCACTTTCTTGCCTACAAGCAATTAAAAACTGTAAGAGTGATCACCCAATTATCAGGGATATTTTATTACTTCATAATTCGTGTCTCCAATGCGACATCGTCTTCTGCTGGCTTCCTAGCCATATGGGTATAAGAGGTAATAACAAAGCTGACTCAGCTGCTAAATCGGCATTAAACCTCAAACATATTTCTCCTACCAAAGTTCCATATACGGATTCCAAACCTGCTATTAAATCTTACATTAAACAACGTTGGAAGTCCCAATGGGCCCAACAACATCATAACAAACTTCACACTATTCAACCTCATTTAGGTTACAAATCTCTATCCTCTTTTACCCGGCAGGAAGCTTGTGTCCTACGACGATGTCGTATTGGACACTCTCATCTTACTCACTCATATCTTTTAAAGGGGGAAGATCCCCCAGTAGGTATACCCTGTCAGTGCCCTCTCACAATCAAACACATTCTATGTGAGTGTTGGGACACTGCACATATCAGGGAAACTTTTTATCCTTCTATTTCAATCAATCAAGTTTTTACTCATTTCGGTGAGCATCGTGTTTTAGATTTTTTGAAGGCTATACACCTTATTGACAAATTGTAAATTTTAACTTTTCATTATCAGCTTTTATTCAACTTGTGATAATACGCTGATGTTTTTACGGCCTTCGTGTCGTGTTCTGTTTTTCAATTGCAATTTTCATTTTTAAATTAGGCAAATAAATTAAATATCTCGCCGCTAATGGCTGCAATACTGCCGAAGCGGCGTTAAACAATAACTCACTCACTCACTCACTCCAAGCAATTAAAAACTGTAAGAGTGATCACCCAATTATCAGGGATATTTTATTACTTCATAATTCTTGTCTCCAATGCGACATCGTCTTCTGCTGGCTTCCTAGCCATATGGGTAAAAGAGGTAATAACAAAGCTGATTTGGTAGCTAAATCAGCATTAAACCTCAAACATATTTCTCCTACTAAACTTCCATATACGGATTCCAAACCTGCTTTTATATCTTACATTAAACAACGTTGGAAGTCCCAATGGGACCAACAACATCATAACAAACTTCACACTATTCAACTTCATTTAGGATACAAATCTCTATCATCTTTTCCCCGGCAGAAAGATTGTGTCCTACGACGATGTCGTGTTGGATACTCTCATCTTACACACTCATATCTTTTAAAGGGGGAAGATCCCCCGGTATGTATACCCTTTCAGTGTCCTCTCACAATCAAACACATTCTATGTGAGTGTTGGGACACTGCACATATCAGGGAAACTTTTTATCCTTCTATTTCAATCAATCAAGTTTTCACTCATTTCGGTGAGCATCGTGTTTTAGATTTTTTAAAGGCTATATATCTTATTGACAAATTTTAACTTTTCATTTTCAGCTTTTATTCATCTTGTGATAATACGCTGAAGTTTTTGCGGCCTTCGTGCCGTGTTTTGTTTTTCAATTGCAATTTTGTTTTTAAAATTAGGCAAATAAATTAAATATCTCGCCGCTAATGGCTGCAATACTGCCGAAGCGGCGTTAAACAATAACTCACTCACTCACTAAATATCTCAACGCTAATGGCTGCAATACTGCAATACTCTGTATTACTTACAGGGCATTTCTCGTATTCAACAGGTATGTAGCAATGAATATAGTTATCAATATGAATAAATACATTTCATTAACTCAATCCGGTATATTGAATTTGAGTGAGACACAAAGTGATATGCATTCAGTGGTCAAAAGCACATAATTACACAGCCATTCCATATACAACATGAACAACATATCTGACCCAGAGCTAGCGTCAGCTCCTACACTCCGAGACCTATCTCTTTAGTCAACAACCTTAAGCGTTATGTACATATCTGACCCAGAGCTACCGTCAGCACCTACACTCCGTGACCTATTGACACTAGACAGTAGGCCTTTAATAAACTCATATATCACGAAAATGTGGTAGTAGGCCTTTAATAAACTCATATGAAGGGATTGGCTAAACTCATATGAAGTGGATTGGCGAAGGCCGGGTAATCGACTACACACCTTTTAGGGCGAGGGATGGGTAATCGACTACACTAGTTTTGCCGAGGGATGGGTAATCTACTACACTAGTTTTGGCGAAGGCCGGGTAATCTACTACTCTATACTACTTAGAGATATTGCAATTTATGATTATATTTCATCAATGAGTAATAAAATAAGCATTATTGATTTAATTTACAATATCCTAATTTTCTTGACTAGTATATTGTAATAAGCTAATCACTAAACACTAAAATATACATCCTAAATTTCTTGTCCAGTATATTGCAATAAGCTAAACGCAGACCAATAGAATACAGTTACTACACGTTCGCCCTCGTATGCTGCATAAACACAGAGCTCGCAGACTGTTTGCTGATAACCAGTAGAGCGGGCAAAGCTTTATTTACACAATCCAATAACATAAGCAGAGGATGACTATTTAACGAGGTTCCGATAGGAAGCTTTTTTGTCTTGGATCACTGATCAGTGTTCAGACACATCCGGGTCATTTTCATTGTTACGTTCGTACTCATGTATTGCCTGTGACTTACAACATGATGATCTAGAGCGGTCATGAGAGGAGAACGTTAGCGAGTGATTTATATACATTTCAGTTCACCAAGAGCAGTATCACAGTCTTAAGCGGCGATAAATTTGTTTAGGCCTGGCGGCACTGGGTGAGGTGAGGCACTTGGGATTTAACCCTCAAGAGTAGTTTGACCATCCTGTCCTACTTTCAGCGATTTTGAGATGGTATTCTTCAGAGTTGCCATCTTCATGCTTCCTCAATTTCTTTGGGGGTGGGATAGCGCAGTGGTTAGCGCGTTCGGCTTCGGCTCAAGAGGTACAGAGTTCGAATACCGCCAGGGGCATGGCAACTTTGTCTGCAGTAGAGAACTGTTCTACACGCAGTAAGGTTTGGGTGCAATGCTACACTGAAATTCAGCGTAGTATCACCCATGGTTTGCTAGTTCCAGCCGATGCTCGCAGGTTTCACCGCAATGCATAGCCACTTGGCGTTGCGGGCTTTCTCCCTGCAATAATACTAGCATCCGTGATATAAGTGAAATACTCTTGAAAGCGACGTTAAACCCTAACTCACCTCACCACTGTAATCCTTAACATGCTGGACACTTCATCAACAACTGAAAGATATTTTCAATTAAGACATGAAAATTACATTTTCAACAAACAAAAAAGTCTTCATTTAAATTGTTTTTAACTTAAAGTAAATTACAAAGAAGTAATTTCTTTTTTCATCGTTTTCTTCGTTCAGATTTGAGTACCTTTTTCTGCACATTTTCTTCATCATGTAAAGAATAGCAGTAAACATATAAAGATGTCTGCCTAGCTGACGTCGGGTTGGGTGTCTGCAGACTGGGCGTCTGAGCGGGTGTCTGACTCATGGCTGTCGCTGGTTTCCGTTGATTGAGGAGATACATCTCTTACATATGTTTTTCTCCTTACATTTTCTCCTTTTCGCCTTGTATGGGATTAAATCATCTTTATTCTGGTGACCACTCTTTCCAGAGATTGTTTCTTCTCTCCTTCGGTTCAATGTCGAGTGGTGGGTAGCAAATGCAGAAATGTTCAATCCTGCTCTATCGACTGAGTACAAATGGGACACATGTCGACGTGGACGTCTGAGTGGGTGTCTGACTCATTGGTGGAGTTGGTTTCTGCGCTGTTTGCGTCAAAGGAGGAGATGGAGAATAAAACACTTTCTTGAAATTTAAAAAACAAATTCACCAGCTAATTTTTAAAAACACTGTAATAGAAGAAATTTCTCAGTATCATTAATCTATTATTACTCGGTATCTGTCATCAATTCTGACCCCAACAAATTAGTACTATACATTTTCTAACATTTGATGCATAACTGAACTGTTTAAGCAAGCAACTGTTTTCTTTCCACTGGGATATTAAACAAAATAGAGTCATTGTCTCTGTAGAAAAGCCTTTTGCATACTTTAAAGTCTAAGGTAATTTATCATATTAACCAAAGATCACGACTATTAGTTAAATAAATAAGCCGGGACTAAATGCCAACTCAGATGGTTTAAACATATTTTATTTCAGAAAGAAAAGGGATTGGCAAACTCAGATAGCTAGATCTATATCTATTTTGGGTCACAATATCTACAATTCAAAATCGCTATTGACCAAGGGATCTGCACATACAATTTCAACTCTCTAGAGTTAGTAGTTTTGGAGAAAAGTCGAAAGAGCAACAAGTTTACAGACGGATGAACCGACGTCGGACGCCATGCCCTGCCATAAGCCCATCGGACTTTTAAGGAAATCATGCACATTTAAGGAGTCGGAAAGAAATTTATATCTTCTGTGGTATGCGTGTGTTAGATATCATTTAGAGGAGCTATGTTCCCTACGACATACTTGGTGTGCACTTATTCTAGAATAAGATTTTGAATAGAACCGATATACATAACAAAATAACCCCTATAACGCATCACTATTGTCCAAGCATATTTCATAAATTCCCAACGCTCGTGTGTTCACTGACCATTACACTATATTTCTTTCTATCATTAGGTGGGGTCGGCACGAACGGGGTACATTATAACCGACTGGTTACGGTTCAGATGAAGATCATCTGCTAGCTTTCTCGAAGTCGTGTTATATTTTAGGTTCTTTTGGATAGTGAGGTTGTTGTGTAGGTGACGTTCTCCGATTGTTGGTGAATGTTGAGGATATCTCTCTCTCTCTCTCTCTCTCTCTCTCTCTCTCTCTCTCTCTCTCTCTCTCTCTCTCTCTCTCTCTCTCTCTCTCTCTCTCTCTCTCTCTCTCTCTCTCTCTCTCTCTCTCTCTCTCTCTCTCTCTCTCTCTCTCTCTCTCTCTCTAAAATGTTCCACAGTAAATGTTATATCATATTAGAATACTACATGAATGTTGACAACACCCGCAATATTACACACACCTCGCTTCGGATAGTGTGAACCGATAACCCGGATTTGACTCATTTTCAATCCACTTGCGATGAGGATTTAATGTAATCTTGAGAGGCCGAGTTGATATCCCATCCTCTTGAACCTCTCTCTTCACATAAAAGTAGGAAAAAACCCTCCCTCTCTTTTTCTTAGTGTACACTGTATTCAGTATTGTTCTAAATCCAACTTCTTCACTCTCGATCATTCGGTACTGACTGGTACATTTTCATTGGATTATTCACATTCGATTTATTCAACTCCTTCCAACTTAACTTCACAAGGTCTTCATAAACTTTGAGAGCATAGATCAAGCGCTACAATTTCCTTACCCTGAAGTTCTAACTTGAAAAGTCTTTGTGTTCTTATGTCGATAAGAGATTGCTTATTACAACAGCCTTTAGGTAGGAAATGTTTGATATTGAAAAACCCTTTTGTCATACATTCAAACTTGGTTTGCTTTTCCGGTATGATAACGTCTCGGAGGCATTCTCCAGATATAGCAAAGTACATTGAATCGATGTCAGTCTGACTCAGTTGATAATCTTCTCGTTTGATAAACACATTGAGAAAATCAAAATAGAATTCTAACATTCTCAGTTTTGCGTATCGGAGCACGAAAAACCCTAAAACAGTTGGCATATCAATTTTGATGGTTTTCTTTGCAGTTATCACTTGATAATTGGAAGCATCTAATTGAGACAGGATATGAAATATGGATTGTTTATTTCCTGTTTAACACGATCCACACTGTGAATGTACTTACAAGTCTGATGGCGTGTTCGATCAAGAAGGAGTGATCCATAAGCGCTGTTCCTAGTTAGTTTCCAAATATCAACCAAAATTGCTAGATCCGAATCACAGTCACCTTTTACGATGGGAATTGGAAACCTTGTCCCATGAAATCCTGAAACATCTTTTTCGGTCATATTCCACAGCTTGATGAACTTTGCACTGGGAAAACAAATGATATTTAATTATTTACTCCTATTTAATCCCGGAGTAAATATCATCTTTAGTCATATTTAATCCCGGGTTAAATATCATATTTAGTCGTATTTAATCCGGAGTAAATATTTGTTAATATTTGTAAATATTTGTAAAGTTTTGTAAATATGTTATTTAATTCAGATTAAATGTTTGTAAAAATGTTATTTAATTCAGATTAAATGTTTGTAAATATCATCTTTAATTAAGATAAAATATTTGTCAAGGTGTAAAAAAAGTAAATATTTATCATGTCTTTGGAGGGAATTTACAAGTACATAAAAATCAATATTTTATCATATGTTTTTATATATCGGAGTAAATGACAAATAAAATGACGGATAAAAGACTCAAATTTACTTTAAATGCGATCTCTCCTGTCATAAGTATATGAAACATTCATTGAGTTACTTATTAATTCAAGAAAATAAAAGTTGTATCCATAATCACGGATAGACGGACAAGACACGACTATATATCCCACAGTATTGCATACCGGTGGGATAAAAATAATATTTTTACTTGCCAAAACATGAAGCCCGCAAATATGATAACATTTTATGAAAAAGACAATTTCAGTAGCAAGCAAAACGCATTTTGGAACAAATTAATATTTTCCCTGGTTATAATGTCAATCATCAGAAGACCGTCTACGCCATCTATATGATATAATACTATTTACGATGTTGATTTAGCTGTTTACACTGTGAATGTCCCGTTTTTTCAAGGTTAATCAAACACTTTGAAAAGGAGGCTCTCTTAAAATTCAATTTCTTACAGTCCCTTTTCAATATTTGATAAAATGGTGATATTTTCAGAATACATACTTTTTTCAGAGTCTGAGTGTAAGACTATCATGTACTCAACCGCAAAAGAAATGTCACCAGCCCCTAAATATTGCTGTCTGAGAAAGTAGATTATGAATGTTTATGATGGCCACATATTTATTGCAGAAGTAGTAACAAATTCATACGTTAGAGAATGATACAGTTGCAGTGTTGAAATCACTTTTTCAAAATGTTTTTGGGCCAGAGTATTTGGAATTTAAAATGTAGAAACTACATAAAATGCAATAAAATATGGTGTCGACATGAATAACCTTCTTGAACTTAAATTTGTTGACCCGTCTTTACTGTAGGATGTCATAAAAATGCCAAAAAAGCCCCTTTGGACTCTCCTATCTCATCTAGTTAAGGATATTCGAAAACGTGGAGTTTGAGAATTGCCAATCGTTAAAAGTGTGTTTCTCAGAAATATGCATAGATAATGTTTTAAAAGTTCAGGTTTAATTAAGTTTTCCTTCTGAAGACATGATGTATCTCTGTTTCAGTCGTGAGTATCACTCGTGGAATGAATTATCTTGTATATTGTATGGTGACGTTTCTTTTGCGGTTGAGTACAGAATACACCAGCTAACTTTTACTGTTGAGTGTATAGACAATTAAATCCCGACGAACATCCTGTTTAGTGACTGCGTAAGCTATGTAAGGGAAAGCATGGGAGTAAGTGACACCTGAACACACAGTTGTGCAGATGTTTATCTATAACATAGTCTTCATTTTTTCCAAACATATACATGCAAAGAACGAAAGTGTTTCCTTTAGTTCAACCTGGTTACAATACAATAGAAGGTGACATTATATTAAGGGTATACTATTTGACATTACAAGGATCAAACATATCAGTAAAGAAACAATATTCTTGATTGCTACCTTGCTAAACCAGATTTGCTGTTATGAAGTGGACCATAAATGCGTGACTTACAGTAAAAACTGGAACTACTGACCTGCCTAATTATGATCAATCAAGTCTCCTAAAAAGCAATCAGTATTTAGCCTGCTGTGATTTATGCAAAATGACAGACAGGAATATAATGTATGCCGATGCAATCGCTAGTTAAAAATTTAATTTATGTTACCTTCCATTCATGTTGAGACATTTACGTTAAGAATATATTCTTTTCAGAAATAGTTAGAACATCCAAATGAATAAGAAGAAATGTGCTCTGAACTGCTGTTTCATTAAAAGAACAATCATTTTTTCAAACAAAAATTACACATGTTACACAGAATGGAATTAAATGACATACAAATGTAAATGTCTAAAAATAATCTAGCGACACTTCATCGCTGATTACTAACTCATATTATTACAACACACAACATAATTTGAAACATTTTTCGTTAATCAAGGAAAACTTTAGTATACGATTTTGTACTGCATCTATACGTGAAAAGCGTCAAAGCGTGAAAGCAGTTGAGTGAGCTGCAGGTGTTGTCATATGTGAGTAGGTTAAATACGTGTACTGCAAAAAGTCTAAACGATTAACAATCCATAACCTTTAATTCAGTATCACCACAATGCAATACTAGAGTGGCCTGATGCAACATGAACGCCCAGGGTTTGATGCACAAACTTCCCCCCAAATAAGCAGTTTGAATGTAAGTGTAATTTACGATTAGATTACATCTTATCATCTTGATCTGCATTTCATATGAGATTTTATTTGATTAACTTGTAAAGTATGACAATTCAGGTCTGAATGATATAGTGACAATAAATATACATGTCAAATATTGAAGGCCTATCACTAAAAACCCGATGACCATAGTTACGTTTTTCAGAAAATACATCCTACACCAAGGTCACAAGGTCACAAGGTCAAAGGTTATGACCTCAGTGTGTGTCATCAGAAACAACATTTTCATAGGCCTATCCTGACAAATTAAAACACATTTATCAAGTTTCAAAGACATATCATTGATAAATCAAACGTCTTAGCCAAGCTATAAGTTCAGTTTTAACCCACGGTCTGAAATGAGAAAGTCAAATGCTCTTATCAAGGGTCAATACTCTAAATACACAGGTCCGATTGGTCCCAAAAAGCACATGCGTAACACCTATGTATATCCAAAACATGTGTAAATTTAAGTTTCAGAAAGATTGATCAAAAACTGTGGGAGGAGTTGATTTCAGAACACAGGTACATTTTTCAAGACGGGCGGACAGACGGATTCGCGCCACGACATAGACCCCTTTGGGTTTCACCCGGGGGTTATGCAACAATGTACAGGTTGAATGTGAGAGTGTGTGTATATGTGTCCATGTTTGTTAACAATTATTTGTGTGTGAAGAAATAATTCATTGTAAAATCCATAATTTATGTATGTTGTTAATGTGATTAGGAAGTGTGAGGTGTGTGGGTGCACGGACAGATGGTGGTTTAATTTAAGAGTGGTTATCTTATTTTATTTTAATTTAAACATATTTATTCCATAAATGGATCCGGATTGGCAAACAAGCTGACGCTTATGTCAATGCCGCTCCGGGATACAAAATACATAAAATAAATGTCATGATGAATGTACAATAAATTGTATTACATGTCTGAAAAGAATAATACACCAATCATTGCTAGTCGTCAATGTCATTGAAATTATTTTGAATCAAATCTGCCACTTAAATTTATAAACGTGTGCACGGAATTTAAAAGTTCTTTGTTTACACTGTCTGGAGAGTTTTGGTTTCCGAAAAGAACTGATTTTAGGTCAAATCCATTAGTGTAAAAATACATAGTTTGTCGTATATCGTTATAAATAGGGCATACGAAAAAGTAATGAATAGAGTCTTCATAGTCATGGCCACAGGGGCAGGATGCAGTTTCAGATATAAAGCGTTGGTATTTGTGTGCATTAAGATCACTGCATTCAAGTCGAAGACGACAATGAATGATTTGGCAAACTCTGCTGCCACTGTTTAGATCAAAATGACAGTAGGTATTTTTATTATTTAGAAGTGCATTTTTGAATCTTGAAAGGGACTGTATTTCTCTCTGTTCAGCAGGCAATGAATTCCATAATGTAACCGTATTAGGAAGAAAAGACCGTGCATAATTCGCAGTTTTAGAGTTGATAGTTTGAAGATTCGTGTTATTGCGTAAATTATAATCAGAGACATCCGATAAACTAGGGGGTACAAGATTACTAAGATAACTTGGCGTTATGTTATTGATCATCTTATAAAACATCGTCATTTTTTTAACATATCTTCTTTGAAACAGCGGTTGACAATTAGTTTCTTTATAAATCTTATGATGGCTGGTGCCTCGAACAGCACCACACACGGTTCTTAGTGCGTCAAGATTAAGCTTTTCAAGTATATCCGCTTGCTGTTTGGTACAATTATCCCATATGTGACTGCAGTAATCGAAAACTGGCAAGATGAACTGTTTGTACATGGTTTCTAATGTTTTTCGGTTTAGACGATATTTGAGGCTTCTCAGACAATTTACCATGGGTGCAACTTTTTTTGCAATGTCATTTATGTGTTCGTTCCAGGTACAATCGTGTTGTAGTATGAGGCCTAAGTGTTTATGACTGTCAACAGATGTTATAACTTCATCATTCATTGTTAAATTTGGCATTGTAATTGGTTGACATTTTCGAGTAAAGCGTACTGATTCGGTCTTACTTGGGTTAAAAGATACCTGCCATTTATCCGCCCATTCGGCTATTCGCTGTAAATCCTCGTTCATATTAAGAGTAGTTTCATCAGGATCACCAATGATCGCATATAAAGAGGTATCATCCGCAAAAGGGCGTATATTGCTATTTATTCCTTCAACTATATCATTAATATATACAATAAATAAAAGGGGGCCTAAAACTGAACCCTGCGGTACACCAGCAAAGAGAGTTCTATTATCGGATCTAAAACCATTAATAACAACCCGTTGTATTCTATCCTCAAGATAACTTTCAAACCACTTTATGAGATTACCGTTTATACCATATGCTTTTAGTTTGTATATAATACCTTTGTGCCAAACTTTATCAAAAGCTTTACTAACATCGCAAAATACTGCTCTAATTTTGTTACCTTTATCTAATGCACCGGCAATGAAATCGTATAGATACGTTAATTGGTTAACAGTTGAATCTCCTTGCGTAAATCCGGACTGAAGATTGGAAAGTATATCGTTATCCCTAAAGTAATTAAAGACATGTTTAAAAATACATTTTTCAAAAACCTTCGCTAAACAGCTCGTCAGTGCAACCGGTCTATAATTGGAACAGTCATTGATACTACCCTTTTTATGAATAGGGACTACAGAGGCTTCTTTCCAAACTTGCGGGAAAATCTTTTCAGATAGGGACTGGTTAAACACATTGGTTAAGGGAGAAGCCAGTAATCGGGCATTCATTTTCAGGAACTTATTGCTGATTCCGTCTGGGCCTGTTGCTTTTGTAGTGTTAAGAGAAGAGAGAATATCATAAACTTCATTAGGGTATAGATATACGTCACATAAGGATTTATCAGTGTAGGAAGCAATTTCATCAATATTCCTGTCTGGATAACTTACTTTTGTTTGATTTGTGAAATATTCATTCATTATATTTGCGATTTCAGCGCTATCGTCATACAGTTGATTGTTACAGAGAATAGGGGGAAATGAATGTGATAATTGCTTGCCTTTTTTGTAATTTTTAATCAGGCGCCACCAGATTTTTGTTCCGTGCTTTTCATTAATTAGTGTATCAATTTTATCTGTGTATGATTGTTTTGCGTTTCTGACAGATGTGATAGTTTTGTTTCTGAATAGTCTGAATTTTGCCCAATCGGAGGGTAAGTTGCGCCCTTTAGCAATTTTATGTAAACGATTACGTTTTCTGATCAAACACCGAGTTTCATTGTTCATCCACGGTGCGTCTTTAGGCCTGATAGTAACACTTTTATTTGGTACATGTTTATCGCATAAATCAATGATCTTACGGGTTACCTGGTCAGCTACTTGATTAATATCAGGGGAGGCAAATATTGTATTCCAATTGAGAGAGCTCAGTTCATCAGAAAGGGCTTCGATGTCGGCTAAGTTATAGTCATATATTTTTCTTTTAAAAGAAACTGTTTTCGTTATCGTATCCTTCAAAGTAACATACACAGGGCGGTGGTCACTACATATAGACTCAAGTACACCGGATTCTAGTACGGACGCAACATGTGAAACAAAAATAAGATCAATCAAAGTACTAGAAGTAGGCGTAATCCTTGTAGGATTAGTAATGATTTGGGACAACCCATTGATCAATTTGATTTGATTAATCCTGTTTGAATTTGTAGTTAAAAGGTCTTCATTAAAGTCACCAGTCACAATTGTTATCAGTCCTATATCGACAGCATTACTGATCGATTCTTCAATTAAATCCCAATAAGTATCGCTTTTGTCTGCTCTATAAAATGTTCCGATGAGATAGATACGTTTTTTACATCTTATTTTAACCCATAAAGCTTCAAGCGCAGGCAAATCTAAGCTATTCATACACTCAAAAGCCAAGTAGTTCTTAATATATACTGCTACTCATCCACCTCTCCCCTCTCTTTCTTTTCGTATTGGTAAATGAAACCCAGGAATATGTATATTCATGCTATCTATACCATGATGTAACCATGATTCTGTAACGCATATGATATCATACGAGTCAAGTTCGGCCTGAAGTATATTTAACTTATCTCTAACACTCCGCGCATTTAAATGGACTACTTTAAAATCAGTGTTTTGATATGGGCCGGGATGTGGGTGAACATCACCACAGATCAGAAGTAAGAGAACTATAAACAGGGAAATATGTTTGCTGTGAAGGTCTAATATCAATATAGGATAGCACAGTTTTCTAAATTTAAAGGCAGATTTGCTATGAATATGACATACATATGAACCCACCGCCTGTCTGTATTGCATAATGTCAATCATTGTCAAATATCAACATGTAAATCTTCTGCTGGGTGGGTTCGTACAAAGTTTTACAACGACAAAATAAGCCGAGCAATGTGTGTACAAGGTACTGGTGTAAAGGCAAGTTACATGGTGTTAGACAAATTATTGATGGAAATTGGATCGAACAGAACATGTAGTTTCTTAAGCTCAGAATTTGTTTGGGACATGGCATGTCAACAAAGTAACAAACAAAAATCAAAAGAAATGAAATACCACAGGATGAGAACTTCATCTGCAGTAGAAATTTAGAAAAGAAAAATGAAAAATACTGGTGGACAAATGGGTCGCTTTGACATAACTAAAACTCGGGGCAATCGGGCCTAGATTTGGATGGGCGCGTGCTGCACGAGCATTTATCACGTGCTTTCATAGTGATTGATTGAAGCAGCATGGATAATCTTATTGAGAAAAGCTTTCTGGTCGGATTTATACTGATGAGTGCTGTATGAAATGTAAGTATGATTTTGTATTTGATGTATTATCGAGATAATAGGATGTGATAAAACAATTTACTGATTTACTGTAAATGTATCTGAATAATGCCAAACTGTGAATGTAGTCCCACTGAATCAAATTACCGTAGACAGGTAGAATTATTTGAATAAACACTAGCTGTGATTATTGTGATACTGTGCAAGTGTATCTGAAGTGATTATCACCATACTGTGAATATAGTCATACTGCAAAGCATTGCTATAAACGTATTTGAGTAAATACATGCCGTGATATATTGTAATGTGTAATATTATTGTAAGACTAGTGTATCTGATTATCACCAGACTGTGAATGTCGTCATACTGAATACTTGCATATATTGCAATCAATCAAAGAAATGGGAATATAAATGTTATATTAACTGGACACCTAGTCAATGAAAGTGTTAGTCTTGAGCAAGACAGAAGGGAAACAGACTAAAATATATATATATATATAAATAATCACCTTTACATTCACCTCCAATTAAGCAACAAATGGCTATTAAGATCCGAATGTCACTGCACCATGAAACAAGATACGGAGCACTTGTTTTAAAGAACATTATTTATCAGTTATGGCAGTATGTTCTAACACAGGATCAGTTCATAGAAGCCGGAAGTCACTGTATCATGAATCAGGTTCAAGTACACAGGTTCATAATGAATATTGTTGTTTGAATAAGTAGTCAGTTCATACGTACGTAAACAATCTCAGTTCATATGTCCCGAATGATACAGTCAGTGATTGTAAGATGAAAACAAATCAAAAGCCTATTTTATAATTATAATTATTATTTGAGTAAATGATAATATTATATCATGAGGGCACCGATAATGGTTTTCACAAGTCATTTAATTCTCCTGATTGGTAGACTGACTAAGATTGAACACCATCTTGAGTCTAGTAGACTCACACACATCCTGGAAGTGGGTGTCATTGGCAACCTTCTTCACCGCTCCATCCAAGAGCTTGATGAGGATGACTCCTCCCGTTACCCAGGTTGATTCGGCTCGCTTCTCAGATACCAGCTTCCGGGCTTTACTCGCCAGGATGGCTCTTGGGTTGGTGAGATCCTCATTAATATATAACTTGGGGTCGTTCGGTTTTCTGATTTGTTTAAGCTTGGACCTCGATTTCAGTAAGGACCTCTTAGTGGCATTGCTCACAAACCTGACTAAAACTGGCCTGGGAGGGTCTGTCACTGTAGTGGGACGCTTTTGCACTCTGTGACTTATGTCTATGTCCCTCGGACTTATGTCCACGCCACAGGACTGGCTGAGACTGACCACCAAGTCATCAGTACTTTCCCCGTCGGACTCAGGGATCCCAGAGATACGGAGATTGTTTCTCTGAGCGTATTGCTCACTCCGGTCTAGGCGATAGGACAGATCTCGAATAACTTGGTCTTTATCAGTTAGTTTAGCGTTCAGGGTGGAGATAGTTTCCTCGAGTTTGTCATTCTTTGCGGAAAGTTTGTCTATCTCTTCGCGAAGCATGGGTCTGATAATTTTGGACACAGTTGCACATAGGACAGTCATGAGCTCCTTAGAGCGAAGTGTTTCCAACATTTTCTCGACTAATCCATCCGAGGATGACTGGTCGTGACTTTCAGTATCACTCATCTCAGAGTTTGATTTTATTGAACACTGCCGTTTAGCTTCAGTGTCTAACTCACTCTCGGGTGAAGAGAAAACGTCCTTGCGGTTTCTTTTCACAGGATAGGGGGTTTTCTCCATATGATAATAATTATCAAAGTACTTACAGTTTCCTGTTTGAAAAAAAAAATGTCCACGTAAGCAATCCAAAAATGATAAACTCCAATCAATTGAAAATCACAGCACCATTAATCCATCCAGATACAGAGTATACAAAATCTGTATTGTAGTAGTGTCCTTATAACATCACTGGTAACTTTGCCATCAATATGTATTTAATTGTCCACCATATTTGTAGATTTTCAATTCATTTTCTCGAGAGCTTACGAGGCACGACCATTCACCGTGACGTCACCGGAAGTATTTTATTTTCATTTGTATATTTCATACATATACATTTATATTTATCTTGTATAGCCTTCTGTTCTGGTGGCTCATATATTTTATTGAATCTGTCTGTCTGTCTGTCTGTCTGTCTGTCTGTCTGTCTGTCTGTCTCTGTCTCTCTCTCTGTCTCTCTCTCTCATTCTCTCCCCCTCTCTCTCTCTCTCTCTCTCTCTCTCTCTCTGTCATTTCCGCATTTCTTCTTGATTAACTAAAGTAGGGCTCATTAACAAGATACCAAACAGGTGCACAAAAACATTAGAGAATGCACACTTGAGTATTCAGAACCTCTTTAGGTTATAAACGTTGCAAGATTGACGATTGCCTAAACTAAAGGAGTATTTTTGGTGTAATGCATTACGTGACATAAGGAGCAGATGGTATTTGTTTTTACTGATTTAACAACTTTGTAATAATGAAAGGTACCCGTTGATTTGATTTACCCGCGAGTAATAAACAACATATACAAGTTTGAGAGCGATGTATTGCATTTTCCGACATCGATGACATTTATTGAATTGCTTGTTTTCATAGGATACATATTGGCTATCAGCTCGTGTAACATACATCTTAGTTTCACAGAATTGCAATATTTACTGGCATATAGCACAGGTATTATTTACAGAATTGGTTAACAAGAGGTTACAGCTATGAATTGTGGGGTTTCCGGTGTACTTATAAATTCTTTTTTCTAAAATTACTATAGGCGTTACATACAATGAGAAAAGGATATTCATATACAGTGTTACAATTTCTTCAATCCCTTTGACTCATAGGAAACTTATAGTATATTTCTCGTTAGCGCATTATTTTCACAATGACAACAGTACACGCACCCACAGGAGTTGTTCTACTACACCCCCCCCCCCCCCTCCCCCCCCCCCCCCCCCCCCCCCCCCCCAAATCAATTAAGGAGACTGCCAAACCGGGGACAACCGTTCCAGCTCGTTAACGAGGTGTGCAATTTGACTGATAAAGATCGAAATACCAAAGGGGTAAAAAAATAAAATACACAGAGGTTCAGAATACACCTGTGTATTGAAGGACGCCATGGTCATTGATGTTGCTTTTATTGCCTGACAAACACTTATTGCTTCTATACAACAATATATTCGGCGTATGGTATAGAACAAAAACAGATGCACTCACCATGAGCAAAGAGTAACAATACAGATGTGAAATAACATGTTGATAATTATTATAGTGATTTTTCTGTGTACCATTATAGACTGGAATAGAGTATATTTCATAAAATCTGATGTGCCAAAATACCATATGTGATGATTTGAGTTCACATAATCTCACTCGACTTGAATATATATCCCAAAAGGCCACATATTTCACAATTACTTAAAGTTGAGTTACATTTTCACATATGTACATGAAGCCGCATTTGTGCACCCATTTTACGTATCTATAGGACCCACTAGTAAACCAACTGTGTCTTCTTTAGATAAGTTTCCAAAATCACATTGATTTGCGCGCACGCCTGTCTTGGTGCATTGTAGTTATTCTCACTATACTGAACGGGGAAAAATAGTTATTTTCAGTAGCTGTCAGTTGTACTCGATATATATCATCGATGATAACATTTGACATATGGGAACAACAAACTCAATGTAGAGAATCTAGGGAGGTTTAGACATAATAACACATTAATACAACAGCATTTATTCCAGAGTTGTGGATATATCGACAAGAAAATATACCTGACAGAAATCATGGGTACACAGAGGAACAGTAGATGGCGTTTACCACTGCGCTACCCCGCCCGTTATTTTAAAAAAAAATAAGTCATTTGTTCAAATCATAAACATTTATAACAAAAAATGTTTTACCTTTAGTTTTACTTTTTTACAATATCTGTTTTACTGCCAGAAAATGATTTTATATTTTACATTTTATAAGGATATCTGTGTCTCTTATGTATGTACATTTATACTCAAATATATAGCATTAACTTTCCATGTTTGTATATCATCCAGTCTCTCATAACCCTAAAATGTGGTTGTATATCTATATATATTTGTTATGTGAGGTGAGACCTTAACCGTCTGTCTGTGTATCTGAACAGAATATCTTAATTAAAGAGTTGTGATCATCACGGCAAGTGCACAGCGTGTATTGAGTTGTGTAATGCCAATGAATCTCCTTTGGCTGCCGCTAATTAGGGGTAATAAATTAATTTCGGTTTAGCATTGCATTGTCAGACAAAGGCGTTATTTGTTCAACGGCATGTATATTCCATTACATTCAAGAACTGAATTTTGATGACATTTTACTTAGGAGAAATAATTGTGTTTTGTCATCATTGAACCATGTTTTAATTTGCTCCCGCCATTTAGATAATTCCGAATATTCTGTTAGTATCTCACCATAGCATGTGTATTATGCAGCAAATATTTTAAAAAGGGGGACGTGAAGTGATTTGGAGTTTAACGCCTCTCTCAAGAGTATTTCACGGCTGCTAGTATTATGGCAGGGAGAAAGCCCGCGAACCATGGTACTACGCTGAAATTCAGAAATATCATTGCACCTAAACCTCACTGCGTATAGAACAGTTCTCTACTGCAGACAAAGCTGCTGTGATCTTGGCGGGATTTGAACTCCGGATCCGAAGCCGAAGGCGTTTACCTCCCGCTACCCGCCCCTTATTTTTAAAATACAAATGACATGTTGATTTGATCTTGAAATTATGTCATTTGTTCATATCATTAACATTTATAACAAGAAAGGTTTTACCTTTAGTTTTACTTTTTTACAATATCTGTTTTACTGCAAGAAACTGAGTTTACATTTTGTATTTTATTTGGATAGATGTATCTCTTATGTAAGTATATAAATGCTCAAATAGATAGCATTAACTTTGCATGTTTATATTTAATCCAATCTCTCATAACCCAAAAAGATGGTTGTATATCTTTATATTTTTGTTATGTGAGGTGAAAGCTATGTCTGTGTGTCTGAACAGAATATCTTAATTAAAGAGTTGTGATCATCACGGCCCGTGCACAGCGTATATTGAGTTATGTAATGCCAGTGAATCTCATTTGGCTGCCGCTAATTAGGGGTAATAAATTAATTTCGGTTTAGCTTTGCATTGTCAGACAAAGGCGTTATTTGTTCAACGGCATGTATATTCCATTACAGTCAAGAACTGAATTTTGTGATGACATTTTGCGTAGGAGAGATCATTGTGTTTTGTCACCATGTTTTAATTGTACCCTCCCGCCATTGTGTATATATAACGACACCAGACTGGGTGGCGCCAATTTGATTACCTAGGGGTTTTCAAGATTTAATCTACAATTATGACGAACAATACCTATGTCTACGCAACATGTGATTGTGAAAGTTTGCCTTTATCACGTTTTGTTCTTTTTAGTTGAATGAATTAAAATCACATGTATTCAATGGTAAGTGCATTGTAAATATATAATGCCAATATTATTACTTCAAACATAATTGATATATTATAATAAACAGAGCATCCTGGAAAATATTATTTGTAAATCTAATTCATTAAGAACCTTATATGTTGTTAAATAATGGTCTCTCATAATTAGCTGTGCATACGATTCTAGACGTTTAAAATGCATTATTCTAGTCCAATCTGATAGGATTTAAACACACGCTTTACATTATTTCCGGTTTGTAGCATTAAGAAGTACCCTTAGTTGGCTTGAATATTAGGTTTATTTAATGGATAATGACACGAGTTATGATGATACTGAATATTTCTATAAACTCAAGGCTACTTGGCTTGGCTGCTAACAGAGCATAATAAGGTTAACAAGAGTTGTATATATATTGACAATAAAGTGTACAACTTAACACGTGGTGACAGCATATGGATAGTTTGATCTAGGTAGCGATATTTTCTGTTTGAAATAAAGTATTAATATTAAATATTGAAGGGTATACGGTGAACGTTTTTTAAATAAATTGTTAAAGTGTGGTGATGGTATAAACCAAAATATGAGAAAGATATTTGTCAAGATCATATATTTCCCTTTATCATTATTTAAGCTGAATCAATATAACCCATCATTGTTAACGAGGAATAGTTAAACTACACCGGTTTGTAGGAAAGTGAGTTCACAATACATTAAGGTAATATTAATGTCACTGGATATTAGATGCTATACAAATGCATTAGAATGTCTAGCTTCCAAAGACAAGAAAACGGTACGCACCAGTAAACCTGTTTTATACAATCTTGAAAGCAAAAAAGTTTTGCATATCATCTTGGAGTATTTTTTATTCCAAAATCGTATAACAAATCAGTTCTCTTTAACACTTAATAGTGTAGATATCGCATTCGGTGTGACACTTACCATGCTAGTACATTGAGTAGTGAAACGTCCTGAGTTAAAGTCCAGTGATGAAGGTGCTGTGATGGGAGGTTACCGGCTGTCATATATAGCGTTATATAATTTCATTGAAGTGCGATAAGTAATCAATCGTCATGAGTTTCATAACTACCTGTCGCAAATGGTATAGTATACTCAAATAGTACACTTATATCAACATCTTATTACATTCAGTGCAACAGGTACTGAATATGTTTTTTAAAATATTTGTTAAAACTTTGTATATGAACTATATGGTATGTGAATAAACTTCTCTCAAATAAATTGCCACACAATCATGGAATATATATTGAATATCTGTCGCAAGTCGTGTCATACTCAAAAGGACATTAAATCAGCTTGTCACACATCCTTACATCCTATGCATCATGTAAAGAATGTATGCTAAGATCACATCTTTGTTTATGAACTATATGGTATGTGGGTAAACCAAGTATCTTGTGAATATATGTCGCACATGATGTAATACTCATATAGCACAATTAAATCAACTCTTTATATTAATACTTTCACTTACATGCTATGCCTATATATATATATGTCGCACATGGTGTAATACTCATATAGCACAATTAAATCAACTCTTTATATTAATACTTTCACTTACATGCAATGCCTATATATATGTCGCACATGATGTAATACTCATATAGCACAATTAAATCAACTCTTTATATTAATACTTTCACTTACATGCTATGCCTATATATATATGTCGCACATGATGTAATACTCATATAGCACAATTAAATCAACTCTTTATATTAATACTTTCACTTACATGCTATGCCTATATATATATGTCGCACATGATGTAATACTCATATAGCACAATTAAATCAACTCTTTATATTAATACTTTCACTTACATGCTATGCCTATATATATGTCGCACATGATGTAATACTCATATAGCACAATTAAATCAACTCTTTATATTAATACTTTCACTTACATGCTATGCCTATATATATGTCGCACATGATGTAATACTCATGGAGCACAATTAAATCAACTCTTTATATTAATACTTTCACTTACATGCTATGCCTATATATATGTCGCGCATGATGTAATACTCATAGAGCACAATTACATCAACTCTTTATATTAATACTTTCACTTACATGCTATGCCTATATATATGTCGCACATGATGTAATACTCATATAGCACAATTAAATCAACTCTTTATATTAATACTTTCACTTACATGCTATGCCTATATATATATGTCGCACATGATGTAATACTCATATAGCACAATTAAATCAACTCTTTATATTAATACTTTCACTTACATGCTATGCCTATATATATATGTCGCACATGATGTAATACTCATATAGCACAATTAAATCAACTCTTTATATTAATACTTTCACTTACATGCTATGCCTATATATATGTCGCACATGATGTAATACTCATATAGCACAATTAAATCAACTCTTTATATTAATACTTTCACTTACATGCTATGCCTATATATATATATGTCGCACATGATGTAATACTCATATAGCACAATTAAATCAACTCTTTATATTAATACTTTCACTTACATGCTATGCCTATATATATGTCGCACATGATGTAATACTCATATAGCACAATTAAATCAACTCTTTATATTAATACTTTCACTTACATGATATGCCTATATATATATGTCGCACATGATGTAATACTCATATAGCACAATTACATCAACTCTTTATATTAATACTTTCACTTACATGCTATGCCTATATATATGTCGCACATGATGTAATACTCATATAGCACAATTAAATCACTCTTTATATTAATACTTTCACTTACATGCTATGCCTATATATATATATGTCGCACATGATGTAATACTCATATAGCACAATTAAATCAACTCTTTATATTAATACTTTCACTTACATGCTATGCCTATATATATGTCGCACATGATGTAATACTCATATAGCACAATTAAATCAACTCTTTATATTAATACTTTCACTTACATGATATGCCTATATATATATGTCGCACATGATGTAATACTCATATAGCACAATTACATCAACTCTTTATATTAATACTTTCACTTACATGCTATGCCTATATATATGTCGCACATGATGTAATACTCATAGAGCACAATTAAATCAACTCTTTATATTAATACTTTCACTTACATGCTATGCCTATATATATGTCGCACATGATGTAATACTCATATAGCACAATTAAATCAACTCTTTATATTAATACTTTCACTTACATGCTATGCCTATATATATATGTCGCACATGATGTAATACTCATATAGCACAATTAAATCAACTCTTTATATTAATACTTTCACTTACATGCTATGCCTATATATATATGTCGCACATGATGTAATACTCATATAGCACAATTAAATCAACTCTTTATATTAATACTTTCACTTACATGCTATGCCTATATATATATATTTTGCACATGATGTAATACTAATATAGCACAATTAAATCAACTCTTTATATTAATACTTTCACTTACATGCTATGCCTATATATATATATGTCGCACATGGTGTAATACTCATATAGCACAATTAAATCAACTCTTTATATTAATACTTTCACTTACATGCAATGCCTATATATATGTCGCACATGATGTAATACTCATATAGCACAATTAAATCAACTCTTTATATTAATACTTTCACTTACATGCTATGCCTAAATATATATGTCGCACATGATGTAATACTCATATAGCACAATTAAATCAACTCTTTATATTAATACTTTCACTTACATGCTGTGCCTATATATATATGTCGCACATGATGTAATACTCATATAGCACAATTAAATCAACTCTTTATATTAATACTTTCACTTACATGCTATGCCTATATATATGTCGCACATGATGTAATACTCATATAGCACAATTAAATCAACTCTTTATATTAATACTTTCACTTACATGCTATGCCTATATATATGTCGCACATGATGTAATACTCATGGAGCACAATTAAATCAACTCTTTATATTAATACTTTCACTTACATGCTATGCCTATATATATGTCGCGCATGATGTAATTCTCATAGAGCACAATTACATCAACTCTTTATATTAATACTTTCACTTACATGCTATGCCTATATATATGTCGCACATGATGTAATACTCATATAGCACAATTAAATCAACTCTTTATATTAATACTTTCACTTACATGCTATGCCTATATATATATGTCGCACATGATGTAATACTCATATAGCACAATTAAATCAACTCTTTATATTAATACTTTCACTTACATGCTATGCCTATATATATATGTCGCACATGATGTAATACTCATATAGCACAATTAAATCAACTCTTTATATTAATACTTTCACTTACATGCTATGCCTATATATATGTCGCACATGATGTAATACTCATATAGCACAATTAAATCAACTCTTTATATTAATACTTTCACTTACATGCTATGCCTATATATATGTCGCACATGATGTAATACTCATGGAGCACAATTAAATCAACTCTTTATATTAATACTTTCACTTACATGCTATGCCTATATATATATGTCGCACATGATGTAATACTCATATAGCACAATTACATCAACTCTTTATATTAATACTTTCACTTACATGCTATGCCTATATATATGTCGCACATGATGTAATACTCATAGAGCACAATTAAATCAACTCTTTATATTAATACTTTCACTTACATGCTATGCCTATATATATGTCGCACATGATGTAATACTCATAGAGCACAATTAAATCAACTCTTTATATTAATATTTTCACTTACATGCTATGCCTATATATATGTCGCACATGATGTAATACTCATATAGCACAATTAAATCAACTCTTTATATTAATACTTTCACTTACATGCTATGCCTATATATATATGTCGCACATGATGTAATACTCATATAGCACAATTAAATCAACTCTTTATATTAATACTTTCACTTACATGCTATGCCTATATATATATGTCGCACATGATGTAATACTCATATAGCACAATTAAATCAACTCTTTATATTAATAATTTCACTTACATGCTATGCCTATATATATATATGTCGCACATGATGTAATACTCATATAGCACAATTAAATCAACTCTTTATATTAATACTTTCACTTACATGCTATGCCTATATATATATGTCGCACATGATGTAATACTCATATAGCACAATTAAATCAACTCTTTATATTAATACTTTCACTTACATGCTATGCCTATATATATGTCGCACATGATGTAATACTCATAGAGCATATATATATAGAGAGAGAGAGAGGGAGAGAGGGAGAGGGAGAGAGGGAGAGAGAGAGAGAGAGAGAGAGAGAGAGAGAGGGAGAGAGAGAGAGAGAGAGAGAGAGAGAGAGAGAGAGAGAGAGAGAGAGAGAGAGAGAGAGAGAGAGAGAGAGAGAGAGAGAGAGAGAGAGAGAGAGAGAGAGAGAGAGAGAGAGAGAGAGAGAGAGAGAGAGAGAGAGAGAGAGAGAGAGAGAGAGAGAGAGAGAGAGACCCCACGCCATTAGAGCGTAGATTTTGTCAAAATGTGGAAACTGAAGTTCATTTTATTTCAGAATTCCACTTTTACAACGACCTCAGAAGTAATTTAATCAAGATGTTTATAATGTAACGGGGCCTTTAGATCTTTTTATCAAAATGTTAACGGAAAATAGCCTCAAACGCATAAAATGCATCTGTACAACCATAAGAAATATGGTTTATAGATGGAAATTATTTTTTATCATTCTTATATCTATTTACTTACTTATTTAATTACTATTATAAACCCGTATCATTGCTATTTTACCTACCTATATTTACGAATATGTTGTACACTGTTTTATCTTGTAAAGTGTCCCATTAGCCAAAACTTGGCTCGTTGTTTAATTTATAGTTTATGTCTTTTATACATGCTTTTTACAATGTATATTTAACTTGTGACATTATGATAAAATATATCTGTCTGTCTGCCTGTCTATATCTATCATAACTGTGTATCTGAACTGCTATATCGAATCACAAAGTGATTACAATGTTACAATATGGCATTAATGAACAATGTTTAACAATCAAATAGCAATCTAAATAACCAAAACGTTATGGTTCCTTTAATATGCCCCCGTCACCTTGCTAAATGTTGCTATCGCAGTTGAATTCTGTAATATTTTCAGCTTTTTCTGACTGGCAAAAAATGTAAAACTGCTGTAAATGGTAACTAATAAAGTTAAAACAAAGTTGCCAAACAATAGATCCATCTATATTCATTTTTATGTAAGTAGATATTTTCATGAAATGAAACTTATAATATCTGTATAAGTTACTAAATCATGTTAGTCATTATGCCGAATTGGTCATATTTTCATCAAAGGTAATTTTTTCCATTAAAGACATTTTTATCATCAAAGTAATTTTTTTTTTTTTACCAAAGTCAATTTCTTCACCAAAGTAATTTTTTCATTAAGTCAATTTATTATCAAAAACAATTTGTTCATCAAATTAAATTTTTAAATTAACAACATTTATGTTATCAAAGTATTTTTTTCCATCAAAGTCAATCTTTTCATCAAAGTCATTTTATCATCAAAGTTAACTTTTTCATCAGAGTAATTTTTCTCATTAAAATCGATTATTTCATCAAAGTCAAATTCTTCATCAAAGTAATTTCTTTCTTTTAAGTAAAATATACCATCAAAGTAACATTTTTCATCAAAGTCATTTTTTTTCATTGAAGTAATTTTTTTTCATCAAAGTAAAAGTTTTCATCAAAGTAACTTTTTTCATCAAAATGTATTCTCTATTTAGGTAACTTTTTGCAATTAATATTAATTTATCCATTAAAGCAAATATTTTCATCAAAATAATTTTATCATCAAAATCGTTTTTCCCATCAAAGTCAAAATCTTCATACATATAATTTTTGTCTTCATCAAAGTCATATTCTCCATTCAAGTCACTTTTTCTTTAAAAGCATTTCTTTTCATCAAAATAGTTTTTAATTAGAGAAATGTTTTGTTAGCAATGTTCAAAGCAACTTTTTTCAATAAAGTTACGTTTTGATGAAATTATTTTATTTTTATTACAACATGGTAAAAAACCTGTCTGAATATTTACAAAACTTTAATCTTATTTAATCACCTTTACAAATATTTAATCTCAGAGTAAATATGGAGTAAATATGGATTAAATGTGATATTTACTCCCCTTTACTCTGTTGTAAATTGTGTCTTTAATCCGGAGTAAAGGGGAGTAAAGGGGATTAAATGACATCTTTAATCCATATTTACTCCGGATTAAATAGGACTTTTTCATCCAGTGTTGGTAATGACAAGTCCGCGTTGTAAGTACAAGCGAAGGAGAGGGGTTGCTAGTAACAACTCCTTTGCTTGCATACCACCAACTAATAACACTTTATCATGGTAAATAAACAATCTCTCGCTCTTCAACATACTTCTGCATATGATTACTTATTTTCGAATAAGGTACTTTACAAGTTGTGAACAGAGGAGACTTTTCATCTGGAACCTCAATATCTAAAAAACTTATCATTTGCAACAGCTTCTAATATGTCATCTTGAAAAGTTAGCGGTCTGTTTCATTCAATATACCCTCGTGGGGTGCCCAGGTTAGAATAAGCCCTCAGTTCCTCCTGCCTGTCGTAAGAGGCGACTAAAAGGGGGCAGTCCGTTTGCCGTGGGCTGCGACCTGTACGGGTGGAGGAAGAATGCCTGGTGGTGTGATGTGTTTAGCTTAAAGCTAACACTGAACAATACACTGCTTTGGCCCCGACTTCATCTAGACAGGTGGCCAGATTGCCCCGGTCTGGTCAATCGGCTGGTCATGCCAAGCACTTGCTTGCACACATCTTTTCTATCCCTCTTCTTACACTGCTACCTCTCTCTTTACAATTATTTTTTTCTTTACTTTCTTGTTGCTCTCTTGCATACCTTCACCACCTATTAAAAACAATATCCTTCCTGATGTACCTACCTCTACTTTCTGCTGGCTTTCTTAGTGCTCTCTTGCGCTCGTTCATCTAGTGGAGTATATTATCATCCTGGTATCCCCGGTGCTGTCAGCAGGACGCCCGCTGACATGCAGCATTGACCTTCTTGGTGCTCAGTGGTGGGTGGGAACCCAGGCTGATGAATCTTCATCCGCCTAACATGGGACGAACAGGCAAAAAAAACGTACTCCTTCAATGGATGAGGGCCCCTCTTCTGATGAGGAGGCAACTTCATCAACATCTGCTGAAAATATATCAAAAACTAAATCTTCAACCCCTATAGCAACTGCTAACTCATTGTCTTCAAGCATCTTTCCCCCGTTCTTGGTCATATCATCAATAGATGATAAACTTCTTCGCCTCAACCCCTTCGCCACCGCCAAGACCATTCAAGTCTTGCTGGTGATGTTGAGGAAGATCAGGAATGGATAGTAATTGGTAGAAGTTAAATCTAAACAACAGGCAATATCACTTCAAACATTGCAAACCATTGTTGGCAAACCTGTAACGGTCACACCACACACTTCACTGAACAGCAGCAGAGCCATCATCCGAGACAAGGATCGATGTCTCGAGAACTCCACTGAGCAAGAGCTTCTAGACAACCTCAGGAACCACGCAGTGACAGCTGTGAAGCGTTTCACAATCAATAAGGAGGGCAACATCACCTACTTTCTAACATTTTCTCTTCCACAAGCTTCTAAAACAGTTAATGCAGGATACTACAAGCTCTCTACTGAACTTTACATCCCTAGCTCCATCCATTGATACTGATGCCAGAAGTTTGGCCATGGATGGAAGCAACTCTTGCAGGGCGGATGAGCGTGTGTGGCAAACTCGACGGTGAAAGCCAACCGAAAAGGTGCATGGAGATGCCGAAATGCGCCAACTGTGCTGGCGAGCACATGGCTACCTCCAAGGAGTGCCCTCGGTGGCAACAGGAGTCGAAAATCCTTAAAATCAAATTCACCCAAAGTATCTCCTTCCCAGAAGCTAAACGCCTGGTTACTAAGGGTCCTAAACACTCATACTCATCAATTGTATCCTCTGCAATCACCACTAAATCTACTCAGGTGCATCAATTTTGGTACGAGATTGAACTATCCACAGGGAAATCATTATCTAAAACTTAAACTCTCTGCTCTTTATATATTCCACCATTTCAAGATCTTACTTTAAAAGATCTTGACTAACTTGTTAATCAATTACCTAAATCTTGTATAATCATGGGTGACTTCAACAGTCACAATCCCCTCTGGGGAAGTAATACCCTAGATTCTAGGGGCAAAATAATTTAAAGTTTTCTTACTCAAAATGACTTATGTCTATTTAATGATGGCTCAAACACATATCTACATCCTGCTACAGGAACATATACAGCTAAAGATTTATCAGTAACTGATGCATCCCTTTTACATGACTTCTCATGTTAAGTCCATGAGGATACATGTGGAAGTGACCACTTCCCCATTGTATTAGAACCCTCATCACCTATTCCAGAGGACCACAATCATCATTGGAAATTTTCCAAGGCTGATTTGGATACATTTTCTGCCCTATGCCGCGAGCATTTTAAATATAATGAAATAGTCAATGCAACTGATCCTGTTAAGGACTTTTCTAAAGGTCTCATTAATATAGCAACTGAAACTATCGCTAAAACCTCGGCAAATCCATTCTAAACCTGCTATTAAATCTTACATTAAACAACGTTGGAAGTCCCAATGCGACCAACAACATCATAACAAACATTTAGGTTACAAATCTCTATCCTCTTTTACCCGGCAGGAACTTGTGTCCTACGACGATGTCGTATTTGACACTCTCATCCTCTTACACACTCATATCTTTTAAAGGGGGAAGATCCCCCGGTATGTATACCCTGTAAGTGTCCTCTCACAATCAAACACATTCTATGTGAGTGTTGGGACACTGCACATATCAGGGAAACTTTTTATCCTTCTATTTCAATCAATCAAGTGTTTACTCATTTCGGTGAGCATCGTGTTTTAGATTTTTTAAAGGCTATGCACCTTATTGACAAATTGTAAATTTTAACTTTTCATTATCAGCTTTTATTCAACTTGTGATAATATGCTGATGTTTTTGCGGCCTTCGTGCCGTGTTTTGTTTTCAATTGCAATTTTCTTTTTTAAATTAGGCAAATAAATTAGGTGTCTCGCCGCTAATGGCTGCGATACTGCCGAAGCGGCGTTGAACAATAACTCACTCACTCACTCACTCACTCACTCACTCACTCACAATCAAACACATTATATGTGAGTGTTGGGACACTGCACATATCAGGGAAACTTTTTATCCTTCTATTTCAATCAATCTAGTTTTTACTCATTTCGGTGAGCATCGTGTTTTAGATTTTCTAAAGGCTATACACCTTATTGACAAATTTTAACTTTTCATTATCAGCTTTTATTCAACTTGTGATAATACGCTGATGTTTTTGCGGCCTTCGTGCCGTGTTTTGTTTTCAATTGCAATTTTCTTTTTTAAATTAGGCAAATAAATTAGGTGTCTCGCCGCTAATGGCTGCGATACTGCCGAAGCGGCGTTGAACAATAACTCACTCACTCACTCACTCACTCACTCACTCACTCACTCACTCACTCACTCACAATCAAACACATTATATGTGAGTGTTGGGACACTGCACATATCAGGGAAACTTTTTATCCTTCTATTTCAATCAATCAAGTTTTTACTCATTTCGGTGAGCATCGTGTTTTAGATTTCTTGAAGGCTGTACACCTTATTGACAAATTGTAAATTTTAACTTTTCATTATCAGCTTTTATTCAACTTGTGATAATTTGCTGATGTTTTTGCGGCCTTCGTGCCGTGTTCCGTTTTTCAATTGCAATTTTCTTTTTTAAATTAGGCAAATAAATTAAATATCTCGCCGCTAATGGCTGCAATACTGCCGAAGCGGCGTTAAACAATAACTCACTCACTCACTCACTGATGTTTTTGCGGCCTTTGTGTCGTTTTCTGTTTTTCAATTGCAATTTTCTTTTTTAAATTAGGCAAATAAATTAAATATCTCGCCGCTAATGGCTGCAATACTGCCGAAACGGCGTTAAACAATAACTCACTCACTCACTCCCGACGCTCATATCTAAATGAATTGTTAATCTTTGTAAATACATGAAATGACGTGTGAAGATGTAATAACGCCTCGAATTACTTAACAAAGCATAGTCCCACTCAACACAGTGATAAAAGCGCTGAACGGCTATTGCTATATCAAAGCGGTGGAGTATACTAACGCCTACAGAGACAAACGCCTACAGTCTTAAACAAAAAAATGTATGCACCTGTGGTTTTGATTTTCACAGCCTTCAACTTTCATCAAAGTGGAATGGCCCGTTACTTTGTGCACTAATGCCTACAGTGAAAATAAAACAAAGGTTTTTATGTCACATTATATACGGATTATTTTCAAAATTGGTTTTTTGGTTAATTAATTAAAAGGTCAATCGGTACTTTTAAGCATATATGATTTTTGAATAATCAAGTGTTTACAAGTTTATTTGAAGAATATGTGAATTATTGTTGAATTTATAAGGATCTAAAAACCCTACCAATTTTGAAAATGACCCATACGTTTTATTCATTTTACCATGTATTCATTATATAGCATTATGATATACATATTCAACACATTACATCTTATGTGTCACACAGATAGGCCTAAGAGTAATAGAAGGGTCCAAATGACGGGGGCTCCATAATGATGTTTAAATGCTACTGAAGTAAGAGAAACTGATCATACAAAGTGATAAAAATAGCAGAGATGATTTTCTATAACATCACATATCATATCTGACATCAGAAAATTTGGTTGCAGGACAGAAATGTACTTGAAACATCGTATTTAGTGAATTTTGTTGCAGTCCCCTATAGTGATCTGCAACCAAATTTATTTACATCAGTTATTCATCATTATTCCTACCTTGGCAAATAAATATTTGGTTGCAGAGAAAAGAATAGTGTCTTGACAAGCACATAGGATTAGTTTGGTTGCAGAGGTTTTCAAATGTACTATCGCCGCTAATGGCTGCAATACTGCCGAAGCGGCGTTAAACAATAACTCACTCACTCACTCACTCACTCAAATGTACTAAATTTGACAAAAACACGATGACATTTTATGAATCATTTCGGCAAGTTCTCTCTCGCTAAGTGTATGAAGTAATTAAACAAATGTAAGTAAGGCATCCTCCCATTGGCTCATTCCGTATCAACCATTTCTAACAACAACAAAAAATTCATTTTTATTAATTCTGGTTGCTTTTATTCACGTTTCTAGATAGAAACTATTCATTAAAATAACTTAATGCTGTTTATAAAGATATCTTTGACAACCAATCAGAATTGTGATAAGATTTGACAACAATTCGAATTCATCTCGCGGCCACGTTGTCAGCTGGTTTTAAAAAAAACGTAAATTAATGCTTAAATTTTGACAAAATGTGTCAAAAGTACCTACCAAGACATGCCTTATTGTAGGAAATGTAAAATTAAACAAGGTTAGTGAGTAGTTTCTATCTATAGCATTAGAAATGACAGTGATTTGATAATATGACATGATCGAAAACCGGACTCGATAACGATCTCTAAGAGGTTTCTTCTTACTGTAAATATTGAAATAAAAAGAAAGGTAAGTTCCAACATTGATATTTGAAGAAAACATGTATTTTGATGGTTTAAAAAGTTTGGTTGCAGTTGCCTATAGGGACTGCAACCAAATTCAGAAATGACCCGATTTCGATGTGAAGTAATAATCTGCAATCAAATTCAGAGATATCAGGTCATCTATCATGCTATAGATAATTATTTCATCTATCAGAAAAAAACTTCATCTGAGTAATTTTGAAGAGTTTGGTTGCATTTTATGGCTATTTTAGACACCCTGTCATTGGGACCCTTCAATTACTCTTAGGCCCACGGATATAGGATTACATATATACACAAATGACGATACTAGTAAATATATCACATTTCACATATTTATCATTTTTGTAATCTCAGCACATTTAAGGAGAGTACAATGATTGTTTGTGTTTGTTTTTTCCCCTTCTCGTAGAGAGGTGTACATCGATGATATGTTCGCTTTGCTGGGTGACCCTGTCGACATTTTTTATGCGTTTTAGATGGGGTTTTTTCAATGAAATTTTGACAAAACAGTTTATGTATATTTTGGAAAATTCAATAGCATGCATAACTTGACTTCTGCAGGAAAGATTCCATGCCTAGGAAATGGTTTCAGATAGTTTTCTAAGGCGGAATGCTGTTTTTCCTTTCGTTACTTGTTACGGTACGTTAAATTTGTATAATAAATTGCTGCTTTGCTGTGCCGTTTGTAGTTCCGGTTGATGTATTGCTTTTTTATTTACATAAGTTATCAATATATGTAATTTCCGACACACACACATGTTACAAATATATTTATTAAATGATTAAAATATGTGAACACATGCCACACAAAATACAACCTCAAGACTGAGCAACAAATTGGCTGATAAAGGGATAAGCGGAGGCCTGGAGGGGTCAATGAAGTCGTCCCCCTCCCTACACTGACCTGTGTAAGCGGGAGACGAGGCAGTGGAAGCGTCGGAGGCCCCTGACGCGAGTGGGGAGATAAAGGTCACCCAACGTTTTGGGGTAGAGGGGGTCCTGAGCATCATCGACACCTGAGGTGTCGGCGAGCACGAACGTGACTGCCTCCACGACGAGCGGACAGGAGACCCCGACCCTGACCTACTACACAGTCTAGCGTCAATCAGCGAGGATACCATGTCTTTGACGGAGCCCAGAATGGACTCCGTCAGCACATTAGAATAAAAACTGTTAGAAGGAGAGCAAGCGCGCTTCTTATTCTTCTTCTTGCGGCTAACCGACCTAGAGCGATTGGCGTTCGGGGAAAGGAGAGCGGACAGGAGAGAGTTTGCCGTCTCGAGACGGCGACCGCACCCTTTCGTCCTCGACGTAAGGCGGGTCCTGCCGTGACTGAGTGCGGGGCGAGTAGAACTCCGTTGCTGAGTGTGATGACCTAGTTCAGTTCAGTTCACTGCAGTGAACTCACACACCGAGGAGACCAAGACAGAAAGTCTGTCCAACCCAAAAAAAACGGTAAGAGAGGTTTACAGCGAAAAGAAACCTAAGAATTCTAGTTTAATTATATAACCCCACCAAGGGTAAATAATTCGCATAGAGCAATTCTCTGAGAGAAGCGTGGATGCGTCCACACCGCTATGCGACAAAGGAAGGAATGACGTCACAGGGTCCTAGCCACCTAGCAGGGACAGGAGGGGAGGTAACTTTCATTTGTTTACCAGTGTTATATCTGGTCGAGTGATTAAATTGAGAGGAACTTAAAGCTACGGTGAGTTATCAACTAGAGTATGTAAATAATATATATTAACTTTCATGGAAATGAACTTTCATTTTATAAAATTGATAATAAAATGGCGAAATAAAATACAATATGTCACTGATAATTATTTACTTATTTGCCAAAAATGTTACCTAATTAAATGTCATCATTTAAGATTCTAATTCAGAAATAAGGCTATATATATGAATCGTTATCCTTTTCTTTATTCTCTTTATATCAGAATCGTTTATCGATAGCAACATGTTTGTCCACAACACATAAACTGTAGCAGTGTCTATTTAGATTCAAATAAATAAATCATATAAACAATTAAGAATTATAAACTATCAACTTTTCTAATACATTCTGATTTGAACGTATGAATTCTTGTAAAGTGTGTATTGTGTAAAGAAGTATTCAAAATCGTCCTTGTCCCGAGGAATAAAATTTGCAAAATAATGCTTCTACCGGGATAGAAACAGGTTCTGTAAATTCCTCTCAGTTTGCCGAGGATAAGAGTTCATAGCTCGGTAGATGCACTATTTTGTAACTTTTATACCTCAAGGCCGTCGATTTTAATCAGACAGTACAGAAGCTGTACATATCGTCAAGTCTAAACGAGTTTAATGACCTGTGCACCTGTTTTTGATCACTGTGAATGTTATCCGGGCAACTTGGGGGAGCGTGGTCGTCGGTCACAAGTGGCCGGGCCGGAACATGAATGTTTCTATGAGATTATTATTCTTATTCAGGAACACATACAACGGAAGTGATCAGAGAATACTGACCCAGATATCTGAGGGCATTGGCTGATATAGTGCAGGCTGATTTCAAAGAGTCCTACTTCAACTTTACCTGCAAGGTACTAATGGGTTTCCGCTGGGCTGAGAATTCTGTCCCAGTGCTCAATACATCATGAAAACGGATGACGATACGTTCTTCAACGTTCCATACATCTTAACTCATTAACAAAGGTTGCTGAACCCGGGTTACCCTTTCTAAGACACGTTAATTAGTGGCCTCTCAACGAGACCTTAATCTGGCTGTAGACGCCCTACAACGAGAACCTTTAAGTGAAAACCTCGCTTCACTTCACAGCACAAAACTATCACTCTTTGTAAGCGTCTTGTGTATAGCACTGTTTTCTTTGTTAACAAGCAGGTAAGCGTAACAATCCCATGGGGTTTAGTAGGATGAATTCATTAATTGTTTGTTTATGTTCATCGTTCAACTTTCAATCAAGACAACACTGTGATATATCCAATACACTGTAAGTGAGATCTCGAGTCACTTGAACGCACGTGACTTGTCACTGGCAATCAACACAGGTGTTGGTGTGCCAGACAGCATACTACGATTTCGTGCCTCAGTGATCAGCTGCGTATATATGTGATTGTTTAATGTTTATGGTGCATTTTTCTTTGGTTAACAATCACTTCAACAAAGGCGTTAGGTAATATATTGTTAGTATAAGTTCGGCTAAGAACTTGCAATCAAGACGACCTGGTAATTTCGAAAGATAGAAAACAAAGGAGCGTTGATACCTTGCCAAAACATTTATTGCCCAACGAAATATACACGAAGGAAACGGGATTCTTAATGGGTTGTTTTTTGTTTTGGCCTTATATAATTTATTAAAATGAAAAAGCAATCCTTAGCATAATAATTCATAACAATAATATGGTTGGTGAATATAATAAAAAGATTATTTGGAAAGAGAAAGACATTATCTTATTTTTATAACATATTGCAAAACTCGTTAGTTTATCTGAACAACGAATATGAATTAGGAGGATTGAACAATACTATTGTTATCTAATTGCATCAAAGAGACAACTACCTTTACCGAAACGTCGTAACGTTTGACTAAAGAAGTTGATCATACATAAATATTCTTATCTCATTCAAGACTAGTTTTATTTTAATTACATATTGTAAGGCTTTGATTGCTATAATTATACAGAGACAAGTAAGGTGATACTTGATGCACGTGACTTGTCACTTGGAATTGTCAAAAAGGCGTGTCTGTAGGACCAATCATATATCAGTGTTACAAAGCATACATAACTAGACCACTAATGATCAGTTGTGATTTGTTTTTATTGGAACCAATCATACCCGAGAGGCGTGGTTATACCTTTAAACGTGTTGTATGTGTAATATATATACATCGAAACGAGTTTGTAAAATGTTTACACTCGGGTCAAGTTAAATGTGTTAATATTGACATTTTTCGTCCCTTTCCGTAGATAAATGTTTGACCCATGATAATGTCTATGCTTATTATTTCGCAAAGGAATTATATAATTGTGAAAATAAATAACAGAATATATATTTCAAAATGCTAAACCAAACACAAATACGCATTATCATAAGACATAGTTGGACTCAAATATTATGTTTTATAATTGATCAGTTGATGTAAAATTATCATTATTTAAATTCCTATCTGTTGACCAGACCTACTATGCCTTACCTCCTATAGGTAATGCTATTTCAACCTTAACACAGACGAACTTGAAAGTGGAGTCAGGGATGCGTAAAATCCCTATCCAAGGGCAGGTAAGTCTGCCTGGTCTTGTGACGTCACTACCGGAATAAGTCACTCTCCTATTTGTTGCAGGGCAAGACAGACGTGTTTAGTTCTGTGACTAGGTTTTTGTTAGCGCTTTGTTGCTATTGCTATTATATCTGCTTACTTAATTAAGAGATACTTTTCACGCCTTAACTACGTTCGTCGTTAGCAGGTTGTTAGACAATCTGTTTTCTACCAGGTGTTGAGTTACAAGGGGCCTTGTTGACATGTGCTAGGTGTGTGCTGCCTGGCGGGGTGGTTGCATGCCTTGCACGTGCAAGTCGTGTCGCTTGTTTTTCTCTCACCTGCGTCGGGTTACTGCTTGGTTCGCACGGTCGAAGCGGACCCTCCGCCAGTATCCTTGTTCCCCTAAGGTTTTTGACTCGCTTCGTCTTGTCTGACTTGCGTAGGCCTACGCTTGTCATTAGCTCCGCCGGTCATTCGCCTTAGGGTTGATCCACTTGACTACGCGTTCTCTTGCGAAGGGTTCGCCTGTTACTTGCTTCGCTAGCTATTCACCTAAGGGGGCCTTAGGTGGAAATCAGCTTGGCTGGCATCTTCTCGCTTGTGACTTGCTTCTTTAGTGACTGGTTTACCTGTCGTTCACTTTGGCTCGATTCTACTTGACTCGCATCATCTCGCCTGTGGCTTGCAAAGGTCACTTGCTTCGCTTGTCCATCGCCTTAGGTTCGACACTCGCATAGGCTTCGCCTGTCATTCGCTTCACGAAGCTTTCGTCAAGCATTCGCTTGGCTAGTCATTGGCCATAGGTTTGATTCTACTTGACTTGCATCATCTCGCCAGTGACTTGCAAAGATCACTCGCTTCAGCTTGTCCATCACCTTAGGCCTGACTATTGTGGAGGGTTCGCCTGTCATTCGCTTCGCTAAGCATTCGAGCGTAGGCTTCGCCTGTCTTTCGCTTCGCTAAGCTTCGTCAAGCTTCGCTTCGCTAGTCGTTCACCTTAGGTTTGATTCTACTTGACTCGCATCTTCTCGCCAGTGGCTTGCAAAGGTTCGCTTCAGCTTGTCCATTGCCTTAGGCCCGACTATTGCGGAGGTTTCGCCTGTCGTGCCTTGTTCAGCATTCGCTTCGGTTTTCGTCTTAAGCTTGTTTCGGTTTGACTCGCTTCTTCCTTGACATTGACTTTGTTCTCTTCGAGTTCAGAGCCTCTGCTTTCTGCTGGTTGCCTTGAGTACACTCACTTAAGCGCTCGCCGTCTGCGTTTTCTTGTGAGTCTACTTTTGTTGGTAATTAGCTATCGGAAGGGTTGTTTTTCCTTTGCTACGCTTTTTGTTCACTCACCTTCTCGCAGGTTAGTGATTCGCCTACGCCGTCATGTACTCCGCTTTTTTAACTAATTGCGGGGGGAGGAAATCTGCGATCAAGGATCAGCACCTTTTATGTAGGAAGTGCAAGGATCTTTGCGAGGAAGATTATCGTTGCGTCGAGTGTGCTCCTCTCTGACTTCCAAGCGTATGTGTCGGCTATCCGCAAGTCCATCGCCGATAGGGCTGCGTTTCAGAAACGTTCCGCTTCAACGAGTAAGAGTCAGGAGGTGTCTCCTATTCGTCACCCATCTCCAGAGGAGAGGGTAGACATTGTCCTTACGGAACGGGCGGATGAGTTCGACAGGGAATCGCCGGTTCTATCTGATTCTGTTAGGGGGTCGAGAGATTCGCTTCCCCCCTTTCGTGTTCGCGTTCTCGTCCGCAGTCTCGTAATTCGTCTCCACCTTCATCGGACAGACGCATGTCGCCTTTGAGACTGAAGGTTGGCGGACCCTCCACAACCGAGAGCAAGAAGAAGAAGTCCAAGAAGGATAGGTTTGACAAGGTCAACCCTGACCTCCTTCTCGCGTCCGTTAAGGACATGGTCTCTTCTTTGCTGGATGCCCGGTTGGGTCCGCTGGCTTTGCCTAGTCTCGTCAACCCCGCTGCTACGCTGTGTACACCAGTGCGACATTCAGTTCCTAATGTATTTGGACGATGGGCTCGCTCATGACCGTTCTCCTGTCGTGCTCGAGGCGCAGCTCAGGTTCACGATAAACCTGTTCCGTCGTCTGGGGTGGTTAGTGAACTTAGAGAAGTCGGACCTGGTTCCGGCGACTCGCCTGAAGTTCCTAGGGGCCATCCTAGACACTCAGCTGTTCCGCGGGTTCGTCACGAGGGAGCGGATGGCTCATTACGATCGTCTGAATGATCGCGCGCTCGACTCATCGCTCTCCCTTCGTCAGTGGCAAAGAGCGTTGGGGTGACTAACATCTGCTCAGGACCTGACGCGCAGGGGGAGGCTGTTCCTTCGCATGTTACAGGTGTTCCTGAACCCCCACATCAGGGAGACGCGTTGCCGTCATGCCATAGCTTTAACCCCAGATCTCCATCGTTTCCTGGCTTGGTGGCGGGTGGACGAGAGTGTGTTCTCAGGAGTTCCACTTCGCCCTCGTCCCCCCTCAGCTCACCTGTTTGTGGGTTGTGTCTTCAATTCAATTCGGCACTCCTCTAATAGACCTGTTTGCGACATGTCTAAATCACCAGGTACCGACCTACGCAACTCCAGGCATCTTGTCCTCTCCGTACTCAGGAAGAGGTCACCAGGGTTGGATGTGTCGGTACTCAAGGACCTTGTCAAAACCTTCCGTTCTGTGGACGGCAGGACGAAGCTTCGTCCTCCTGAGTGGGACTTAGCAGTTGTGCTCAACCATCTGCGCTCCGATACGTATGAACCGCTTTCTGTCGTACCCCTCCTCCCTCTCACCATCAAGGTCATCTTTATGGTGGCCATGGCCTCCGCAGCGCGGATTTCTGAGATCCATGCCTTGCAAGCGGACCTTCTACGCTTTGAGGTCAGGGAGGGAGGTTCAGATTTTCTTTGTTTAGCTCCCGACTTTGTCTGCAAAAACCAGGCGGCTGATGAAGCAGGCCGTACTTTCTCTATTCCGGCTTTGGGTTCTGACTCAGATGAGGTGGATCTCTCTCTGTGTCCGGTGAGGGCCCTGAGGGTGTTCGTTCAACGTACCCACAGGTTGAGAGATGGCAGGCATCGTCTGTTTTTACCTCATTCGCCGAGAAGTACTAAGGAGCTAGATAAGCGAGCGTTGGGGGTGTTCCTGAGGTCGGCGGTCATCGATGTGTACAAGGCCGCGGACTTGCCTCCCCCTTCGCAAACCATTACCTACGGGATGTCTTCACAGCTGATCTGGAGGGCATCTCTAGGCTGGGGCCACAAGTGTTCGCTCGGGCGAAGGTGGTCCCCCCAACCAGACCAAGAAGGGTTCAACCCTCTTTGAAGCCTTAAGGTTCATTGTAAATAAACTTGTTTATGTTCCTAGCTCCTTGTCTGTTGTTGGTGTTTTCCTTAACTTCGCTTAGGCCCCCTCCCTGTTGGTGTTGGGGGGTAATGTGTGCATCTGAAGTTGAGTGGCTGGGTGGTCTCTTCGATCCGTTCAGCGGTAGAGATAGTATCTCCCGGGCTGTACCTTGTCCTCATCACTGGATGGAGGACTCGTAGGTTAGCTTACACTCAGGGCTGGCTGCTGGTCCCGTCTCTACCAAATATCTACTGACCCGCCTCCTTGCGGTCAGATTCTAGGCATAGTAGGTCTGGTCAACAGATAGGTATTTTTTTATTTATATAGGTATAGATCATTGTCCGAGATAATCTGTTGGTTTGTGTTGTTACAATATCATGTTTTCAAGCTAGGCAAATGATGAGATAATGTTGTAAAAGGTAAGTATAAATACTTACATTTAATCAAAAACGTACTATTATAAGCTTGTGATTATAGTATATAAAAAGATCAACATTATCTCATCATTTGCCTAGCTTGAAAACATGATATTGTAACAACACAAACCAACAGATTATCTCGGACAATGATCACATCCTGTAATTTCGCCCAAGCGCAACATAGATTGCCTGCTAATTATATCTTTTGATCTCTCAGTTGGGTTGTTAGATTGATTGCAGGGAGTCATTTGAGTTTAAGATAAACACTATTATACAAGTTGTTTGTTCAAGTGGTGAAAGATTCCGACGCGCATATCTAAATTAATTGTTAATCTTTGTAAATGCATGATATGACGTGTGAAGATGTAAGAACGCTTCGAATTACTTAACAAAGCATAATCCCACTCAACACAGTGAGAAAGCGCCGAATGACATCTCTCGTTTTATCAAAGCGGTTGGAGTCTACTAACGCCTACAGAGACAAACGCCTACAGTCTTAAACGAACAAATTTCTGCACCAGTGGTTTTGATTTCACAGCCTTCAACCTTCATTACATACACATTATATACGGATTATTCTCAGCACATTTAAGGAGAGTACAATGATTGTTTGTGTTTGTTTTTTCCCATTCTGGTAGAGAGGTGTACATCGATAATATGTTCGCTGTGCTCGGTGACCCTGTCGACATTTTTTTATTATTATTATTATTATTATTATTATAGTCCACTTGTATAGCGCATATTATCCATGCTTATTGCATGCTCAAAGCACTTATTGACAGTAAGTTTGTGAGAAGAGGTATGTTTTGAGTTTTTGGCGGAATGTCATCAAATTGTCACAGTTTCTTATGTGGTCAGGTAGGCTGTTCCAAGACTTTGCAGCTGCGAAGAAAAAACTGCGTTGGCCATAACGGGATGTTTTCACTCTTGGTACAGTAAGAAGCCTTTTGCTCTGAGATCTTAGAGTTTGGGTTGGGGCATAAGGTGTGATCAGCTCAGATAGATAAACAGGTGATTGTCCAGACAGGCATTTGAATGTTAGACACATGAGTTTGAATGTGATTCTCTGTTCACAGGGCAACCAATGAAGGTCCTTCAGAATTGGTGTAATATGATCATGTTTCCTTGACAGAGACACAATCCGTGCTGCTGTGCACACGCTGAAGGCTGTTTATCTGTTTCTTTGTTCCACCGACCAGGAGACTATTACAATAGTCAACTTTTGACATCACCAGTGACGACATCAAAATCATTGCTGATTCCTTTGTGATGTATTTTCTAATGTGACCGATGTTTCTGAGGATGAAATAGCATGACTTGGCTACCCTGCTCACATGATTGTCCAGAGAGAGGTCAGCGTCAATGATGACACCAAGGTCACTTACATTTTCAGACATGGGGATGGATGCGGTACCGAGTTGGAGAGGCGTTATATCTGATTGATGTCTGTCCGTAGGTCTCCCAAGCAGTAGGCATTCAATTTTTCTGTCATTGAGCTTCAGCTTATTTTTGAGCATCCATGACTTGATGTCATCAAAGCAGGTGGTAACGACATTGAGAGCAGTGAAGGAATCACATGGATTTGGGCGGGAAAACGTGTACATCTGGGAATCATCAGCGTACATATGATGGTCGACTGGATGCTCTCTGATGACTGATCCTAGTTCTGTTGTGTAGAGAGTGAATAAAACAGGGCCTAAAACAGAGCCCTGTGGCACTACATAGTCCATTAGCATCCCTGTAGATGTGACTCCATCAATGTAGACAGCCTGATATCGATCTGTGAGGTAGGATGTGATCCATCTCAAGACAGAGCCATCCAGCCAGAACTTTCTATGAAGTCTGTGCAGCAGCATCTCGTGATCAATTGTATCGAATGCTGCGCTTAGGTCTAATAGTACAAGCATTCCAACATTTCCATCATCAAGATTCATCCTCAGGTCATTGATGACTTTGACAAGTGCAGTTTCAGTTGAATGGTGACTGCGATAGGCTGATTGATGTGGCTCGAATAGCCTGTGCTGAGATAAATGATCCGACAGTCTGGTGTTGACAGCTCGTTCTACTACCTTGGAAACGTAAGGAAGATTCGATACTGGTCGGAAATTTGAGAGATTTTCTTTATCAAGGTTGGACTTTTTCAAAAGTGGTTTAACTATGGCTTTTTTGAAGGCGGATGGCATAGTCCCTGTTCTCAAGCATGTGTTGATGATGTTTGTTATGATGGGAGCAAAAATGTCCACGTTACCTACAATCACTTTGGTTGGAATTGAATCAATGGCACATGATGTAGGTTTTGATTTCTTGATAAGCTGCAACACCTCATTCTCAGTAAAGAGCTTGAATTCACTGAGGGCGTTACTACTTTCAAGCACTGTGTCATGGACATCGTCTAGTTCAGAAGTTGAGAGAGAGGAATTTTCAAATTGCTGGTGAATCTTCTTGATTTTCTCAGAGAAGAAGTTCTGGAACAGGTCAACCATTACAGACTTGTCTGTGATGTTTGGCAAGGGGGAGCTGGTATCTTTACCCAGAAGAGTGAATAGCACTTTGAGTGAGTGAGTGAGTGAGTTATTGTTTAACGCCGCTTCGGCAGTATTGCAGCCATTAGCGGCGAGATATTTAATTTATTTGCCTAATTTAAAAAAGAAAATTGCAATTGAAAAACGGAACACGGCACGAACATCAGCAAATTATCACAAGTTGAATAAAAGCTGATAATGAAAAGTTAAAATTTACAATTTGTCAATAAGGTGTATAGCCTTTAGAAAATCTAAAACACGATGCTCACCGAAATGAGTAAAAACTTGATTGATTGAAATAGAAGGATAAAAAGTTTCCCTGATATGTGCAGTGTCCCAACACTCACATAGAATGTGTTTAATAGCACTTTGAAGAGCGAGTTTGGGTCGGACATGCTGTTCTGGATCTTATTATTGAGAGATGCTTATCTTGCTCGCTTAATCTCTTGTGTCACCTTATTCCTCGCAGCACAGTAAATCTGTCGATGGATCTCCAGTTCTGTCCTTCTCCAGTGTCTCTCGGCTCTCCTGCGCTCTGTTTTAGCTTCCTTGATCTCAGGGGACATAGCCATGTCCGTATCCGGCCGATGAGGAATTAGTTTTGTCTTCTCTGGTGCATGTTTATCGAGAAGGTTGATCAGTGTACTGTTGTATAGATCTGCAAGTTCCTCTGAGTCCAATGGTGGGTCTAGAGACAACTTTGAATTGTGCAGATCATGGCGAAAAGCTTCCTTGTCCCTTGTGACACTTTAGGACAAGGTGGGATGTGGGTGTCCATCAGACATGAAACCAAGTAATGGTCAGACATCTGTATGTCTCTTACATCAAGATGACGAACACATGAACAGTCGGATCTCTGGATAACACAATCCAAGATGTGACCATGTTTATGTGTTGGTAGTGAGACTAACTGGCTACAGTTTAGAGTTTCTAGTAGTTTCAGAATCTGTGATGCTTCTGAGTTTGATGCGTCGTCAAAGTGAAAGTTTAGATCTCCTAGTATAACCATTCTCGACCTCTCTGTTGTTTTTCTCTCCAAGAGTGTGGCGAACTCTTCATAGAAGTTGGTGAATGACAATTTGTTCTTTCTCGAAGGAGGTGGGCGATATATACCAATTATGTTGGTAGAAGATCTTCCAGCAGACAACACAAAGTCGAGACATTCGAAAGTGCATATATCTGGCGTGACTATCTTTATCGTCAATGTCAGGAAAGATCTATAAATAACGGCAACGCCTCCGCCTCTGGATGGACGAGGTTTATGACTGAAGCTATAACCTGATGGAGTCCACTTTTTGATTCATCACCACTGCTACATAACCATGTCTCTGTAAGAACCAGGATATCAATGCTGTTATCAAGAATAAGATCACTGATATCTTCACATTTATTCCTGGCTGAACGCACATTTAGTAAACACGTGCGTAGATCAGTTCGGGTTTTCTGTGTTTGATTGCAATCAGACTTGATTGCTTTTTTCCTTTTAGCCCCAGCTCGTTTTCCACGTCTGAAACCGCGAGATTTGTGCTTGGGAATTGAAAACACTGGCAATCTGAGAGAATAGTTTCCATGATTGACACTTTGTCCTATATCCAGGAGCTCATGGCAAAGCTTGGCTCGTTGGTTACCACACAATGGGAGTGAAACAGCCTATTGTTCGTAAACATGAACTCACTGTACAAAATGTGACAAGATGAGACACAAAATATGAAAAAAATCCACATTTTCAGAGTTTCAAATGAAAACACATTTTCAGGTTTCTCAATTGGAAACACACTTATGTGCATCCTTGCAAAGTTTCTTCATGATAGTGGCAGCATAAACATGTGAAAATTGCAAATTTGTGAGAGCAGTGTGAAGTGTGTGCGGCCTCTCAGCGCTCCAACTCCAATGCGATTTAGATGTCTTTTTCAATGAAATTTTGACAAAACAGTTTATGTGTATTTTGGAAAATTCAATAGCATGCATAACTTGACTTCTGAAGGAAAGATTCCATGCCTAGGAAATGGTTTCAGATAGTTTTCTAAAGCAGAATGCTGTTTTTCCTTTCGTTACTTGTGTATCGTTGAAGTTGTATCATAAATTGCTGCTTCGCTGCGCCGTTTGTAGTTCCGGTTGATGTATCGCTTGTTTTTTTACGTAAGTTATCAATATATGTAATTTCCGACACAAACACACATATAACAAATATATTTATTAAATGATTAAAAGATGTGAATACATGCCACACAAAATACAACCAAGACGAAAATACAATGATATACGTTAATATAATCACCCACTTGTAATGTTGTTCTTCTCAGTTTGTTTTATCATTTTGTAATTGATAATTGATCATGGAAATAACTGAGAAAGCTTTACCTACACAGTAAATTACATTTCTATAGCAGTTTCATGACAATTGTTCTTAAGCGTGTTGCTCTTTGCTCCCTTAATCCCTCAGTTTGTGTTATCTTCTCTAGTGTAGCTGTTGGTGCACACGGATTGGAACAGTTCGCTTGTGTGCAGTTCAGCGTATGGCTGTCACAACTCAAATTGTAGCTATTAATCCCCGTAGGCATTTGTCACTGTAGGCGTTATTACACCTAACCATCAAAGCACTTATTAGTGTTAATTAAGCGCGCTGATTGGCGTCTCTGGTTAAGACAACACACAAACAGACAGACGCTGTACGGCAACTCTGATCGTGACAGATCATGAGTAATGTCGCCGCTTGGCGTCATTAGCAGCAAATGGGTTAAATTTGCTGAGAACAATGAAATTAAACAATATAATCTATGGCCGTTCTTTTATTCAGACCCTGTGTCAAGGAAGGATAAATCCCGAGTTAAGAGTACTGCCTACTCAGAGCGCTTATACCCTCCTCACGTGAAGGGCAACATATACATGATGCCTCGCAAGCTTGCCTTGAACATTGCCCACGTTGCCGAGTTTATGCAGTAAGTGAACATTGAGGACACCTACACTACTGTGCAGAATTAAGTACACCGTGTTCGCGAACATATCTCGAACATTTCGCGAATATTTCTCTTATTGTTAGGAAATTACAAGCATCATGTGGTATAAGATTATAATCCTTATTATTTAATTATTTTAAATATTGGATAATATAGTTCACAATTCATCTGCTATAGATATCAAGGACAATGACATTGCTCTGGTTTTGATTACCAAGCTTCGTCCCCCTGTTGACGAATATCGGATTTTAATCAACTAATGAACTATGTAGAACATAGATTTAGTCATCGAAATTAAGAATTAATTAATAATAACTACTACGTGTGTGCTGTAAATTCACTTCAGAGGGCACGATATATAAATGGATGGTAAATGTTATATACTTAAATTCTACATTCTATGCCAAAATTATGAATGTTTGTATGTTATGCATGTATAGTATAAACTACAGATGTTATATCTGTAACATCTTGTGCCTGTACGCTTGTAATATATTTTGTTATTCTTATAATCGTGTACTATACTCTTGTATAGTATTGTGTATTTTAGTGAAATGTGTGAAATGTGATCAAATATGTTATTGAACTGTCGTTCAGTGAACTGTCTAGTTTTAATCCCCGATTAGGTCAAGTTTTGATACGTGTTCATTTCAGCATGTTCTGTTATTAATAAACACTTTGGGTTAATGAGATGAGGGTGTTATTCAACTTTTAATACGAGGATGATACAGAAATCTTAGAGTTAATATAGCCAACGTTTCTTGGAACTATAGTGTTATGCACATTTTAGATTTCAGAGGAACTTTTAAAGGTATATATTTCATTATTTAGTTAGATGTAATGTATAATAATGAACAAAAGAGTAATAACAAGCAAAAATAGAGCCGTGGGCTCTGTAGCTCATCATAGTTTATTTGTTTGATGATGAAGACAGAAATATGTTGTCTCAATATAATGCACAATCCCTAACCCTGACAAATCTTAGTCTTGAAATTTTGAGAGAGCACTCAGCAAGGTCAACACACGGGAGATAATGCAATATTCTGACCCCTTGGCTCTGGTTACAAGCCAGTTGTGTTTTTTTTGTTTTACCGCCAAATTATATAATAGACTCTTGCTTGCACTAAACACTGGCAGCACTGATCTAACTGTATAAGGCTTAAAGAGAACAGGCAAGGTGATGAATCTCATGGTACATGGTACAAATTAGAATCACTTTGGCTAAACAATCTCTGCACAATTGTATCGGTTCTAAGCCTAATCCAAACATCTAAACATTCTGAACACAATATTAACAAGTTAGAATCCCCATTGGCTAAAGAGTTTGCATACACTATTACAGCCTTTTAGGTCTTTTTGATCCGGAGAAAAAGATGAAAACAGGATTTTAGGCAATGGCCTGTGAGGCCCTTATTTGGGGCCATAGGGTCACCAAATCTACAATTTAGAATCTCCATTGGCTAAAGACTCTTTACACAACATGACAGCCTTCTAGGTCTTTTCATTCTGGAGAAGAAGATGATAATAATCTTATCTTATCATTTCATCACCAGTCATATGCACTTCACAAATCTCATGTAAAATAAAAGAATTATTGACTCCTCTTCAATTTAGTCCTCTATGACTTCTCACAATTTTCAGTTCATAGGCTTTTCAATAGTTTTCATTTCACATTGATTACATCAATTTGACAAACATGTCCACAATGTAGATTGTTATCTCAAGTCGACATACATTTCAAATAAAGTGATTGAAGTGTCATAAAATATCAGTTCAAAATTCATTTTCAAAGGTTTTTTAGGATGTGGCCCATATTTGGGGTCACAGGGTCACCAAATTTACAAGTTAGAATCCCCATTGGCTAAAGAGTTTGCATACAATATTACAGCCTTCTATGTCTTTTTGTTCCAGAGAAAAAGATGAAAACAGGATTTTAGGTAATGGCCTGTGAGGCCCTTATTTGGGGTCACAGGGTCACCAAATCTACAATTTAGAATCCCCATTGGCAAAGGAGTCTGTACATATAATTTCAGCTCTCTGGAGTCATTGGTTCTGGAGAAGAAGATGAAAATTGCTTTTAAGGTTATGACCCCTGGGGCCCTTATTTGGGGTCACAGAGTCACCAAATCTACAATTTAGAATCCCCATTGGCCAAGGAGTCTGTACATAAAATTTCAGCTCTCTAGAGTTATTGGTTCTGGAGAAGAAGTCGAAAAAGTGAAAAGTTTACGGACGGACAGACGGACGGACGGACGGACGGACGGACGGATGGACGGACGCCATCCCATGCCATAAGCCCATCGGGCCTTTCAGGCCTGATGAGCTAAAAAAGTGAGCGTGGCTCACTAATACCCCCGACTGACATTTATATTTTCTTAAAGTTGTTTTCAGAAAATATCATTGATATAAATGTGCTCTATTTAGCAGATTCTCACTATATTAAACAGGAAATAATTCATAAAATTAAAGTAAAGATGAATTATCTGTATGGTCGAACTATTTGGACTCCATCATCACCTTAGCATCAAAACTGATAGAAGGGGAGCGGGCGCGCTTCTTATTCTTTTTCTTGGGGCTGACCGACCTAGAGCGGCGGCTGTCAGCAGAAGGAGAACGGACAGGAGGGAGTTCGCGGTCTCGAGACGGCGGCCGCACCGTCTCGTCCTCGTCGTAAGTCGGGTCCTGCGGAGCGACTCAAACTCCTTCGTGTCCTCTGCAATGATGAGACCAGGTGTCAGAGACCGGGACGCGGAGTACGCGGGTGAAAGAGAAGCGGTTGACCGTCCGCCCTTACGTGCAGAACGCGCCTTGTGTTCCGACTTCTTAATGGCCACGCATAAGCCTTGTGCTGACCCTCCGAGAGGGACGCGCACTCCGATTATCTGTCGTCGCCCGTACACGTTGTACGACAAGGACGACAGTAGGCATGAGGGTCGTAGAGGGACGACTTCCTCTTACCGCAGCGACCACAGAACCCCGAGTAGGGCGAAGCCATATCGAAAGTAGAGTGAGAAGTCAAAGTCCACTGACAAGACAACGAACCGAGTCAAGACAAGAAACATCCGATGTCGTCCCCGGAGTGTCAATCAAGTGCACCCCAAGTCTTGAGACACAGGGTACAAGACTGATGGGTTAACAAGAAGCCTAAGGTACGCGTACCTAACCAATAGATGACAACACCTAATGCTCAGCAACTAGTCACTGGAGACGACGTCATCTCAAGAAGGTGTCGTTTCAAAACAATGCAGGCGGAGGCCTACATTGAGTGGAAGGCGTCGTTACCAAACAACGTCGCTACACGCGGAAGCGGACCCTATCAGCAGAAGGTGTCATGATAATCACAGTCGGAGGATGGAGACAGCCAACGACGGACCGACTGGAGACGAAGGAACGCAGTCATGGCGAATGCCAACCCCACGAGTCTAAACGAGCTTAATGCAAAATATATTCACTATTATTCAGGTTGGTTTTGATACCGTTAAAATACAGTTTGCATAAAAACTTCTAAAGAACAGGATATGGATTTAAATAGATGAGTTGTAACGTCACAGCTACGGTAAAGGCATAATTATTCTATCGGTTCGGCGATACTAATGTTATACAGATTTGTTGAATAGTGGGCCAAACATGAAACTAATCCAAACATCACACAAAAACCATGTATCCAAAAGAAAGAAAGGCATGTCTATTGTAAGGTTTGGGGCGCATACATGTTCATGCAGCTACCTAAATTGATCAAATCGATCTTTGTTGAAGTCACACAAGACAGGGTGTGGTATCAAGCGATAGTTCTAACGCCACGCAGGTGACAAAGACATATTTCCGCGCTCAGTTCGACTTCATAGCTACCTCTATTTATTTTCAACAATTGCACAGAAAGGGTATTACATATTTTAGAGACATGATCGATGACAGTGGAAAAGTTTATGATTTTACAGAATGTATGCAAAAGTATGATATTAAAACAGATTTCTTGACTTACGAAGGTGTAAGAAAACACTGTCATATTTTTTCGAAATATTGAATTCTGTGCAAAACTCGACTTTAGACCAATCTGACCTTTCAATATAACTTCCATAAACAATCAACTAGGTTGGTCAGCTTTTTATACAATTTTATTAAATTCAAATTTTGTTTAATGGGAGGAATATTTGAAAACAGAGTACACTGACATAAGTGGACACATTTCGAACTTATGGCAAAAAGATGTACACAAAGTAGCGAACATAGATGGTTCCAATTTAAAATCATACATAATATATTAAGTACCAATAATTTATTATTCAAGATTGGATATGTAGAATCATCAGCATGTTCTCTGTGCAACAACTCAATTGAAACCATTTCACATGTTTTGTATGCTTGTCGGTATGCTTAAACCATATGGAGACAATTATCAGAATGGCTTGCAGATTACATAGAAGGAATTATCGATTTAAATGAGGAGAAAATACTGTTTGGGTTTAGAGGTAAGAATTATAAATCATTGAATGCAATTATTCTCATAACAAAATTGTTTCTTTACAAATGCAATATTAAAAACATTCAACCAAATTTCAAACCTTTACAACTAGAATTAACGAGATGTTACCAAATAACAAGAACTATGGCTTTCTCAAATTGTACATATGCAAGTTTCTATAAGTTCTGGTCTTCTCTCCATATGATTTTCAAAGATCCTGCAAAAAACACATGATATGACATTGAATGTATGTACTTATGCACATGTATGTATACTTTATTTGATATGAATGGAAATGTACTGACAAAATGGAAAAAAAAGTTTATTTTACTTACAGATAGAGGTGTCGGCATTAACTATGAAATGTAATTGCTAAGATTAAAGTGTTTGTGAAAATGGTATGACAAATCTCTTCATGTAAAAGAGGTGTTTTTGGAAAAGAAGGAGTAAGAATAACTTGAAAAGGTAGGGATAACATAATACACTACTGCCATTACCACTGATTTCAACTTTATTTTGGGAATAAATTCATCATAATGACCTATAGCCTTAACAAGTTGCGTATGTAAAACTATGGAACGGATGATCAATGATCGTCTAGTTTGGTACTTGGAAACTAATAAATTACTAACTGATATTCAATGTGGTTTCCGCAAACAACGCAGTACCACTGATCATCTTGTTCGTTTAGAATCATTTATTCGTGATGCATTTATTAACAAACAACATGCTGTGTCTATCTTTTTCGATTTAGAAAAAGCTTACGACACTACATGGAAGCATGGCATCCTAAAAGATTTATTTGAATTTGGCTTGCGAGGTCGTATGCCTCATTTTATATCCAATTTTTTACATGACCGCCAATTTAAAGTGCGCGTGGGTTCCACCCTTTCTGATTTCTTTGATCAAGAAATGGGTGTCCCACAAGGTAGCATTTTATCTGTCACATTATTTAGCATCAAAATCAACAGCTTGGCTAAAGTCTTAAATGACCATACAGATGGTTCACTTTTTGTTGACGATTTTGGAGTTTCCTGCAGAGGCAAAAATATGCCATCAATCGAGCGCCAATTGCAACTCTGCCTCAATAAAATCCATCAATGGTCGTTGGAAAACGGCTTCAAATTTTCCAAAGCTAAAACATCATGTGTGCATTTTTGCAATATGCGCAAAATGCACAAAGATCCAGAATTATTCCTTGATAAAACTCCAATTAAAGTCGTTCCTGAGGCCAAGTTTCTTGGTCTCACTTTTGATAGTAAACTTTCTTTTATTCCTCATCTTAAAAATCTAAAAGCTAAATGCTTAAAGGCATTAGACCTTTTAAAGGTCGTTTCAAACAATAAATGGGGTGGAGATGAAGAAACTCTTCTTCATCTCTATCGATCACTCATCCGCTCCAAACTGGATTATGGATCCATAATATATGGATCTGCCCGCCCCTCATATATCAAAATGCTAGATACAATCCACCATCAGGGTCTCAGGCTTTGTCTTGGGGCCTTCAGAACTTCACCAGTTGAAAGCCTTTACGTTGAAGCTGATGAGCCATCTCTTGAAGATCGGCGCATCAAGCTAGCACTTCAATATATAACCAAATTAAAATCAAACCCTTCAAATCCTGCATACAACTGCGTATTCAATCCTGAATACCAGCAGTTGTATAACTCAAAACCTAAAGCAATTCCACCACTCGGTATCAGACTTCAACAACATGTTGAAGATTGTGATATTGACCTAACAACAATAGCAGAGCACGGTCTGCTTGCCACTCCGCCATGGCAGCTGGTGAGGCCCCGTGTAAACCTCTCTCTATCTACTCATAAAAAATCAAATACAGACCAATTAATATTTCGACAGGCATTTTTTGAACTTCGTAATTTTTTCGCAGATTATAAACCAATTTACACTGACGGTTCTAAAGATGGACCCACAGTTGCAGCAGCAACTGTGACTCCTTCAACAACATATGCTTCAAGGCTGCATGATGGCAGCAGCATCTTTACTGCAGAAGCTAAGGCCATTCTTAAGGCCGTCCATCACATTAAAAACTCAACCCCTAATAATTACATTATTTTTTCCGATTCACTTTCTTGCCTACAAGCAATTAAAAACTGTAAGAGTGATCATCCAATTATCAGGGATATTTTATTACTTCATAATTCTTGTCTCCAATGTGACATCGTCTTCTGCTGGCTTCCTAGCCATATGGGTATAAGAGGTAACAACAAAGCTGACTCAGCTGCTAAATCAGCATTAAACCTCAAACATATTTCTCCTACCAAAGTTCCATATACGGATTCTAAACCTGCTATTAAATCTTACATTAAACAACGTTGGAATTCCCAATGGGACCAACAACATCATAACAAACTTCACACTATTCAACCTCATTTAGGTTACAAATCTCTATCCTCTTTTACCCGGCAGGAAGCTTGTGTCCTACGACGATGTCGTATTGGACACTCTCATCTTACACACTCATATCTTTTAAAGGGGGAAGATCCCCCGGTATGTATACCCTGTCAGTGCCCTCTCACAATCAAACACATTCTCTGTGAGTGTTGGGACACTGCACATATCAGGGAAACTTTTTATCCTTCTATTTCAATCAATCAAGTTTTTACTCATTTCGGTGAGCATCGTGTTTTAGATTTTCTAACTGGATACCAATGGAAGGTAAGTTAATTAACTTGGAATGGGGGTACAAAGCAGCAGTAAGGAATAACGAAGGAAGCCAGAGTGAGTAGAGTGGATTAATTATTTGAGAATTAAGTGGTTATAAGCTGATAGGATGAAATAGACTTCATCCCTATTCTTCCATCGTTATCCCCCACTGATCGGTCACCCATCTATCATAAGGATTTCTACCGAAACGTCGCTATTGTTAATAAAGAAGTTGATCATCCATAACATATTTGTTTTCTTCATCACACGAACTTCTAAAATGCCTCTCAAAAAGTTGATTAATATAGTCGTAAAAAATAACTTGTTTGCCGATCAAGTATTCATGAAATAAAAGTTTAAAACATTTAGTCGTATTATAATCTGTCAACCTATCTTGTGGGACTCCCTTTTTCTTAAATACATGTATCTTATTTAGTTTTCACATCTGTCTGATTGTGTAGCTTACTTATTCTGTTTTGACGTAACATGAACATATTTTTAACATCAATGTCGAAATAGTTACCATTATATGTGTGTGTTTTGTTTTGTTTTCACAAAGGCGGGAGTAGGAACAGCTGGCGTAATGTCTAGCAGGTCGTGTAAACTTGCGATTCACGTGGGTCAGTTTTACTATGTTTGTAGATTTTGGGGAACATCTCAAAGTTATTACGCTCGAGTTGAGTAAGTGACGTTTCCATTTTGAGAAGATCCTTCCATTCACAAGCTAAATCCCACCACACAGTAAACCTGACCTTAGGAAGACGACGAAGAAAAGAAGAAACTTATTTCTTATTAAAGTGTCACATGTTACATCTCAAAAAGTGACACACAAGAGACATTGTTAAAAGTAACATCCGGCCTAAAGGCCTACGAGACACTGAATACACATTAAAGTCAAATTATTCTAGATATACAATAATACTGATACAATATATAAACATTCACACACAGAAATTATCTCAAGAAACGCGCACAAAGACATTACATAGATACATAGATAAGCTTACTTGCTTATCCACGTGCACTAGAGCGCACATATCCAATTCATAACATACACAAGTACGGGCACTCACACATACTTGCATACATACATATACATAACATGTACACTTATATACACTGATGCACCCCTATATACATACATGCACATACATGCGAACACATGTACACACATGCACATACACATGCACACGCACACCCAGACCCACAGATACACCTTAGGTCACGCACGTGCATTGCAAGTTTTCACGGCATGTTAGACATTACGTGAATTGAATCTACACCCGCGTGTGCAGTATCAAAACAAACGCAAACTATAATGATAGAAAACATTTTGAATTAAGCTATGAAATCAATGTCAAAATGTAGTTCTTGTTACGTCAAAAAAAATAATCAAATAAACCCATAAAAAAAAAGTTGACGTGACTGAAAAATGAATAAGATATATGCGGAAAACGCAGTCCCAAAATTTAGGTTAACGTCATTCCATTGGAATTATGAGAGATCAAACTATACATTCATATCAATACAATTTACATTAGAATACTATTGGAAATCTTCTGCAGGTAAAAACGCATCAACATAAATTACATTCACAAAATATGCAAGTTCTCTGGAGTATAAAAGAGCTCTGTCGCAGCTTAATAGTCACAGAGTAATACATTGCATAATCAGGGCTTTGATTTCACTCGTAAAGCGGAACGGAACGGCGGATGTTGTCAGAATGTTGAGTAGTGCTCGGCTGGATGTTTATTCATGGTTCAGTGAACATAAATACAAACTCGTAGGTTGGTAGACAGACAAGTATTTTATTTGAGTCTCACCTCAACTGTGGTACAAATATTACATTACATTTTTAAAAAATGTACTTTATATATAAAATACCTCGAGCCACTCCATTAGGAGTTATGAGAGACTTAAACATATCATATAAAATAACATACAATATATAAGAACGATCTGTGAATAAAATATTTTTCTTACGTGTATCTAAAATAATTTTGCAGGCGTTGAACTAAAAATAGCACAATCCGTATTTGCAAGAATAAAAGCTAATGTATCGCAGTCATTTGCATTATTAAAATCATGCCATAAATCATAACATTTCTCAAAAGGATCGCGACAATACTCTCATACGAATACTCTCTTGATCCGAAGCAGAACACGCTAACCACTGCGCCATCCCGCCCCCCAAATGGAGTGGTCATAATCCCAAATCATGACACAAAATGTTACCAAAATTTTCTTTTATATTTACTATATATATCTGTCTTGCCGACATGTAGAGTAATATAAAACAATCCTTCTCTCACCATCCCTCTTCAAGATGAGGTGATTTGAGGTTTAACGCCGCTTTCAAATGTATTTCAGTTTTTTCTCAGCTGCTAGTATTATGGCAGGGAGAAAGCTCGCAACGCAATTTGGCTATGCATTGCAGTGAAACCCGCAAGCATCGGCTGGAAATAGCGAACCGTGGGTGGTACTACGCTGAAATTCACTGTAGATTGCACCCAAACCTTAATGTGTGTAGAACAGTTCCCTACATCAGAAACATTTGCCGTGCCCTTGGCGGCAAAATCCCTCTTCAAGTCCAATCAAACCTGCCCCCAACTCTAATCCCCTGGCCGAGCTATTTAACCGCTTACTCACTACTGCCTGCTGATGCAGTGACTTAACTGACACTCGATACCATTGCTGAAGTCAATACGCAAATCCAGGCTTGCCTGGGCCTGGGCAGCTGTTTATTCATCGAGGAATTGATAGCAGAGTGATAGGAGTACTTGGGAAGAGTGAGGTGAGGTGATTTGGGGTTTAACGCTGCTTTCAAGAGTATTTCACTTATATCACAGCTGCTAGTACTTTGGCAGGGAGAAAGCCTGCAACGCCTTGTGGCTATGCATTGCGTTGAAACCTGCGAGCATCGGCTGCAACTGGCGAACCATGGGTGGTACTAGGCTGAAATTCAGTGTAGCATTGCACCCAATTCTTTGTTCTAGAATCAATGTTAACATTGGCGTCTCATATTATAGTAAATCCGTAAATACTATTTTCTCTTATAGCCTATCACCGGTGTCGCCATCCTACAATATCCCACCTTTAATAACTTCATTGTTTCTATAAATAGTTGCAAAACCATCAGCAAACTATCACAAGTTAGCCTTGGTGAGGTGAGTTGGAGTTAAACGCTGCTATCAAGAGTATTTCACTTATTATAACGACTGCTGGTATTATTTGCAGGGACAAAACCCGCAACACTAGAGTGGCTATGCATTTCAGTGAGTGAGTTGTTGTTGAATTAACGAGTTCTCGCCTGCTAAACAGACTCATGTGACAGTGTAGTAGCACCTGCTCCACTGTCGCGTGTTGTTTTCGTATTTCAATGGCATTCCTACACATAAACTTTACAAAAACGTACGGACCATTACGGTGAAGGCCGATGAAATCCAAAACCATACATATTTGAACACAGCACACGAATAACGTAAATATAAGTGAGCGAGTTATAGTTGTATATAAGCGAGGACCATTGCACAATCTTTTACTGCCCACGCTACAATGTGCAATCTCCTGACGAGTATAAATTTAAATCCCCACATCGACAGGTGTTTCGTTACAAATGAAATCCAAAAACGGAATGTGTTTTTTAGGTTCTCTGTTATATTTTGACGGATACATTTTTCCGCGAAGTAGTGTGCGTTATGATGAATGTTTTTATTACTTAGCATGACATAAGAGCGGGTTGTTGTTTAAAGCCCTTTGGCAATAGTGAAGTCAATAGCGGCAGCGTGCAATAGAGGATCACCTAAAGCACGTTACACTAACAGCAGAGGTTTTCATTAAACAAATCATATAATACAGCATATTCAATTCAATGTGACACTGAATTTCAGCGCATTAACACTTCACTGCATAGCCACTAGCAACTTTCAAACGCAAGGCATAACTCTTGCCAGTCTGCATTACTGGCTGATTTAACCCTTGCGATATTTCCCTCGCTTTGTTGTGTCAATATAGTGAATAGCTGCACCAGAAATGCATACCGGGCCTGGATTTCTAAACACAGATTTCTTAAGAAAATACTGCAAGGCCTTAATCAGCCAGTAATGGAGACTGGCAAGAGTTATGCCTTGCATTGGGAAGTTGAGCCAATAGACGTTGTAGGCTTCCTGCAAACATACTAGCATAGATATAAGTTAGTTGAAATAGTGTTCAATATGATTAATATATACATTGCATCGCAGCCATTATATTAGTCTTACACTCAGACTATGAAAAAAGAATTTATTCTGAGAATATCACCATTTTATTAAATATTTAAAAGGAGACTGTAAGGAATGGAATAAAAAATCGCCGCTAATGTCTGCAATACTGCCGAAGCGGCGTTAAACAATAACTCACTCACTGTATAAAAAAGGCTCTTTTTAATTTTTATTTTTTATTTTTATTTTTTTACAGTCTAAGTGTTAGACTTCCCTTATATGAGTAAATTACATCAGATGGTTTTGATTGGATTCGCTTAATTCGACCAGTGTATTGGTCTGTTCAAGAAGATTAACAAGTAGAGGATAACATATCTAAGCATGACGTAACGTGAGGTGATTTGTGGTTTAACTGTTATTCTTACCCAAGCGGGCACAGATATACCGGGTATTAAAGTTTTCATAATGGTCATGGGAATTACAGTTTTTCTAAATATAACTTGCGTTTTGATTGGTTGACGGAACTACTTTGCGCTCATTCACGAATTGCTTAGCTATCCTGTTTAAGTTAAATCACATAATTGAACAATTTCGAGCATACCTTATTGAAGTCACACGTCAGTAAAACATATTAAATATAAAATCATGTTCAACCTAAGTTTCCGAGACCGTAATTACAGTACTAAACTTGCAAAGCGAAGCAGTATGCAAGAGTCGCCGGCTGCACTGCCGTGACGTCATTGCTCTGTGGCGTCATTAAAATGACGTCATTTGGTGACGTAATTACACCCCTATCTTGCATTCCAACAGTGCGATTGGTAGTTCACGTTTTAACTAATTTTCTCTCATTCTGCGACATAGTTTACAATATAAACGAGTTGTTTACTATGTCAGTAAACCGTTTTGGCAATAAAATTCAACAGTTACTTTAGACAAGTTCTGAAAAAATAGAGCAAGTTGCAAACTATTCAGATATGCGCATCCTGAAGGTGTGAAAGAGTTTATGAATGGCGTATGACTACAATTTGTATTTTATAGTCTAATCAAAGATCGTGAATCTGGGTCTTGCTTTTCGATTTTTACGCATTAAACTGATCTTGGGTAAGAAAAAGAATAACCAACTCGGTGCTCGGAATTACGAATTATCTGTCCCTCGTGAATTATTATGTCGCTAAGGCTCGGAGTTTATCACAATAATTAACTCGGGACAGATAATCCGTATTTCCTCGCAACTCGTTGATTATTCTTATATAACTGTTATTATGTCACCTTAATTACTTTACGTGATAAGCGACTCTATGAGGTGAGGTGTGGTTTAAAGGGAGTCGGGAAAGTAACGTATTTTGTATATTGAAAGTGTTATTTGAAGTGTAAACTGACATATATTGCCAAAAATTTGACCTAACTACACTTAATAGTGAGTGAGTGAGTGAGTGAGTTATTGTTTAACGCCGCTTCGGGAGTATTGCAGCCATTAGCGGCGAGATATTTAATTTATTTGCCTAATTTAAAACAGAAAATTGCAATTGAAAAGCAGAACACGGCACGAAGGCCGCAAAAACATCAGCATATTATCACAAGTTGAATAAAAGCTGATAATGAAAAGTTAAAATTTACAATTTGTCAATAAGGTGTATAGCCTTTAAAAAATCTAAAACACGATGCTCACCGAAATGAGTAAAAACTTGATTGATTGAAATAGAGGGATAAAAAGTTTCCCTGATATGTGCAGTGTCCCAATACACTAACTAGTGACTTTGTGGCTTCTAAACTTTATGACCCATAAAAACGCTCACGAGAATTGACCTTTGACCTAGTGACGTCACGTCAGGAACGCATTTCGTCTTTCCCGCTAGATTGCGTCACGAAATGCCGCGTGGATGTGTGGTCAGCGGTTGTTGCACTTCACTTCACATGGCAATATTATGCTACATGTTTAGCCAAGGGATATTGCTATGGCATCAAATTGGACGAAATTCGTACAAAGAACGAGAGTCGACTGGAAATCAGGACCCAGTACGTACAGCTACATTTGCTCAGCACACATGAAAGCGGTGTTAAACCCAAACTCACTTCACCTCACCTGTAAAATATGTATTGCCTTTAAAATGTCTTAAACACGGTGTTCACCGAAGTGAATAAAAACAATCTATTGAGATGTAAGGGTGCATCGGCTGGAACTAACATGGGTGTTACTGCGCTGAAATTCAGTGTATGAAATCCACTGCACTCAAACCTTACTGCATGTAGAATAGTTCTCCACAAAGACGAAGATGTCGAAATAGAAACCCCATACCTCTTGATCCCAAGGTAAACGCGCTAACCTGTCCTACCCCGGACTTCTTGATCCCAAGGTAAACGCGCTAACCTGTGCTTTGTCTTTGGCATTATATACAGGAATAACAGATCGTATGTATATATATATGTATTGCTGTGATACTGAAAACAACAATAAAAACAAAAATGAGGTTATTACGACGGTTTGTATTATTTCAAGGATAAAGCCCCAAACGGCAACCAGAAGTTAGCACAGAGTTCGTTATTCGTTATTGTAACATGATTTCGATGAATCCTTGATTCTGATTTGGTTGATTTGCCTATGTTGAATTACATTGAATGGTTGAACGCCGCTTTCAAGAGTATTTCACTTATATCGCGGCTGCTGGTATTATGCCAGGGACAAAGCCCGCAACGCCACGTGGCTTTGCATTGCGGTGAAACCTGCGAGCATCGGCTGGAACTAGCGAACCAAGGGTGGTACTACTCTTAAATTCAGTGTAGCATTGCACCCAAACCTTACTGCGTGTAGAACAGTTCTCTACTGCAGACAAAGTTGCCGTGCCCCTGGCAAGATTCGAACACCGGACTTCCTGATCCGAAGCCGAACGCGCTAACAACTGCGCTACCCCTCCCCATTACATGATACTTTTTACATTGCTATATACACATACACTATGAAACACCATTACACTTGAAGCATAGTGATAAAATATATGAATATACGAATATATACACAAGGTACACATACCCTGTGGGTGGTACAAGGGTGTAACAACTTCCGGCCGAATCACCGCGAACTTATACATCATGTTCATAAGATCGGGAGACTCATCTTGTGTGAGTGTTGGGACACTGCGCACATAAGGGAAACCTTTTATCCAGATATTACTATATCTCTAGTTTTTAGCCAATTTGGCGAACATCGTGTTTTAGACTTTACTTGAGCTGTAAATCTTTTAGACAAATTGTTACTTTTAACTATTCTAAACCAGTTTTTAACCAAATTGTGACAATTTGCTGGTGTTTTTTACGGCCTTTGTGACGTTATTTTTTGCTTTTGCAATTATTTTTTGAATTTATCAATTAACCTAAATTTCTCGCCGCTAATGGCTGGGATACTGCCGAAGCCGCGTTAACCAATAACTCACTCACTCACTCATAAGATCAGGCCCAACTCAAAATTTATTTTTTTCTATTTCTCTTAATATGTGTGCCTTACTCAAATTTGACAGGTGTCATAGTCGTATAGGTCACAAATAAGTCTAAAAATGAATTAGTTTCAGGTAACTAAAATGTTTTTAACTAGTTAAATTTGTCCAAGTTTGACGCCTTCTTCCATGCGGCTGTTTTAACCGAATGCCGTTGCCATGGCATGACGTCATTAACTGTTTTGACGTCACAATGCTAGCGTAATTGTCACAATGGTTAAGGGAAAGTCTAAAATTTCTGTTCCTAGTTTACCGTGTTGATTACGTAGATAAATGTTTATCGCCATCTAAAAGGATACGTGGATATTGTGAAGTGACCATATCTGAGTGACACTGTTCGCTTCAAAACCCCTGATAACTGGCCATGTTACAATATCGATAAATAGTTGTGTTGTTCATGAGAATAAGCGCATCTAACTTGATCAAGTCGGGTGTCAGTCCCGTGGACGATTACAATATCAACGGATTTTCAGTGCCAAAGGAGCTGCCAATTTATTACATCTTCATAATTCAAAATTGATATAAATAACATTTCGTCCGCGACGTGGGTTTTCCCGAAATATCTACAAGCACGTTGTGGATCTCATGGATATGACGTCAAGACTCGCGTGATAAACGTCATGTATCATCTCTCGTGCTGTTTCCCCGACAGCTGACCATTGTTTCGCGCCAGATAAAACATTCCATTGTAACTTCATACAAACTCTCGTCGTCCTTTGGTCATATTTCCCTCAAAATTATGTATTGAAATACCCCTTCCAAGTTTCAATCAAATATATGATAAGATAACATTTGCTTGACACTTTTCTCCCGTTGTCTTTATAGAAATTTAGATGGGTAAATACATTATATTTGTCAATGTTTTCAGATTTCATAGAGCAATACACTTGACATTTGCAGTTCGATACAGTTTCTGATATAAATAGTAAATATAAAAGCGAACATAAATTATAAAAGCTCAATGAATATCATTATTAATTGCATTATATCCATCAGATGTCCGTAACATATTAGTTAATTGGAATAAGATTTCCGGAAAGTGGTATCTGCAGTGTCACCGCCATTTTGTCAACAAAGGCCCGCGAGGTACAATTTACACTGCATTTCAATACGGCAGTTTTACTGTGTTGAACGCATCAAACAAGAAAATCAATGACAGAAACATAAACAAAAATAAAAATTCTATCTTTTGATAGTATGTTCAGGTAATGTTGCCATTTTGTTCCACGTAAACGGGACAGCAAAATATTGACATCGCGAATCGTGTAGCAACTTTATTTCGTTCAGCCAAATTTTTCATTTACACGAAGCCTTTACTTCATTTGACACAAGCCGTATCACTGTGACATTCGGGGGTTTACACTGTATAATTCACCTACAGATCTAAAATCAATTTGAGCAAAATATTCTGCCATTCTTTTTCGTAAAACAAATCGTTAATGTATCAAAATATCATAATGATCATTAGGCATGCTCCCCTCGCTAGCCAAGTTGACAGGCCATTTGTTTACATTTCAATTGGAGTAAACAATGGTCGATACCCGAATTTCAAATATACTATTTGGCATGTTTTATACATGTTACTACTTGCTGAGTTGTATTTTCTTGTATGAAATTTATTTCTATAAATTAATTCGTGTTTTATTTTCTGTGTACATTTCATACAAATATATTGATACAGGTTTTGCATCATAGCGGTTTTCCTGTAGTCTCAACATAGATAGCCATTATTCAAAGCTGACATTTTTTTCTTGGTTATGGGTTGCAGGGTCCGTTTTTGTTAACTTGAAAGCCTTTTTTAATTATTTGCATGTGATTTCAAAACTAGACACACTGTAGATTGTTTTGGTGAATTTGGTTGTTTGTGTTACATTGTTCTTTTACTGTAATACTTGTACACTTTAGATATGCAATGTAGAGAGATAGACAATGGCACCACGGCAGAGGGGATTAACTTTGTTGATCACAGTTGTTTGTGAAATTCATGATATCTCTGTTAATATTTAGTTATATTGCACAAAAGTGGTATCAAATTGAAGCTTAGTTGACAGGGTTTCTGCCAAAACTATTGTCAACATGATTTGATCTTTATTTTAAAAAAATAGCAATGAGGTTAGTGGGGTCAAAGTTTGGCACCATAAATGGTCCTATGGCACTATAGGGGGTTTTGATGGAGGGGCACATAAATGGTCCTATGGGACTATACAGGTTAAACTAAATTTGCGGGTGTTGAATAGCAATGAATCCCGGAAATTTTACAAACGCAACTATTTATCTTATAATTGATATCACACTGAAAACACAAAATATCCTCTATATGTTAAATGGATTTAGTAAATGTCAGAGCCATGATATTTTCACCTGATTGGTCTTACTAACTGCATGCTCACTGCAAATAATTCTGCAGTAGCTTTTCAAGCTGTCAAGAATATACAGCCATACCTAATGCTTTATAGAGGATTTCTGTCTTTTCTTGACTAATACCATGTTTATATTTATAGGTTATATTTATACATATATAACTTTTCTATCTATCTCACGAGGTGAAATAAACATGGTATTTGTCAAGAATTGACTGATAACCTATTTGTTATATGATATCCTTGTAATCACGTGCGGCCACTAGGCGTGACCGTGACGTCCTAAGCCTTTTCGCCGCGTCAGACCATTGTTTTATGACGTCAAATTATATCAGTCACTGCTCGTAGTGAAAATATAAATTATTTTCACTGTAGCTTGATAAACAATTTATTTCACTGATAAATCATGTCATTGCCATTGCTGGTCATATAATAAAATAAGGTTACTATACAAAGTCAAAGTCTTTATTCGGTATTGGAGGCCTCGTGGCCCAGAGTACAATTATGTTGAATGCATTTTGTATGTGGAGTGCAACAACCATAACAATAACATGGGTATATAATTTGACAGTAAATGCTACATACAATGATTCTACAACATCAAAATATGGGAAAATATGAAAATCATTTTACAAATAGGTTTCTTTTCAAATACAACGCCAGTCCTTTCAATACGTAAATATCTTTTGAAGACATAAGTTGCTGTAGTTTTTCGCGGGTAGGATAGTGATGAAAATATTTTGGAATAAATGTATTTCTACTAGAAGTATAATATGGACAATTCAAAATAAGTGGAACTCATCTTCGACACTCATAGTATCACACTTGTCACATATTAAAGCAGATTGATCAACAGTTTCTCTACTTTTCTTATAACGTTGGTTCTGTATCTTCAAATTATGAGAAAGTATACGAAACTTTGTGAGAACAACTTTTCAGTCTTTTTCAAAAGAATTTGATAATAAATAACTTTCTGGGGCCAATAGTGATTTATAAGAACTATAGTGACACAGAAATGTTGACTATTGATTTGCTGAAACCAATTTTGAATTTCTAAATCTATACAACGTTGTTTAAACATTAGAAAATGATTCCTATCTCCACAATCCTGGAAATATATGAGAATTGAGAATCCAGTTTTAAACAACAAAAGTCTAATATTGGACACCCAGTTAACACTGCCGTGCTCATCCTGATTGTTCATCATATTATAACAAGCTTGCGGTTGTCTATTGGAATTACTATACAGACATTTAGTCTAAAGTAATATTGTATTTAACATCTGCAGTATCTATATAACTAAAGTGTATCTATTCAACGTTATCTAAATATATAGAGGATATTTGACATTTCTCGTCGAATACCATGTTTATCTCATTGAGTGAAGTAGAAATCTATATTTTCACAAGATATACATGGTATTCGACGAGACATTTCAAATGTTCTATTTATTAGATTTAGCAAACCATTGGTAAATGACGTTCATTTTGTAAACTGAGCATCCGAGATCGCCTTCCTTTCCACGGCAATCCTATGACGTCATCTTAATTATTGTTACGATGACGTCATATGATTGAAAGTGTTATTTCACTGAGTAGAATAACATGTTATTTCACTCGGTGAAAATACGGATTTTATTTTAACCGATAAACGCCGTATTTCACCACTGAAAATCTAATAAAAAATATCTACGAAGTATGTCATGTAAATGCGCTATGCATATATGTTACTTTCTCAATTGTCAAACCAAACACTAAAATGAAGTATTTAAACTATATATTCTCTTTGTGACTGAGGTGAGAAAATGTGTTGTAGTATGCGTTGTTATGTTTATGATAGGTGTAAATATTAACGATGCGGAATTAATGCTGCGTTAATAAGTGTCGCAGTAGTTGAATTTATGACAGTTCTTTCGCAGATAAGCATGCATGCATTTCTTATTGATGTCGAGTCGGGATGAGTCGGGATGACGCATGGGAATTCCCCGTCTAAACTGATGAAAGTTTGTGCAATCTTTCTGTGCAATCACTCTGTGCAATCACTCTGTGCAATCACTCTGTGTGAGCTATGCAAGGTCGGCCAGTGAGAGTTGAATTAGGTCACACAGCGACTTTATACACAGCCAGGTGAGGTGAGGTTAGTTGGTGTTTAACGCCGCTTTCAAGAGTATTTCACTTATATCGCGGCTGCTAGTATTATGGCAGGGAGACAGCCCGCAACGCCATGTGGCTATGCATTGCGGTGAAACATGCGAGCAGCAGCTTGAACCAGCGAACCATGGGTGATGCTACGCTGAAATTCAGTGTAGCACGCACCCATACACAGCCAGTCGAGCTGGCCTAGCACACAGTAATGCTATCATTTAAATAGTCAAAATAGACAAAAGGATAATACTTCGAATTGAAAAGCATTATCTGTGGTGTCTCGATCAGTGTTAACATGTTAAGTGAAGCATGTGTATTCGGGAGTTTTATAAAGTATTCGCTTGAATGTTCTCTACTATCGCTATGCTGTCCACCGCTAGGCATGAAGGTATACTGTATATGATGATGAGTACGGAGATTTAACGAGCGATTTTCAGCGGAGCTGTTCTCTCACTCGGTATACTGTATAATATGTGTGAGGCTGTTTATACAGTCCGAGACATGGACCACTAGAGGTGGGACGGGCCTATTATGAGGGGTCTTCCATTTCTTATGTTTAACTCTCACTGGGCTTAAGCATAGCGTGTGAGATACCCTAACACCCCTTATATAGCATTGAAATCCCAAAGTTTGGTTATAGGGTTGTCGGCAACAGCCTGCAATGAACTTATGAATGGCGTATGAGTACAAGTTGTATTTTACACTCTAATCAAAGATCGTGAATTCGCGTCTTGTTTTTCTATTTTACGCATTTTACGCATTTTACCATTATCTTTGGTAAGAAAAAGAATAATCAACTCGTTGCTCGGAATAACGAATTATATGTCCCTCGTGAATTATTATGTCAAACTCCTTGCTAATGCTCGGAGTTTATCACAATGATTAACTCGGGACAGATAATACGTAATTCCTCGAAACTTATTGATTATTCTTATATTGTTGGACATAATCTGTAATAAGTAGTGTTGATATAACTCTACAGTAAAGAAGTTACAACTACGTATGAAAATCAGACTAATGTTCACACTGTGTAATATTGCAAGACTGTTTAAACAAGGTCAGCTATACTACATGAATATACTAGGTTATTAGTTGGTTGATTTTGATATAAGGGGGAAATCATTTTGTATAAAGGAACTCAAATAGCAACATACAACGTAAGGCTTATACACCGTTTAATATGCAAGAATTCATAACAATGAACTCTCCCTTAAATATGTTGTTTATAAATGGTGCAATGGTATGAACTATCCTTATTCTGTTTGTTACTTTGTAGTCTGCAGTTGAAAAGGATGTTCTTCAGTCAATGTCCCAAGAAGAGACGTGTACACATTATCTGTCAACCTATATCGTGTTATTACGGTACTTGTTTACAATGAAGTTTTGAAATCATATTGCATCGTTTTATGGAAATATGATTTATGTTGAACAGAATATAAATACAGGTTAATATAATCCAGGAACAACTGTTAAGGGGTTTATTTATATATTTGCAGATCATGGCCCCTCAGACTAAGAAGCCTAGTTACCTATGTCACAAGTGTGACAAGACCTTTGAAAATAAGTCCACATCGCCATAAAAGTTCTCTCCATAACATGAGGAGGTTCAAATGTGACATCTGCTTCCACCAGTTCAACAGGAAAGATAAGTTGAATCATCACATAAGTCGATGCACTCACCTGCTCACCAAGCACAGGTAGGGGTGGAACCAGTGAAGAAGGTTACTCAGAAGATAATCCTTGTAGTTGAACATCATTACATTACATCGTTACATACTATCCGGGGAATAGGTGCGGACAAATTCGACCCTATGTATTTTCTGAGAAGTCATTATGAGGAGGTAAAAACAATCTTGAAGACCGCTATCAGAGAGAAGGGGGCTCTCAAATGGTATTATAGCCCTGAAAATGAAGATGACTCGCACACGTGGGGATAACATAGATGTAGCTGAGCCGGAACCTACTGGAGGAAGGGATGAAGGAGTCCATTAAGAAAATCCAACGAGAGGGAAGCAACTGTAGATAGGGTTGTGGATCTGACTATTCATACAGCCAAGTACAAACCACTCGGAGCGTCCAGCCTTTACCCATCAAGTTAAGGTCTAAACATGCCATCATCACTGTGAAGAATAGGAATAAGAAATGTTTCATGTGGTCAGTGTTAGCAGGATTACATCCACCTAAACGAGATGCTGAACGAGTCACCAAACATCAGTCATATGTTAAAGAGTTAAATTTCACAGGCATATCCCATCCCCGTAAAGATGGCAGACATCCCCAAGTTTGAAAGTCAAAACCACATCTCTATCAATGTCTCTGGTTATGAGAAGGAAGTCTATCCCATACACATCACCAAACATCTCTTGTAGGTCGTTTACTGAGCTTACGCTCAGCTTTTTTACGTGCCTTAATGGCAGTATCGCAGGTTTCGTTAAACCATGGCTTGTGAATGCGTGGATTTGTTGAGATTTTAGTGATAGTTTCAGTTGCTTTATCAATGAGACCTTTAGAAAAGGCCTCAACAGAATCAATTGCATTGATTATTTCATCATATATAATATGTTCACGGTAGAGGGTAGAACATGTACCCCAATCAGCCTTGGAAAATTTCCAACGAGGATTCTTCTCCTCGGGAATACGTGATGAGGGCTCTAATACTATGGGGAAGTGGTCACCTCCACATGTATCTTCATGGACTGACCATGAAAAATCCTGTAAAAGGGATGCGTCGGTTACTGATAAATCTATAGTTATATATGATCCTGTAGCAGGATGTAGATATGTGTTTGTGCCATTGTGTCATTAAATAGACATAAATCATTTTGATTGAGGAAACTTTCAAGTCTTTTATTCCTAGAATCTAGGGTATTACTACCCCAGAGGGGATTGTAACCGTTGAAGTCACCCATGATAATATAAGGTTTAGGTCATTGGGTAACAAGAGAAACATCTGAAAGCATTTATGCTGATTTTGAAGCGTTGACCAAAAACATAAATGAGGGTAACCAAACAGGGCAAAAGAATGAACCCTGTTGGTATTGTTATAAAGTTGTCAGTTCAAATCCTGAATTCAGAAAGCAAGCAGTTGTCTATCGAGGCCCTGATGTCATTTGCATTTGCACCGTTTATTCAAGGCTGGCAATTATTTAAGAATTTACGATATATATGTGACGCGTTACAAATTAACAAATTAGACATGTATCCATTTTCAATGGTTTTGTGAGATGATGTTGAATTCTATTACCGTAGTCCCTCTTCCTTTGGCGAGTTCAAAGATAACCAAAGCAGAACTGTATAGAATAAAATTTAACATTTTTGAGTAAATGTCATTTTTTATACTTCCCTGGTTGAAAAACCAACATTGCCCAACGCTTCCCCCTGAAGCGTTCCTCAACATATATCACACAGAATAAAAATAGAGCCATGCGCTCTGTAGCTCATCAGGATTTGCTTTATTATCTAAGGTTGAATATCTAAGTTATCTCAAGTAATACATTGTTAACAAGCAAAAAATAGGTTTTTAGATCATGACCCGTGACCTGTATTTGGAGTCACAGGGTCACCAATCCTACGATTAAGAATCACCTTTGACTAAAGAGTCTCTACACAACTTTTCAGCTCTCAAGACCTTTTGGAACTGGAGAAGAAGAGGAAAATAGGTTTTTTGGGTTGTGACCTCTGTGACCCCATTTGGGGTCACGGGGTCACGAAATCTACAATTTAGAATCCCCATTGGCCAAGGAGTCTGCACACAACTTTTCAGCTCTCTAGACCTTTTGGAACTGGAGAAGAAGATGAAATTAGGTTTTTAAGGATGTGACCCCTTTGACCCCAAATGGGATCACAGGATCACGAAATCTACAATTTAGAATCCCCATTGGCCAAGGAGTATGCACACAACTTTTCCGCTCTCTAGACCTTTTGGAACTGGAGAAGAAGATGAAAATAGGTTTTTAAGGATGTGACCCCTGTGACCCCATTTGGGGTCATGGGGTCACGAAATCTACAATTTAGAATCCCCATTGGCCAAGGAGTCTGCACATAAAATTTCAGCTCTGTGGAGTCATTGGTTCTGGAGAAGAAGTCGAAAAAGCAAAAAGTTTACGGATGGACGGACGGACGGATGGACGGATGGACGGATGGACGGATGGACGGACGCCGGACACCATGCCATGCCATGCCAGGGACGCTACCCGGTATAGGTGGCGCTCATGCCACGTGACATCGGTGACGTCATCATTCCCTAGTACAAGCGAGCACAAAACCCAAACCCAGGAAGGGAGGAAGGGCGGGAACTAACGAGCGTTGGTTTTTCAACCAGGTAAGTATAAAAAAAATGACATTTACTCAAAAATGTTAAATGTTTTACATACTTATCAGGTTTGAAAAACCAACATTGCCCAGATTACCACAGCAAGGAGGTGGGCTGAACCGAGTCACGTACGCCACCGAGACGCGTCGCTTACGTTTACCCTTAGGCTGGTAAGCCGGAGCACTGGATGGTGTGAAACAACGAAAGGTGGAAAACCCATCCATGCGGAGTGCGGCCCAAGATAACTAAACCTACGCTCAACCTCTATGTGTCCGCCCCTCACTAATTAAGTAAACAACACAAACAAGTAAATTCTGAAACAAGTACATAACAGTGTGGATACGCCATCCCCCGCTAGTGATAAGGTGCGTTCCGTCGTACGACTGAAGGAGGTGCCGCGGTCCGCTGCTTGGTGAACACTTGAGGACCAAACCTTGACACACCTGCCAAGTCCTCTGTGGACACTTCTCGTAAGTAGTGGTCAGCAAAGACCAACCCTGACTTCCAAAAACATCCGGCCAGGACATCCGACACGACAGTTACAATGAAAGGCCATTGTAGCAGACACTGCTCTGATCTCGTGGGGATTAGAGCGAGACGGGGGAGGGAGGTCAGCCGCTTTGTAGGCGTTGATTACTGCTGACCGCAGATACACCCCTAAAGCACGTCTGTCAAGCTCCTTGACAGCACATGGTGAGTGAGGCAGAAAAAGCCGACGCCTCCCTTGTCTGACGCCCCTCGTCCACTCTGCATAAATGCGGAGCGCACGGTCAGGGCAAAGGGAAAGGTCCGTGACCTCTGGCAAGTCTGCTTCAGGACCTAATGATGGTATAAGAAAGGTCCTTCCTCTCTTGTCCGCGGCCTGGTTTTTGCAGACAAAGTCTGGGGCCAGGCCCAACGTTGCGGACCCCCCGTCTCGACGCTCGAACCTTAAAAGGTCAGCCTGAAGAGCGTGGAGCTCTGATAGCCTTGCAGCTGAGGCCATTGCGACCAGAAAGGCCGTCTTAACAGTGAGACGAAGGAGGGTGGTATCCGACAGAGGTTCATAGAAATCTGAACGTAAGTGACCAAGTACTATCGCCAGATCCCACTCAGGTGGTCTAGGCTTGCGCCGACCGTCGACCTGACGAAAGGTCTTAATCAGACCCTTCAGAACCGAGATGTCGAGTCCAGGGGAGCGTTTGCTAACTACTGACATGATCGCTGCCAGGTTGGTATTGATCGAGGAGGCTTTGAGCCCTCTCTCGTTTCTCATGTACACCAAGTACGTAGCAATTTGGGGCAGTGAGGCCGCCTCCGCTTCCAAGCCCTGCTCCTCGCAGAACGAGGCGAAAGCACGCCACTGGAAGTCATAGAGCTTCCTTGTTGTCGGCCGTTGAGCTGTTGCTATGGCCTTGGCCACCCGTTTATAGTACCTGCTCCGCCTTAACCCCTTTTTAATACAAGCCAGGCGTGAAGATTGAGGACCTGCGGGTTCTCGTGTACACGCCCGCTTGGGTTGCTCCGGAGCAGGTCCCCCCGAAGTGGGATCGGAACTGGCTCCTGCAGAGCTAGCCTGCGCAGAGGAACGAACCAGGGCCGAGCGGGCCACCAAGGGGCTACGAGGAGGAGTCGGATTGTGAGAGTGTACTGTAGTTTCGCTACTTGAGAGAGGATGGCCGGCGGTGGAAAAGCATAGGCGTCCATCCCCTCCCACTCTAACGAGAGAGCGTCTAGACCCCAGGCTCCCGGGTCGGGAACTGGGGACACACACGTCGGCAGTTTGCAATTGAGCCTTGTCGCATATAGGTCTATCAGGGGCCTGCCGAACTGAAGACACAGGGACTGAAACACCCCAGGGTTCAGCTGCCACTCCGTTGGAGGAGGTCTGTCTGGCCGAGAGAGAGCGTCTGCAAGGACGTTCTTGGCCCCTGGTATGTGCACCGCACGAATTGTCAACCCGATGCTTTCCACAAGATCGAACAGGCGGAGTGCGAGCTGAAGCAGGGAGTCTGCCCTGGTCGACCCCTGGCGATTGATCGTCCAGGCCGCCACCTAGCTGTCCGTGTGCACTAAGAGGCAGTGACCTCGCAGGCGAGCTGACCAATGGCTCGACGGACTGCGTCTAACTCTATGACATTGATGTGACAGTCCCTCTGAGCTTGTGACCACACATCCGCGGTCTGGTCCCAGCCGAGGTGAGCCCCCCAACCCTGAGTGGACGCGTCCACAAACATGTGCAGGGATGCGGGGGTCGGCCTCAGCGGGACGCCTGAGTGAACATTGTCCTCCACTCGCCACCAAGCCAGGTAGCGGGGAGGTCCGGCGGGAGGCTGATAGCGTGAGCACATCGAGCTTCTCTGACGTGTGTGTTCAGGAACACCTGAAGGGGACGCAGATACAGTCTGCCCCTGACGGTCAGGTCCTGAGCTGAAGCAAGAGGGGGTGTCAGTCGTGGGTCTCGGCCAGGTGTAGAGTGAACAGGAGTGCTCTTAGCGGGGGTCTTGCGAGGCGCTTAATAGAGGCCCGGCGATTTTTGGAGACCAGGCGCTTATTTCTTTGATATAAAATTTAAATTGAAGGAAGTATTAAGCTAAATGTTTCGACCCCGGCGGTTATTGGAGACCCGGCGCTTATTGGAGGAAATACGGTATTCCTTATGTTATCGTTGTCGTTTGCGTGTCACACTGTGAACAAGCAAAGATCCTCAGTGACACCTCAGCGGAGAAGGGAGTTATCTCCCTCTTTCACTACTGGACGGGACGTTGATGCACAGAGTGAGGTATACATTTTTCACTATTTCGTAATTTTGTGGAATGCTTTGAGGCATTTGATTTTCAACCAAGAGTGGTTGTAGGCTAGAGAGCCTTTGTATCCTGCAGAGGCAGTGGATTACACACCTGGAGGGTGTTGAGAGATGAATGTTGAATCACTGTGGGTTGGTTCTAGAGCGCCGGGGAAGATGGCGAGATATCTCTCGGGGGTTACGTCTGGACGCAGAGCTATTTATCCAGTTGGTATGAGAGTGTCTGGGGAGCTTAGACAGAGCGTGATTTCGAAGGTTATTTTGACGGATATTTTAGAGGGAGGCGCCCGTTTCTTATGGTTAGATGTTCAGATGATAATTCAAGGGAGGATCGGGTGTGAATGCTCTCTAGAGGGGTCTAAGAATTGGTACCATGCGGTCCCGCGCAGTTGTTGTAAAAGTTTGTGACATCATAACTTCCGACTGCGTCCGGAAAGTAACGAAGTAATCTGAGTGTCGCCGGAAGTTCCCTATCCAATATGGCGGCGCTTTGTTGGTATCAGTGTAGCGAATCTTACTGTTCTCAGTGTTCTTGGTAGTATAACGAGATAATATCACAGATTGAGTAAAGAGTGACTGGAGGTAATATCTTAGGCGCCTCCAGAAGGGTAAGATAGACTATGTCGCGGAGAGACTCTACAGTAATCTAGAGGGTCGAGTACTGGCGGTAGGGGAGAGATGTGAATAACAGATGTGTGAAGGTCTATGGTTTAATCTTTCCTTTTGATATTGTTTGAATGTTAAATTGTTAATAAATCAAGAGATTTGATGGAAATTTTTGACGAGTGGAGGACGAAAGTTCGCATATAGCGAGTGCACATTGTTTGAGTGTTAAAATTGTATAAATCACAGATTGTTTAATGAGTATTTGAAGAAATGGACATTAGTAACAGTATTTATGTCAGAGAGCAGTTTTAACCAGTGAATAACTTGAATATTTATTCACCCTTGCAGGATAACCCAGGCCAGAGTGATCAGGGCGAGGTACCATCCAAAAGGCCAAGGGTGGAGCGGTCCTCGGAGCAGGGTGACAGTGACCTGGCGTCGAGGTTGGCGAAAGTGGAATCCGCTATTAAGTCCTCATCTGAGTCCACAGAAGGCACGAAGGCAAAGGTAAGGGCGTTGGCCCTTTAAGCTCAGCCGAATGAGGCCCTTATTTTGTTAAACCTAGACCATCTAGCAAGAGTATCTAGGAGACAGGGCCACCCAGAAGCTGATACATATGGTGAGTAAGCTAGACAGGCGGCGCAGTATCAGGGAAGGATTGAGGTGGCAAGCTTAGTTTTAACGGTGTTGGGGGGTAGAGCATTGGACGCAATATCGAAGGCCCTTACAAAATGTATGAAGGACAAAACTGATGAGCAGAAACAGGGGAAGGAAGGAGCTGGGGTTTATGTCTCACCATTGCAGAATGCTTATCAAGGCCCACCTCAACCTATGTTTGCACACCCTGTATGTTTATCTGGCAGACTCAAAATAATTGGCCTAAGAGATATGGTAGGGGTTATGGCAGCAGAAATAACAGCACATGGGGATTTAGACAAAGGGCAACTTGTCATTTTTGTGAGAGTACTTCACATTTTGTGAAAGATTGCGAGGCTATGAAGCAGGCTAAAAAGAAATAAGTACAGACCTCAATTGTCTGTGTTACAAGTTTTTTGTATTCCGAGTTGCTGTTCGCTTTCATGATAAAGGGTTAATAGTTTTGAGAATTATGGCGTTAACTGTTTTGGACCCTCAAGAATGATTAGGCATGTATGTGCATTAATGTTCTATAAATTATCCTATCTACGTTGCCATAATAATATCACATGGCATGTTTATGCAGTTTGTTGCAAGTAGTAACATAAGGGAAGATATCTCAACACTTGGCCCAGGAACACTGATTTCCTAGTGGACTTTACTGTTCACGTGGGCTGGGGTTTGGTTTCCTTCTCCTCTGTGTGTAAGTGCAAGCACTTTTGAAGAGAAGATATAGTAATTAATATTTTTTATTGTTTGAACAGGTTGGAAGTGTTGATGGTTCTGACCAGTCATCTTGGGTACCATTAGTCCCAGATTGGGAGAAAGATGTCCCGTTTGAACCAGAAAAGGCTTGTAGAGAGAAAAGAAATTCTCCACAGTGGTTGACATTTGGGGAGGGAGGCCAGACTTCGGCCCAGGTTTCTCAAGATAACAGGAACATTACAGAGGTGCTAGATGTTAGGGATCCTGATAAATTTGTGGCAGGAGAATTGCATAAACATGTAGGGGAATGGAAGGCAATGTTATATGCAGGTGGAAAGGATGGGGATATATCTGAGGAGGACGGAATCTTTAAAGTACTATCATGGATATCTGAGGGAGTTTGTGTAGAATCTTTCTTTAGACATTTTAAAGGAAATTTTAAGGGGAAGAGTTTTGATACGGGTAGCCCGCCAAGAGCATACTTCCAAAATGGTAGAGGTTGTGAAAAGTTTGGGGTATTCATCGCACAAGAATTGTGCAGCAGGATAAGGTCGGGGGCGATAAGACTGTGGGGAAGAGTAGGTGAGTGCCAATTCCCTAAGGTGATAATGCCGTTGGTTGTAGAACCGTCCAAGCCTAGACTTTGTCACGACGATAGATTTGTGAATTTATGGACAAAAGATTCACCCTTTTCTTTAAACAGCCTGAAGGATGTGCATAGGATGGTGGGTAAGGGAGCTAGAATGATAACATGTGATGAAAAATCAGGATATGACCATGTTAGGCTATCGGAAGACTCTCAGACATACTTTGGGATTCAATTTGGAGGTTGGGTTATGTCCTGTTCAACTTTACCCTTCGGGTGGAAAGCTTCACCATACAAAATCAATCCATTGGCATGGGGGTAACAAATTATCTGAGGAAGGAAGGTCTCTGCACATCACAATATATTGATGATAGATTTGAAGTTTCCAGTTAGGAATCATGTCAGCTTGAGGTAGAAGACAAACATATGGTGGCTAATATCGTCAGGACACTGACTACATTAGGCTATACATTGGGTGAGTGAGTGAGTGAGTGAGTTATTGTTTAACGCCGCTTCGGCAGTATTGCAGCCATTAGCGGCAAGGTATATAATTTATTTGCCTAATTTAAAAAAGAAAATTGCAATTGAAAAACATAACACGACACGAAGGCCGCAAAAACATCAGCGTATTATCACAAGTTGAATAAAAGCTGATAATGAAAAGTTAAAATTTGTCAATAAGGTGTATAGCCTTTAAAAAATCTAAAACACGATGCTCACCGAAATGAGTAAAAACTTGATTGATTGAAATAGAAGGATAAAAAGTTTCCCTGATATGTGCAGTGTCCCAACACTCACATAGAATGTGTTTGATTGTGAGAGGACACTGACAGGGTATACATACCGGGGCATCTTCACCCTTTAAAAGATATGAGTGTGTAAGATGACTGTGTCCAATACGACATCGTCGTAGGACACAAGCTTCCTGAAGTTTGTTAGGATGTTGTTGGTCCCATTGGGACTTCCAACGTTGTTTAATGTAAGATTTAATAGCAGGTTTGGAATCCGTATGTGGAACTTTGGTAGGAGAGTGAGTGAGTGAGTGATTTATTGTTTAACGCCGCTTTGGCAGTATTGCAGCCATTAGCGGCGAGATATTTAATTTATTAGCCTAATTTAAAAAAGAAAATTGCTATTGAAAAACAGAACACGGCACGAAGGCCGTAAAAACATCAGCGTATTATCACAAGTTGAATAAAAGCTGATAATGAAAAGTTAAAATTTACAATTTGTCAATAAGGTGTATAGCCTTCAAAAAATCTAAAACACGATGCTCACCGAAATGAGTAAAAACTTGATTGATTGAAATAGAAGGATTAAAAGTTTCCCTGATATGTGCAGTGTCCCAACACTCACAGAGAATGTGTTTGATTGTGAGAGGGCACTGACAGGGTATACATACCGGGGGATCTTCCCCCTTTAAAAGATATGAGTGTGTAAGATGAGAGTGTCCAATACGACATCGTCGTAGGACACAAGCTTCCTGCCGGGTAAAAGAGGATAGAGATCTGTAACCTAAATGAGGTTGAATAGTGTGAAGTTTGTTATGATGTTGTTGGTCCCATTGGGACTTCCAACGTTGTTTAATGTAAGATTTAATAGCAGGTTTGGAATCCGTATATGGAACTTTGGTAGGAGAAATATGTTTGAGGTTTAATGCTGATTTAGCAGCTGAGTCAGCTTTGTTATTACCTCTTATACCCATATGGCTAGGAAGCCAGCAGAAGACGATGTCGCATTGGAGACAAGAATTGTGAAGTAATAAAATATCCCTGATAATTTGGTGATCACTCTTACAGTTTTTAATTGCTTGTAGGCAAGAAAGTGAATCGGAAAAAATAATGTAATTATTAGGGGTTGAGTTTTTAATGTGATGGACGGCCTTAAGGATGGCCTTAGCTTCTGCAGTAAAGATGCTGCTGCCATCTTGCAGCCTTGAAGCATATGTTGTTGAAGGAGTCACAGTTGCTGCTGCAACTGTGGATCCATCCTTAGAGCGGTCAGTGTAAATTGGTTTATAGTCTGCGAAAAAATCACGTAGTTCAAAAAATGACTGTTGAAATATTAATTTGTCTGTATTAGATTTTTTATGAGTAGATAGAGAGAGGTTTACACGGGGCCTGACCAGCTGCCATGGCGGAGCGGCAAGCACACCGTGCTCTGCTATTGTTGTTAGGTCGATATCAGAATCTTCAACATGTTGTTGAAATCTGATACCGAGTGGTGGAATTGCTTTAGGTTTTAAGTTATACAACTGCTGGTATTCAGGATTGAATACGCAGTTGTATGCAGGATTACAAGGGTTGGCTTTAAGTTTGGTTATATATTGAAGTGCTAGCTTGATGCGCCGATCTTCAAGAGATTGCTCATCAGCTTCAACGTAAAGGCTTTCAACAGGTGAAGTTCTGAAGTGAGTGAGTTATTGTTTAACGCCGCTTCGGCAGTATTGCAGCCATTAGCGGCGAGATATTAAATTTATTAGCCTAATTTAAAAAAGAAACTTGCTATTGGAAAACAGAACACGGCACGAAGGCCGTAAAAACATCAGCGTATTATCACAAGTTGAATAAAAGCTGATAATGAAAAGTTAAAATTTACAATTTGTCAATAAGGTGTACAGCCTTTAAAAAATCTAAAACACGATGCTCACCGAAATGAGTAAAAACTTGATTGATTGAAATAGAAGGATAAAAAGTTTCCCTGATATGTGCAGTGTCCCAACACTCACATAGAATGTGTTTGATTGTGAGAGGACACTGACAGGGTATACATACCGGGGGATCTTCCCCCTTTAAAAGATATGAGTGTGTAAGATGAGAGTGTCCAATACGACATCGTCGTAGGACACAAGCTTCCTGCCGGGTAAAAGAGGATAGAGATTTGTAACCTAAATGAGGTTGAATAGTGTGAAGTTTGTTATGATGTTGTTGGTCCCATTGGGACTTCCAACGTTGTTTAATGTAAGATCTAATAGCAGGTTTAGAATCCGTATATGGAACTTTAGTAGGAGATATATGTTTGAGGTTTAATGCTGATTTAGCTACCGAATCAGCTTTGTTATTACCTCTTATACCCATATGGCTAGGAAGCCAGCAGAAGACGATGTCGCATTGGAGACAAGAATTATGAAGTAATAAAATATCCCTGATAATTGGGTGATCACTCTTACAGTTTTTAATTGCTTGTAGGCAAGAAATGAATCGGAAAAAATAATGTAATTATTAGGGGTTGAGTTTTTAATGTGATGGACGGTCTTAAGGATGGCCTTAGCTTCTGCAGTAAAGATGCTGCTGCCATCATGCAGCCTTGAAGCGTATGTTGTTGAGGGAGTCGAAGTTGCTGTGGGTCCATCCTTAGAACCGTCAGTGTAAATCGGTTTATAATCTGCGAAAAAATCACGTAGTTCAAAAAATGCCTGTTGAAATATTAATTGGTCTGTATTTGCTTTTTTATGAGTAGATAGAGAGAGGTTTACACGGGGCCTCACCAGCTGCCATGGCGGAGTGGCAAGCAAACCGTGCTCTGCTATTGTTGTTAGGTCGATATCAGAATCTTCAACATGTTGTTGAAGTCTGATACCGAGTGGTGGAATTGCTTTAGGTTTGGAGTTATACAACTGCTGGTATTCTGGATTGAATACGCAGTTGTATGCAGGATTTGAAGGGTTTGATTTTAATTTGGTTATATATTGAAGTGCTAGCTTGATGCGCCGATCTTCAAGAGATGGCTCATCAGCTTCAACGTAAAGGCTTTCAACAGGTGAAGTTCTGAAGGCCCCAAGACAAAGCCTGAGACCCTGACGATGGATTGTATCTAGCATTTTGATATATGAGGGGCGGGCAGATCCATATATTATGGATCCATAATCAAGTTTGGAGCGGATGAGTGATCGATAGAGATGAAGAAGAGTTTCTTCAACTCCACCCCATTTATTATTTGAAACGACCTTTAAAAGGTCTAATGCCTTTAAGCATTTAGCTTTTAGATTTTTGGAAATTGTGTACAAATGCAACATATGGAAAACAATTGCAAAACGTACGAAAGTATGAACAGGTGGAGCTTATCACCAACAAACAAAGATTGACTAAGTACACCAACAAGCTAAATTTCAAATATTTCAAGATATATTCGGAAGATCTTGTAGCTTTGAAAATTGGATAAGACATCGGTGACCTTAAACCAAAATGTGGCAGCTGGTTAAACCATTCTTGAACATGCAAAAAGAATACTGTATTCTTTCCATTATGATGTGATGGTGAAACAATATGGTGAAAATCTCAAACTCCTAATGAGCGACACATATAGCTTGTTTTAGAACCTATCTAGTCCTGTTGGTAAAATAATATCTCCTTATTTGAATCCATATATATTCATGAAAAGACATATGGATTTATTTGACACTTCAAACTATCCAGAGGACCATTTTCTTTATTCAATGGAAGGACACAATATATTAGGCGGATGAAAGATGAAGCTGAAGGGAAAATAATAATTGAATTTCTAGGAATTAGAGCCAAAAATTATAGTTTAATTTTCAAAGAGACCTCTGGTAACATTAAAGAGAAAAAAGGGCAAAAGGAGTGAAAAAATCCTATGTGAAAAAGCACCTGACACATGCTATGTACAAAGAATGTTTGTTTAATCACAAACAAACAAGGGCTACTTTTCATCTGATAAGGAGCTACTCTAATCAGTTGTACACAATAAGGACAACAAAAGTCGCCCTTTCCCCTTTAGATGACAAGAGGTATCTTTTGGATGATGGAATCACGAGTTTACCATATGGTTTTCAAGGTTAAACTCTAGTTTAAATAGCAGGAGAGTAAAGGAAATTGGCAAGACAGATTTTCAAATAATCATGTCATTCTCTTTTTCAGTATATCATGTAGCATACCCTACCAAATAATGTGCATTGGCATTTATTGATGGGAGTGGAGTAAAGACCTATGAAAAAGGAAACAAGCAGAAACATATTTGAGGTAAGATAAGTTTCCTTTTATTTCTGAAAATTCAAATCTCTACACCAACCTCTCGGAAATTCACCATCCTTGACGTTTCTTGAAAATATGATAAGGGAGGTACTCACAAATCACAGGAAGTTACTACGTCACACAAAAACGTGTTTCAAGGGGAGCTAACTCTAATTGTCCCCCGCCGCAACGCGGAACGGGGGACTATGTATTCAGCGGCGTCCGTCCGTACGTACGTACGTCACATTTCTTGTTTACGCGATATCTTATGAAGCGTTACATCCAAAGTCTTCAAATTTGGTTTCTGCCTACATTGTGGGAAGACGCAGACACCAGTCACTTTTGGTGACCTTGGCCTTATTTTCAAGGTCACCATGACACTTTCACCACTTTTTGAACTCTTGTTTACGCGATATCTCATGAAGCGTTACATCCAAAGTCTTCAAATTTGGTTTCTGCCTACATTGTGGGAAGACGCAGACACCAGTCACTTTTAGTGACCTTGGCCTTATTTTCAAGGTCACCACGACACTTTCACCACTTTTTGAACTCTTGTTTACGCGATATCTCATGAAGCGTTACATCCAAAGTCTTCAAATTTGGTTTATGCCTACATTGTGGGAAGACGCAGACACCAGTCACTTTTGGTGACCTTGGCCTTATTTTCAAGGTCACCACGACACTTTCACCACTTTTTGAACTCTTGTTTACGCGATATCTCATGAAGCGTTACATCCAAAGTCTTCAAATTTGGTTTCTGCCTACATTGTGGGAAGACGCAGACACCAGTTTATTTTGGTGACCTTGACCTTATTTTCAAGGTCACCGCAACACTTTGAGCACTTTTCTAACTCTTGTTATCACCATTTATTATGACCGGTTGGACCAAATGTTTTCAAATTTGGTGTCAGTCTACATTGGAGGATGACGCAGACGCCAGTCGATTTGGTGACCTTGACCTTATTTTCAAGGTCACTACAACACTTTGACCACTTTTAGAACTCTTATTAACACGATATATCATGAACCAAAGTAGCTCCAATGATGTGTCTTACTAACTCAATGTCACCGGCGTCGATTTGGTGACCTTGACCTTATTTTCAAGGTCACTACAACACTTGGACCACTTTTAGAACTCTTATTAACACGATATATCATGAACCCAAGTAGCTCCAATGATGTGTCTTACTAACTCAATGTCACCGGCGGGGGACATTGCCATGTTAGTGGCAAACACTTGTTATACAACTGATTTGTGATGGAGTGCTCATATGACAGATGATATAGTCTCCCCCCACCCTATCTTCCACCCCTCTTCTACATTATTCCCACCTTTTGATCGGTCACATGAGGTATGTTTGCTCGCCATATTGTCATCATTCAGCACCATCAAGATGCATCGGTTACTCACTTTGACATGTTGTTTTCTAGTTGTGCAGATTATCATTGCTAAAGACAATCATTGTTGTAAAGCGTCAGGCCCTTACACCAAGCGATGCACCTGCACATGGCATCATGTGTCAGGCCTGATCTATAAGAACACGAGGATGATTACAAAAATGACTGCCAGCCAAACTATCCTAATAGACACTCTTCTCTTACCCTCTTTGGAGGTTGTTAGAGGAGGCATTGCGAACTGTAAGTCAATCATTGGCGAGTCCCATCGGATCATTGTAAACAATGTGACATGTGGTAAGTTTAACTAAAATCATGCAGATCCCCCCCCCCCCCCCTTTTTTTTCTTTCTGATATATTTTCTTTCTTTATCAATTGCTATTCTATATATATATATATATATTGAAATAAAATTATTATATTAGTATGCTAAATCAATATCTGCATTTCTGTAGATTGGATATATCATCATTATTGTTATTAATTTAACGTACTTGGTTTTCAGATGCTGAAACCTCAGTGTAGATTGAAGAAGGTGGGTTAATAGTTCTCAGTATTTTGAGCTTCCTATTAGTATCTGTAATTAATTAATGTTTTGATTGATCGGTTGTTGTAGAAATGCATACAAAAAAAGAAGTGAGATAGAAAATATTTATCTAAATGGAATTGACAGTGAATAAGTCAGGTCAGGGACACTCAGTGTTTCATGTTTGATAATACTTTGAAAATGTTGTATCCTTTCCTTTTATTTATTGTTTAAAATTTTAATTTTTTTTTTTTAAATTTTTTTTTTTGTCTTTTCATGTACTTACCCTTCTGACTCCAGATCAAACTGCAAGAATCATGTCAGACATGACCACAGACAACGGTTACTATTCATCTGAAAGTACTTTCAGTAAGTATGATGATATAACTTTGGGTTTTTTTGGGGGTTTTTTTTCCTTCTTTGTCAATTGCTATGTACATAATAATAATACATGCTAGGGGAGAACAACAAATAATAATAAAATTTAAAAAATGAGGATAAAATAAAAAAAATAATCATCTGTAAATATTCCTTAGAGAAATTAGTGAAAACCTGAAACATACACCTAATCTGATTTTCATTGTATTAAATATATGTTTAACATTGTATTTTCATCCATGTGATTATTTATATTTGCGAATGATTATACGATAAATAAAATTTAGTGTATGATATTCCAGGTCCTACTACTCCTGAAATGCCTGCTTCATCTGCAAACACTGATAGTAAGTATGATAATGTCATTAACCTTTATGTTGTCTTTCTGTGTATGTCATTCTTAGATGTAATGCAATGAAGTGATTATGTTATGTTAGTAATTCTTATACATTAAATATAAAATACATATGTACATGAAATATCTGCATTTCTGTAGATTGGAAATATCATCATTATTATTGTTATTAATTTAACATACTTGGTTTTCAGATGCTGAAGCCTCACTGCAGATTGCAGAAGGTAGGTTAATAGCCCTCAGTGTTTTGAGCTTCTTATAAGTATCTGTAATTATTGTTTTAACTTATTGGTTTTATAAATGCAGAAAAATAAGTGAGGTAGAACAGTTTTATCTACATGGAATCGACAGTAAATAAGTCAGCTGTATTTTATAGGAACACTCAGTGTTTCATGTTTGAAAAATTTGTATCCTTTCCTTTTATTATTATTATTTTTTATTAATTTTTTGTCATGTAGTCACCCTTTTGACCCTTGTCATCCTCATGATGACGTTCCTCGTCCTCCTCGCTTTGAGAAAGTTGAGACAACAAGCACAACCCCTACACTGCGATGCACTAGAAGAACCTCGCACCCCCACTCCTCCCGCTCTACCGAATCTTCCTCCTCGAGACCTCTCTCCACCTCGAGCCACGTCAACACCTAACATCACCCTGAACTCAACGACTGACAGCAGGGCTCCATTAGTGGGACCCCGGTATTTAAATCGGTTCCAAACCCGCAAGTTGTTATTGTCCAATTTCTTTTTGAGTTTAGCATTTATTTCCGTTTGTTAAGATAACCTGCAAAATTTTGATATGGTATTTTAAAACGAATAATTTAAAAATAAGAACCAATTTATCATTATTAATTGTCAATGCATGATAATCTGTAAAATATCCAAAAATAGAGCCACTGGCTCTGAAGCTCATCAGGAATTATGTTATTAATTATCCCCAAGGAAAAGGTTAAGATTTCACATAATAAGTCATTGCTTAGTCATCAAATTTATTATCAAAATTGGTTACACATTAATCCATATTCATTATAAATAATGTAGACCTTTGCAGTTTATTGTTTTACTTCTTATTTTTATCCTGGAATTATCAACATTTATTACATAATGAAAAAGAGCCCCTATTTGTTTCCAAAAATCCTGTTTCTCATAGGCTCATAGTTTCATATAGGATCCTTTTCAATATTTAATTAATAAATTCTATTGAGCATCTGAGTGTAAGACTAAATCAGTAACACAGCAGAGAAGTAACCTGAAACCTCCGTGTATTAGCTAGCTGCTGTTTGCATCTCTGCCAGGGTCAGTGGTCACTCCCCAGGTCAACGCCTGCAATTATGCAACATGCAGACCCTGGACTCACAGCCAGTAAATTATATATTTTAAATTTTGTTTTCCCCATCTTTATTTATTTTTCTTTATTGGAAAAGAAGATGTGGTATCACAAACTCATGTAGCTAGTTTAAATAGTCTTATCTTACTTCATCACCAGTCATATTTAGTTCACATATCTAATGTAAAATAAAACATTTCTTAACCCTTTTTCAATTGTTTCCTATGCATCCTGTCACAATATTCAGTTCACAGGCTATTCAATAGTTCTTATTTCACATTGATTACATCAAAAATGTCCATAATGTAGTATTACTCTTAAGCTGACATATGAAGTGCACATAACATCTCATTATCTTCACAGTTCATTAACACAGCTGTTTTAAGTGATTACCCCTGTGATCCAAATTTGGGGTCACAAGATCACCAAATCTACAATTTAGAATCCCCATTGGCCAAAGAGTCTGTACATAACATTTCAGCTTTCTAGAGCTTTTGGGACTGGAGAAAAAGATGAAAAATGATTTTTAGATTGTGACCCGTGTGGCCCTTATTTGGGGTCACAGGGTCACCAAATCTACAATTTAGAGTCCCCTTCAGCCAAGGAGTCTGTACAAAAAATGTCAGCTCTCTGGAGTCATTGGTTCTGGAGAAGAAGATGAAAATAGCTTGTAAGGTTATGACCCCTGTGACCCACATTTGGGGTCACAGGGTCACCAAATTTACAATTAAGTATCCCCTTCAGCCAAGGAGTCATTGGCTCTCTGGAGTCATTGGTTCTGGAGAAGAAGTCGAAAAAGCGAAAAGTTTACGGACGGACAGACGGACAGACGGACGGACGGACGCCATCCCATGCCCTGATGAGCTAAAAATGGAAAATGAAAAGTTGCAAAGTCAGCTTTGTAAAGCGGACTTTTGCATTTCGAGACTGACATGACTTGCATAGTTACGATTGCAATGTTTCAAATCACATCTCTACACGATTTCGCATTGACCATATTTGGAATATTACGGAAATTAGCGGAAAGGAACGAATAATCCCGATCCGATTTACACAATGTTCAACAATGACTTCTCCCTTGGCAAGTATCTCCCAGCAACTACTATAACACATATTTGAAAGTTGCATACTAGTTTTCCCATTATTAGTATACTGTTGACAAAAGCACATTGACTAAAACATTAAAGGACACCATCGCATTTTACTGTGGAGGAAACAACTGCCCGCCCGAACACCAGAGACGCGGTTATTTCTGTTGCGAGCTGGCAAAAAGTAAACCTTACACCCGCCCGATGGTAGGGCACATATTTAATGTCACATTGGGTAATCATTACCTCTTATCTGTGCTGAAAAAAATGACAAACTTTGGTTTGACAGCGAAATTCGAAGAGAAATTCGAAAAAGAGAACGTTTAAGGAAAAAGGCATTTCGTTCTCTGAATATTTCCGACCTATCTGCATACAAAAAGCAAAGAAACAAAGTAAATAATGTTATAAGAGTAGCCAAAGAAACTTTCTACTCTGACTTAAATGATTTTCTATCATCTCAGTCTACTCAAAGAACTGGTTATTGGAAGACTTTTAACTACTTGTTGAAAGGTTCTACTTCATCGAGACCCATCCCCCCTCTTGTAACTGAACATTCTGGGAAACCGTCTGTTTTCACAGATTTTGAGAAAGCTCAAACATTAAATGAATACTTTGTATCTGTTTCAAATATTAATGACAGTGGCAGGAACGTACCACCAATAAATCATCGCTGTTCTAACAGTATATCACATATATCCGTTACTGAAAAGGAAGTATCAGATATGATTAAGACCTTACCAGCCAATAAATCAGCTGGGCCAGATCGCATCCACATGAAAGTTTTAAAAAGAATTTGTCCATCGATAGCTGCACCGCTTTGTATGTTGTTTGATATTTCATTGAGCGAATGTGTATTTCCAACTCTGTGGAAAACGGCAAATGTTATTCCTGTTTTCAAGAAAGGAGATAAATCTCTCTCAAGTAATTACAGACCTATAAGTCTACTGTCTATACTTGGCAAAATACTAGAAAGAATAAGGCTAAAGCATTTGCATAACCATTTTTATAAGCATAGTATATTAAAAAAATTCCAATCAGGTTTTACTGCAAATCATTCTACTACATCCCAACTCAGGAAATCTATCACAATATTTGTTCATCTCTAGATAGCCACCAATTTTACTGTATGGTATTTTGTGATATTTCCAAGGCTTTTGACAGAGTATGGCACAAGGGTTTTTTGCACAAATTAGAACATTATGGTATTCGTGGTGGCATTCTGAATTGGTTAACGGATTATCTATCCGATAGACGACAACGTGTATGTATCAACGGTACATTATCAACAGAACTACATGTTACTGCAGGGGTTCCCCAGGGATCTGTCCTTGGCCCTTTTTTTATTCCTTGTGTAAATCAATGATTTACCCGATAACTTGCAAAACGTCACTAGATTGTTTGCTGATGATGCATCACTCGGAGCTGCTGAAAAAGATTAATATTCTGTTGAAACTTCTCTTAACAATGACTTAGTCCAATTACACGAATGGGCTAACAAATGGTTGGTTAACTTTAACCCCAATAAGACTAAATTCATGTTATTTACCCATAGTAATAGTCATCAGGTACCTAGATTAGTATTCAATAATGATCAACTGGAACGTGTACATCAACATAAACATCTTGGCATTATCTTCTCGGACAATACTAAATGGTCGCATCATGTTGATCTTGCCATAGAAAAGGCTTCAAAACTAATATCTTATCTAATATCGTGTGTTAACGTATGTTTTGAATAGAAGTATTTTATCACGTATGTATGAAATGTATATTCGACCCATTTTGGAATATGCTTCTGAGGTCTGGGATAACTGTTCGGATGTTCTGTGTGACAAACTTGAAAACGTCCAACTTGAAGCTGCAAAGATTGTAACTGGCTTACCAAAGTTTGCTTCAAGAGATAGCTTATACAAAGAAACTGGTTGGTTGCCTTTAAAAATTAGACGTGGAAATAAGAAACTTTTTACTTTTTACAAGATTATTAATATACAAGCTCCAGATTATCTAATTAATTTACTTCCACCAGTCACTGAAACTATTTCTCATTACAACTTGCGTAACAAATCCAATTTATCTATTCCAAAATTTCGAACGGCAGTCCTTCAAAAGTCTTTTATTTATGACTGTGCTTATCTATGGAATAATCTTTCCTCGAAAATAAGATGTTCAAATTCATTATCGTCATTTAAAGCAAAATTATCTGAAAAAGAATGTAAAATCCCAAAATATTTTCTATTCGGCGATAGGAAGATGAACATTATACACAGTAAGTTAAGAAATTCTTGTAGTTCCCTAAACGGTGATCTGTATCGTGTCAATTTATCTGAAAGTAAATCTTGCATTTGTGGTGCTTTAGTTGAAGATGTTTGTCATTTCTTCTTGAGATGTCCAAGTGAGTGAGTGAGTTATTGTTTAACGCCGCTTCGGCAGTATTGCAGCCATTAGCGGCGAGATATTTAATTTATTTGCCTAATTTAAAAAAGAAAATTGCAATTGAAAAGCAGAACACGGCACGAAGGCCGCAAAAACATCAGCATATTATCACAAGTTGAATAAAAGCTGATAATGAAAAGTTAAAATTTACAATTTGTCAATAAGGTGTATAGCCTTTAAAAAATCTACAACACGATGCTCACCGAAATGAGTAAAAACTTGATTGATTGAAATAGAAGGATAAAAAGTTTCCCTGATATGTGCAGTGTCCCAACACTCACATAGAATGTGTTTGATTGTGAGAGGACACTGACAAGGTATACATACCGGGGGATCTTCCCCCTTCCCCCTTTAAAAGTTATGAATGTGTAAGATGAGAGTGTCCAATACGACATCGTCGTAGAACACAAGCTTCCTGCCGGGTAAAAGAGGATAGAAATTTGTAACCTAAATGAGGTTGAATAGTGTGAAGTTTGTTATGATGTTGTTGGTCCCATTGGGACTTCCAACGTTGTTTAATGTAAGATTTAATAGCAGGTTTGGAATCCGTATATGGAAGTTTAGTAGGAGAAATATGATTGAGGTTTAATGCTGATTTAGCTACCGAATCAGCTTTGTTATTACCTCTTATACCCATATGGCTAGGAAGCCAGCAGAAGACGATGTCGCATTGGAGACAAGAATTATGAAGTAATAAAATATCCCTGATAATTGGGTGATCACTTTTACAATTTTTAATTGCCTGTAAGCAAGAAAGTGAGTGAGTGAGTGAGTTATTGTTTAACGCCGCTTCAGCAGTATTGCAGCCATTAGCGGCGAGATATTTAATTTATTTGCCTAATTTAAAAAAGAAAATTGCAATATAAAAACAGAACACAGCACGAAGGCCATAAAAACATCAGCATATTATCACAAGTTGATTAAAAGCTGATAATGAAAAACTAAAATTTGTCAATAAGGTGTATAGCCTTTAGAAAATCTAAAACACGATGCTCACCGAAATGAGTAAAAACTTGATTGATTGAAATAGAAGGATAAAAAGTTTCCCTGATATGTGCAGTGTCCCAACACTCACATAGAACGTGTTTGATTGTGAGAGGACACTGACAGGGTATACATACCGAGGGATCTTCCCCCTTTAAAAGATATGAGTGTGTAAGATGAGAGTGTCCAATACGACATCGTCGTAGGGACACAAGCTTCCTGCCGGGTAAAAGAGGATAGAGATTTGTAACCTAAATGAGGTTGAATAGTGTGAAGTTTGTTATGATGTTGTTGGTCCCATTGGGACTTCCAACGTTGTTTAATGTAAGATTTAATAGCAGGTTTGGAATCCGTACATGGAAGTTTAGTAGGAGAAATATGATTGAGGTTTAATGCTGATTTAGCTACCGAGTCAGCTTTGTTATTACCTCTTATACCCATATGGCTAGGAAGCCAGCAGAAGACGATGTCGCATTGGAGACAAGAATTATGAAGTAATAAAATATCCCTGATAATTGGGTGATCACTCTTACAATTTTTAATTGCCTGTAAGCAAGAAAGTGAATCAGTGAGTGAGTGAGTGAGTTATTGTTTAACGCCGCTTCGGCAGTATTGCAGCCATTAGCGGCGAGATATTTAATTTATTTGCCTAGTTTAAAAAATAAAATTGCTATTGAAAAACAGAACACGGCACGAAGGCCGTAAAAACATCAGCGTATTATCACAAGTTGAATAAAAGCTTATAATGAAAAGTTAAAATTTACAATTTGTCAATAAAGTGTATAGCCTTCAAAAAATCTAAAACACGATGCTCACCGAAATGAGTAAAAACTTGATTGATTGAAATAGAAGGATAAAAGTTTCCCTGATATGTGCAGTGTCCCAACACTCACATAGAATGTGTTTGATTGTGAGAGGACACTGACAGGGTATACATACTGGGGGATCTTCCCCCTTTAAAAGATATGAGTGAGTAAGATGAGAGTGTCCAATACGACATCGTCGTAGGACACAGGCTTCCTGCCGGGTAAAAGAGGATAGAGATTTGTAACCTAAATGAGGTTGAATAGTGTGAAGTTTGTTATGATGTTGTTGGTCCCATTGGGACTTCCAACGTTGTTTAATGTAAGATTTAATAGCAGGTTTGGAATCCGTATATGGAACTTTGGTAGGAGAAATATGTTTGAGGTTTAATGCTGATTTAGCAGCTGAGTCAGCTTTGTTATTACCTCTTATACCCATATGGCTAGGAAGCCAGCAGAAGACGAAGTCGCATTGGAGACAAGAATTATGAAGTAATAAAATATCCCTGATAATTTGGTGATCACTCTTACAATTTTTAATTGCCTGTAAGCAAGAAAGTGAGTGAGTGAGTGAGTTATTGTTTAACGCCGCTTCGGCAGTATTGCAGCCATTAGCGGCGAGATATTTAATTTATTTGCCTAATTTAAAAAAGAAAATTGCAATTGAAAAACAGAACACGGCACGAAGGCCGTAAAAACATCAGCATATTATCACAAGTTGATTAAAAGCTGATAATGAAAAACTAAAATTTGTCAATAAGGTGTATAGCCTTTAGAAAATCTAAAACACGATGCTCACCGAAATGAGTAAAAACTTGATTGATTGAAATAGAAGGATACAAAGTTTCCCTGATATGTGCAGTGTCCCAACACTCACATAGAATGTGTTTGATTGTGAGAGGACACTGACAGGGTATACATACCGGGGGATCTTCCCCCTTTAAAAGATATGAGTGTGTAAGATGAGGGTGTCCAATACGACATCGTCGTAGGACACAAGCTTCCTGCCGGGTAAAAGAGGATAAAGATTTGTAACCTAAATGAGGTTGAATAGTGTGAAGTTTGTTATGATGTTGTTGGTCCCATTGGGACTTCCAACGTTGTTTAATGTAAGATTTAATAGCAGGTTTGGAATCCGTATATGGAAGTTTAGTAGGAGAAATATGATTGAGGTTTAATGCTGATTTAGCTACCGAATCAGCTTTGTTATTACCTCTTATACCCATATGCCTAGGAAGCCAGCAGAAGACGATGTCGCATTGGAGACAAGAATTATGAAGTAATAAAATATCCCTGATAATTGGGTGATCACTCTTACAATTTTTAATTGCCTGTAAGCAAGAAAGTGAATCAGTGAGTGAGTGAGTGAGTTATTGTTTAACGCCGCTTCGGCAGTATTGCAGCCATTAGCGGCGAGATATTTAATTTATTTGCCTAGTTTAAAAAAGAAAATTGCTATTGAAAAACAGAACACGGCACGAAGGCCGTAAAAACATCAGCGTATTATCACAAGTTGAATAAAAGCTGATAATGAAAAGTTAAAATTTACAATTTGTCAATAAAGTGTATAGCCTTCAAAAAATCTAAAACACGATGCTCACCGAAATGAGTAAAAACTTGATTGATTGAAATAGAAGGATAAAAAGTTTCCCTGATATGTGCAGTGTCCCAACACTCACATAGAATGTGTTTGATTGTGAGAGGACACTGACAGGGTATACATACTGGGGGATCTTCCCCCTTTAAAAGATATGAGTGAGTAAGATGAGAGTGTCCAATACGACATCGTCGTAGGACACAGGCTTCCTGCCGGGTAAAAGAGGATAGAGATTTGTAACCTAAATGAGGTTGAATAGTGTGAAGTTTGTTATGATGTTGTTGGTCCCATTGGGACTTCCAACGTTGTTTAATGTAAGATTTAATAGCAGGTTTGGAATCCGTATATGGAACTTTGGAAGGAGAAATATGTTTGAGGTTTAATGCTGATTTAGCAGCTGAGTCAGCTTTGTTATTACCTCTTATACCCATATGGCTAGGAAGCCAGCAGAAGACGATGTCGCATTGGAGACAAGAATTATGAAGTAATAAAATATCCCTGATAATTGGGTGATCACTCTTACAGTTTTTAATTGCTTGTAGGCAAGAAAGTGAATCAGAAAAAATAATGTAATTATTTGGAGTTGAGTTTTTAATGTGATGGACGGCCTTAAGAATGGCCTTAGCTTCTGCAGTAAAGATGCTGCTGCCATCATGCAGCCTTGAAGCATATGTTGTTGAAGGAGTCACAGTTGCTTCTGCAACTGTGGGTCCATCCTTAGAACCGTCTGTGTAAATTGGTTTATAATCTGCGAAAAAATCACGTAGTTCAAAAAATGCCTGTTGAAATATTAATTGGTCTGTATTTGCTTTTTTATGAGTAGATAGAGAGAGGTTTACACGGGGCCTCACCAGCTGCCATGGCGGAGTGGCAAGCAAACCGTGCTCTGCTATTGTTGTTAGGTCGATATCAGAATCTTCAACATGTTGTTGAAGTCGGATACCGAGTGGTGGAATTGCTTTGGGTTTTGAGTTATACAACTGCTGGTATTCAGGATTGAATACGCAGTTGTATGCAGGATTTGAAAGGTTTGATTTTAATTTGGTTATATATTGAAGTGCTAGCTTGATGCGCCGATTTTCAAGAGATGGCTCATCAGCTTCAACGTAAAGGCTTTCAACAGGTGAAGTTCTGAAGGCCCCAAGACAAAGCCTGAGGCCCTGGTGGTGGATTGTATTTAGCATTTTGATATATGAGGGGCGGGCAAATCCATATATTATGGATCCATAATCCAGTTTGGAGCGGATGAGTGATCGATAGAGATGAAGAAGAGTTTCTTCATCTCCACCCCATTTATTGTTTGATACGACCTTTAAACGGTCTAATGCCTTTAAGCATTTAGCTTTAAGGCTTTTAATGTGTGGGATAAATGATAATTTACTATCAAATGTGAGGCCAAGAAACTTGGCCTCAGGAACGACTTTGATTGGAGTTTTATCCAGAAATAGTTCTGGATCTGGGTGCATTTTGCGCATATTGCAAAAATGCACACAAGATGTTTTACCTTTGGAAAATTTGAAGCCGTTTTCCAACGACCATTGATGGATTTTATTGAGGCAGAGTTGCAATTGGCGCTCGATTGATGGCATATTTTTGCCTCTGCAGGAAACTCCAAAATCGTCCACAAATAGTGAACCATCTGTATGGTCATTTAAGACTTTAGCCAAGCTGTTGATTTTAATGCTAAATAATGTGACAGATAAAATGCTACCTTGTGGGACACCCATTTCTTGATCAAAGAAATCAGAAAGGGTGGAACCCACACGTACTTTAAATTGGCGGTAATGTAAAAAATTAGATATAAAATGAGGCATACAACCTCGCAAGCTAAATTCAAATAAATCTTTAAGGATGCCATGCTTCCATGTAGTGTCGTAAGCTTTTTCTAAATCAAAAAAGATAGACACAGCATGTTGTTTGTTAATAAATGCATCACGAATAAATGATTCTAAACGAACTAGATGATCAGTGGTGCTACGTTGTTTGCGGAAACCACATTGAATATCAGTAAGTAATTTATTAGTTTCCAAGTACTAAACTAGACGATCATTGATCATCCGTTCCATAGTTTTACATACACAACTTGTTAAGGCTATAGGACGGTAGTTGGAAGGGTCTGTATGATCCTTCCCAGGTTTTGGGATTGGCACAATAGTAGCATTGTGCCAACAAGATGGAAAATCACCTGTTTCCCATATATGATTAAATACATGAAGTAGAACCTCAAGGCAAGGTTCCGGTAAACGTTTAAGAAGCTGATAATGGATTTCATCAGGGCCGGTTGCTGTATCATGAGCTTTAGAAAGTGCAGTTTTGAGCTCTGACAAGGAGAAGTGTTCAGAGATGTCCAAGACATGCTGATCTCCGTTTAGAATTAAAGCAAAGATTTTATAATTTAAAGGCAGAATTTGATCTTAATACAATCCTGTATGGAAATCCAAATCTTCCACTAACAGTCAATGAAAACATATTTCACCATGTTCATAAAAGAGAGGAGAGGGCTTCTATAAGTTTCACAACTTGTGCCCAATCCATTTCTTAAATGAATAAAATATGTTTTCAATCAAAACAAAATCTGTGCTGAAATTCATTTTCTGATTTTGAAACAAAGCAAGCAGGAATATCTTATTCAAATAGAAATGGAACGTAATTTATATTGCTCTCGTTTCAATCAGGCATACTAATAATATATATATATTTAGATTGATCATATGGACAGATTAAAGTAACTTTATGTATATATAGATTTCTAACACATTTTAAAGGCAGTATTACTGGTCACTATAATGTTTGTCAGGGACGGATCCAGGAATTTTGCAAGCAAAATGCAAGCAGAATCAACATAAATAATTGAACACATTTAGAGAAAAGTTGTAAATTGTCTATTCATTTACTATTCAGTTCTAAATAACACACTTTTAAGAAATATGCTTCCTGGTGAAGATTAATATATATGTATGTTTGTGATATTATGCTATTGTAATGTATGATTTGTTTGGTTTTTTTTAATATACATGATAGTTGGAGTAAATCCTTTCTTGCTACACGCAGTTGTATATGTATAAACTAAAACACTCCCAATTCAGATCATTGTATTTTGAATCAGTGACGTATTCCCATTTATGAAAGCAAGTTAGTTTATCAAAATGTGTGAGTCAAGTATTAGATCATACATTTTCTTGTGACCCAGAAGGGTGTTGTGTGCATTTCATTGTAAAAGGGTTTACAGGATTGCACAGTTTACACTCGGGTATAATGATAGCTAAACATGTAGGTGAGGTGAGGTGAGTTGGAGTTTAACGCCGCTTTCAAGAATATTTCACTTATATCGCGGCTGCTAGTATTAGACAGGGAGAAAGCCCGCAACGCCATGTGGCTATGCCTTGCGATGAAACCTGCGAGCATCGGCTGGAACTAGCGAACCATGGGTGATACCACGCTGAAATTCAGTGTAGCATTGCACCCAAACCTTACTGCGTGTAGAACAGTTCTCTACTGCAGACAAAGTTGCCGTGCCCCTGGCAAGATTCGAACACCGGACTTCCTGATCCGAAGCCGAACGCGCTAACCACTGCGCTACCCCTCCCCATTACATGATACTTGTTATATTGCTATTTACACATACACTATGATACACCATAACACTTGAAGCATAATGATAAAATATATGCCCCTGGCGGGATTCGCACTCTGGACCTCTTGATCCGAAGCCGAACGCGCTAACAACTGCGCTATCCCGCCCCCCTATACATGTATAATGAGTTGGCATAATATAAAACTACATGTTGAATGCCTTCATAAGTAGGACAGTCTGTATCAATTGGGTATAAAGAAAAAATGCGTCTTTTTGTTAAAAAAAAAACAAAACAAAAAACAGTTGGTCGAGACATTTTTTCACATTCGATTAGAGTTAAATAATTTATCGACATACATGATGCTTAATAGTTTCAAAATAAACCTTATGTAATTTCAAGTGGTTTCGAAACATACATTACTGTCAGTGTCACGGACTGCTTTGATTTGGGTCCCAAAATTCCTGTCTTAGCCTTTGGACCGTCGTAACACTGGTCACAGTTTGGTATTTGTTTTCCGCGTTTCCATGGAAACGCAACTTGGATTCCTTTCTGGAGCAGAACTAATCTACAATGTAGATATTGCTTGTCGATATCGCATGATCTCACACAAGCACAATCTACTTAGGGAGCCAGTTTTGGGTGATAAAAAACGATTGTTCATGAAACTTTCCCAAAATTCAATTTCGTGATTACATTTATGAAAACATATTGGAAACTTTCTGGTTCAGATTTACAGAAAGAACAAATATTTGAATGACTTATTTTCATTTTCAGCAGCTCTCTTCTTGTGTAGATTGCTCTATTTATAAATATTTACTGAACATCTAAAAATGTCACACTCTTAGTACAGTTTCTGGACTTTTCAAACACACTAATCCTTGAAATACATGTATGTGTATAAAGAAGCCCATTCTGCAACTTCTAGCCGGATTGTGTTGTGTTTCTCCTTGACAACACATTAATGGAATGAACAGTTCTTTTCTTTAAATTTTTAAAGTAATAATTTGATTTAATTTGTTATTATATATATATATACATTTCATACATATATATATATATATATATAAGAACTAACTACCCTATATCGCTACCGCCACAAAACCATACTATAGCGCTACCGACCTATATATTTTTTAAAATATTTTTGGAAAATAAATATTACTGAACTTGAATAGGAGAGTCATTTTAAAATGATATGTCAACTAATTTTTTAGAAAAAATTTTGTTTTCAAGATATAGCTTTTTTGCCGGTAGTGCTAATGATTTCATAAGTATTGTATGACTATAGCGCGACCAAAGCTAACATAAGTACAAATCGACTATATCGCTACCAGACTGGTGTCCTGCTTCCGCGTGCATGGGACCGAGTTTTCGACAAGAAACCGGTTTCCGGTTGATTCGCGTTTATTTTCCGGATCTACACGCGTGTTGTAAAAGTATGTATCCCTCGAAACTTTGGATGGTTACTATTGGAGGATATCATGGGAGATTATTCCGAGCGAAGCAACGCACATGGAGAACCAGAACAACATGGAGAATCAGAAGCGAGTTACACGAATGCCGATGATTGGACCTGCTCGGATCGGCTTTTCATAAGCCAAGTAAGGTAAATTCAGACAATTTTACAATCCATACAAGTCATTGAATTGGTTTGTAAACGCACTAGAAAAGTCATGAATGATCATGAGTGAAATTGTCACTGCAATTGTCGTGTTACCTGTTTTCGTGGTAATAAGCTTCTGTATTATTCTCGCAATAGACATGGAAATCTATGGAAATTACGTCACAGTAAACAGACTTTTGGCCTTTGACTGTAGATGATCTGCATACATGTAACAAACAACCTAAGTAGGCCTAAAAAAAACAACAATCGGACTATTGTAATTTATAAAAAGTTTGTCATATGCAATACTAGTTTGGATTTTATTTTAGATTTAATTTGATGAAACATACAATCCAAAGATTTTGCACTCGTAATCAAATGAAATAGACATTTTGGGAGCTTAATCAGTTGTATTTCTTATGGCAACTAGTTCAGAAAACAAATAAGAACAATCCTATAATCATAATAATTGGCTATTTCCCTACTACTAGATAATTACTCAGGCTTTCCAAATTAAAAAACATGTACATGAAGGTGGGTGGACTCTCAGAATTTTACATATTTGCATGAAATTCAGCAGAATATTGATTATCTTTGATATTTTTGGAAACTTGGGCAAATATCTTTAAAAATATGTGAAATTAATATCATGTCAATGGAAAATACTTTTCTTGACATAGATGATGGAAGGGAAAATTATTGTCTATGCAATGTATTTCAACAAAAGCATCCCTACATTTATCTGGGTATTTAAAATTTTGTTGGTTAATATTTTCTTTATCAATAAATGACTTTAGTGAATTCATTAAGAAAAATTCAATTATTCATTACTGATATTATAATATTAAAATTTATTTTTGGAAACCAAGTGTCCGGCCTTTTCTAGACTAATACATTCTGAGGGCGTAAAAATCGGAGGGTCATCTCAACCTTTTTTTTAAATTTTTTTTTAATAGTGTGAAAAGCAATGACCCGAGGGCCTGTGCTGCTAAATAGCACCTCTGAGACAAAATACACAGGGGGTGAGTACTCTGTAGCTAACTAACAAACTGAGTGAGTGAGTGAGTGAGTTACTGTTCAACGCCGCTTCGGCAGTATTGCAGCCATTAGCGGCGAGATATTTAATTTATTAGCCTAATTTAAAAAAGAAAATTGCTATTGAAAAACAGAACACGGCACGAAGGCCGTAAAAACATCAGCGTATTATCACAAGTTGAATAAAAGCTGATAATGAAAAGTTAAAATTTACAATTTGTCAATAAGGTGTATAGCCTTCAAAAAATCTAAAACACGATGCTCACCGAAATGAGTAAAAACTTGATTGATTGAAATAGAAGGATAAAAAGTTTCCCTGATATGTGCAGTGTCCCAACACTCACATAGAATGTGTTTGATTGTGAGAGGACACTGACAGGGTATACATACTGGGGGATCTTCCCCCTTTAAAATACATGAGTGAGTAAGATGAGAGTGTCCAATACGACATCGTCGTAGGACACAAGCTTCCTGTCGGGTAAAAGAGGATAGAGATTTGTAACCTAAATGAGGTTGAATAGTGTGAAGTTTGTTATGATGTTGTTGGTCCCATTGGGAATTCCAACGTTGTTTAATGTAAGATTTAATAGCAGGTTTGGAATCCGTATATGGAACTTTGGTAGGAGAAATATGTTTGAGGTTTAATGCAGATTTAGCTACTGAGTCAGCTTTATTATTACCTCTAATACCCATATGGCTAGGAAGCCAGCAGAAGACGATGTCGCATTGGAGACATGAATTATGTAGTAATAAAATATCCCTGATAATTGGGTGATCACTCTTACAGTTTTTAATTGCTTGTAGGCAAGAAAGTGAATCGGAAAAAATAATGTAATTATTAGGGGTTGAGTTTTTAATGTGATGGACGGCCTTAAGGATGGCCTTAGCTTCTGCAGTAAAGATGCTGCTGCCATCATGCAGCCTTGAAGCATATGTTGTTGAAGGAGTCACAGTTGCAGCAGCAACTGTGGGTCCATCCTTAGAACCATCTGTGTAAATTGGTTTATAATCTGCGAAAAAATCACGTAGTTCAAAAAATGCCTGTTGAAATATTAATTGGTCTGTATTTGATTTTTTATGAGTAGATAGAGAGAGGTTGACACGGGGCCTGACCACCTGCCATGGCGGAGGGGCAAGCAGACCGTGCTCTGCTATGTTTGTTAGGTCGATATTAGAATCTTCAACATGTTGTTGAAGTCGGATACCGAGTGGTGGAATTGCTTTAGGTTTTAAGTTATACAACTGCTGGTATTCTGGATTGAATACGCACTTGTATGCAGGATTTGAAGGGTTTGATTTTAATTTGGTTATATATTGAAGTGCTAGCTTGATGCGCCGATCTTCAAGAGATGGCTCATCAGCTTCAACGTAAAAGCTTTCAACAGGTGAAGTTCTGAAGGCCCCAAGACAAAGCCTGAGACCCTGGTGGTGGATTGTATTTAGCATTTTGATATATGAGGGGCGGGCAGATCCATATATTATGGATCCATAATCCTGTTTGGAGCGGATGAGTGATCGATAGAGATGAAGAAGAGTTTCTTCATCTCCACCCCATTTATTGTTTGATACGACCTTTAAAAGGTCTAATGCCTTTAAGCATTTAGCTTTAAGGCTTTTAATGTGTGGGATAAATGATAATTTACTATCAAATGTGAGACCAAGAAACTTGGCCTCAGGAACGACTTTGATTGGAGTTTTATCCAGAAATAGTTCTGGATCTTGGTGCATTTTGCGCATATTGCAAAAATGCACACAAGATGTTTTATCTTTGGAAAATTTGAAGCCGTTTTCCAACGACCAATTGTGTATTTTATTCAGGCAGAGCTGCAATTGGCGCTCGATTGATGGCATATTTTTGCCTCTACAGGAAACTCCAAAATCGTCCACAAAAAGTGAACCATCTGTATGGTCATTTAAAACTTTAGCTAAACTGTTGATTTTGATACTAAATAATGTGACCGATAAAATGCTACCTTGTGGGACACCCATTTCTTGATCAAAGAAATCAGGAAGAGTGGAGCCCACGCGCACTTTAAATTGGCGATCATGTAAAAAATTGGAAATAAAATGAGGCATACGACCTCGCAAGCCAAATTCAAATAAATCTTTTAGGATGCCATGCTTCCATGTAGTGTCGTAAGCTTTTTCTAAGTCGAAAAAGATAGACACAGCATGTTGTTTGTTAATAAATGCATCACGAATAAATGATTCTAAACGAACAAGATGATCAGTGGTACTACGTTGTTTGCGGAAACCACATTGAATATCAGTTAGTAATTTATTAGTTTCCAAGTACCAAACTAGACAATCATTGATCATCCGTTCCATAGTTTTACATACGCAACTTGTTAAGGCTATAGGACGGTAGTTGGAAGGGTCTGTATGATCCTTCCCAGGTTTTGGGATTGGCACAATAGTAGCATTGTGCCAACAAGATGGAAAATCACCTGTTTCCCATATATGATTAAATACCTGAAGTAGAACCTCAAGGCAAGGTTCCGGTAAATGTTTAAGAAGCTGATAATGGATTTCATCAGGGCCGGTTGCTGTATCATGAGCTTTAGAAAGTGCAGTTTTAAGCTCTGACAAGGAGAAGTGTTCATTATAATCTTCTCCATTGTCAGATTTAAAATTAAGTGGTCGTTTTTCCTGTACCTTTTGGTACTTTTGGAAAGCAGGGACATAATTTGCTGATGAAGAATTTTTAGAGATTGTTTCAGCCAACTTATTGGCAATGTCAGATTTTGATGTGAGAATGTCATCATTGACCTTAAGATGTTTTATTGTAGATTTGGAACCTTTGCCTTTAATTCTACTAATCATATTCCAGACTTTGCTGATAGGTGTTCTGGAATTGATCTTAGAGACATAACCTCTCCAAGATTCGCGTTTTTGTTGGTTGACTGTGCGTCGAGCTTTAGCTCGAGCCTTGCGATAGTTATCTAAGTTAATTCTTGTAGGTCGTTTACTGAGCTTGCGTTCAGCTTTTTTAAGTGCCTTAATGGCAGTATCGCAGGTTTCATTAAACCATGGCTTGTGAATGCGTGGATTTGCCGAGGTTTTAGGGATAGTTTCAGTTGCTATATCAATGAGACCTTTAGAAAAGGCCTCAACAGGATCAGTTGCATTGATTATTTCATCATATATAATATGTTCACGGCAGAGGGTAGAAAATGTACCCCAATCAGCCTTAGAAAATTTCCAACGAGGATTGTGCTCCTCGGGAATAGGTGATAAGGGTTCTAATACAATGGGGAAGTGGTCACTTCCACATGTATCCTCATGTACTGACCATGAGAAATCTTGTAAAAGGGATGCATCAGTTACTGATAAATCTATAGCTGTATATGATCCTGTAGCAGGATGTAGATATGTGTTTGTGCCATCATTAAATAGACACAAGTCATTTTGATTGAGGAAACTTTCGAGTATTTTACCCCTAGAGTCTAGGGTATTACTACCCCAGAGGGGATTGTGACCATTGAAGTCACCCATGATAATAAAAGGTTTAGGTAATTGGGTAACAAGTTGATCAAGATCTTTTATAGTAAGAGATGGTGGAATATATAAAGAACAGAGAGTTAAAGTTTTAAATAATGATAAGCTGACAGCTACAGCTTGTTATCGTGTTTTTAATGGAATTACTCTGTGGATAATTCCATCACGTATTAAAATTGATGCACCCCCTTTTGCCCTATCAGCAGAAGGGGAGAAAGAATTGTAAAAAGTGAATGGTCTCATTGCAACTTGATCAGATTCTTTAAAATGAGTTTCTTGAAGGCATATAGCTTGGGGATTGTACTTTTGGGCTAGCAAGCCCAATTCGTTAAAATTGACCCTAAAGCCTCGACAATTCCACTGAAGAATCGCCATAGATGCGAGGATAAAATATAATATTAAAAGCCTCATGGTGGATGTTTTATTGGAGAAAGGCGTCCGTCTGAGGACCGACCTCTCTGCCCCTTCTTGGGCGAGTTGTTAAGAGATGCTGTGTCTGATGCGTGCATAAGGACATCATCAGACTCGAGGTCGAGAGATCCATACTTGTTGTAGACCTCGACCGCATTCCTGTGGCCTTTGGGAGTGCGGTTAGATGTTTTTGATTTTGTGTTATTTGAAGCTGTTTTTGAGGTTGATTGCTTTGAGTTGTGATTTGATGGTTTTGTTCCTTTTGGGATTGTTTGAGAACCTGTCAGCTTGACAGGCTCTTTAACAGACAGAAGAGGGATTGTCATGGTACCTATTGTAGAGGATGTGGAACTACGGAGAGTAGTTTTTGTAGGTGGATCATTGATCCATTCAATGTCTGTCTGAGTTGAGACAGAGCGTTTAGGGGTATTTGCTGAAGATACTATGGATGAATACGAGGGTTTAGGTCCCTCAGTAACCAGGCGTTTAGCTTCCGGGAAGGAGATATTTTGGGTATATTTAATTTTGAGGATTTTAGACTCCTGTTGCCACCGAGGGCATTCCTTGGAGGAAGCCATGTGTTCGCCAGAACAGTTGGCGCACTTTGGCAACTCTTTGCAGTCCTTTGGATGGCTTTCATCCTCGGGCTTGCCACACTGAGGACAAACACGGTCATCAGCCCTGCAAGAGTTGCTTCCATGGCCAAACTTCTGACATCGGTAGCAACGGAGGGGGTTAGGGATATAGAGTTCGGTTGAGAGTTTGTAGTAACCTGCATTTATTATTTTAGGAGCTTGAGGAAGTGAAAAGGTTAGAAGATAAGTGTGGGTTTTGATGATTTTATCATCTCTCTTGATGGTGAAGCGCTTTACTGCTGTCACCGCCTGGTTCCTGAGGTTGTCAAGGAGCTCTTGCTCGGTGGCATCCTCGAGACATCGATCCTTATCACGGATGATGGCTTTGCTGCTGTTTAAGGTTGTGTGTGGAGAAACCTTGACAGGTTTGTCCACAATGAGTTTTAATGTTTGCAATGATTTTGATTGTTGTGGAGATTTGCATTCCACCAATAGGTACCCATTCCTGATTTTTTTAACATCCTTAACATCACCGGCAAGACCTTGAATGGTCTTGGCGGTGGCGAAAGGATTTAAGCGCAGTGGTTTGTCATCAATAGATGATATAACGAGAAATCTTGGCCAGTTGTTTGATGCTGAATATGAATTTGATTTTGATGGAGTGGCCTCTTCGTCAGAAGAGCGACTCTCATCCATTGAAAGTGTACGCTTTTTTTTGCCTGTTCTAGTCATGGTAGGTACAAAATGTTCATCGACCTGGATCCCCACCCACCACGGAGCACCACGAAGGGCAATGCTGTATGTCAGCGGGTGTCCAGCTGACAGCACCGAGGATACCAGGATGATATACTCCACTAAAACGTTGCCAATGTTTCACTGGATTGGCCCATGGGCCACCGCTATCTTGGAAGCCGAGTAAAGTTGATGAATGTGTGCAAGAGAGCACTAAGAAAGAGTACAGTGAGTAGGGATAGTACATCAGGAAGGAAAGCATTGTGGAAAGGTGGTGAAGGTATGCAAGAGAGCACCAAGAAAGTAAAGAAAATAATTGTAAAGAGAGGTAGCAGCGTAAGGAGAAGGATAGCAAAGATGTGCGCAACCAAGTGCTTGGCATGACCAGCCGATTGACCAGACCGGACCAATCTGGCCACCTGTCTAGATGAAGTCGGGGCCAAAGCAGTGTATTGGTCAGTGGAAGCATTCTGCTACACCGAGCCTCAACCACCAGGCATCCTTCCTCCACCCTTACAGGTCGCAGTCCACGGCAAACAGACTGCCCCCTTTAAGTCGCCTCTTACGACAAGCAGGAGGAACTGAGGGCCTATTCTAACCCGGGCACCCCACGGGGCCTAACAAACTGACCTCTCACTCACTTTTTATGACATTTAATATCTATGATGAAATTAGGGCTGGGACGGGTAACCCAGATACCCATCTCATTACCCAGACCCGTCATTATCACGTGACTCATTATAAAACATTTTAATTTGTTATTATTTCATAACAAGATTGCAATGTGAATGAAGATTCCAACACAATCTTAAAATCAAATGTCATTAAAAATGAAAATTGATTGAAATATCCATGGATCTCTATGTTTTAGCTTTCTAACTCCATACTTCAGCCTGCCAGTTGTTTAAATTATTATAAAATTTTACAAATTAGATATAGAGGGTTGACAAAACGGGTATCCAGGTAGGGTAGGGTAATAGGGGGTCGGGGAGAAAAAATCTACCCGTCCAAGCCCTAGATGAAATAATATTCATGAACTTTTGATACATAATACTGGGAAAGACTAAAGAGTAAAAAAAAAATCATTATACAACAAACACACACTACAATAGAAGAAGTCACATTGTTGCTAATGCCTTGAATTAAAATATTGTCACCCATGTATTTACATAAAACTTTCTATAAGATATCATTTCAATATAAAAATAATAAATTATGTTACAAGGGCCATTGGATGTCTGTATTCATAGTTAGTCACAATACCTGCACTGCTTGTATCAAATTACACAACCAGAGATATGGAGAGCAGGGGAGGGAGGAAGCATGGTAAGATAATGTAATTAAGTGGCTCAGATTACAGGTTCTCTCCACAGTGAATATGCTTTCTGGCTTAGCAGAATACCATTACATAAAATTGCATTGCATTTAAGCGAGTCTTGAGTATAAGTGATTTTTGATACAAAAAAATTTCATTTATATACCGGTAACTTTCTTACTTTTTATGCAAAAGACTTGAAATTTGGAACTCTTGATATTCACTAAACATGGACAATATCCTCAAAAATAGAGTGTTGTAGGGTCATTGGTTTCTGAGATGAAAAAAATACCTTTACATAAGCCCCTTTGCATGACCTCTAAACAAACTCCTGCAAGCAAGGTTCTGAACTACGGTTATATGAAATTATGTAATAGGCTGGCAGTGTCTCTATGCTGGATTGATACAACCTGGGATAAGAAGGAAAAACCTAAATTTTATAATAGCTCTAAAATCTGTATTTCTCACAGTAAAAAATGAAACTTTCAGGTTGTGGTCTCCATCATACAAAGATGTTGTTCACCAAAAATTGGTGAATTTTTAGGTCATCAGGGCTTTCAGGCCTGATGGGCTTATGGCATGGCATGGTGACCGGCGTCCGTCCATCCGTCCGTCTGTAAACTTTTGCTTTTTCAACTTCTTCTCCAGAACAAACAACTCTAGAGAGCTGAAATTTCATGTGCAGACTCCTTGGCCTATGGGGATTCTAAATTGTAGATTTCGTGACTCCATGACCCCAAATGGGGTCACAGGGGTCACAGGGGTCACAACCTTAAAAAACTATTTTCATCTTCTTCTCCAGTTCCAAAAGGTCTAGAGAGCTAAAAATTTGTATGCAGATTCCTTGGCCAAAGGGGATTCAAAATTTCGTGACCCTGTGACCCCAATCTAGGTTACGGGTCATGACCCAAACACCTATTTTCATCTTTATCTCAAGTATGTAAAGCTCTAGAAAGGTGAAAAGTTGTGTAGAGACTCTTTGGTCAAAGGTGATTCTTAATTGTAGGATTGGTGACCCTGTGACTCCAAATGTGGGTCACAGGGGTCATGATCTAAAAACCTATTTTTTGCTTGTTAACAATGTATTAAACCGGTACTTGAGATAACTTAGATATTCAACCTTAGATAATAAATCAATGAAATCCTGATGAGATACAGAGCCCATCATGCCTCTATTTTTACAATTGATTTAACATCCTGCCATGCCCATATTTAAAAAGTGATTTTTACCAAATGAACAAACTTTAATCTAGATGTTATGAAGATGTTCTTCTGAAAATTTTAGCTTTCTGTTTCAAATAGTTTTGGAGAAAAAGTCGTTTAAAGATTTGAGGGTGCTGTATCTTAGCTATTTTCACTTTAAATCACCATAGGATAGTTATTCACAATGAAGGGTGATCAATGAGTGTGTGACCTTGAAGGTCAAAGTTCAAGGTCACGAAATAGTGTCAAGGTCACCAGTTCTGAAATCGCCAAATAACTTTTTTCCAAGAAGGTATTAACACATCGCATACATAGATTTTTCCTTATACACCTAGGGAATTATTTTGACGTGTTCACATTCAATGTCAAAGGTCAAGGTCATGAGTTCTGAAAGCGCTGAAAAAATCCTTGTTAACACGATAACTTGAAAAATGCTATCAGGCTCTTTTTTGGTGAATATCAAGTATTGAGAATGGTTGAGATTTGAAAAGGTTTTCAATTAAATCCATCAAAGGTCAAGGTCACACAAGGTCACGACTTAAGAATGCTTTTGCAAAAATGCCTTTTTTCAACTATAACACTTTGAATCCTGATTGTTATACACAATGAAAAGTGATCACTGATAATGTGACCTTGATGGTCAAAGGTCAAGGTCACGAGACATGGTCAGGGGTAACCAGTTCTGAAATCACCAAATAACTTTTTTCCATGAAGGTATTAACAAATCTATTTACAAATTAAAATCTGTCGATGGTCAAGGTCACAGCCAACTTCCAAACGCAAGGCATAACTCTTGCCAGTTTGCATTACTGGCTGATTTAACCCTGGCGGTATTTCCCTCGCTTTGTTGTGTCACGATAGTGAATCGCTGCACCAGAAATGCATAGCGGGCCTGGATTTCTAAACACAGATTTTTTAAGGAAATACTGCAAGGCCTAAATCAGCCAGTAATGGAGACTGGCAAGAGTTATGCCTTGCATTGGGAAGTTGGGTCACAGCAGGGTCACAAGCTTTTGTGAATATGCCTTGATATTTTAACTATGAACACTTTAAATTATTACATGATCGTTGTTCACCATGAAAAGTCATCATTGATTATGTGACCTTGAAGGTCAATGTCAAGGTCAAGGTCATGGGATATTGGTTAAGGCCATGTTAACCCTTTGATCCAATTGATTAAATCAGAAATAGGTTTTAAGAACAAGATCTCAGTGATGATTCAACTTGATGATGAAAAACTTTTTGTTTGGGAAATTTTATCATATTATTGTTGCTGTGGAGAAGGCGGAGCAGGGAAAGGCGACACCCTAAGTTTCGGGGCTGCTCTGCTTTTGCGGTGTCCCGCAAACGCTAATCTAGTTTAATTAAGGTCTCACCAGATCCACCGATACACGTTTTTACCTCCGACCCATGTTTTGCTAGTTCCAGCCGATGCCTGCAGGTTTCACTGCAATGCATAGCCACTATGGCATTACAGATTTTTCCCCTGCAATAATACTAGCAGCCGCGATATAAGTGAAATACTCTTAAGCCGCTTTTAACTCCAACTCACCTCACATGCACTGTAGTTATGACCTACTACACATTATCAGCCCAAATTTGTCTTTTTGTCTGTTGTAAATAAGTTTCCAAAATAACATTTGACTAATTGATGCGCTCCAATCGCAGTGCATTGTCCGGTTTTCCATTCAATCGACTATCACCAAAATGGTAATTTTATAATGTTTGGCATAATGGCCCCCATCAACTGAATCGATGCACCTTTTAGGCCAATTTTAACCCTTTGATTGAATTTTGAAAGCAGAAGTATATTTTAAGAACTTAAATTAATAATATTTTAATTATTCTCCCAGGGAATTCTTTTAACATGCTCATTTTCAAGGTCAAAGGTTAAGGTCATGATATATGAAAATCACTCAAAACTCATTGTAAACACTTTTAATATAATAGATCTGAATGGTACTAGTTGTAAATGCAATTTCTTGAGTTACATGTTCAATTGTCTTTTATCGCCGCTAATGGCTGCAATACTGCCGAAGCGGCGTTAAACAATAACTCACTCACTCACTCAATTGTCTTTTGTGGTATACATACGTATGTATCAAATTTGTCTATTTTACTGTGGCTGTTGTTGTGGAAAAGGCCGAACTTAAAACTATAAGGTGTTTTTGCTCGTAAAAACAGATGCCTACTTGGTGGCATGTGGTCCTGTGCATACCTCAGTTGACCGCTATCAGTGAAGTTCAGCAACAATGGGCGCGGCTCGCCACAAGGTTGGGTTACTCGCTACATTGTAAATAAACTGAGAGTTTGAAGGGTCATTCCCTGCCCCACACTGAGACATACGTAAGTGTTCTGTTTTCTGATTGGCTGAAACAGATGGTCATCAAAAATGACCAAACGTTATGTTGACTGCGGGAAGCGTCACACAAGGTCGACATAACAATCCAATGACCTGGAGCTAAAAATAGATCACCGCTGCGAGGAGCGGTGTTTAAACAATGTTTCTTGTTCTATTACGTTATTTAATAAAGTTTTTGTTTTCAATCAAAGTATATGTTGTAAATTTACAAATAAAAAACTCTATGTGAAAAAAATTAATTTAAAAAAAATAAGTATTGTATAATGATATTCAATTGATCTTATTGTGTATACCAATCTTATTACAGCATGCAGCAACTTCAGATGTCACAACTGATGATGTTGGAGGAGAATAATATGAGATGACTTTGAAAACAATGACAATGAAGATATCTCAAATTGAGGTAAACATTGTTACAAAGTTCTTTATATAACTAGATAAAATATCTATCATTATTAGTATTTAAACCAAATATCAATAGTATTAGCTGGTCATTTTCATGCAAATCTTCAAATAAAGGGATTTAACTTCCGTGAAGAATAAGGTAGGGGTATACATGAGTGCATTCTCTTCCAACAGACTTACACCATTCAGATTTCCAATTTTTACCTCTGTTTTAGACCTAGAAAGCCTGAATTCACTGGCAAAAATGGCGTGTCCTGATTGGTTGTGATTGAATACAGCTGCACAATCAGCGACGCCGGTTTAAAAGTGAGATTTGCCAATGACATGTCAATGCTAAATGCTGTTAGATGAACATTTTCTTGTTATACCCCCGACCAACGGTAGGGGGTATATATAGAATACTAAACGACGTCCCGTTTGATAACATGTTTATGAAACGAGTGGATGGTTTGGTATTTTAACGAGCGAAAGCGAGTTAAATACAGATGCCATTCACGAGTTTCATTAACATGTTATCAAACGAGACAGAGTTTAGTATTATATTTATTACTCAATGATGTAAATAGCACTGAATTGCAAGAAAATCGTTTTTAGTGACGCTCACTTGCAAAAAGGTCACTCGCCATTGGAGTCCCGCGAGCTAACATTGTGACGTCAACCAAAAGCGACTATGACGTCACGCGTCGATTGTGACGTTACGGCAGCACGCGGTGGTATCACACATGTGTGTAACCAACTCATTGTTATCTAATGAGTGATCTCACCACGGTTGAGTAATAAATAGTTATACCAACGATTCCGTCCGTCCGTCCTTCCGTCCGAAGACAATTTTTGTCCGAAAGATGACATACAAACTATTCATCTTATCCTTTTCAAATTTGGGACATGCCTTGTTCACCACTAGGAGAGGTGCAGTGCGAAGTTTAAACTGAATTGGTGAATTTTTTAATTTTTTGTCAAATTTTTTTATTTTTTAACTTACTCAAATTCTGAGCATTTTTGGTCCGATCAATAACAGAAAAACTATTCATCTCATCCTTGTCAAATTTGGTACATGTCTTCTTCACCACTAGGAGAGGTGCAGTGCGAAGTTTAAACCGAATTGGTGAATTTTTGGAGAATTTTTTAATTTTTTCACTTCGTCATATTCTGAGCAATTTTTTGTCCGATCGATTACAGTAAAACTATTCATCTCATCCTTTTCAAATTTGGCACATGTATTCTTCACCACTAGGAGAGGTGCATTGCAAAATGTATCACGATTTGGTGAATTTTTGAATTTTTGGTGATTTTTTAATATTTTTTTACTTTATCATATTCATAGCTAGAATGAATGAAGCTACTTCTGTGTTGTGATTTGTTGACTTCATCATTTTCTTTTTCATGTAACTTTAATCAAAAGCTACTTCTGTATTCTTGTTGATTTACTACTTTATATTTCCACTGGTTATATTTTGGGAAATGTTAAATTTTCTTTCCTTTCAGCCATAAACTGCTGTATATCTCTCACTGTGCCTTCAGGGGTGTGCTTTAATGTACCTGTTGTTTAAAGTCACTCGAATGAATCATTATGATGGATTAATTTCCATAATAAAGTTGAAATCAGTGGTAATAGCAGTAGTGTATTATCACGGTGTACAACCCCATACAGTGCGAACCGGATATAGTTCGCTGTACGCTCGTTCATTGGTTCATAGCTATGTTGACACGGGCTGCTTTTTCTCGTTTTCTATTTGTGTGAGTATAATTCACGCACACAAATTTGCAAAATACTTCTTCTTATACTTATACACAATAATTTACTGCGATATTCAATCATGACCCTCTGAAATCTTTCTCATATCAAAAACGCATCACCGATCTTGCTCCTCCGCTAAGCGCACCACATATAATGTCGAAATGCTCTCATCGTATGTACTTTGTGGATACAACCTGATTATATATGAAATATATGATCATTAAACTTACATATTGACTTTAACATAGTTAATATAGAGCATTAGTTTTTGGACACGAGAGCAAAATGTCACCCACCTATGTGCCACTACCATACAGTTTGATAGCCACCAATACAGTTGGTTGATAGTACTTCCAACAGAAATCACTGTATGGTTTATAGTTCCAGTATGTAAGTGCATGGTTGCTTTTTCTTTTATAAATAGACACTCTTACTTAAATATTTTGGGTTATTTTGTTACAGGTGCATCCATTGTGTTTCATATTTGTTTTATTTAGTTACGAGTTTCCAATTAAAATGTAGAAAAAGCATTATACATGTGCAGTAACCGAAACTACACGTCCGATTTACATGCTAGGTAGTTATATGACTTATTTAACATTAGCAACCCAAATTTGTCTTTTTATCTGTTGCAAATAAGTTTCAAAATTATGTTTGACTGTTAGTCGCGGTGCATTGTCCATCTTTCGATCAGAAATCACTACTTTTACAATTATATCGTCACAATACTGAGTCGACCAACATAAAAATGTTAATTTTCGGCAACAATCAGTACTTCTCGATAAAATAACGTCATTATTAACGTTTGTTATGTGTGACCTTGAATTAAATTCCGTCTGCTGCTAGTGTGACTTTCAAACAGGGAATGAGAAAGTCTCTTTCACACAAATGATTTCAAAATCACCATTGACCATTGGCCTTCTAGAACAGAGGTTAGGATCTGAAGGGAGTATAACCTCTGTTGGTAGAGAATGACGAATCAGAGATTTCCCCGACAATTGTGATCTCTTTGTGAGAACTTAGATTGGGGCCATGACAAAACTGATGCTTCCAGATGTTTTACATAACTTAAACAAGTTGGGCAGCAACACCGTCCAGATGACATACAGTGATGTTACCAAACTTTTTGGAGAGTTGATTGTTTTTGTTTTTTTAAAAATCACCTTGGGCACGAAACATAACTGCAGCAGTGTCAGAAGGAAACTTCCAAAGGTGAATGTACATGTACGTTCCAACTGATTCTCAAATATACTTTCTAAATTCTTTGAATTATGTTAAATATAAGAATAATTAATTTTAGAGAGTTGCGAGGAATTATACGGTTTATCTGCCCCGTGTTAATTATTTTGATAAACACCGAGCTTTAGCGTGGGGTTTGACATAATAATTCACGAGGGAAAATAATTCGTAATTTCGAGTTAGTTATTATTTTTCTTAGCCAAGATCATTTTATGCCTAAAAATCGAAAAACTAGACTCAAGTTCACGACCTTTTAGATTAGACTGTAAAATTTGTACAAATTGTACTCCTACCCCATTTATAAAATTATCACACCTTCAAGATGCGGGCATCTAAATAGTTAATATATAAACATTATATAAACAAAATGAATCTTAAATTATAAGAACTTCTGAATTAAAATAGATATGTTCCGAATTGATCACCTATGTGATTGACCTAAAATAGTACAGCTAAGCAATTAATAAATTGGTGTAAAATACTTCCGTCAACCAATGAGAGTGCAAGTTATATTTAGAAAATACTGTAATTCCCATGACCATTATGACAACTTTAATTCCCGTCATATCTTGCCCAGAACATTGATGTAACTCGTCATGATGTGTGATATCTCTTGAACAAATGCTGGGACAACATATTAACACATTAAATGTTGGTTAATATGTCAATAAAGACACCTTTTAAACAAAATCAGATTGCATGACGTTATTGAATTACGGGCTACATTCCATACAGCGATTTACTACGCTTCGGCTATGAACCAGTACAGTGATGCTGCATTGTTGCTGCTAACATCTTTGATATCTTCATATCTAGGAAACTTTGAAACTTGAAATTCTACACATACATTTGTACATGGTACAATCTATTAGGAATTCAATATTTAGATACATTTTGAGCAGTATGATTGTATACGTGAATAAAATCGAAAACGCACGGGCCTGTCAAATTTGGCTCGATGCGTTCGTAACGAAAATAATGTGTTTTCATAAACATACAACTATTTCTTAAGAACTTATTCACTGTACTTGTATGCATGTCACAAATTGATGAACCAGAGCCTATTTGCATACGTTGTTAAGCTGTATAATGACATAAAAAATATATTCGATCAAACGACCAACAAACACTTGACAGAGCTATGAACCAAATGAACGAGCGTACAGCAAACTATATCCGGTTCGCACTGTTGTACACCGTGATTATGTTACCCATACCTTTTCAAGTTACTATTATTCCTCTTTTTTACTTAAACCACCTTTTTTACATGAAGATCGAGTCTTGTCCTACCCTTTTCACAAACAGTTTAATCTTAGCAATTACATTTCATAGCTTATCAATCCTTAAGTGTGCAGACACCTCTCTCTTTAAGTAAAATAAAAATGTAAAACTTTAACAGTCGGGGGTAATAGTGAGCCACGCTCACTTTTTTGCTTGTTTAATGAGTTTTCCTGAAAATATGCTATTTGATTTTGTGAAAACTACAATTGATCATAACATGCTGAGTGATAAATAAAGAAGAACAAATCAGAGACAAATGCCAAAAATAGTTCCATCGGACATATCGAAAGACATATGCTAATTAGCAAGCCCCTTAAGAATCAAATGCCCACCTTTGTAGTCACGCAAGATGAGTTTTCATTGGGGAAGAAGCAGGAATACAGTCACAGTCAGGCCTGGACTTTCTACCATCATGATCATGATAACATTCCAGTTGTGAAAACAATAAAGCAATAGCAAATCTAGACCTTACTTTACGGAGTTATGGCCCTTGAATCTGAAATTTAACTTAGTACCAAAAGAACTGTGATATTTAATATGGAGGTAGTCCAGATGATACTCTTCATCGAGTTCGAAAACCAGTTCCGAAATATTATTTTTTACGGAGTTATGGCCCTTGAATCCGAAATTTAACTTAGTACCAAAAGAACTCAGATGCTCCAATGGGGACAAGTTTTCTCGGAAACTGTTTCATCTAGGTGAATGAAATTTGACATGGATGTAGTCCAGATGATAATCTTCATCGAGTTCGAAAACCAGTTCCGAAATATTATTTTTTACGGAGTTATGGCCCTTGAATCCGTACTTTGTACCAAAAGAGCTGTGATGCTCCAATTGGGTCTAGTTTTCTCGGCAACTATTACATCTAGGTGAATGAAATTTTACATGTATGTAGTCCAGATGATACTCTTCATCGAGTTCACAGTCCAGTTCCGAAATATTATTTTTTACGGAGATATGAAGCCCTTGAATCTGTAATTGAACTTGGTACAAATTACCGGTGTGATGCTCAAATGGGAAATATTAAGTTACCTGAAAAATATTACATCTGGGTGAATGAAATTTTGTAATAACAAAGCCAGTTCCTAAAATTATTTGATAAATATTATGATGCTTGAAGCTTTTTTTTAAACATAGTAACCTTCACATCTATAATTCTCAATGGACGGATAGCGGATGACGGGGGTATGTGAGCCATGCTCACTTTTTTCTTGTCATTGACTGCAGGTCAATTGTAAAGAATAATAAGTATTTATTGCACCGAAAGAAAGCTAATTTGAGTTTATATGTCCTCGTATGACCTAAAATAGCTTACCAGGTATTTGAATGCAAAAAGCGTGCACTTGAAGCACTCTTCAGACTAAAGGGTTGAGGGGCTGTACATCCCTTATATATACTAGCGGTGTTGGCGGTGGTAATATGACATCATAATGGGGTAGCCGTGAGCTTCACATCATTGTGACGTCATGGTTATTGCACGGCGCCAGAGCGGTGTGATGACATCGCAGTTGTCGCTATGGCCGGAAATGTCTTCCCTATTTGAGGCATGCATGAGTCATTTTTTTTAAAAGTGTAAATTTCAAGGAGAGAAATTCCGATTACTATTTGTTATTTATTCTTAAGTAATGTTACAAAAATTACACAAATGTGAAATATGCACGCTTGACCTTGCTTTATAAATATTCAGTTAACGATTAAAGTGATAATTGATTGATATTTATGTCAGTTTTGTTACCAATATTCTAAGACGAATTCTTTAAATTAAAAGAAATCACATTTTATTCACTATTCAAATTATATTATGAAATATGTATATAAATTGAGCAAGTTGCTTCGGAATAGGTAAATGTATAGGTATGGGCTAAGAATGTTTACTCATTCAGTATTCTTATCTCATGAGATAAAACAATTAATGTCAGTTTCACAAATTATAACCAAGCTACATATAATATCTTGGTGGACCCGTTCCTAAAGAAAACACCTACCCCGTTAGTAACTCGTTCACTTTGTTTTGACATCACGTGTGGTTCAGTGGTTCTAATTTTGTTATTTGTCAATAATTAGTCTCAATATTTCGCATATATGTCCATATATGGATGTTTCACAACATGGTAAAAAATATAAGAGTATCTTTTATGGATTTTCTGAAAGCAAGGTAATAACAAACACACGCAAGTTCCACATGCGAAATTCGACTCCTAAATTGTGATGTAACAGTCGACTGAGGGCACATAATGACATTATCTTTTGTCTATGGATTCACCGGTGTCTACCATTTTACAGCCTGAAACATTTTTTCTCATAAATACCTCAAAACCGATTTATCCAACAAAAAATTACACCAAATGCACATTTGTAAACTGACCTCTCGCAGAGAAATTCGTTCACTTCCGTTGAATAACAATTTCCAGGCGAACATGTTCCTACGGTGTGGGGATTCTCGGTAGATCAAGTGGCAAAGGCGCTGCTCGATTCATGGAGGTTCAGAGTTCGATTCCCAATAACGTTACTTGCAAAACTTTCATTTCTAATTTGATAAAAAAAAATAGAGCCATGGGCTCTGTAACTCATCACGGTTTTATTGATTTATTATCAAAGGTTGAATATCTTAGTTATCTCAAGTAATACATTGTTAACAAGCAAAATAATATTGGTTTTAGATCATGACCCCTGTGACCCACATTTGGAGTCATACGGTCACTAATCCAACAATTAAGAATCACCTTTGACCAAAGAATCTCTACACAACATTTCACCTTTCTAGAGCTTTACATATAAACTGGAGAAGAAGATGAAAATAGGTTTTTGGGTCATGACCCGTGACCTAGATTGGGGTCACAGGGTCACAAAATCTACAATTTAGTATCCCCATTGGCCAAAGAGTCTGCACACAACTTTTCAGCTCTCTAGACCTTTTGCAACTGGAGAAGAAGATGAAAATAGGTTTTTAAGGATGTGACCCCTGTGACCCCATTTGGGGTCATGGGGTCACGAAATCTACAATTTAGAATCCCCATTGACCAAGGAGTCTACACACAACATTTCAGCTCTCTAGACCTTTTGGAACTGGAGAAGAAGATGAAAATAGGTTTTTAAGGATGTGACCCCTGTGACCCCATTTGGGGTCACAGGGTCACGAAATCTACAATTTAGAATCCCCATTGGCCAAGGAGTCTGCACATAAAATTTCAGCTCTGTGGAGTCATGGGTTCTGGAGAAGAAGTTGAAAAAGCGAAAAGTATGGGGTCACATCCTTAAAAATCTATTTTCATCTTCTTCTCCAGTTCCAAAAGGTTTAGAGAGCTGAAAAGTTGTGTGCAGACTTCTTAGCCAATGGGGATTCTAAATTGTAGATTTCATGACCCCATGACCCCAAATGGGGTCAGAGGGGTCACATCCTTAAAAAACTATTTTCATCTTCTTCTCCAGTTCCAAAAGGTCTAGAGAGCTGAAAAGTTGTGTGCAGTCTCCTTAGCCCGTGGGGATTCTAAATTGTAGATTTTGTGACCCCATGTTAACAATGTATTACTTGAGATAACTTAGATATTCAACCTTAGAAAATAATTAAACTCTGATGAGCTACAGAGCCCATGGCTCTATTTTTTTTAACGAATCCACGGCTCCGAATGCATTCTCCATTTTAATCCATGTATGACGTCACGAAACATACATATGTGATTATCTTGCATTATAGACAATACATTTCAATTATGTAACCTAAAAAAAAATTATTTTGCAAATTTCGGTGCCCATTCATCGGATATGGTACACGTAGCTTCGACCCTAATGAAATGGATTCTTCAACGCACGTGCATGGCGCAAATTTTCCACGCAAAGCGATTTGACTGACAGCCGAACTCCTGCATTTCATCTGTTTCAGCACGATCCCCATGCGTTTCACACTTTACCAGTCTTGTTTAGAGTGCAAGGATGTTACTGACAAACAATCAAATGATTACCAGCAGGCCTGATAGTCTAATAGGTTAGGGCGCTGCGTAACAGACGAAGGGTTACATGTTCGATTCCCGGGTCAGACATTACAAAAATAATCAGATATTTTAAGATTCTAATCAGATATACCAAGACAAAATACATCATTCTTGAACAAATTACTTTGTGAGCCATTACGAAAATGTCAAAACCTGACACCCCTCCTGACTGGATTAGTCAATGACCAGTAGATTCTTAAAAATAATCCACTGTTAACACAATAGAGTGACGTCCTCACCATGGATTAATTCCCGAGGTTGAATACTTCATAACTGACCATGGTGGTTATGAGATAACCAACCTGCGTAGATGGTGGTTATGGCATATAACCTGCAACTTAAACAGAAAATGTAACTTCCCAAGGGGTGTAACTTGTTCCTAAACTTAACACATGTAAGGCTGCATAAAAAAGTTAAATGTTTCTCGGGCACATTTTTAGCTCATCAGGTCTAAAAGGCCCGATGGGCTCATGGCACGGGCCGACATACGGCGTCCGTCCGCCAGTCCATCCGTAATCTTTTCGCTTTTTTTACTTCTTCTAGAGAGCAGAAATGATGTGTGCAGACTCCTTGGCTAATAGGGATTCGTAATTGTAGATTTGGTGACCTTGTGACCCGAAATAGGGTCACAACCTTAAAAACCTATTTTCATCTACTTCTCCAGTTCCAAAAGGTCTAGAGAGCTGAAATACTGTGTACAGACTGCTTGGCCAATGGGGATTCTAAATTGTAGATTTTATGACCGTGCGACCACAAATATAGATCACAGAGGTCATGACCTGAAAACCTATTTTCATCTTCTTCTCAAGAACCACTGTACCCCGACGCATTGCATGGCGTCCGCCGTCCAGTCGGCCGTCCATCCGTCCATTCGTAAACTTTTCTCGCTTTTTCTCTAGAAGCGATAACTCTAGAGAGCTGAAATTTTATGTGCAGACTCCTTGGCCAATGGGGATTATAAATTGTAGATTTTGTGACCCCGTGACCCCAAATAAGGTCCCAGGGGTCACAACCTTAAAAACCTATTTTAATCTTCTTCTCCAGTTCTGAAAGGTTTGGAGAGCTGAAAAGTTATGTGCAGACTCCTTGGCCAATGGGGATTCATCATCATCATCATCATCATCATCCGTTTTAGATTAACCAGGCCATGATTAATCCTCTAACACGGGTAAACCCTGTCTGTCCGTCGAGATCGGAGTGTACCTCTCCAGACTGGGCGATCCTGGCGGTTTATTGAGTCCATACACAAGGCCTCACGGTCGCGTGACACAAGTTCATCCCATGTTAGCTTCGGTCTTCCTTTACTCCGTTGTGCAGGAACACTGAGTTCTCTGATCTGCGAGATACAGCTGGTGCTGTGCCGAGCCATCTCAACCTGCCCAGTTGCATCACACTGGCTATATCTTTTAACTTGAGCTGTTCCAGTAGGGTTTCAAAGTTCACATCGTCCTCGGGGTTGACACGGCAAATTCTAAATTGTAGATTTCGTTACCCCATGGCCATGACCCCAAATAGGGTCACAGGGGTCACGACCTTAAAAACCAATATTTTCATCTTCTTCTCCAGTTCAAATATGTCTAGAGAGCTGAAAAGTTGTGTGCAGACTTCTTGGCTAATGGGGATTCTAAATTATAGATTTCGTGACCTCGTTACCCCAAATGGGGTGTCAGGGGTCACAACCTTAAAAGCCTCTTTTAATCTTCTTCTTCAGTACCAATAGCTGAAATATTGGGTGCAGATTTCTTGACCAATAGGTTGTAGAACCTATTTTCGACTTCTTTTCCAGTATGAAAAGCTCTAGAACAAGATGAGAACAATTTATTTCGGTTTTTTAAACAATACAGTTCCTGATGAGCTACAGAGCCCATGGCTCTATTTTTATGAATCCGAATGTGACCATATGTCATTACATCTAACCTATTTTCATCTTCTCTTCCATTTCCAAAAAGTCTAGAGAGCTGAAATGTTGCGTGCAGACTCCTTGGCAATTGAGGATTCTAATTTTTAGATTTCGTGACCCCATGACCCCACATAGGGTCACAGGGATCATAAAAAACCTATTGTCATCTTCTTCTCCAGTACCAAAAGGTTTAGACAGCTGAAATGTTGTGTAGACAATTGATATTCTAAATTGTAGAACCTATTTTTAGCTCATCAGGCCTGAAAGGCCAGATAGGTTTATGGCATTGGCCGTTGTCAGGCGTCATCTGTTTATTTTTCACATTTTCGACTTCTCCTCCAGAACTGCTATACCCCCAAAGCTGAAATTTTCTTGGGAGGTACCTTGCATCTAGGGGATCGTATTTTGTACATTTTATTCCGACCCCCGAACAATCGCTTATTAATGGACCCCTACAGGGATCGAACTTAACCTTTTCAATGTAGTAGCCATTCGGACTAGTGCATATAACCTGCAACTTAAACAGAAAATTTAACTTCCCAAGGGGTGTAACTTGTTCCTAAACTTAACACATGTAAGGCTGCATAAAGAAGTTAAATGTTTCTCGGGCACATTTTTAGCTCATCAGGTCTGAAAGGCCCGATGGGCTCATGGCATGGGCCGACATACGGCGTCCGTCCGTAATAGTCCAGACTTTTTTCAGCTAGCCAAATACATCTCCTTGATTATTTCACCTCAAATTTTAACTAGCCCTTCGGACTACCAGTTTTTACACTCTACTAGCCCAGCTTCGTTTTCACTAGCCATGGGCTACCGGACTAGTGCTAATTTCGAACCCTGCCTTACATGACCTTTCTCACGATTAAGACAACATGGTCAGTCTGATTAAAATCGACCTTGTTCCGAGGAATAAAATTTGCAAAATAATATATCTACCGGGATACGAACAGGTTCTGTAGATTCCTCACCTCAAGGTCTGAGAACATCCCGTATAGGCGTGTGTTCCGAACCAATTTAGTGCAGCCAAAGCTGAGTCAAATAGCTGACCAATCACTTCATAGTATTTAAACGGTCGCTGTTTTGAAAGCATTCGGAACAGACAAAAGGATAGCTGTTTGGAGTTATCTGCCCCTAGTTTCTCGTACCGAAAGCATTTGTTGGGCATCTTTTGATTGGCTACTGAATTGCGCTCGAACACGCGAGTCTACGAACTGTTATCAGACGGTTTGGCGTGGAACCTACGACTGATATTAGTTCGTATCCCGGTAGATGCACTATTTTGCAATTTTTATTCCACGGAAAACTGTTGATTTTAATCAGACTGACAAAATGGTTAATATTTTCATACTAAGTTGCATAATAGAAAATATTGTGCTTTATTTCCACTTAAGTAGATGTAATCATCATTAAGATTGCATACATAAGTAATATGTTATCTTTTTCTGAATATTCAAGATAATACTCTAAATTGCTTAAATTTTGATCCCTTGAGAACGTTTGCGATGTTCGGAACTTCACTATCAACTTTTTGATGAAAGGGTTCAACAGAAAAGTTGTTGTTCTTGAAATTGTTCATCCAGAGCTGTAAATAAAATTTAGATATCCAAATTAGTTAAACAGTTGTGAGCCTTTGAACTTTGCGGAAAATGGCGATTTTCGAAAAATGACAATATTCTATGACACATGATTGAAATTTATTGTCTTTAATACATAACATGTCTAAATTAAAATCAGCTATCAAACATAATGGTATCGTCAGTGGTTTACAATCAACAATTCTACAAAGAAAGTAGCCCTCAAAAAGTCTCAAATTAGGGATAGATAGGGATATTTTAAGTCTTATGCTGGAGAGTGGTGTAACTGGAGGTTTCAGGTTTCACTCACTGTTCTCCACAGTACAAGAGCAGCAGAGAGAGTAATGTGTAATGCTATGTTATGATCAGGCTTCTTTTTATGTAACAGTTAAACTAAGTGAGGTACTATATACAAATGCATGTTGTTTAGTATTTGAAGGATTGGTACAATGGTTAAGGACGTTATTTCTTACAGTTGAGGAGAAAATGCTTTTAAGACTTTCAAGTTTGTCTAAGCTATTCAATTGTTAACACTTTTTTATGAATGAAGAATTATGATTGACCATTTCATACCAAAGTGTAATGGTTCTCTCTCCCTGTCTCCCCATCCTCCTTTCCCTTTCTCTGTAGGGGATTGTTTTGGGCTGATGATTGGTCGGAGAAAATAGGAGATGTAGGGAAACATGGTAAAAATATTTGACGGTTGCTCCACTGATTTTGTTATAAAGGTTATAAGTAAACCTGTATTGAAAGCAAAACCTGTTGAACTTGGTAAATTTGTCCAAACCAATTTTTTAAAAATATATGTATAGTAGATATAGTACCTGATGAGCTGCAGAGCCTATGGCTCTATTTTTTCTCTTTCCATGGCAACATTTTTTGACAATTCTCTTTTAGTAAGGTAATAACTTAATTAAATTGGGGGAAGGAGCAAAAACACCTTATAGTTTTAATTATATACTGCTAAAACTGATTATGTTTGGGGCCGGGGGATAAGCCATCTCTCCTGACGGATCATGTTGAAAAGCGCTTGTTATGTTGAGCAGAATGTATGAAAGCTTGCATATTTTACAATTTGAAAAGCAATTGTTTCTGTTATTTGGTAATATTACTTACCGGTAATAATTTCTTGCTGTAATGGTTTTATGTTTGGTTTAACTTTTGGCTCAACAGGCCTGAAAGGCCAGATGTGGTTATGGCATGGGCCGGAATCTGTAGTCTGTAAACTTTTCACACTTTCGACTTTTCCAGAATCGCCATGACTCCAAAGCTAAAATTTTATGGGAAGGTACCTTGCACCTAGAGCCTAGGGGATCAATGTTTGTTCATTTCAGCTTCCCCTCAAAGATATACAATACACGATTACATGTTTACAAGACTTGAGAAGAGATTTGTATTGTTTCTCTCCAAATTTTGTAACATTTTGTTTGGAACTAAAAAACAATTGTAAAAGGTGAGTTTTCGCTGATTTTCGTTAACGGGGAAATTGGCTTAGAATTCACGAGGTAGCGATTACGGACTGTCTTTGTCGCATACCAGGTGACCTTATGAAATAATTATCCAATTGTGACCATTTATAGCTCATTTTGGAGGGAAATCATTTAGCTGTCGCGTATGGTAGTCATCGACTGGGCCATAAAAATTGTTTTTGATGCGAAATATGACTTTGAATAAGCATGATGTGGTTTCGTCATTACATCCCTTTCCTTTTATATAGTAATAGGGTAGGGTCTATATATAGGTATATGTCTTTCAAACGCTGTTTCTAAGCAATACACGCACCTGTGCCACTGACCAAGACTAGAAACTTTTAGGGCTATGGATTGTGCATTATATTGAAAACAATCTATTAATTTGTTTTGAACTCTTCATCATCTAACAATATGAACCCTGATGAGCTACAGAGCCCATGACACTTAGGCAAAATATCCCTGACAATATTTTCCAGTATATTATCTAGGTCACCTTTATATTCTCAACTTGAATATTCTATTAAAGTTCACTGTTCACACATGTATCATGTCTTACCAACAACATTGTTATCTTTTTCCTGAAGGTTATTTCACCATACATGTTATCATGGAGTTGCAACAATGTTGTACACATGTTAACAAAGTGAATGTTACTGTCTTGCAGTGTACTTTGACTATTAAAGATGTCAGGCCTGGGTATCAAATGTGCTTCATATGCTGTGGACATTCTTAATATTGCTTCATGAATATTAATGAGGCATGAGAAACCGAGTAACAAAATAAAAAATGAGGCTAAGGCTGCACAGAAAACACAGAAATACCATTCACATAGCATTGACAAGTTGGTAGATGTTTTACAAAAACCTCTTACTTTTGCTAAATATTATAATAAAATCACTTGGCAGAAGTTCAAGCTGGATGCATCTGTCAAATAATTATCTTATTACAACAGCCTATGATGCTATTTTACCTGTTAGGCAAGTTTTCATGAATTATTTACGGTGGTACTTGGCGGTACGTCATTTTGCATTGTAAGTCTGACAGACTCGTGTAATCCAGTGCTCCAAACAAACAACAAATATGAATGAAAATTTACACTCCGTTCATTGAAGCCATGAACAAATTATATATTTATGCTTACTGGGTGAGAAGAAACTCTTAAAATCATAACCATCTCTCAACCAAACCGTCAGCTCTTGTAAAAAGACACACAGGGGCTTGTATTGCTGAGAAACAGTTCCTAGGTCCAATACTTCAATAAGATACACCTTATACTTTTATTTATTAGTATAAAGTGTATCGTATCAAAGTATCGTACCTAGGAACTGTTTATTTTCAGCAATACAAGCCCCTGTGAAAAGACATACCTCGGGGTCAGTTAGCGCACGGCAAAATGTAAACGTTACAATGTCATGTTTTAACAAAATAGGAGTTTAAATGGATTTGAATAAATGTAAGCCTTTTAAGGCCACTACCAACATGTTCTTTTTCTTCCTGTTTTTAAAGCAGAAAAGTAGATATATTAGGCCAATAATTTAAATAATTTTCAATACATAAACAATCTAATCAAAGCTATATCAATGTCTTCAGTAATAAAACAAAAACATTAGGTTCTCATTTATTTGTAATAAATACATAAAAAAACATGTTGAGCAATTAATCTTTAATTGTGGCTTTAATTAAGGATGTGAGGCGAGTTTGTACTTAGAAATAGTCGGTATTCGAATGTATTATTGTGATGTGTTAACATATTGATTGGGAAGTTAGATGTTAATGTTATAAATAATTTGTTTAAAATGTTTAATAAACAATATTTCATGAGAAAATGAATTGTATCTAAGAACCTATTATGTAGGTTTTTTTACAAACTGTAGTACAAAAGTCCATAAAAATCACTGATGAAACTTTTTATACCACTACGAAGTAGTCATGCAACTCAGACACTAACAGTTCAATGTTTCAAAGCTTGATACATGTAAATCACAATGATGCATATATCTGTCTTTTGTATTGTTTTATACCATCATTTGCTGATAATTTAGGCAATTTTTTTAATGTTTTTTTGCTTTGTCACACATTTTGTTCCATTCATAACTCAGACACTAATCGTTCCAATATTTCGAAACTTGATACAAGTAAATCACTATGATGTGAACATCTGCCTTTTGTATATTTCATACCCTCTTTTGCATAATTTATGAACATTTTCTCAGTTTTTTTAAGCTCCTAAAGCATGCTTACAAGTGTATCTACATACAGTCGCAACTCGTTAAGTAAAATTTCATGGGACCATGAAAAAGTCATTACCGGTACTTAACCAAAATTTTACTTATCCAACATCGAGGTTGGAATATCAGCTGGTCATCTGCATGTGGTGTATATGCTAACTTACACAAGGAAGACCTTCTACAGTGAAATGCTGAGATCTTTTAAAGGTACTTTGTCGACATACAAGCTGAAAGATTTTCATCGGTTAATAAGAAACAGGGATACAGTATGAGGTTTCCCCCTTTCCCCACTGGGAAATTTTGCTGGAGCCGAGAAATCCAGCCCCAGTAGAACAGAGGTTAGAATTAGAAATTTCATCTACCCCGAGGTGCGGTCTGACAACTTTATAATAAATATAAAGTAAATAAGAGATTTGTTGACTATGTGGCCTCTAAAACACTCCAAAACTCTTGTGCAGATGCTTTGTTCTGACCTATGAGGATTATAAATTGTACATTTTCAACCTACATGTATAAGGTATAATTTATAACCTGATGAGCTACAGAGCCCATGACTTTATTTTTGTGAGAGCACTTTATTTCACCAAGAAAGGCGTGTTACAGCGCCTTTAAAACTTTGATATGTAGTGATGGCATTTGAGACCTTCAAAATCATTTTTGATTTTGGCAGCCATCCATCTATAGATTTTCAATAAATTAATTGAACAATTTTGTTGGTGAAGTTTCCTAAGTTGTTGGTGTTGTGCCTGTATGGTTATAGCGTGTTACACCATATTATAAATCTTTAAACTGGTTGAAGATATCTCAATTTTGTTACCCTTTGGTAAGAATTTTCAGACTCCGTGATCAATGCAATTTGTAACAGACATTTCATTCTTCAGATCAGTTTTTGTCTATATTTGATATGGTTTATTTTTATTTTTCAGATGGTGGAAGGCAGGGATGCAGAAATCGGTCTATTTGCCGGACATGTGAGATTGTGATTCCGGACATTTGAAAAGTCAGTTGACCGATTGAAGAAAATCAAAAGGAAAAGAACATTTTGGATCAAAGATGAAATGTCCGACTGGCAAAAATTTGAATCTGCAACCCTGGTGGAAGGCATCTATAATGACACAAGTTGACCAAATCTGTATTCCTTGTTGGTAGTAAAGTATTTTCTCTGTTTAGATTTGCTGTTTCATTTTCATACCCCTGACCAACGGTTTTGGGGTTTATAATAATACCAAAGAGTCCGTCCACCTTTTAGTCGGACCCGATAACAGAAAACTATTCAAAGGATACTTTTCAAATGTCTTCTAGACCACTAGCAGCTAGAGGTGCAGTACCATATTACTTATTACATTTTGTGGGAAGGTACCTTGCACCTAGAGGGTCAATATTTGTTCATTGGGTTACAGTATTAAAGTAATTGTTGGGGAGTTTAATTGGCGGAGATGTTGGCTGGGTGCATTTTATAGTTACAGGCTAATGTATTGTTCATTGAAACATCTCCTCTTTTGCATGTTTTGAAATTAATGGTTTGCATGTTTGTGCCTTTAAATTAGCCATGAGCCGTGTAGCTCGTCAGTACTGAAATGATTGAAGATCTAAAAAATAGAGCCATGGGCTCTCATGGCTTTCGGCTTTCATAGTTAATTTTTACATTTTATTAAACACCCTACCACGCCCATTTTTAAGAAGTGATTTTACCAAATGAACAAACCATAGTATATATGTTATAAAGATGTAATTCTGAAAATTTTAGCTTTCTGTATCAAATAGTTTTGGAGAAGAAGTCGTTTAAAGATTTGAGGGAGGTCTAAATCATATTATACTTATAGCCAAAAGATTCATTTATCTTTCAAGTATCAAACAACATGCCCTTCGGAAAATCAAGTTAAAAATTTAGTGTACATGGTTCGGTTAAGCCATGGGAATCTTTTTTTGCAATTCTAAATAACAACATTTGTTCACATTAAAATGGCCGCCATGCAATTTTTGCTTTATACCCAACACTGTTATTACCACTACGGATAATTGGTTTCTGTAATAAGATGTTTTAACCTCTAAAGTAAATATAAATCACATCAACTATCATTATAAATGGGAAAATTTTAAAGAAAAAAAATTGAAATAAATGTGCTACAGCCCCTTTAAAGGGAAAGCTCTATCGCCGATTTTATCGGCAGCTTCCGCCATCTTGGTTTCTTGGCATTTCGTGAAATGAAAACATGCTATGTTTAACCAAAACCAAAAAATTGTAATAAAAGAACATAGTCACTTGGTGACTTATAGGATATTCACATAGTAACACATGGCCGTAGCGAAGTTTTCCCCACTCGCAGCGCCAATGAATGGCTTCAATTCTCATTGTTTTTATTTTTTAACAAATCTGTGCTTTATCAAGTTGTGAAATGTAAAGTCATCAAAGTATTGACTTAATTAATATCTTTCAATTTGACCGTGTATGAATCATGTATTAATAGCATAAACTGTTCCCCTTGCATCTAATAAAATCATTATTCAATTCTATGCAGCTCACTGACTGCACTAGGTAAGGGGGAAAAGGTAAAAGAATAAAACTTTAAATTCATAAGTCTCCATCATAAAAATATCATATTGTCCAAATTTGAGCGTCCTCGCATTACTAGTTCCTCGAGTGAAATTTAAGGTATGACTTTAATGCGCTCATATTTGAGGAGGGATTCCTACCACACCCATATTTGATGGGGGTCAAGTCCAAATGAACAAATTTGTGTCTACATGTAAGAAAGATATTATTTTTAAAATTTAGCTTCCTATGCCAACTGGTTTTAGAGAAGGTGAGTTGGGGTTTAACACAGCTTTCAAGAGTATTGCATTCATATTGCAAATGCTAGCACTGTGGCAGAGAGAAAGCCTGCAACGCCATGTGGCTATGAATTGTGGTGAATCTGCGAGCATAACCTTGAACTAGCAAAACATGGGTGGTACTACGCTGAAATTCATTGCATTGCACCCAAACCTTACTCCGTATAGGCAGTTCTCTACTGCAGATGAAGTTGCCGTGCCCCTGGCAAGATTCAAACCCTGGACCTCTTGATCAAAAGCCGAAATGAACAAACATTGCCTTCCTTCCACAGATAAACCTACATATGCTTCATAATCAATCGACTGGGTATACCATAAATCCTTGAATATTTGCCCAGCAATTATTAATTTAAAACATCAAATTGAGCCGTGATTTTTCAAGGCAGACAATTATTCTTTTTGAAGCCATAATATGTGTATACAAACGAAAAACATCATTATCAGAAATATCTCATTGTGAAATTTGTAAAAGAAGCCCTTACCAATGACCAATAGATATGCCTACATGCCTGAAAGTAAAAATTAAGAAAAGGGAGATATTTACGAGAAAAAAATTACATTGCTAAATTAAACGATTATTCAAGGCTGGTGATTATTTATTTCAGGGAGGGCTGAGACTCAGCATTTATTCAAGGCAGATTATTCAAGGATTTACAGTACTTTAAATTAGCAAAGTTTGAACAAATGATTGACTGCTGAAATTTGAATTATTCATATACATATTCTTATAAATATATCTTGACTCTTGCAATGACAAAAATCAACATTTTGATAAAATTCATAATATAATTCAATATATGTTAAAATAAATCAGGGACGTTAGATCTATATATTATCAGAGACCATAACTTATTAATAATTATAAGATGGTCTCTGATAAAAAATAACAGATTTTTATACAGGGATAAGTAATGTATGTAAATTGTTATCACAGTATACATCACAAAACTAAGATCGATCAAAGTATGATTTCTTTTACTTCAGACATTCAAATTGAACAACTGTTATAATCGACATTGTTGTTGATTAGTAATCAAAGTTTTATCCCCAAATAGGCCACAATGCATTTTACTATAAACATTTGCATACATATATCCTATTCATAATATTTTCTAGCCTTATCAACTTCAAGATGCCTCCAATCATGCCTTTTTTTAAAGACTTTTCATGTTAGCTTAAATCTTGTGTGGACACCTTAGTTTGTGGGACTTATTTATTGTATATTTAGTAATTGACAACTACTTATTCCAGAAAATGTACATTATATATATGTGATGTATTACCGGTATTTTGAAATATGATGAACTAATGGCTTCAGGCCAGATTAGCTTATCGCATTGGCCGTTGTCTGTAACTTTTCATATTTTTGACTTCTTCACAAGAACCACTGATTCTAGAAACCTATTTTCATTTTCTCCAAAACAGAAAGTTCTAGAAAGCTTAAATCTTCTGTACAGACTCATTAGTAATTAATGTTGATTCAAAATTTTAGATCATGTGACTGTTCGAACCATAAGGCCAAAACAAAAATATGTAATTCTTGTGTTTCGAATCTGGTATCAAGTAACTTGATTGCTTTCCTGATAAAAAAAATTTCAGTCAATGTTCGCAAACACAGTCTGTCAAGGCAACTTTCTTTCACTGCTCCCTGTTTTAATTTTCATTTCTTTTATATTTAAGTTTAAGTTAATTACCCATTTACATAAATCTAGATACAGACATCATGCAAACATTATTTGGACGGTGATGTTTTTTCCATAGAGTATGTTAATTTAGTCTAGGATAAATAATTTTCACAGAATAGATTCGGATTGGATCAATGTCAAATTTTTCAGCTTGATTTGAAATCATATCAGCTTTAATTACATAATTTTAATTAACTTTTCTGACGACAATTTTACTTATGTCATCTGATTTACCTACATGTCACATGATGTGTACATAAAATAAAAAATATTTTCACGACTATACTGTAACGGTCATTCCAAACAGAAAACGGAAAATTAAAAATAAATTATGAGGTTGCAGCCAAGATAGAAAAAAAATTGACAACTGTGAAAAGGATCATCATCAAAAAAAATTCTGTCAACAAAAATTATCTTTTCTAGACATTCAAGTCTACTGTCTATGGAAATGAAAATAATGTTGCTGTCCGAATTAATTAATTAGCGTTCGAAGAATAATTTTCATAAATAGAGAAGAAGTCCTTGAATTGTTTTTATTATTGTACACAGCAAGGAAATCATCTCTGCTATTCAAACGAAAGTACCTTTTATCTTTCCATTGATTAGTTTTTGAATGACAAATGATTAAACACATGTACAGTGCAGTACAGCTTTTAGACCGCCATGTTGAACCTTATAAATATGCTTTTATTTTCTGACCTTTTTTGTTAAAAAAGCTGCAGTTTTCATTATAATCATCCGAATGTATAATGGAAATTATGGATATGTAGCTGAGATGATTTCCTAATTTGTAGATAGACCTTTTGTAAGCAACTCGGCCAATAATCAATTAATGAAAATTAGTCTTCCAACGATTAATTAAAATGAAGGTCCATGGGAATTACGGGTTTTATGACTCACTTTTGGTACTGTAGACACACATACTGGATACAAAGTGGATACACATGACAGTAGTCTAAGCCGGCTACCCTACGAAGATTATTCATAGGTTGCACATGACGTCACGAGCCTTGGTCACGTGGTCCGCGCTACTTCCGTCCGACATTTTAGTGGACAAGCAAAGCTGTTGATATAACGTAGCAACAACGAGAATCTTCATTATGTCGTTGTCCATAGCCGCATATGTTCTCTTCAGCGCTCGAAATGGTTAATTTTTGTTCTATCTATGGATGCAGTACGAGATCTAATCGTGACAGTGTTTCATTTTATGTAATTCCAAAGGTTATTGATCATCGCGATCAAACGACGTTCGAGCTGTCATCTCAAAGAAGAACTGCCTGGTTATCGAAGATCAAGCGGAAGGACTTCAAACCAACGAAGTACACACGGATCTGTTCCAAGCATTTCGTGACTGGTAAGTAAAACACTTGTCTGTTGAGGATATTTTGTGATTATGACCTCCAAACGTAAGAAGAAACATGTACTTGTTTAGCCTCATTTGATTGGAAATGATAGGCCTATCTGTCTGAATGTCTGCTATGTTTTGACAGTAGTACTACAACTGGAGATGTTTAATGACAAATATCAAATATTTTTATTTTAACATTTATTTTTGTACTTAATATACTGTCATGTGTTGTTTGAAAATTAAATGATTTCCTGAATTTTATCAAAACAGAGCAGACATATTGTTTCATTTGTTTATAAAAAAAAATCACCTCATTTACAAAAAGTAAAACATTATAAAAATGAATGTGATTAACAACCAATTTCTATGGAATCCCATCCATAGCACTGAGCATAACATTCAGTCACTGATCTTTTCATTTATTCACCATTTGCATTACTAAACAGTGTATAGAACTTTTAATATTTATCACATTTGATTTATTGTATATGTTGGCAAGATAACATTGTTCGTAACCACCTATTTTTCATGAACACCTATTCATCCTTCAATAAGATGTATAATCAAATAATTTTTACTTACTGCACATGTGTCTTGATGAAGGATTTCATTATTTTACTACACATCTTGTAAAAGTGTATCAGGTATTAAACATGCTGAGATGTCAAGAAAGGATTAGGAATCGAAGTAATGTTATGCATATCTATGGGTTGACATGCCCCTCCACATGTGTCAGATTCAGGAATTTTAAAATGGGGGGTCCAAGTTGGAATGAGGGTGGGGTTATAAAAAATCAAAAGGGATGGAGTTGATAGCAGCACTAAAAATAAGTAATTACTTATTCAGGTGTTACTTATCATCAGATAATATACACAAAGAACTTAGTTAAGCACCCACACATTTTTAAGCATCAAAAGTTATGGATACAAATAATGACAATGTGCCTATGAAAGTGTTAGTTTGATATGTTAGAATCATCATTTATAACTTTAATAAATATAATGTCATCTGCATACTGTTTCACTTTTTTTTATATTTACATCCAGTTGTACCTATGTAACCTGTGATAATTGCTAATTGTCATCGTTGCATATTTTGCTTTTTATAACCAGTTATGTATTTCGTCTGTGTTCAATATTTACAAACAGTGCTTTTATCTTCCAGGTAAACCATCAGCTCTCTCCGACAACACCAACCCAGATTGGGTGCCATCACTACAGCTTGGCGGCGAAGAGACAGCAGTCACTGGTGACACTTCACGGTACAGGAGAGGGAAAGCACGAGAGGAGAACAAGGCCGCCGCTACTCTAGCCTCTCAACTGCTTGATGATGAGGATCATGTTGTGAAACCTTTAGCAACTACACTGCCTGATGTACCCACTATCCCTGATCTACACACTGTCCCTGAAGCACCTACTATCCCTGAAGCAGCTACGACAGAAGAGGACGAGCCCGTCGCTTCAGGGGGAGATGTCCAGTCCGACGTTGGCGATGACGACAGCAAACCAGCTGGAGCTGAAGCTTCAAGTTCAGCTGCTGAAGATCCTGACATGGTAGAGAAGATGAGAGGCGAGCTTCAGAGACTACTAAGTGAAAATTACAAATTGAGAGCAAGCGTAGAGACCTACCAGTTCAACGAGGAATCCTTTAGGGGGAATGATGAAAGAGTGAAGTTCTTCACTGGCTTACCGACATTTTTAGTACTATCAGCAGTCTTTGATTTAATTTCTCCTGTTTTAGCTACCCATGGACGTAACACTTTATCAAAGTTTCAGCAAGTCATCATTGTTCTGATGAGGTTGAGACTTAATCTTTCACTTCAAGACTTGGCTGAAAGATTCCAAACATCAAAATCTACCATGTCAAGGACTTTCCTTAATGTTCTCGGAAAAATGTACAATCGTTTGAAATTTTTGTTAATATGGCGAGAAAGAGAACAATTGAGATTGACAATGCCTATGATTTTCAGGAGACATTTTGGCACTAAGGTAGTGGTGATAATTGATTGTTTTGAAGTTTTTTGTGAAAAGCCCTCTGGTTTCAAAGCCCGATCCCAGACTTGGTCGTCTTACAAACATCACAACACAGTGAAGTTTTTGATTGGTGTCACCCCACAAGGAACTGTCTCCTTTCTTTCAAAGGCATGGGGAGGACGTGCAAGTGACAAGATCATTACTGAACAGTGTGGCATATTGAACAAGTTGTTACCCGGTGATGTTGTGATGGCAGACAGAGGTTTTGACATTTCATCAAGTGTTGGACTTATGTGTGCTGAGTTAAAAATCCCAGCATTCACAAAGGGAAAAAAACAGCTTTCCCCACTGGAAGTTGAAACAACACGCAAAATCGCAAATGTGTGCATTCATGCGGAGAGAGTAATTGGACTGGTTCGAAATAAATATACCATTTTACAGGGAATCATACGAATTGACTACCTCAAGACCGAACATAGTGACAATTCAACTATTGACAAAATAGCAACTGTATGCTGTGCATTGATCAATGTGTGTGATCCAATTGTTCCTTTTGATTAATATGTTGTGATATATTAGGTGTTCACATTTGATAAACTAAGGGCATCCATATATATGTATTGATTTCTCACAAACTCAAACATGTCACAATTATCTTTTGATTCAATAACAAGTTACATGATTCCATTGAAATTACTTAACCACAGTCAAGTAGATCAAAACGTTGATACATTTACTAACAAAATAAGTTTAGGACTACCACAACAATTCATATTTGATTGTGACGTAATATGAAATATTGGTATAGAATATGTCAAGTATATGGATGGCCTCAGTATATCACAATGTATCATTCTTCAAGTGATATCTTTCCAAACATAACATAACAATTGTGTGCCAAATGTACAAACCTTTGTTTATTGCATAAAAATTGCTAAGATTCTTGTATCAATTTACACACTATTACAAAATTATATCTATACATTTGAGTCTCATTAATTTTGATGGACTTTTCATGTTGTCAATCTACCATGTTAACATGATATATGGATTATTCTTCCTTTAACTTTATTTACAAAACAGTTATCCATGTAAATGCTTAAATGACAATTCAAGTACTAGTCATTAAAAAGTAAGCGACAGTTGTGTCTTTCAGCAACATTATAATTTTTATAAATATTTCTTCATATTTTTCATAACATTCACAGGTTGATAAGAGTCATGACAAATAAAATGTCTCTTTAAAACAATTTTTGTTTGTATTTGCTGGATGACTTTAAAGTCTTATTTTAAGGCAGCACGGCATTCCTTGCAGTACCACGACCCTTTTGGTGCTCGCTTCATGTCGATGCAAGAGTAATGGAGCCACTGGTATTTGCAGGAGTCATTATCACAACCAATGACAGAGTCATACTCTGGGTCATATGGTGTCTGACACACACATATCAGATCTTGCTGACTGTTGTTGGGCTTAAGCGGTGATTTTTTTTGGCGAGGGTGACGAAACTTGTGGAGAATCTGAAATCGGGGTTGGCTGAGAAAAATGTTTTCCCACAAGCTCCAACAATAGGACTTCCTTGAAGAATCTTGTGGCATTCATAGATTTTGATCTCCAGAATTGTACATCCATCTCAATCCTTTCCCAGTGAAGGTCCTTTTCCGTCCAAACAATAAAGTCACAATAGTCACGATTAGACATAAACATGTGCATTTGAACTTGATAAAAATACTCATGTGTCTCTTTCAATCTCAGTCTACCCTCGGTCTCTGTCAAACAAAACTTGGAATCCTTAGCGGACTCCTTGATGGTGCTTTGACGCTTGCAGTAGGGCCACTTGATTTCAATTACACCCTCGTCACAACAATCACATGACACAAGACCGTCTGGAGATGCTCCGAAGTAAGGGTATCTTGTATTTAGTATGAGACCTGATTCAGCAATGTTGAAGTTGTCATGGGACTCCCTCATGTAACTTGTGTAGTCCTCTCGCGCTTTCCTCTCATGGTTACATCCCCACTGTGTTGCCGCGTTGCTGAAACCCTTCTCCACCGGATAACAAACAGTCTTAATGAGGCTTTCAGAGGGCCTGTCCATACTCGTATGACACACTCTCTTTAGTCTGGATGCTGTGACACGACCAGCTCGGAATGAGAACCACATCTTTGACGAAGCTTGAAGTCGAGTGGAACGTTCAACACTCTCGGCTTGACCTTGAGAAACGGTGATGTTGTCAGCAACAGTTGTACAATGTTCTTTCAGTTCGTGTCTTGTCATGCCAAAAACGTTCTCATCCACTAATTCACTGAAAAGTATGGGATAGTCCTCAGACAACGATTTTGGAATGAATTTTGATGAATGAGGTTTAACAAGAGACAAAATTAGTGGCCTGGATCCAGATAGACTCAACCTCTTGAAGAAAATATCTTTTTCAGCTTCAGTTGGTTCTTCGTTATTTTCTACACAGTGTTGTAATTTTGCAGCTTGAGGAAGTGATGTGGAGGGTGTTGAAGAAATTAAGATGTCAAGCTTCTTCTTCCTAGACTTCATGGAGGTGAAATCCATGTCGTTTACTCTGCTGATCTCCACCTTGTCGATACCTTGTGGCTGCAGCCAGTACGCCTTCTTCTCTGTCACAGTCTTGGAGTTACGGATGGTTACAGCTGACTTTACAGCGAACATCAATGCGCTGACATGACTGCAAGACTCGCTGAGGCCGGCCATGCAAGTGCAATGGGCTGAAAGGATCTTTCCACCGGTCTCTGCAATGATCCATGGTCATGGACAATGATCATTGGTGTTTCCCTCAGTCGCATGGAGTGATTGACCTGTAACATGAAATAATAGAATAATTTAAATTAAAGTTCTGACTAAAAATCATGTGTTATGAAAATGTTTAAGACAGCCACATATCATACAATGAAAAAAATATTGATATATTGAGCATAACACATTTAGTCATTTAAAGTGCAAGTAATCTTGATACTGAATATTAAGTGTTCCAGGATATTAATTTCGATAGACTATCACAATGCATTTAAGAAGATATCATTATTAATTTCAACATTTTACACGAAAGACATACAAGAACAAACAGCTTGTAAATAATGCATCTTTCCATAAGGAAACTGCATAAACAGTGTTAAGAAACATATCAAGAAGTAATGTAAAAATAATGTTTATCCACAGAAATCACTTTCAGAAAAAAAGAATGCAATAAAAAAAAAATACATTATAAACATTACCAGCATATATTACTGTAACAGTAACATACTTCACAAAGTAATTAATTTTTATTGGTGGATTACAAAATTTACAAACTACAAATTACAAACGACAAATAAATAATTATTTGTTAAATATTTGTTAAAATTAAATGTTTGGTAAAATGAATTTCATATCAAATATAATAACTAAGACGTGTGATCATAGAGAGAAACGATATTCCTCCTGGTAGTTTGATGTAAACAAACCGACTAAGTGAGTAGAAAACGAACATACCCTTGCAGTTAGTAAACAAAGGCCGTTGATGACGAGGTTGGAAATCTCGTGAACCCAGCCATGAACGAAGTAGTTGAAGGCATCCAGAGACTTGTAGGCTCGCATTTCCTCTTGTGTGTAGTAACTGATCGTATACACTAAGTAATTGCAGATATCAAAGTAGGAAATGTCTGGGTATTGAGTCACATCATGAAGCCAATCTCTCTTCGAAATTTCATAGGGATCTCGGTCATCTATCGCACTAATTTTCCTACGATATCGTTCCTTAACATCTCCACTAAGTGTACTCGCGTAAGGTTGCTTCTTTCTGTCCGATTTGCCAGCAGAACTAACGAAATTCTCCAAAAACGAAGCCATTCTCCATAGACTACAGTGCGCTCGATCGTGTTGCTTGTCCACTAAAATGGCTGACTTCCGGTAGCAGTCCCGGAGTGAATGGTTTTGTGCAACCTATGAATAGAACAATTATTTGCATGAGTGCTCTGCCCTGCAAAAATCAAGAATCGTAGCCATCAACTCGGCCGCCAGCAGGTGGCCTGCTGAATGTGACGCACATTTCCGAGTTATGTCCAGGCGAGGAGACACCGACGTCGCCGATCGAGTTGTCACGCACTTGTCAACATTCTCAAACTTGTAGATTCTACCTAGATCTAGTGATTGAAATATGAAAACACTCATCTGTATATGTGATATGTATTTGGAGATTTACTGGGAAAGATATGAATAATTACTACTGTAGAGCTATAGGCCTATCTAACACAAATATTTTTTATATTAAAATTGACTTGAAAACAAGGGTTTTACGGACTTGTCCGAACTAACAGAAGTGTAAATGAAGGTCTGGCGATAGGCCAACAATTTTAGATTAATAAGTGTACACATGGCATAATGCGATGTGAAAAAAGTACAAACTATAGACACATAAAGCAGATGATGTTTTATTTACCTTTGGCCTTCATCGTTATTCGATCATGTCACTCGTTGCCTCATCCTCATGTCGGGCTACGACAGTTTAAATTTCGAGACATGCGCAGTCAATGCAGATGTCCTCGTCGAAAATGTTAGCGATTTAGATGACACAAATCTTTGGTTTTTTGTTTAAAGCTGCACTTTTTACCAACGATAGAATATGTTAACTTTCCTTGCATATATGTTGTTATTGTAGCTCACTACAAAGTTTTACGGAGATATATCTTTTCTAAGCTGATTTTTCGAAGTTTTTCTAAGGTTGCGCTATAGGGAGGAAATCAGGTAAGCACGATATAGCTCACAAAATATCGGATTTTTTCAACCGTCCAAAAAAACTAAAATACGAGCTCAATGTTTTAAGTAAGTTTTTGGAATCGATAATTAAGTAACTACAGACCGTTTCATGTAAATGTTTTAATTTTGGTCAAGGGAATGTGACGTTAGAGTCGACGGAACGTTAGCGCTACCGGCCTCGGTCGCGATAAAGATCTCTGTGCCGTAAAACCGTACTTTAGCGCGACCGCCGGTTGCGCTAAAGGGTAGTTAGTAAATGTATATATATATATATATAATATATATATATATATATATATATATATAATAAAAAATATATATTTCTACTACAATGAGTTTGTTACATTAATGACTAACAAACAAAAGTGTTTAATAGACACGGCAAAGACGTATGTTTAGGGGAAACATATTGTTATAAAACATTAATTATCGGAATTTTTATCTAAATAAAAAATATCATCGTTTCATATGAGTTAATAAAACACATATTTAATTTATTGAAAACAATACCCATGTCAATGTATTCATGAATGACAATTTTAGTGAAATTGTACTTTTTTAACTTTTGTCTATATCCTGTATATCTTACAATCGATTCAATTTTTAAATTCAAAAGTGCAATTATATTTTTGAAATTACCACTAATACAATTCTATTTTCAGTTTGCATTCTTTATTCATAGTTATTTTCATGTTTTGGCATGTAGAAGTTGAATGTTTATTGTTTAAAGTGTGAAACAACTGATCTAGGCTTATGATTTACATTTCATACTTGAATTCAGTAATTTAATTGATTCTTTATATAGAATTAATGGACATATTAATCACGGACAAATATATTTCTGTCCCACAACAATACACTTTTCACTGCTTCAAATACTAAAAATATAGGTTGCTTGATATGTAAATTAAAATAGATAAATTAACATATTCAAAAGCAATAAATAATTTAAACTAGTTGAGAAAAGTTTGTAAAATAATTCAAAGGGATAAATTGAACTCAGCTAAAGAACATTCTCCTTGATTATCTGTCTGTAAGAATAAGAAGTATTGGTGCTCAGAACAGTTTTCAGTTATAATTAAAGTGCAATGCATTTTTTTTTTAATTAAAGAAGTATATGAAGTTCCCTGATTTAGATCATTGCTTGGTGGTACATTTACAATATTTTAAAATTAATAATAAAGTTGTCAACACTGGCTTATGTATTTCTTTCAATTTCTTCCCCAGTAACGTTTATATACTTTCAATACCAAGATTTTCTTTTTAAAAATATGGATATTCATTTCTGAATGCAAAAGACTTTACTGAATACACGTAAAATTGGAGTATAAAAAAGTGAATGTTTACATGATTTAACTGAGAGGAGATAATGTGTAAATGAACGCACAGAAAGTAATTAATATTTTCGGGTGTAGGATGTCTATATATGGTTTGTAAGTCTGCAGTTTTATATGTAAGTGAAAGAAGTTTATGATAACGGGTAGGATACATTTATCATAGCATCAATGCCAATCAAGCTATGCGATCGTATGTCTGTCAGTGTCATCCCACATTTACATTACTTCCGCATTCGTTTTGCGTTGCAACAAAAATAATTGTTTGTCAAGTGTCCTTAAAATACCTAAGAATTAATTTTCAATTGGTATTTTCGTTTGGCATTTAATTACTAAGCGACACTATCACACGGAATGTAAGTGACAGTTGCGCTCCGTGAACTGACAACGTGCGTTTGTTTGTAGGACATAACAAGAGCTCCGTCCCTTGGTTTCAAGGGGCGTGGTCAACTCGTCCAGCGTTGGGCTGAAAATAGACTAAGGGATTCCCCATCTGGGACAGTGGCAAGGGAGGTCTCGTTTTTTTGCAAATGCCTCTCGTCCTCGGAAAACATCGGCAATGGTCGGGAAACTTCCAAATATGGTCAATGCGAATTCATGTAGAGATGTAATATGAAACATTGCATTCGCAACTATACAAGTCATGTCAGTCTCGAAATGCAAAAGTCCGCTTTACAAAGCTGACTTTGCAACTCTTCATTTTCCATTTTTCATTTGTCAAACGTAAATTGTAACATTACAAAATGTGTATATTATTTAGATTTAATAATTAAAAATGACAAGTTGACTTTTCGACTTTGACGATTTCTAGAATTACATTTCAATTTTGTAAAGTTGAGAATGGGAAGTTACGATTGACAGAATTAAAATGTTAGTTTTGCATGGTTTGACTTGTCTTTTCGAGACTTGTATGGTTGAGAACGACATGTTACATTTTACAAGTTACAAGTCAACATGTCTTCAATTATGGCACAAATCCCCTTCCATAGTCAACGACTACAAGTGTATATAATGAAGTGTCTGCACACTCCGACATGATTGCCAAGTCATCTTTGTTATTGAGTAGGACAATTGTATTTTCATCATCGTTTCCGTCCAGGAAATGTTGAAATATATCCACTTCTTCACTAGCTGATAAATTTGTTAATTCAAATCCATCCATCGTAATGAATAATAAAACTAACTCACAGTACAAATGTCATCCATAGTTACACCAAGTCAGACAGTAATTTTGTTGGGAAAAAAGTGTTGACGACTGTAGCATCTGAAGTAAGGTTAAATTGTCGTTCAAAATTGTAACATCCTTATATACCCTTCAAAACGTACAGTATCAATTCTTAGTTTGTCGGGTTATAATCCTTGTAATGTAATCCAAGCTATGTAAGGTCAATACCTAGACATTATGTTTGTCTTTATGTATAGGTAAATTTTCGTTGGATACTTGACCTGTACTGAGAATCGTTTGAGTGAGTGAGTGAGTGAGTTAGTGTTTAACGCCGCTTTCAAGAGTATTTCATTTATATCACGGCTGCTAGTATTATGGCAGGGAGAAAGCCCGCAACGCCATGTGGCTATGCATTGCGGCGAAACCAGCGAGCAACGGCTGGAACTAGCGAACCATGGGTGGTACTGCACTGAAATTCAGTGTAGCATTGCACCCAAACCTGACTGCGTGTAGAACAGTTCTCTACTGCAGACAAAGTTGCCGTGCCCCTGGCGGGATTCGAACCCCGGACCTCTTGATCCGAAGCCGAACGCGCTAACCACTGCGCTATCCCGCCCCCGAGAATCGTTTGACAATTGTGCCCGCGGGAATCTTGTTATAAACTAGATGAGCGTTTGCGGGACACCGCAAAAGCAGAGCAGCTCCGAAACTTTGGGTCTCGACTTTCCCTGTTCCGCCTTCTCCTCAGCATAAATAAAATGGGAATATTTTTTTTGACAACTTTCAACTTTCAACATTCAACTTCTTAGAATAACTTGAATAATAAACAAATTTATTATTCAAGTTATTCTAACAAGTTGAATCATCACCGAGGTCACTTTTCACAAACTTGTTCTTAAAACCTATTTCTGATTTCAAAATTGGATCAAAGGATTAACATGGCCTTAACCAATATTTCTTGATCTTGACCTTTGACCTTCAAGGTCACACCATCAATGAATACTTTTCCTTGTGTAGAAAAATCATGCAATGACTCAAAGTGTTCATTGTTAACATAAGGCATATTCACAATAGCATGCTTAAGTTGTGATCTTGCTGTGACCTTGACCTTTGACAGATTTTAGCGAAAACTTTTTCAGATCTTGGTCTTTCTCCATAGTTGATATATACCAAATAAGAGCCTGACAGCACAAGAATGTTTGAAGTTATCATGTCTACAAGGATTATTGTAGTGATTTAAGAACTCATGACCTTGACCTTTGACCTTGAATGTGAACATGTCAAAATCATTCACCAGATTTATAAGAAAGAAGTCAAAATCATTCACCAGATGTATAAGAAAGAAGCTTTGTATATGTGATGTTAGTACCTTCTTGGAAAAAAGTTATTTACAGATTTCAGAACTCGTCACCATGACCATATCTCGTGACCTTGACCTTTGATCTTCAAGGTCACACAGTCAATGATAACTTTTCATTGTGTATAACAATCATGTAATGATTCAAAGTGTTAATAGTTAAAAAAAAAAAGGCATGTCCGCAACTGCATGCTGAAGTTGTGACCTCGCTGTGACCTTGACCTTGGACAGATTTTAGCGAAAACCTTTTCAAATCTCAGTCTTTCTCCATAGTTGATATATACCAAGTAAGGGCCTGATAGCAGAGAAGTTGTTGAAGTTATCGTGTTTACAAGGATTTTTGTAGTGATTTCAGAACTCATGACCTTGACCTTTGACCTTGAATGTGAGCATGTCAAAATAATTCCCCAGGTGTACAAGAAAGAAGTTATATATATGAGGTTTTGATACCTTCATGGAAAAAAGTTAGGGTGATTTCAGAACTGGTGACCATCACCCTATCTCGTGACCTTGACCTTCAAAATTCAAGGTCACACAATCAGTGATCACTTTTCATTGTGTATCACAATCATGTAATGATTCAAAGTGTTAATAGTTGAAATAAGACATTTTTGCAAAAGCATGCTTAAGTTGTGACCTCACTATGACCTTGACCTTTGAAGGATGTTAGCGAAAACCTTTTCAAATCTTGGCCTTTCTCCATAGTTGACATCACTAAAAACTGTTTTAATAGGTGAGGCGTTAAGTGTACCCGGGTTCGCCATCATCAAACTGGGGTCAAGTCAATTAGTCTGAGATGAGGCAGTAAATTTGGGTAATAAAATTGTTCGAGAGGGTAATTATGTATCATTTCAGTATTTGAATACCGTCAGATGTATACTAATATTATGGGTCTTTGTTTCTCTCGCCTTCATCCATTGGATAGCCAGTTACCTTGAACCTGATTGGACAGCATATGTTAGAGTGAGTGAGTGAGTTGTGGTTTAACGCCGCTTTCAAGAGTATTTCACTTATATCGCGGCTGCTAGTATTATGGCAGGGAGAAAGCCCGCAACACCATGTGGCTATGCATTGCGGTGAAACCTGCGAGCATCGGCTGGAACTAGCGAACCATGGGTGATACTACGCTGAAACTCAGTGTAGCATTGCACCCAAACCTTACTGCGTGTAGAACAGTTCTCTACTGCAGACAAAGTTGCCGTGCCCCTGGCGGGATTCGAACCCCGGACCTCTTGATCCGAAGCCGAACGCGCTAACCACTGCGCTATCCCGCCCCCGCATATGTTAGATTTGATTGGCAACTATAGGTGCTTAAATACAGTATGTTTAAGTCAGTTTAAGCGCTCTTCCTTTGGAGCAAGATAGAACACAATCTGTGCTTTACCAGTCCGACGCCAGTCCCATACCAAGATGTTTTGTTTTAAGTGCACCACTTCTGATCATGCCTTTAAAGATTGCCCCCAAAGGATATGTGGGAATCGATGCAGAAACCCCAAAGCCCATTGGGGACCTGACTGTCCAGACCCATGTACGCTGTGTGGAGACAGTGATCATTATAGGGTCAAGTGTCCTACAAGAACGCCATTCTCAACACCGAAGAGAGATAGTCAAAGAGCACATTTATCAACACCGAGGAGAGACAGTCTACCCTTTGCATCTCATTTACGATGATACAACTGCTCGGGAGTGGGCACTTGTCGAGGGAATGCACGGAACCCTGCAGGCTGTGTAAATCGCCCGGACATCCTTCTTATTGGTGTGACAGAAGAACACGGGCTAAAGCAAATGACCTAGAAGAGGCCAAAAAGGAAAATGCTGAATCGCCCCGCCAGACACCAGGATCGCCAGCGGGAGGTCAGCCTCCATCGCCATTGACTGAAACAGGACAATGTATAAAAGCTACGAGTCACCCCATACATATTGTACCCCATGTTAAGGTATGTGCAGGTACCCAGACGGATGATGTCAAGATCATCACAGGTAGTCAAGATGTTATTCCTGTTATATCCCATGTTAAGGTATGTGCAGGTACCCAGACGGATGATGTCAAGATCATCACAGGTAGTCAAGATGTTATTCCTGTTATATCGCCTGTGGTAAAAGTCTCTACTGGTACTCAGACAGAGGCAAAATGCCCGACGTCTCAGGCGGCGATCAACCGCCACTGAAGAAGAAACAATCAGAGCAGTAAAAATTGAGGTGTTTTGATTTTTTTAGGCTCTTTTTGTGTGAGTTTTTGTTTAGATAATCAAATGTTTTCAATCTTTATGCTCTGTTATTTGGAGTTCATTTTATTACCGTCACTTTGACAAAAGATAACATAGTCCATACCTAGTATGTACAGCAGAATCATAATATTGGTGTTTGTAGCATCAATTGAACTTTTGTTTAGACAATACCCGACACAGAAACACAAGAAAACTGTCGAACACACATTCGTAGATCAGACCATGTTACACTGGGCCAGCCCTGTACGACGTCGTCAATGACGTCACGTGACACAACAGCATGAATTACCGGAAACACACGAAAACTAGTGAACACACACTCGTAGTTTAGTTCATGTTACACCGACCACCCCTGTACGACGACGACAATGACGTCACGTGACACAACAGCTTAAATTACGACGACGCCGACGACCCCTGGTGGGGGGGGGGTGGTCACATAGGGGTCAATCGTGGTCAACCCAACAGACCAAGGCGACTCCCTGAACGTCGTCTGAAAAAATTACATAATATCCAGCGGACCGCTCAAACCCTTTACGCATGGTTACGTAATTTTTAAACTAAGTTCAGGGTGTCGCCCTCCTACTACTAGTGTCAGATGCGGAGGGAAAGGGGATGTCGGATGACCCGCCGGTTGTGGACTCAGTCGCCATGTTGACGGAGGTGGCCTCGTTCGCAGAGGTACCACTCAATCAGGTCAGCGTCTCGGAACCTCGCTCGTCGGTAGCCAGGAAGGGTTCCTTTTGTCCCGAAAGTGACACAGCTCCCGCGCGCCTCGCTCTTCCGCCTCACAGGCTCCTGCTGGACGCCTCGGAAAATATGGAGCAGGTCATCTCGTCTGGTGTCCCCAACCGTCTGCTACCGCCATTTGTGGTGTTGGATAAGCGCCGGTGTCAATTGCCCGACTCCCTTTCAACTCGTCCCGCCTGCTCTTGATCAGGGTTCGTCTCTCTCGCGAGATTTCCCCTGAACCGCCCCATCGCATTTACTGATGCGCAGCTCACGCATCTCGACAGTGTTGGGGTTGGGCAATCACGTGGCGTTCACCTGTGGCAATGCTTAACTGCGCCAAGCAGGCTGACATGGAGTCGGGTGACCCTGTGCTTTTCAAAGCATTCGGCAATGTGGCCTCTGACCTCGCGCAGATCATGCTATCGGCTTCACGGATATCATCAGGGATTACTGTACTGCGTAGGGATAATTTCTTACATCATTCGGGCCTCAACCCTGACCAGAAATCTTTCCTCCGGCAGGCCCCTGCCCACTCTGAATATCTCTTTTGGGGTCGTATCCCCGAGGTTCTGAGAGTGCGGCAGAAGGCTCAACAACAAGACCTCACCAATCGCCTGGTGTGTCGGAGGCAGACTACGCCTAAGCGTCCGGTGACTAACTTCCATCAGGGTCAAGGTCACGGCCAAGGTCAATCGACCCCCAAGAAAGTCAAGACGGACTTTCGGCGGGGAAGGCGTGGCCACGGATCCACGGGTCAATCTCCCAATTCCCCCCTTCCCGGCAGCAGGGGTCCTACCCCTCAGAGGGAAGTGGAGGAAGTGACTCATGGTCACCCCCTCTGATTCCTCCTCCGCTCGTTACTCGGTTGGGGCCGGCTTCAAAGCTTCGTCAGTCGATATTGACTTCGCACCCTTCGTGTTCGGAGCCTCTGCCTTCAACACTTTCGATAGCCTCCCTCGTCTTGACTTGCGTGTGCCTCACTTAAGCGTCTCGTCGTCTACGCTTTTGTGAGTTTACACTCTTGGTGTTTTTGGAGTAATTAGCTATCGGAAGGGTTGTCAGGACTTAGTTCTTACACTACTCTACTTTCGATAAGTTCTTACACTACTCTACTCTCGATTGTCATTCACCTCATCTAGATTACGCGAGTTAGTGACTCGCCTGTCACTCATCTGTTAAGTGATTTGAGTGTCACTCGCCTGTCACTCACCTGGTCTAGACTACATGCGTTAGTTGCTGTTTCTTGTACTTACAGTAAACTCATAACCTAAAAAAAGTTCCCTTGAGGTTGTTGGAAAATTCCGAATCTGAGGTCAATAAACTTTTTAAAAGGCACCTATTGACCATATTTGGTTCATGTAAGGAATCTATTAACCATATTTCTAGACCATTACCCATGTCAATGACATTTTATCTGAGGAAGTGCAACCTACAGAATCTTTGAAATTGTGTCATGAGTTCATGAGACAGGAAATTCTTTGTCTAAATTTTCTATCAATATTAAGAACTGTATGTGCCATGTCTTTTCGCAATTTTTCACTTCATCCGTACACAACAAGAACTCTCTCCTTCGCAATGTTTCACTTCATCCGTACACAAGTTAAAGATGGCAGAACAGTACCTGGAATTGTGAGTATTGATTTCTTATCTAATTTTACTGTTAGTCTCATGAGACTATCATCAATAAATTATATAAGTTTTTAAAAATATATATTTATTATAGTTTAAACTTATATATTTCTTTAATTAATACCAGTCAACTTTAATATTTTAAAAAAATTGAAATTCAGAGCGTTTATCTCAAAATAAAATCAAAATTTTCAGGGTAGACATGCTAGAGTGCTCTCCCCCATCTCCCTCGCAGTACAGTGACATCGCTGTGATAGATGTGGATGAATGGGACATCAAGTATGTATATTTTTATATATTCATTATGTTTACCATTTCTTAATTACCCTTTCATATGGTATGGTATCTTTTTTGAAAATAATTTTTAAAAGGCAATATTTTAACTGTCAACTCTTTTTGAATGTTTTGTTTCAAAACTCCTTTTGAATCGACTTTTAATTGTTTCTAGCGACTTTGATGAGTCCCTATTTAATATGGCAGAGGAAGATGTGAAGGATGAAGTGTGTAAAGAGGAGACAGATGAGTAAGTTTTAAATTTATAATTTAAACTTGTTAAATATATGTTGTAAAAATCCTGTTCTTGAAAATGTCTTAATTCCATCTTACTTCTTTTCATCATCAATACAATTTTGCAATTTGATTTTTGTTTCAGTGACTTTGAAGAGGTGAATGAGGAGGTTAAGGTAGAGGTGAAGGAAGAGGAGAAGGAAGAGGATATAGATGAGTAAGTTTGAAAATGAAAAAAATACTTATTGTTGTGTTTTTACTGAAAACTCAATCCTATAAGTTATGAAAGTATTCAATAAGTTCTAATCATTTTTTTTTATAAATTTACTTATTATACTTATTTTATGAATCTCTGAAAATGTTAGGTATCTAAATAGAATTTTTTTTTTATTGTGTATGAAAAACAAAAAATATTGTTATTTGTAGTGATGTCCAAATAACCAGCATTGAACTGCCATCATCAACCCCTCCTCCGGCGCAGTTCTCTACACACCCTCCCAAACCTCCAACCCCTGAAGACATGGAAGTAGAGATTATTACGTGAGTATAACATTATTCTCATAATGACCCGTTATGATAAACTTTATTAATCAAATATTTGTAATATGAATGCGACAGTGAATGGATGTTGTAAAAAAACAAAAATACTGTGATGCAAATCAAATATTTTTACAATATTGAAAATAAAGTTTAACTTTCTTTTCAGAATTCAAGGTTTGGTACGCCAGATCATGGAGTGGAGGATAGAAGAAATCCTGCGCCAGAGAGCGGCTCTTCTTCATGAAGAGTCGCTCTGGGCCATAATTGAAAGTGTGCTAAATTTGTAAATATTTTATATTTGTATGTATATAAGAAAATGTATTTTATTTGTTAAAAGATTGTTTTAGAGTAGATTTTACCTGTATATTTACTATTATAATATTTTAGATTAATCTTCTATTGTATACTTTGTTTACCTTGTAATTTATTATGTACTGTATATTGAAAATTATTTCTATGTTATATATTTTTTTATTGTATTTTCTTTTAGAGAAATAAAAGCCCTGGGTGGGAAAATGGTGGATGTAAAGTGGAAAACAGTTATTATAATTCTGTACTTTTCACTTATATCTACCACTTGTCACACCTATATATTCGTCATGATAGAGCATCAAGGGAATCCACATCTAGCAACCTCTGGATCCTATGTTACATGGAAGTGCAATTTCATAATCTGGATGTACTCTGGACCCTTACAAGGAAGTGATGTTCAATACATTGGAAGTGTTATCAATCTTTGGAGTGTTCTACCAAGGAAGTAAGGGGTAAGTAATTGTTTTTTATCTTACCTTTTTTTCAACATATGATGATCACAAAGGTAAAATCCAATGTTGAAATCCTTTAGTTTTTATGAGATACCCCTGACTCATTAGCAAGTATCCAGTAAGATCCATTCACACACACATGAACATCAGTGTAATCCAATGTCACCACTGTTAGTTGTATCCACTGTTTACTCCTTGATATCTGTGGTGAAAATACTCTTTGACAGAGTATAAGCCATCTCTTATATACCCCTCTTTAGAAATTAAAATAGAAAGTGATATCATTATTCTAAAATAGAATATGAGCTCAGTACATTAAAATAGAAGTTTAGTCATATCTTAATTTAGAAAAGAGGCTCATTTTAAAAATAGATTTGGTAACTATGGGACTTCACTAAAAATAAAACTAAGGTACATATCAGTTCATTCTGTCTGTTGCTATGGGATAAGACTTAAAACTAACTTTAGTTTCCAACCACCTAAGTTCTTTTGGGTGTATTATATTTATATTTATCCTGTTGCTATGCTAGGTTCTATAAATAGGGTCACCTTTCCATGTCATTGACCTATTTTGGGGTCAAATAAGTGCAAATTGATGACGTCAGAATTCCTCACAGTTAACCTATATACAACATCTGTCACTCACCTACTAAGTGACTCGACTGTCACTCACCTCGTCTAGCTTACTCGCGTCAGTGGCTAGTCTGTCACTCAACTGTTAAGTGAATTGAGTGTCACTCACCTCCACTAGTTTACACGTGTCAGTGGCTCGGCGGTCTCGTCAGTGACTCCACTATCACTCACCTCGTTACTCTACTACCTCCGTATTTGCTTCACTATGTACTCTGCGTTTTGTACAATTGCGGAGGTAGGAAGTCTGCTAGGACTTTCTTTGTATGAAGTGCAAGGACCTGTGTAACGAGTGTAACATAATCATGTGTTGCCTTGTGAAAACATGATAATGTCCAGTGTTGGGTCAGCTCTGGTCACGAGGTGATACTTGTGGTCGGGATTATAACATAATACTATTTGGCCAATTGATAAAGTTATTAGGTAATGAGATCCTGACACTAATAACTGGTCATAATGAGATCCTGACACTAATAACTGCGATAAAGTATCGTTGGACAGGAAAAAGCTGAAAAGGGGACTCCATGGCATAGGTCACAGAGATGACTGGACAGAGCATGTGGAGGACACGTTGTACTGAGTCAGCTAGATTTCCTCAATAAATACGGGCCATTGGTGGATGGTTTGTAAGAACTCTATTCGCCTTGCAATCAGCCGCCGGCACAGCCCCCTCTGGACTAACACCCTCAAGTATCTGTTCTCTAATACTGGTGTCCGGTAAACTATCATCCCCCGTTGTTGCTGATAGTTGACGTACTCGGGACATTACTGTGCTGTGCTGATTGGGCGACGTATTGCCGATTGCCGTATTGCCAACGACTTCTGACCTTGAGCTGCCTACCTGTGATCCACTGTTAATAAAGATCCAACCTAAAACGCTGATAAAGAGCCTCTTGTTATTGTGTTATGTAACAAGAGGTAAAGAGGGACAGGGAAAAGCTGACAAGGGGACTCCATGGCATAGGTCACAGAGATGACTGGACAGAGCATGTGGAGGACACGTTGTACTGAGTCAGCTAGATTTCCTCAATAAATACGGGCCATTGGTGGATGGTCAGGGGAGAAGACGACGGCAGAGACGAACGGGAGAACGAACGGGAGAACGAACGAGGGAACGAAGGACTGAGAACGGCGAGGGTACATCGGGGGTCGAGAGGAAGGCCGGCTGTACAAGGACTGGCATCTATGGACTATGTGTGAACCAGACTGGCAAGTAACAGAACTCTGTAAGAAGAACTTTGTAAGAACTCTATTCGCCTTGCTATCAGCCGCCGGCACAGCCCCCTCTGGACTAACACCCTCAAGTACCTGTTCTCTAATACTGGTGTCCTGTAAACTATCATCCCACGTTGTTGCTGATAGTTGACGTACTCGGGACATTACTGTGCTGTGCTGATTGGGCGACGTATTGGGCGACGTATTGCCGATTGCCGTATTGTCAACGACTTCTGACCTTGAGCTGCCTACCTGTGATCCACTGTTAATAAAGATCCAACCTAAAACGCTGATAAAGAGCCTCTTGTTATTTTGTTATGTAACACGAGTGTGTCACTCTCTCGTCTTCAGACTGACTCATGGTCACCCCCTCTGCTTCCTCCTCCGCTCGTTACTCGGTGGGGGGCCGGCTTCAAAGCTTAGTCAGTCGATATTGACTTCGCACCCTTCGTGTTCGGAGCCTCTGCCTTCAACACTTTCGATAGCCTCCCTCGTCTTGACTTGTGTGTGCCTCACTTAAGGTCTCGTCAGTGACACCACTATCACTCACTTCGCTACTCTACTACCTCCATATTTGCTTCACTATGTACTCTGTGTTTTGTACAATTGCGGAGGTAGGAAGTCTGCTAGGACTTGCTTTGTATGAAGTGCAAGGACCTGTGTAACGCGTGTGTCACTCTCTCGTCTTCAGACTTCCGGGCGTATGTTTCGGCCATTCGTAAGTCCCTTACTTTGTCTTTGAAGCGTTCAGCCCCCTTCGGGTGACTCAGGTCAAGGTCGGGATTTTCTGGGTGACTCAGGTCAAGGTCGGGATTTTCTCCCATTCGGCACCCCTCCCCCAGAGTGGCAACTGAACCCGGCAGTCTTCAGGGGGTTGTGTCTCCAGTTCGGCACCCCTGTGATAGACCTATTCGCAACATGCCTCAATCACCAATTGCCAACCTATGTCTCTCCAGTACCAGACCCGCGAGCGATGGGCTTAGATGGGTTAGGGTGGGAGGGGTGGACGCCTATGCTTTTCCGCCGCCGGCCATCCTCTCCCAAGTGGTAGCGAAGATGGGGTCAACTCGGGTTCTTTGACTTCTTCTGGTCGCCCCTTGGTGGCCAGCCTGACCGTGGTTCGTTCCTCTCCGGCAGCTCTGTCATCAGGAACCTGTTTCCAATTCAGCCACGGAGAGATCTGCTCCTCAGCAGGCAAAGCAGAAGGTTACACGAGAACCCTCAGGTGTTCTGCCTTCACGCTTGGCTTGTATTAAGAAAGCAGTGGTTATTCAAGGTGCGTCGCCAATGCCATAGCTACCTCTCATAGGAAGACCACTAGGAAACTATGATTTTCGGTGGCAGGCATTCGCCTCCTTTTGTGCTCAGAGGAATTTCATCCCGGCAGAGGCCTCAGTTCCTCAGGTGGCGGAGTACTTAGTGTACCTACGCAACACCAGGCATCTTGATGCGTCATCAATTAATACCAACATGTCTGCTATCCTCTCCGTTCTCAGGAAGAGGTCACCAGGGTTACATGTGTCCGTCCTCAAGGGCCTCATTAAAACCTTCCGTTCTGTTGACGGCAGGACTAAGCTTCGCCCAGTAGTTAGGGCAAATTACTGGTTGAGCGCACCCCCCAAAAAAAAAAAAAAGTTGCCCTTGGTGGGGGTAGTAGGGGGGTACGAGAAAAATGGAAAAGTGAGAAAATAAAACATGCTCAAGGTGAGAAAATAAAAAGTGTTAGAGGAACGAACGGAGGTCTGTTCAAGGTGATCTCACATGCACATAAAGGAAGAAGGTAGGCCAAGCAAGTATAATGGCCTGATTTTCTATAGCCATTGTGCTGTGTACTTGAATGATTCAATGAATGAGGCTACAACGTTTACTGGTTACTATGCATGTTGTTGATCGTTTCTAATGGTGAATGTCATGTGATATCCCTATGTTACAGTAAACACACGGCCATTTCTTTCCACACTGTCAAGGAGAGCAGACGTGTATAGATAAATGTCACAGGAAAGTGTTTCTTCTTCTGTGTTAGAACAAGAAATTCAAGAGTGTCGTGATTCTCATCAGAAACTCTTGGAATATTCAAAGGAAAAGGATACGCTGATTCTCCCTTCTTCAAGTATGGACCCAGTACTTCTACAAACAGCGATGAATGTTCCTCTCCCTCCTCCATCAGCCAGTGAAGTACAGTATTTTAATTGGAATGAAGAGGAAAAAATATGTTTAGAAGAAAACTCATTTTACTTCGAGAAAATGCTGGCAATGGTAGAACAGGCGAAAGTCCAGGGGCCTGTGGAGAAACTGCCTTCCCCTCCCAAACGAAAACTCAGTGACTTGTTTCAGGACAAATTGGGGAAGAAAAAGAAGAACGAGAACACGGACATGACGCCGAAGGGGTTACATGAGTATCTACGAAAGCACATTGTAGACCTAACAAAAAAGGTTTCACGAGCTGGAAACACTGGACACACTGGATTATCACAAGAAATGGAAAATTTAGGAAGGTCAGACACAGGAGCCCCACCGTTACCTGTTCAGTGGACACCAAAAGAACAAGCAGTTTTGAAAGAACATTCAAACTATCATGATCAAATGATGTATCTTATTAATCAAGCTCATGGGGATGGCCCTCTTGTTGCCAAACCAGCGTTTCCGAAAAGGCCGAAAACAAACCTTGATTCGGTGTTCACCAAACAGATAAAAAAGAAGAAAACTTTTGACCGAAAGAAGTTACATGAGTATTTGCGCAACCACATGGTCGACCAGAAAGGGATGGACCGGAAATTTATCATGCAGGATATGTGGGCGACCGATAGTGAACCGTTTACAGAGGAGCGAATCAGAGATTGATTTGAATGCATTGCGGTGAAACCTGCGAGCATCGGCTGGAACTAGCGAACCATGGGTGGTACTGCACTGAAATTCAGTGTAGCATTGCACCTAAACTCTTTATCCGAAGCCGAACGCTCAGTTATAGGCGGCCAGAAATTGTATTGAGGTGATATCAAGAGGCTTTCACCAATATCATGAATTATAGTATTATTAATAGAAGACCCACTATATCATTGCAGGCATGTATTGTGGCTAAACCGCCGAGCCTCAGCTACACCAAGCGAACCATGGATTGCACTGCCAATTAAGTTAATTACATGAAGACAAATTGAATGATTACTCGCATTTCATGGTTGTGTCTCCAGTTCGGCACCCCTGTGATAGACCTATTCGCAACATGCCTCAATCACCAATTGCCAACCTGTGTCTCTCCAGTACCAGACCCGCGAGCGATGGGCTTAGATGGGTTAGGGTGGGAGGGGTGGACGCCTATGCTTTTCCGCCGCCGGCCATCCTCTCCCAAGTGGTAGCGAAGATGGGGTCAACTCGGGTTCTTTGACTTCTTCTGGTCGCCCCTTGGTGGCCAGCCTGACCGTGGTTCGTTCCTCTCCGGCGGCTCTGTCATCAGGAACCTGTTTCCAATTCAGCCACGGAGAGATCTGCTCCTCAGCAGGCAAAGCAGAAGGTTACACGAGAACCCTCAGGTGTTCTGCCTTCACGCTTGGCTTGTATTAAGAAAGCAGTGGTTATTCAAGGTGCGTCGCCAATGCCATAGCTACCTCTCATAGGAAGACCACTAGGAAACTATGATTTTCGGTGGCAGGCATTCGCCTCCTTTTGTGCTCAGAGGAATTTCATCCCGGCAGAGGCCTCAGTTCCTCAGGTGGCGGAGTACTTAGTGTACCTACGCAACACCAGGCATCTTGATGCGTCATCAATTAATCCCAACATGTCTGCTATCCTCTCCGTTCTCAGGAAGAGGTCGCCAGGGTTACATGTGTCCGTCCTCAAGGGCCTCATTAAAACCTTCCGTTCTGTTGACGGCAGGACTAAGCTTCGCCCAGTAGTTAGGGCAAATTACTGGTTGAGCGCACCCCCAAAAAAAAAAAAAAAGTTGCCCTTGGTGGGGGTAGTAGGGGGGTACGAGAAAAATGGAAAAGTGAGAAAATAAAACATGCTCAAGGTGAGAAAATAAAAAGTGTTAGAGGAACGAACGGAGGTCTGTTCAAGGTGATCTCACATGCACATAAAGGAAGAAGGTAGGCCAAGCAAGTATAATGGCCTGATTTTCTATAGCCATTGTGCTGTGTACTTGAATGATTCAATGAATGAGGCTACAACGTTTACTGGTTACTATGCATGTTGTTGATCGTTTCTAATGGTGAATGTCATGTGATATCCCTATGTTACAGTAAACACACGGCCATTTCTTTCCACACTGTCAAGGAGAGCAGACGTGTATAGATAAATGTCACAGGAAAGTGTTTCTTCTTCTGTGTTAGAACAAGAAATTCAAGAGTGTCGTGATTCTCATCAGAAACTCTTGGAATATTCAAAGGAAAAGGATACGCTGATTCTCCCTTCTTCAAGTATGGACCCAGTACTTCTACAAACAGCGATGAATGTTCCTCTCCCTCCTCCATCAGCCAGTGAAGAACAGTATTTTAATTGGAATGAAGAGGAAAAAATATGTTTAGAAGAAAACTCATTTTACTTCAAGAAAATGCTGGCAATGGTAGAACAGGCGAAAGTCCAGGGGCCTGTGAAGAAACTGCCTTCCCCTCCCAAACGAAAACTCAGTGACTTGTTTCAGGACAAATTGGGGAAGAAAAAGAAGAACGAGAACACGGACATGACGCCGAAGGGGTTACATGAGTATCTACGAAAGCACATTGTAGACCTAACAAAAAAGGTTTCACGAGCTGGAAACACTGGACACACTGGATTATCACAAGAAATGGAAAATTTAGGAAGGTCAGACACAGGAGCCCCACCGTTACCTGTTCAGTGGACACCAAAAGAACAAGCAGTTTTGAAAGAACATTCAAACTATCATGATCAAATGATGTATCTTATTAATCAAGCTCATGGGGATGGCCCTCTTGTTGCCAAACCAGCGTTTCCGAAAAGGCCGAAAACAAACCTTGATTCGGTGTTCACCAAACAGATAAAAAAGAAGAAAACTTTTGACCGAAAGTAGTTACATGAGTATTTGCGCAACCACATGGTCGACCAGAAAGGGATGGACCGGAAATTTATCATGCAGGATATGTGGGCGACCGATAGTGAACCGTTTACAGAGGAGCGAATCAGAGATTGATTTGAATGAGATTGTAACATTACATAAATTACATAAACAACCTATACGGAGTTTATAATATAGACAATATTGTTTTAATGTTTTTTCTCTTTAAAATTTATTTTTATTTTTATTTTGCAGAATGCTGCATCGCTGATGAAATTAAGAAACATGTGCATTGAAGACATGAAGAATCTCGTTTTTGCTTGTATTTTCTTTTTACAGGTGAATACAATTTTATGGAAACTGTCACTGTATATTTTTGTATTGTTCAATTTTGGTTGATAAGTATCCCATAATTGGTACTGCTGACCAGAAATATAATATACCATATTTGCTGTAATATATACTCTGCCTTTTTATCAATCTCACCTTTCCTCCGAAGCCTAGCTCTGTTACAAAATTCAATTGCTTTTAAAGGATTACGTTATTTCACTATCATGAAACACACAGCATTATTTAGACAGCGGCGTATATTACAGTAAATAAGGTTATATATGCAGTCGAACACAATTGTGCTTTACCTTCAATAAGATAACGTTGTAGGGATTGTTTAATACTGGGACGTTGTGGGAACGTTATTTTTGGTGTAATGAAAGTCCAAAATAACGTTGTGGGGACGTTATTTCGACTCCTCACTGGGGACGCTATATGCTGACGTTTTCGGGACGTCACAACGTTATTTTGTTAGCGGTGTGATAGTACCGCTATCAAACATTTTTCGTATGTTCACCAGAGAGGAGATATTCCGAAGCGATCTCCTACAAAGTCTTAGCGGATTTTATCATAATCGTACTGATTGGATTGTGAGCGGTGAAGATATGGTCGATATGTGGGATCTGCACTACCAAACCTATATAAGAAAGCGATGGTTTCGACACAATCGGAGGTAACGTCAAAATTAGGTATGTATTATATAAGTTTCTTTCCTGTTCTCCAAACATTAATAAATGTGTTAAGATATACATATACTATAAATTCGATTCCAATATGGATTTTTCACATGTTTTTACATGTTTTTACACCTTTTATGTAATCCTGCACCTCTGGTTCCGTTTTAATGCATTGATCTCCTATCATGTACGTTATCGAACGCGCGACGAGAGCGTGTCGTTGATGGGTGATTATGTAATCAGCTATGCTTCACTTAACTACACTTGCATTGGGAGGAGTGTGTCAGTAATTTAAAAAAAAGTTCTGTGACAATTGTTTTTTCACTTATTTCATGAGGTGAGGTGAGTTGGGGTTTAACGCCGCTTTCAAGGTGAGGTGAGGTGAGTTTGGGTTTAACGCCGCTTTCAAGAGTATTTCACTTATATCGCGGCTGCTAGTATTATAGCAGGGAGAAAGCCCGCAACGCCATGTGGCTATGCATTGCGGTGAAACCTGCGAGCATCGGCTGGAACTAGCGAACCATGGGTGGTACTGCACTGAAATTCAGTGTAGCATTGCACCCAAACCTGACTGCGTGTAGAACAGATCTCTACTGCAGACAAAGTTGCCGTGCCCCTGGCGGGAAATAGACCACGTTGCGAGATTTGCAACTGTAGTTACCACATGGGTAACATCGTCCGGTGGTTGAGCTGTGGAAGTAGCTGAACCTAAAGATGTTGAAGCAGATTTTGCAATCATCTTTGTTGCATGGTAGGTCGACAAAAGCGACTTGTTTACCACTGGTTTGTGGTTTTTTAGGAGGATAGGTAATGTTAGCCTTGACTAACATATCTCCGAGTGTTTTGTTCCTCCTGTATGCCGCAATATGTGGTGAGGGGAAACTGTCTTTGCAGAGATCGGAACCTTGGCACACAATGACGTGACGTCACTTACTTATGTAGACATATTGCTACATTGTGACGTCATAATCACTTCACTCTAAGGGCCACCATGCCGCGCTAAGCAGTACATATGTAAAACGTGTGGAGCCCGGCTTTCCCGCCGGGACAGACTTAAAAGACATTAGTGTTAATCACGGACACACTATTTTCTGTTGCAAACTTTGCGACAGCACTTACAAAAGAAGCGATGATCCGAGGAGGCATGTCAAAACCAAAAACATAGGTATTACACACATCAATAATACCATTGACTTACGCCTCAAACCCACAAGTATTGAGAACAGCTCCATCCCGGGACCATCTTCAACACCACCGCTGATACAATTCAACAGTGAGATTGTGGTAACGACCACCCGCCAGCCACACCCTTCATCAAACTTTATAATTCCTAAAGTTACAAAAATAAACTTTAACTGTGAACTTCCAGTTTCGCTACTAAAACTCTGCGAGGCTCCACCCACGAAGACAATCGCCTCATCATCCACAGCCTCTCCTACACCCATAAGACCGGTAGGACGCCCTCTGTCACAAACCACTTTGGGACATGGCAGATGTATGCATGGACAGGTCCCAGTTCCACCATTTAGCAACTAGGACCACTGCATAGATCATTCTGATCTAATCAGAGAGGCCTGGGAGGTCCTCCCCAGCTTTAATAAGCACAATGTGCCTGCTAAGGTCCCTATCCAGAAGGTGTACGCCTATACACCCAAGAAAGACAACCCCCCTCACCCTTGCCAGGAAGGCCACACTGGATGTTCCAGTACTATAGGAACTTTTCATTAACATAATTAATAATTATGTTCCAAGTAAACTCTCCTTACTTTTTTAATAGAGTGAGTGAGTTTTGGGTTTAACGCCGCTTTCAAGAGTATTTCACTTATATCGCGGCTGCTAGTATTATGGCAGGGAGAAAGCCCGCAAGACCATGTGGCTATGCACTGCGGTGAATTCTGCGAGCATCTGCTGGAACTACAGCTCGTTAAGAAGGTTGCAAAAATGAAGACTCTCCTTGCCAAACTTGACAAGAAGTTAAAGCATAGACGAGATGTTAGACGGGGCGCTATCTGGCTTCTTGATGCTCAACATATACCAGGAGTTCTGGTATATTCAAGTGCAATGCTTTGGGGGTCCAGAGAAGTTTACCCCTCTCTGAAAAAATGGAGTGTCAGGATATGAACAGGTCCGTGGAGTGCATAAACAACTGTTGAGTTGTTCTTTGACTGAACATTTGCAATGGCTATCACGCTTTGTGAAAAATGTGGACGAATTTCCTCTAGATATGGTTGTGTTTTGTGCATAAGGGAAAAAAACAGATTTACATATAGACATCATTGTAGGTTTTGCAAGAGGTTGTTTCTTGTACATAAATATAGTGAGTGAGTGTTTAACGCCTCTTTCAAGAGTATTTCTTCATAAATATCACTTTCGTTCACATAGATGTAGGCATAAGAAATTCTCTAATGTAAGAAATATGTGTGAGAAATTTGGAGTCACGGGGTCATGAAATCTACAATTTAGAATCCCCATTGGCCAAGGAGTCTGCACACAACTTTTCAGCTCTCTAGACCTTTTGGAACTTGAGAAGAATATATGATAATAGGTTTTTAAAGATGTGACCCCTGTGACCCCATTTGGGGTCACGGGGTTTAAAGATGTGACCCCTGTGACCCCATTTGGGGTCACGGGGTCACAAATTCTACAATTTAGAATCCCCATGGGCCAAGGAGTCTGCACACAACTTTTCAGCTCTCTAGACCTTTTGGAACTGGAGAAGAAGATGAAAATAGGTTTTTAAGGATGTGACCCCATTGACCCCATTTGGGGTCACAGGGTCACGAAATCTACAATTTAGAATCCCCATTGGCCAAGGAGTATGCACACAACTTTTCAACTCTCTAGACCTTTTGGAACTGGAGAAGAAGATGAAAATAGGTTTTTAAGGATGTGACCCCTGTGACCCCATTTAGGGTCACGGGGTCACGAAATCTACAATTTAGAATCCCCATTGGCCAAGGAGTCGGCACTTAAAATTTCAGCTCTGTGGAGTCATTGGTTCTGGAGAAGAAGTCGAAAAAGTGAAAAGTTTACGGATGGACGGACGGATGCCATGCCATAAGCCCATCGGGCCTTTCAGGCCTGATGAGCTAATAAAAGCTGATAATGAAAAGTTAAAATTTGTCAACAAGGTGTATAGCCTTTAGAAAATCTAAAACACGAAGCTCACCGAAATGAGTAAAAACTTGATTGATTGAAATAGAAGGTCCTACAAGTGTCATACGTGTAATGATCAGTTTGTTAATGCATCACCAAGTATTGTATCATCGTCAGCATGGTGGATCCTCTACATTACAACCAGACCTTGGACAGATGGTAATGGTAATTTGGAAAATGAGGCTTTAGAGTAGGTAAACAACACATTTAAACCTCTTACATTGAAATCAAACACCTCCCATGATTTGGATAAGGAAAAGAAAGTTAGACATGAATATTATTATCACTTTCCCTTGGATGGAAGTGATGAAGGCATAGGTTTTAAATCCCAGAACACATATTTCAAAAGGTGAAAACCTCTTTCAAATTTAACAGGTCTTTCGATGTTATATACTTCAACATTTAGATAGCGGAAGGTATCACTATTTTATTCCTTATTACAATAATTCTCTTTTTAACAAAACCCTACTAGCGAATCACCATAGGTCATTGAAAAGAGCATTAACAAGTATTAAGCAGATCATAATTTAAGAACACATTATGACATTGCGACCTAATACTAAATGGAAACCGGTTTTGTGACAAATGTTATATAAAACTTCTTACACTTTAGGTGCAGGTAATAGTGAAATACTAACTGTTTTAAAATTGAAAAACTCGGTTGTTACTTTGATATAAAGAATGACAATTTGTGCGCTTTCAGATGTTTAGCTTATCACATGATCAGACAATTACATGTTGGGAATAACAAGCAACCTGTGAGGAAGGATAGGATTGAGAGAGTGAGTGAGCGAGTTGGGGTTTAACGCCGCTTTCAAGAGTATTTCACTAATATTGCGGCTGCTAGTATTACGGCAGGGAGAAAGCCCGCAATGCCATGTGGCTATGCATTGCGGGAAACCTGCGACCAACGGCTGGAACAGGATTGAGAGAAATATTATTTATATGTTCTTCTGGTAGATGGTATTCCTGGTATTTCTATATACTGCCGTATCATTGATAGGGATGTAAACAAATATAGTCCAACTATCCCTTAAGGTTGAGTAAGCGAGTTATTGTTTAACGCCACTTCGGCAATATTGCAGCCATTAGCGGCGACCATAAGGTTGAAAACTTGGAAGATCCTGTGATAAAGACAGGGACAGCCTATTGCCTCACGGTGACGTCAGTTTGTGTTTAACGCCGCTTTCAAGAATATTTCACTTCTAACGCGGCTGCTAGTATTATGGCAGGGAGAAAGCTTGTAACGCCATGTGGCTATGCCTTGCGTTGAAAAGTTGCCGCACCCTTGGCGGGATTTGAACTCTGGGACCTCTTTATCCGAAGCCGAAGGCTCAGTTATAGGCGGCCAGAAATTGTATTGAGGTGATGTGCGGTTAAACGCCAGATTCAGGAGGCTTTCACCATTATCATGAATTATAGTATTATTAATAGAAGGCCCACAATATCACTGAAGGCATGTATTGTGGCTAAACCGCCAAGCCTCAGCTAGACCAAGCGAACCATGGATTGCACTGCCAATTAAGTTAATTACATGAAGACAAATTGAATGATTACTCGCATTTCATGGATTTCTTTACTATTGGTCACTTGCCTTGCATGTGCATTTCATAATTAAATTGTATCCATGTTAAATGCAGATCAACGGCCAGTTGCCTGCCAGTGACATGTTCATCTGTTTTACAACGACTTCGTCATCTTCAAGTGCATTTTCACCAATGCGTTTCTTCACATTCTTCTCGACAACTGAAAAGAGGGATATTTTCGAATTGTTCTTGTTTTCATCCCCACTAGCACCAAAATGCTCATCTTTTTTCAAGAATTTTCCAAGATAATGCAAACTGGTCATAGCCTCCTGGTCTAAATTAGTTTTGTCTACATGAACAGCTCGATCTGGGTCAGACACACATCGCTCGAACACGGACAAGTCGCCATATTCTAAAATGTTGCTACAGATTTCTCCACTGGAAGATATACCATGGCACTTGGCCTTGCCGTCTAGGAACTCCTTCAGCTTCCGTGTATAGTTGTGAGTTGTCTCAGCTTTGACCACTTGGGAGTCCTTAGAAGAGTGAAAGCCAGCGCGCTTGAAGCTGTCGCTGATGACGTCATACTGTATGTGCCACCAGGCTCTGCTCAGCAAATGGAGAGTATCAATGAGAGTGAAGGAGGACTCTGGTGATAGTTTAATTTTTTGAAGAATCAATTCTAAATACTTCAGCTTCAGAGCTCGAGATATCCCCCTGTTGATAGGAATGCCATTCTCTTCAGCTACGAACTGGATTTTGATATTTGTCAAATCCTTGACGACATCTAACGGGTGAATGGGAGAGTCGTGCATCAGTAGAACAATCATACGCGACTTGGATTTCAACCGTTTGTCAAATTGCAACAGCCAGTGAACAAAGTGATCACTTTCCATTAACGAGTCCTCGTTTTCAACATAACCACATGGTAAATTTGTAGCATTAGGATTAGGTTCATTGCCTATAACAAACAAGGGACATTTCTCATGTCCAAGGAGATTGCAGCCCATTAACACTACGAGAGGATCGGACACCGCATGTCCAGGCAATAAACTTGTTTCTACTACAAATTCTCCAACAGAAAACACATCACGAGGATCGAACAATTCCGCTACATTCAACGAATGGGCTCGGGAGAATGTTTCTACATATCCCATGCAGTGCTTCTTTAACCACGCAGGCTTTGTTTCAACGCATTGTTCCTCTTTCCACCTAGAGTACCAAGTTTGAAAATTTGTATTGTATCCCGAAGTAAGACGTGAACGAATGTATTTAAATTTTCTTATCAAACGTGGTTTAGTCACCTTCAAATTATAATTGCACTGCAACCCGAACCAGCCATTCATAGCTTGGTCTATTTTCATCCGGTTTCTTTCAAACCTTACTACAGTGCGTTCAGAGTAGTTTACAGATTTATCTTTGTCTAATTGTATCTCTTTATACCGTTTCAAAATTTCGTCTTGCGAGTGCAGTATCTCGGCCACAGTGTCGCTTGTAGTACCAACAGCCCTTGCTATCTCAGACACTCCCGCTCCCTCTCGCAGGTGCTTAATTACTTCTACTTTCCGATCATAAGACATGCGACCACAACGCATTTTATTTCTCATTCTTAGTTTTCGTGCAGTGACTTGGTCCCCACTTTCCTTGGACGCTTTCCCATCAATTTCCATGTTTCAGCGTTCAACATTCGTGAATTGTTACGCCGATACAAAATGGCGGAGATTTATTTTCCGCGAAGCAGATTGCGTTTTGGGCAAGTGTTCTCATACCGGGAACGAGGGCCTGTCGTCATTCAGATCTATTAGTTTCTGAAATTAATTAAACATTAACAAAATAATATGAATGAAAAGCATTGTTTTAAGCAAATTCATATTCAAATTGATACACATATTATTTTAAGAGCTATTTCAGACGTCTTCAACAGAATTTAATTGTCACTGATACAAAATGGCGGCTATTTATTTTCCGCGAAGCAGGTTGCGTTTTGGTAAATGTTCCTGTACCGGGAACAGAGGGGATATTCCTAATGAAGCCTGTCGTAATATAGATCTTGTAGTTTTTTAAACAAAATTAACATTGTTAATATTGGTGAGTGAGTTGGGGTTTAACGCCGCTTTCAAGATTATTTCACTTATATCACGGCTGCTAATATTATGACAGGAAGAAGCTCGCAGCGTCATGTGGCTATGCATTGCGGTGAAACCTGCGAGCATCGGCTGGAACAAGCGAACCATGGGTGGTACTACGCTGAAATTCATAGTAACATTGCACCCAAACCTTACTGCGTGTAGAACAGTTCTCTACTGCAGTTCGGCTTCGGATCAAGAGGTCCGGGGTTCGAATCCCGCCAGGGGCACGGCAACTTTCTCTGCAGTAGAGAACTGTTCTACACGCAGTAACGTTTGGGTGCAATGCTACACTGAATTTCAGCGTAGTACCACCCATGGTTCGCTAGTTCCAGCCGATGCTCGCAGGTTTCACCGCAGTGCATAGCCACATGGCGTTGCGGGCTTTCTCCCTGCCAAAATACTAGCAGCCGCGATATAAGTGAAATAATCTTGAAAGCGGCGTTAAACCCCACCTCACCTCACCTCAACTATCCCGCCCCCAACCTCATTTGAGACATTGTTTACTCCAAAGGGATGAACATAGTAGTAAGGCTCCATCAGATGGTTTAGGTGATAATAAAGTATTATCCTACAAGTGAGTGAGTGAGTGAGTGAATTATTGTTAAACGCCGCTTCGGCAGTATTGCAGCCATTAGCGGCGAGATATTTAATTTATTTGCCTAATTTAAAAAGAAATGTTTGCTACACTTGAAATACACTGCATTAAATCTTATTAAAAATACCCTTTCATTACGTTTATGAAATAGACTGAATATAGATTACCCGTGTTGTACTCCGATTTCAGTTTCTAATAAAGACCCTGGTTGTATTTACCTTAGCACCCCTTACCCCCCGGGTTGTATTAGAGGAAATACAGTATATCGCGGCTGCTAATATTATGACAGGGAGTAAGCCCGCAACGCCATGTGGCTATGCTTTGCGGTGAAACCTGCGAGTATCGGCTGGAACTAGCGAACCATGGGTGGTACTACGCTGAAATTCAGTGTAGCATTGCAGCCAAACCTTACTGCGCGTAGGACAGTTCTCTACTGCAGACAAAGTTGATTCGAACCCCGGACCTCTTGATCCGAAGCCGAACGCGCTAACTATTGCGCTATCCCGCCCCCTGAGTTACATGATCTTATTTATTAGGTATTACTCAGTGTGTGCACTTAATATTTATGTAATGTTTTGATGTAATTCTTAGTGTATGCAATTGTGTTTTGCAGGGTGTCTAATATCCATTATGTGCTGTCGGTGCACGCGATTAACTCCCTCACACTCCGTGACCCTTGATGGCTTGTTCCTTCCTGCCCTGATAAGAACCGGTTACATATTTATTATTCAAGTATTTCGATTTGAAGGGACTATAGCACGTTTGGTGAAAACAATTTATTTTTCAAATTTGCCATTTATAATGATAGTTAATGTCATTTATGTTTACTTTAGAGGGTAAAACATCGTCAATTATCCCTAGTGGTAATAGCGAGTGATTTATTGTTTAACAGTAGTGCTGGTAACCTCCCAAAACTTCTACATGCCAAAACTTCTACAGACTGAAACAACACAGTTCAGGGTCCACTGTACATGGTCATTACCTCGAGTTAGAATGAACTGGTCCGAGGAATGTGCTAACACTTCTACATAAGGATACTTGTAAATACACAGGAGGTTGTGTTTATTCACATACATAAATATCATAACATAATAATCAAAGACTTCATATCTTTCACAAGCGCTGACGTCTGAACATAAGAAAATTAATTTCAATATGTATTCAATATCAATTTATTGTCAACTATTCACATTGTTTTTCACACAAAGCACAGATGTTGAAACTTGAGTTGTCACTTATGAAAGTTTCATTAGGCGATTTTCGGTCTCCCTTTAGAATGTTTTCTCGCGGGTTGGGCTGCTCCAAATTCAAGTAGGCAATATTCGCTTAATACGCTCCCATACAATACAACATAATTATGATACATACTGGAATACAAATGTGACATCAATGATTTAAACTTTTGTAAATAACAAAATGTATACATGCTTCAAATACATTAACAGTAATTCTAGAATCATAGAAAATTGCGTTTAGAATGATTGTGTATATCAACCCATCTGAAGAAATAAGCCGTTGCTCGTAGGTTTCACCGCAATGCATAGCCACATGGCGTTGCGGGCTTTGTCCCTGCCGTAATACTAGCAGCTGCGAAATAAGTGAAATACCCTTGAAAGCGGCGTTAAACCCCAACTCACCTCACCTCACCTGAAGAAATACAAAATACTTAAAGGTACATCCATTGTGTTGTTGTGGGTCACATGTGCTAAACGTTATCAATAATGTTAATCTTTCGTACTGACTGTTGCCGAAAATTGGCATTTTTATGATAGTCGACTCTGTATACCGACGATAAAACGGTAAAAGTATCGATTTCTGATCGAAAACCGGACAATGCACAGCTTTAGATAGCACAGATAACTTTGAGTTTATAATGTTTAATAGGTCTTATAACTACTGTGAATGTTAACTGGACGTGTAGTTTCCGTTAATGCACGTGTATATTGATGTTGTTCGATTTTAATTAGAAACTAATAATTATGATATATTTGGCGATTGGAGATGAATATGCTAGTTGAGTGAAATTATTTGAACTGTAATCAGCACATATCCATTTTAAAATAGGTAATTGCATAATTTTGCCTTGACTTTTTGTAGGAGTTTTGGCATGTAGACTATTTGGCGTGTATAAGTTTTGGGATGTAACCGCAGTTCTAAGGGTGTCTCGGCTTTTTTGGACAGGTATTACATAATAATTGTGATGGATGAGTGATAAATGAGTTTTTTAAATAGCTCTATCAAAACATTTATTTATAACTAAGTATTTGAAATTGTGTTTGTAGTCAATTATCAATTAGTCTGACAGTTCAGGCTAATTATTCAATTGTGACCAAGTGAAAGCAAGGTTTAACCTATAAGTTCTCATGACCTTAAGGTCATCTTAGCTTCATAAGTTATCATGTCCTTAAGGTCATCTTAGCTTCATAAATTCTCATGTCCTTAAAGGAGGGTCCTATCGGAGTAGAAAACGAAACTCAAGAGGATATCCCCGTCTACACATATATGCTATTAATACATGCTTAAAACACAGTCAAATTGAAAGAGATTAATGAGGTTATTATTTTGATAACTTTATGTTTCACAACGTGATGAAGACAAGCGCACATTTCTTGAACTCAGCTTAAGATTTTATAAGCATACTTTACAAGGTAAGAAATCATGTCAAACAGCTTTATATTACGAATTTCATATCCATACTTCCTCATAATGTGCCAGTCACATGCAATTCAAGATCCATTCTATTGACAAGTCTGTATTGCTCCTAGCTAACCTTGGGGGCGGGATAGCGCAGGGGTTAGCGCGTTCGGCTTCGGATCAAGAGGTCCGGCGTTCGAATCCCGCCAGGGGCACGGCAACTTTGTCCCAGTAGAGAACTGTTCTACACACAGTAAGGTTTGGGTGCAATGCTACACTGAATTTCAGTGCAGTACCACCCATGGTTCGCTAGTTCCAGCCGATGCTCGCAGGTTTCACCGCAATGCATAGCCACATGGCGTTGCGGGCTTTCTCCCTGCCATAATACTAGCAGCCGCGATATAAGTGAAATTATCTTGAAAGCGGCGTTAAACCCCAACTCACCTCACCTAGCTAACCTTGCTAATTCTCGCTAGCTGTAGTCTGTAGACAGAACAATGCAAGTCAGTGTAAACTAGATAGTATCATTTCTGAGTAACACATAAACCAAAAATACAAGAATTGTTTAAAACATTAATTTCCCCGTCTATTCAAGTGACTACAGGTCGGGAATAGAACACATCCGTTACCTATTTTTAAAGGATATAGTCAACAAGTTTGTGTAAACAATCTTCAATGTTTCTTTTAAAATGATTTGATACAGTAAAAGATGAGAGATACATATAAGTCAACAAACAAACAGGGAATGCTTTTCATGTTGGTTAGATGAGCAGATAAAAATAGACAAAACCATTATACCATGCATATTTACTTTAGATTATGATAAATTGTTAAAACAATAATTAATAAATAATTAAGGATATGTGTAAATGGTGTAATTTTTAATAATGGCGTATAATTACCTACATATTTTATCAATTATGTAAAATATTTTGTTTCCATATATTTTATAATACACAGTGGTGTAAACTAATATTTGGTATCAAATATAATATTTATAAAATGTGTACATCACACGTAAAAGCTACCAGATTCTTAATGAATCTTCATCTTACAATTAAAATGTGAGAGAGTGACCGGACATCATCAATGGCTAATTTGTTGATGAGATAATGAGGCAGCCGAATGGTCACTCAAGAGGGTGATTATCCTATTCAAACCAACAACATAGTAGTTAAGTAGTTAATGAGAGCCAATTAGTAACCTGTCGTTAGCCTGTGTGCGGGTGAAGTGCTTGAGTGACAGTCAGTGATTCTCACTGGCGCAGTCACGATATTTCACTGTTGATGGGGTTCTATTACATCTAGCGGACCCTTTATAAGGGATATGAGAGAGAAAGATGATGTATTATCCCTGAAAGAGTTTTCATGTAGTGAAAGTTTGTTAGTTAAGATTGTTTCGATTTGTTGGCAAGTTAACATAGTTACATGCTGAGACAGTTGGTGTATGTTTAACAGGGTAAATTGGAATAAATTGATTTTTTTTTCAAATGTCAATGTGTGTATATTATTGTAGTATTATTTTATGAAATATTGATAAATCGCATACAAACAGAGTTTATGTAAGAGTTAACACGTTATGTATTTTAAAAATTGTCTCAATAGAACATTAACTAAGTAATCATCTGTTCAGTGAGCGTGTGAGTGTATCACTACATGTATTTGGCTATTTTTACTGCAGGAAGAAAGAACTCATCACCCAAGTGTTTATACATCTGGCACAGGACTGAAATTCAGCGTAGTATTTCATGCAAACCTTACAGTATGTAGAACAGTTGTTTAAACCAAGACCATTTCAAAACGTTTATGTTATGAGTATCATAAAATATAACAGATAATAAAATAGAATACAACATCTCAATTGCTAAAAGTTTTAATCACTTCCGTGAACAGCTTTTAAGCAAATTGTGATAAGTTGCTGGTGTTTTTACGGCCTTCGTGTCGTTCTTGTATGCTTTTGCTTTTATTTTAAATATCTAATTTAATCAAATTTCTCGCCGCTAATGGCTGCAATAATAATAAGTGGCGTTAAACAATAACTCACTCACTCAAACAGTTTATTAGTCCCGTTTCAATGAGCAGATTTTAGGAAAAGGAATACTCCAATATATCTGCTTTACAATGTCAATTGGCTTTCATCTTCATCCTCTGATACCTCACTCTCGTCATCAGATAGCATTTCGTCGTCATCATCAATTAAAGACCCACAAACCCCGACCATATCACTTTTCGGTTTTTATTCAACCATATTCCAAGATGACGAGGATTCCATTTGATATATGTCATTTCAACCAATAAACACCTTTTATAACGCCTTTTTAGAATGCCGCTCAATTACGCCTCGTAAAGCTTTAGCCGAGAGCGAATGTCGCGTGCTAGGCCTTGTGACGTAATACACAGGAGTTGCTTGGCGTCTAATCCACTAGAATTAGCCTTACATATCTGCCTAAATAACACATTTACCTTTGTCCTTATACAACAAAATTACATATATACACGCCCCTCAAAACTTACTACAAATGGCAGCGGATGTCAACACTGTTTAATACTGGTTGTGACCATTGCGGGACCCGTAATTCTGCAATGCGTTTTGGAACGCATGTCAGATGATAAAGATGTTCAAACGTCACAGAGGTCTATTACACATTTTATACGGATTAAAACGGTGTTAACACACCCCATTCATTGAATAATGGGTATGTTGAAAAAATTTTGTTTTCACATTCGTCCTTATGCAAAATAACAAAATATATTTTAAATGTTCAATGTTTATAAATGTAGCGATATGAAATAACTGATGTAGTTGCGTTATTGACACCATAACTTGGTATGGTAGTGGTATTACACTTATTCTAAGTTATTGTAAATGTACACGACTGTATAGATTTAAAGATAGCCCGAATATTTTATTCTAAAAAGTGTAAACCAGTAACAATGATGAAAATTATATGATTTTCTTAGTTGTAATGCAACTATTCTACTAGCCAAATAAAGTCACCATGAGAAATATTGAGGCAGTAGATTTCAAGCTATAGGCCTCGTCAAACACAAAATCAAGCACAACACAAAATTTAACTAATAAAAAAAAGATTTGCAAAACCTTTTTTTATTTTTGAATTGTCAGTTATTCATTTCAAAACATATTGTAGCCTATAAATGCTTCTAAAACTCCGAAATTACTCCCTACGGACGCACAAATACCCATTCTATCGGAAACGTGTAATGTCAAAACGTTCTTATTATGTTTTAAACGAATTATCGACGAAAATCGCCTAAGGATTTCATTAAGTGACTCCTTTGTATGACGTGACATCGCTAACGAAAGCTAACGGCGGCCCGGCAGACTGTTTATGGATTGGGATAATTAGTAGGCAAATTTTACTCACTTTGAATGGCAATATCTTGATAAGAAGGTGACGCTTCGAAGTCATCTTTTGTGTTTTTATTACTTGAAAGTATTATATTTATATTCATTTCGACCAGTATATCGGTCTTTTCAAGTATCTCAAGTACCTGAAAAGACCGAGATACTGGTCGAAATGAGCTCATCATTTTAAAGAAGATTGATCCAGTCAAACCCATCTGATGTTTACTCTTTTCTATATATAACCTTACTTCACGTGTGAATATATATATGTATATATATATTACTTCATAAATGTACAAATGAAATTATCAAATGTTATTAAACAAATCATCTCATTAAAGGCACAAGTGCACGCTTTTCACTTTCAAATAAGCTTTTTTAGGTCACACGAGCACATATAAAATCACTTTAGCTTCCTTTCGGTGCAATAAAATACTTATTATTCTTTACAATTGACCTGCAGTCAATAATCAAATACTAGTAGTTGAGACGGCCGAAGTCAGTCGGGGATATCACGAATAGAAAGAGTCGCTGATGTGCAAAACGGGAAACATAGATTGTAGAAAACGGCTGAGCTAGGATTTCATTCACCTCTTGCATATATAGTATTTTCTCTTAACTGACAGTTCTACACGCAGTAATGTTTGGGTGCAATGCTACACTGAATTTCAGAGTAGTACCACCCATGGTTCGCTAGTTCCAGCCGATGCTCGCAGGTTTCACCGCAATGCATAGCCACATGGCGTTGCGGGCTTTCTCCCTGCCATAATACTAGCAGCCGCGATATAAGTGAAATACTCTTGAAAGCGGCGTTAAACCCCAACTCACCTCACCTCACCTCGCTAGTTCCAGCCGTTGCTCGCAGGTTTCACCGCAATGCATAGCCACATGGCGTTGCGGACTTTCTCCCTGCCGTAATACTAGCAGCCGCGATATAAGTGAAATACTCTTGAAAGCGGCGTTAAACCCCAACTCACCTCACCTCACGACTGACAACAACGATTGGATAGTCTTCATTAAGATACGATAAGATAAGATAATTCTGTATTGCCCGTTAGGGAATGTGTTTCACGACTGAGTGAGCATAAATACAAAATTATACACATTCATTTATAATAATACATGGAATATATATGTAGCAGGGTCACAATGATGATAACACACAAGGTGAATGCTGGGTTGAGTTCGGCTTTATTTCCGAGTGGATGGTATGGGTAACAGGTAGGCCTACACGATAAAAACCCTGAAACATTTATGACAATAATATAGTAACAATATAATAACATCATGTTTATATAACATACAATTGCATCTTATGATAAATATTCAGTACATTAACATTAGAAACATTAACTTTGCATTAAAGAATTACAAATGGTATGATATATTAAAAGCAACTTCACCATGTTCAGGGGAGATAACTCCTGACATGATTACAAATATGATATAAGGATAACGACGATAACCGTCGCATATCATGGTATCTACCTTTATAGCTTAATACAAAAGCACAATGATACTTCATGTAATGCAATACATGAATATGATATACATATTAAAACACATTTTGTATATACCCTATGTATGGCACAGGGGCCCGTGTATATGCCTGGCTGCCATAGCAGACGATGCTAATACATAAGCTGGAAATAAGTAAATTATGTTTAAACCCAAATGTCCATAAATACATAATGATATACATGAAAGTATATACTTTATAGATTCTAAAACCTTACAATGATATACTTTGCCATTATTTGTGCAACGTATGGTAATAATGCTAAAATAACATTCACACTCAAAGCATACTCACAATGCCTCGCTTTAATGCTTTAGTTGTATATATATGATTAAAATGATAGTTATGATACATTGTAAAAGATATAATTTGCGTTTACCCGTGTGATGATTAACACACACGCTAATTGCCCTGACGGCGATAATTACCTTACTGAATATATGATATGTATTTATGATTACTTATTGTGTTATTACTTTAGATATACATAAAGATTATTTTAGATAGTTTAATTACTAACCTGATGAGATATTACACTTGCGCTTAGAACGATCGTCCGTGTGTCATGTCGGATGACAAAGTGACGTGTCAGAGTGCGAGGTGCTCATGCATACAAAAAGCATGCAGGATTTGAATAGACCAATCATGACGGGTGCTGTCATGGTTGAGTAAACACTATTGTAATAAGGTTAAAACTAAGGCGCTTGATTATAATACTTGTCCTTGATGTCTTGGCATTGATGTAAAGCTGAAATCAAGTAGATTATTAAAATATATGAATTACTAACTAACATTTCAGCTGCTGTGATGAGCTGAAATAAAGCGACACATTAAAATAGTATTTGCATGGTTTGTTTCAGCGTCTCTTAGATGCTGAAATAAAGATAGATTATAAATGATTATTTACAATGCTTAAAAGCTAATTAGCACTAACTAATTGCAATAAAGACATACCTAGTATGTCCCTGTCACATATACATTAACGCTTATTCAATAGAGAAATTGACTTTGGTACAAAAGACATTTTATAACGTTTGATTTTGTACGACGGTACATACCAAAGGCCAGAGGGTAACAATTCAAAACAGTCATGCAAAACATTTGAAGGGTCACAGATAATTTTTTAAGCCAAATTTTGAGCTTGTCCTTCATGAAGTTCATCTAATGTCTTAAAGATACGATTAGAAATGTTCTCTCCTTGTTTAATTATCTTATTTAATTTGTTTCTATTTGTTAGTGACAGGGAGCCGAACCAACATTGGATAGAGAACATGAGAATAGACTGAACACAGGTTTTATAGAAAAGAGCCAAAATAGTTGAGTCAATGTGATAAGATCGGAGCTTCCTGAGGAAATGAAGGCGAGATTGACTCTTGCTATAAATACGATCGGTATTATCAGAGAAATTTAACTTATTATCAATTTAAGTTCCAAGATATTTGTAACTCCTAACTACTTCAACAACATCTCCATTTATAATGACTGGACTACCTGCTGGCTTATTCCTTCGAAAATCTATAACAATTTCCTTTGTTGTTGATACATTTAGTTCCAAAAAGTTGTCACGACACCACTTAACAAAATCGTTTATTTCATCTTTATATGTATTCTCACTGTCAAAGAGTAGACTGCTGATAGCTGTATCATCGGCGAACTTGAACCCAGAACAGTTTGGTTGAGAACTTACACAGTCATTAGTATACAATGTGAAAAGTATTGGAGACAATACACATCCTTGAGGAGCACCGGTGTTAATAGACACAGTCCGGGAACAAGAACTTTTCATTTTGACATATTGGGACCTGTCAGTTAAGAATGAGGCTATCCATTTAACCAGAGAAGGACATATATCTAAATCAATTAATTTCTTAATCAAAATGTGAGGCTGAATGGTGTTAAGGACTATCTGTAACTTCACCGGTTTGTAATACGCAGTGTAAGCATTGTTGTTACATTAACGATAGCGACTGCCGTTTTTGGTCTTCGGGTTTGGTGCAATTTCTTAATATTGCTGATATTTCAGTTCATGCGTATTTAATGCAACGTTGCAATAAATACTTCCGGCGGCGTGAAACCCCAACTCACCTCACCTCACCTCATCATGTAATACGTGATAATGTTTCACATTGTATATCATATGTATCTCTTTTATGTAAGAGCAACGCTGAGTTAGAAAATTCACTTGAAGTCTTGAATGTGTTGGGCGCTGTATGCGTTGAAGCACCTGACACCTGAAGTGACTGAACAATCGTGTGACTGAACAATATTGCAATATGGATTTAATAATTTTTGAACGATAAAGGGGGGGGGGGGGGGGATTCTGTCCGGGGGATTTTGTCCTACCTAGTTGGTTTGGTACTAACCTATGTATTGAAGTATATGTATCTTTTACCATGTTTATATGTGATGTATATTATATCATTATATTTATTGTTACAGGGTGTCTACTTCTACTTCGCCGCTAATGGCTGCAATACTGCCGAAGCGGCGTTAAACAATAACTCACTCACTCACTCTACTTCTACTACTACCTCCGTTGTCAATCCATCACCCTAGTATCATCATCCAACGGAATAAACGTTCCCACACCCTGGCAGAGTGTTTGTTCCTTTGATCAACAGGTAACCCTGCCACATATATATATATATATATATTTGGCTTCCTTTTATACAGTTCGAGCCTCTGTCGTTTCATTGGGACACTGCACATATCAGGGAAACTTTTACCCCAATATTTCAATTGCTCAAATTTTGAGTCACTTCCTTGAACATAGAATTTGAGACTTCTTTAAGGCATATACCTTTTTGATAAACTTTAATTTGTATATATTCTATATCAGCTTTTAACCAAATTGTGATAAGTTTTTACGGCCTTCTTGTATGCTTTTGCTATTATTTTAAATATCTAATTTAATCAATCCCGCCGCTAATGGCTGCAATATTTCCCAAGTGGCGTTAAATAATAACTCACTCACTGCATTCCCCTTCAATGCAACCCGTTTCGTCTTTTAGGTAACCTTCTCTTCTTCAATCGCCGCTAATGGCCGCAACACTGCCGAAGCGGCGTTCAACAATAACTCACTCACTCACTGTCTTCTTCAGTGATGTCTTTGGAGTAGCTTTATAGAGATTATTACCCGAGGATGTGTGTCATGTGACTTTTACGAAACGAGTGTGAATTGTTGTATTGCCCGAGCGAGAGCGAGGGTTATACATACATTTGCATGAGTTTCGTAAAAGTCATATGACACACTTTCGAGTGTAATAATTTCTTTATTACCTATTCTATTCCATTTCATTCGCGTAAAAATAGTCAGGAAACGGCTCACTTCCATTGCGACAACAAGCTACAGTGACGTCACGAACAATAGTTTTATGACGTCACAGTCGACGAAATACGGTAAGTCGCGGTGAAACAATGGTTGCTAGGCAAAAGTGATATGTGCACATGTGCTCGTATCGAAAATATTAACTCGGTTATTTTCAACCATATGGGTAATAAAAGCATCTTCGTGAAAATACCTCTATCCTTCGAAGTCCGTTTCATTTTAAACGTCTTATCTGCTAGTATGAGGTAATGCCAATCTAGTCCTTTTGCCACTGTCGCAAGTACATAGGGGAACGTGCAGTGATAGTGTTCTTCTCACAATACACTTGTAGCTATGGACCAAGAAACGGTGGTAAGTATATTTTAATTTGGATTTGCAGTAGACACAAGTAAAGAGTCCATTCCTATCTTCTCATGAGCATCTACGGGAGACACGCTGAGACACGCAGTACACTGGAAGGACGTCTCAACCCCTAAAGTCAACTTGGCCTTTTGGATATCAAGGGGTGACTCGTTACTGTTGTTGTTGTGCGACGTTGTGGGTAGGACTTGAATGATTCGTGGTCCAGGTTTACCTTTACTTCTACGTTCGAAAAAGTCTATAAACTTCTGTGTATCGGGGATGTACCGTTTACGTTCCATTGGATGTTTTAGCTCGGTGTCAACCCAAGAGACGACTGATACGTTAACGGACTTTGTCGGAAATGAATGCGAAGTGACTCCTAACTAGTTTATATAGGTGAGGTGAGGTGAGTTGGGTTTTAACGCCGCTTTCAAGAGTATTTCACTTATATCGCGGCTGCTAGTATTATGGCAGGGAGAAAGCCCGCAATGCCATGTGGCTATGCATTGCGGTGAAACCAGCGAGCATCGGCTGGAACTAGCGAACCATGGGTGGTACTGCGCTGAAATTCAGTGTAGCATTGCACCCAAACCCTACTGCTTGTAGAACACTTCTCTGCTATATGAGTATATGATAATGGCATAATGCCATGAGTTGTACTCAATCTTGTTTTAAATATGTTAAGATTGATGCAGTCTGATTAAAATCGACGGTTTGTCGTGGAATAAAAATTGCAAAATAGTGCATCCACCGGGATACGAACTCGTTCGTGGGTTTCCACGCCAAACCGTCTGAAAGCACCCCGTACACTAGCGTGTTCGGGCGCAATTCAGCTAGCCAATCAAAAGATGCCCAACAAATGCTTTCGGTGCGAGAAACTAGGGGCAGATAACTCCAAACAGCTATCCTTTTGTCTGTCCCGAATGCTTTCAAAACCGCAACCGTTTAAATACTATGATGTGATTGGTCAGCTATTTGACTGGGTTTTGGCTGCGCTAAACAGGCTCTGAACACACGCCTATACGGGGTGTTCTCAGACCTTGTGGCGAGGAATCTATAGAACTTGTTCGTATCCCGGCAAATGCAAAATTTTGCAAATCTTTTTCCTCGGAACAAGATCGATTTTAATCAGACTGAGATTGATGGAACTACATAGACTATAATTACAGCTCAATTGTTTGCAATCTTAGTGCAAGTATCATACACTTTGCTATGTGCGATGTATGAAATATGAAAATGTAGCTGCTACGTTCTTTCCTCAACATAAGAATCTTTCACCTAAGGAACAGTTCATTAACAACCATCGCATTTGGTTGCACGATGACTGTTTTGAGTGTAAGCTGATGTGTATGCAATGTGCGTGAGTGAGCGAGTTGGGGTTTAACGCCGCTTTCAAGAGTATTTCACTTATATCGCGTCTGCTAGTATTAGCCGCGCTGAATTTCAGTGTAGTATTGCACCCAAACCTTATTGCGTGGAGAACAGTTCGCTACTGCAGACAAAGTTGCCGTGCCCCTGGCGGGATTCGAACCCAGACCTCTTGATCCGAAGCCGAACGCGCTAACCACTGCGCTATCCCGCCCCCTCAACAGTATTTGAATCACAATATTTACAAGTTCTGTCTGATAAAGGAGTAACCGGTTTGGAAAATCTACCAACCTCTATATGTAATGGTAAAACACCACAACTAAATTTACTATATATACTACGAATTTGCCTATTTGTAATAGATGATACGTAACTTTCTGTATTGAGATCAGTTTTGAATAATCTATGTACGGAGTTTGTTACCATTTATAAGACCCTTATCATTCCAAATATCTGTCATCCAATCATAATAATCCAATGAAATTAACCATTGTTTGGAAACATGAAAGTCAATATTCGATGTTTTTTAAATATCTGGAATAGGCAAATTTAGTGAAGAGAGCAGAGAAAATACCTTGTTATTCCATGATTTTCTAAATCTAAAAGACCACAAAAATATTTTACTTATAATTCTACTAGTATTAATACTAATGCCCTGAATTTTGCGCCAAAAACGTAAACTTTCTATTCTTTGCTTAGTTAAAGGAGATGTCCAACCCATATCGTCCCTCACAGCCAAATTAGGGGTCTTAGAACCTACACCCAAATAGAATTTGCCTGCTCTATTTTGGACAGCATTAATACAACTAAACTCACGATTACTTCAAATAGCAGATCCATAAGATAATATTGGTTGCACTAAATTCTCATACAATGTATTAAAAACTGAATAGTCTAAACCTCCAACAGCCTTACACTTACAAATAATAACACCCAATGCCCGACTAGCAGATTTGGCTATTTCTTTTGCAGTGAAATACAAATCAATATGTTCATGGAACCATATACCAAGGTATTTATATACATTACTTTACTCTATTACAACATTGCCAACACTAAACACATAATTAGATTTGATAGCACTAGGAGTGCGAACTTTAGTTTTCTTTCTATTAATCATCAAACGCCATCGTGAACACCAGCTGGACACACAGTGTAACATTCGCTGTAGGGAGGCTTCATCAGGAGCAATTAAAGCTATGTTATCTGCATATAACATAAGACTTAGCATAGTATCGTCAATATTGATCTCACAGTTAACACTATTAATTTCTGAGACTAAGTCATTAATGTCTATAGAAAACAACGAAGGTGATAACACACAGCTCTGACGGACCCCGTAAAATACCTGAAATGCTTCAGTAATACAATTATTTACACGCACCTGTGCAGATGTATTTGAATACATGGATTGTTCAAACTGCTTTCAAAAAGTTACCTTTAATACCAAGCTTTTGCAGTTTATACCGAAGACACTGACGGTTGACTTTGTCAAAAGCTTTTAAAATATCTATAAAGCATACAAATGTAGACATCCTAGGCAGCTTGCGATTATTAACAATGCTAAATAAACTTAAATATGTTCTTGTGTACTTCTTCAAAACCGGAGATGCGGGCTTTCTCCCTGCCATAATACTAGCAGCCGCGATATAAGTTAAATACTCTTGAAAGCGGCGTTAAAAACCCACTCACTCACTCACTCACTCACTCACTCACTCACTCACTCAAAACCGGAAGCCATTCTGTTCATCTGCAAGCACCTTGTTATTATCGAACCATTTCATAAAGAGACAATTCAAAATATCCGAATAAATTTTACATGGGATAAACAAGAGTGAAATACCTTTGTATCCTAAGGGATCACGAGGATCATTATCTGGTTTTTTTTAATTGGATTTATAATACTAGTTTCCAAGATTCTGGACATTTACCGTTATCAAAACAAAGTGAAAACATTGTAAACAAAATGTTTTGTTTTTCAGTCCGGGCCCCATGCTTTGCCACACTTTGCACGTGCGACGGCGCTCTCGACTTCCATACGTGATATCGGCCTTTCTATCGCCGCTAATGGCTGCAATACTGCCGAAGCGGCGTTAAACAATAACTCACTCACTCGGCCTTTCTAGGTCAGTGGTGTCGATCGAATCATCACAGGTCACGTGGTGGTTGTTGATTTCATCACGGATTGTAAACAAATGTTCATCATCAAATTGGGGTGATGAATTGTCGATAAACAGCGAACTATAGTCGATCTCTCACTTCCGGAGCACAGTCTCTCTATCGTTAACTATATGATTGTCTATTACTACACAGTCTCTCTATCGTTAACTATATGATTGTCTATTACTATACAGTCTCTCTATCGTTAACTATATGATTGTCTATTACTACACAGTCTCTCTATCGTTAACTATATGGTTGTCTATTACTACACAGTCTCTCTATCGTTAACTATATGATTGTCTATTACTACACAGTCTCTCTATCGTTAACTATATGATTGTCTATTACTACTTCCCATGGAATATTTGCTTTGCGCTCGTTCACAATACCAATTTTACCAATTGTTTTCCAAAATTCACGTGAATCACAATTTTTATATTTATCCATTACAAATTGTTGTTGAGCAGATTGAAAGTTTCTCTTACATTTACGAAGAAGTTTGTCAAATGTTTTTCTTTCGGAGATATAAACCTGCTTGTGTTTTTTCTTCATTGAGGGATATTTACAGTTCAGCCACAGATGTTCTGAAGAACAAACTTTATCCCACTGTAGTTGCAAGTCCTCATTCCAGTAGGGTTTATACTTAGATTTTTGATTGGCATTTCTTCTATGGGGTTTTACCAAAGCATATTTATCAAGTTTATATCTTGATTTACTACTAAATTACTTTCAATCTTGTGAATAGTTTGCAAGATAGAGTCTGAAGAGTCTTCAATTTTCATAAAGTCTGTCGGTATCTTCTTAACGTCATACTGTTTTCTGTCACTTTCTTCAGTAGGTGTAGTTGTTGTCGCGGGAGGTGATGTTGGGAGATGTATAGTCCAGGATAGAATAGAGTGACCCGGAAGTGAATCTGGTACATTCGATCCGTCAATCATTGACGATACCTTGATAACTTCAAAATCGGTGATGTTACATAGTTCCTCGTGGGGGGTTACAACAACGTCAACAACTGAACACCCGTTTTTAATGTATGTTAAGTCCTGTCTGCCCACACGCCCATTTATCACACACATATTTGAATCTATTAGAAAATCAAGGAATGCGTTACCGTGTGAGGTGAGGTGAGGTGAGTTGGGGTTTAACGCCGCTTTCAAGAGTATTTCACTTATATCGCGGCTGCTAGTATTATGGCAGGGAGAAAGCCCGCAACGCCATGTGGCTATGCATTTCGGTGAAACCTGCGAGCATCGGCTGGAACTAGCGAACCATGGGTGGTACTGCACTGAAATTCAGTGTAGCATTGCACCCAAACCTTACTGCGTGTAGAACAGTTCTCTACTGCAGACAAAGTTGCCGTGCCCCTGGCGGGATTCGAACCCCGGACCACTTGATCCGAAGCCGAACGCGCTAACCACTGCGCTATCCCGCCCCCCGTTACCGTGTGAATTCTCTCTCTGGTCGATCACTTCTCTTCCAGGAATAGTGTCAAGGCCCTCGATGAAGTCGCTTCCAGCTCCTATCCTTGAGTTGAAGTCACCAGATATACGTACATTCCATCATTCTGGTACAGATATATTTTCTCGAGCAGTGTGTTGAAAAACCATTCTGCGTCGTTTGGACGCGAGGAACAAGCAGGGGGTAAATAACACACACATAGAACTACTTTGAAGTTTGAATCAGACTTAGATGTCAATTTAAACCAGATAATACCTCGTCATCTTTATCAATAATTTCGATGAGAAAGTCGTAACAGATGTCGTTCTTGAAAAAAAGCACCCACTTCTCCAGACCCTCTTTTAGCACGTTGATGGATATGTTTCCGGTTATCACCAAACCAAGTATATCCCTCCAGATACAGCTTATCCTCAGGTTTTATAAATGTTTCGCACAGTCCGAAAATATCGTAGTTAGGATTGCGTACAGTTGTTTCCCTAAATGAACAGTTAGCAGATCCCGCTTTGCCCCATCCACCAGTATTCCAGAATCCTACCTGCAAACCCCGCTAAGCTGAATCTTTATTTGCCACCAACCTGTTACCATGGAAACGAAAGGCACTTGATTTCCCAACTTCTTTCAAAATCGTGTGTATAGTTGATCTATGAACGAGTTCATCCTGGGACAGAGCAGTGTCTATGTACACACGCGGGAAATCTTTACTATTCCTCAAGTGTCTCTTATTCTGTAATAACTTACGTTTTTGATCAGCCGTTTCCATAGTGACCACCACAACTCCGAGTTAATCGTCTTTTCGAGATTTTCTTGCGGCCTTGACAGCTCGTACATCGTTGAATTTTAGTCCGTCTCAGATCATTTGGTTGATGCGATTGCACAGGGAGTTGGAATCCTCGCTCTCGCGTTTCCTACAGACAGATTTCGCACAACGACATCGCATTGTAGATCCACACGTTGCTTTGACTCACTCGCTAGTTTAGACTCGACTCCATCCACCCGTTTTGTTACTTTTTCTAGAGATTTTGCATACAGCTCGGATTGCTTCGCGCAGGAATCTTCAAGAAGAAATATTTTGTCCGATATTGATGCTATTTGCACATTAAAGTCATTTTTCCAGCGAGTATTTTCTTCTTTTAGAACTTCTGTTAGATTTCTAGTGACTCGAGATTCTACCTGCTTAACAATATCCGTGAACTCGTTCTTCACGCTGACAATGGCATCAAGTAACTGTTCGTTAGATGTGCTATTTCTCTCACCGGCGACCGCCATTTTATCAGTGTGACACGTATCAACTCTCGGTGAACATTCAGTGCGAAGTCTTTTAGAAGCGCTCGGTGTGCAATGAATTTCGTTGTTGGACATTACAGCATCAACATATTGCGAAGAATCCATCTTTGTGGGACATTACAGCATCAACATATTGCGAAGAATCCATCTTTGTGGGACATTACAGCATCAACATATTGCGAAGAATCCATCTTTGTGGGACATTACAGCATCAACATATTGCGAAGAATCCATCTTTGTGGGACATTACAGCATCAACATATTGCGAAGAATCCATAAGTAATTCACACATTTCCTAACTGGCGGTGAGTCAAAGTTCATTCACCATAAAAGTCAATTAAAAAGATGCCAAGATAAAAAAAAAGTATTGCTCCTTAGTGTGTAATTGAGTCTGTAAATGGCATACAAGTTGTCTGTTGATCCTGTTTATAGCGATTCTCTTGATTCTTCAGGATTTCATTTCATTGATAGGAGCCGACATCAACATGGTATGACACTGGTACAATGATGGTACATGAGACCGTAATACCCGAGATGAGACTGGGGGTACATATAAGGAAAAACGTAACGACCGTCAGCCAATCAAAGACGAGTATTCTACTGGAAGGAAAGATAATGTGTTTTTAAAGACTGTTAAAGATTCATTCACATTCTCATTTCAAAATTTGATTTCAAAACACCTTTCATAACTAATTCATCCAAGCTTGGTGATAAAAATACTATTATGGCATGACATGAGTATGGCAATTAAAAATAAATATGTCTAAATGAAATTAAAGTGTGTAAAAGAAATAAATGTGAAATTAATGGCAATTGTTTTTATGGTAACAGGAGGGAAAATCAATGATTTTCTATGCGTATTCATTGTTATATAAAAATAATAATTATGCATTAAGGTATACTACTGATTGAATGTCAAACCTAGACATCTGTGTTATATATTGGAGTGAATAAAAACCTACATTTGAAGACCGAGTCTTAAAGGGGCAGTAGCAAATTTTCAAATTTCTCATTTACGATGATAGTTTATGTCAATTATATTAACTTTAGAGGGTAAAACATCTTATTACACACACCAATTATGCGCAGTGACAAGAACGGTGTTGCGTAATAGGCAAAAATTGCATGACGGCCATTTTATTGTGAGAACATTTATATTATTTCGAATGACCAAAATGATTCCTATGGCTTTACGGAACAATGTACAATTGTTTTAAACTCCGAAGAGAGAATGGTGTTTTACTATTGGTAAAATTTTTCAAATACATTTCATCGAATTATTTCAGAGAAAAAACGTGCTACTGCCCCTTTAAGAATCTGAAAAAGTGTCATTTCCGGAGAATGACCCAGCTATGAACAACTGAACGAGCGTACAGCGAACTATATCCGGTATGCACTGCTATTATTTATCAACATACTCAATATGACTCTGCCGTTCACATCACCATGACAACTCTCTAGATTCGCTACAATATGTGTCACTCCGTGTGTTTGCAACAATTGAATCGATACCATATTGGACGAAAATAATTGTAATTATACCCCCGCTACGACGTAGTCGGGAGTATATAGCGGCCAGCACGTCCGTCCGTCCGGGCGTCCGTCCCGAAGGTTTTTGTTCTGACACAAGTTGTTAAAATGTTACGAAACTTGATATGTACAATCACCATTATGTGTAGATCTGCCTTTTGCATGTTTCATGCCCTCATTTACATAATTAATGCTATTTTTACCGTTTTTCGACCTTGCCATTCACACTTTTTGTTCCGCTCATAACTATTGACACTAGTTGACACTAGTTGTTCAAATTGTTCAACCTTTATATGTACAATCACCATGATGTATACATCTGTCTGTTGCATGTTTCATACCGCTTTTGCATAATTTATGCAAATTTCCTCAGTATTTCCACTTGGTCTTTAACACGCTTTGTTCCACTCATAACTCAAACACTTTTTGTTCAGATGTTTCGAGTGAGTGAGTGAGTTATTGTTTAACGCCACTTGGGCAATATTGCAGCCATCAGCGGCGAGCAGCTGTTTCGAAACTTGGTACATATATAATCACTATGATGTGTACATCTGTCTTTTTTGTTTCATAACCTCATTTGCAAATTTAACGTTTACTTCTAAAGCACTCTTACAAGTGTATCTATGAAGACATAGTTACTATGAAAACACACATACTCTGCTTTCATAGTACTTAGTACTGTGGGTTTTTTCATACAGAAGACTTAACATTGATGTCTATCTGCTTTTTTGAAACTTTTCCTCTTTGACCAATGTTAAAAGTGGGGGTATATGAGTGAGCTGTGCTCACTAATTCTCTTGTTATTGAAAATGTAAATGAAAAAATATTATAGAATTTTGCATTGACACACTGATACAACATAATCATAAAATTGATATCCTTAATATGTATGTGTATTTAACTTGTCAATTTACATTTCCTGTAGATGTGAGGTGAGTTAGGGTTTAACGTCGCTTTCAAGTTTCAAGAGTATTTCACTTATATCGCGGCTGCTGATATTATGGCAGGGAGAAAGCCTGCAACGCCATGTGGAAATGAATTGCGGTGAAACCTGCGAGCATCGACTGGAACTAACGACCCATCATTTTTCAGTAGAGCTGTCAAGGATTTTATGTATGACATTTAACACTATGGTAGGATGTGTTTGTAAATATTGTAAATAAACATTTATTGATTTTCATATTTTCATCATTGACCTTGGAAGGCGATTGGAAGGGATGTTGAATAAGGAAAAACATTGACAACATAAACAAATAATGATGGGTTTTAGGGCTTGGTGTTTCCGAACCTGCGATACAGTCTCCAAAACGTACCCTGCTTCGCGGAAATCATGTTGTCCGCCATTACAAAGAAAGAGTCCAGTCATACGTGTAACACTTTTGGGCAGGAAATAGGCGACCCGCAATGTTTCAGATGTCGAACATTATAACATTATTACAACGTTTCTGTTTGATATGAAGTTTACATCGTACAGTTGCCTCTAATGGCCGTGATTCTGCCGAAGCGGCGTTAAACAATAACTCACTCACTACATCGTACAAAACGGTCGGGTTCAACGAGAGTACAAATTCTACTGTCATTTTATCGACCGGATAACCACGTGACTTGCTAATAGGAGGAAGGGAGGTACTGGGCATTCTACTGCGTGTTGGAAATAGTTGCTGCGTTTTCTATCCTGTCGCTAATGGCTGCGATACTGCATTAATGTTTAATTCGGAATTTAGTAAAGTCGGTGCTCATGACTACGCACGGTTTTTGTCATGTGCAAGTACCGGTTATTTCCGTTAAGTTTTTGAATGTCTTATGTCGGGATGAAGCTCATTAAAGGGGGTTCACGAATATTGAAACCGGTTTGTTGTACTGTTTCTGGTTTATCGTCTCCGTGAAAATTTATTGGGACACCGCGCACATCAGGGAAACATTTTATCCTGATATTCCTTTATCTCAAGTTTTAAGTCAATTTGGTAGGTCAATATATTTGGGGGGCGGGATAGCGAAGTGGTTAGCGCTTTCGGCTTTGTAAAAGAGGTCCGTGGTTCGAATCCCGCCAGGGGCACGGCAACTTTGTCTGCATTAGAGAACTGTTCTACACGCAGTAAGGTTTGGGTCCAATGCTACACTGAATTTCAGCGTAGTACCACCCATGGTTCGCTAGTTCCAGTGAGTGAGTGAATTATTGTTTAACGCCGCTCCGGCAGTATTGCAGCCATTAGCGGTGATCGCCCCAAACCTAGCCGATGCTCGCAGGTTTCACCGCAATGCATAGACATATGGCGTTGCAGGCTTTCTCCTTGCAATAATACTAGCAGCCGCGATATAATTGAAATAATCTTGAAAGCAGCGTTTAACCCCAACTCAACTCACCTCACCTCAATATATTTCACAAATTATAAGTTTTATCTTTTCGATCAGCTTTTAACAAAATTGTGATAATTTGCTGATGTTTTCTATGGCCTTTGTGTCATTACTTTTTGCTTTTGCAATTATTTAAAAATTTATCAATTAACTTAAATTTCTCGCCGCTAATGGCTGCGATAATTCACTCACTCACTCCGTGAACATTTAAGATTAAAGGTTACGGTTTTGGTAGGATAAATACTTCCCCAATGGTCTTGGTCATATAGCGTAGTGGTTAGCGAGTTTGGCTTCGTATCAATAGGTCCGGGGTTCGAATCCTGCCAGGGGCACTGCAACTTTGTCTGCAGTAGCGAACTGTTTTACACGCAATAAAGTTTGGGTGCAATGCTACACTGAATTTCAGCGTAGTACCACCCTTGGTTAGCTCATTCCGGCCAATGCTCGCAGGTTTCACTGCAATGCATAGCCACATGGCGTTGCGGGCTTTCTCCCTGCCATAATACTAGCAGCCGCGCTATAACCGAAATACTTTCGAAAGCGGCGTAACCCCAGCACCCCTCACTACACCTTGCGTGCTGCACAAACGTCCTATACAAAATATTAAATATTAAGGGAGGGGGTGGGATGGCGCAGTGGTTAGCGCGTTCGGCTTCAGATCAAGAGGTCCGGGGTTCGAATCCGGCCAGGGGCACGGCAACTTTGTATGCAGTAGAGAACTGTTCTACACGCAGTAAGGTTTGGGTGCAATGCTACACTGAATTTCAGCGTAGTACCACCCATGGTTTGCTAGTTCCAGCCGATGCTTGCAGGTTTCACCGCAATGCGTAGCCACATGGTGTTGCGGGCTTTCTACCTGCCGTAATACTAGCAGCCGCGATATAAGTGAAATACTCTTGAAAGAGGCGTTAAACCCCAGCTCACCACCTATATATTAAGTGAAGAGTGAGCACGGACTATAGTTTAACATATATTACCAGAGCACTAAACACTAAAATAAATTCATCTAGCATCTATCAATAAAAACAATTCTTCTCGTCCAGATTCCGCAGCTCCACCACCCTGACTTCAGCAGAGGCAACGTTGCTCTCCTTCCAAGTAAGTCTTGAATGTGTCTCCCAGTAAGTTGGAAGGGAGGAAAAGGGATCGGACTACTACAAGTCCTCGAGAACCCGAAGAACTGACATTGAAGGTCTTTCTGCATTCCAGTCATATTCGTCATTCACCGCTAATGGCTGCAATACTGCGGAAGCGGCGTTAAACAATAACTCGCTCACTCATATTTGTCATCTCCTTGATGAAATCTTCTACTTGAAGATATTTGTGTACTCTCTTTGAGTCGAGAGTCATAGCATGACTCCCAAATATACACCTTTGTTGTGAAGGTCTCCCTGCACTCCCTTTAATTCTAATATAATAAATTCCTCTGGCATCTAAAACAATCTTCTCGTCCAGATTCCGCAGCTCAAGGGGGTGGGATAGTTCGGCTTCGGATCAAGAGGTCCAGATTTCGAATCTCGCCAGGGGCATGGAAACTTTGTCTGCAGTAGAGAACTGTTCTACACGCAGTAAGGTTTGGGTGCAATGCCACACTGAATTTCAGCGTAGTAACGCCCATGGTTTCGCTAGTTCCAGCCAATGCGCAGAGGTTTCACCACAAGGCAGAGCCACATGGCGTTGCGGGCTTTCTCCCTGCCATAATACTAGAAACCACGTTATAAGTGAAATATTCTTCAAAGCGTTGTTAAACTCCCAACTCATCTCACCTCCGCAGCTCAACCACCCCGACTTTCTCCTTTCAAGTAAGTCTTGAATCTGTCTCCCAGTAAGATGGTAGGGAGGAACAGGGATCGGCCTACTACAAGTCCTCTAGAACGCGAAGAATTGACATAGAATGTCTCTCTGAAATCCAGCCATATTCGTCATCTCCTTGATGAAATCTTCTACTTGAAGATATTTGTGTACTCCCTTTGAGTCGAGAGTCATAGCATGACTCCCAAATATACACCTTTGTTGTTATCCACACTTATAAATGGCATCTTGAGATGAATGTTATCATTTCAAAACACTTGATGTAAGAAGTAATAATTATACCCCCACTATGTACTAAGCGGGGGTATATAGCTGTCATTCCGTCCTGTCAATTTTCTCAAAAACCGTCAACGGTTCATCAATCAAACTTTGTATAGTTGTTAACCATGTTCTTCCGATAGCGCACAGACAATTTTTAATGTTCTGAGATTTAAATTTTTTGTTTCCATGGAACACAGCATTCTAAGTTTAAGAGAGGGGTCCAGAATTGGTCAGCCAGCCACCTAACCCAACATGCTTATAGATATACAATTCATATATTTAACATCAACACATAAAACAATGAGAATAATTTCAAGTTTTATATCTCTCCTTGTCAAGATTCGGGCAGGAGGATCATGGTCCTCTATTTCCATGCAAGTCGGGAGTGAGTCTTCTTGTATGTTAGATGTGGGAAAGTGGATGAGGAAGGGAAGGGATCGGACTACTACAAGTCCCCCAGAACTTCAAGAACTCGACATTGAACGTCTCTCCACTCTCGCCATGTTGGTCAGCTCCTTGGAAAGCGCAGTTAAACCACAACTCGCCTCACCTCCTTGGAAATATTCTATTTGAAGAGTCATAGCGTGAGCTTCAAATATACGACTTTGTTGTTATCAAAACTTGTACAAATTGATGATAAAATAGTTTATAGTGTCTGCAGTTGTGAATAATTAAACCAAGAAATAAGCTGAATTCTTAGAACTGATTGTTCTGTGACTATTACAATGCTTTCCTAACATATATACATTGATGAGAAAACTAGTTATCCTTCTGAGAGATCGATGTTGGAATCATCCAACATTTGCAAGAGATCTGTTCTGTATCTGTTGATAATCTTTTTCTTTGCCTCACAGGTCTCCCTAAAATAAATAATATTGAGAGTCAAAGATTGGCAAAACTCATACAAAGTCCAAAGGAGGGTGGGAACATTGCAACAATTCAGTGAGTTGAGGGGGCAGGAAAGCGCAGTGTTCAGCGCGTTCGGCTTCGGATCAAGAGGTCCGGGGTACGAATCCCACCAGGGACACTGCAACTTTGTCTGCAGTAGAGAACATGCAGTAAGGTTTGGGTGCAATGCTACACTGAATATGTGCGTAGTACCACCCATGGTTCGTTAGTTCCAGCCGATGCTCGCAGGTTTCAGGGGACGGGTTAGTGCTTTCGGCCTCTGATCAAGAGGTCCGGGGTTCGAATCCCGCCAGGGGCTCGGCAACTTTGTCTGCAAGTAGAGAACTGTTCTACACGCAGTCAGGTTTGGGTGCAATGCTACACTGGATGTCAGTGCAGTACCAGCCATGGTTCGCTAGTTCCAGCCGTTGCTCGCAGGTTTCACCGCAATGCATAGCCACATGGCGTTGCGGGCTTTCTCCCTGCTGTAACAACAACTCACTCGCTCATCTGACACAGGTGTACAATTAACTGATTAGACAAGTCCTATCAAATAATAATACCAATTATACCTTTTTGATAGAATTAAGTGAAGAGTGAGCACCGACTATGGTTTAACATATATTACCTGAGCACTAAACACTAAAATAAATTCATATAACATCTATAAAAAAAATCTTCTCGTCCAGATTCGGCAGCTCAACCACCCCGACTTAAGCAGAGGCAACATTGCTCTCCTTCCAAGTAAGTCCTGAATCGGTCTGCCAGTAAAATGGAAAGGAGGAACAGGGATCGGACTACTACAAGTCCTCCAGAACCCGAAGAACTGACATAGAATGTCTATCTGCACTCCCGCCATATTCGTCATCTCCTTGATGAAATCTTCTACTTGAAGATCTTTGTGTACTCTCTGTGAGCCTAGAGTCATGGCGTGACTCACAAATATACACCTTTATATTATCATTTCAAAACACTTGATGTAAGAAGTAATAATTGCTCAAGTTTTGGGAGCTTACAGATCAGCTGAATTCTTAAGAGCTGATTGCAAATTTTATAAGAAAGAATTTCAGTTCAGTACCACCCATGGTTCGCTAGTTCCAACTGTGTCTCGCAGGTTTCACAGCAACGCATAGCCACATGGTGTTGCGGGCTTTCGCCTTGCAATAATACTAGCAGCAGTGATATAAGTGAAATGTGCGTCTTTGTGGGTTGTATCTTTTTTATTTCCACAATTTGTGTTTTCCTATTAACTTTTGTTAACCTTTCTAGCCGGGATAGCGCAGTGGTTAGCTCGTTAAACCCGAACTCGCCTCTAGTCGATCATGCTGATATTCCGTTCTTTCTCTTCCTTTGTCTCGTAGCCCTTTTAAGTTCAACACTCTTACAAGGATTGCTTGGAAACTTGCAGCCGCTATGTACTTCTTGTCTGTCATAGTTTCACAGGCTAGATCAATGGCTTGTGATAAATTCTGCCACGACATCTTTCTACTTGTAATTATCGGTGTTTTTCTGGATAACAATGACACTAAGTCGATATGTATCAATGTCTTCCTATCAGAGTATGATCTCCTGTAGTTTGACAGTGTTGCTCCTTGTAAAACACAGGGTATCATTACCTTTTCTAATCGGCCAGCCTCCGTGATGTTAAAATTAGCTCACTATGAGGTTGGTCATTCCTCGTTGAAATCATGTAGTTGAAGATCACTGTGTACTCGCTCACTGAGCTGAATCATAGCTTGAGCTTCAAATATACAACTTTGTTGTTATCCCAACCTATACAGATGGAATCTTGAAATGTTTATTATTTCAAATAAGACAAAATAAAAACCAAGATATATGGATAGTCAGCTGTCGTTATACTAGCAGCCGTGATATCAGTGAAATACTCTTGAAAGCGACGTTAAACCCCACCTCACCTGTAGATTGAGGATATAAATGCATTGAGAACTGGGGTTTTCCATCATCAAAGTGCCCTCATTCCTATTAAATTGGAACTTGGGATCATCTGACACAGGTGTACAATTAACTGATTAGACAAGTCCTATCAAATAATAATACCAATTATACCTTTTTGATAGAATAAAGTGAAGAGCGAGCACCGACTATGGTTAACATAAACTAACGGGCAAAAGAAACGATACCACGTATAATTGACCAATAAATGACAAATACAAAATGATACAAATTTTATTTCATTTCTCATCTGTAAACAACTGAATAGTTTATCAAACAATCAAATATTGATGTCTTTCCGATCAATGTGTTAACAAGTACAGCTTGTTAAAGTACAGACATGAAATTGTCCTGAATTCGATCAGCACCTTCGAAAACAGAATCCACACCAACACGTCCTCAGTATCTTGCATGGCCACAACGGGCCTCGGTGCATGCCCCAACAAGTTCTCAGTATCGCGTATGGCCACCACGGGCCTTGATGCATGCATGAACTCGACGTCGTGCTGAGAATATGAGACGGATGATAACACGGTCTGGTATTCTCTGCCATTCCTCTCTCAGGGCTCGAGCGAGCTCTTGTCGGTTTCCTGGAACCACAGCTCTTTGGCGGATTTGACGTCCCAAATGGTCCCATAAATGTTCAATAGGTGAAAGGTCAGGTGATCTGGCAGGCCATGGCAACACATTGACGTTGTTTCTTTGGAGAAACTCCCTGGTTATACGGGCTGTATGGGGACGGGCGTTATCCTGCTGGAAGAGCGTTCTGTTGTTGTGCTGCTGCAGGAATGGTAGGAGAACTGGGCGGAGAATCTGATCAATGTACCTCTGTGCGTTGAGATTCCCATCCACGACAACAAGATCAGTCTTCCCTTGTCCGCTAATTCCTCCCCACACCATGACGCTGCCACCGCCAAATGGTACAACAGTCTGAATACAACAACGTCGAAAACGTTCACCCCGACGTCGATACACCCGCGTTCTTCCATCATTCTTGTACAGTTGGAACCGACTCTCATCCGAAAAGATTACCCTTCGCCAGTTCCGAGCCTGCCATTGCCGAACGTTACGTGCCCATTGGAGACGTTGACGTCGATGTTGACGCGTCAGGTGCACGCCCCGGTTGGGTCTGTAGGCGCGGATACCATGCTGTCTGAGACGTCTGGCCGCTGTTCTTCGACTGATAGCGTGTCCAAGCCCAGTCGTCGCTGATTCCGTCACTGTCAGGAACCGGTTCCTCAAATGCAGAATTCTTAAATGGCGGTCCTCGTTGGCGGTCGTTACACGGGGTCTTCCACTCCTTGGCATGTCCACTGTTCTCCCCGTCTGCCTGTAGCGTCTCATCAGTCTGGTGATGGTAATGCGTGCACAGCCCAGCGTCGTAGCCACGTGTGCATGCGTTGCACCCATCTGCACCATTCCGACGGCTCTCCATCTTTCTTCAGGTGATAATCTTGCCATGTTTCTCGATGCAGTTGAAGTAGTGGTATGTCGTTGAGTGATTCGACACATCTTTTATACGCAAATAATGCACGTGCAGCACGTGCTTTTGATGCAAAAAAATCACACTTTAATACAATTTGCCGGAAACGGATCGCCAAAACACAACAATTTTCGTGACACATATGACTACTGAAATAGGGAAATCATTTCAATGTCGTGCATTTAAAATTTTAACATTCTGCTAACAAAATATTAAATTTCAAAGTTTGGTATCGTTTCTTTTGCCCGTTAGTTTATATTACCAGAGCACTAAACACAATAACAAAATCATCTAGCATCTATCAATAAAACATAAATCTTCTCGTCCAGATTCTGCAGCTCAACCATCCTGACTTCAGCAGAGGCAACATTGCTCTCCTTCCAAGTAAGTCTTGAATGTGTCTCCCAGTAAGTTGGAAGGGAGGAACAGGGATCAGACAACTATAAGTCCTCCAGAACCCGAAGAACTGACGTTGAATGTCTCTCTCCTCCCCCGCCATGTTGGTAATCTCCTTGATGAAATCTTCTACTTGAAGATCTCCGTGTACTCTCACTGATCTGAGAGTCATTGCGGGACCTGCAAATATACAACTGTTTTTATCCCAACCTATAAAAATGGCATCTTGAAATGTCAATTAATTGATTTGAACAAATTGATGATAAAATAGTTAAGTGTCTACAGTTGTGAATGATCTTTGTTTGCAAATCAAATTAACATATACGCTGAATTCTTAGAACTGATTGCCTTTTTTACTGATTGTGGTACAAGAACAGAGTCCAATTACATCAGCGTATTTTATTCAGAGTAGAGTAGCATGGTGACAAGACGTCTGGTCAGGCCAATGGTGTTAAGACAGGCTCTCACTTGTAGGCAATAGCCGGTATTTAACAGGTTGGTAGCTGGCTGGACCTAACCCTGTCATGCATGGTCAGTATCACGAGACCATTGTTCTACATGTACACCGGAATATCAATTGACAATTTGTCATTACTGTGAGTGTTAACAGGAAAAGCTATCCCTCCGTACAATGGTATGGTCAGCTCAAGCTATCTGCTTCAAGTGTTTACATTCCGGTTTGACCACCACACAGCATTCTAAGTTTAAGAGAGGGGTCCAGAATTGGTCAGCCAGCCACCTAACCCAACATGCTTATAGATATACAATTCATATATTTAACATCAACACATAAAACAATGAGAATAATTTCAAGTTTTATATCTCTCCTTGTCAAGATTCGGGCAGGAGGATCATGGTCCTCTATTTCCATGCAAGTCGGGAGTGAGTCTTCTTGTATGTTAGATGTGGGAAAGTGGATGAGGAAGGGAAGGGATCGGACTACTACAAGTCCCCCAGAACTTGAAGAACTCGACATTGAACGTCTCTCCACTCTCGCCATGTTGGTCAGCTCCTTGGAAAGCGCAGTTAAACCACAACTCGCCTCACCTCCTTGGAAATATTCTATTTGAAGAGTCATAGCGTGAGCTTCAAATATATGACTTTGTTGTTATCAAAACTTGTACAAATTGATGATAAAATAGTTTATAGTGTCTGCAGTTGTGAATAATTAAACCAAGAAATAAGCTGAATTCTTAGAACTGATTGTTCTGTGACTATTACAATGCTTTCCTAACATATATACATTGATGAGAAAACTAGTTATCCTTCTGAGAGATCGATGTTGGAATCATCCAACATTTGCAAGAGATCTGTTCTGTATCTGTTGATAATCTTTTTCTTTGCCTCACAGGTCTCCCTAAAATAAATAATATTGAGAATCAAAGATTGGCAAAACTCATACAAAGTGCAAAGGAGGGTGGGAACATTGCAACAATTCAGTGAGTTGAGGGGGCAGGAAAGCGCAGTGTTCAGCGCATTCGGCTTCGGATCAAGAGGTCCGGGGTACGAATCCCACCAGGGACACTGCAACTTTGTCTGCAGTAGAGAACATGCAGTAAGGTTTGGGTGCAATGCTACACTGAATATCGGCGTAGTACCACCCATGGTTCGTTTGTTCCAGCCGATGCTCGCAGGTTTCAGGGGACGGGTTAGTGCTTTCGGCCTCTGATCAAGAGGTCCGGGGTTCGAATCCCGCCAGGGGCTCGGCAACTTTGTCTGCAAGTAGAGAACTGTTCTACATGCAGTCAGGTTTTGGTGCAATGCTACACTGGATGTCAGTGCAGTACCAGCCATGGTTCGCTAGTTCCAGCCGTTGCTCGCAGGTTTCACCGCAATGCATAGCCACATGGCGTTGCGGGCTTTCTCCCTGCCATAATACTAGCAGCCGTGATATAAGTGAAATACTCTTGAAAGCGGCGTTAAACACTAGCTCACTCACTCGCTTAAACCCCAACTCACCTCGCCTCTTGTATGTTGGATGTGGGAAAGTGGATGAGGAAGGGATCGGACTACTACAAGTCCTCCAGAACCTGAAGAACTGACATAGAATGTCTCTCTGCATTCCAGCCATATTCGTCATCTCCTTGATGAAATCTTCTACTTGAAGATATTTGTGTACTCTCTTTGAGTCGAGAGTCATAGCATGACTCCCAAATATACACCTTTGTTGTTATCCACACTTATAAATGGCATCTTGAAATGAATGTTATCAATTCAAAACACTTGATGTAAGAAGTAATAATTATACCCCCACTATGTACTAAGCAGGGGTATATAGCGGTCATTCCGTCCTGTCAATTTTCTCAAAAACCATCAACGGTTCATCAACCAAACTTTGTATAGTTGTTAACCATGTTCTTCCGATAGCGCACAGACAATTTTTAATGTTCTGAGATTTAAATTTTGTGTCGTTTCCATGGAACACAGCATTCTAAGTTTAAGAGAGGGGTCCAGAATTGGTCAACCAGCCACCTAACCCAACATGCTTATAGATATACAATTCATATATTTAACATCAACACATAGACAATGAGAATAATTTCAAGCTTTATATCTCCCCTTGTCAATATTCGGGCAGGAGGATCATGGTCCTCTATTTCCATGCAAGTCGGGGGTGAGTCTTCTTGTATGGATGTGGGAAAGTGGATGGGGAAGGGAAGGGATCGGACTACTACAAGTCCCCCAGAACTTCAAGAACTGACATTGAACGTCTCTCCACTCCCGCCATGTTGGTCAGCTCCTTGGAAAGCGCTGTTAAACCACAACTCGCCTCACCTCCTTGGAAATATTCTATTTGAAGAGTCATAGCGTGAGCTTCAAATATATGACTTTGTTGTCATCAAAACTTGTACAAATTGATGATAAAATAGTTTATAGTGTCTGCAGTTGTGAATAATTAAACCAAGAAATAAGCTGAATTCTTAGAACTGATTGTTCTGTGACTATTACAATGCTTTCCTAACATATATACATTGATGAGAAAACTAGTTATCCTTCTGAGAGATCGATGTTGGAATCATCCAACATTTGCAAGAGATCTGTTCTGTATCTGTTGATAATCTTTTTCTTTGCCTCACAGGTCTCCCTAAAATAAATAATATTGAGAATCAAAGATTGGCAAAACTCATACAAAGTGCAAAGGAGGGTGGGAACATTGCAACAATTCAGTGAGTTGAGGGGGCGGGAAAGCGCAGTGTTCAGCGCGTTCGGCTTCGGATCAAGAGGTCCGGGGTTCGAATCCAACCAGGGACACTGCAACTTTGTCTGAATTAGAGAACATGCAGTAAGATTTGGGTGCAATGCTACACTGAATATCAGCGTAGTACCACCCATGGTTCGTTAGTTCCAGCCGATGCTCGCAGGTTTCAGGGGACGTGTTAGTGCTTTGGCCTCGGATCAAGAGGTCCGGGGTTCGAATCCCGCCAGGGGCACGGCAACTTTGTCTGCAAGTAGGGAACTGTTCTACACGCAGTCAGGTTTGGGTTCAATGCTACACTGAATTTCAGTGCAGTACCAGCCATGGTTCGCTAGTTCCAGCTGATGATCACAGATTTCACCGCAATGCATAGCCACATGGCGTTGCGGGCTTTCTCCCTGCCGTAATACTAGCAGCCGCGATATCAGTGAAATACTCTTGAAAGCGGCGTTAAACCCAAACTCACCTCACCTCTTGTATGTTGGATGTGGGAAAGTGGATGAGGAAGGGAAGGGATCGGACTACTACAAGTCCTCCAGAACCCGAAGAACTGACATAGAATGTCTCTCTGCATTCCAGGCATATTCGCCATCTCCTTGATGAAATCTTCTACTTGAAGATATTTGTGTACTCTCTTTGAGTCGAGAGTCGTAGCATGACTCCAAAATATACACCTTTGTTGTTATCCACACTTATAAATGGCATCTTGAAATGAATGTTATCATTTCAAAACACTTGATGTAAGAAGAATAATTATAACCCCACTTTGTACTAAGCGGGGGTATATAGCGGTCATTCCGTCCTGTCAATTTTCTCAAAAACCATCAACGGTTCATCAACCAAACTTTGTATAGTTGTTAACCATGTTCTTCCGATAGCGCACAGACAATTTTTAATGTTCTGAGATTTAAATTTTTTGTCGTTTCCATGGAACACAGCATTCTAAGTTTAAGAGAGGGGTCCAGAATTGGTCAACCAGCCACCTAACCCAACATGCTTATAGATATACAATTCATATATTTAACATCAACACATAAAACAATGAGAATAATTTCAAGCTTTATATCTCCCCTTGTCAATATTCGGGCAGGAGGATCATGGTCCTCTATTTCCATGCAAGTCGGGAGTGAGTCTTCTTGTATGTTGGATGTGGGAAAGTGGATGGGGAAGGGAAGGGATCGGACTACTACAAGTCCCCCAGAACTTCAAGAACTGACATTGAACGTCTCTCCACTCCCGCCATGTTGGTCAGCTCCTTGGAAAGCGCTGTTAAACCACAACTCGCCTCACCTCCTTGGAAATATTCTATTTGAAGAGTCATAGCGTGAGCTTCAAATATACAACTTTGTTGTCATCAAAACTTGTACAAATTGATGATAAAATAGTTTATAGTGTCTGCAATTTGTGAATAATTAAACCAAGAAATAAGCTGAATTCTTAGAACTGATTGTTCTGCGACTATTACAATGCTTTCCTAACATATATACATTGATGAGAAAACAAGTTATCCTTCTGAGAGATCGATGTTGGAATCATCCAACATTTGCAAGAGATCTGTTCTGTATCTGTTGATAATCTTTTTCTTTGCCTCACAGGTCTCCCTAAAATAAATAATATTGAGAATCAAAGATTGGCAAAACTCATACAAAGTGCAAAGGAGGGTGGGAACATTGCAACAATTCAGTGAATTGAGGGGGCGGGAAAGCGCAGTGTTCAGCGCGTTCGGCTTCGGATCAAGAGGTCCGGGGTTCGAATCCCACCAGGGACACTGCAACTTTGTCTGCAGTAGATAACATGCAGTAAGGTTTGGGTGCAATGCTACACTGAATATCGGCGTAGTACCACCCATGGTTCGTTAGTTCCAGCCGATGCTCGCAGGTTTCAGGGGACGGGTTAGTGCTTTCGGCCTCGGATAAAGAGGTCCGGGGTCCGAATCCCGCCAGGGGCACGGCAACTTTGTCTGCAAGTAGAGAACTGTTCTACACGCAGTCAGGTTTGGGTGCAATGCTACACTGAATTTCAGTGCAGTACCAGCCATGGTTCGCTAGTTCCAGCGGATGATCGCAGGTTTCACCGTAATGCATAGCCACATGGCGTTGCGGGCTTTCTCCCTGCCGTAATACTAGCAGCCGCGATATAAGTGAAATACTCTTGAAAGCGGCGTTAAACCCTAACTCACTCACTCACTCACTCAAACAAAATAAACTATGATGAGCTACAGAGCCCATGGCTCTATTTTTAATTAGTTAGGTAATAAAACAATGGAAATACTTATTATAATATTGTAAAACAGTAAATTAGAAGAAAATAATCAAAAATGTATTACTTACCGTTTCTAGGTTTTCCAAAAACCTCATCAGCTCCACATCATCCCTGTAACCAATACATGCGGTATATGTTACAGTAACAGTTAACACTATATGCAAAATATGACTTTGTAAAAATCTTACTATTCTTATTATAATAAATATGATAAGGTTTTACACACATTCCTTTACATTCCTCATGAAATCTTATGATAACACTTTAATTAACAAATACTGATAAAATAACTTACACATCCAGGAACCAATCCATGGCATTTTCATTACTGAAAAAATAACCAAAAAGTTATAGTAATGAATAGTAACATACACTAGTGGAAAGGCGTTCTTTTGGCGTGGAAAGAGCGACCTTTCCAATCTTTCCATCCGTAGAAAGAGGCAGCTTTCCACGCCTTTCCAAAGACGGAAAGAACGACCTTTACAAAGCCACTTTGGAAATATCGGCTGAAAGGCGGCCTTTCCACAGCCATCGCGCTAATGAGATAATTACTTTTCTGACGACGAGTTATGTCCCCTTGTAATGCGCGACCTGTCAACAATATCTATAGAACTATCCCTCATGACTAGATTTCCTTTGATTTATTAACCATATTAAATATCATTTTGATTTAGGAAAATCTTTGATACGTATTTTGACATTAAAAGAATAAGTTGTTGAATATTATTTTTTATTTTTACATTATTTTGACTTGATTAAATATTATTTAAATAATAACTTTAAACTTGTTAGACGTATTCTAACAAGAAAGTGAAAGTGAAAATGAGACAGCAGAATATTTTGACTTTGTTAAAATTATGAAAATAATGAAAATATTTTTTAATATACTTTAATAGAAAAATGTTGAAAAGTAAATATTATATTTAAGTTATAAAACATAAAGATTACAAGGTTTTGACAAGAATTAGAAAATATAACTCTTTTTTTCAAAAACATTTTCGTTAAATTTTTTTTTAAAACATTCATTTTCTATTTTGATTTTAAATCTGTAAGTATGACTTTAATTGGAATGTGATCAGTCTACGAACAAATACAAGAAACTGGCTTTCTAGAAGTTTTCACAAATCCTACTTTAGGTAAACAAAACTGAATGTAAAATGTTGATTTGACACTGACTTATTTATAAACATTGTGCTATTCTATGTCCCGTTTAACAGAGACATACATACATATAGACATACATGCACCAGAGGTGTGTTGTTCTGGAAATTCTTCTTAATAAGCATTTTTTTTAATGCTGTCCAAATAACCTATGCCGTAGAAATCCCTGATCATGCACCTTGTGGCCTGTTATTTAATTGAGATTTACCAACTTTAACCGAAAATAACCAGTTTAAGGTCAGTCAGTTCATTATAAAGAACATACAACCATTCAAAGTCGTGGTTACTGCAGAAGCTAAGGCCATCCTTAAGGCCGTCCATCACATTAAAAACTCAACCCCTAATAATTACATTATTTTTTCCGATTCACTTTCTTGCCTACAAGCAATTAAAAACTGTAAGAGTGATCACCCAATTATCAGGGATATTTTATTACTTCACAATTCTTGTCTCCAATGCGACATCGTCTTCTGCTGGCTTCCTAGCCATATGGGTATAAGAGGTAATAACAAAGCTGACTCGGCTGCTAAATCAGCATTAAATCTCAAACATATTTCTCCTACCAAAGTTCCATATACGGATTCCAAACCTGCTATTAAATCTTACATTAAACAACGTTGGAAGTCCCAATGGGACCAACAACATCATAACAAACTTCACACTATTCAACCTTATTTAGGTTACAAATCTCTATCCTCTTTTACCCGAAAGGAAGCTTGTGTCCTACGACGATGTCGTATTGGACACTCCCATCTTACTCACTCATATCTTTTAAAGGGGGAAGATCCCCCGGTATGTATACCCTGTCAGTGTCCTCTCACAATCAAACACATTCTATGTGAGTGTTGGGACACTGCACATATCAGGGAAACTTTTTATCCTTCTATTTCAATCAATCAAGTTTTTACTCATTTCGGTGAGCATCGTGTTTTAGATTTTTTGAAGGTTATACACCTTATTGACAAATTGTAAATTTTAACTTTTCATTATCAGCTTTTATTCAACTTGTGATAATACGCTGATGTTTTTACGGCCTTCGTGTCGTGTTCTGTTTTTCAATTGCAATTTTCATTTTTAAATTAGGCAAATAAATTAAATATCTCGCCGCTAATGGCTGCAATACTGCCGAAGCGGCGTTAAACAATAACTCACTCACTCATCAGGAATGTCAACATTACCTAAATCCTCTAAATTTACAGCTTTTATTTCTGGTTGTTCAGAAGAAGTGGGAACTGCTTTTCGTTTGTAAAGACCAGCATGGAACTGAAACCCATAAACCGCATTTTCTTGTGGGAGAACATCAAAACCTTCAACATCACCTAAATCCACAATTCCCAAATTGAAACACCTTTTACGGCTCCCAGGACCACTTGACTCAGTCATCTTTTATAATATCTAATTATCTATTTTTTTAAATATAAAGTTAAACTTGTATAGCCTATCTTTATCAATTGATTTCTGGTATCTAAAATCGAAATTGTCAAGTTTGGTATACATCCTGTTTTTATTTTTTTATATTGAAAATTACTAAATGATTCGTATCTGCCGCTATTATACTGTTCATCTCCCACAAAAATGTATCGTAACAGTGTTGAGGGTGTTTCTCCCATAAAATTCTCAGTTGAGCTGATACAATCTAAATGTACACAGATTTCTTTATACGTTACCAAGTTAGGTAATGAGTTTGCGTGATGAAGTCTATTGAGTCTTAGATCCGCATCAAATCCTAATGTTTCAGCTAGTAGTGGTGTGAAAACAATTTCTGTATCGTCATCAATTATTTCAATTTTTAATTTACTATTTGCCAAATTTATAGCTACTTTACAACCATGATCTTTGAAAAATTCGAGATTTGTAAAATTGAGAAATTTGAAAAATGACCTAAGAAGCTCAACTGTTTCGCCATTCTTAAACTCTGGAATTGTTATATACATTTTTCATATACATTTAAAAGTATGATTATTTAAATAGTAGATCTGAAAAAAAATAATGTCATCTCATAGATATAATAAAAAAGCAAACTATGTTGCTGGTGGTGTGTATAAATCTTTTACTCCCGGTGGTAAAATAATCCAACGCAGTTATGACTTTCTTAGTCATCATCCTAATTATAAATCTGAATTCACCAGAGCTAATAAAGAAATACACCTTATTGATCAATCAATATGGGTAGATTATAAAGGCTCTAATTTTAAAGTTAAGTTTCCCGATAGTTTTGAAAAATATGGGGTGACTATACACAATGATCAAGAAATGGAAAACTGGAATAAGAACCAAATGCATTTTTGGCAAAATCAGCTTCACTTCGCAATATGGTGCGCTACTTCCGGTTGTGGAATTTCTTTCAATGATCATTTATCTTCAAAGATAGGGTTAGCAAAGGCAATGTTTATATTTCACACATACTATCGAGCCTGGCGCATTTTAAACGTAATGCAAGTACCTTTACCACAAGATAAATCATGGAATTCCCATAATAACGCCTATAATGTAAGTGAGTATGAAAGAATATGTAATGAGTTTGGTGTAGATCCTAAGACTGACTGGCGTTCGCGTGGAAAAAATACTGGAATGGGTCACATGTTTGTCAACAGCACCGGTTTTGATAATAACCCCCATACCTCCTATGTCTCAGATAATTACGATCCCGCTAAATGGTCATTTACAGCACAACCAAAACCAAAACTAAAAATTGATTACGAGATGCGTATGCCATGAAATACGGAGGCCTAAGTCGACATATCAAACACAAATATATTTCATCTGGTAAGCAGCAAGTTGTGTTTATAAAACAAATTCATCAACACTGGCCCTCCTTTATTCTGGATCAGTCGCATGGATTTACAAAACAGGGTGTTCAAAGACTAAACGATTCCATAAGAACTTATGTGTGGGCATTAGTGGGAGCACAGGCTCAAACTAGAACAAACATCGAGTCTGTAGGAACATCATTCGATGCTGAGAAACAATTTTTAGCAAATGTAGAAGATGCCATATCCAGTCCAGTTGATCTTCTCGCTTCTATTAAAAGATATCAAGATGTATTACAATATGCCAGTTCAAAAGTTGATTACGTCTTTGGTATAGGACTGTATATGGCTCCCAGTGATATGAAACTGAGAGTAGGTAAAATTGAGGGTTACAATAATAAGATCACCATTGCCTCTGATGATAGAAATTTAGGTGTCAATATCAAAATTAATGCCTCTGAACAGCTGTTACTTCCAAATAAAGAACAGGTAAATACCAAAAAGATACCAAATAAAGAACACATAAAAACCAAAAATATAATTCTATTGGGGAGTATATTAATTGGTTTATTTATTATTTGGAAATAAGTCTCTTAATTTAACATGGTAAAATATTTGTTTGCAAAACTGCCCCTTTCTCAACTGTATCAAGCATTCAAAGGTCGAAGGTAATATAAACACAAACTTGACAACTAGCAACCACGTTTCTGGTAGGAACACCGTAACTATGCATTCAAAGGTCGAAGGTAATATAAACACAAACTTGACAACTAGCAACCGCGTTTCTGGTAGGAACACGGTAACTATGCATGCAAAGGTCGAAGGTAATATAAACACAAACTTGACAACTAGCAACCGCGTTTCTGGTAGGAACACCGTAACTATGCATTCAAAGGTCGGAGGTAATATAAACACAAACTTGACAACTAGCAACCGCGTTTCGGGTAGGAACACCGTAACTATGCATTCAAAGGTCAGAGGTAATATAAACACAAACTTGACAACTAGCAACCGCACACACTAAATTCAGTCTTTGTTCATCCAGAAGGTTTTTCTCTCCTGTTGGTGCAGCATTTCTTTAATTTCTTTTCTTCGGTGGAAAAGTTCGGAAAATGGTATTCCTAACAGTCTAAATTTGCTGTAGTCTTTAAACATTTCTGCGACAATTCTCAATTTTCTAGCATAAGAATCTTGAATTCCTATGTTGTCGTTAAGCCACGTTTTCCATGTTCCTTTAAATGTTTTTAGTACTTTTCCGTTTTCAAACAAACTGTGAGCGCTGTTCAGCCACATTCCATAATCCAATGACATACCTACCGTTTTTGCATTGTGTTGTTTTAGAAGTTTATATCCATTGCGAAGATAGTCCACCATATCCACAAGATTTTTGTGGTGAGTTTGTTCTTCTATTTCAATATTTTGATCGGTAGAAATGAGATGTTTGTGCAAATATTCATCCAATTTTCCCCCTGTAAGAATTTTGTTTTGTACAGTTTTCTTTCCCGACACTATACTTTCAAGAGCTGTTTTTTGGTTTCCTCGGTTTTTTATTCGAGTATCCGTTTGTTAACAGTTCTTCACAATACACTAGAAGATTTGCTGAATATTCCTTCCATAGTTTTATGGTTTCTTCCTGTTCTTCTAACCAAAGATTTCCTAAATTTTCCATTTCTTGTGTTAATCCAGTGTGTTCAGTGTTTTCTACACTCTCCATTACTACTGTATTGTTGCGGCCTGGGATTTACCCTCTAATAGTCACAAAGAGAAGTAAGGCTGTGGGGTGCGAGGTACTCGTTTTATTCCGATGAAAGGAATAGGTAGAACTGAGACACTCTGTAACACAACAGTACAATAATAAATACAAGTTCATTCAAGGTAAAATAGAGACATATCACAATAGATTACAATTCACTGCATTACAACAATCCAGAATATGCATTCAAATACATCATTAGCTGTAACAACATACAGTTTGTAAGTTAATCTAATGAACATTGAAATATACATATTGATACATATTCCACAAATGGTAATATATTATCATGTCTTCATTTACATGATCAAATACAAAGCAAATACACGTATATAGAAAACCATCATCCATACAAACATTCATGCATCAGATTATTCATACCTTTACTAATAACACTTTTATAAATACTTTACTGAAAATGCTTACTTATATGCTTATTTATGTTATTTATGCATTTATAAAATATATAGTATAATGTAATTAGATTACTAACCTTGTAAGTTGATTAGGAATATCTTGTGTGCACATCAGGTGAAGGTGACAAGTGCAGTGCTAGTGAAACATGGCTGTGACCTGGTGATTTGAAATCAGCCAATCCCAATCAGCTGGTGTGATCAGAAAGATGGAATAACCTGATTTCCCTATGATGTAAAGATGGACTGAACTGAACCTTTGAAATACTGCTTGGAGGCAACTGTTCATTGCCAAACCAATGAACCTTGATATAGATGTCTCGTGGCCGAGTGGATAGGGAGCTCGCTCTGTAATCCTCACATCCCGGGTTCGATTCCCATGTTGTTGTTTTTTTTCAGAATTGTATATATAATTTTTCACAGCTATTTACAAAATTCCAGTAACAGCTACAATTAAAGCCCAAATATGTTGAATTAACCAGCTCGCTGTTTTAGATAAAAAGTTGAGAAGCCATTAAATTGAACTTCCAATGATGCCTGGTAATGCTGATGCAACTCGTGATGCAATTTGTGATAATTTTTTGGCTATTGATGTCAACAAACCTTTCGGTTTTCACTGAGGGGAATTATTACCAGCATCTGTTATACTGAGAACCAATGTGGAGGATATGCCTGAAACCTACAGTGAGTTTCAGTTGTTTATCTACGTTCGTTTGAGTGTATGGATCAGTGTTACCTACTTAACCACTGTCTGGGTCAATGTGACCTACTCAGCTACAAAGACTGCCTTGTTTCAGAATTTTATATGTATATTCCCGAATAGCATCTATGCCTATTTTATTTTGCAAAGTTTTTAGAGGGAGAGGTTGCCCACTTTTATCACCTCTTACATATATCAAATCCACTCGTGGGTGACTTTTCAATCTGAGTCTTCCTGTGCGTTCATCTATTTTAAATTTTGTATAATCAATAATAGGTGTATAGATAGTGTCAACTCTTTGGTAAAAATCGTTCACAGTTGGGTTAAGCAATTCTTGCTGAAGATTGAGCCCACTCTGTGAAAGTCCATAATCACTCGTTACTTCATCATCTAGATGACTCATTTCAGTATCCTCCTCATCATCACGGAATCCGGGTTCATCCATATTGAAAATATAAATATATATATATATACATATAATTACAATATGGCACAATTCGGGCATAAATTAAATCCTTTTCGTAAATTAAGAGAAAGACTCGGGGTCAAGGGTGTTCGAACATCTGTAAGTGTTACGAATAATCCCAGCACTATTGATCAAAATGAACAGCTTTTGGTGCGGTTTCCTAATCTTGGATCTATCGATGTCATTGTTCCGGGGACAGCGCGGCTTGCTTTTGATTTATTGTTGGTACCCTCGGATGGAGAGGTCGATACAAACTGTACCATTGTACAAAACATAGGTCGGGCTATTATAAAGAAAACCGTTGTTAAAATTAGTAGTAACGAAGTTTTGTCTATTGATGATAGTGATATTTATCATATCTATATGGATCTATGGAGAACTACACAGGAAAGAAAAAACTCACATTATCAGGGCATTGACATGAGTGAAAACCAAAATGTAACTAGAATACGGATGGGATCTGCACTCGGAAATGATTTCAAAGTTGAAGATAAAGCAATAGCTGATAATTTAGGAAATCGTTTTTATATTCCTTTGGATTTCGAATTGCTAGAAAGTCATATGCCATTTTACCAAGCAGCATTAGGCGATAGATTGGAATATGAGCTGACATTTAATCAATATAAGGAGGTCATTATAGGTACAACAAATATGAAATATGAAATAAAGAACATTGCATTAGAATTTGACAAAGTCACAGAGGCAGACTTGGCAAGGGAAATCCGTGCTCAATATACTGGCTCATTGGCCATTCAGTATGACCGTATACTTCACCACAGAATGATACCCGTGAATAAAAATGACACTGTTTGGAATATTAACATAAATGTACCAGCTAAATCGATGAAAGGAGTGCTCATGCTATTCAAAATTCCGAGTAATGGGTTTGATAGAATAATTGAATCATTTTATAATCCCAAAATTACAGTAGTACAAATGACCATTGAAGGAGTTCCAAATCAACTGTACAGTCAAAATATGCGTAAACATAACTTATGGGATGAAATTAAGAAAATCCCGACAATAAAACGTAATCCATTGACAAATATGGTTGCGAAAGAATTATGTCTGACCGATATGACCATTGGTAAATTCTTGAATGACAAGTACGCTTTGTGGCTAGATCTTAGGACAACTGACGATGATGAATTACATGGGTCTGGCAGACAAATTGAAAAATTGAAGCGAAGGAATGACTATTGCTATTACCAAAGAGCAGGAAACAGCGGGTCCAATACATATTTATACCTATGTTATATTGGATGGTCAACTCATTATAGAAAATGGAAGATTTGAATCTGTTCAGTTTTAGTGATACAGCCTTATTTTATCACTGTATGCTGGGGTTATAAATTGTACATCGTTAAAAATCTAGTATAGTATAGAGACTGATTTGATATTAAATATTGCTTATATGGCAGTGGTCCCGAACCCCCATTACCTATACTACTAAAAATATATAACATAGAAATAATTGTCAATATACAGTACATAATAAATTACAAGGTAAACAAAATATACAATAGAAGAAGATTAATCTAAAATAGTATAATGGTAAATATACATGTAAAATCTACTCTAAAACAATCTTTCAACAAATAAAATACATTTTCTTATATACATACAAATATAAAATATTTAAGAATTTAGCACACTTTCAATTATGGCCCAGAGCGACTCTTCATGAAGAAGAGCCGCTCTCTGGCGCAGGATTTCTTCTATCCTCCACTCCATGATCTGGCGTACCAAACCTTGAATTCTGAAAAGAAAGTTAAACTTTATTTTCAATATTGTAAAAAATTTTGATTTGCATCACAGTAATTTTTTTTTACAACATCCATTCACTGTCGCATTCATATTACAAATATTTGATTAATAAAGTTTATCATAACGGGTCATTATGAGAATAATGTTATACTCACGTAATAATCTCTACTTCCATGTCCTCAGGGGTTGGAGGTTTGGGAGGCGGTGTTGAGAACTGCGCCAGAGGAGGGGTTGATGATGGCAGTTCAATGCTGGTTATTTGGACATCACTACAAATAACAATATTTTTTGTTTTTCATACACAATAAACAATTTTATCTATTTAGATACCTAACATTAAAAGATATTTTCGGAGATTCATAAAATAAGTATAATAAGTAAATTTATAAAAAAAAATAAAATAAAAAAAAATGATTAAAACTTATTGAATAATTTCATAACTTATAGGATTGAGTTTTCAGTAAAAAACACAACAATAAGAATTTTTTTCATTTTCAAACTTACTCATCTATCTCCTCTTCCTTCTCCTCTTCCTTCACCTCTACCTTAACCTCCTCATTCACCTCTTCAAAGTCACAAACAAAAGTCAAATTGCAAAATTGTATTATAAATTTAAAACTTACTCATCTGTCTCCTCTTTACATACTTCATCCTTCACATCTTCCTCAGCCATATTAAACAGGGACTCATCAAAGTCGCTAGAAACAATTAAAAGTCGATTCAAAAGGAGTTTTGAAACAAAACATTCAAAAGAGTTGACAGTTAAAATATTGCCTTTTAAAAATTATTTTAAAAAAAAGATACCATATCATATGAAAGGGTAATTAAGAAATGGTAAAAATAATGAATATATAAAAATATACATACTTGATGTCCCATTCATCCACATCTATCACAGCGATGTCGCTGTACTGCGAGGGAGATGGGGGGAGGACTCTAGCATGTCTATCCTGAAAATTATGATTTATTTGAGAAAAGCTCCCTGAATTCCAAATTTTTAAAAATAATAAAGTTGACTGGTATTAATTTAAGAAATATATAACTTTAAACTATAATAAATATATCTTTTTAAAAACTTATATAATTTATTGATGATAGTCTCATAAGGGATAAAAGATTAACAGTAAAATTAGATAAGAAATAAATACTCACAATTCCAGGTACTGTTCTGCCATATTTGCTTCTGCTTCTCAAGGAAAAAAATTGCGAAGAGACATGGCACATAGAGTTCTTAATATTTATAGAAAATTTAGACAAAGAATTTTCTGTCTCATGAACTCATGACACAATTTCAAAGATTCTGTAGGTTGCACTTCCTCAGATAAAATGTCATTGACATAGAAATATGGTTTATAGATTCCTTACATGAACCAAATATGGTCAATAGGTGCCTTTTAAAAAGTTTATTAACCTCAGATTCGGAATTTTCCATCAAACTCAAGGGAACTTTTTTAGGTTATGAGTTAAACTGTAAGTATAGGAAACAGCTGACCCTATAGCATGATTTCATTTCTGCACAGCTTGCACTTTACCAAAAAGTTCACACCCACTTACATATAAGGGAATGTTTAACTCAATAGCCTATCTTATTTTTTCCCTCCAAAAAACCCCGCCAAAAAACACACTTTCCAAGGGATCTTCATGATGAAGTCTCGAAAGACCTATTTTTAATATCCATAACTACAGTTCAAACATAGGATAGGGTCTTACAAATGGTTTCATAAACGATTCAAAATCTCTTTAACATTGCTACAAACTATATCCATAAGAGCCAATATATTATATAATTCATAAGAAGGTAATAACATGTAAATACCAAGGCTATGAAAAATAAATTTTCCTAAAACTAAGGTTTACAAACCAAAGACTACATTAATGATTTGTACAAGTACAAACAAGTAAAGGTGTTGTCACAATCATGAATAAAAAGGGGTCTTTACTTACCTTCTTTTTGGAATCTCTTGATGAAATTAACCTATGAAATATAGCGCACTAAAACAAATACTTGCATTAAAATCCATTCTGATTCAAATTACATTCAATTTACATCAAATTACATGAGAAAACCACATTGAACCATCTACTTGTCAAACAAAAGAATTAGTCCGCCATTTTTAACATTTTGGCGGGACAGGAAGTGAAGATGAGTTACCCGCCCTTGATGAAGATACTGGTGTGACAACTGATTTTAGTTCAGATAATTTCATATGAACCCGAAATAGGCTCTGTTTTACAAATAAAAATGTTTTGTTTTGGATAATGGTAGGTCTTTGAAACTTTATCTCGCCGCTAATGGCTGCAATACTGCCGAAGCGGCGTTAAACAATAACTCACTCACTCACTCTTTGAAACTTGACATGTGTATCCCTTGTGATGAGATCTTTCGGATGATATAATGAAATGTGACTTGTGATCATTCATTATTTATATTTTATATGAAAGAATAGTTGAAGAATATCCATAAAATTAATATGAAAGGATTTTGTATTATATCATAAGTAATATATATATGGATCAATCTACAATTACTATCATAGGTGTATGAATAACACATTCTAAAACAATCTTGATTGAAACACTCTTAACACTTTTATATATTGTCTATCTTTTTATTATCACATACACACACACACACACACACACACATACATGTTTTAGGCAGGAACCGGGGACATTGACTGTACACCATGCAACCGGGGACTTCTTTATTTTTAGCGCTACGGAGGCCAGACGCAAGACAAGAAGCGACTGTGGTGGTCTGATGGCTTATGGGAACTCATATTACCAATAGCTCCTTTCTAACGATTTGTATTTTTTGCATAACAACCGGGGACACACACAATAATGTGTGTATGCACTATATGGACGGTAACCGGGGACAGTGTGTCTTTAACTTTTCACCATTAAACTGGGGACATGTCATCGCGTATATGTATACTATGTAACTGGGGACATTGTAGGTGTTGTGTGTATATGTATACTATATAACTTGGGACATTGTAAGTGGTGTGTGTATATGTATATTATGTAACTTGGGACATTGTAGGTGTTGTGTGTATATGTATACTATATAACTTGGGACATTGTAAGTGGTGTGTGTATATGTATATTATGTAACTTGGGACATTGTAGGTGGTGTGTGTATATGTATACTATGTAACTGGGGACATTGTAGGTGTTGTGTGTATATGTATACTATGTAACCGGGGACATTGTAGGTGTTGTGTGTATATGTATACTAAGTAACTGGGGACATTGTAGGTGTTGTGTGTATATGTATACTATGTAACCGGGGACATTGTAGGTGTTGTGTGTATATGTATACTATGTAACTGGAGCCATTGTAGGTGGTGTGTGTATATGTATACTATGTAACCGGGGACATTGTAGGTGTTGTGTGTATATGTATACTATGTAACTGGGGACATTGTAGGTGGTGTGTGTATATGTATACTATGTAACTGGGGACATTGTAGGTGTTGTGTGTATATGTATACTAAGTAACTGGGGACATTGTAGGTGTTGTGTGTATATGTGTTTTTCGGACAAAGTCCAACCTTGAAAGCTCAAACATTGTCAACCTAATGTTATTTTCGAGTTTATAGTTTTATGATCAGCTGATACACCTTCAGTGAAACCCTGATAAGCGTAACGTGGACAGAACAGACTAAAAGTGTATGTTTTTCTGTTTTATCACCTGGTGAAACGTACAAGCAGATGCCTATCTATATCAATCCAGCCAAATTCTTGACTAAACAAGTACTCGTATTCTGGTCTAATATAAAAAAAAAAAAAATCAGTGGTAGGAGTATTCAAACAGATATTTGTTCATGAATGTAAACATTATCAAAACAACCTTCGTTTCAGGTGATTGAAGCAGGTTTCTTGGTATTGATAAAATAAGCAATCAGGAACACTGTCAGTCCTGTAGTACAAGCTAAGAATTAGATATACATTGCATGAGAAACAAATATTTGGCGTTTGAAAGTAATATCTTATTCGCTCCGTGCAATTGACACCACCTGTACACCACCACAAGTATGACATGTTTTGACACTTATCACAGGGTGGAGCTCTCTAGGATCCAAACATTCAGTTACACAACAAAATTATATTAAACAGATAGTAATAACAAAATACAATTTCAAAGAATGAATATTTTTTTTTATTGATAATGATGCACAGTCTTATGGCTAGTCCTCACTGGAAAACTATGGCGTAGAGAGTTACTGTCTTGTACATTCTTAAGACCAACGGTGACAGGTCTAGGATAAACAGTTATAATGCAACCAGAATTTAGCAAGAACATGTACATAGCTATACAGTTTCTAAAAACAAATTGATCAATCGAAGCGTAGATAAATGGCAGTAGCGTTTAAGAATGGGAAGAAACATGACATAATTTCCGTTTTCGTATACATTGTATATATGATATTTTAATATATAATTATGCATGAAAATTTTGACATTTAACTGAGGTCTTTTCGCCTAAACACATTGTTGTGTTCCTATAAAAAAAATCACCTTCAATTTTATAGCAGAGTATAACTGCCTAAGTGTGTATAAGTGCTCTTCATCCTGTAACCAACTAACAAACAAAGCAGTTTACATGACCAATGACGTGTTAGGCTAAGTAAGATCAAATAAAATATTTACTTCACAACTAAAAATGCAATACAATGTTTTTGTTCAATATTACCTTTTATATTATATCCTTTATTTGATATTTTGCATGTAATAATTCTGTGTTTGCCCGAAAGTGAATTTATTTTACATCATATGCAGATGGACAAGTTATAAATGGTAAGTTATAAGCACATGCAACAATAATAACACAGAAGTTCACGTGACGAATTAACAATTTAAACATAACTGAACAACGTCAGTGAACATATTTCAATGCAAAATGTAGTAACATTAGACCTTTACATTGAGAAGAAGTAACACTTATATTTAAACTTTAGTTAAACGTTCTAATGATGAAGGGACAAGGAACCAGCTGCAGACACTTCATGCATTCTTATATTGAACATCATACTTGTGAATTTGTATTGTTGCGAAGAACAAGTTGCCCCTCCACTCCCATGACAGCTTCGAGTTTAATACGCACGATCCAAATGAAGAACTATATTTACTAAATATCCTCAATTTTTGACATTTTTTAACAAATAAAGTTTCATAAATTCACTGCGACGAATATGCCGTGAATTGAATATACAGATGGTTTTTTGACTAGCTCGACTGATTATTTGATCTTTATTTTATCACTTATTAGCTTTAAGTAGCATTTTCTCAAGTGCGTTAACATAAGCAGAACACCAAATTTTCATTAGATGATTCAACTACAAACACTTGCAAATTAGAAACAAAGTTAAGACCTTCGTCATCAAACGATCCTACCATGGACATGGCGTCACAAGTGTGTGTGTGTATATGTAGGGCTATTTAATCATATTGAGAAGCATGATTTCGACCATTACCGGTCTCATCAGGTGAATGACGTTGAGTCGATTGGTGCGTCATAATAATGACGTCACAAGTCATTGCATAGAAACATTCATAGATACAACACATAGAAATATATATTGAGGATGAAATTACATTTTTGAATTGAGTCTTTGCTTATTTTTATTAATAAATAATTATTTTTCTGCCAAGCAATACATATTGTATATAGGAAAAACAGAATATCTTTAAAAACATAGTTCTAGATGCGCACTAAGGGAGATTGTACGATTGTGATTTCGTTTAATTTGTGAACGATGAAGATACATTCTCCTTATTGATTTTAATTCTGTTCTTGGATCACATTATGGACACCTCTTATTGTGTAAGACCCAGGATAGTTTGCATGAGAGGGCTATGCCTGGCCACTGACAGTGCAGGGAGAAATCTTAAGCTGTATTAAGTTGGTGCTGAAGACATAATATTTGGTACGTTTGATGTGTCATGAACAAAACTTTATCTTATCTTATCACCTAAATAGTAGGCCACTTTCTTTTGAACTACTGTTATCTATAACTGTATACAAAGAGTTTACAAATCTTAGTCTCAATCCAAAAATTATGCAATTCATTTAGTTCAAGCATCCTAGCATTAAGATTACCTGCGGGGAAAAGGTTTCAATTATCAACCTGTTCCGGAGAATAAGTTGTTTAAAGGTTTAAGGCAAAATGGCTGCCGCACTGGAGGCGATTATAGCTCTGGTGAATTAGGAATTTTTAGAATGAAATTGATTACGTATGAAATCTTTAATATTCTTCCATTTCCGTCCCTGAAGTGCCGCTTCTGCAGCCACACACAAATCGATTTGCCGCTTTCCCGGCAAACGTTTCATGCAAATGTTGGTTTTAAAGTGACGGACAACAGCAGCTTTTTCAGTCTCTGTCCATATCCTTCGCTTTGGCATATCTGAAAGTACAATGATGTGGAAGGGATATAGCATTGAACGTACTAAAAAACTATTATTATAAACGCAGATACAAACTCGTTTTATAACATACTAGTAGTAGGGACGCCTGTATAATCTATTTTTTGACTATTTTTTGGCTATTTTCTTGAATATTTTAATTTGGCTATTTTCTTGAATATTTTAATTTGGCTATTTTCTTGGATATTTTAATTTGGCTATTTTCTTGGATATTTTTTGGAATGGGCCTCTATAGGATATTTATGGAGTGGACCGATTTAAAACTCGGTCAAACTGATCTCATTTATACCTCCATAGAAACAGAAATACGGTCAGTGACTTTGACCTCATTTATCCCTCCATAGAAACAGAAATGCGGTCAGTGACTTTGACCTCATTTATCCCGATAGAAACAGAAATGCGGTCAACTGGCTTTGACCACACATGCTTGAGTTACAGAACTTAATAGCACAGGGACAGCAAGCACTCCGGGCCATCTCATTAAACTCTACTTACTGTCGCTAATGTCACAGTTTACTGCCTATTAAGTATCAACCCAAATTGGGCTATGGCAACAAGTTCACAACGGTTTAATTGAATTAAGTGACTCTCACTGAGGCATTGGCTTGGCACATCGCTATATTACGGGGGAGGGTTCTTTAACAGAGAGTTTGGCCTTTTACAATAAAATCAAATTCCCTACGTATTTTCACATATATGACTGAGCATACTTGCTTTGGGTTTTTTCAAAGGTTTGTTTAGCTTTGTATAAAACACATGAGAAAATGATTTTAATCATTAGGCTAATCTCCCTGAAAATACATTTATTCCTTAATTTGTTTTATTCACTCTACACATATCTATGATACACAAAATTAATAAAGGCCAGGCAGTTTTACCAAATGTATTTTTGTTTTATTGTAAACTAAATGACACTTGAATACAAGTTAATACCAACTGATTTTTAAATACTACCCCTGATTAATATACCGCCCTCAAATATGTGTGGTTAGACAATAACCTTTAGAGAGAATCACCATGTTTGCTAAGTAATAAATTAATGTGTGGCAAAATCTGCTCGTGACTGGCCCATTGCTTCAGTCAAAAAATAGCATGCTAAATACATGTAAAATGTAAAATTATAAAACAAACCATTATTCTATACATCTCTCACTTATCATACAGTTAATGTTTTATAGTTCAACAATAAATCAAAGTAATTTTGCTAACAGATTTTCAGTGGAATAAATTTTTAATAGAGATATTATGATTTGTTTTAAAATAGAGATTTTGATTAAGCAAGGGGAAAAAAAGGTTATTAGGTATGAAACAACTGACCTAATTTGTATATTTCACACGGGTGCTGAACAGGATGTCATAATCTATTTTTAGGTGTCTTCATATCTGTTGCTGAGTTATGAACATAATAAGGTCAATGACCCAATTGCTATTGCATACCTCCTATTTCTTGAAAAAACCAGTTTAAACCAGTTTTCAGAATTAGTATAAATAATCTGGAAATTTTGATATTACTTAAGTCCTTTCTTCAAGGCCCTTGAAAAAAAGACGTGATCCAGCAGACATCTCAGGCCTATTATTGTGAAGACATCTCGAAAAGTAAGTAAATATTTTATTGTCATGAAAAAATACTTTAACATGTCAAGGGACCTTTCTTCTAATTTTATGATTCATAACAGGATGACAGTGTTTCAATCTGGTGATGAGATTAAGGAGCTTCAAGTACACCATTAAGATTGAGTCGATAAATCATTTGAAAACCGACTTCAAAACTAATAGTCATTTGGGCTCCATTTTTTATTTGACTGCCCCCTTTTTTTGGGATTAATTTCGATTTAGTCGATCCAGGTTAAAACCGGGTATAGGGAACAGGTACTCTATTCTGAAAGGAACAAAACGCATACATAAGTTTCAGTATAGGACATTATGTGTAATAAACTAACTATCCTGATAATTTTCTTATTGAGATGAGATGTAGCTAAGCAAAAAAATAGATATTTATATGTGACAGCATAATAAATAATAATATACATACATGTAATCGAGCTGTTCCCTTAGGAGGGCCACCTCTGCTTTTAGGAGGTTAACCTCCTCCTGCACAGATCGCACCTGAGGTCTGTTCATGACGACGGTTCTATAAATAATTTTAATAAATCGACATAGGTAAATACGCTGTATTTTTACACATGACATCAAAAATGCATTCTAGTCCGTTAAGAGAAAACATCAACTTACAGGGGTGAGATAGGTCTAGCCACAGGAGGGGCTTCTTGTTGAGGGTGTTGTTGTGGGTGTTGTGGTTGTTGCTGTTGTGGTTGCTGCAGCATCTGCTGTTGATGCTGCTATAAAACATGAGAAACGATTTAGTAATTCATAAACCTTCAGATCTGTTTTATATGTCTTTCGTTTGTTTCTTAATCAGTTCAGCAGGGAAAATAAACCCTAGTTGTTTCAACTGTGAACACAATAAAAGAAATTGTATGAAAAAAAAAATAAAAAAAAATAGGAATACTTACAGCCTCCATTTCTTCAAGAAAATGGATGATTTCTTGATCATCCCTGTAACCAACAGATTCATATGTTTTACAGTATAAGTTAACTCATTATGAAGGGACTTTTAATAAATCTATCTAATTTTATAGTCATACACATGATAAACTTTTTAAAAAAACATTCATTTCTTAAAACTGAAGAAGATTAACAAATGGAGATTAACAAAATCGTATAAATCTTAGAGGGGATACACCCTTCAAAAGTACTGAGAAAAAATTAAATAGCAGAATATAACTTACACAGTAGCAAAGTGGGGTTCAAACCCATCCTGTGCATTTTCATCACTGAAAAAGATAACCAAAAAAAGTTATAGTAAGGAATAGTAACATGTATGTATGATAAAAACTAGAAATGTAAATTCATATTAAAATTAAGTGTTGGGAATAACTCACAAGTTTTCCATAGTGCTGCGGTACAGGATGTATGGTAGAACATGGAATGTACATAGACCTTTATACTGGGGATGGGAAGCAACAATCATTTATCCTCAGGACGCTATGCATACATTCATTGCTAGTAAATGAGCATAGAGCCCTTGATAAGTATATATAATGTTTAAAATGGTCAATCATGCCAAATTGGTCACACTAAGATGCAAATGACCCTACAAACATGCTCACTGACATGCAGTGTAAGTAACCACTATTTTAGGACAATAACATGTCAGATGTGTATAGAGTAAATGAGAAAATGGGTATACCAAAATACCAACACATTTGTATCCCTATAAATGTGATAAATTGACAGATGTTTAATATGGACAAGGGTAAAACTGACAATGTTAATGATTTGAAAAAGGCAAAATTAGATTTGTATAGTAGACTTCAGAAAGAATTTTTTTAATATAATAAACAACCCATGGAACACAATTCTGGATGAAAACATTTTCATTACCTGACATTTGCAATAAAAACAATCATAAGATCTAAATCTTACTAATGAGCATATATACTGTTTTTATAAACACATGAGTAAACTTCTTTGATCAGATCATTCTAAAATTATGAAATGAATAGAAATACATATGACAATGCAGTGGAAAGTTGTACACACAAGGCTGAAAGAGTTATCTCCCTTCAACAATATTGTCATGTGGAATTTGCACTATATCATTCAAGAGAGAAGTCACATTGAGTGATTACTTTGAAACATAGCCCATGTCACTAAGGCTGCAGGCTCCCTTCATTTATAATTGCTTATTTTGAAACGATCCGATTTTTTAAAACTTAATGTATTTATTTATTTCAATTTCAGATGGACAATATTTTTAGAGAAGCTGTCTTGACAAGTTTGAATTCCTTCACAACAAGCTGTGAACTATTGTTCTGGAGAGATTATTTGGGCTTGGAAAATAATGAAGCCGTACATTTAAAACTGATCGAGTTGCTTTGTAAAGAAACACAGAAGCAAGAAGAAACCCCCATGAATACAAGGGAGGAAACAGAAAACATGGAAACTGAAAACTATGATGAACTTGCTACACTATGTGTCCAGGATAATGAATTTATAGACAGGTATGTCCCCTGTCAAGAGACCCCAGATCAAGATGATCAAGGGGAAATTAATCATCTAACTATGATCTGTATCGCTGATGGAGAATGGTCAGACAAGGGAAAAGGGTTGCCATGCCAATTTTGTGGAGAAACATTTCGCCGAGTCCCTCAACTGGCTAGACATCGTCAGCAGTGTCTCAAACGTCCACCACCAGTTATCCAACCATCAACATCAAAGGAGCCAGAGTCTCAGACTTTACCAGGTCCTCTGAGGAGTAAAATGGCGAGAATGGATGATCTTTTTCGATCACCCATCAAAGAACCTTCAATGAAGAGGTCAGCCCCTTCACAATTATCACCACCAGAAATACCATCTTCTTCCAAACGACTCAGACTGTCAGATGTGGAGATAGATGAGGTAATTAATGAGTTTTTTCAACCTGGGGGCAGTCTTCCTGAGCATTGGGAAGAAGTTGTAAGAGATTTTGATTTAGATCTTTTCAATCAAGAAGGGGGAGGGAACGGTGAAGAGGAACCAAATCAGGCAGAGCAAAACACAGATAAAGTTACTGACAAAGAGGGAGATAATGATAAACCACCTTATGAGTTTAGATTAAGACGTGAGAGAACATTTGCCAAAAATGCTGCTGTAGAAAAGATCTACAATGTCAAGTTTAATGATGAATGGGAAGGGAGAAATTAACTGATTTACATGATAGTCTTCATGACATGTTTGATGATGTATTGCAGGAAGCTAGAGGGGATCTACAAGATAATGATCAATGTCGTATTGTCATCCGTCACGAGAATTTGGATACACCCATAGTCGTAGCATTAAGACCTCTGGAAAAAATGAATGCAAATGTCATATTGACACACATAGAAAATGTCATGCAATCCCATCAGGATCTGGCTCTCAATGACAGTTTTGATATAGACATTGGCATGATAGATATGCCCAAGGGGCAGGGAAGTGGTCATAATTTTTTTAATGTGAAAGAAAGTGTAAAAGAAAAACGTTCTATTGTGGAAATCAAAAATACAGACAATTTATGTTTGGCAAGATCTCTGACAGTTTGTTTTTCGAAAAGTCACATGACCTCAAAATCTGATTGGGAGGATCTTCTCAAGGCACATCCTTTAGACAAATGTCAGTGTTCACATACACACCTCAGTTTACCTGATCAGAAAATATCCCATATGGCTCATCTGGCTTTAGAACATAAGAAATGTCCCCCAAATCTGTATACCAATTTACGTAAGTATACAAAGCAACAAACCATCTTTGCTACCATTCTGTCTGACAAAGCAGGTGTTTCAAAAGACAGGGCTGCTAGTTTAGCTGATATACCTAAAATTGAAAAAGTGCTAGGATGTCAAATTTTGGTGGTCAGTGCAGAATTGGGCAATAAGTTTATGACAAAAGGTTGTAATGATAACAGAAAGCAGTTGTTTGTGTATTTGGTGGGAAAACATTTCCATGCCATTCCAAACATTTCAGGCTTTTTTGGCAACAGTTACTTTTGTCATCACTGTCTCACACCATTCCATAGCAAAGAGAAACATTCTTGTGAAAATTATTGCAGAGTTTGTAAAAGGTCATCTTGTAAAAAATTGGATAATCCAGTCAACTGTCCAGACTGTCACATGCAGTGCCGATCAGAAGCATGTTTTAAGGCCCATAAGAAAATGAAAAAAGATAATCATCCTTCAGAATGTCAGACCTATTGGGTTTGCACAATGTTTCAAAGTTTTGAATCGTGGGACAAAAGCAGAGCATGACTGCAATCAATACAAGTGTCAACCTTGTCAAAAGATGGTTGATTTCGGTCATCTCTGTTATCACATTCCCCTTCAAATAGATAACAAACATAAGATAAAAAAATTCATCATGTTTGACTTTGAATGCAGTCAAGATGAAGTGACTACTTGTGAAGATGGCTATGTTCCTTCCACTTGTTCACAATGTGGCCCAAAAGATGATTGCTCACACCATACAACATGTGCTAACTGCCATGAAGTTTGGTGTGGTCATCAGGAACACAAACCCAATTTTGTTATTGCTCAAACGGTGTGTGATATCTGTAAAGATGAACCTTTGAATAAGGGCGCCAAATGCAATAACTGTGGTTCTCGTTGTGTTCTATGTTCGAAATGGAACAAAAAATTCAAATGTTTCAAAACAGCACCATGCAATTCTTGTGGACAAAGAGAGTGTTGTTCAAAGGTCCGAAAACTGCTGATCGTTTCTGTCACTGGCTGTTTTCAAAACAACATCACAATGCTTCAGTATTTGCTCACAACCTCAAAAGCTATGATGGGACATTCTTGATGAATTATCTTATCAAAAACAGCATTATTCCTGACAAGCTAGTATACAATGGGTCCAAACTGATGTATATTCATATTCCACGAGGGTTGAACATGCGTGTTCTGGACTCTCTCTCTTTCTTCAGTACAAGTTTGGCAAAGCTTCCAAAGATGTTTCACCTGGAAGAATTGAAGAAAGGGTATTTCCCTCACTATTTCAATACCTCCGCCAACCAAACCTATGTAGGTTCAATACCTGATCCTCCCTTCTATGGTGTAGACAGTATGTCTACTGAAGGCAGGGCTGATTTCCTCAAGTGGCATGCAGAACAAAAAGGCAAGGTGTTTGACTTTGCTCAAGAAATGGAAGACTATTGTCGGTCAGATGTGCAAATCTTGAGAGAAGCCCTCATGACCTTTAGACAATTGTTAATGTCTGTCACTAAAGGGTCAGGTCGTGACCCGACTGAAGATCAAGAACCTGGTATTGATCCTTTGGACTATGTCACCATTGCCAGTGTGTGTCGTGGGGTATTCAAACACAAGTTCCTGACAGACTACACACATGTCAAACTGCTATGGCAAGGTAAGACCACCTCTTGGCTTCCTGTCAAAGAAGATGCCAAAAGTCAGGAATGGGTTGAAATTGAACCTGGATCTTGGCGAACCCTTCAATCAATTCAAGCAGCAGGGGGTGTGATACAAGAGTCTGAAACTCTACCAAGTCCTATTGCAAAACTACCAGCCAATAGCTATACCAAAGACCAATACAGTAAATCCTCCATTCAGTGGTTGGAGTGGGTCAGTCACAAAGAAGGTATTTACATACAACATGCATTAAATGAGGGGGAATTTCAAATTCCTGGCACCAATTATAAAGCTGATGGCAGACAAGGACATCGACTATGGGAGTACCAGGGTTGTATTTGGCATGGTTGCCCTACATGCTATCCCCATGACAGAGAGACCACAGTCTTACCTGGAACAAAACAGTCTATGAGTGAGCTTTAAGCTCTGACAATGAAACGAAATGCTGTTATCAAAGAAAAAGGTTATAAGCTGGTCACCATCTGGGAGCATGAGTTTCACCAACAGCTTAAAGTTAACCCTGACATGAAGACCTTTGTATCTTCTTTAGATCTTCAAGATCGACTCAATCCCAGAGATTAATTTTTTGGTGGACGTACAAATGCAACCAAATTGTACTATGAAGCTCAAGCGGATGAAGACATTCTTTATATGGATTTCACCTCCCTTTATCCCTGGGTCAACAAGTATGGTGAATATCCTATAGGTCATCCTCAAATTATCACAAGAGATTTCAAATCTTTGGGTGAATACTTTGGTTTGGCCAAAGTCAAGATCCTTCCTCCTCGGGGTCTGTACCATCCCGTCTTGCCTCATAAATCAAATGGTAAACTCAAATTTGCACTCTGTATGAGTTGTGCTGACCTTGAACAACAAACTCCTTGTCATCATTCTGACAAAGAAAGGTGTTTTGTAGGCACTTGGTGTATTCCAGAGTTGCTCAAGGCATTGGAGAAAGGTTATGAAATTGTCAAAATTTATGAAATTTATCATTGGGAGGAAACAACACAATATGACAAGTCAACCAAATCAGGAGGACTGTTTGCTGACTACATCAACACTTTCTTGAAAATCAAGCAAGAGTCTTCTGATTGGCCTGCATGGTGTCAGACAGAACAAGATAAGGAAACGTACATAACCAATTATTTGGAGAATGAAGGTATTCAACTTGACCCTACCAAAATTCAGAAAAACCCAGGTTTAAGAGCTTTGTCGAAATTGGTTTTAAATTCGCTGTGGGGTCGTTATGCAATGCGATCCAATTTGACTCAGACAAAATTTGTCCATTCTTCAAAATTGGAGGAATTTTATCAATTTTTGACTGACCAAAAAAAGACCCTTCAAAATTTTCACATTCTGAATGACAATGTAGCGCAGTTTCAATGGACTCATAATTCTGAATTCATTCCAGAAAGTGAGGCTACCAATATATTCATTGCTACCTTTACCACATGCTATGCCCGTCTGAAATTGATTCCGTAAGGAAACTTGTTCTTTCCAAAAAGGAAATTTTGAATGACAAGACTGACAATGAAATTTTAGAGATCAAATCAAGTAAAAAAAGGAAAGGAATAAAAAGAAAATCAGATGATGAACAAGCATTAGACATTGTAAATCCATCCAAGATTTCAAGAGATAAACTTTCAAATAAAATTTACAACAGATCAGAAACTAAAAAGTATCGTATTGTGTATACTAAAAGAGCCATTCAAGAGGATTTAGATACTTTACCTTATGGTTTTTAAAGTTGACATATTTCCAGGGCCACTTCAGGGCCATATGGATATAGTCAGGGCCACTTCAGGGCCATATGTATGTAGTCAGGGCCATTTCAGGGCCATATCAGGGCCATATGTATGTAGTCAGGGCCATTTCAGGGCCATATGTATATAGTCAGGGCCATATCAGGGCCATATGTATGTAGTCAGGTTTTGGGAATGCGTAGATTTCTATTTACCCGATATTTTTCTGACAGCTCTTTCTTCGTGTACCTTCTCTAGGGGCGTGTAACTCTTGTTCAGGGAAATATATGACATGTAGAATCAGGCAGTGTACGCATTACGACCTGTCCACCAGCTGGGAATCTATATAGTTACTTTTGGTCGGAGTGGTATTTCAATAATATACAAATCATTTACACACCATCAATAAATCAAAGTTTTCCTCCGTCACTTAAAAGTACATTGCGCGTTTAGCATGCTCTTTAGGGTGAAAAGTCGCTATATGAACACTACATGAATATAATATATATGGCTATGATGCCCTGTGTCCCTTTATACAATGTAAATATTTAATTCAACAAATCTAGCATGGTTTTCGTAGAGATCAAAATTTCCATGAGTCATTAAAATACATGTATAAACAGGAAATTACAACAATGGGAAAAGAATAAGAGTAAAATCTTTGTCTAAATTTTAAGCATCTTTTAAATTCCTTTTTTTTCTCAGAAAAATGACACCTTTGCGTTTTTCAGAAACGATTCTATAAAGATAATAGTTACTCACATTTTCTCTTCGGAACGCTCAAGCTGTTTTTTGTCTCAATCAAATCTGAAAATTGAACCTTTTCTGTAACTGACTTTCTATTTTGGCAGTATTTCTTAAATTCAAAAGACATGAAAGAATTTAAAGAGTAAGTCACAGTTATTCTTGCATCATGAAGGAATGTGACATTTGTCTGTTTGACACTTTGATACAGTAAAAGTTATCAGTATAGCAATACAACAAAACATCGAACTACCTCGAACTGCAGCATCCTCGTCAGTGTCAAGATCACCATCGCTGGCATCATCGTCATCGTCTTCATCTGGATCACATTGTTCAGGACCCAGGTCTATTTCTGTAACATAAAAAATCATTCCATGTTACTTATTTATTGGAACATTTCATAATAATATATATTTTATCATTCCGAATTACATGTATGGTTGAAATTAATCAACATGCTTTATATGCACATGACCAGTATACGAAGATATGTCTTTCATATAAATCAACTTAGTTGTCATATAGATGATGGTTGTATCACAACATTGTAAAATTATGAATATTACGTAATAGAGAGTGACAAAAATCATACCTTCATCTACGTCAACCTCAATCTTGTCCAAACTCTTTCCTTTCTGCTTGCTTAACTGTCCCTTCTCAAGAGAAAGCAAAATCTTTGACACTTTTGCCACCTGTATAGTTTCTTCCGGTAACCTATAAAATTGTCTATGGACTCATATGTCATGGCCAAGAAAATTGGCCAGGATGTCAAGTTCATTCTCTTTTAAATTCAAGATTTGTGACAGAGTCCCGATCTGTTTTCGAAGCTTTGTTGATCGGAGACATAGTGGGCGTTTGGCTGCAATACTGCCGAAGCGGCGTTAAACAATAACTCACTCACTCACTCACTCGTTCACTGAACGATCTCAAAACGTCCTATGATGTGACCTAAGGATCCATAATTTCGTCTTGCAAAAAGAAACTTGTTGCCTTCATGGACCCGTGCGTCTATCCTCTTTTCGACAAGAATGTCTATCCATTTGCTCATCTCGGAAGTTATGATAATGGGAACAATTCTCCCACGTTTCCCAATTATTTCAACTCTCTTTAGGACACTGCAGAGGTGTTGTTCAAGGGGCGACAGTCCATCCAAAACGTTAGACTGACTAGTCTTGTGTTGTTCACGTAAGTCAGCTAACTTCATTTTTGAAACTTCTCCTTGTCTCCGTCTGTTGAACAGGACCAACGAGACAAGGGCTACTTCATTAAGCATTTCCCATGCTTCTGGAGAAAATGTATGGCTTAGATTTGTGCAAGCTTCCTCACCAACTTTGCGAATGTATTGTGATAGAATCATCACATCTTTTGTAAGTGGTAAAAGCTTGACTTTATTTCTCTGATTTTCAGAGAGAGTCCGAAGCGCATGTGTTGCCATTTCGTCAGTCCATTCCATCTGACACAATTCGGCAAAATCATTTGCTTGCTGTTTGGCGTCTGTGTCGCTTGTTATAATGCTGTCACGCTTCAGGATTTTAGCGCATTTTTTCAGTGTACCACCAAGTTTGAGTGCCAATGACGGTGTCTCAAAAAGATGTGTTTCAGGATCAAACCCGGAGACTTCTTTAGCACAGGTGAGCACCTTTCTGAAATGTTTAGGATCAATGAAACATTCAAGATTAGCATCTGCTGGTCCGATTGTTTTTCTCATCTGGAGGAGTAATCTTCCAAGTTCTCTCATTGAATTTCTGATGTAGACCAGTTGTTCCTTGTCATGGCCTTGTTTCAGATACAGCTTCTCTCCCAGTTTCTTAATCAGGGAATCGCCTTTACAAGCCATACCAATAGTGTCATTTCTCAACGACGAAATAATTTCATTGAATCCGCTTGTCGATTCAGGCGTCGGCAGCAGCAACCGAGCATTTTGGAGGACCCTTCTGTGTTTTCCCTGCACTGGAGCCAACTCGCATCTTCTTGTGTGTTTCCAAAGATCTCTGCCGAGGTAATAGCCCAAACAGTACTCACAAGGAATGTAATCCTTCCAAGAAGTTCCAAACTCGGGTCTATAAGAGACGATCAAGTTCCCAGAGCCCTCAACCATAACTTTGGTGTTATGTAGATGATTACCCATATTTCTCAGTTTTTTAATTCTCTGTTTCCTTTGCATTGGATCTTTTTCGATGAGAAATTGTGCCACCTCTACCTCCTCTCCATGCGCAGTTTCCAAATGTCGAGGCAATTTTGATTGAGGTTTTTCACAAAAGAGACAGTAGTGTTTTTTGTCATACACCCTGCCGTCTTTGTTGTTTGTTGTAATGACTTCAATGGAATATGTGTCAGTATCTTCAGATCTGATCTTCTTTGCTATTGGCTTTATACATGGATAGACCTTGGAAGCTGAATCAGATTCAGGATCAGACTCTGAACTGCCAGGAATATATTCACTGCCAGAATCGGCACCTGAATATATATTGCTGTCACTTTCACTAGCTTCATGTTTTCGCTTTGCATTCGACTTCAAGAACCTTTTTGGTCCACAGTCGTTTGGCGGATTTCTGGTTTCATCAGCCTCATGAGACGTTTTGTAGGCAGTAGAAGCAGTTTCATAGGCAATGTTGTTTGGGCGATTACTGGTTTCTTGAGCCTCATGAGAAGTTTTGTAGGCAGTAGAAGCAGTTTCATCGGCAATGTTGTTTGGTCCATTACTGGTTTCTTGAGCCTCATGAGAAGTTTTGTAGGCAGTAGAAGCAGTTTCATCGGCAATGTTGTTTGGTCCATTACTGGTTTCTTGAGCCTCATGAGAAGTTTTGTAGGCAGTAGAAGCAGTTTCATCGGCAATGTTGTTTGGTCCATTACTGGTTTCATGAGCCTCATGAGACGTTTTGTGGGCAGTTTCAGGAACAGTGTTGTTTGGACGACACCTTGTCCCTTTGAGAACAGATGTTTGTCGAACTGTTGAGAAAGAAATCAGCATTTTGATTTTCATTACAAATATTTTGGTGGACCGTAACATCAAAGAACAAAATTCAAGTTAAAAGTATTTTTTTTGTAACAAGTGAGCTAAAGTAAATCAGGAAATCAATAGTTACTATTTGACTAGAGTGGTAGTGTGCATATTTAATTGATACGAATTATTTGATAAATTCATCATAATAGCTAACAACTTTTACATTTTTGGATAAACATAAAGTGATTAAAATGTTCCTCAAATATGTACATTAGAAATTCCATGTCTACTTTTAGCATGCAATATATAGTTGTATAGAGTTCACCGCAGTAAAAGTATCATCATTAATTTTGTCTAAACAATTTAATGCATATAATATTCTAATCTACAAATTCGGTTAGTATTTAAAATCGTGTAATTGGAAAGGTACAAGACATTCCTTATTTTTATTAACGGATTATTATTAACGGAGTTATTTCAAACTTCACTGGTTTCTTTCCATGCTTTAACATTACAAGCGTGCATAAGATGATAAATCTACCTTCTGTCTTCAACTCCTGACACTGAAAATATATTCAATAGCAATTTAAACATATTAAACTAAAAACTATGTTTTTTTTTAAAATAATAAGATAGAAGAATAAAAAACAAACTTACTTTTGACCGCCAAGGATAATGAGATGATGACGTCCCATATGAATATCGGAGTTCTTCCCCCATTTCTATTGATCGAAGGGCATAAAATCCAACTCCTGGTTTTCCATCTTTTTGTGTCAACTTTGCACAGCAGTTGGGACTCTTTTTGCTGTCATTTATATAACGCCCGATGACCTCTTCACAAGTGGCGTCAATCCTAAAAATAATAATAATCATAATAATGCTGATGATTATGATGACGACGATGGCGACGACAACGACAACAACAACAACAGCAACAATAATAAATGAAGATGATGATGCAACTGTTGTCACATACATGCCCTTGCTCTTGAATTCGAATACATATGTTTCGTCATCAAGCTCTGGGTCTTCATCCAAAAGCTTTCCTTCGTAAGGGAGAAGAAAGTCTCCTTTCTGAAACTGCCGGTTGGAGAACACACCTTTACCTATAATTAGAATGAAAACAAGTACTGATAACAAATGCTGTATATTCGTGTCATTATCCGTCGAATTATTTTTGTACCTGGTCCTTTTAAAACTTGAAGTATGAAAGTATCAACATCTTTTATTGCGTTTTTGTCATGATCATCTTAAAAGGTTTTACATTGCTAAAGTTTATACATGATTGAGATGATGAAATAGTAATGCATATATATGTACCACAGTCAATGAATTGTTAGCATTGTTTCTTGATTTTTATCATGTATGTGTAGTCATTTGAATAGTAACATCTCACCAATTTCTTTACTGACAAATTTCACGTCAAAGTGATGTCTACTCCATGATAGTGCTTCAATTTGCTTTGTTTTTCTTGAGGATTTTCTTGTTGCAGGAGCTAAAAGAAACAAGCAATCAATTATCGAAATGGTTAGATATTTTGTTCTAAAATGGTAGTTGTGGACGTCTCAACAGAATTCAAAGATGAAATACTTAAAAGTGTACTTGATTGAACTATCTATCGGTTATATGTATGTTTGAGAGAAGAGTCATATAACTAAAGTTTACCTTGTGGAAGATTCCTCGTGTCCTTCTGCATATTCTGCAATCAGAACATCATGACAATTTATCATAACTTCTACGCAAACAAATTGATCTATTATCTAGAATGATTGTACTTATCAAATAGCCATTTAACAAGTAGAAGGAAACCCATTGTAGGCATAATCACTGCGAAGAAAACGAAACTCGATGGTCTGTAGTGAAGCTCTTACCAAATATATGGCCCGAATGTGACTGTACAGTCTATCTGCTATCCTTCGTATAAGGTCACATTTCTTGTATCGTCTGCACTAGAGAGGAAAAAACAAAATGTTGAATTATGGTCCGTTTTGGACGTGACATTCTATACATAATGTATTTCTCATTAACAAGTTTATGTTATAAAGACAAATACTTCTTTAATTAATTTTGTAAATGTTAACTGAGTACTAACATGTTAAACTATGTTGTGAATTACCTTTTTAATAGTATTTATAATCTTTGGATTTTTCTTCAAGATTAGAATACACAAAGGTATGTTTTCTAATTCCTTCAAGTAACCTATGCACCCTCTCACATTCTGAAATGTAAAATGTAATGGATTATATATTGGTCATTACTATCCAAACAAACATTCAAATGTTAACAAAGCTTAAGATTTCATTCCTTTTAATAAAATACTAAAGATAACCTAGGGGAAAATAAGAAACTAATCAATGAAAGCTTACAGGTTCATCTGTTGTCAATGATGAGCGAATACCGACCTCTATTCGTCTTATTCTATCTTCAATTTGCACAACTGTAACATGAATTATTGAAAATGATTAGAATCAGTAAAGGCTACATAAAATACTAATTTAAATTCCTTTATCTAAAAAACGTAATGAACACAAAAAGGCGTTAAGTGATTGGTATAATGACTAAAACCACACACAACCACGGGATATTGCATGTGTAATTTTGCATTTACAATTAATTTCAGTAAGGTGAAGGTTATTTCAAATCCAAAACAAGTTCAAAGATCATTAGGATTGATGATCTACTGAAAGGCGAGTTGTATACGTATCCCCACGAGTCCATAGTTGAAATGTTTCATATGGACAAATGTAAATGATATATAGGCAGGACGTCCCCGGTTGGCAGTGTGTCCCCGGTTTATAGGTGTATACATATACACAAAGAACTTAGTTAAGCACCCCCTTTGTTTCAAGCAGAAAAAATTTGTTAATAATAAACGTTACAAATTTCCAGGCAAACAGTTAGTGAATATTGATAGAATAATCATTAAGCAGAGTAAAAATTAAAACTTTACTCGATTTACAATTCACTGTCTTTTCATAAGTGTTTTTTAAAGGGTTTGGTATTTTCTAGTCAAAATCCAAGTTACCTTAAAACTTAAAATGAAAGTCAATATTTTTTGCTGCAATGTGATAATTAACATTCTCTTGACTGCAATGATGACTTTTTAGTAAATGACCCCATAGCAAAATACAGTCGTTTTAGCAATAAAAACCATCAAAATCACAAAAGTTTCCAATATCAATCTTTTTTAAATCTGCATAAAGGGAAAACTGAGCACTCCTGAAGAAAATGGCTTATCTACATCCTGTTAAAGGATCATATACAGCTATAGATTTATCAGTAACTGATGCATCCCTTTTACATGACTTTTCATGGTCAATCCATGAGGATACATGTGGGAGCGACCACTTCCCCATTGTATTAGAACCCTCATCACCTATTCCCGAGGAGCACAATCCTCGTTGGAAATTTTCCAAGGCTGATTGGTGTACATTTTCTACCCTCTGCAGAGAACATATTATATATGATGAAATAATCAATGCAACTGATCCTGTTGAGGCCTTTTCTAAAGGTCTCATTGATATAGCAACTGAAACTATCCCTAAAACCTCGGCAAATCCACGCATTCACAAGCCATGGTTTAATGAAACCTGCGATACTGCCATTAAGGCACGTAAAAAAGCTGAACGCAAGCTCAGTAAACGACCTACAAGAATCAATTTAGATAACTGTCGCAAAGCACGAGCTAAAGCTCGACGCACAGTCAACCAACAAAAACGCGAATCTTGGAGAGGCTATGTCTCTAAGATCAATTCCAGAACACCTATCAGCAAAGTCTGGAATATGATTAGTAGAATTAAAGGCAAAGGTTCCAAATCTACAATAAAACATCTTAAGGTCAATGATGACCTTCTTACATCAAAATCTGACATTGCCAATAAGTTGGCTGAAACAATCTCTAAAAATTCTTCATCTGCAAATTATGTCCCTGCTTTCCAAAAGTACCAAAAGGTACAGGAAAAACGACCACTTAATTTCAAATCTGACAATGGAGAAGATTATAATGAACACTTCTCCTTGTCAGAGCTCAAAACTGCACTTTCTAAAGCTCATGATACAGCTACCGGCCCTGATGAAATCCATTATCAACTTCTAAAACATTTACCGGAACCTTGCCTTGAAGTTCTACTTCAGGTATTTAATCATATATGGGAATCAGGTGAATTTCCATCTTGTTGGCACAATGCTACTATTGTGCCAATCCCAAAGCCTGGGAAGGATCACACAGACCCTTCCAACTACCGTCCTATAGCCTTAACAAGTTGTGTATGTAAAACTATGGAACGGATGATCAATGATCGTCTAGTTTGGTACTTGGAAACTAATAAATTACTAACTGATATTCAATGTGGTTTCCGCAAACAACGCAGTACCACTGATCATCTTGTTCGTTTAGAATCATTTATTCGTGATGCATTTATTAACAAACAACATGCTGTGTCTATCTTTTTCGATTTAGAAAAAGCTTATGACACTACATGGAAGCATGGCATCCTAAAAGATTTATTTGAATTTGGCTTGCGAGGTCGTATGCCTCATTTTATTTCAAATTCTTTACACGATCGCCAATTTAAAGTTCGCGTGGGCTCCACCCTTTCCGATTTCTTTGATCAAGAAATGGGTGTCCCACAAGGTAGCATTTTATCTGTCACATTATTTAGCATCAAAATTAACAGCTTGGCTAAAGTCTTAAATGACCATACAGATGGTTCACTTTTTGTGGACGATTTTGGAGTTTCCTGCAGAGGCAAAAATATGCCATCAATCGAGCGCCAATTGCAACTCTGCCTCAATAAAATCCATCAATGGTCGTTGGAAAACGGCTTCAAATTTTCCAAAGCTAAAACATCTTGTGTGCATTTTTGCAATATGCGCAAAATGCACAAAGATCCAGAATTATTCCTTGATAAAACTCCAATTAAAGTCGTTCCTGAGGCCAAGTTTCTTGGTCTCACTTTTGATAGTAAACTTTCTTTTATTCCTCATCTTAAAAATCTAAAAGCTAAATGCTTAAAGGCATTAGACCTTTTAAAGGTCGTTTCAAACAATAAATGGGGTGGAGATGAAGAAACTCTTCTTCATCTCTATCGATCACTCATCCGCTCCAAACTAGATTATGGATCCATAATATATGGATCTGCCCGCCCCTCATATATTAAAATGCTAGATACAATCCACCATCAGGGTCTCAGGCTTTGTCTTGGGGCCTTCAGAACTTCACCAGTTGAAAGCCTTTACGTTGAAGCTGATGAGCCATCTCTTGAAGATCGGCGCATCAAGCTAGCACTTCAATATATAACCAAATTAAAATCAAACCCTTCAAATCCTGCATACAACTGCGTATTCAATCCTGAATACCAGCAGTTGTATAACTCAAAACCTAAAGCAATTCCACCACTCGGTATCAGACTTCAACAACATGTTGAAGATTCTGATATCGACCTAACAACAATAGCAGAGCACGGTCTGCTTGCCACTCCGCCATGGCAGCTGGTGAGGCCCCGTGTCAACCTCTCTCTATCTACTCATAAAAAATCAAATACAGACCAAATAATATTTCGACAGGCATTTTTTGAACTTCGTAATTTTTTCGCAGATTATAAACCAATTTACACTGACGGTTCTAAAGATGGACCCACAGTTGCAGCAGCAACTGTGACTCCTTCAACAGCATATGCTTCAAGGCTGCATGATGGCAGCAGCATCTTTTCTGCAGAAGCTAAGGCCATCCTTAAGGCCGTCCATCACATCAAAAATTCAACTCCAAATAATTACATCATCTTTTCTGATTCACTTTCTTGCCTACAAGCAATTAAAAACTGTAAGAGTGATCACCCAATTATCAGGGATATTTTATTACTTCATAATTCTTGTCTCCAATGCGACATCGTCTTCTGCTGGCTTCCTAGCCATATGGGTATAAGAGGTAATAACAAAGCTGACTCAGCTGCTAAATCAGCATTAAACCTCAAACATATTTCTCCTACCAAAGTTCCATATACGGATTCCAAACCTGCTATTAAATCTTACATTAAACAACGTTGGAAGTCCCAATGGGACCAACAACATCATAACAAACTTCACACTATTCAACCTCATTTAGGTTACAAATCTCTATCCTCTTTTACCCGGCAGGAAGCTTGTGTCCTACGACGATGTCGTATTGGACACTCTCATCTTACTCACTCATATCTTTTAAAGGGGGAAGATCCCCCAGTATGTATACCCTGTCAGTGCCCTCTCACAATCAAACACATTCTATGTGAGTGTTGGGACACTGCACATATCAGGGAAACTTTTTATCCTTCTATTTCAATCAATCAAGTTTTTACTCATTTCGGTGAGCATCGTGTTTTAGATTTTTTGAAGGCTATACACCTTATCGACAAATTGTAAATTTTAACTTTTCATTATCAGCTTTTATTCAACTTGTGATAATACGCTGATGTTTTTACGGCCTTCGTGTCGTGTTCTGTTTTTCAATTGCAATTTTCATTTTTAAATTAGGCAAATAAATTAAATATCTCGCCGCTAATGGCTGCAATACTGCCGAAGCGGCGTTAAACAATAACTCACTCACTCACTCTATGTGAGTGTTGGGACACTGCACATATCAGGGAAACTTTTTATCCTTCTATTTCAATCAATCAAGTTTTTACTCATTTCGGTGAGCATCGTGTTTTAGATTTTTTGAAGGCTATACACCTTATTGACAAATTGTAAATTTTAACTTTTCATTATCAGCTTTTATTCAACTTGTGATAATACGCTGATGTTTTTACGGCCTTCGTGTCGTGTTCTGTTTTTCAATTGCAATTTTCATTTTTAAATTAGGCAAATAAATTAAATATCTCGCCGCTAATGGCTGCAATACTGCCGAAGCGGCGTTAAACAATAACTCACTCACTCACTCAATCGAGCGCCAATTGCAACTCTGCCTCAATAAAATCAATCAATGGTCGTTGGAAAACGGCTTCAAATTTTCCAAAGCTAAAACATCTTGTGTGCATTTTTGCAATATGCGCAAAATGCACCAAGATCCAGAACTATTTCTAGATAAAACTCCAATCAAAGTCGTTCCTGAGGCCAAGTTTCTTGGTCTCACATTTGATAGTAAATTATCATTTATCCCACACATTAAAAGCCTTAAAGCTAAATGCTTAAAGGCATTAGACCTTTTAAAGGTCGTTTCAAATAATAAATGGGGTGGAGAGGAAGAAACTCTTCTTCATCTCTATCGATCACTCATCCGTTCCAAATTGGATTATGGATCCATAATTTATGGTTCCGCCCGCCCCTCTTACATCAAAATGTTAGATACTATCCACCATCAGGGTCTCAGGCTCTGTCTAGGGGCCTTCAGAACTTCACCTGTTGAAAGCCTTTACGTTGAAGCTGATCAGCCATCTCTTGAAGATCGGCGCATCAAGCTAGCGCTACAATATATCACAAAACTTAAAGCCAACCTTTGTAATCCTGCATACAACTGCGTATTCAATCCTGAATACCAGCAATTGTAAAACTTAAAACCTAAAGCAATTCCACCACTCGGTATCAGACTTCAACAACATGTTGAAGATTCTGATATCGACCTAACAACAATAGCAGAGCACGGTCTGCTTGCCGCTCCGCTATGGCAGCTGGTCAGGCCCCATGTAAACCTCTCTCTATCTACTCATAAAAAATCTAATACAGACCAATTAATATTTCAACAGGCATTTTTTGAACTACGTGATTTTTTCGCAGATTATAAACCAATTTACACTGGCGGCTCTAAGGATGGATCCACAGTTGCAGCAGCAACTGTGACTCCTTCAACAACATATGCTTCAAGGCTGCATGATGGCAGCAGCATCTTTACTGCCGAAGCTAAGGTCATCCTTAAGGCTGTCCATCACATTAAAAACTCAACCCCTAATAATTACATTATTTTTTCCGATTCACTTTCTTGCCTACAAGCAATTAAAAACTGTAATAGTGATCACCCAATTATCAGGGATATTTTATTACTTCATAATTCTTGTCTCCAATGCGACATCGTCTTCTGCTGGCTTCCTAGCCATATGGGTAATAACAAGCTGACTCAGCTGCTAAATCAGCATTAAACCTCAAACATATTTCTCCTATTAAAGTTCCATATACGGATTCTAAACCTGCTATTAGATCTTACATTAAACAACTTTGGAAGTCCCAATGGGACCAACAACAACATAACAAACTTCACACTATTCAACCTCATTTAGGATACAAATCTCTATCCTCTTTTACCCGGCAGGAAGCTTGTGTCCTACGACGATGTCGTATTGGACACTCTCATCTTACTCACTCATATCTTTTAAAGGGACCCCGTGGGGTGCCCGGGTTAGAATAGGCCCTCAGTTCCTCCTGCTTGTCGTAAGAAGCCTAAAAGGGGGCAGTCTGTTTGCCGTGGACTGCAACCTGTACGGGTGGAGGAAGGATGCCTGGTGGTTGAGGATTGTGTGTAGCAGAATGCTACCACTGACCAATACACTGCTTCGGCTCCGACTTCATCTAGACAGGTGGCCAGATTGGTCCGGTCTGGTCAATCGGCTGGTCATGCCAAGCACTTGGTTGCGCACATCTTTGCTATCCTTCTTCTTCCGCTGCTACCTCTCTTTACAATTAGTTTCTCTACTTTCCTGGTGCTTTCTTGCATACCTTCACCACCTTTCACCAATGCTTTCCTTCCTGATGTACTATCCCTACTCTCTGCAATCTTTCTTTGTGCAATCTTGCACACATTCATCAACTTTACTCAGCTTCCAAGATAGCGGTGGCCAATGGGCCAATCCAGTGAAACATTGGCAACGTTTTAGTGGAGTATACCATCCTGGTATCCCTGGTGCTGACACAGCATTGCCCTTGTTGGTGCTCCGTGGTGGGTGGGGACCCAGGATGATGAACTGTTGCCACCCAACATGAAACCTACAGGCAAAAAGCGGACATTGTCAACAGATGACAGTCGCTCTTCTGATGAAGAGCCAACTGCATCAAAATCAAAATCTTAATCTAAACCAAAATCTACTTCTCATTCAATCTCCTCAAATTCCTCACCAACCTCAAGCAGCTGGCCTCGATTTTGGGTCATTTCATCTATTGATGATACACCTCTACGCCTCAATCCCTTCGCCACCGCCAAGACCATCCAAGGGCTGGTCGGTGACGTTAAGGATGTAAAGAAGATAAGGAATGGGTACCTATTGGTTGAAGTGAAATCTCATCAACAGGCAACTTCAATTCAAACATTACAAACCATTGTAGACAAGCCTGTAAAGGCCACACCACATCTGTCACTCAACAGCAGCAAGGCCATCATCCGAGACAAGGATCGGTGTCTCGAGGACTCCAGTGAACAAGAGCTCCTGGATAACCTGAAGAACCAACATGTCACAGCTGTGAAGCGTTTCACCATCAAGAAGGAGGGTAACATCATCAAAACCCACACCTACCTTCTAACGTGTTCACTCCCACAGGCTCCTCAAATTGTAAATGCAGGCTATTACAAACTCCGTACAGAATTATATATCCCTAACCCTCTCCGTTGCTACCGGTGCCAGAAGTTTGGCCATGGAAGCAACTCTTGCAAAGCGGATGGCCGTGTTTGTCCACAGTGTGGCAAACCTGACGATGAAAGCCATCCAGACAAATGCAAGGAGTTGCCGAAGTGTGCCAACTGTGCTGGCGAGCACATGGCCTCCTCCAAGGAGTGTCCACGGTGGCAACAGGAGTCTAAAATCCTGGAAGTAAAATTCACTCAAAATATCTCTTTCCCTGAAGCAAAACGCCTTGTTACTGAGGGTCCTAAACCCTCATACTCCACCATAGTATCTTCAGCGAGTGTCACTAAACGCTCTGTCTCCACTCAGACAGACATTGAGTGGGTCAGTGACCCACCAACCATAAAAACTTTGCGCAATGCAACATCCTCAACCATAGGTACCATGACATTCCCTCTTCTGTCACTCAATGAGCCTGTCAAACCGACAGGTTCCCAAAAAACTCCAAAAACAAATCAAAACCCAAAAGCAAATAAAAACTCCAAATCTGCAAATAAAACACAAAAAAACACATCAAACCGCACTCCAAAAGGCCAAAGGAATGCGGTCGAGATCCACAACAAGTATGGATCTCTTGACCATGAGTCTGATGACGTCCTTATGGACGCATCAGACACAGCATCCGTTAACAACTCGCCCAAAAAGGGGCACAGGGGTCGGTCCAAGGAACGACGGCTTTCTCCAGTAAAACCTCCATCATGAGGCTTTTAATATTTTATTTTATCGCAGCATCCATGGCGATTCTGCATGGGAATTGTCGAGGCTTTAAGGTAAATTTAAATGAATTGGGCTTGTTGGCCCAACAATACAATCCCCAAGCTATTTGTCTTCAAGAAACTCATCTTAAAGAATCTGATAAAGTTGCAATGAGACCATTCACTTTTTATAATTCATTCTCCCCTTCTGCTGATAGGGCAAAAGGGGGTGCATCAATTTTAGTACGTGATGGAATTATCCACAGAGAAATTCAATTAAAAACACAATTACAAGCTGTAGCTGTCAGCTTATCATTATTTAAAACTTTAACTCTATGTTCTTTATATATTCCACCATCTCAAGATCTTACTATAAAAGATCTTGATCAACTTGTTACCCAATTACCTAAACCTTTTATTATCATGGGTGACTTAAACGGTCACAATCCCCTCTGGGGTAGTAATACCCTAGACTCCAGGGGTAAAATACTCGAAAGTTTCCTTACCCAAAACGATTTATGTCTATTCAATGATGGTTCAAACACATATCTACATCCTGCTACAGGATCATATACAGCTATAGATTTATCAGTAACTGATGCATCCCTTTTACATGACTTCTCATGGTCAGTCCATGAGGATACATGTGGGAGCGACCACTTCCCAATTGTATTAGAACCCTCATCACCTATTCCCGAGGAGCACAATCCTCGTTGGAAATTTTCCAAGGCTGATTGGGGTACATTTTCTGCCCTTTGCCGTGATCGTATTTTATTTGATGAAATAGTTAATGCAACTGATCCTGTTGAGGCCTTTTCTAAAGGTCTCATTGATATAGCAACTGAAACTATCCCTAAAACCTCGGCAAATCCACGCATTCACAAGCCATGGTTTAATGAAACCTGCGATACTGCCATTAAGGCACGTAAAAAAGCTGAACGCAAGCTCAGTAAACGACCTACAAGAATTAACTTAGATAACTGGCGCAAGGCACGAGCTAAAGCTCGACGCACAGTCAACCAACAAAAACGCGAATCTTGGAGAGGCTATGTCTCTAAGATAAATTCCAGAACACCTATAAGCAAAGTCTGGAATATGATTAGTAGAATTAAAGGCAAAGGTTCCAAATCCACAATAAAACATCTGAAGGTGAATGATGACCTTCTTACATCAAAATCTGACATTGCCAATAAGTTGGCTGAAACAATCTCTAAAAATTCTTCATCTGCAAATTATGTCCCTGCTTTCCAAAAGTACCAAAAGGTACAGGAAAAACGACCACTTAATTTCAAATCTGACAATGGAGAAGATTATAATGAACACTTCTCCTTGTCAGAGCTCAAAACTGCACTTTCTAAAGCTCATGATACAGCAACCGGCCCTGATGAAATCCATTATCAGCTTCTTACACATTTACCGGAACCTTGCCTTGAGGTTCTACTTCATGTATTTAATCATATATGGGAAACAGGTGAATTTCCATCTTGTTGGCACAACGCTACTATTGTGCCTATCCCAAAACCTGGGAAGGATCATACAGACCCTTCCAACTACCGTCCTATAGCCTTAACAAGTTGTGTATGTAAAACTATGGAACGGATGATCAATGATCGTCTAGTTTGGTACTTGGAAACTAATAAATTACTTACTGATATTCAATGTGGTTTCCGCAAACAACGCAGTACCACTGATCATCTTGTTCGTTTAGAATCATTTATTCGTGATGCATTTATAAATAAACAACATGCTGTGTCTATCTTTTTCGATTTAGAAAAAGCTTACGACACTACATGGAAGCATGGCATCCTAAAAGATTTATTTGAATTTGGCTTGCGAGGTCGTATGCCTCATTTTATATCTAATTTTTTACATGACCGCCAATTTAAAGTGCGTGTCGGCTCTACCCTTTCTGATTTCTTTGATCAAGAAATGGGTGTCCCACAAGGTAGCATTTTATCTGTCACATTATTTAGCATTAAAATCAACAGTTTGGCTAAAGTCTTAAATGACCATACAGATGGTTCACTTTTTGTGGACGATTTTGGAGTTTCCTGCAGAGGCAAAAATATGCCATCAATTGAACGCCAATTACAGCTCTGCCTCAATAAAATACACAAATGGTCGTTGGAAAACGGCTTCAAATTTTCCAAAGCTAAAACATCTTGTGTGCATTTTTGCAATATGCGCAAAATGCACAAAGATCCAGAACTTTTTCTGGATAAAATTCCAATCAAAGTCGGTCCTGAGGCCAAGTTTCTTGGTCTTACTTTTGACAGCAAATTATCATTTATCCCTCATATTAAACACCTAAAAGCTAAATGCTTAAAGGCATTAGACCTTTTAAAGGTCGTTTCAAATAATAAATGGGGTGGAGATGAAGAAACTCTTCTTCATCTCTATCGATCACTCATCCGCTCCAAACTTGATTATGGATCCATAATATATGGATCTGCCCGCCCCTCATATATCAAAATGCTAAATACAATCCACCACCAGGGGCCTTCAGAACTTCACCTGTTGAAAGCCTTTACGTTGAAACTGATGAACCATCTCTTGAAGATCGGCGCATCAAGCTAGCACTACAATATATCACCAAACTTAAAGCCAACCCTTGTAATCCTGCATACAACTGCGTATTCAATCCTGAATACCAGCAGTTGTATAACTTAAAACCTAAAGCAATTCCACCACTCGGTATCAGACTTCAACAACATGTTGAAGATTCTGATATCGACCTATCAACAATAGCAGAGCATGGTCTGCTTGCCGCTCCGCCATGGCAGCTGGTCAGGCCCCGTGTCAACCTCTCTTTATCTACTCATAAAAAATCTAATACAGACCAATTAATATTTCAACAGGCATTTTTTGAACTACGTGATTTTTTCGCAGACTATAAACCAATTTACACTGATGGTTCTAAGGATGGATCCACAGTTGCAGCAGCAACTGTGACTCCTTCAACAACATATGCTTCAAGGCTGCATGATGGCAGCAGCATCTTTACTGCAGAAGCTAAGGCCATCCTTAAGGCCGTCCATCACATTAAAAACTCAACCCCTAATAATTACATTATTTTTTCCGATTCACTTTCTTGCCTACAAGCAATTAAAAACTGTAAGAGTGATCACCCAATTATCAGGGATATTTTATTACTTCATAATTCTTGTCTCCATTGCGACATCGTCTTCTGCTGGCTTCCTAGCCATATGGGTATTAGAGGTAATAACAAAGCTGACTCAGCTGCTAAATCTGCATTAAACCTCAAACATATTTCTCCTACCAAAGTTCCATATACGGATTCCAAACCTGCTATTAAATCTTACATTAAACAACGTTGGAAGTCCCAATGGGACCAACAACATCATAACAAACTTCACACTATTCAACCTCATTTAGGATACAAATCTCTATCCTCTTTTACCCGGCAGGAAGCTTGTGTCCTACGACGATGTCGTATTGGACACTCTCATCTTACTCACTCATATCTTTTAAAGGGGGAAGATCCCCCAGTATGTTTACCCTGTCAGTGCCCTCTCACAATCAAACACATTCTATGTGAGTGTTGGGACACTGCACATATCAGGGAAACTTTTTATCCTTCTATTTCAATCAATCAAGTTTTTACTCATTTCGGTGAGCATCGTGTTTTAGATTTCTTGAAGGCTATACACCTTATTGACAAATTGTAAATTTTAACTTTTCATTATCAGCTTTTATTCAACTTGTGATAATTTGCTGATGTTTTTGCGGCCTTCGTGCCGTGTTCCGTTTTTCAATTGCAATTTTCTTTTTTAAATTAGGCAAATAAATTAAATATCTCGCCGCTAATGGCTGCAATACTGCTGAAGCGGCGTTAAACAATAACTCACTCACTCACTCACTCGACCTCTCAACAATAGCAGAGCACGGTTTGCTTGCCACTCCGCCATGGCAGCTGGTCAGGCCCCGTGTCAACCTCTCTTTATCTACTCATAAAAAAGCAAATACAGACCAATTAGTATTTCAACTGAACTTTTTTGAACTACGTGATTTTTTCGCAGATTATAAACCAATTTACACTGACGGTTCTAAGGATGGACTCACAGTTGCAGCGGCAACTGTGACACCTTCAACAACATATGCTTCAAGGCTGCATGATGGCAGCAGCATCTTTACTGCAGAAGCTAAGGCCATTCTTAAGGCCGTCCATCACATTAAAAACTCAACCCCTAATAATTACATTATTTTTTCCGATTCACTTTCTTGCCTACAAGCAATTAAAAACTGTAAGAGTGATCATCCAATTATCAGGGATATTTTATTACTTCATAATTCTTGTCTCCAATGTGACATCGTCTTCTGCTGGCTTCCTAGCCATATGGGTATAAGAGGTAACAACAAAGCTGACTCAGCTGCTAAATCAGCATTAAACCTCAAACATATTTCTCCTACCAAAGTTCCATATACGGATTCTAAACCTGCTATTAAATCTTACATTAAACAACGTTGGAATTCCCAATGGGACCAACAACATCATAACAAACTTCACACTATTCAAACTCATTTAGGTTACAAATCTCTATCCTCTTTTACCCGGCAGGAAGCTTGTGTCCTACGACGATGTCGTATTGGACACTCTCATCTTACACACTCATATCTTTTAAAGGGGGAAGATCCCCCGGTATGTATACCCTGTCAGTGCCCTCTCACAATCAAACACATTCTCTGTGAGTGTTGGGACACTGCACATATCAGGGAAACTTTTTATCCTTCTATTTCAATCAATCAAGTTTTTACTCATTTCGGTGAGCATCGTGTTTTAGATTTCTTGAAGGCTATACACCTTATTGACAAATTGTAAATTTTAACTTTTCATTATCAGCTTTTATTCAACTTGTGATAATTTGCTGATGTTTTTGCGGCCTTCGTGCCGTGTTCCGTTTTTCAATTGCAATTTTCTTTTTTAAATTAGGCAAATAAATTAAATATCTCGCCGCTAATGGCTGCAATACTGCCGAAGCGGCGTTAAACAATAACTCACTCACTCACTATCATCTTTTACCCGACAGGAAGCTTGTGTCCTACGACGATGTCGTATTGGACACAGTCATCTTACACACTCATATCTTTTAAAGGGGGAAGATCCCCCGGTATGTATACCCTGTCAATGTCCTCTCACAATCAAACACATTCTATGTGAGTGTTGGGACACTGCACATATCAGGGAAACTTTTTATCCTTCTATTTCAATCAATCAAGTTTTTACTCATTTCGGTGAGCATCGTGTTTTAGATTTCTTGAAGGCTATACACCTTATTGACAAATTGTAAATTTTAACTTTTCATTATCAGCTTTTATTCAACTTGTGATAATTTGCTTATGTTTTTGCGGCCTTCGTGCCGTGTTCCGTTTTTCAATTGCAATTTTCTTTTTTAAATTAGGCAAATAAATTAAATATCTCGCCGCTAATGGCTGCAATACTGCCGAAGCGGCGTTAAACAATAACTCACTCACTCACTCTATCATACCCCGTGGGGTGCCCGGGTTAGAATAGGCCCTCAGTTCCTCCTGCTTGTCGTAAGAGGCGACTACAAGGGGGCAGTCTGTTTGCCGTGGGCTGCGACCTGTAAGGGTGGAGGAAGGATGCCTGGTGGTTGAGGGATGTGTTTAGTTTAAAGCTAACACTGAACAATACACTGCTTCGGCCCCAACTTCATCTAGACAGGTGGCCAGATGGGCCCGGTCTGGTCAATCGGCTGGTCATGCCAAGCACTTGGTTGCGCACATCTTTTCTATCCTTCTTCTTACGCTGCTACCTTTCTCTTTACAATTAGTTTCTCTACTTTCTCGGTGCTCTCTTGCATACCTTCACCACCTTTCCACAATTCTTTCCTTCCTGATGATGTACTATCCCTACTCTCGGCACTCTCTCTCAGTGCTCTCTTGCACACATTCATCAACTTTACTCAGCTTCCAAGATAGCGGTGGCCAATGGGCCAATCCAGTGAAACATTGGCAACGTTTTAGTGGAGTATATCATCCTGGTATCCCCGGTGCTGTCAGCAGGAGACCCGCTGACACAGCATTGCCCTTGTTGGTGCTCCGTGGTGGGTGGGGATCCAGTTTGACGAAATGCTTACCAACCGAACATGAATCGTTCAGTTAAAAACAAGCGAAATTTGTCAACAGATGATTGTCCCTCTTCTGAGGAAGAGGCAACATCATCAAAATCATCTAAAATTTCAAAATCATCCAAATCAAAACCTTCAACTTCAATTTTTACTTCTAATCCAACTTCAAGCACCTTTCCGCGATTTCTGGTCATTTCATCCACTGATGATAAACCTCTCCGTCTCAATCCTTTCGCCACCGCCAAGACCATTCAAGGTCTGGCCGGTGATGTAAAGGAAGTAAAGAAGATAAGGAATGGGTACCTTCTTGTGGAAGTTAAATCAAAACAACAAGCAGCATCTCTACTAACCTTGCAGGCCATTATTGATAAACCTGTTAAGGTTACTCCTCATACATCGCTAAACAGCAGCAAAGCCATCATCCGGGATAAGGATCGCTGTCTTGATGATTCATCCGAACAGGAGCTTCTTGACAACCTGAAGAGCCAGGGAGTGACTGCTGTTAAGCGGTTCACTATCAAGAAGGAGGATAACATCATCAAGACGCGAACTTATCTCCTAACATTTTCAACTCCACAGGCTCCAAAAACTGTGTATGCAGGATATTACAAACTCCCAACAGAACTGTATATCCCTAACCCACTCCGTTGCTACCGGTGCCAGAAGTTTGGCCATGGAAGCAATTCCTGCAAGGCGGATGAGCGTGTTTGTCCACAGTGTGGCAAACCCGACGATGAAAGCCATCCAGAGAAGTGCAAGGAGTTGCCGAAATGCGCCAACTGTGCTGGTGAACATCTGGCTTCCTCCAAGGAGTGCCCACGGTGGCAACAGGAATCCAAAATACTCAAACTTAAATTCACCCAGAATATATCTTTCCCCGAAGCTAAACGGCTGGTTCTTGAGGGTCCTAAACCCTCATACTCAACCATAGTATCATCAGCAACTGCCACTAAATGCTCTGTATCAACCCAGACAGACATTCAGTGGGTGAGTGATCCCCCAACTCAATACAAACTCCGCAATTCAACCTCTTCCACAATAGGTACCATGACATTCCCTCTTCTGTCCCTTACAGAGCCTGTCAAACCGACAGGATCTAAAATACCTCCAACTACAAACATAAATCCAAAACCATCATCCTCAAAACAAAATTCTAAAAATTCAAAATCCAAATCCAAATCAGCAAACCGCACTCCCAAAGGCCAGAGGAGTGCGGTTGAGGTCTACAACAAATATGGATCTCTTGACCATGAGTCTGATGACGTCCTTATGGACGCATCAGACACAGCCTCTCTTAACAACTCCCCCAAAAAGGGGCACAGGGCTCGGTCCAAGGACCGTCGACTTTCTCCTGTAAAACCTCCATCATGAGGCTTTTAATATTTTATTTTATCCTAGCATCCATGGCGATTCTCCAGTGGAATTGTCGAGGCTTTAAGGTTAATTTTAATGAATTGGGTTTGTTGGCCCAACAATACAATCCCCAAGCTATTTGCCTTCAAGAAACTCATCTTAAACAATCTGATACAGTTGCAATAAGACCATTCACTTTTTATAACTCTTTCTCCCCTTCTGCTGATAGGGCAAAAGGGGGTGCATCAATTTTAGTACGTGATGGAATTATCCACAGAGAAATTCCATTAAAAACACAATTACAAGCTGTAGCTGTCAGCTTATCATTATTTAAAACTTTAACTCTCTGCTCATTATATATTCCACCATCTCAAGATCTTACTATAAAAGATCTTGATCAACTTATTACCCAATTACCTAAACCTTATATCATCATGGGTGACTTCAACGGTCACAATCCCCTCTGGGGTAGTAATACCCTAGACTCTAGGGGTAAAATTATCGAAAGTTTCCTCACCCAAAATGATTTATGTCTATTCAATGATGGTTCAAACACATATCTACATCCTGCTACAGGATCATATACAGCTATAGATTTATCAGTAACTGATGCATCCCTTTTACATGACTTTTCATGGTCAGTCCATGAGGATACATGTGGAAGTGACCACTTCCCCATTGTATTAGAACCCTCATCACCTGTTCCCGAGGAACACAATCCTCGTTGGAAATTTTCCAAGGCGGATTGGGGTACATTTTCTGCCCTATGTCGTGATCGTATTATATTTGATGAAATAGTTAATGCAACTGATCCTGTTGAGGCCTTTTCTAAAGGTCTCATTGATATAGCAACTGAAACTATCCCTAAAACCTCGGCAAATCCACGCATTCACAAGCCATGGTTTAATGAAACCTGCGATACTGCCATTAAGGCACGTAAAAAAGCTGAACGCAAGCTCAGTAAACGACCTACAAGAATTAACTTAGATAACTGTCGCAAGGCACGAGCTAAAGCTCGACGCACAGTCAACCAACAAAAACGCGAATCTTGGAGAGGCTATGTCTCTAAGATCAATCCCAGAACACCTATCAGCAAAGTCTGGAATATGATAAGTAGAATTAAAGGCAAAGGTTCTAAATCTACAATAAAACATCTTAAGGTCAATGATGACCTTCTCACATCAAAATCTGATATTGCCAATAAGTTGGCTGAAACAATCTCTAAAAATTCTTCATCTGCAAATTATGTCCCTGCTTTCCAAAAGTACCAAAAGGTACAGGAAAAACGACCACTTAATTTCAAATCTGACAATGGAGAAGATTATAATGAACACTTCTCCTTGTCAGAGCTTAAAACTGCACTTTCTAAAGCTCATGATACAGCAACCGGCCCTGATGAAATCCATTATCAGCTTTTAAAACATTTACCGGAACCTTGCCTTGAGGTTCTACTTCAGGTATTTAATCATATATGGGAATCAGGTGAATTTCCATCTTGTTGGCACAATGCTACTATTGTGCCAATCCCAAAACCTGGGAAGGATCATACAGACCCTTCCAACTACCGTCCTATAGCCTTAACAAGTTGCGTATGTAAAACTATGGAACGGATGATCAATGATCGTCTAGTTTGGTACTTGGAAACTAATAAATTACTAACTGATATTCAATGTGGTTTCCGCAAACAACGTAGTACCACTGATCATCTTGTTCGTTTAGAATCATTTATTCGTGATGCATTTATTAACAAACAACATGCTGTGTCTATCTTTTTCGACTTAGAAAAAGCTTACGACACTACATGGAAGCATGGCATCCTAAAAGATTTATTTGAATTTGGCTTGCGAGGTCGTATGCCTCATTTTATTTCCAATTTTTTACATGATCGCCAATTTAAAGTGCGCGTGGGCTCCACTCTTTCTGATTTCTTTGATCAAGAAATGGGTGTCCCACAAGGTAGCATTTTATCTGTCACATTATTTAGCATTAAAATCAACAGCTTGGCTAAAGTCTTAAATGATCATACAGATGGTTCACTTTTTGTGGACGATTTTGGAGTTTCCTGCAGAGGCAAAAATATGCCATCAATCGAGCGCCAATTGCAACTCTGCCTCAATAAAATCCATCAATGGTCGTTAGAAAACGGTTTCAAATTTTCCAAAGCTAAAACATCTTGCGTGCATTTTTGCAATATGCGCAAAATGCACCAAGATCCAGAACTATTTCTGGATAAAACTCCAATCAAAGTCGTTCCTGAGGCCAAGTTTCTTGGTCTTACTTTTGACAGTAAATTATCATTTATCCCTCATATCAAAAACCTCAAAGCTAAATGCTTAAAGGCATTAGACCTTTTAAAGGTCGTTTCAAATAATAAATGGGGTGGAGATGAAGAAACTCTTCTTCATCTCTATCGATCACTCATCCGCTCCAAACTTGATTATGGATCCATAATATATGGATCTGCCCGCCCCTCATATATCAAAATGCTAGATACAATCCACCATCAAGGTCTCAGGCTTTGTCTTGGGGCCTTCAGGACTTCACCTGTTGAAAGCCTATACGTTGAAGCTGATGAGCCATCTCTTGAAGATCGGCGCATCAAGCTAGCACTTCAATATATAACTAAACTTAAAGCCAACCCTTGTAATCCTGCATACAACTGCGTATTCAACCCTGAATACCAGCAGTTGTATAACTCAAAACCTAAAGCAATTCCACCACTCGGTATCAGACTTCAACAACATGTTGAAGATTGTGATATCGACCTAACAACAATAGCAGAGCACGGTCTGCTTGCCACTCCGCCATGGCAGCTGGTGAGGCCCCGTGTCAACCTCTCTTTATCTACTCATAAAAAATCAAATACAGACCAATTAATATTTCGACAGGCATTTTTTGAACTTCGTAATTTTTTCGCAGATTATAAACCAATTTACACTGACGGTTCTAAAGATGGACCCACAGTTGCAGCAGCAACTGTGACTCCTTCAACAACATATGCTACAAGGCTGCATGATGGCAGCAGCATCTTTACTGCAGAAGCTAAGGCCATCCTTAAGGCCGTCCATCACATTAAAAACTCAACCCCTAATAATTACATTATTTTTTCCGATTCACTTTCTTGCCTACAAGCAATTAAAAACTGTAAGAGTGATCATCCAATTATCAGGGATATTTTATTACTTCATAATTCGTGTCTCCAATGCGATATCGTCTTCTGTTGGCTTCCTAGCCATATGGGTATAAGAGGTAATAACAAAGCTGACTCAGCAGCTAAATCAGCATTAAACCTCAAACATATTTCTCCCACTAAAGTTCCATATACGGATTCTAAACCTGCTATTAAATCTTACATTAAAGAACGTTGGAAGTCCCAATGGGACCAACAACATCATAACAAACTTCACACTATTCAACCTCATTTAGGATACAAATCTCTATCATCTTTTACCCGGCAGGAAGCTTGTGTCCTACGACGATGTCGTATTGGACACTCTCATCTTACACACTCATATCTTTTAAAGGGGGAAGATCCCCCAGTATGTATACCCTGTCAGTGTCCTCTCACAATCAAACACATTCTATGTGAGTGTTGGGACACTGCACATATCAGGGAAACTTTTTATCCTTCTATTTCAATCAATCAAGTTTTTACTCATTTCGGTGAGCATCGTGTTTTAGATTTTTTAAAGGCTGTACACCTTATTGACAAATTGTGAATTTTAACTTTTCATTATCAGCTTTTATTCAACTTGTGATAATATGCTGATGTTTTTGCGGCCTTCGTGCCGTGTTCTGTTTTTCAATGGCAATTTTCTTTTTTAAATTAGGCAAATAAATTAAATATCTCGCCGCTAATGGCTGCAATACTGCCGAAGCGGCGTTAAACAATAACTCACTCACTCACTCACTCTATCATCTTTTACCCGGCAGGAAGCTTGTGTCCTACGACGATGTCGTATTGGACACTCTCATCTTACTCACTCATATCTTTTAAAGGGGGAAGACCCCCAGTATGTATACCCTGTCAGTGCCCTCTCACAATCAAACACATTCTATGTGAGTGTTGGGACACTGCACATATCAGGGAAACTTTTTATCCTTCTATTTCAATCAATCAAGTTTTTACTCATTTCGGTGAGCATCGTGTTTTATATTTCTTGAAGACTATACACCTTATTGACAAGTTGTAAATTTTAACATTTCATTATCAGCTTTTATTCAACTTGTGATAATACGCTGATGTTTTTACGGCCTTCGTGCCGTGTTCTGTTTTTCAATAGCAATTTTCTTTTTTAAATTAGGCTAATAAATTAAATATCTCGCCGCTAATGGCTGCAATACTGCCGAAGCGGCGTTAAACAATAACTCACTCACTCACTCACTTAATGTACTGAGCTTATATTCTATTTTAAAATAATGATATCACTTTCTATTTTAATTTCTAAAGAGGGGTATATAAGAGATGGATTATACTCTGTCAAAGAGTATTTTCACCACAGATATCAAGGAGTAAACAGTGGATACAACTAACAGTGGTGACATTGGGTTACACTGATGTGTGTGTGTGTGTGTGAATGGATCTTACTGGATACTTGCTGATGAGTCAGGGTATCTCATAAACACAAAATGATTTTAACATTGGATTTTACCATTGTGATCATCATATGTTGAAAAAAGGTAAGATAAAAAAACAATTACTTACCCCTTACCTCCTTGGTAGAAAACTCCAAAGATTGATAACACTTCCAATGTATTGAACATCACTTCCTTGTAAGGGCCCACACATCCATGGTATCACTTCCAGAATATTGAACATCATGTCCATGTAACAAAGGGTCCAGAGGTTGCTAGATATGGATTCCTCTGATGCTTTATCATGACGAATATATAGGTGTGACAAGTGGTAGATATAAGTTAAAAGTACAGAATTATAATAACTGTTTTCATCTTTACATCCACCATTTGCCCACCCAGGGCTTTTATTTCTCTAAAAGAAAATACAATAAAAAATATATAACATAGAAATAATTTTCAATATACAGTACATAATAAATTACAAGGTAAACAAAATATACAATAGAAGAAGATTAATCTAAAATAGTATAATGGTAAATATACATGTAAAATCTACTCTAAAACAATCTTTCAACAAATAAAATACATTTTCTTATATACATACAAATATAAAATATTTACAAATTTAGCACACTTTCAATTATGGCCCAGAGCGACTCTTCATGAAGAAGAGCCGCTCTCTGGCGCAGGATTTCTTCTATCCTCCACTCCATGATCTGGCGTACCAAACCTTGAATTCTGAAAAGAAAGTTAAATTTTATTTTCAATATTGTAAAAATATTTGATTTGCATCACAGTATTTTTTTTTTTACAACATCCATTCACTGTCGCATTCATATTACAAATATTTGATTAATAAAGTTTATCATAACGGGTCATTATGAGAATAATGTTATACTCTACTTCCATGTCCTCAGGGGTTGGAGGTTTGGGAGGGGGTGTTGAGAACTGCGCCGGAGGAGGGGTTGATGATGGCAGTTCAATGCTGGTTATTTGGACATCACTACAAATAACAATATTTTTTGTTTTTCATACACAATAAACAAATTTTTCTATTTAGATACCTAACATTAAAAGATATTTTCGGAGATTCATAAAATAAGTATGATAAGTAAATTTATAAAAAATAAAAAAAAATTAAAAATGATTAGAACTTATTGAATAATTTCATAACTTATAGGATTGAGTTTTCAGTAAAAAACACAACAATAAGATTTTTTTTCATTTTCAAACTTACTCATCTATCTCCTCTTCCTTCTCCTCTTCCTTCACCTCTACCTTAACCTCCTCATTCACCTCTTCAAAGTCACTGAAACAAAAATCAAATTGCAAAATTGTATGATGGAATTAAGACATATATATATATATAAACACAACTTCAAGAACAGGATTTTTACAACATATATTTAACAAGTTTAAATTATAAATTTAAAACTTACTCATCTGTCTCCTCTTTACATACTTCATCCTTCACATCTTCCTCAGCCATTTTAAACAGGGACTCATCAAAGTCGCTAGAAACAATTAAAAGTCGATTCAAAAGGAGTTTTGAAACAAAACATTCAAAAGAGTTGACAGTTAAAATATTGCCTTTTAAAAATTATTTTAAAAAAAAGATACCATATCATATGAAAGGGTAATTAAGAAATGGTAAACATAATGAATATATAAAAATATACATACTTGATGTCCCATTCATCAACATCTATCACAGCGATGTCGCTGTACTGCGAGGGAGATGGGGGGGGGGGGGGGGGGGGAGGACTCTAGCATGTCCATCCTGAAAATTATGATTTTATTTGAGAAAAGCTCTCTGAATTCCAATTTTTTTTAAATAATAAAGTTGACTGGTATTAATTTAAGAAATATATAACTTTAAACTATAATAAATATATCTTTTTAAAAACTTATATAATTTATTGATGATAGTCTCATAAGGGATAAAAGATTAACAGTAAAATTAGATAAGAAATAAATACTCACAATTCCAGGTACTGTTCTGCCATATTTGCTTCTGCTTCTCAAGGAAAAAAATTGCGAAGAGACATGGCACATAGAGTTCTTAATATCTATAGAAAATTTAGACAAAGAATTGTCTGTCTCATGAACTCATGAAATGGGTGTCCCACAAGGTAGCATTTTATCTGTCACATTATTTAGCATTAAAATCAACAGCTTGGCTAAAGTCTTAAATGACCATACAGATGGTTCACTATTTGTGGACGATTTTGGAGTTTCCTGCAGAGGCAAAAATATGCCATCAATCGAGCGCCAATTGCAACTCTGCCTCAATAAAATCCATCAATGGTCGTTGGTAAACGGCTTCAAATTTTCCAAAGCTAAAACATCTTGTGTCCATTTTTGCAATATGCGCAAAATGCACCAAGATCCAGAACTATTTCTAGATAAAACTCCAATCAAAGTCGTTCCTGAGGCCAAGTTTCTTGGCCTCACATTTGATAGTAAATTATCATTTATCCCACTCATTCAAAGCCTTAAAGCTAAATGCTTAAAGGCATTAGACCTTTTAAAGGTCGTATCAAACAATAAATGGGGTGGAGATGAAGAAACTCTTCTTCATCTCTATCGATCACTCATCCGCTCCAAACTTGATTATGGATCCATAATATATGGATCTGCCCGCCTCTCATATATCAAAATGCTAGATACAATCCATCACCAGGGTCTCAGGCTTTGTCTTGGGGCCTTCAGAACTTCACCTGTTGAAAGCCTTTACGTTGAAGCTGATGAGCCATCTCTTGAAGATCGACGCATCAAGCTAGCACTTCAATATATAACCAAACTTAAAGCCAACCCTTGTAATCCTGCATACAACTGCGTATTCAATCCAGAATACCAGCAGTTGTATAACTTAAAACCTAAAGCAATTCCACCACTCGGTATCAGACTTCAACAACATGTTGAAGATTCTGATATTGACCTAACAACAATAGCAGAGCACGGTCTGCTTGCCGCTCCGCCATGGCAGCTGGTCAGGCCCCGTGTAAACCTCTCTCTATCTACTCATAAACAATCTAATACAGACCAATTAATATTTCAACAGGCATTTTTTGAACTACGTGATTTTTTCGCAGACTATAAACCAATTTACACTGACGGCTCTAAGGATGGATCCACAGTTGCAGCAGCAACTGTGACTCCTTCAACAACATATGCTTCAAGGCTGCATGATGGCAGCAGCATCTTTACTGCAGAAGCTAAGGCCATCCTTAAGGCTGTCCATCACATTAAAAATTCAACTCCAAATAATTACATCATCTTTTCTGATTCACTTTCTTGCCTACAAGCAATTAAAAACTGTAAGAGTGATCACCCAATTATCAGGGATATTTTATTACTTCATAATTCTTGTCTCCAATGCGACATCGTCTTCTGCTGGCTTCCTAGCCATATGGGTATAAGAGGTAATAACAAAGCTGACTCAGCTGCTAAATCAGCATTAAACCTCAAACATATTTCTCCTACCAAAGTTCCATATACGGATTCCAAACCTGCTATTAAATCTTACATTAAACAACGTTGGAAGTCCTCTTTTACCCGGCAGGAAGCTTGTGTCCTACGACGATGTCGTATTGGACACTCTCATCTTACACACTCATATCTTTTAAAGGGGGAAGATCCCCCGGTATGTATACCCTGTCAGTGTCCTCTAACAATCAAACACATTCTCTGTGAGTGTTGGGACACTGCACATATCAGGGAAACTTTTTATCCTTCTATTTCAATCAATCAAGTTTTTACTCACTTCGGTGAGCATCGTGTTTTAGATTTTCTAAAGGCTATACACCTTATTGACAAATTGTAAATGTTAACTTTTCATTATCAGCTTTTATTCAACTTGTGATAATTTGCTGATGTTTTTGCGGCCTTCGTGCTGTGTTCTGCTTTTCAATTGCAATTTTCATTTTTAAATTAGGCAAATAAATTAAATATCTCGCCGCTAATGGCTGCAATACTGCCGAAGCGGCGTTAAACAATAACTCACTCACTCACTCACTCAATTGCAATTTTCTTTTTTAAATTAGGCAAATAAATTAAATATCTCGCCGCTAATGGCTGCAATACTGCCGAAGCGGCGTTAAACAATAACTCACTCACTCACTCACTTGATGCTTCTCATAATAGATCACGTAATCATCAATGTTTGTAAAAGGGTTGGGGTATCCCTTGGCTTGTAAATAGTAATACTTGGTCTATTTGTCAGGATCATCCAGATAAGGTTTCCAGTATCGACTGTTCATGATGTCTAACTAATTTTCTATGTTAATTCTCCTTACATCCAGAAAGGCAGGGGCTTCAGATGAAGTGTCAGTACCACTGGACCTGTGATAAATGAAGCTAAATCACCCTTGCAATCCTTTATATAGATGTCTATGTCCTGTAAATCCTTCAATTTGAGTGGGACATAATGACACTGAGGAAAAACAAATGTTTTTTCTTTCTTGTTTCCATTCAGACACACATGCCTCAATACAGGTAATTCTGACTCTCCTATATATGAGGTATCACATATGGATTGTAAATGCAAGATTGCATAATGTTCAATTTAGTTATCTGCACTAACAATGATTAAAGTTAAGTTAGTGTAAACGTTATAATTACTAAAATTACCACACTATGTCAGCTAACCAAATGGTCCAGTGGTTAAGACTGTGGACTTCTAATCCATTCAATCCTAACAATCCAGGTTCAAATCCTAACAAAACTTTTGTAACTCAATAACTATCCAACAACTAAAATATGTAAATCAGCCTCATTCTCACTTGATTGTATATCACATGACATCTCAAAAAGCACATGGTATGAAAAGCATGCTCACCACACCAGACCACACTGCCATGCAGTCAACACCTCACTGTCTGCTAATTGCCACATCAAGGAACAAATGTAAGTTGAACTTTTCTACTTCATACCTTTTCTAGCCTTTATTGTAACTATTGTTTGCATAATGTATCTGCAAGTGAGTGAGTGAGTGAGTTATTGTTTAACGCCGCTCCGGCAGTATTGCAGCCATTAGCGGCGAGTATCTGCAAGTGTAATTTGTACTGCTATAATGTAATACAGTAACATAATGTATTGGTAAACGTTGCTTGCTAATTCTTAGTATAGCTTTCACATAAAGCTAACGTTTATGCTTCAAATATATATTAACGCTAATGTTTTATGTGCATTAACGTGCATCATATTATACAATGTTTTATTTTCATTGTAGTTTTTTGAACCGCATCATGTGCAGTACCACCCATGGTTCGCTAATTCCAGCCGTTGCTCGCAGGTTTCACCACAATGCATAACCACATGGCATTGCGGGCTTTCTCCCTGCCGTAATACTAGCAGCCGCGATATAAGTGAAATACTCTTGAAAGCGGCGTTAAACCCTAACTCACCTCACCTCACCTTGAACCGCATCATAATCCTATTGAATTCATCTGAACGCATCACAACCGCATCTGGCCTCAACGCATCTTATAGAAGTGGTCACATCAACTTGTCTACCGGATGTTTCACTACTTTCAACATGTAAACAGTGTAATAAAACCCTAATGCGAGTCTCGAAGTTTTTGTCCTTGCATCTACATGGATGAATAAATATAGACATCACGATACTCTGATTTCTCAGAAACTGTCCAGTTTAAAAAACTTATTTCAGATAGACCTATAAGCCAGTGATTACCTAAATGCAGGGGTTTATTTAGTGCGACTTTAAAGTGATAAGGTTTGTTGTCAGGATAATAATTCCTTACTGTCTGTACTTCTGAGTAGGATGTATTTATCCATTGTCACTTTTGAGACTTGATTTTAGGATTGGGTAAAAGAGAACCAAGGCTACTACTCAACAGTGCAGTCCACAGATTAGAATTCCCTTTGTCCAAGGAGAGATTAATAATACAAGTAATTACCACTAAGTAAATAATAATGATTTGAGAAAAAAACACAGTTTCAGTTTTGACCACTTTTTTGCCAAGTAAAGTCCAGGTCTCACCAGATCTACTACGTGAAAGAGATTGTGTCTCAATGGTTTCCTCCATCCTTTTGACAGTGAGTTAAGTTTATTGTCTCTTTTATAGATTCTGATATTGCTTCACAACTTTCTCTAAAATCCATGAATTGTATTTCTTAGGCCAGTGTAACCATTTCACTAATACTTCTTTCTGTTTGTTTTGGGTTCTCTTTTTAACAATGTCTTGTATTCTATAGTCTTGATCAAGGTTTTCCGTCACTGATTGTAACTCATAAGCATAAAAAGATCCCTCTATTGATTCACCACCCCAATCCCTTAATTTATACAAGTCATTGCCTTGCGACCAATATTTACCAGTATTTAAACCCATCATTGTATTTGGTTATTGATTTCATATCCATGATATCAGCTTGCCAGGGACTATCCAGACCTTCCACAGCATATGTATTTCGTGGAAACTTTCTCCTCACTTGATGAGTCATAGTATAGGTTTCCTGACCTTTTAACCATTTCTTGAGCCGATAAAGTCCAATTTTAAATTGACCTTCAGCTTTAACAGCTTCATACAATTTTTTGGGACCAGCATAGCTACCTGGATGTTCCGTATCATAATATATTTCATGTAAGTAGTCTTCCCAAGGAGCCATTTTCATCAACTGAGCAGATTACTCTTTAACCAAAGTATTTATAGATCACAGACATATGTTATTCATTCAAAGCAGTTTTATTCATAACACATAGAAATATACAAGACACAATATTTACATTTACAATCCAATATTTCTAGTGACATACTGTTAATCATCTTAAAATCCTGTAGTTTTCATAAAGCTGAATGGTTTATTAGTGTCCATGCAGGGTTGATTACTCATTTGTTGTATTGTCTTTTTCTCTACTACACCAACCATCCGTAGATAATCACAGTCAGGAGACCACTTTTCATGTTCGATCCATGGGTCGTCAGTAGGCATCCATTCCTTGAGACGAATACCACATTTAAAACAAATACACAAATCCCCACCATTCTGATAATAGAGTCCAGCATGAGCCAAGTCTCTGGGATTTTGCTTCATCTGAATTGGCCAGTCTTTAAAGGAATCCAGTCTCTTCTCAAAAGCGGTGTAATCCGTCTTACTATGTAATCTGCCACTACAATCTGCAACAACATTCTCATCAAGATATCCACAGACATCCATGTTGACAGAGAAAATATAAAACACGTCTTCACAGTCCAGAGGCTCCGAGCACACTGGGTTTTACCAGTTCATATAGTCACTAGGATTACATTTAGAACATGTCAAATGTTCCAATTGACCCTGATGAAAATGGTCACCAGTGTCATCAACTACATCTTTATCATCATTGTCATCATCACTAAATGGTGGTGACCTTAAATCGAGATACACTGGTGGCGACGCAATTGATGTATTAAATTCAGTAGCAACCTCCCATTGGACACCTCCGTTGTCAGTCATTGTTTTAACATATCCTACTGGATAGTGATCAGACTTCTCCCCCTTGACCATGCTGCTATACCCTGGAATCTGTAAGTCCATCTGCTGGTCAAAATTCTTGTAGTCCCGCCCCATCTCCTCACGGATCTGACGTATTTGTTGATCCAAAAGATCCTCACCCTCAGTGTTGAGAACTTCTATGTCAGGTTTTTCAGTCTCTTTCAACTCTTCTTTCGTCTTCTTGGTAGTCTGTTGAGACTCAACATCCGTTTGTTTTCTCTTTAAGGAGACATTAGATTCCTTAGACTCATTGACTCCGTTCTTCTCTGTCATTGTGTTAGAATCTGTACTCTTAAGAGAGTCACGCATTATATCCTTCAGTTCAGGTACAAAGTCAGGCATCACATCAACACAGTCTCTCAGTTTTCCCCACTGTGCTTTGGACAACAAAATCCCCTTGGCAGTGGGAACCATATATTTTATTGAATTATCCCAACACCATTGTTGAACACTGATACCGGTGTCATCCATCACTACAAACACATTAACACCCAGATGATGTTTGAAGTCTTTCCCAGTGGCTTCATCCAACTTTATGAAGACTGCACAAAGTTCCACCCAATGTGTCAGACCCAGTGTACAATCCCTCGTTTTGTAGGGTAGCTTTTTCCGTTCAGATAACCATCATACTTGCGAATGTGTATGTTTAACATTCCGTCCCATGTCTTGGCCGTCACATATACATCACCCCCTATTTCCAGATGACAACGTGGGTCCTGTAATTCAGACATTTTCTTATCCGGCTGAGTTGCAAGTCCATACCTTCCCATCAAATTTTCCATTTTCTGTCTTCGAAGTAAACTGCCAACAACACAAGTAAAGTCAAGAGCATAGAAGAGTCCTAGCGTCTCGAGCTTCAGCTGAGAATGATGCTTCAACTGCAAAACTCTGGAGGTTTATATCCTCTAACGGGTCATAAAAATAGAATATGAGCTCAGTACATTTAAAAATAAATATGATATCATTTTCTTTAAATACAATATGAGCTCAGTATGACAAAAATAGAAAGTGATTTTCTTTCGAAACATGTCATTAAGTACATTCCTCTCAAGGTCACTGACCTACAATTCTCTAAAAATAACCTGTTGCTATGCTAGGTTCTATAAATAGGATCACCTTTCCATGTCATTGACCTATTTTGGGGTCATATAAGTGCACATTGATGACGTCAGAATTCCTCACAGTGAACGCCTATACAACACCTAAAATGGATATTTTCCGTTTTTTTTAAATAATAATTCTTAATATCTAAAATCAGTGGACACGCTCTTGCGTCATATACAGTACATATTTGATTGAGTCCACCAGTTTTAATTTGTGATCCGAAAACGAAGTATGATGGACAGAACATGACATATTTTATTATTTTTATTGAAAATATTAAAATACTTACAAATCATAACCCCGACACAACTGCAAAACAGACAGTATATATATATATGGGACAACAATATACAATAAACAGAAAACCTATATATGTTAGCTATCTTGATAATACAATTTAATTTGTTGAAGAATGAAAGCTTGTCCAATATACAGTGTACACGTGGATGTGTCTTGGTCAAAGAAGAGACTACTCTCATCAGAGTTCACAAATACACAACCGAATATACATGTATGCGAAGTCGCGAATACACGCTGTTGAGCCCATCTAAAGATAGCAATTGTGGGTCATAAAACATCCTGTGCAATACACGAGAATGGTAAGTAATTGAACATTTTGATCTGTTCTTACTAACTGTAGTAACACTATCATATTTGTAAAAATATAATTTTATGTTATTTGTGCTTTTATGAGTGTTATGTGTCACTTGGATACATATTTGCGAAGTCTACCCATTTTTAACGGCACTTTATCTTAACTTCATGACATTTCTTTTTTATATTTTACTGTTTTACAAAATAGTCATCCCACATTTAACGTTGTCTACTTATTATCTGTGTATGACTCAATAATTAAAGATAAAAACGTTTTCAATCATTCTTGCTTTACTGTAATGATATGCGGATGCGATTATTTAATGTTATTCTTGATAAAGGTGTGTTTCCACATTCATGGTCGGTTGGCATTATTATACCTATCCATAAACAGGGTGATAAAAATCAAACTGAAAATTATAGAGGCATTACTCTTCTTAGTGTATTCAGTAAAATATTCACTGGAATTATAAATAAACGTTTGGTATTCTGGGCAGAATCCTTTGATAAGATAACAGAATGTCAAGCTGGTTTTAGGAAAGGATACACAACGACTGACAACATATTTATTCTATACTCACTTATACAGAGATACTTGAATACAAAAGGTTCTAAATTTTATGTTTTGTTTGTAGATTTTGCAAAAGCCTTCGATTCTGTACACAGAGAAAAATTATGGACTCTTCTTGATAATCATTCATTAAGTAGCAAAATGAGTAAACTTTTAAGAAGTATTTACGATAACGTAAAGATGTGCGTTAGAAACAACAATGACATATCTGAAACTTTTGAAAGCCAGATAGGAGTAAGACAAGGTTGTATATTGAGCCCATTCCTATTTTCTTTTTTCATTAATGAATTAGCAATACAGATTCACGATAACTGCTCTAATGGTATCCAATTACACCCAGATATAGTACAGTTATTTCTCCTATTGTTTGCCGATGACATCATTCTCTTTTCAAGCACGGTACGGGGATTACAATCAGAAATAAATGAATTGGAAAAATACTGTAAGGATTGGAAACTAACCGTTAATAGAGCTAAAACTAAGATAATTGTGTTCAAGAATGGAGGTAAACTTGCTGCAAACGAAAAGTGGTACTATAAAGGCGAGACCATTGAAACAACCACATCATATAAATATCTAGGAGTTTATTTCACAAACCACCTTTCATGGTCTTTGCATGCCAGGAACGCATCGACGCAAGCAAAGAAAATATTAGTAGGAATAATGAGATATATACATATTTTGGGTGATTTGCCTTATAAAGCTTTGTTTAGGATATTTGATGCTAAGATTAATCCAATACTCCTTTACGGTGCCGAGGTTTGGGGGTTTAATACATTTGATATCATAGAAAAAGTACATTTATTTGCAATGAAAAAATTCCTTGGCGTGAAATCTACTACTTCTAACATAATGATCTACGGTGAATGTGGCAGATTTCCATTATATGTGGACTCAAAGGTAAAAGCTATAAAATACTGGTTGAAAATATTAGGAATGCCATCTCATAGATTACCCAAAAAATGTTATAATATGATGATGTTGTATGACAAAAATGGAAAAAATAATTGGGCCACAGATGTTAAAGATTTGTTATGTTCGACCGGTTTTGGTAATGTATGGTTTGATCAATGTATACACTCTCACACACAGTTCCTTATATCCTTTAAACAAAGGTTGCAAGATATTTATCAACAAGATTGGCTCCATAAAGTATCTTTATCAAATAAATGTTTCTATTACAGGATGTTCAAACAGTCTATATGCAATGAAATCTATTTATCTACTTTGAATGTTAGGAAATTCAGAATTTCACTTACAAGATTTCGCTGCTCATCACATGAATTGTTAATTGAAACTGGTAGATATGTTGGCTTAGAAAGAGAACATAGATTATGTAAAATGTGTAATTTAAATGTAATCGAAGATGAGTACCATTTTCTTTGTGTTCTTGATTTAAGATATAAGTATATAAAAAAATATTACTTTACGAATCATAATATTTATAAATTCATATCTTTAATCAGCAGCTCTAGCAAAAGGCATGTTGAAAACCTGTCAATGTTCCTGTACCATGCCTTTATTCTCAGAAAAAATACACTCTCTTCTGCCTAAAAAGGCTTGTATATACATGTATGTACTATAGGCCTGTGGCCTCCTTAAGTGCAAATAAAGATTGATATGCGGATGGAAATTTATTAAAATAATATAAATGTTAATCACATTTTAATCACGTTTTTAGTAATTGAGTGTCACATAGGTCAAATCTGACGGGTTAGCACATGTTGCATGTTTATTCATATCCGTTTGTATGTTTTAATTATGTTCAGTGACACTACCCTTTTATAGTAAACTGAGTATGTTATTCGCCTTCTATAATGTATATATATATATATATATATATATATATATATATATATATATATATATATATATATATATATATATATATATATATATATATATATATATATATATGCATAGTAATAGGGCAGTGATAACGTTACTGTGGGTTGCATATATATTTACCGGTACTGATTGCAGTCGACTGCAGTCTGGGCGCACTTTGGTATTCAACCATCACCAAAACTCACAAAAAGGCGTTATTTATTAATTATATTGCAAGTTGCCTGTCTGTTCATTTTGTTTTAATGGAGAACTACGATTTGAAACCAAGTGTTCGTTATTATTTTTTATTTTGTCAGTAATTAAATATGGGATGATTTATTGACAATGATTGGTCATTTGGACATTTTATAAGGTCAGCGAAAAACAGGATGTTAAAAGTTATTGAATGACTTTGTTATATTATAGAATAGCTTGTATTATGTTGATGAGGGTATCGGCCTGCTATTTAGACATTTGTGAACATGATTGCGAGAAATATTTGTTAACAGAATACACAACTTTGTTTATTAGGATGCACTGTGATTGGGTATATACACAACGCTTCAGTGGTTGTCGTGGTTCTAATTGATTTATTGATTCGCAACATGTGAGACACGAAAGAGTCTGTCTTATGAACGTACTTCTCACAAATTGACAGTTTTGTGATATGCTATTGTTGCATTTAAAACATCACAATTCATCACCAATGTAATGAACTTTTTATTTTAAATGTTATTTAAAACTGGAATTAAAAAACGATTTACTGATATCTTAACAAATGATTGAAATCCAACTCAAAACGTAATTGTAATTCTACTTTCATATGATGTGTGATGCAGCCACAGCCATCTGTTGTTAAACCGAAAGCTCTAGAGGAATTTAAAATGGAAATTGTGAAAATAAACATAAATTATTTTAGTTATCATTAACAATGTTGCAGTAGATTAATTACATTAACTTAAGATTTTGCATGCACGGACACAATCCGACAAATACACACTTATTCCAATATTTTGTTATTTACTTCTGAATTTTAATTTTAAATATCAAAACCAACAGTTGTTACAGAATGGGTGGGTAATTAAATGCAGGCTGTAGTATAACCATAGACCAAAGAGGGTACCATTAATGATAAGTTTTATATATTCCGAATTAAGGTGCATCCATTGTGTTTCATTAACAAATATTTGGCTTTAATACGCTCAAACTCACCATATGTGCTGTTTACAATACAAACAAATTCACTCAACTTGCATATTCTTCCCCAATCGCATAATATATCATAATTACTAGTTTCCAATTAAAATCGAGTAACATAATTTTGCATGTGCAGAAACCGACACTGCATGTTCCCTTTACATGCACAATAGTTATATGAATTATTCAACATTATCAACCCAAAGTTGTTTTTTTGCCTGTTTTAAATAAGATTCAAAATTACGTTTGACTCATTGGCGCGCGACTCACGCGTTACATTGTCCAGTTTTCGATCAGAAATCACTACTTTTACCTTCATATCGTCAATGTACTAAGTCGACAATCATCAAAATGGTAGTTTTTAACAGTCGGTACTCGATAAAGTAACATTTTTTATAACGTTTGTAATATGTGACCCCCAACAGCACAATGGATAGACCTTCAAGGTCTCGTGAACACAACCTGAACAAACTAAGTTTTTCGCAGAGCTTCTTGTTTTAATAAGCTAGAAGGTTTTAATCTACTACCGCCAAACGAACAGTTTTATGCCATACTCAACAATCCCGTTTTAACTTTTGATAGTGCCAAGGCCTGCAATAGTATTCTTCATTTACGTCGTAATCTTTTATATGGATAATGTATGCAATATTTTAGTTAACTTTTATTGATGTACATGCTTTTACTCTATGTTCAATATATTATATGTTTTATAAATTGACACAGTGTCTCTCATATATTGCTGAGCGATTGGTTGTATATACACAAGTGAGACAAAAATAAAACAATCTGTATGTATGTCTGTCTGTCAGAGATTGTCGTAGCTAGTAGTTATGCAACTCAGTGTAACAACTGCGCATGTGTATCACAGCAGGTATTATGACTAAATACACACTCAATACTTAACGACTTAAAAAAAACAATCATTTGATTGCGTTGTTGTGGAATGTATTGAGAGAGATTATTATGGCTCATTTCGTACACATAAATACATGTTAATAAAATATAAATATAACGACATGCGATGGTATGACGTAACATAGTTGAAGATATCTTTGAAATTAAAATACATACGTAATTAAGCTACATTGCATAAATACTCATATAACCAATTTTGTCATTTAACTGAGATGATATATTTATCGAAATAATATTGTACAACACTGTGAAATGCCATAAGACTTACGAAAAACTATTTTCAAAATGCTTAAACTTCACAACATGATCGCAATATTTCCGTCCGCTAATCGTTCCACATACATAAACACACACACGTGCACACACTCTGTAATTCAGAACTGCAAGTAGAAACTGAAAGTGCTTGGTTTTGGGGCTGTTTGTTTTTGGCTGTTTTTAAGCAAAATGTACGGAGAGAGGGACGGAGAGAGGAAGGAGAGAGAGGGGGGGGGTACAGAGAGGGAGACGGAGAGAGAGACGAAGAGAGAGACGGAAATAGGGACGGAGAGAGAGAGAGGGAGAGAGAGAGAGAGAGAGAGAGAGAGAGAGAGAGAGAGAGAGAGAGAGAGAGAGAGAGAGAGAGATAGAGAGGAAGAGGAAGAGGAAGAGGAAGACAGAGAGAGAGAGAGAGTGAGATAGAGAGAGAGGGAGATAGAGAGAGAGGAAGAGGAAGAGAGAGAGAGATGGGTACAGAGAGGGGGAGTGGGAGAGGGAGAGAGAGACGGAAATAGGAACGGAGAGAGAGAGAGGAGAGAGAGAGAGAGAGTGAGAGAGAGAGAGAGAGAGAGAGAGAGAGAGAGAGAGAGAGAGAGAGAGAGAGAGAGAGAGAGAGAGAGAGAGAGAGAGAAAGAGGGACATACGGACGGACGGAGAGTCGGAGGGATGGACGGACGGACGGCCGGAGGGAGGGAGTATGAGAGGGAGAGAGATTAGACTGTGCAAGTTGTCTACCATTGGTATTTGTTTGTAACTAGGGGTGAATACTTGATAATGTACAAGATCAATTAAACTATGATGTATGGACAAATACATTTATATATGCGTGTCTTTTCCCTGTGTAATCAACAAACCTTAACAAAAAAAACAAAACTACACCCATTGCAATGTATGACTCGTATTTGGCGATTAATTTGATTAATTTCACTCACTCAATGTCACACAGGAATACCACTCGCGCTTTGTTAATATTTGTTTGGAAAATCTGTGGACATGCCGTCGTTGTCTTGAGAAAATAGATTCACCATAGGTTGTATGTAAGGATGATCTTTATCTAATTTAATTTTAATTTCCCATTCAAATATTATTTCTGGTTATCTGAATGTTGATAATTTAGTCATTTAAATTACAATGATCTCATCTATCACTTGTTCAGAAAATTATAGGAAAATATAATATTTTATTGTATTGGTAATAAAACTATTCCAAAATGTTCCCGTTGCTTCAGAAAACTGAACCACGAATTTATGAACGCTTCACATAATGACATGAACAAATTAAATACTACATTAAATGATTAATATATGATTTCTGACTTAAATATAATTACATTAAAATAAATTAAGATAAATAGGATAAAAAGGAGTTTTAAAGAGTGATTCTTAATTTAATTGAAGAAGTAAGAAGACGAAAACAAATAATGTGATTTTATTCACGCTTCAATGGAAGTCCACTGTTTGGAAAGGTTGGCTGTGGAAATGTGATCATTCCACAGTGTGGAAAGGACGCCTTTCGGTTTTGGAAAGGTCGTTGTTTCCAAGTGTGGAAAGTTGTGGAATGGACGGTCGTTTCTCCAGTGATATATGTAGGATAATGCAAGAAATTTTGCAATTATACAAGAGGAAATAATACACTCACAAGTTGTTCATAGTTCTGGGGACTGTTAAAGAAGACTGTGGTAGATGGTTGTCAAATGAAGACTAGAAAGAGCATGTCAGTGACAATGTGTTTTATACAGGGTGTGGGGTCATACATCGGTCAGCCCTAATTTATTGTTCACTAGTTCTGTACTAATACAAAACCAGGTTGACATATGGACATAGCCCACAATTCCATGCGCTAACTTTTACCTCAACCCGGAAGCAATTCAGAGCCAATGTAGTCCCTAGTGTAGGGGCTGTTTCTCGTACTTGTAAAGATTATTTTGTGACATGTGATGGTTCAAATGAAAGGTCTGATACTGTAGTATGTGTGTGATTTTTTCTGGGTCTTAGATTTACTGCTATAGTGTTGGTGTGAGCAGGCAAAGTGACCCCAAATTGAAGGTCGAGGGTCACGGACCAACCTTGAAGACAGGGTCACATTTGTTTACCCTGGCTACCGGCCAAAAATGCCAATTTTTGACTGAAAAATGGTCTATGGCAGGTAAGCCAGTGTGCAAAAGCTGAATGTCCAACGAGATATAGGGAATTGGCTGTATTAGAAAAACAATGATGATAGAACTACTTGAAATTAATTGTGGGCTGTGGCCATATGCCCATGTAGTTTTTAAAACAGTATTTCTACAAAATATAGCTTCATTAACATAGATAGTAATAGTTTCTAAATGTGTTTGATTTGTGCTATTCATCAGATTATAAAATCAAATTATAATCTGATAGTCATTGTAGTATTGTTTAATATACTTTCACCAGTTAATTGTATTCATCATTATTCTTACATGTACATAATCTAAATCTTCTCTTTTTAAAAAAAAACAACAACATTTTCATTACCTGACATTCTACTTAAAAAATAATAGTCACATGGGCTCCATTTTTTTATTATTTGAAAGTGCCCTTTTTTCTGTTCTTTGTTTTGTTTGGTAGACACATAATTGGGTCTACCCAAGAGGTATTTTGAAATGTACAGAAAAAATAAAACTTAAAACATATGATATTATGGTTAGTGTAATGAACTATTTCAATCTATTACTTTATTATCATTTGACAATTTTCATTTTTGAGATAATCAATGACTATAAACCAAGTGTGAAAAGTATGTTTATAACACAACAACAACACCTCAGATATTTACTTACATAATTTCAGGTTCTTTTATTAAGTTGTTTTCCTCTTTTAATTTATTAATTTCCTCCTATACCGGGGTAACAAGAGGGGGTGGCTGGGACATTAGTACCGTCCTATAAAAAAAGGTTTTGACATAGGTAAATAGGTTGCATTTTTACACATGACATCAAATGTATTATAGTCAGTTAAGAGAAAACATCAACTTACAAGGGTGAGAAGGGTCTGGAGGGTGCAGGTGGGGCAGCATGTGGGGCTGGAGCCACTGATGCTGCTGCAGCTGATGGCGCACCTTGTTGCTGTTGCTATAAAACAAACAAACAATTACATATTTCATCAATTCATTTCAGTCCTTTGTTAACATTTTTAATTAGTTCGGTAATAAAACAATGGAAATACTTATTATAATATTGTAAAACAGTAAATAAGAAAATAATCAAAAATGTATTACTTACCGTTTCTAGGTTTTCCAAAAACCTCATCAGCTCCAAGTCATCCCTGTAAGCAATACATGCGGTATATGTTACAGGGACAGTTAACACTATATGCAAAATATGACTTTGTAAAAATCTTACTATTCTTATTATAATAAATATGATAAGGTTTTACACACATTCCTTTACATTCCTCATGAAATCTTATGATAACACTTTAATTAACAAATACTGATAAAATAACTGGCGAAACGGTATTAGCGGTGGTTGGACCACATTCAAGGGAAGTAACTCTAAACTAAGCTCCCGCACCGGAGCTATGCCCTTTATTCACGTATTCACGCGCGCAATGGATACCTGTGCCGTGGTCACTCGTAGAAAATGTACCTTTGCTCGTTTCAACGTACCTAATTTGAAGTGACAGGGGCAATACTATGTATTTAATGGTGAGTACAGTTAGTAAGAACAATTTCTGATTTTCGTTTATGGCAGATTTCGTTCCTAAGTTACTTCAAGTTGAATTTTGCAAATGTGGGCCCTCTGTCTCGGTTCCTATATAGAGAGAAATGTCATTGGGCCCACATTTGAAAAAAACGGATTTTGATCGAGTACAGGATTCTCCTTGCTTCCAATATCATAAAAAGACGAGGTTTACATTGAACTCAATTTTATTCATAACAGGAGGCACCAACAAGCGTGCACTAACATTAATAAAACATAAACACAAATATTCCAATCATAATATATTAATTTACAGGATGGAAACAACTCTGCATATCACATTTTCAATTCAAATATCTAGGATTGTAAAGGGTCAACAGTCAATATATCTTCCCAACAATATTGGTAAGAATTCATTGCAACCAATCTGGAAAAATATCAACATTTTAATATTTCTTCCTCATCAAATGTTTCAGATCAATTACCTGGGGTGAAAATGATCAATATTCTAACATCTTTCCATCAAATGTTCAAATACAATGTTATAGAATGGATAAGGATCTATAATCAAGAATAGTTCCCATCAAGTGTTCAAATACAAATTATCTAGGATGGAAAAGGATCTATAATCAAGAATAGTTCCCATCAAATGTTCAAATGCAATGTTATAGAATGGAAAAGGATCTATAATCAAGAATAGTTCCCATCAAGTGTTCAAATACAAATTATCTAGGATGGAAAAGGATCTATAATCAAGAATAGTTCCCATCAAATGTTCAAATGCAATGTTATAGAATGGAAAAGGATCTATAATCAAGAATAGTTCCCATCAAGTGTTCAAATACAAATTATCTAGGATGGAAAAGGATCTATAATCAAGAATATTTCCCATCAAATGTTCAAATGCAATGTTATAGAATGGAAAAGGATCTATAATCAAGAATAGTTCCCATCAAATGTTCAAATGCAATGTTATAGAATGGAAAAGGATCTATAATCAAGAATAGTTCCCATCAAGTGTTCAAATACAAATTATCTAGGATGGAAAAGGATCTATAATCAAGAATAGTTCCCATCAAATGTTCAAATGCAATGTTATAGAATGGAAAAGGATCTATAATCAAGAATAGTTCCCATCAAGTGTTCAAATACAAATTATCTAGGATGGAAAAGGTTTCAAATGCAACCTATCTGCCATGAAGTGTTCACAATCAATTACACAGTATGGAAAAGGATCTATATTCCAACATATTTCCCATCAAATGTTCAAATACAAATTATCTAGGATTGAAAATTGTCAACAATATTAGTTTTTTTCCATCAAAATGGAACACGTCAAACATCAATTAGAAGTTAGCAATATCTGAAAGTAGCGTGGGAAGCAAACACACAAATGTGGGCCCACTCCATCGCGATACTATAAGGTAACGATTTCAGTGGGCCCACATTTCAACTAACGTAGCATTCCATGCAGTAGGTTTCAAAATCAATTATACAGTATGAAAAAGGATCTATATTCCAACATCTTTCACATCAAGTGTTCAAATACAAATTATCTAGGATGGAAAAGGATCAACAATCAAGCATAGTTCCCATCAAGTGTTGAAATTACATGTTTATAGGATGGAATAGGGGTCCAACATCATTTGCTTAATCTACGGGGTAATACTTCGCAATTAAACAAAGAAGGAGAGGGAACATCTTCTCTTCCTTCCTGTTCCATCGGAACATTATCTCATCTAAATGAGGGCCCAGTTGCTGTTTGTTAACCCCGTGCATTGACTTAAATTTTGCCTTAGCATTTCCCCAAAACCCCTCTATGGTGTTTGTGTGAGCACCTGTCTTGGGGTTGACATAATTATTCTTATGGCACACAGTGTCATGAGAATAGCCATTGCGCTTAAGGCATAAGTAGGACTTAAATTCGTCCGTTATGATGTGGGTACCCACTTCCACATGAGCCAGGATGAGTGGCAGCAGCGTCTCAGTCGTTCTCTTCTCAACGCTGAAAAGTAATACATTTTTGGTTTCTCGGTCAATTAGGCCAAACACCCAATAGTTATGGATTCCTTGGGTGGAGCCTTTATTGTATTTCCTTTTTCTACCCCACTTACTCTCATCCATCTCGACTGTGTGGCCCACACCGCCAAGAACAACTGGCTCATCAAGCAATGATCGTGACATAATATCTCGGTACATATTGTACCAATTATATACACTTTTCTCACAAATGTCCAACATTTTTACAGCCATGTGGCCAGGCACATCAATACAAAAAAGGTATAAAAGCATAAGTAATGTCCCAAGCCTTATTCTTTGGCCTTCCCAAAAACTACCACTACGGACACTTTTTGTCTTACGACACTTACCACATCTCCACAAGTGGCCATCAAAGTTCTTATTGTCTGTTTGAAATTTCATGGGTTCACTGCAAATACAAATTTGTTTACATGCTATAACATTATGCTCTTGTAAAAATGAAATTGTTTTTGCTGGATCAGCGCAAATAGCGCCAAGAGATATTATTGAAATGTCCATATTGAACTGATGGGAACATACATTTATGTACAACTTCACATGAAACTATATCCGGTGAAATGCTTAAAACATTCTACAGCAAGCCAGCATGTGTAAGACTTGGATGTAACGCCAGATGATAACAGTGATACCATCCACCAAGGTAGGTTTCCCACAAAGGTGAGTCCATCTGATCTCCGAATGAGCAATATTTTATACATATCATGAGTCACAACAATGAATTGATATCTGGTATATAAGTCTCCAAATAAAGAGTCACGTTCAACATCCTGAAAATGAAATTCAAATTCAATAAAATCCATTTCTGAAAGTTTTGCCCAGTTGGCGGCTACATTGTTAGCAATAACAATATCAGAAAAATCACAAGTGGTTGTCAAATAGCTTTGTTTCCTCTTCGACCACCAGTGTATCAATTGCGAAATTCTTCCTTCCTTGGCAGGTAGGCCCACTGAAACTGCCTTAAGTTCTTCTATGATACGTCTCACAGACATGTTCATTTAAGTATGACAGGCACAAAATGAAAAACCAACATCATCATAATTATCCACAAATCCAGTTACATACTGCAATAAAAGTGATCTGATTGTAAACTCAATAGACTGACGCGGTGGATACCGGAATGTCCTATGGAGCATAAATTTCACATTTAAATGGTTCAAATAAAACACAGCATTTAACACATTCCTGCGAATTCTTCTTCCTTGATTTGTCTTCTTTTTCCTTAATTCATACTTGAAGTAACACAAAACTTTCATGCAATGCTCCGGAAAAAGAGGCCGGAATCCTGTTGCGTAGTAGCAGTCATTTACTTCATCCTCATGAAAATCTTCAATATGTTCAATATCTTTAAATTCAGGAAGTCCACAACAGCCACAAAATTGACTTTTATAATATACAATTGGGTAACTTCTTTTCAGCCAGAATTGTTCTTCACATGTCAATATTTGTTTTTCACAATATTTACTGAAACAACACTCACGAAATTCATCCATTGTCCCATGTTTTCACATTAATTATCCATAAACAACATCAATCCACAAGTTTTCACAATAATTAGCGCGATAAACATCAATCCTCACTCGTAGTAAATCTTTGGCAGCTGATAGTAAAAATATGCTAATTTCTTAGGTCTCTGACCTGACCTACTGACGTGGACCAATCAGAATGCTCAAACGCCTTAATGTGACCCATGACCTAGTCCTTGACATTGGTTCTGACCAATCAAAGAGTACCTCTCATGAATATGCATGTCGTGTGCCCTACATTTCGCGGGCTACCGTAAATTCATTTCTGATGGGAAAAATGACATAAAAACAATGACTTTCAACCTTTATTTCCAAAGAAAACTTCATTTGTCAACAATATTAGTTTTTTTCCATCAAAATGGAACTCGTCAAACATCAATTAGAAGTTAGCAATATCCGAAAGTAGCGTGGGAAGCAAACACACAAATGTGGGCCCACTCCATCGCGATACTATAAGGTAACGATTTCAGTGGGCCCACATTTCAACTAACGTAACATTCCATGCAGTAGGTTTAAAAAACAAGGACTGAATACACATCTAATTTAGCATTGTAGTATTTTTATTTTCACTGTTTATAATTAACGGTATTTAATAAATGACATGAGAATACGAAACTAATAGTCGTAGCTTCCACGGGGAAGACATGAGTTACTTCCCTTGAATGTGGTCCAACCACCGCTAATACCGTTTCGCCAAATAACTTACACATCCAGGAACCCATCCATGGCATTTTCATTACTGAAAAAATAACCAAAAAGTTATAGTAAGGAATAGTAACATATATGTAGGATAATGCAAGAAATTTTGCAATTAAACAAGAGGAAATAATACACTCACAAGTTGTTCATAGTTCTGGGGACTGTTAAAGAAGACTGTGGTAGATGGTTGTCAAATGAAGACTAGAAAGAGCATGTCAGTGACAATGTGTTTTATACAGGGTGTGGGGTCATACATCGGTCAGCCCTATTTTATTGTTCACTAGTTCTTTACTAATACAAAACCAGGTTGACATATGCCCATGTAGTTTTTAAAACATTATTTCTACAAAATATAGCTTCATGAACATAGATAGTAAGATTTTCTAAATGTGTTTGATTTGTGCTATTCATCAGATTATAAAATTAAATTATACTCTGATAGTCATTGTAGTATTGTTTAATATACTTTCACCATTAAATTGTATTCATCATTATTCTTACATGTACATAATCTAAATCTTCTCTTTTTAAAAAAATCAAAAAACGTTTTCATTACCTGACATTCGACTTAAAAAATAATAGTCATTTGGGCTCCATTTTTATTATTATTTGAAAGTGCCCTTTTTTCTGTTCTTTGTTTTGTTTGGTAGACACTTAATTGGGTCTACCTCAGAGGTATTCCATTCTGAAATATACAGAAAAAATAATACTTAAAACATATGATATTATGGTTTGTGTAATACATTATTTCAATCTATTACTTTATTATCATTTGACAATTTTCATTTTTGAGATAATCAATGACTATAAACCAAGTGTGAAAAGTATGTTTATAACACAACAACAACACCTCAGATATTTACTTACATAATTTCAAGTTGTTCTTTTATTAAGGTGTTTTCCTCTTTTAATTTATTAATTTCCTCCTGTACCGGGGTAACAAGGTGGGGTGGCTGGGACATTAGTACCGTCCTATAAAAAAAAGGTTTTGACATAGGTAAATAGGTTGCATTTTTACACATGACATCAAATGTATTATAGTCAGTTAAGAGAAAACATCAACTTACAAGGGTGAGAAGGGTCTGGAGGGTGCAGGTGGGGCAGCGGGTGGGGCTGGAACCACTGATGCTGCTGCAGCTGATGGCGCAGCTTGTTGCTGTTGCTATAAAACAAACAAACAATTACATATTTCATCAATTTCATTTCAGTCCTTTTTTTAACATTTTTAATTAATTCGGTAATAAAACAATGAAAATACTTATTATAATTTTGTAAAACAGTAAATAAAAAGAAAATAATCAAAAATGTTTTACTTACCGTTTCTAGGTTTTCCAAAAACCTCATCAGCTCCACATCATCCCTGTAAGCAATACATGCGGTATATGTTACAGTAACAGTTAACACTATATGCAAAATATGACTTTGTAAAAATCTTACTATTCTTATTATAATAAATATGATAAGGTTTTACACACATTCCTTTACATTCCTCATGAAATCTTATGATAACACTTTAATTAACAAATACTGATAAAATAACTTACACATCCAGGAACCCATCCATGGCATTTTCATTACTGAAAAAATAACCAAAAAGTTATAGTAAGGAATAGTAACATATATGTAGAATAATGCAAGAAATTTTGCTATTATACAAGAGGAAATACTACACTCACAAGTTGTTCATAGTTCTGGGGACTGTTAAAGAAGATGGGATTGTGACCATTGAAGTCACCCATGATAATAAAAGGTTTAGGTAATTGGGTAACAAGTTGATCAAAATCTTTTATAGTAAGATCTTGAGATGGTGGAATATATAAAGAACAAAGAGTTAAAGTTTTAAATAATGATAAGCTGACAGCTACAGCTTGTAATTGTGTTTTTATTGGAATTAATCTGTGGATAATTCCATCACGTATTAAAATTGATGCACCCCCCTTTGCCCTGTCAGCAGAAGGGGAGAAATAATTATAAAAAGTGAATGGTCTCATTGCAACTTGATCAGAAACATGTCTAAAACAAGAAACAAAATCAGTGATATTTTTAAAATTGAGAAATAGTTTCAAACAGCATGATTTTACACAAACCTTTTTCTTTCTTTTTTTTGGAATAACCATCTTGTGTGAGATTTTAAAAGTTTTGTGTAACCAAATTTTTCCTGTTTTAACATGTTTTTACATTTCTGTTTTGGAGTTTCATTGTGACTTGTCTGCTTTTGTTTTTCATGAAAATGATTTTGCACATTGCATAGTATGTTTGTTTGTATGTTGGAGAGTTATCAATGTTGTTATATTTATTATAGTGTGAAATCAAGATTGTTTATATCCAGAGAAATTTTATTATATCCCTCTATCAAACAATAACGTTAAGATCAGGAAAATTATAATTTCATTGCTTTGGTATTCATGTGGATACATTTGAAATCAAATCACAAAATCATATTTGAGACAAGAAAGGAAATCAATGATAGTTTACTTGATTAATAATTTCAAAGAGCTTGATTTTACACAAACCTCTTTGAATAACCATCTTGTGTCAGAATTAAAAAGTATTGTGTATCTAATCATATTTTACTGTTTAACATATTTTGTTTTGTTTGTTTTTTTGTTTGTTTTTGTTTTTGTTTTGTGTTTTTCATTTATGTTTTGGAGTTTCATTGTGTCTTGTCTGCTTTTGTTTTTCATGAAAATAAACATTCCTTTAACATCATTTACCCTCTCTTTTTATTTTTACTTACTCAGTTCCGATGTTAAAATTTTTCTTTTCCTGAACCTGTTTAGTGTTCACCTGGGTAGAATGATCATGTTTTCTGAGCAAGGGACAAAGACAACTTTCCTATAATCAACCATGTTAAGGATTTATGTAAACTCACTAAAACCAAATTTATACAAATTTCACATGTGAATCACCAATGTTAAAGGATAGATGAAATGCATTTTTCTCAAGAATGACATATGATTACCTCTACGTATATTGTACATCGGAATCAATTGAGCATAAAATCGAGACAATATACACTTGCAATTGATAATTAAGACGATTTTAATTCAACCATTTTAACACTATCGCAATTTGTTCGGCGAATCCTTTTGAAAATGCTCACTGAGGCGTGACTGTGATAAGCGACAGGCGGGGCGGCTAGATAGCTTCTCCGCCGGTGTCTCGTTAATTTATTAATGATGATTATCACTGCCGCTAAATGAATTTATGAGGTGTATTACATCGCCAAAAAGACATGTTTATGTAATAATTGTGTAATTGTCATCTGCGGAATTACCTAGTTGGATATCTAAACATTTGATATATGGGAAATTTAAGTTGGTTTATTGAAAGTATCTTTGTGAAATTAACAATCAAAATGTTGCAAAATTACGTTGAATTGTGACTAACGCTGAAAATCAAATACCTCCACATACGTCACAGGAGTCATCCCTTCACGGGTCACATTCCCGCAGACTTTCATTCTGGTCGCCTGGGCTAAATCAGGCGTTTTTTTAAAAAGCCGTATATAAGTAATTTATGGACCAATTTCAGAAATTTAAAATCGAGCAATTGTCAAATTGACATCCCATTTTAATGAATCGGATTTGGACCATATGTCATTTCATCTATCCTTTAAGGATTTATGTAAACTCACTAAAATCAAATTTAAACAAATTTCACATGTGAATTCCTTGTTGACAATTTTCTTTAAGAGGGGAATGCATAAGTAATTTTCAGGTAAGAACTTGTTTTCTATATCTTGTATATAAATAAGGGGGTAACATGTGAGGGTAGCTATCCATCAACTCTCATCTCAACAGAATGTCTGCCGGCAACACAGGCAAATCTCCAGCTAAGAGGAAAGCTCCAACAGCAGACACTCCACTGGATAACCCTGACAGTAAGATAACTTTACTTTCTCTGTAAATATAACATTGTAAGAATTTGCAAGTCAGTTTTATTTTACTAGAATTATTTTTCTTTGATTTGGTCTAATGCTATTTCTTGTACTATTTCATTTAGAATTCAATTCTAAATATCAATTGTTGCAGTATTTTTGTAATTTTTGGTTTTGATTGAAAAACCATAAAATACATCTTAGCCACTATGTATTAATATTAAAATGAGATTTTATTTTGAAATATGTAATATTTCATGTTAGATATTAACTTCAATATAAATGATACATAAAATTTAAAAAATATAGAATGTATTAACTATCTCTTTGATATATGTATTCACCTGTTCAAACTCAAAAAATAATAATAATCTTTTCCCACTATCTGACTATGAGATTTGTCCATCTCCATTTACTTGATTTATGTGTTTTGTTATACACTTAAGTTAAGTAAGTTAGACATGTACAGTATGTGAGACAAGAGCACGTCATGATGATAAATCATAATATTATTAGAGATTTTTCCCATTTCTAACACCCAAAAGAAATCTAGTTTTAAAATAATGTTATCTTACCTAAAGAATATCATTAATATTTTGGTATTATTTCAAGAGTTGAAGCTGAGCCAACACCTGGATGTTCCTCTCATTTTCCTTCTACTACAGGTACTACTATTTCATTATATTTATAAGTTTATTTGATATTCTTCCTTTTTTTATATTTGTTTACTGTTTTGACGTTTATTTCAAGGTTTTCCATGCAAGAAGTAATGACTTTCCATTATGGATTTGTTGCAGATTTGATTTATTTGCTGAGGTATATTGAATGTTAGATAAGTAATGGTTATTATTATCATTTTCAGGAAAGCAAAAAAGGAAAAAGGTTTTGTTTTCTTCTAGGTTTCAAGAAGACTTGCAACCATTTTTCACCGATGAGGAGGATTCAAATAATTCCTCTGACAATATCGATTCCTCTTCTTCCTCCTCTCCATCGTCATCAGACGATACCGATATCATCATCTCAAGTGATGATTAAAGGGAGGACAGAGATCAACAAAAGAAGAAGAAGAAGAAGAAGTCAAAAATCGACAAAGTTGCAATATCTGCAGGTGGGAAACTCATCACGAGAAAATATAAATCTGCTGCATCGAGGAGTGAGTGAGTGAGTGAGTGAGTTATTGTTTAACACCGCTTCGGCAGTATTGCAGCCATTAGCGGCGAGTGCATCGAGGAACCTGAAAGCAGTCATCAACCTTAAGAATAGCAAGTCCCACCTTACTATCACCAAAAAGACTGTCAGCGGTACCAAAATTGCTGTAGTGGATGAAATGGCTGTTAAAGAGTTATGTTTTTTAGTTTAAGTCAAGAATAGGTAGCTGCAATAATAATACTAATGATAATAATAACTGGAAATGTTAAATAGGAACAATGCAGTTACATTCATCTTTTTCAGTACATTGATTGATTTATTTACTCGTTAAAATTTCAGTAGAGTTCACGATAGCTTCTTGAAGAGATCCAGAAAAATTCAGCAGAAAAAGAAGAATAAGTCAACAAGCTATGTGCTCTCCCGCAACCTAAAGAGGACGAATGAAAACGTGTCCCTATCCCTAGTGAAGATATCCGGAAGTGGTATGCTGCTCTGTCGAATTGGACAAGAAACCGAATCATTCACATTGACTTAGAAAACTACCTTTGTGTTATATCCTTCGTGAGTGAGTGAGTGAGTGAGTTAGGGTTTAACGCCGCTTTCAAGAGTATTTCACTTATATCACGGCTGCTAGTATTATGGCAGGGAGAAAGCCCGCAACGCCATGTGGCTATGCATTGCGGTGAAACCTGCGAGCAACGGCTGGAACTAGCGAACCATGGGTGGTACTGCACTGAAATTCAGTGTAGCATTGCACCCAAACCTGACTGCGTGTAGAACAGTTCTCTACTGCAGACAACGTTGCCGTGCCCCTGGCGGGATTCGAACCCCGGACCTCTTGATCCGAAGCCGAACGCGCTAACCACTGTGCTATCCCGCCCCCCATATCCTTCGTGCTGGAGAACAGCAAGACGTAAAAGTTGCATCAAACTTGAGATATTTAATTAGATATTAAGAATATTACTGTTTTGTTAGATTTCGTAGGTTCTTTGTTTTGTTTATTATGACAATAGTTTGTATAGTAGATTTAACTTTTGTGATTATATTACTTTCTTTTCCTACTTTGATAGTTTGTAGAGGTTTTGTAGGTTGTAGATATTTTCTGATTAAAGGGATTTTATTAGTTTGATTGAATCAAAGGAGTTTATAAATCATTTGATTCTCCTACTTGCATTGACAATTTATGCCAAGGTTAAATCTGAAGGAAGTAGATATCATTTGGAATATTGCAGTGACTTTACTTTGAGATGGCAACTCATCTTAAGAAACTTCTGCTTCAGAGATACAGAAAATCGAATCCAATTTGTCAAACATATCAGTCATCGCCAACACCTTTAAAATGTAAGACGTGTAGGAAACTAGTCCAAAATTAAAAACAAAATTCTTAATCTCATTCAAAAGTGTGGTGCAACCAATCTCTATGCATGTAATGTCTGTGGAAAGTACTTTTATGAAAAACAAAATGTTAAGTCGCATTCAACTCAGTGTTTATCTAAAAGCAAAAAGAAATCAAACTAAACTTGTCCATCATCGTCAGCATCTTTAAAATGTAAGTCATGTTGCAAAGTATTCCAGAATAAAAAAAAGTTTTATTCATCACACTTATAAATGTGATGCTTTCAATTTCTATCCGTAATATCTGTGGAAAGCATTCCACTTAAAAACATCACGTTAAGAAACATGCAACTCGCTGTACTTCAAAACAGGAAAAGAAAATTGACTTAAAAACTAAATACTTTAAATGTTGCCTTTGCAACAGGGCATTTTCAGATCGCAAAATCTTGTACAGGCACAAATTAAAGCATCATCATCAGAGAGGTAATGGTAGTGATAGAGGTTCTCAAACTCATTCGTTGCAATCTCCACCCTGGCCTCAAAGTTCCCCTATTTGACCCTGGACTGACTATGTAGTGTAATATATGTTTCATCATTATTCCCTTGTTAATTAACCATGTAATGATATGGCCGTTGTCTATAATTTAAAACAACATTTCATGTGCATTCCTGTAGCGTAATGTGGTAATAATTAACAGTCTTTTCATATCCATCTTTTCTCATGTTTGACACGGCACGACATCAGTACCTCCATTTTCGTGCACCATAAATAATTTCAATTCTAATCAGCACGTATTCATAAAAGATCACTTACTCGTTTTTGCTGACACTATGTTGTCACATTTCACGGTATTATTCCAGATTCCATCTTGTCAATCTATGTTGCTTATTACGCTATTTGTTACCCAATCCCATGTTTGCATTACTCGGTCTCGAACTGTCGTAACATTCATGCTTTCATGACCGAAGAGCGCACTGTGTCATTGCGCATATGTTGTCGTAGATTACTGATGTTTTATTTATTTGTGAAGTAATATAGTGAGTGAGTGAGTGAGTTATTGTTTAACGCCGCTTCGGCAGTATTGCAGCCATTAGCGGCGAGATATTTAATTTATTTGCCTAATTTAAAAAAGAAAATTGCAATTGAAAAACGGAACACGGCACGAAGGCCGCAAAAACATCAGCAAATTATCACAAGTTGAATAAAAGCTGATAATGAAAAGTTAAAATTTACAATTTGTCAATAAGGTGTATAGCCTTCAAGAAATCTAAAACACGATGCTCACCGAAATGAGTAAAAACTTGATTGATTGAAATAGAAGGATAAAAAGTTTCCCTGATATGTGCAGTGTCCCAACACTCACAGAGAATGTGTTTGATTGGGAGAGGGCACTGACAGGGTATACATACCGGGGGATCTTCCCCCTTTAAAAGATATGAGTGTGTAAGATGAGAGTGTCCAATACGACATCGTCGTAGGACACAAGCTTCCTGCCGGGTAAAAGAGGATAGAGATTTGTAACCTAAATGAGGTTGAATAGTGTGAAGTTTGTTATGATGTTGTTGGTCCCATTGGGAATTCCAACGTTGTTTAATGTAAGATTTAATAGCAGGTTTAGAATCCGTATATGGAACTTTGGTAGGAGAAATATGTTTGAGGTTTAATGCTGATTTAGCAGCTGAGTCAGCTTTGATGTTACCTCTTATACCCATATGGCTAGGAAGCCAGCAGAAGACGAGTCACATTGGAGACAAGAATTATGAAGTAATAAAATATCCCTGATAATTGGATGATCACTCTTACAGTTTTTAATTGCTTGTAGGCAAGAAAGTGAATCGGAAAAAATAATGTAATTATTAGGGGTTGAGTTTTTAATGTGATGGACGGCCTTAAGAATGGCCTTAGCTTCTGCAGTAAAGATGCTGCTGCCATCATGCAGCCTTGAAGCATATGTTGTTGAAGGAGTCACAGTTGCTGCTGCAACTGTGGGTCCATCTTTAGAACCGTCAGTGTAAATTGGTTTATAATCTGCGAAAAAATTACGAAGTTCAAAAAATGCCTGTCGAAATATTAATTGGTCTGTATTTGATTTTTTATGAGTAGATAGAGAGAGGTTTACACGGGGCCTCACCAGCTGCCATGGCGGAGTGGCAAGCAGACCGTGCTCTGCTATTGTTGTTAGGTCAATATCACAATCTTCAACATGTTGTTGAAGTCTGATACCGAGTGGTGGAATTGCTTTAGGTTTTGAGTTATACAACTGCTGGTATTCAGGATTGAATACACAGTTGTATGCAGGATTTGAAGGGTTTGATTTTAATTTTGTTATATATTGAAGTGCTAGCTTGATGCGCCGATCTTCAAGAGATGGCTCATCAGCTTCAACGTAAAGGCTTTCAACTGGTGAAGTTCTGAAGGCCCCAAGACAAAGCCTGAGACCCTGATGGTGGATTGTATCTAGCATTTTGATATATGAGGGGCGGGCAGATCCATATATTATGGATCCATAATCCAGTTTGGAGCGGATGAGTGATCGATAGAGATGAAGAAGAGTTTCTTCATCTCCACCCCATTTATTGTTTGAAACGACCTTTAAAAGGTCTAATGCCTTTAAGCATTTAGCTTTAAGGCTTTTAATGTGTGGGATAAATGATAATTTACTATCAAATGTGAGACCAAGAAACTTGGCCTCAGGAACGACTTTGATTGGAGTTTTATCTAGAAATAGTTCAGGATCTTGGTGCATTTTGCGCATATTGCAAAAATGCACACAAGATGTTTTAGCTTTGGAAAATTTGAAGCCGTTTTCCAACGACCATTGATGGATTTTATTTAGACAGAGTTGCAATTGGCGCTCGATTGATGGCATATTTTTACCTCTGCAGGAAACTCCAAAATCGTCCACAAAAAGTGAACCATCTGTATGATCATTTAAAACTTTAGCCAAGCTGTTGATTTTAATGCTAAATAATGTGACAGATAAAATGCTACCTTGTGGGACACCCATTTCTTGATCAAAGAAATCAGAAAGGGTGGAGCCCACGCGCACTTTAAATTGGCGATCATGTAAAAAATTGGAAATAAAATGAGGCATACGACCTCGCAAGCCAAATAATATAATATAATGATCTTTATTGAATTGTACATCATTTCTGTAACATGTAGAGATTTTACCATCAATAACTTTGACGTGTTTTATCGGAACTATTTCTTTTCCGCTTTGTTGTTATTTTGGCGCTGTCAAACTTTCGCCACTCGGTAAGAATATTGTGTTTACCTATTATAGATATTCAAAGTATTTATTATCAATGACAGAATGACCTGTAATTACTTTAAACGTGTTTCCTACTGTTTCACATATATATCTTACTTCATTCTTCCTTAATTTAACTTTCTTCTCTGTTGCCTATGAAGCCGCCATGACCTGTCAAATGTCCGTCATTGCCGGCCGCTTGAATCCTAACTTCATTGTCCTTATAATTATTCCTTCATTGTATATTGTCCTTTTGGTCTTGATTGAAAGCTTGTTTGTAACGGTCATTGAGGACTTTTAAAGGACAATTCATAACCATTGTATATTTTAATGATGTTTATAAATTTTGTGGGAACTTTGACGTGAACGTCAGTCGCCATGTTTAATGTTGTTATTTGATTGGTTGATTAAGGTCACGTGGTCACTTAGAAAGTCTATATAAGCGAGTGCTCTCATTCACTCTTCACTCTTCATTGGGCTCTCACTTGAGACACTTGAAATTGGACGTTTTGGCCTGACATTCAAAATCTTTTATTCTTTTCGGAATCAAACCCAAATTAATATAGGTAAATAGCAATAAGTCTGCTACATCCTTTTAAATTATATTATTAATATATATAAGTAATAATTAGTACTTGCTTACAGGTTTTCCTAAGTAACACAAGTGACCTCACTCATATTGGTATATTCCTCATATATATATATATATATATATATTTTATCTGGCTTACCCTATCGTTCTGAGATTGTCACCCTGAAAATAAACTGTTGCTTTCATGGAACCAAATCTTTTTGCGTATTTTATCTGAATGTTCTTGAATTAACTTTCCCTTGTTGCACCCTCGCGGTTGTGACAATTTTGGTGTCAGAAGTGGGATACTAAAGTCCTAATTAGTATCCAGTGATCGAACTCATTGCCAAATTTCAAAATTGTTTAATTATGGATATATCCCCTGATCCAGATGTATCTTTTAGGAAAGTAGATCAAATAGGTAAACGTTCAGATGACGAGATGGACGATGTACATTCTGTGGTATCCTCACATAACTCGTGTAGTAGTCATAGGTCACATGACGATGCTCCTGGTAAATTTAGACGAGGTTCTCCCCATCCCATTGAGCTTTCTAGACGAGAGATGTCAGATGATCACTATGCTAGTCAATCAATGGTACCACCCTCGGAGGGTATAAGTGCAAATAAACCTAGGTCCTTAAGGTTACAAACATATCCCGTGACAAGAGATGAATACATTGTTGATGATGAACATGTTGCCTACCCTGACTGTCGACAGTCACATTTGAGACCAATTATCAAGGCCCCTAACCATTATCGTCCTGGGTCAAGTCGACCAAAAAGTGGTTTGTCTTTCCACCCGGATAGCTATGATGGTATGGAGACTGGGACGAATATCTTTCTTATTTTGAAGTCTGTGCTGAACTAGGTAGATGGGATGAACAAGACAAAGTTTTAGCTTTAGGTGCTATTCTAAAGGGAGTTGCTCGTACTTTCTATATAGGTCTCAACAGTAGTAGGGAAGGCAATAATTTGGACACAACTCGTATGGTGCTCCCCATGTTAAACGCCAAAAGCACCATCTAATCCCATGTTAAAACGTGGAGACGATTTAAATGGTGCTTTCCCATGCAATTTTGGACACCACCATCTCTCCCATTGAGTCCATAACCGCTCATACCCCTCTGGACTAATTGCAACCACACCTAATATTTACTTTACAAGTTATTCTAACAAACCCTCCTTATGCTAACAAATCTCATCGAGAATTATTTACTCATCCAACACTAGTTATCCACTCATTGTTAAGATATACTCATAGTTAAAAATAAGTCTTATGAAAGATATTGCATCTAACCGAGAAATAAGGGAACACCAAATCAGATCCAGTTATATATCATATCAAATATGTCTAACAAACAAGAATGTTGTTCATCATCATCCACGGATTCGAGTAGAAACAAGGAATATAAATGGGTAGCCTTAGCATTTCCTTCTAAAAATGCAAGAGATCATTTCGGAGCAGAAGTAATCATTTCAACATCTAACAAATGGATTACTTCGAAGTCGATGTGTTTGAACGATCTGCAGACTCGTAGAAGACTTATTGATAGTTACGATATTCCAGACTCGTGGGGAAGCATTCAATTTTTCACTTATTCCAGGACACGGATTGGATAGACGCTGTATTTCAACAAGTTGAGAGTGAGCAACCACTTGTGTGTGTTAAATCTTATCCATGGATGATATAATAATAATCGACGAAGTGGAACACCAGTGTATCGTTTCATATTTGGAAGAACATTTATTCCAAGCCTATATGAAGACGCTTTTACACTTTTTAGAAACACAATCTAACCTCAGAGAAGAAGCAGAAGACGTATACATAAAGAGAATTGTGCTGACATCGCTAGACGAAGACGAAGTTATGAGACATTGGAAAGAAAGCATACAACTCTCACCAAATTTGAAATTAATATCACCGTTGTACCTGTTGAAATACGAATGTCGTGATTATCGAGACACACAATTGAAAAATGATGACTGGATGACGAGAATTGTGGAGACTTGTGTTAATAATAATCAGAAAATATGGTAAGTGAGGAAATATTAAGAAAAAACTATTACAACCCTCGTAACGTGGGAGGATTTGGAGGGGCTCAGAAGTTTATTAAATCACTGCAAGCTACGCACCCTAACTTAAAACCATATAGAGTTTTAAAATGGCTGCAAAAACAAGATGCCTACTCGCTACATAAGAACCCGAATAAAACGTTCAAGAGTAATAGAGTTGTAGTAGGTGGAAACAGGATTCAGCTAGACGCTGATCTATGTGACACGAGCAACATCTCGGAATACAACGACAGTGCGAGGTATATTCTCATACTGATTGATTGTTTTTCGAGATATGTATGGTGCGAAATTATCAAAGACAAATCAGCTCAAACAGTAACAGATGCCATGCAAAATATATTAAGGGGTATGGATAGAACTCCATTTCTACTGAGAACGGACAAAGGAAGTGAATTCAGAAATAAGAAGATCAAAAGGGTTTATAAGAAATTTCATATCAAACACTTCTCAACTCAGAACTCTGACATCAAGGCTGGATACGCGGAGCGCTTCATTCGTACTTTGAGAACAATGATGCACAGATATTTCACCTACAAAAACACCTATAGATACGTGGACGTGTTGCAAGATCTGATTTATAACTATAATCATCGTCCGCATAGTGGTTTCAATGGAAGGTCGCCTGCCGAGATCAACCATAAAAACGAGGCTCAGGTATGGTTAGAATCTCATTCAAGAAAGGAAACCCCCGCTACAAACAACTCCTCAGATAAGATATCACCAATCATCCGAAACAAGAAGAAGAAATTCAAATTTAAAATAGGAGATTACGTGCGCATTTCATTGATCAAGAGAACATTCGAGAAAGAATACGAACAGAAGTGGTCAGAGGAAATATTTAGAATTACTAAACGAAAAGTTAGAGATGATATTCCTATATATTGGCTCGAAGACCTACAGTCAGATTCTATAGAAGGTACGTTCTATCAAAAAGAATTACAGAAATATCAAAAGAATTCGGACAAAGTTGATTGGCGTATCGAGAAAATTTTAAAAAAGAGAACGCTGAAGAAGCGAGGTAGCGAGAGGAACATCAAACAAGTGTACGTCAAGTGGCTGAATTATCCTAAGAAATTTAACTCGTGGCTAGACGCGGATCAGATCCAGGATTTATAGTCAAACAATGGTGGAATGGGTTGTAGCTACAAGCACGGATAATATGGATTACTTTCCAGAAAATACACCCTACCGGTTTTCTGTTTACTTCAATCAACCGTTACAGTTAAAGGGAAGCTGGATGATCTCGCTAAGAGAATTTTATGCAATGGGTTCAACCCCGACCCGAGCAATGACCAGAGCTAGAAAAAAGAAACAGAAAGTTACGGATGATTTGTTGTATCTATATTGCTCATTATGCGAACCCATAACAGTCGCGGGTCAGCGTCAACCACTTCTCAGACGTCTAACCTCTACAGGGGATTCCACATGGAAAGTGTTAATTTCGGATCCTTACGAAATAGGCGTAAGAGTAATCAACGACACTATTCAACAATTTGATGTATATATAACGGACAGCGACGGGAAACCAGCCACTTTTTTATCCAAGGTGTCATCGTTAACACTCCAATTGAGGCGTTATCCCTTTATAGTGTAAACAACGTTATGTTTGAAGAGGAAGGTAAAGATGGAGAGGAGGACAATGCACTCTACGTACCAAACCCAATCACGTGGCAGAAAGGAAAAGGTAATAACCTCACTGAGAAGAGGAAGTACGTCCTCAATGCGTAATATACAACATACGCAGGAAAACCCAATCCAAATCAAGGAAACATTAGCATCATTGAAACCTCCGGTTCCGACGTATAAAGAAAAAGATATTAAATCAGTTGCACCTAGTGAACAGTCATTAGACCAGGCTAAAGCTGAAATAGAGAAGAATCCTGACAACGTATCGAGACTAGCTATTGAAAAAGGAATGCGTGTTAAAAGACTGAAACACAGCCAGAAAGGCGGCAGTGGAAGATTGAACCCCCGACAGAGAAGAAGTGTGCCTAAAAGGAAGAAGAAGAAGCCCACAGTCAGGAGGAACAAAAGGAAGAAGAAGACCGGGTCACGAAAACGACAAAATACGAAGAGAAAATTCAAGACGATAAGATCTAGGAAATCATTGTTCAGAGACATTTTCGAGTAGACATTAAACACCGAGTATGTCATCCTAAATACCAGACCATAAACACTTCACAGAAATTCAGCCAAGGGAGCTCGAGCTGTTTAGCTTGCCCGGGACCCAAACAGCTGTAGAAAGAACCTATTTACAAGATTGCAGACCCATATCATCCGTATCCGGAGACAATCCCATAGAATTCAGCGTTAGCACACAGGAGGGATTGGAATATATAGATCTTCGCAGATCCGCAATATACATGAAATGTAGGATTACGAAAGAAGACGGAACGCATTTAACGCCTACGGACGAGTGTGTTCCCGTAAATTTATTGTTGCATTCAATGTTCAATCAGGTAGAGGTAAGACTACAAGGTAAACTGATAACCTCCACAAATAGCCACTACCCGTACAAGGCTATCATACAGACCATACTCAACACGAACGAAGTAAATGCCAAATCCAAGATGACCTCTCAACTCTTCTATAAGGATACAGAATCCAAGATGGACGTCACCGAGCCAAACGGAGACAACCTTGGCCTCTTTGAAAGATGGAAGATAACTGGTAGCGGTAAAAGCTTTGACATGGCCGGCGTGCTATTGCACGACATGTTTAACCTCGATAGATACATTCTGAATCAAGTGGACGTGCAAGTCAAGCTCTACAGAACCAACCCAAAATTTGCTTTAATGGCTTCCAAGACGGACGAAAGCTACAGCATAAATATCGAGGACATCGTTCTGAAGGTAATGAAGGTTAAAGTGAATCCTGGTGTCATATGGGATCACAACACGGCTCTATCCACGACAACGGCGAAATATCCCTTCAAACGAACCGAGGTGAAAATGATGTCTATACCAGCTGGTCAAGTGTCTCTGAGCTATGACAAAATCTTTCAAGGAGCTCGACCAAACAAAGTGGTGGTGGGTTTCGTATCGTCAAAAGCAGTGGCAGGGGACCCGACCAAAAACCCGTATAACTTTGCCAACTATGACATTACTCAAATAGGACTGTACTGCGATGGTGAAAGCGTAGGCGAAACGAGTCCGATGAAAATTAATTTCGATAAATCGCAAGGACAGACCATCATCCCTCCATACGCCAATCTATTTCGATACAATGACAGCTTGTTTGTTAATGATGGTGACCCACAAGGTATGAGCAGTGTGTACTTAAATCGTAAAGAATTCGGCTCTGGCTATGCTCTGTACGTGTTCCCGATAGAACCCACTTTTGGACATGCAAACGACCTATCCTACTTAACATTAAAGAAGAAGGGTTCTATAAGACTAGAGGCAGAGTTTGGAAAAGCTTTACCGGAAACGATCACGTGTGTAGTGTATGCAGAATTCGGAGACGGATTTCAAATCGGGAAATCTAGGAACATTATTGTGTAAGGAGCTAGAATGGACACGACCCAGATGGAATGCATCATAGCCTGTGACCCTGTTTTAAGAAATGATGTAATAGGTATATTTTCTAGGGACGAGCTTACAAAACAACTAGCTCTGATTATAGACAGAAGAACATTACCGTGTGCAATCATTGCAAACACCGATGATAGGACAGGAACCGGTAAACACTGGTTTGCTCTATACATCTCTAATGATGAGATAGAACTATTTGACAGTCTAGATGGTGACTCCGTTAGCTATAAACTAAAGGAAACTAATAGATTAATTAGTTCTCTTTTGAGAAATAGAACAAGAACATTAGTAACAAATAACACCAGATTGCAAATGCCTAACAACGATACATGTGGATATTATGTCATATATTACTTATTACATAGACTGAGAAGAATACCATTGGCTGACATACTTAACTCGTTTGTACAAAGATGTAGTAACCAGAACGATGATTATGTACGAAGATATATAATGAGGAGATATCCATTGTGTCTCACTACATAAACAGGACAGATAGCTGCATATCAGGATTGGCTCGAGACGAGGGAAAAGTGTATACAGTCCCTTTGACATACGTGGAGAACGGGAGTAGATCTAGCCAACGCATACGACAGACCTTATTGTTTTATCATTTCGAAGACCCATTTCACGAGACTATGACCGCCTTGGAGCTTCTTCGCGAAAATGTAGACATACTTCACATGTTGGAAAAAGCCATACCAGCGAAACGCCAGATCATTTTAGCCAACCTATGTTCGGAACAGTATCATGCAATTGTGACGATGCTGTTCAATATTAACATGAAAATCATTCCATTGACGGAGCAAGAGAAAAACAGACTGTTTCGATACAGGAAAGTCATTCGTCTATTGACCATCAAGCGAGGAGGACCTAGACCCTGTTTACTCTTGAAAGAAGCAGGATTCAAACACAAGAGCTTGCTCAGTCTACTCACTTCTCATCACTTTATCATCCCAACTTGCGTGCAAGCTCTAGACCGATATCTACAGGGCATAGAAAGCCATGAAAGAAGAGAGCAACATGCGAGTGGTGGTGGGGTGGTGAGTCGAAACAGAGCTGTGTATGAATAAAAAGGAGTGCGCTAATATGGAGGATGAAGAAGAAGAAGAAGCGGAAGATCCAGTCCTTAAGATAATAACACCAGCAACTATTTTTATAAGCGGGGCTACACAATCGGGAAAGACTTGTCTTGCTAAAAGATTGATAGACTACTCTCAGAGGATATTCGAACAAAAAGTGACTAAGATTTTAATATGTTATTCTATGTGGCAAGAGATCTAGGACCAGATACTACAAAACACCTCAAAGGTGTGCCCCGCTGAATTCCATAAGGGAGTACCCAAGGACGAATTCATTTCAGAGTGGGGAGAAGCAGATGATTCCGTTAAGCAACACCAACAGCATGAACACAAATTAATCGTCATTGACGATTTGATAGACGAAGTCTCGCGAGATCCGACGATGTGTAAACTATTCACAATGACAAGCCATCATTTAAATATTTCAGTTTGCCTTCTCAGCCAATCATTGTTCCCTTCAACGACGTTTGGAAGGTATGCGAGAACTATTTCCTTAAACTCTCACTACATAATACTGATGAAGAATAAGAGAGATGTATCTCAGATAGCGAACTTTGGGCGACAGGTGGTTCCCGGAAAATCACATTTTTTTATGGAAGCATACAACAAGGCCGTTACTAAGGATCGTTTTGGTTATTTGCTTATTGATCTATCACCTAAAAGTGATCAGCGTTACCAGTTTAGAACGGATATATTTCCAGGTGAGATACTAATCGTATATTCATCAGAATGAGTATCAACACTAAGAGCATGCTAGTACAAGAATTAACAATGCTGAGATTCCTCCAGGATACCCACACGGACAGACAGACGAAGGTTGTGTTACATTCATTAACCAATCAGCAAACAGATCTTCTAGCAGAAATATGTCTAAACATCTTAAAAGGAAACATACTCGTAACGTCAACACAGAAGACTCAGCTAGCGTCCAAGAAGGGTCTATTGAGGAGAATTGCGTATAGATCGGTTAATAGAAAGGATACAAAACGATTACTCGTACAGGTCAGACATTTACTTCCACTGATTATAGGACTAGTCTTACGAGAAGAAGGAGAAGAAGAAGAAGAAGAAGAAGAAGAAGAAGAAGAAGAAGAAGAAGAAGGAGAGGAAGAAGAAGAAGAAGAAGAAGAGTTAATGCCTAGTTACAGTAACCAATATGAGTAATAGAGGGGAGGGATGTCCGGCTAGAGAGCTCGTATTGATTCCTCGCTCAAAGTATGAGAGACTCATAATAGGGAATACCCCTGTCATGACAAACAAGAAGACGGAGGATCATCAATTAACTAGTAATAATAATAAGGAAACTAACGACGGACAACATGCTACTAACGAAACAATAGAAGTTAAGAATGTGAGCAGCCATAACGGAAGTGTTTAAGGAAAAAAAACGTCCCGGAAAAGGAAAATTAATTCCTTAAACGAAATGACTATTGGAAGCAGAGGTTGGATACGTTACTGATATTATAAAAAAAAAATATATAAACTTTCAAGAACAATATTCCATTACTCATCTGCTGTGCTATTGATATCAATAATCAGATAATATATATATATTGATAGTGGTGGTGGTGGTTAAATAGTGTTATCAATAAATAATCAAGAACAGATGGTTGTTTTGGGTTGTTTTATTCATACAGTTATTGAATAATATAAGTATATATATATATATATATATATATATATGAGTAAAGATAACAACATAAAAAAAATCGACAATTGTGATGATATTGTTGTTGTTTCAAGGCATTGATTAAAAAAAAGAGAGAGAGTTGTTTCGTCATATCAAATTGCACATTTACACATCATCATCAACACACATGACTTGCCTTGACTTGAGTTTGACTTAAAGTCAGTGTTGTTTCAAGTCATTGATTAGAGAGAGAGAGAGTTGTTTCGTCATATCAAATTGTACACCAATGTCACAACCCGTACATATTACACATCATCATCATCAACACACATGACTTGCCTTGACTTGACTTAGACTTAAAGTCAGCGACGCGAAGTCGGTTTCAATACCATACGCAGTGGACGAGTTGTCATTCCGTCAGATCTAACTCTCCTTTTGACGTAAAAATATTATAGACATGCACGTCTCTGTCGATATGTGTAGATGGTATTGTGTCTGGCTCTGAAACCTATATTAACACCTGAATGCGATCTTTGTTGTCTAAGAACATCGCGATAGACATGAACAGGGTTTGAAATGTGTTTTGAATTCAAACCCTTTGAACTAATTTTCACATCATATATCGACTGTCCTTACGCAGAATGTAAGTTTTCGAAGCAAGAGAAATCATTTCATCTCCTTCCGCTTCCAATTTGAACAAACCAAGAGTTCTTTTATCATGTTTGATGTGCTGAGTACAACAGGTTCTAGGCAGAAAATGATTACCACCTAGCGAGTCGGCATCGTCCAGATGACACAAACCTTTCATCATCTGATCATATTCTTCGATCATATTAGGTTTTATCACCTCGCGTAAGGAAGACTCCGACAAGGCAAAATACAAGGAATCTGTATCAGTTTGAAGAAGCTCGAAATCTCGTCTTGATATGAAACGATCCAGGAATTCATAATAGAACTCTATCATGCGTAACTTATCATACTGCAACACGAAGTATCCTAAGACAATCGGGAGATTCAAATTCATAGTTCGTTTGCTAGTTATGACTTCATAATCATTGTCATTGAGTTCACATAATCTCTCGAATCTCGGTTGGTTCACCGCTTGGAGAGCTTTATCCTCACCATGCACGTAACCACAGTCAGTGTGTCGAGATTTATCCATCAAAACAGATCCATAGGCACTGTTTCCTATCAGTTTGAAAACCTCGCCCATAATTGCAAAATCCGGGTCAGTATCACCCAATCTCCTGCATTTGGTCACCTTTTCAGTAAACTGTTTGAAACATTTTTCGGCTCGATATTCAACAGCTTGATAAACTTTGGTGACAACCAATCCGTTTTTCAAATACCACTGCAATAAGGGAGTGGCTAGTATCATTTGTCGAGCCTTCATACCACCGACTAGTACGATTCTCGAATCATGACTCAATTCATGTTTTTGAACGTGTTTTTGCATATGACTTCCGAATCGATCAAAAGGTATCTTACAAGTGGCGAATATAGGAGACATTTCGGCAAAATGTTCATAGCGTTTTTTTGGTACCTCAATGTCTACTTCAACCATACCAAAAAAACCACCACCCTCTACAGCTCGAAGCAGAGTCTGAGGGCTTACACAGCCCGTAGGATGAGTGTTATCAAAAGGGAGTTGTCGGCTCCTCACAAACTCTCGTAATTCATCATCTGTCTCGCACAATTCGTTGAACTGACATCGGTGGCATGTCCATAGAAAGGCAATACAGATACAACCCGTTGCAGTCAAAACCTACACATTTCTTACACGGTTTTTGATTATCCCCTCGAATGAATGTTTTGTCCTTGCAATGATACCTATTGAATACTATGGAAGGACCTCCGCATATCCCTCTCTTCACCGTCTCATACAGATCGCTGTCCCCTTCTCCGAATAGTGAGAAGTTTGTTTGGTTGTCACTGGCAGAACGGAACAATAACTTTCTCGCTATTCCAGGAACGGATATGGCTTCTTTAAAAATGTCAATATTCGTTTCAGTCCAGTAAAACTGTTTTAAACGGTTAACAGCCTCAACTCCTGGTTGAACATCTAAATTGTTGTACCAAATTAAAAAATCTTTAAGACTCTCAAAATTGTTATCATTCCAAACATTCTGCAAGTTATTATAGTTTTCTTCAACGCTCGGCGGTATGCAATTCAGAGAAAGTGACTTCAGTATCTCACTTTCGCTCAAATCCGGATGTTCTTGGACATAAGCTAGATATTTCTGTCGATTTGGATCCTCGAGAGAGTTGATGTTCTTAAGACTAGACCAAAAAGCGTTTATGGGAGGGAGTTGTGTTTCCTTTAACTTGTCTACATTGTCTAAGTATTCGTAACAGAAGAATCCCTTTGATTGATCAATCTTAAAAGTTTTCAAAAATTGGTTATAACTCGTTGTTGGAGGAAGGTATTGGAAAACGTCTAAAATCCTTAAAGTCTCTGTACAGATGCAAATGTACTGATTGTTCCGTTTAACCACGAAATGGTTTGAGCGACGCGCATCAACGAGGTTTAACGCTCTAGCCAGACCACTCTTCCATAGATTTAGATCGTATCTAGAACTGTTGAAGCCTAAAACGGGTAGCTGCGAACAATACTGATTCAATTTCTCTTGTAGGTAAACACATTTCTTGTAGTATGATTCATCGCTCTTTGACCACGATAGAGACTCGGAACAGATAACATCGTCCTCAGAAATGTTCTCCCATTCGTTGTACTCAGTGATTATCTCATGGCTTGATTCTACGCGACTTAGAAACTCGCGATAGACGTTAGGTCTAGATAAACAATCACGCATAGCGGGCGAGACGGATTCGTCGTGGTCACCACCTGTCTTGCCTAGTCCTACGGAGTCCGTCCTCCGGCTGTATAACATATCAACACGATCGTTAACAGAGTTAAGCACAGAACTGAGTTTATCTTCAATCAAACTCTTAGACTCGTGAGAGAGGACATTGAGATATGCGATGGTTTGGTCCAGTAAATGTTTTGAATCGCCCGATATGAAACATTTAGGATCCTCAAAACCTGGTACATTAGAACAAACCGAGATTGATATAGGATGATGTCGAGCAGTCCATTTGGTTGAGCTTGACTGTTCGTTTTCCATCGTTTGACCAAGCAGTAAAGCCTCTCCATCAAACATCGCATGATATTCGTATATCTTACTTTCGTTCGGTATAGAAATATCAAAACATTCTTCAATTTCATCGAAAATGTTTTTGATTGGTGAAAAATATCCGCCTGGATATATCGTTTTGGTCTTTTCTAAACACGCAGTCCGTAAATGTCTCTTACAAGCAGAGGAAGTATTGAAAATCATCTCGCAAAGTTGACATTTGTACCTGCCTGTGTAAGCGTTTAGGTTAGTGATATAAGACAAGTGATTCTCAAAACAATTCATGTTTATAGTCGAAGAACGTTTTACTTTTTGTTTCATAGAGAGATAAACTGGAACACATGCTTCTCCCTCATCGCACAATCGAAATATGTTAACATTCACGTTAAAAGTTTTTTCAAATAATGGTACATCATCGGGCACCTTAAGACCTTTAAAGTTTTCAAAACTCATGTCTTTACTACGGTTCGCACGTTTCCATACATTGAACAGACACCGAATCTTTGATTTACCAGGTCTGATATTTTGTGGTTTGTAGCACCGCTGTCTCATCATTGCTTGATGATAAGCCAAACACCGGAAGGCGCACATTGAATCATCAGTTTGAGTGGTAAACCGTACACATTTCTTAGCTTTTAACCATTGAGGGACAGACGAATGCTCAGGTAGGGTGCCTAACACATAGCTAGTTCTGTACACCTGGTAGGTCACGTTCGTTACAAACACGGGTTGCCATTTGGTGTTTGGTCGTTGCTGAAGGATGTGATCGCTAATGCTCTTCTTCCGAATTTTTTTTATTACTCGACGCATGGTTTTAACATCAGAAATTCTAGGAGGTGTGTCAAATACATTTACATTCCTATAGGGAATGAAATAACGATATTCTCCGGTTTCAAGATGTTTCAGTATAAGTCCGAACGAAAGGTTCACCTTAAATGTGTAAGTCTCACTTTGGAATATATGTAACAACTGTTCACGGAAGTCTATAGATTGTGGATCTTGGCTTTGACCCGATAGAGGGAAGTTGTAAGTGTGAAGCACGTTACCTGACATATCGTCACGGCGTAATATAATGTCTCTGTGGGTGTCATATACGTCGAGTAGGGCTTCATCCGTTAAGGTTCCATCCTCGTCTGTCCAGGGTCTTCTGACGTCATCATCTGACCAGGGTTCGGGTTGAAGGTTATTACCTGCTTAGTCTCCCGCATCTCCCCTACCTGTGTGATTCCGTTGTCTATGACGCCATAATAATTTGCGATTTTGTAATACTTCGTGACAAGTATGACATGTATATGTACGTGATTTGACGACACTAGGAGTGTTTCTTCTACAGCAATGAGGTGCATTCTTTTTAGAAGCATTTACAAACTCTCCGCACAATTCGCAAAGATAGTCCTTAGAATAGTTCCTTGAACATGTTCTCAGATGTTTATTAAAAATAGCTCGATTAGGGAAACATACGTAACACTTAACGCATACGTAGGAAACACCAGGTTTCTTCAATTGTCCATGTTTCTGTACAGTCTTTCTCACGAGATCGGGTTTCATACACTTGGTTTTATGGTGTATAAATAATCTCCTTTTCACGAATTTCTGGTTACATAAAACACATTGATAATATCGCCCGGCTACACAGCTACAATCTAGGAAGTGTTTATACCTCTCGCTAGCTCCCTTCACCCTTTGACTACATATCTTACAACTAATCATCTGCTTAGCGTTAGTTAATTTCCTATCACATCCTCGTTTCCTCTTCATTCCATCTGGATATACATATGGCATACATCTGGTTATATGACGTGTAAAAACATGTTTCCCGCTGAACTTTCTGTTGCATAGTACACATTGGAAAAACCGTCTTTCTACGCAAAAACAATCTAGGAAATGTTTCTCCGACCTCCTACGACCCTTCACCGTGTTTCTACAAATTAAACAGTTGTATGTTTTAGACATCTTCGTTTCAAAAAATGTTTACCGATTTTTCTTGGTCTTGTTGTTCTTGACTTTGTTGTTCTTAACCTTGTTCTTCTTCTTCTTATCCTTCTTCTTCTTTAACCCCTCTGCAACTGTTTTCAGCGTCTTGAATAAATCCTTAAGAGGGAAAAAGATTCCGTTCTCTTTATTGTAACTCCCTTCACTCTTCTTCCTTCCGTAACTCCGGACGTCAACGTACCAGTAGTTTGACAACTTAACAAACCTTGCTTTATACCAAGGCCGTTTAGTGAGAACGAATGGTTTGAGTTTTCTAACGTCGTGACGTCTTAAATATTTTTTCTTAAGCCTCTGATGTTCCCTCCTCACTTTTCCTTTTCCCGTCAAGAACTGTAAAATCAAGCAAATAATACGTCAATGATGGTGTTATTAAACGTTGGTTTTGTTTGTTTTGTTTGTTTTTAGAAAACAAAAAGAAACAAACCAAATTTCAAATTTGTCTGACCAATCATGATATTGTCCTGTTTTCGATCAGGATAGTTTCCTATTCCCGCCGCTAAGACTGTAAAAATCAAACAAATAATACGTCAGTGACGGTGCTATTAAACGTTGTGAACCATGTTTTTTATTTTAAAAACAACCAAATTCAAATTTCAAATTTGTCCGATCAATCATGGTATTGTCCTGTTTTCGAACAATGCACCAGCTTGAACGATTGTATACTTCCACTTTACCACCAAAACCCTACGAGCGTAAGCTAGCATCGAAGCGTTTCGCTTAATGAAACAGTATCCGTCGTTATGGTTTAGTAAATTAACGAGTCTATTATTTGAACTGTAAATGCGAGGGAAAAGTTAAATATTTGTTTACCTTACTCTGTGTGTACTCAGTTATTTGTAGCGTGAAGGTTTGTTGCTATATATATATATATCAACTACTGTTACAATTCTCTTATAACAATCTTTGAGATTATGTAATGTTATGCTAGCTTATTATCTTACCTTAGGTAACAGGATGATCGGTAACCTTAGATTGCTTTCCTGACCTTGAGAGTTCTTCTTCTTGATATATAAGGTATTCGATTCTACCTTCGTCTTGATGTCGGAGAAAGATTCCTTCACGTTTGTCCATTTTCCTTTACCATCAACTTTGTCATCAGCATCATCACAATCATCATCGTCATCATCATCGTTAACGCTCGAGTCTTCTTCATCATCTGCTTCATCCGAGTTCGAATCCGAATCCGAATCCGAATCCGAATCCGAAACCGGAGGACTAGAATTGCAACTAGAACAATTGCAACTAGAACTTTCGCTATCACTCACGGATATTGTGTCATGAGACTCTATAACAATTTCGTCAACAGCGTTATCAGCATTCCATGTAACATTTTTCTCTGACTTCTTAACACGTTTTTTCGGAGTCGGGTCGAGTCCAGTTGTTTTCCGTTTACTGCTCTCAGTAACCTGTTTGTTCGTCATTTTCTCGGGTTCCATAACTGCGGGGGAAATTCGTTAGAACAGGTAAAAGACGAAACTCGCTTATATCTATATATACGCTTGGTCTGTTTGATCTCGCTTAATTATCACTATATCGTTCACGCATCCTTATTTAAAACTTGCATGATCTATTCATTGTAAATAAGGGTGTTGAATAGCATTACAGAGTCCTTTTCTTTTTTTTTTACTAAATCGTGACACGTTGTTATATAAGTAAATAAAGGCGTTAAAGATCCCTCCTCTTAAGGAGGGTGTTGAATACCATTACAGAGTCCTTTTTTCTTTTTTTCTTTTTTACTAATTCGTGACACGTTGTTATATAAGTAAATAAAGGCGTTAAAGAAACCTCCTCTCTTAACCCTAATACAAAACAGGTTCCAGTACTACATACCCTCTAGTCCCGATGTTCATTTAAAGTTGTTCGTTAATATTGAAAATATAACTCGGAAAAAACATCTAGCTCTTTGTGTCATATAAAGTTTATAATACTGATAACATTACTTCAAGACTATATATATATATTGTTTTGTTTTTTAATCTCTACAGATTCTATTATATATATATATATATATATATATATATATATATATATATATATATATATATATATATATATATATATATTGTTTTGTTTTTTAATCTCTACAGATTCTATTAAATATTAATTTTAAATGAAGGATACTTTTAACATTAATCATCGAATTAAAAACAACTAAATTCTCGTTTAACCAGGATCATGACTTTATTTAAGGGAGGTAACTCGTGTATCCTTGTTGCATCTGTGTGTTACCGTATACTTCAAAATAAAAACACGAGCTTAAACTAATATTTTACTGTATGATTTAGTAGCCGAGTTTAGATTGTTTTAGATAAATTACGGTATTCGTCTTTCCTCGTCGTTGAGCTAACGGTAAAGATAGATCACTTCAAATAATAAGCGTACAGAAAGACTGTACGTGATTGTTGTTTAAGGACCCTCTCCTTTTTAGGAGGGGTTTAGAGGTGAATGAGTCGTCCGTGTGCGCGCGAGAGGGGAGAGAGAGAGTTGTTAGGAAGGAGGGATCTGTTCTTGTGACAATTTCGGTTTTATTATAGTATATAGAGGTGTTCCATCTCCATGCCTTCTGTGTTGGTGAGAATGCTCTCTTATGTCGGTTCGGTTGGAAAAGTAGACATCATAACACTTCGTGCATTTTAATATAGGAGCAGTTGACTGACTGGTTGTAGAATCTTGGAGAACTTTCTTCTTGATATGTCTTTCTAACAATACCCAATAGGGATTCATGTACCAATCTCCCTCATCGTTAGAATCGGCTCTGTCAGAAGGTGACTGTCTCGATTGTTGAGGGTTTGTGGTGGTAGAATCACATTTCTGCGTAACTATTTCACTCTTGGTAACTCTCTTCATCTTCAAATTTCTCTTAAACGAATCAGCTACTAGTAGACGTGTTCTTTCTTGGAACTATATCTAGCTATAAACTTGTAAAACGGTTCAGCTTGCGTAGTTAAACCATTTCTATTATTGACAGAGAGAGTTCTCAGTATTTACCCTTCGCGCCTCTCCGTATAATACAGTCACGTGATCTCATACACTTCTCGCTCTAACACGGATTTACATTTCGGTTACAAAACCCAATTAAATATATTCTCAATTCGTGTACAACATTCTACTGCTTAAAGCATCAGGGATTTTTTGTTTTTGTTTCCCTTCGACTTCGAACATACCTATACTTAAACGTATTTAATAAAGTAATCATAGTTGTCAATATATGTCACAAACGATAAATACTAGTAAGAGTTATAAATCTAAGGGGTATTAGAAACTCGTTTCGTATTTTACATCACGTCTTTCCAAATATCAGAAAGTCGTATAACCTTAAGCCATGAACCAAAACTGTTTAGCTTGTCAGGAGAGCTAAACAACTGTAGAACAACTCTATTTACAGCATTGCAGACTCAGTCATATTATTCGTATCTTGAAGATGTTGTAATGAATGAATGAATGATGATGAATGAACGAATGAATGATGCAATTAGAATATTAATTTCACATTTACATCACGTCTTTCAAATCAGAGTTTGTATAAACCATAATTATGTAGAGACATGATCGTTTGTAATGAATGAATGAATGAATGAATGAATGAATGAATGAATGAATGAATGAATGAATGAATGAAAGGTTCTGATTTAGCGCAATTTCGAAGAAGATTTCAACATTCCATCAGGTTTGGCTCAATTTGGAATAATAGCCAAGTCTGTTTGTTTGTTTGAACCTGTCTCGAATTTAACATTTAGAAATATTCTTTCGTAGTAAACCCGTCCTTGACCAGAATACTGTTGGTGGGTGGTGAACTTGAGTAACATGTGTTTATTACATCATTCCAATTATCACATGGTCGGAGTACTATTTACCGGGTTCTGGCATTTTTGTGGTCATTAAAACTATAACACAAAGTTCATCTAGAGGCGAGATGATTCGCACAACAATGCGTTGAGTATAGAGTTTCTAATCAACCAGATACAGGATGTTGGTTATTGTATAATCGAACGATCTTTATTTGCTCCGTCTCAACCGAAGCAGCTTTTAAGCGCGGTTTGCGTTCAAACCTTGGTCAGTTCATCGGACAGAAGTTATCGACACAACAAGATGCTGTACATAGGCGAAATTTTTTATCTCTTCACTTCTGATCAGATTGTCAGAAGCAGTTTTTTACTGCGTCTAAGTCTGGACTATTACCACGAAGGGGAAAATTATTGGGTCCCTGTACACCCTGAAGACGAGGTAGTTGTCTGGGAACTCCATTACAAGCTCTATGTCTATTTTATATGGAGGCGCCATAATCGTTACCCTGGTGACGATACATTAACGGTTGGGGAAATTTTCACCTTGTTCACCAGGGAGGAAATATTTCGCAGTGAGTTACTACTGCGATTGAGTGGTTTATTTCATGACTGGGGACAGATCGGGTGGTATCGTCTCCATCCCCAAGACATAGAGGAGATTTGGAAACTTCATTACCAAATCTTCATTAGAGTTGGCTGGTTCCGATATCACCGAAGGCAACAACGGGAACGTGTTTAAGGTGTTTATAGTTTTTATTTTTTTTATTATTATATATTATATATATATAGATATATATTTCTTCTCATTGGGTACATGTAATAAACAATGTCATGCATCTCGTAATCCTATACGCACTCGTTCAGGCGTTCGCCATGCTTTCACCACTCTTGTGTAATATAACACCTCTGGTACTTTTTTATTACATTGATCTCCTATTATGTTACCGTTATCTAACGTGAAGCAAGAGAGTACCGCTGATGAGGATTATGTAATCAGTTATGCCTCGGTGAACTGCACGTGTGCGGGGAGGAGCGTGTCGCTCATTAACATAAAAAAAGTTCCGAGACGATTGTTTTTCACTAATTAGTGTGGTAATGTGTTACCGCTATGACATATAGATCTCTACAATATTAATTTATTTACGTTTAAAATGATTGATTGTAATGTATGTTGAATGCGAAGTGTAATCTAATACGATGTAGCATTAAAGATATACAAAAATATTGAATCAGCGTTTAATTCTTAATCATCCGAGAGGTCACAAGTCGCGTATTGATAAGCTTACTTATCACTGGTCAATTAGCTATAAAAACAGCGGGAGGTGTCTGCTGAGTCACACACTGCTATTGTTTCGTGTAATTTGATGATGATGATGATGATCGCTCTACTTCTCGCTGCCTTGATGATCTTGCTGACTCCTGCTTCCTTCGGATCCGGTGATCAGGATGAGGACGGGATCGCCCGCTGTTACGAAGATGACGGAGAGCTTGTCTGCTTCGGAACCGGGAGTAGGGACCTGATAGATGTCACCCCTCATCCCAGCATCGTTCGAGTCTCAGGTCGAGAGTGGAACTCTCCTTTCTTTGTAGATAGAGTCAGCTTCCCTAATCTAAGATTAGTAGTTCTTAGACAGAGTAGGGTTACGTGTGAGCAGGTTGCGAGATTCCGAGCCGTTCGACTGGTGATTGATGGTCGGGACTGTCCGAAATTAATGGTAATTATTATCATTCGTGTGTGTGTGTGGTGTGTGTGTGTGTGCTCTCTCTTATTATATTATTATTATTATTATGTTGTCTCGATTCTTCCTACAATTTTTACACTATTTTTAACAGATTACCACCTCTGAACCCTCTCTGAAGATCTTCTCGACAACGACGACTGATGATGCCCCTCCGACAACGACTATGACTACGACTACCTCAACCACGAGCAGTACCACAACTACGACTTCTTCATCTACAACGACGACGACGACGACGACCCCGACCGCAACAACCTCGACTCCGACTCCATTTGGTAAGAGTTTGTTCACATCTATATAGTTACTTAACCATCTGTACAGTACACTTGCGCGTTAATTAATACATTAAAGGGTGATGTTTTGTAACCATCAATACAAGTATGATATAATTGTTATATTATACCATAAGCAATATGATGAACTGATTATTCTACTCGGGAAATCGTCTTACATTCAAGGGGAACTTTTATTGGTATACAATGTAAATACAATCTGGTTGTATGATATTATTATTATTATTTCTTTAGACTCTTCGTCGGGATGCTGTACCAGTGAACCAGCTGGTGGTGTTGTGCCTACATTAAGCGGTGAGTTTGTTTTACTTATGCTTCCTAAATGCTCGCTCTTACTATTCCATCGATTATTGTTATAACCTTCTCTTCTTGGACTTATCTTTGTTTCTATCTGATAACACTTCACAATCAACTAACAACGTGCTCGAGTCGTCTATAACAATACCAACGATTAACGAGTCTCATCAACCTGAACGCAACCAATCAACTACCGTATTCGTCTTTCGAACTAACAGCACTAACAATAACAACAGCACTAGTTCAGATCTTCAAAGGTCTAGTAAAACCTCGTGTAAGAATAATTCTTCTAACTATTTAGATGCATGTGTTGACGGTTCCAATGTTTGGCATACAACACATATATATAACGTTGTGATATGTATTATATTATTCTTAATAATTATAATCATAGTTATTATCCTTTATCGCATTATCTTACGTTTTCGAAGACAGTTAATGTACTTACATATGAGGTTTAGTCTTCCAAGACAGAGAGATATTTTACAAGTAAATAACGAAATTAATTCTCTTGAGTTACGACCAATGTCTGGTAATTATGAATATGAAGAAATCGCTATAGAGACTCGGTAATTAAATTTTATTTTAATTTTAAAATAAGTGTTTCTCCTTATACTTATGATGCATCATTTTTACAGTGGGTGGAGTCGTCGCTATAAGTGTTGTTGCGACAGCACTCGTCACCGTCTCTCTGACCTGTCTTGTCATTTGGAGGTGTGTGACGAGACGTCGACAGAGGAAACTGGCTACTGCTAAGCGTAGTAGGAGGGGTTTCAGCTCTTCGATGACCCCTCCTCCACTCATAGGGATATTTTTAGTATAGCCTCGGACGGTGCAGACGAGATAGAGCTGTACACGTCCTTACCTAAGAGAGATTAGGCTGTATTTGTTTGTTTGTTTCTTTGTTTATTGTTTAAATCTCTCTTTAACATTATTTCTATTTCTATTCAGGTGTAATTCGTGATGTGCTTCTGTGTTTGGCGGGTCTTCTCCTATTCTGGATAAGAAGTTTCGTATCTGCTATGCTGTTTAGAAATCTTCCCCGCGGTTTTCCTGTTCCCGACCATTTGGCCCGTCTCTTTCAACATCAAGCTCGTCCCGCCCCTTTAGCACCCGTTGTCCTTCCTAGACGTCAAGCGGCGGTAGGAGCTCGGCGAAGGCCGGCCGCGGTGAACAGACCAGTTATCCCACCTCCCGCTGTTAACAATCCTCTAGCTCCCGCCGCCGCCCCTCTTCAAAGACCCGCCAGACTCAGAAGACGTCCTCAGAGATTTGGCTATGCTTAAATAACTTATTTTCTTATCTTTTGTACATAGACTAGTTCGGAGGGGGTAAAAGTAAGGAGATATCGAATTTAAAATAAAACGATAAAATAATTCTTAAATTCCTTCTGATATTTTCTATCTTGTAACTAATGCTGAACCGTTTCGTTGATTTAACTAGTAATGGGATAGGATCGTAATGTCAGAATAAATGATGCTGTATTTAATCCTTCTCTGTAATAATTTTGTAATTTCTTTATATATCAGTTTCAACTGAACAAAACAAGCATAACAACTGGTGTATTGGAATATTTTGTGTGTTTTATGCTTCCGTTCGTTACTTCTACCCCCTCTTCTTACATTTGTTTGTATTGATCCGTGATCTCTTTACTTTTTTTTTGTTTTGTTGAACCTGTTTATAATAAATTATGAAACGAGATGACTTTTCATTTGATGTGTTGATGTGAGAATTTTAGGTTCATTGTGTAATAATGATAATAATAATAATAATCTTTATATTGATTGTAAACAGATATCTTTTACCAATGTATCGGATTACCGAGTATTACTACTACTAGTACTACTAATAATAATAATAATAATAATAATAACAATAACAATATATCTGTATTGTTTGTGAGGGGGGTTTCTGTATTATTGTTCATTATATTGCAAATGTAATTGTCTTGGTGTATTATAACTTGTACTGCTACTTCGTTCATTCCAAATAACAACAATAATATTATACTTCTCTATAAACTTTAATGTGTAATAATCTTAACATCTCGGTATAATATAATATGATTTATGTAAACTATATCTGTTACAGTTCAACAAATATCGTTCATTCCAATAGCAAACAATAATAATTATACTTCTCTATAAACTTTAATGTGTAATAATCTTAATATCTCGGCCAGAAAGTTGAAAGAAGATTACTTTATTAGAATGCTTAAACCCAATTTGAATGCATAATTATATATTCATGTATAAATGTGTTTGATTCTATCGCTTGCTTAATGACTGTGACGTCATACCTGTGTTACGTCATCACTATTATGACAATCTAACGTCACAACTGTTTTGTACTCCCTGAAGATTACAATGAAACTAGTAGGAGTCTATTGGTGTTGTGTGTTTTTTAACTTTTGAATATATATATATATATATATATATATATATATATATATATATATATATATATATATATATATATATATATATATATATATAATATGATTTATGTAAACTATATCTGTTACAGTTCAACAAAATAAACTTGTATGTGTCTCAATTATGAGTTGTTTTCTTTATTTTTCTCTCTCCATAGTATAGCTGTTACTTGTGTTATATTCCTTCATATAAAGTTACATATACCACCAACCTTATGTTTTGATTAACATTCGATCACATATCTATTTTTTCGGACCAGTGATTGAACTCTTCCACAACTTTTTCCAGTACACATTCCTTGGAAAAATATACAGTATCCGGTTCTCGCGTCTCTCTAAAGTTTTCTATCAGCTGTAAATAATTTTCGCGCAAGCTGATTTGATACTGTTCAAAATCTTTACAATGTTTCTCTTCCGTTCGCCCTCTTTTCCATTTTCTCTCCGTACACACTTGTATTGGTGTATCCAAAAAGAATATGTGAGTACAGTTCCAGTTTGAATGATTTTCCATTGCTCGGTTGATCTGTGTCATCAGATAAGAACAGCTAAACTCCGTTAATGATCTCCTCGTTCGTAAGGTTTTAACAAACGCTGTACTGGAATGGAGTCCTCTTTCTGTTATTATCCGTCTACACTTTGATGATACTGGTTGGTGATCTTCGTAACTCTTTATGAATGAATCTGTAACGTGCAGTTGGAAGGCGAGAGCATTGTCACTAGTTGGATCTTCATAAAACTCCTTGAGAGGGTTCCAAACATCTCCTGTAAAGCCAACAAATTTGGTGAAATAGTTTATAGGTTCTGTCATATACAGTGTTGTTTCATTTGTTTCGGTTTCTTTTAACCTTTGTAAAAGGGTGGATTTACCACTGGATATCAATCCGTCTATAGCTATACGTATTGCAGGTGACATCGCTTCTCTCAGATATCCGAGATAGCTGGTTGTGTTACGGGTTGGTGTCACGTGATCATGTAAAACAAACAGTCTATGCCTTAATTAAATCTAGAGAATAATTCGAAAATTTACAGTATTACATCAAGCATATCTATTTACGATATTATATATATATATATAATATATATATATATGAGTGATTGTTTAACTCCGTTCTGTAGTAATGCAACCATTAGCGGTGATAAGATATATATATATATATATATATATACGTCTACTCACCTATTTGCAAGTCTCGCAGATCTTACATCGACTATTCTTCACCGTCCGTTTCCTTTTCTGAAATATAGATTAACTCTCAAACATCGTGTTCCTTGAATGTATTATTGGTTACACATGGAAATAGATACAATGATTATTATATAGTTCGGTTTCATATTACCTTTTCTCTTGTATAGCGAACTACATCCTCGTGCTTGAGTTTCATGACTAGTACTTTAGGATAATTTTCATTTACTCTTAAAAATAACTCGAATGTAATTCTCTTCAGCCTTTCTGATTTTTTTTCAAACGGTTTTTTGAATTAGACGCATTTTCTGTTGTTCTACGCATGAGGTATAACGCTTGATCTTCTCTATCGTGTCTTGGTTCATCTTGTGAGGGTGATTTGTAACAACTCGTTGGTTATATATCTCTACACCTTCTAATGTATTGTTCGTTTTCCATCTTAAACGAAAATGTTGGATTCTGTACACCATAAGGATTAATTGGGGAGAAAGGAATAATACGATAAAGTTTAGTTTCTCACTCCTCAACCGGTGAAAAGGAGTTGGTAAAATAGTTGGTTAATCGGATGGGTATGAAGGGTACTCCGCTGACCTTACCATGATTTGTTGTCTCACTGTACACAATCCTCGACGCGGGTTTGTTGACTCACTCCCCGGGCTCGCGGCGCTGTGTAAACATCGGGTTAGGTCCAATTAGCCAGAACAGCGATGTTTTTTATGATACAAAAAATACGAAAAATACAATGTTTTTTATAGTACAAGAATTGGTTTTTGTATTATATTAGGTGCCAACATACTACTGAAGTGGTCTGAGGAAATATTTAGAATTACCAATCGCAAAGTTAGAGATGATATACCTATCTATAGGATTGAAGACTTACAATCAGATCCCATAGAAGGAACCTTCTATCAACGAGAATTACAGAAATATCACCAAAAGCCTGAATAAGTTGAATGGCGTATAGAAAAAGTGTAAAAAAGTTGTGAACAACAGTGGGTTCAGCTAGAGGTGAGCTTTACTCCACAAGTTGAATAACAAATTTGGGTTAACTTATAAAGGTAATAGTACAATTATCTCAATCACTCACGCTTCAGAGAGAAAGAGAGAGTTGTTAGAATCTTCTACATACGAATTTCAATCCAGCTTTTTTCACAATGGTTTTATATCTAGGAGAAATATTTTATCTGTTCTCACCCGTCCAGATAATAAGAAGTGACTTATTACTGAGACTGTGTTTAATTCATCACAATTTGGGTGAGGAATATTGGGTTCCAATCCACCCCGAGGATGTGGAATTTATTTGGGAGTTGCATCGGTACCTCTATGAGAAATATGTGAGATGCATGCGCTTCACACAATCGAATATCAACCTAAGAGTACCGCTGTCAACTATGTATCAAATGTTTACTAGGGAAGAAATTTTCCGAAGTGAACTATTACAAAGACTAAGTGGTGTTTATCACAACTACGGTGACTGGATGCTGAGTGCAGAAGATCTTGTTGAAATGTGGGATCTGCATTATCAAACATACATCAGAAAGCGGTGGTTTCACACCATCGGGGACAACATCGTCATTAGGTATGTATTATTATTATTATTATTATTATTATTATATAAGTTGTTTCCTGTTTCTCCGAACACTCCACAAGTTGAATAACAAATTTGGGTTAACTTATAAAGGTAATAGTACAATTATCTCAATCACTCACGCTTGAGAGAGAAAGAGAGAGTTGTTAGAATCTTCTACATACGAATTTCAATCCAGCTTTTTTCACAATGGTTTTATATCTAGGAGAAATATTTTATCTGTTCTCACCCGTCCAGATAATAAGAAGTGCCTTATTACTGAGACTGTGTTTAATTCATCACAGTTTGGGTGAGGAATATTGGGTTCCAATCCACCCCGAGGATGTGGAATTTATTTGGGAGTTGCATCGGTACCTCTATGAGAAATATGTGAGATGCATGCGCTTCACACAATCGAATATCAACCTAAGAGTACCGCTGTCAACTATGTATCAAATGTTTACTAGGGAAGAAATTTTCCGAAGTGAACTATTACAAAGACTAAGTGGTGTTTATCACAACTACGGTGACTGGATGCTGAGTGCAGAAGATCTTGTTGAAATGTGGGATCTGCATTATCAAACATACATCAGAAAGCGGTGGTTTCGACACCATCGGGGACAACATCGTCATTAGGTATGTATTATTATTATTATTATTATTAGTAGTATTATTATTATTATTATTATTATTATATAAGTTGTTTCATGTTTCTCCGAACACTCCACAAGTTGAATAACAAATTTGGGTTAACTTATAAAGGTAATAGTACAATTATCTCAATCACTCACGCTTGAGAGAGAGAGAGAGAGAGAGAGAGAGAGAGAGAGAGAGAGAGTTGTTAGAATCTTCTACATACGAATTTCAATCCAGCTTTTTTCACAATGGTTTTATATCTAGGAGAAATATTTTATCTGTTCTCACCCGTCCAGATAATAAGAAGTGACTTATTACTGAGACTGTGTTTAATTCATCACAGATTGGGTGAGGAATATTGGGTTCCAATCCACCCCGAGGATGTGGAATTTATTTGGGAGTTGCATCGGTACCTCTATGAGAAATATGTGAGATGCATGCGCTTCACACAATCGAATATCAACCTAAGAGTACCGCTGTCAACTATGTATCAAATGTTTACTAGGGAAGAAATTTTCCGAAGTGAACTATTACAAAGACTAAGTGGTGTTTATCACAACTACGGTGACTGGATGCTGAGTGCAGAAGATCTTGTTGAAATGTGGGATCTGCATTATCAAACATACATCAGAAAGCGGTGGTTTCGACACCATCGGGGACAACATCGTCATTAGGTATGTATGTATTATTATTATTATTATTATTATTATTATATAAGTTGTTTCATGTTTCTCCGAACACTCCACAAGTTGAATAACAAATTTGGGTTAACTTATAAAGGTAATAGTACAATTATCTCAATCACTCACGCTTGAGAGAGAAAGAGAGAGTTGTTAGAATCTTCTACATACGAATTTCAATCCAGCTTTTTTCACAATGGTTTTATATCTAGGAGAAATATTTTATCTGTTCTCACCCGTCCAGATAATAAGAAGTGACTTATTACTGAGACTGTGTTTAATTCATCACAGATTGGGTGAGGAATATTGGGTTCCAATCCACCCCGAGGATGTGGAATTTTTTTGGGAGTTGCATCGGTACCTCTATGAGAAATATGTGAGATGCATGCGCTTCACACAATCGAATATCAACCTAAGAGTACCGCTGTCAACTATGTATCAAATGTTTACTAGGGAAGAAATTTTCCGAAGTGAACTATTACAAAGACTAAGTGGTGTTTATCACAACTACGGTGACTGGATGCTGAGTGCAGAAGATCTTGTTGAAATGTGGGATCTGCATTATCAAACATACATCAGAAAGCGGTGGTTTCGACACCATCGGGGACAACATCGTCATTAGGTATGTATGTATTATTATTATTATTATTATTATTATTATTATTATATAAGTTGTTTCATGTTTCTCCGAACACTCCACAAGTTGAATAACAAATTTGGGTTAACTTATAAAGGTAATAGTACAATTATCTCAATCACTCACGCTTGAGAGAGAAAGAGAGAGTTGTTAGAATCTTCTACATACGAATTTCAATCCAGCTTTTTTCACAATGGTTTTATATCTAGGAGAAATATTTTATCTGTTCTCACCCGTCCAGATAATAAGAAGTGACTTATTACTGAGACTGTGTTTAATTCATCACAGATTGGGTGAGGAATATTGGGTTCCAATCCACCCCGAGGATGTGGAATTTATTTGGGAGTTGCATCGGTACCTCTATGAGAAATATGTGAGATGCATGCGCTTCACACAATCGAATATCAACCTAAGAGTACCGCTGTCAACTATGTATCAAATGTTTACTAGGGAAGAAATTTTCCGAAGTGAACTATTACAAAGACTAAGTGGTGTTTATCACAACTACGGTGACTGGATGCTGAGTGCAGAAGATCTTGTTGAAATGTGGGATCTGCATTATCAAACATACATCAGAAAGCGGTGGTTTCGACACCATCGGGGACAACATCGTCATTAGGTATGTATGTATTATTATTATTATTATTATTATTATTATTATTATTATATAAGTTGTTTCATGTTTCTCCGAACACTCCACAAGTTGAATAACAAATTTGGGTTAACTTATAAAGGTAATAGTACAATTATCTCAATCACTCACGCTTGAGAGAGAAAGAGAGAGTTGTTAGAATCTTCTACATACGAATTTCAATCCAGCTTTTTTCACAATGGTTTTATATCTAGGAGAAATATTTTATCTGTTCTCACCCGTCCAGATAATAAGAAGTGACTTATTACTGAGACTGTGTTTAATTCATCACAGATTGGGTGAGGAATATTGGGTTCCAATCCACCCCGAGGATGTGGAATTTATTTGGGAGTTGCATCGGTACCTCTATGAGAAATATGTGAGATGCATGCGCTTCACACAATCGAATATCAACCTAAGAGTACCGCTGTCAACTATGTATCAAATGTTTACTAGGGAAGAAATTTTCCGAAGTGAACTATTACAAAGACTAAGTGGTGTTTATCACAACTACGGTGACTGGATGCTGAGTGCAGAAGATCTTGTTGAAATGTGGGATCTGCATTATCAAACATACATCAGAAAGCGGTGGTTTCGACACCATCGGGGACAACATCGTCATTAGGTATGTATGTATTATTATTATTATTATTATTATTATTATTATTATATAAGTTGTTTCATGTTTCTCCGAACACTCCACAAGTTGAATAACAAATTTGGGTTAACTTATAAAGGTAATAGTACAATTATCTCAATCACTCACGCTTGAGAGAGAAAGAGAGAGTTGTTAGAATCTTCTACATACGAATTTCAATCCAGCTTTTTTCACAATGGTTTTATATCTAGGAGAAATATTTTATCTGTTCTCACCCGTCCAGATAATAAGAAGTGACTTATTACTGAGACTGTGTTTAATTCATCACAGATTGGGTGAGGAATATTGGGTTCCAATCCACCCCGAGGATGTGGAATTTATTTGGGAGTTGCATCGGTACCTCTATGAGAAATATGTGAGATGCATGCGCTTCACACAATCGAATATCAACCTAAGAGTACCGCTGTCAACTATGTATCAAATGTTTACTAGGGAAGAAATTTTCCGAAGTGAACTATTACAAAGACTAAGTGGTGTTTATCACAACTACGGTGACTGGATGCTGAGTGCAGAAGATCTTGTTGAAATGTGGGATCTGCATTATCAAACATACATCAGAAAGCGGTGGTTTCGACACCATCGGGGACAACATCGTCATTAGGTATGTATGTATTATTATTATTATTATTATTATTATTATTATTATTATATAAGTTGTTTCATGTTTCTCCGAACACTCCACAAGTTGAATAACAAATTTGGGTTAACTTATAAAGGTAATAGTACAATTATCTCAATCACTCACGCTTGAGAGAGAGTTGTTAGAATCTTCTACATACGAATTTCAATCCAGCTTTTTTCACAATGGTTTTATATCTAGGAGAAATATTTTATCTGTTCTCACCCGTCCAGATAATAAGAAGTGACTTATTACTGAGACTGTGTTTAATTCATCACAGATTGGGTGAGGAATATTGGGTTCCAATCCACCCCGAGTATGTGGAATTTATTTGGGAGTTGCATCGGTACCTCTATGAGAAATATGTGAGATGCATGCGCTTCACACAATCGAATATCAACCTAAGAGTACCGCTGTCAACTATGTATCAAATGTTTACTAGGGAAGAAATTTTCCGAAGTGAACTATTACAAAGACTAAGTGGTGTTTATCACAACTACGGTGACTGGATGCTGAGTGCAGAAGATCTTGTTGAAATGTGGGATCTGCATTATCAAACATACATCAGAAAGCGGTGGTTTCGACACCATCGGGGACAACATCGTCATTAGGTATGTATGTATTATTATTATTATTATTATTATTATTATTATTATTATATAAGTTGTTTCATGTTTCTCCGAACACTCCACAAGTTGAATAACAAATTTGGGTTAACTTATAAAGGTAATAGTACAATTATCTCAATCACTCACGCTTGAGAGAGAAAGAGAGAGTTGTTAGAATCTTCTACATACGAATTTCAATCCAGCTTTTTTCACAATGGTTTTATATCTAGGAGAAATATTTTATCTGTTCTCACCCGTCCAGATAATAAGAAGTGACTTATTACTGAGACTGTGTTTAATTCATCACAGATTGGGTGAGGAATATTGGGTTCCAATCCACCCCGAGGATGTGGAATTTATTTGGGAGTTGCATCGGTACCTCTATGAGAAATATGTGAGATGCATGCGCTTCACACAATCGAATATCAACCTAAGAGTACCGCTGTCAACTATGTATCAAATGTTTACTAGGGAAGAAATTTTCCGAAGTGAACTATTACAAAGACTAAGTGGTGTTTATCACAACTACGGTGACTGGATGCTGAGTGCAGAAGATCTTGTTGAAATGTGGGATCTGCATTATCAAACATACATCAGAAAGTGTTGGTTTCGACACCATCGGGGACAACATCGTCATTAGGTATGTATTATTATTATTATTATTATTATTATATAAGTTGTTTCCTGTTTCTCCGAACATAATAACTAAGAGATATACATGTACATATGTATTCGGTTCCACCAAGCATTTGCACACGCTTTACCATACTTTCACACCTCTTATGTAATCCTACACCTCTGGTACAGTTTTATTGCATTGATCTCCTATCATGTTACCGTTATCAACGCGCGGATGAGAGCGTGTCGTTGATAGGTGATTATGTAATCAGTTACGCTTCACTGAACCACGCCATGTGGTGTTAGGATTTTTAAAAAAGTTCCTTGACTATTGTTTTTCACTAATTAGTTTGGTGATGTCACACCGCTTAGATATATAGTTCTATATATATATATATATTAATATGTTGGTTTAAATATGGAATTAACATATTCCGAGTGTGAAATATATTCTAATACGCTGTCAGCGTTATGATAAACAAATGCTAACTCATCGTGTAACGATAATCATTAGTGAGGGGTCATAAGTCGCGTATTGATAAGCGTACTTATCATTGATCAATTAGCTATAAAAACAGTGGGAGATCTCTAACAGATCACTCACTGCTAATTAATCGTTTGACACCTGGTGATGATGATGATGATGACTTCCACACTTCTGAGCTGCTTGATCCTCCTGATGCTACTACTGACCTCTGCTTCCCTGGGACAACTCCAAGATGCTGACGGTATAGCGCGATGCTATGAGGGCGATGGGGAACTGATCTGTTTCGGAACCGGGAGCAGAGACCTGATCGATACTGTGCCCCATCCGAGTATCATCAGAGTCTCGGGTCGTGAATGGAACGATCCCTTCGTGGTTGACAGGGTCAGCTTCCCCAATCTCAGATTGGTTATTCTGAGACAGAGTCGGGTGTTGTGTAACGATGTGGCGAGATCACGTTCGGTTCGCCTGGTGATCGATGGGAGAGATTGTCCCAAATTAATGGTGATTATTACTATTCATTGATTGGTATTTGGTTGATTACCTGTGCGTGTTAATAGGTTTGATATGTCCTAAACATGTTTACCATTATAAACAATAACTTATTACTCATATATTCATCTCTCGATTCTTCTTATAGTTTGTACTTATTTTACAGATTACCACCTCTACCTCCTCGACCACGACCACGACCACGACCTACGACATCCGTCCCTCGAATACGGCTTCTTCTGGAACAACCACCTCCTCAACCACGATCACAACTTCTTCCTCCTCTTCGACCACCACACCCTCTACCACCACCAGCACCACGACAACAACAACATCAACGACGAAGACAACGACTCCGACTCCAACTACATTTGGTAAGAGTTTGTCTTACATCTTGAGAGTTTACTCATCTACACAACATTCTTTCGCATTAATAATGATCTTCAATCTTAAATCTTAATTAATTAGTTTGTTTTATTTCAATAGCCTCTTCATCACCCCGTGTTGTGTGTCACACCACCACTGGCAGCACTGACTCCACCTCAGACAGCGAACTGGTTCCAACCATTAGCGGTGAGTTTTACTTCTTATATACATCTGTAACTATCTATTATTGTTTCTGACATTAACCCTCTATTGAAGTATCTTTGTTTCACTTCTCTCAGTTGTCTCTTCTCCATCTGGTGTGACTGTTACCCCAACAACTGTAGTATCACCATCTGTAAATCTATCAACTGACCATCACTTTCGTGATAACATCACAACTAACATCACCACCAATTTCGTTCCTAACACTGTGCATGAGGAAACATCGCGTAAGAACAATTGTACTACCAATTTTGATACAGTTATTGATGAAGGATTAGAAGATTGGAACACAATCAACATCTATCATTTTGTGATATGTTTTATATTATTCTTATCATTACTGATCATATTTCTTATCCTGTGTCGAAATACGATACGTTTTCGGAGACAGTTATTGTACATACATATGCGATTAAGTCTTCCACATCGAAAAGAGTTTCTAGAGTTAAATAATGAAATGAATTCTGGTATAGAGTTTAGACAAATGAGTGGTAATTACGATTATGATGAAATTGCTATAGAGAGACAATAATTGTTACATATGTTATATCATTTTACAGTTGGAGGAGTCATAGGGATTAGCTCTCCTCACGCTAGCCATCACTTGTATTGTGATTTGGAGGTGTGTTTTGAGGAGACGGAGATCTAGGAGGAGTTTGAGGCGGAGTACAACTCGTCGTTGTTCATTGTTTGATGACAAACCTACTTGTTTGATGACACAAGTTCACCAAATCGTGATATCTTAAGTATAGCTAGTAGTGGTATAGAGGAGATAGAATTATACTCAGCAGCTCCTAAAAGAGATGATCTGAGAGATGAGCCGTGGTGAGCTGGATGTCAAGGATGGGTGTGTCCTGACTCATCTGTCACGTAACTGTATCACCCACCTCAAGGGTTATAAGAAAGCTCCAATAACTCAGTAGATGTCTATACAACTCACTTTTCTCAGCGTTACCTAGAGTGAGTGAGTGAGTGAGTTACTGTTTAACGCCGCTTCGGCAGTATTGCAGCCATTAGCGGCGAACGTTACCTAGAAGATCATACAAACTTTCTAGAAGCATGGCAACGAACAGTCAAGACATATCTCAAGGGTGGACGCAGGAAGAGAGCAGTGAATCGACTCTGGGTGTCGATCAACATAGAGTTTGTTTCATATAGGAAACACTCGCTACGTAAAGACTACCGTTTGGAGTGGAGAGTGGACATGGCTAGTGATAAAATGACGGGTGATAAAGTAACATTCTACAGTTGGAAATACGTATACCCCAAAGCCGATCACATTCACGAACCAGTCTATCTACAGTCAAGCCAATGGTTTCAAGACCGTGATCAGTGTGTACGAGATGCAGAGAAGAAGGTTCCCAACGAGGACCAAGGTTTAAAACGTGTTTTACTAAGAAGACCAAGACAATCTGTGTACAACAACATTCATCCCTCAAAGTGAACGACTACATGATATCCTTACTCACGCTCATTTCGATAGCCTCCCCACAGAGCCAACAAGGTCCTCCGTTGTCAAACGCATCCCGAACCTCATCGGTTATGATCGCGTCGACGGGATTAGCATAAATTTCATTTTGTATCCAATCGTAGTCTTCCAAAATGCTTTTCATAATATGAACGCTCGCGTCGGGACCTGCGTATACTTTCAATGGCTGAGTGTACTCGGGTAATCGACTGATCAGTTTGTACCCGTACCCACATGGGACATGTTTTTGCAACCTGTTAGAGTACGGATTCGAAATCAGAATAGAAAATGAAATCACACTCCTGTTCGAGTGACTTCTGTCTCAAACCAAATTCTAACAGATCATCCTCATCCTTGATCGGAAGCCTGATTCGCTGCGCCTTTTCATGACAGTGAGACACATGCTTTTTGTAAACGACCACAGACAACGCCGACATATAATATTATTGCTTTTTGTGTTTTTTTGTTTCACTACATTTGCTAAATTGGTAATGAGACAGAAATGCGTTTTATTAACTTAAGAAAGTAAAAGAAGATCAATACATCGTTCAGAGGGTACCTCAGTCTGCACTTTGCTGATACGAACTGGGTAAATGTGTGCGTTTGTCTTCACGTTACCCTGTTTGTCAAACTCTGCTTCTTCAAATCCCAAGACATTAAGAGATAAATTGTTTTGACTTTCGAATTTGGAAACGTCTTTCAAAGTAGCGGGAAACGAGATATTCTCTATATTGAATTGATTGACGTACGGTAAATAATGAGCTTCTCGTGTAGGGTGAGAGCCTGGAGGAGCGGGATGGAAGTGTGCTATCACTGAATATAATAGACACCGATCGTCGGTGTTAACTATGTTCAGTAATGCTTTGTTGAGACTTTTAAGCGAGTTTGGGAGTTCGATGTAAGAGGATCCAAGAAAGGGTCTGAAGCGGGTGATAGTTAATCTCACGCTGAGAACTTTCTCTAAGTTTAAATTGGAACCCTCTCCATCATACTCATCAATTCGTCTCAGTAACACTTTGATGTGTTAGTGATACTGTTCGTCCAAATCGTCGCTTTCGGTCCCAACAAGCATTTTAGAATGGAAGTAGGGTTCCACCAACTGTTCTTGTTCATTATCAACCGAACGTTTTGAAAACTGAACTTGACGACATAATCCCCATTTCACGGATTTCTTTAAAAAAATTGCTCTCCTTACTTCATCAACGATTCTTATTTGTAAAGAAGCTAAATACAATAAAGGATCAACACCTTCCGCTGTATCATCATTCGGTGTGTACTCGAATGTTAGAGCCTCACCGTTGAATGCTTGTCTCGTGCAAGCAGAGGGACGGTTACTGTTAGCGCGAGATGGAGCAGGTCGTGGACCAGCTGCGCTGCGAGAGCCTGACGGACCAGCCACGGGCTGCCCTAGACTATCAGCTCGCCGGGTACGAGAAGACCGACCCACACTCACAGCACGGGGTGACTCCCGGCCGCGAGTGTCAGTCTGTGACCCTCTACCTATCAGGTCAGTCCTGCGGCGAGAGTGGAGAGCGTTCATTTTGTCACTGTGAGCTAATCTTCTGTGATACGCAAGTTTTTGTTTACTGCTGCAGGTAAACGTACAATGTCAACAAGCGATAGGTGTGGGGTGCTTGCGTCAGCTATGCCATTTTAAATAATTTAGTCACGAATACTGTTGACCACATTTTTCACAAGTGAATAATTGGTATATGTGACAATCTCTTTCATGTTTTCTGAAATTAGCAAAAGATTCATATTTCATTCCACACTTGCTACACGATATCGATTCGGGATGAAATTTCCGAATATGTTTTTGTAAATTGTCTTTCCTCAAGAAAGATGAACAACAAAAACGGCAAGGATAACATTTAGGATCTTTGAAACATGATCTTTGATGTTGATATAATTCCAATTTTGAACTGTATGATTTGTGACATAAAATACATGGATAAACTGTATGGGAAGACATCATATCTCTCTCTCTCTCTCTAACACTATCTGTCTCAGTACGCTATACTACACTCCCTACGTGTTATACAAGCCACATGGTAGTATATCTGTAAGAATAACATTTTTACAATGTAAACGAGATATGTATATAGGTAAACATTAAAGTGAGTGAGTGAGTGAGTTGGGGTTTAACGCCGCTTTCAAGAGTATTTCACTTATATGGCGGCTGCTAGTATTATGGCAGGGAGAAAGCCCGCAACGCCATGTGGCTATGCATTGCGGTGAAACCTGCGAGCAACGACTGGAACTAGCGAACCATGGGTGGTACTGCACTGAAATTCAGTGAGTGAGTGAGTGAGTTATTGTTTAACGCCGCTTCGGCAGTATTGCAGCCATTAGCGGCGACTGAAATTCAGTGTAGCATTGCACCCAAACCTGACTGCGTGTAGAACAGTTCTATACTGCAGACAAAGTTGCCGTGCCCCTGGCGGGATTCGAACCCCGGACCTCTTGATCCGAAGCCGAACGCGCTAACCACTGCGCTATCCCGCCCCCAGGTAAACATTAAAAGTAGATCTACAAAGAAGATACAACATATTTTTAAATGATCATATGAAGCTAATGTTCGTTCTTACCTGTTGCTCTCAATTCAAGGATGAAAATGGTTGATGCTCAAATAATATCCGTAGGTAACAATCCAATATCAGAGAATAACAAGCAAGACTAAATATCTTTATTTTCTACGATAAATATTTACTTTATAACCAAATATATACTTTCTACGGTTAATATTTACTTGGTACGACAAATATTTACTTTCTATTGTGAATATATATACTTTCTACGGCAAATATATACTTTGTTGGTAGCAGAAGTATACTTTATTATAATGATGAAACGAATTTGTTATCTCAGCACATCTTAAAGTTCGTTGCGTTCAAATGGATGGATACTTGACAACTTCAAAGAGAGCTTACTAATTATTGTATTGGTCATACCATTTTCGATGAACGGTGACAGCTGCAGGTAGCGAAAAATACTAATACTAAAACTAATATATACTTTGCGAGTAGCTAGGGAAGTAAATTTGTGATGATGTAGCGAATTTAAAATATCAACGGTTGGTTACTCACTTTATCCGATGATAACAGTCAACATTCATTCATTTTTCCATATTCATACAGAATTGTATACAGAAACTGTCAATCATATAACAGAACATGAATAAAAACAGGATGATGAGATACTGTTCTTCACTACACTTGTGGATTCTCTCATGTATGTTACCTTCGTGTTCCTGACAACCTCTCTGCCAGCTTGTTCGCTTACCTGAGTCTACTTGTCCGCTTACCCGAGTCTACTTGTCCCCTTACCCGAGTCAACTCGTCCGCTTACCTGAGTCTACCACTGAGCCTACCACTGAGACTGTCTACCACTGAATCTGTCTACTACTGAGTCTGTCTACAACTGAATCTGTCTACCACTGAGTCTGTCTACCACTGAGTCTATCACTGAGACTACCACTGAGTCTGTCTACAACTTAGTCTACATCTGAGTCTACTTTCCCATTTCTTCTCATCTCATCTCATCATGTCGAAGGTTGCACACTCCTTCACATATTGGTTCAACAATACTGTGAATGTTACGACGGATGCCACGTCTGGAAAAATTTACATTCACATCAAGAAAAGAAACTTAAAAGGTGAAAAGAGTATCAGTCTTTCACCGGAGGCCTTCAGATCACTTGTGAGAAAAGAACAAGAGATCCTAAATACCGTCGAGGAGCTGGAAAATGTCGAACTCCTTCGTTGTTGTGATGCGGAAGTGGACAGGATAACACATGAAAGCCAAAAGAGCGTACTACGATCGTACCAACGTCCTGGTAAGTTTCATTTATTCATTCATTCATTCAATCATTCTTTTATTTAATTATTTATTCACTCACACATACACATACTAGTATAACGTTGTATAGCTGAAAGCTCAACTATGTACCGCACATTTTGTCATGTAATGTAATGAAATATAACCTTTTTATAATGCAAATTTGGCTGTATATTTATACCATTACTATTTTTGTCGCCCATAATTCCTATGGAATGACTTGTGTATGTTTTATTGTTATAATTTTCTGTACAAATATCATGTATACGCAAGGTGAGACGTTAATAAAAAATATCAGTATGTCTGTCTGTCTTTATTTAAAGTAATTATTTTTATTTTTATTTCATTTTAGAACCCTACTATAAACAAACATATGAACCAGTGACACCGGTTAGCCCATCAACACCATCACAACCTCCTCCTCCGGTAAAACCAAATCAATCCAACAACAGACAATCAACCGTCACACAGTCAACCATCAATCGGATGAACGATTCCCAATCGTTCATCCAAATCAACTCCAACCTCAACCCCAACCCGATCAACCCCAACCCGATCAACTCAATTCCAATATACCCGATCAACACAATTCCGATTAATCCCAACCCGATCAACACCAACCCCAACCCCAACCCGATCAAATCCATCCCCATCCCCATCCACATCCCTTTTACCAACCCGATCAATCAAAACCTGAACCCGATCAATCTCAACCAGAACCAGCTGGTCAACTAACCAATGTACAACCAACAGTTGTACAACAATCAGATGTACAACAACTACCACCACCACCACCAACAACAACATCAACAACAGATGTTCAACCAATGGATGTATCATCAGTACCATCAGTATCCTCAGTAACCTCAGTACCCTAAGCACCCTCAGCACAACGATTCAGCACCGTTAGTGGAAGCATCTCAACCATTCACCATCAAGGACGCCAAGCTGGAGTGGCCACCTAAGGGTTGGACTGCCATGACGCCAAATCAGAAACTACTCCATTGGGAATTTGCCGCCATGCAGCTGGAGTCACAAGCAGTTGGAGGGAGTGAGTGAGTGAGTGAGTTATTGTTTAACGCCGCTTCGGCAGTATTGCAGCCATTGGCGGCGAGATATTTAATGTATTAGCCTAATTTAAAAAAGAAAATTGCTATTGAAAAACAGAACACGGCACGAAGGCCAGTTGGAGGGATGCCGGACACCACCCGCCAGGATTTGTTGTTTCGGTATAACTTTCTGGCCCTCCCAGGAACTGCAGACCCCAAGGTGGAAGACAATGAAATTGCAAAACTAAGGTTATATAACTGTGTTCCTGGTGAAAGCGGCCCTCACCAAAGAAGACAAGGACCTCCCAGCCTCAGCCCCAGCACTCCTGGACATGCTGGAGAAGGCCTCCACCCTCAGAGACACCTCCTTGGACATTCTCATCAGGCAGCTCGATGGCCTTCTGCTTAGACTAGAGGCCTGACTTTCCTCCATTTAAAACCACGGAGTGGTTTTGCCCAGTGTAAAGGAGGGGCGAGTGTAATATATGTTCTATTTTTTAAATTTCATCATTATTCCCTTGTTAATTAACCAAGTAATGATATGGCCGTTGTCTATAATTTATAACAACATTTCATGTGCATTCCTGTAGCGTAATGTGGTAATAATTAACAGTCTTTTCATATCCATCTTTTCTCATGTTTGACACGGCACAACATCAGTACCTCCATTTTCGTGCACCATAAATAATTTCAATTCTAATCAGCACGTATTCATAAAAGTTCACTTACTCGTGTTTGTTGACACTATGTTGTCACATTTCACGGTATTATTCCAGATTCCATCTTGTCAATCTATGTTGCTTATTACGCTATTTGTTACCCAATCCCATGTTTGCATTGCTCGGTCTCGAACTGTCGTAACATTCATGCGTTCAAGACCGAAGAGCGCACTGTGTCATTGCGCATATGTTGTCATAGAATACTGATGTTTTATTTATTTGGCCTTGCGTATAACTCTTGGGTTTTTCATCTTGCAGTTAGCGAAAAAACGTTTGCTAGAGTTTTACTATGATTTCCTAGATGTGTATATTGATCGAGCAGATGTTGAGCTGATGCAAATTGATTCTGATTCAATGTACTTTTAGTCTATCAGGATCATGTTTGCTAGATGCTGTACGTTCAGATAAGAAACAAGAATTACAGAGAATGTTGAAGGACTTTTGCTGTGACATTGATCCTATGATCTACACTTCAGAACGTATGCATCCACGTTCCTGTTGTACAACACATGCTAAGTACGACAAACGCACACCAGGTTTATTCAAGCTGGAGAGTAAAGGAACTGAAATGGTGTGTCTTAATTCCAAAACTTATGTGTTAGAGGTGAGGTGAGTTAGTGTTTAATGCCGCTTTCAAGAGTATTTCACTTATATCGCGGCTGCTAGTATTATGGCAGGGAGAAAGCCCGCAATGCCATGTGGCTATGCATTGCGGTGAAACCTGCGAGCAACGGCTGGAACTAGCGAACCATGAGTGGTTCAACGCTGAAATTCAGTGTAGCATTGCACCCAAACCTTACTGCGTGTAGAACAGTTCTCTACGGCAGACAAAGTTGCCGTGCCCCTGGCGGGATTCTGATGGTCAGTCACGATTTGGGGTAAACAGAGGATTCAAATGTAGAAACAACTCTGTTTACACATACAAACAAGTGAGGTGGGGATTGAGTTATTTTTATTGTAAGCGCCAAGTGCAACCAGATGGCATTTCTACAATCCCACTCAAGCTGACATTGAGACCTTCCAACAAGTGAACTGAACAAGTTATATCATGTGACACTCATGCTAAGGAATGTGATTTATTTCCATGATCATCCAAGTGACACTTTTGATTCATACCAAGAAAGTGTGGTATTATTTATCAAGAATTTAATGTTATTAAAATGTTATTGATGTTTTATATACATATATTACACATTATTTTGTATATTTTTGAGAATTGTATCATTGCTTTTATTGATAGAAGACCATGTTCATGTTTTTTATTTTATTTTTTTTATACACAGTTTGAAACAACTAGGGTTTATTTTCCCTGCTGAACTGATTAAGAAACAAAAGAAAGACACGTAAAAAACGGAAGGTTTATGAACTACTAAATTGTTCTCATGTTTTATAGCAGCAGCAGACGCAGCAACAAGCTCCCCCTGAGGATATTCCCTATAGACCTGCCTCACCCTTGTAGGTCATCTTAACTTTTCACTATTTTACACAAATGTATTTGATGTTTTAGATGTGGAAATACAGAGTATTTTACCTATAAAATACTAAAAATATATGGGTTTTTTTTCTAGGACTTTTCTTGATGTCCCAATCAGCTCTCCTAGTTAGACTCCACAGGAGGAGATCACCAATCTTCAAAGAGAGGTGGCCTGGTTAAGGGAACAGCTTGATTACATGTCCGTGATGTGAGTTGGGGTTTAACGCCGCTTTCAAGAGTATTTCACTTATATCGCGGCTGCTAGTATTATGGCAGGGAGAAAGCCCGCAACGCCATGTGGCTATACATTGCGGTGAAACCTGCGAGCATCGGCTGGAACTAGCGAACCATGGGTGGTACTGCACTGAAATTCAGTGTAGCATTGCACCCAAATACATGTCCGTATATAATTCTTTATTATTATGCTGTCACATATAAATATATTTATTTATTTGTGCTTAGCTGAATCTCATCTCAATATGAAAATTATCAGAATATTTGTTTTTAATAGTTTATTACACATAATGTCCTATACTGAAGTTTATGTTTCCATTTTGTTCATTTCAGAATCGAGCACCTGTTCTCTATCCCAGCATTTAACCTGGATCAATTAAATCAAAATTCAAATTAACCAATTAAGACCTTTTGGAACTGGAGAAGAAGATGAAAATAGGTTTTTAAGGATGTGACCCCTGTGGCCCCATTTGGGAGGATGAAAGGATTTTAATGTTTAAAACCCTTAAGGAAAAGAATATTACCACAAAATTGTGACTGACATTTATTGTAACAGCATTGTGACAGAGCATGTGAGCTTGACACTTAGATTAATGAACGGACAACAGATTAAGCAGTTGCGAACTTGTTAAAAATGTTTTGACAATCAGCGCCAGCTGACAGTTTTATTGGCCAGAGAACAGTCAGTGTTGATATTTAATAGGCAGCAAACTGTGACATTAGCGACAGTAAGTAGAGTTTAATGAGTGTTTGTTGTTCTACAGCTTGTTAACACAGGGTTCACAATGTACAGATTTGACGGGACATTTCCCTGTGCTATTCAGTTCTGACCTCAAGCATGTTTGGCGAGGTACCTTTAAGAGATTGTGCCTTTGAACAATACGTGTTGTATATTTCATTTTTGTGCTATTATTTAGAGAACTAGTGAGGGAGTGAGTGAGTTATTGTTTAACGCCGGTTCGGCAGTATTGCAGCCATTAGCGGCGACTAGAGAACTAGTCTATGGGTATAAAATTCAAAAATCTTAATCCAACTCATGTAATTAAAAATTCGGTCAGCTTTCTCAAAGTGGGTCGATGAAAAACATATTTCATTTCATTTTCATTAAAATCTTTGAGGACACCTGTCAAATCAGTTAAAGGTCACTTGAATCCGAGAAATAAATGAGGTCAAAGTCAGTGACCGCATTTCTGCTTCTATGGGGGATAAATGAGGTCAAAGTCAGTGACCGTATTTCGCGAAAAAAATATCCTAAACAGACCTCTCTTCATCAATGGTGTTCGTTATCGTTTTGCTCTTATGCAAAATGTTCATCTCTGGAGGGTATTCCATTCCAGTGGGATGCACGTTGATAAAAGATTTCTATCTTTTGGAATGCTTCACACCAGGTACGAAGGATTTGACAGACGAGTCCATCCACCCAAGTGTGAAGAGGATTACGGGACGGTAGTGAAATGACCCCTTCACCATCCCACGAAGAATTTCCACAACCTGCAGACTATCTCCCTCACAGCGTCAAGCCTGTCATGCAGACAAATCGCTCAATAGGGCGACATCAACGTGGTCATTAACAGGGAATCTTGCCAAGACAAATCCTTGGTAAGTACAACATTATATATTCAAAAATGTGAGTGAGCGAGTGAGTTATTGTATTACTCCGCTTCGGCAGTATTGCAGCCATTAGCGGCGAGATATTTAATTTATTTGCCTAATTTAAAAAAGAAAATTGCAATTGAAAAACAGAACATGGCACGAAGGCCGCAAAAACATCAGCATATTATCACAAGTTGAGTGAGTGAGTGAGTGATTTATTGTTTAACGCCGCTTCGGCAGTATTGCAGCCATTAGCGGCGGGATATTTAATTTATTTGCCTAATTTAAAAAAGAAAATTGCAATTGAAAAGCAGAACACGGCACGAAGGCCGCAAAAACATCAGCATATTATCACAAGTTGAATAAAAGCTGATAATGAAAAGTTAAAATTTACAATTTGTCAATAAGGTGTATAGCCTTTAAAAAATCTAAAACACGATGCTCACCGAGTGAGTGAGTGAGTGAGTGAGTTATTGTTTAACGCCGCTTCGGCAGTATTGCAGCCATTAGCGGCGAGATATTTAATTTATTAGCCTAATTTAGAAAATAAAATTGCTATTGAAAAACAGAACACGGCACGAAGGCCGTAAAAACATCAGCGTATTATCACAAGTTGAATAAAAGCTGATAATGAAAAGTTAAAATTTACAATTTGTCAGTAAGGTGTATAGCCTTCAAAAAATCTAAAACACGATGCTCACCGAAATGAGTAAAAACTTGATTGATTGAAATAGAAGGATAAAAAGTTTCCCTGATATGTGCAGTGTCCCAACACTCACAGAGAATGTGTTTGATTGTGAGAGGGCACTGACAGGGTATACATACCGGGGGATCTTCCCCCTTTAAAAGATATGAGTGTGTAAGATGAGAGTGTCCAATACGACATCGTCGTAGGACACAAGCTTCCTGCCGGGTAAAAGAGGATAGAGATTTGTAACCTAAATGAGGTTGAATAGTGTGAAGTTTATTATGATGTTGTTGGTCCCATTGGGAATTCCAACGTTGTTTAATGTAAGATTTAATAGCAGGTTTGGAATCCGTATATGGACGTTTAGGAGAAATATGTTTGAGGTTTAATGCTGATTTAGCTACCGAATCAGCTTTGTTACTCTTATACCCATATGGCTAGGAAGCCAGCAGAAGACGATGTCGCATTGGAGACAAGAATTATGAAGTAATAAAATATCCCTGATAATTTGGTGATCACTCTTACAATTTTTAATTGCCTGTAACCCAGATGAAGAAAGGCCATCCACAGTTAAAGAAGAGTCAAGATTCTAACTCAGAAGAACCCATGCCACCTCCAAGCGACCCGGTAGAACGGCAGTACACTAGACTTAGTCCAGAAGAATCTGAAATGGTCAGCACATCCACTTTGGGAGGTGCCAGTCTATCAGCGGCAAACATTGACAGCTTATTCTCAAAAGCAAAGTCTCATCCGTTTGCCTGTTGCGTCCAAGGTCTGGTAATCACCCAGAAGGGCAAGGAACATCCAGGCAGAGTGAACTTGAGGGCAACAGAGTCATAGATGTCACAAAGATGACTGAGGCGGTCAATTCTGCCCTAGAAATGCACCGCATATCATCACCCGACTGTCGAGTTCCGCAACTAGTTGTGCACCGAGAGAGAAAATGGGGTCTCGCCCGGAAGATTACACTGAAATGCACTGAGTGTCATCTCATATCACCAGAAATGAAGATGTATAAGGAGGTTGAGACAAACCAACCTGGTCCAAATGCAGCAGCGCAGAATGTCGGCCTTGCCATAGGGTTGCAAGACACACCAATAGGGAACAGCAGAGCCAGACTCCTGTTGGCTAACATGGACATCCCTCCTCCCTGTCACAGTGCCATGCAGAAAACATCTAATAAGGTCTCCAAAGCTGTGACACAGCTCAACACTCAAGACATGGTAGAGAAAGTGAAGATTGTGCAAAATATCAGTGAAAAGATGGGAAACAATCCTAATGAAATGAACATTGCCATGGACGGTCGGTACAATTCAACTACAATTACGAGTCGGAATCAGCCGGAGAAGAATGCATCACAAGCTATTGGTTTAGCCTGCAGAACCATGACAGAAAAAAAGTATATAGTGGCTGCAAGTTTCCAAAACAAGCTATGTTGGACAGGGGCCTGGTTACGAGGCAAGGGAATAGAAGTTAGATGTCCGGATGGCCATCCAGAGTGCACCGCCAACATCTCAGCATTCGCTCCGCTCTCTGAGCTGAACATGTGGACGGATATCAGCAATCAACTTACAAGATAAAAGTATGCTACAACTGATGGAGATGCAAGATCTGCAGAGGTCTTAGACAAGGCCAAGAGAGTCCTAGATAACATGTGGAAGGTTCAGAGACAAGCAGACCCCACCCATCTAGCCCACGGACAATTCCGACAATGTTACAAGGCGCAGTTCAGTGCCGACATGTTTCCGGGGGCCAATACCAGGGATCAGAAGATGGATGCAAAGAGGACGTTAAGTCAGACATTTTCTCCTTGAAATTCTTAAGATGAAACTTCGTGTACAGGTTGTTGAGAGCAGGAAACTTTATACAAACACTCAGAAGTGTGAGGCTTCTAATAGATCATTAAGTGTGTCCGTGCCAAAATATGTGAATTTTCCTAGAAATATGACTGGTCGCGTTCATCGGCCATCCATAGACTTAACAATAACCAGGGATCATCCAATGTTAAAAGAAAGTTGATAAAGCATGGCAGGACCATTGTTAAACATTGTGAAACTCGGAAAAACAACAGGGAAAAGTCTATCAGAAAAGACAACTAGATCCGAAACCGTCTCACAGCCAAGATCATCCCTACTCCCGATGAGTCTAAACAATATTGTAAATATCCATTAATATTTGTATAATTTGCATATCATAATACATTTAATGACATTTCTTGAGAAAAGCAAACATTGATGTTGTAAAAAAGCAAAAAAATTCATGTGAATGATTGTATTTCCTGAATGAAATTCAATAAAATAATATATATCATGCTGTTTTTTTATATTATTTATTGGTTGTGACATATATCATTGGGTGAGTGAGTGAATTATTGCTCAACGCCGCTTCGGCAGTATCGCAGCCATTAGCGGCGCTGAGCATAAGAAGGAAGGAACGGGAAATGACCATTCAACTATGGTTACCTTACCAATAGATATGGACATATGCCAAGAAGAAATTAATGATCTAACTATGATCTGTGTCGCTGATGGAGAATGGTCAGACCAAGGTAAAGGGTTGCCATGTCAATTTTGTGGAGAAACATTTCGTCGCATCCCTCAGCGTCAACATCGTTCAAAACTCCCACCACCTGTTGTCCAACCATCAACATCAAAGGAGCCAGAGTCTCAGGCTTTACCAGGTCCTCTGAGGAGTAAGATGGCAAGAATGTATGACCTTTTTCGATCACCAATCAAAGAACCTTCAAAGAAGAGACGGTTCAATTCACCAGCAGATACGCCATCTTCTTCCAAACGACTCAGATGAGTTAGTTGATGATTTCGTTCAAACTGAAGACCGTCTTCCAGAAAAATGGAAAGGATATGTGAGGGATTTTGATTTAGATCTTTTAAATCAAGAAGGGGGAGGGAATGATGAGGATGAAACAAATCATCCAGAGATAGATCAGCATGCCAATTAACTAAATGATAAATCACCTTATGAATTCAAACTGAGAATAGAACGAACATTTGCCAAAAATGCTGCTATAGAAAAGATCTACAATGTAAGGTTAAAAAAAAACAATCTATTTTGGAAGTAAAAAATACTGACAAAATATGTCTCGCTCGAAGCTTGGCTGTCTGCTTTGCCAAAAATATGACTTCAAATTCTGATTGGGAGGATCTTCTCAAGTCACATCCTTTAGGTAAATGTCAGTGTGACCAGTTAACCATTTCCAAACCAGTGTACCATATGGCTCATCTAAAATATCCCTGATAAATGGGCGTTCACTCTTACAGTGTTTAATTGCCTGTAAGCATGAAAGTGAATCAGAAAAAATGATGGCCGCGGTTTGAGTGAGTGAGTGAATTATTGCTTAACGCCGCTTCGGCAGTATTGCAGCCATTAGGGGCGGGAAATTTAAGTTAATTGATTAATTTAAAAATAATTGCAAAGGCCGCGGTTTGAGGTATTACATCTATGGCCATGTGGCTATGCACTGCGGTGAAACCTGCGAGCAGCGACTGAAACTAGCGAACCATGGGTGGGACTACGCTGAAATTCAGTGAAGCATTGCGCCCAAACCTTACTACGTGTAGAACAGTTCTCTACTGCAGACAAAGCTGCCGTGCCCCTGGCGGGATTCCAACCCCGGATCTGTTGATCCGAAGCCGAAAGCACTAACCACTGCGCTATCCCGCCCCTGACATTGAAGAGATTTGGACGCTGCACTACAAACTCTTCATAAAGTGAGGTGAGGTGAGTTGGGGTTTAACGCCGCTTTCAAGAGTATTTCACTTATATCGCGGCTGCTAGTATTATGGCAGGGAGAAAGCCCGCAACGCCATGTGGCTATGCATTGCGGTGAAACCTGCGAGCATCGGCTGGAACTAGCGAACCATGGGTGGTACTGCACTGAAATTCAGTGTAGCATTGCACCCAAACCTGACTGCGTGTAGAACAGTTCTCTACTGCAGATAAAGTTGCCGTGCCCCTGGCGGGATTCGAACCCCGGACCTCTTGATCCGAAGCCGAACGCGCTAACCACTGCGCTATCCCGCCCCCTCTTCATAAAGAGTTTGATGGTTCCTGTATCACTAAAATGAACAATGGCGGCATTCGAACACCGGACCTCTTCATCCAAAGCCGAAAGCGCTAACCACTGCGCTATCAACGAGATTAATTCTCTGGAGTTACAACCAATGTCTGGTAATTATGAATATAAAGAAATCGATACAGAGACTCAGTAATTGGAATTTTCTTTCCTTATACATAGTACTCGAGTTTAAAAAAACTCAAGTACTAAGGGGACGAGATGATTGGACTATGTAGTAAAATTTATTTGGTCTCTCAGTTAAATCTCCAACGCAAGCCTAAGCCTGCCACGAGTTTGAGTGTAAGCAGTGCTCACTTCTACTACGCTGAGTTCGCCAAGGAATGCGAGGTAAGCATGTCTCCATTATGACGAAAGCCCTTGGCCTCCATTCATCAACAACCCCTGTCGTAGGTTACTTCGGCTGAGTTAAATTCTCCTGTAAAGGCATCTCTAAACGCATGCTCAAGAAACCTTTATCTCACTACATCAAGCTTCCTGGTCGTTTACTCTGACTAATTGTACTACATCGAGATAGACGCGACACGTGATCGACTTGTCTGGAATAACACCAACAATTAACGACTCCTATCAACCTGAATCCATCGAATCTACTAGCGTAATCGACTTTTGACACTACCAACTGATCGCCACCATCTACGATCTCCTACCAGCTCATCGACGGCATGACTTGTTGGAAATGTGGGGATATGCATGAGTTTAGCGAATGTCCTCTACAGCGCTGTGGGAATATGTGTGACAACCAACTAGAACACGGAGGGCCAAATTGTCCAGCCCCCTGCACAGTGTGTGGGAAGCAAGGTCACTACAGGGTAACCTGTCCAGAGAATACTCCCCCCCTACACACCACTGTGTAACCGGACGTTAAGAAATGGTTATTGTTATATATACAATATTTAATTAAATAAAGCTATTAATTATGTGTTAATATCCTTGAGAGCAGGAGGCCGTGGTTTGAGGTATTGTATCTGATGTGATTGTATAAATGTACGTAGATATTTTCATAAGTTTGTTTTTGCCGAAATCTTGTGTGAACCCCGTTCGGTTTGTATTTGCCTTGCTTTTGTATTCGCGTGTTACATAAACACATCTCGGAAATATGTTTGAGTGACTATTCAGGGCCTGTATTTGTTGACATCTCGTGTGAATACCTTTTGGCTCAGATTTGCCTTACTTCTGTATACGCGTGTTACATAAACACATCTCGGAAGTGTATTTGAATATGTCTGAGTGAGTGACTTGAAGTATCCATATAAAGACTGAGACTCTGATATATGTTGCATGTACTGAATAAATATGTAGAGCAGACATTTTGTGTTGTTTCCCTTTCTTGCATGCAAAGGTTTGGTCCGAGGTTATAGCTACCGGTTTCACACACACATGTTAGGTGTTAACCTTTTATGTCAGATCAGGAACTTACATTCCTGGGGCGGGAAAGAAATAAGTCTCACAACTACAACCCTTTAAGACCAGGATTAGGCGATACTACATTAAGCTTCCTGATCGTTTACCCACTACATGTACTACATAGAGATTGACGACGCTCAATACTACCAACTGATCGCCACCATCTACGATCTCCTACCAACTCATCGACGGCATGACTTGTTGGAAATGTGGGGATATGCATGAGTTTAGGGAATGTCCTCTACGGCGCTGTGGGAATATGTGTGACAACCAACGACACCACTGAGGGCCAAATTGTCCAGCCCCCTGCACAGTGTGTGGGAAGCAAGGTCACTACAGGGTAACCTGTCCAGAGAATACTCCCCCTATACACCACTGTGTAACCGGACGTTAAGAATTGGTTATTGTTATATATACAATATTTAATTAAATAAAGCTATTAATTATGTGTTAATATCCTTGAGAGCGGGAGGCCGTGGTTTGAGTTATAGTATCTTATGTGATTGTATAAATGTACGCTCCCCTGCAACCTCTTACACGTGCCCAACTCATGTGGTCACGCTCTGCAGCGCAGCAGGACACGACGCCATGATCTGTTGCAGGACAAGGATGTACCAAAATATGTCGACAAGGAAACTCAAATAGAGGGGCGATACTCAGACCTAGTGAGAACCGCAAAAGGAGTCTTGAGAGTTTGGACAACATCATTGCAGTCAAGACACCACCCACTGCGCGGATTGCTGGCCCCTCCAATATTGACCCCCCAAAAAGAAATGCCGGACTAGATTATCATTGCGGATGACCTAAAGCCTGCTATATGTCTATGAATAAATATATTACCAGTAAAAGTAGATCATTGTCGAGTTGTTCTTCTTGTTTGACTTTTACTTTTGAAGGTTTTGTACCATTTTGGAAATCTTATCTATCATGTACATGGTATTATATAGGAGGTTGAAATTTGGGCCAATTTTTTTCTTTTTGGCAAGAGGTCACTGGTCTTACTGCTGGAGATATATTTTGTCGCATTTGACGTATAGTAAAGCTTAAATTGCATTGTCGTTTAAAGGTCTTGCATGGACTATGTGACGAACAGTGTTTTACCTCCCAGAGTGATGTTAGCACTGGACTTACATTTTGTTTGTCCTCCTTTGACACAAGTTCCGCCATATGAGTGCTGGGGGTTTTCCTCCGTTTTTTGTTGACAGTCAGTGATGGTCCAGGATGTAACTTCCGCTCGCGCATGCGCCAGGCATGTGGAAGTTGAACATTCAGAGTACTTCGGCTGTTTCGGTAAGGGACGTTCGGGACTGTCACTGTTTCATGCGGAACTATTTTCGTCTCAAACAACGGAAGTTGTGAGACGGCACGTTAGTCTATAAAAGGCCAGGCTAGAAAGTAGACCCTCACACGTGCGAGGGGCCCAGACGAAGAATGTCGTTACTCCACAAATATTATGTTACTAAGGTAATTGGTTAGTTTCGGTCAATCACATCGTAGCATTTTCTTTTATGTATAAATATGTTTCTTCGTATGAAATAGTCTACTTTGGGTAACGTGTGTTGCTGCTTTGCCTTTGTAATTGCCGACATGATGCGGCGAGTTTCAGACCACGTGTGATTCAAGTCAGCTATCTTGTCTTTTTACCGACAGTAGATATTTTCATAAGTTTGTATTTGCCGAAATCTTGTGTGAACCCCCTTCGGTTCGTATTTGCCTTGCTTCTGTATTCGCGTGTTACATAAACACATCTCGGAAATATGTTTGAGTGACTATTCAGGGCCTGTATTTGTTGACATCTTGTGTGAATAACTTTTGGCTCATATTTGCCTTACTTCTGTATTCGCGTGTTACATAAACACATCTCGGAAGTGTATTTGAATATGTCGGAGTGAGTGACTTGAAGTATCCATATAAAGACTGAGACTCTGATATATGTTGCATGTACTGAATAAATATGTAGAGCAGACATTTTGTGTTGTTTCAAAGGTTTCAAAGGTTTGGTCTGAGGTTATAGCTACCGGTTTCACACACACGTTAGGGGTTAACCTTTTATGTCAGATCAGGAACTTACATTCCTGGGGCGGGAAAGAAATAAGTCTCACAACTACAACCCTTTAAGACCAGGATTGGGCGATACTACATCAAGCTTCCTGATCGTTTACCAACTACATGTACTACATAGAGATTGACGACGCTCAATACTACCAACTGATCGCCACCATCTACGATCTCCTACCAGCTCATCGACGGCATGACTTGTTGGAAATGTGGGGATATGCATGAGTTTAGCGAATGTCCTCTACGGCGCTGTGGGAATATGTGTGACAACCAACGACACCACTGAGGGCCAAATTGTCCAGCCCCCTGCACAGTGTGTGGGAAGCAAGGTCACTACAGGGTAACCTGTCCAGAGAATACTCCCCCTATACACCACTGTGTAACCGGACGTTAAGAATTGGTTATTGTTATATATACAGTATTTAATTAAATAAAGCTATTAATTATGTGTTAATATCCTTGAGAGCGGGAGGCCGTGGTTTGCGGTATTGTATCTTATGTGATTGTATAAATGTACGCTCCCTTGCAACCTCTTACACGTGCCCAACTCACGTGTCACGCTCTGCACCTGCGCACCACCATCTACGATCTTCTACCAGCTCATCGACGGCATGACTTGTTGGAAATGTGGGGATATGCACGAGTTTAGCGAATGTCCTCTACAGCGCTGTGGGAATAGGTGTGACAACCAACGAGACCACTGAGGGCCAAATTGTCCAGCCCCCTGCAGTGTGTGGGAAGCAAGGTCACTACAGGGTAACCTGTCCAGAGAACACTCCCCCTATACACCACTGTGTAACCGGACGTTAAGAATTGGTTATTGTTATATATACAATATTTAATTAAATAAAGCTATTAATTATGTCGGAAGGCCGCGGTTTGAGGCATTGTATCTTATATGATTGTATAAAACCAATACTTTAATTGGTGAAGATGAATGTACTTATTTCAAGAAATGCTTCCCGGACTAAGTAAAGCCAATTGGGTTGATAAATAGTAGGATTATGAAGAAGGGAAACATTAAGCATTAAGGATTAGTAAAGAGTACCCCAAGAGATAAAATTACTGGTAGGACTACTTGTGTGTGCTTGTAGTATATACTGGGGAAGGTGACATGAATGAAAACTGACTGACCATGCCAGGTTCTAGTGGACATTCTGATAAATGAAGTACAATATCCCAATCAAAGTACATAAACTGTAAAAAGAGCAAAACAAACACAGGATTACTAGAAGATTAATTTAATAATTAATCAGTGTGAGGGATAATCAGTGTGAGGGATAATCAGTAGGGTCTTTAAAAACTTGGGAATACTGTTTGTTCGGGGTCACAGACTCGAACCGTCCCAGGGAGCACAACACTGTTTGAACATTGAGGATCAGGAGGTTTTGTGGCGACAGTATTCACTGATGTACCAAATTGGAGAAACTTTTGACCTGTGTCTGTGAATTGATATTTAAATAAAACATTCCGGACTTATTGTTTTGGAAGTATCAGGTTACAACTGGGAGAACCTGCTTTAATTGCAGTGGAGGGGGTCACATGCTACGGGAATGTACACTCTGCAGTGAGCGAATGTGTGAGTTTAACACTGCTTCCGCATACACTCTGTAGCCCAGCAGCACACGCTGCCACGCTCTGTAGCAACCCAAACAGGACATGACGACATGCTCTGCAGCAGCCCAAAAGGACAAGGATGCAAGGCGAGGTGAGGTGAGTTGTGGTTTAACGCCGCTTTCAAGAGTATTTCACTTATATCACGGCTGCTAGTATTACGGCAGGGAGAAAGCCCGCAATGTCATGTGGCTATGCACTGCGGCGAAACCTGCGAGCATAGGCTTGAACTAGCGAACCATGGGTTGTAATACTCTGATATTCATTGTAGCATTGCACCAAAACCTTACTGCGTGTAGAACAGTTCTCTACTGCAGACAAAGTTGCCGTGCCCCTGGCGGGATTCGAAACCGAACGCACTAACCACTGCACTATCCCGCCCTACGATAAAAGTTTGCGACATTTCACTAATATCTGACAATGAGAACATTGCAGATATTCCAATGCCACCCTTGCTTTATGCTGGCTATCAACCTGTCTAGTTCAGCTGCGAAAATTATACAGATATATAATACAAAACAGAATCTTTACAAGTGAGTGAGTGAGTTGGGGTTTAACACCGCTTTCAAGAGTATTTCACTTATATCGCGGCTGCTAGTATTATGGCAGGGAGAAAGCCCGCAACGCCATGTGGCTATGCATTGCGGTGAAACCTGCGAGCAACGGCTGGAACTAGCGAGGTGAGTTGGGGTTTAAAGCCGCTTTCAAGAGTATTTCACTTATATCGCGGCTGCTAGTATTACGGCAGGGAGAAAGCCCGCAACGCCATGTGGCTATGCTTTGCGGTGAAACCTGCGAGCATCGGCTGGAACTAGCGAACCATGGGTGGTACTACGCTGAAATTCAGTGTAGCATTGCACCCAAACCTCACTGCGTGTAGAACAGTTCTCTACTGCAGACAAAGTTGCCGTGCCCCTGGCGGGATTCGAACCCCGGACCTCTTGATCCGAAGCCGAACGCGCTAACCACTGCGCTATCCCGCCCCCCTTTACAAGTGAACAACATATACTCAATAACAATGCAAACAATTTCGCTGCGTCTGTTTACGCCTCTCAGCTCATCAAGTTTAAAAACAATTATTTTGCAAAATAATAAATTAAATTCAGAATGTTACTTAAAATCGAATATATACAAAAGTTGAACATTATTGACTGAAAACTGTGCAACAATACGCTATCCATAAAATTAAGTGAGCGAGATAATCTGAGCGAGCAAGTTCTTGTTCGGACCTCTGGATCAGAAGCTGAACGCGCTAACCACTGTGCTTGGTCAGCCTGACCTTTGCTCCTCATTGTCACCTTTGGCCATATTGAATAGTCACAGCGACTTAAATGAACACTTCCCTCCTATCACTCTCTTATAAAAACAAAGTCGAGGCCCCTGGCAGGAGATTAACAAAAGGTACATGCATACAATTAAGTATGATTGCTAGTACACAATGGGTTATATAATATCAGCGGTGGGCTTTATGTCAGTAGTTCTGACACCAAACAAAGGATTGCGTCATCCATTGTTCATGGAGTCTGGGTTCAGGCATTGGACATGCAGCACAATGACAGAATTACGTAATCGATTAGTTCTGAGCTCGGTTCTAGAGCATAATATATTGTCATTGACAATTCAGAGTTTCATTTGTTAACATCAGAAAAGTTTAGTTTTAATGACAACGATACAAATTGAGTACCCGTCTTCAAAGTCCACATTTTTTAACTATTTCATAATGTCGAAAAAAAATTTCCAATGGGGGTCAACGCGGTTTTATCAAATCTTCAACTGTGGTCAATATGCTTGTGTCGAGTTGTGAAACTGTCAAAAGATGTTTTATTTTTGCAAGACAATCATTTACTCTATGCAAAGAGACTGTTAGTGGTAATCCTTCAGACAGATCTAGGGGATCTTCCATTTCAGTGTCCAGTTTAGCATCCTCTTCGTAGGCCAAAGAAGTCATCTTACAAATTTCCCTGTCAGGCGGCATACCATAGCTGGAACAGGTGCTTGCAATAGCCCCAGTGTCTACAGAACACAGGTCGGATTCAAGACCTGAACAAGCATGTGTGGTTGGATCTGTAGTTTGAGCATGGAGAGCAACCTTTGCTTTACAAAAGCTGCATTGAATGGAAGATGTGCACACGCCGAGCCATGCTTTGTTTAACATGTGTAAGATATCAAGGATATCGAGCATAGCTCGAGACAGATTATGTCTCAAAGATAGCTCTAGTCTGTAGCTGCACAATACATTGTTGATAATACCAACATCAAAGGGGTTGTCTGCATCAGGTTCTAAAAACATTAGTTGAATGTTGGTGAGATCATGTATAACCTCAGTTGGGTGAACAGGGGAAGAATCTAATACAAGAACTATATTCCTTTGCAAGTGCCGCATGTCTTTGTCAAACGTGAGGACCCATTCAACAAACAGATCAGTCGTCACCCTCGACTTGTAGTACCCGATATCATAGTCACAAGGCACATTGCTGATTTTTGGGTGAAGCCCATTGCCTATAACCACCAGGGGCCGTTTGTCTGTTCCACTGGCGTTACAGCAGAATATTACAGACACCCTCTCATTGTCATCTGAAGATTGGGACAAACAACTCTTCAAGCCTATGTCCTTCATTGCATAAATGTCATCATTGTTATATTTCCCGATATCTGGTTGAACTAGGGCTGTTTTGCCGCATTGTACATTACCAGTCACGATGCAATTTCTCCAAAACCATCTCGATAACCAAACCGGCTGTGCTGGGAAACTATCATAACCAATACGACGTGCATATTCCCTAGCTTTCAGGTCGATCTTGAACACAGTAAGAGGTATATTGTGCAAACTGGCCAAGCTGAAATAGGTGGCAAGTGCCTCCTCCACATCAATCAAACACCGGAACTTTCTCCGGGACATCTTGGAGCCGATAGTGAATATTGACGCTTCAATTATCTTGTTTTGTCTTTGCAGTATGCGACAAACACCCGATTGTGTGATTTTTAGCGTCTCGCTAATTTCTCGCTGAGATTTCCCCTCATTGTGCATACCCAATGCCTTGATCTTTCGGTCGAAGGAAATGTCACCGCGTCTACCCGGCCGTTTACGAGTAACACACGGCTTAGTTTTATTCCCATAGAGGATTTTACATAATGCTCGTCTAGAAATAGTCAGAGTGTCCATGATCCCTCGTAATGACATACCCTGTTTATACAATTTCAAAACTTTCGCTATTAATTCGTCCAACCGGTGTTGACTCCTGATGCCCCTACGAGTGCTTAAGATAGTTTCCATGGCGCAATGGTTGTTATGTTGCTTTGGACTTCATTACCTGGCTTGATAATGTATAGTTGAGAGAGTTGAACTTGACGTAGCTAGTATCAAACTGTTACTATCGCGAAGCCACCCATTTAACTACTCAAAACAACATGGTGATGTTTAGATAATATGCGAAGCGAGTTCGTTTTGTGAACATGTTTATTTGCCCGGGAACGACTATAACCCCTTTTTCACATATATGCTTCGTACTTGAATATGACACTCGAATTTAAATTTCCAATGTTCTGCTTGAACACTCTGAACGAAATACCCCTTATCAAAGGTTCACATTGTAGCTGCACTAAACAACTTGATAAGCAAGATGGCGACCTTAGGGTATTCCGCGAAGCAGGGTGCGTTTAATCGAAGTGTTGTCGGGCCGGGAATGACTAAACACGTTTTCCACAATCCACAAGTATCATTTGTGCTTTAAGTTTCCCACAATAATTCAATGTTTTATGGGAAGTATTTTAATGGCACATTTTAAAAAGTTATAATTTTATACTACGAGTGCTATAAAATTGATAAGAGTTTCAAATGGTAGCTGACCTATTGAAGACGCAATATGGCGGACTTAGGGCATTCCGCGAAGCAACGTGCGTTTTGTCGATTTTTTTTATTTGGCCGGGAACGACTGCAGTTTGTCCAAATGAATTTTTCCTTGCTTTGAGTGAGTGAGAAAGTTATTGTTTAACGTCGCTTCGGCTTTATCGCATCAATTAGCGATGAGATATTTGATTAAATTAAAGAATTTAATATGTTAATACAAGATAATTTAAGAAACTATACGAAAGCCGAAAAACATCATTAAAATATCACATCATCTTTGATGGGCATTCTAGAAGTTGAGGTGATGAATATATATATATATATATATATATATAACAAGGTTAAATAAAAGCCGATTTAGAAACATTAAAATTTATCAAAAAGATTGATTTCCTTTAAAAAGTCTAAAACACGATGTTCGCCAAAACATGAATAATATTATAACTGAAATGAACAACAATGCACAAATCTGCACAAAAGACCTTTACCGTACCTCAGTCATACATTATGTAGAGGGTAATGTCCTCGTAACTCTCCATTCCTTAAAAATAATGGAGCCGAGGCCCCGGAGGGGCCGAGGCCCATTATTTTTAAGGAATGGAATGTCCTCGTAACTCTCCATTCCTTAAAAATAATGGAGCCGAGGCCCCATGAGGGGCCGAGGCCCATTATTTTTAAGGAATGGAGAGTTACGAGGACATTACCCTACTTAAATTACACTCAAAGTATTGCTATTTTATCAAAATTGCTTTAAAAAGTAAAAGAAATTAAATTTATACTTAAAAAATATGGTGTGATGTGTAACTCTCCATTACTGAAAAATAATGGAGTGACAGAACAATAGGATGACGTCACAAGTGTGATTTAAGTACACAGGAACTCGATATCGTAAGTAAAACATAGGTAAAACGTAGGTAAAACAAACCTACCCCCTATATAATATAGAGTAAAGGAGCAAGGGCGGCCATGTTGCCGATATAAGGGTCCATTCAACATTAGGTCAAAAGTTACGCTAAATAATTGTGACATTCCCGAACGAACGTACCTATCACCTATACATTTCTCCGCAAACCCCGGCTGATTTCCACCATATGTCACCCCTACGATAAGTTTAATAGATCTTCAAACTCGAAAATCCACCACAAAAACCTCCGCCGTGAACGTTGGGAAGAACCACAAAACCACGTGAGTCGGAGCATGGATATTAATTACAAAAAAATGTAACAAAACACTCTCAGCATGAAACAATATTAAAATAACAATACAATCAATACATCGATCACAGCTTAAACATTATTACTTGAAAGGTGAGTGGAGCTTTAACGCAGCTTTCAAGAGTATTTCACTTCTATCACGACTGCTAGTATTATTGCAGGAAAGCCGGCAACATCATGTAGTTTTGTATTGCGGTGAAACCTGCGGACATCGGCTGGAACCGATTTTTTTTTCAAAATTTATTCACATGGAATTGCCACGATTTAACAAAAGTCTGTACGTGACGAGTTTTCCAGGCGGTTTGGTATTATTTTGTTAAATAATATAAATTTTTATTTAACATTTATCTATAGCATCATTCAAGATTGTTACTTATGTTTCCTCAAGTATATTTGCCTTGTCATATATTATCAAATCACGTTTCAGTTCTGAAATAAAATTAACAAATTTATATCTCATGTTTATGTGTTTACATTTGTAGACACACAGTATTTAGAGTATCCTTGTTTGGTTCATTTTCCACACCATATAATACAATTTCTATGGCCTTTGTGTCATTACTTTTTGCTTTTGCAATTATTTTAAAATTTATCAATTAACGTAAATTTCTCGCCGCTAATGGCTGCGATACTGTCGAAGCGGCGTTAAGCAATAATTCACTCACTCACTTACAATTTATTTTTTAACTGGCGAAAACAGTTGGACATATTTGATGTTTTATGACATGTTTACCTGAGACAAGGCTCTTATGGTTACGGTAGAATAATGCCATTAAGTAAAGTGTTATGCATCTTATTAATTTATTCACTGCAGTCTTCCACTTATCCAAACGTATGTTGAAAGCGGCGTTAAACCCCAACTCACCTCACCTCACCTCACCTCCAAACATATGGAAAGTGGTAGATGTTTAACTTTATTTAAAAAAGATGGCGTTGCGGGCTTTCTCCCTGCCATAATATTGCCGCTAATGGCTGTGATACTGCCGAAGCGGCGTAAAACGATACCCACTCACTCACTCCCTGCCATAACACTAGCAGCCGCGATATAAGTGAAATGCTCTTGAAAGCGGCGTTAAACCCCACCTCACCTCACTTCAAGATCGCAAGTTACAGCGAGATCTCGCACGTGCTTCCTATGCTTTACCATTGAACCGCTAGCGTTGAACACCGTGCTGTACATACTACTTTGTCTGTAGTTGAGAACTGTTCTACACGCAGTAAGGTTTGGGTGCAATGCTAGTTCCAGCCGATGCTCGCAGTTTTCACCGCAGTGCATAGCCGCGATATAAGTGAAATACTCTTGAAAGCGGCGTTTAACCCCAAGTCACTCACTCGATAATCCAGAGTATACACTCAGATAAATCTACATATTAGTTTTGCTTTATTTAAAATAAACTTACTATAAATAACCAAATGAATCTCGCAGGTTTCACCGCAATCCATAGCCACATAATACTATAATACTAGCAGCCGCGATATAAGTGAAATACTCTTGAAAGCGGCGTTAAACCCCAACTCACCTCACCTCACCTAACACAAAGGTGGGGATTATTAATATGTGTAATTTGATGACTGTGGCTCCTAACAAGGAGCACAGAGACCATGCCCTAAAACTAATGTTCTTCTCTTCTACCTTCAAAGCCTGAGAAAGATGAAATTTTGTGTACAGACTCTTTGGTCAATGGGGATTATAAATTGTAGGTTTGGTTTGGACTCTTTGGTTCAATCTAGGGCTACAGCATTCTCGATAATCCAGCGCTATTGTTCCGATAAATCTACACACAATTTATAAATGAAAAAAATACCCTTACTGTTTTCCAGCGCTTGTGTGTAGATTTATCGGAACAATAGCGCTAGATTATCGAGGATGGGGCTACAGGTGCCACTCCCTAAAGAACATTATGTGTATTCTTATAAAAGACTAAACGCAGTAGCCTCGAGAAAGGTGAAATCTTTTGTACACATATGAATTATTCATTGTAGATTTTGTTACTCCGTGGCCACCAAGACATCACCCGTGAACCTTTTTTTTTTAAAGAATTCGGATTATATATATTCGTCAAGCATCTGTCAACTACTTTTGGAAAATTACAATTTTCAACATAATATGTTTTAGATCCCATGATTCTCTTTTCTTTTGAGTACAGGAATAGTTCTGTCACTATTACAAGAACGACAATTGTGAAAAATAAAATAATATACTCACTGGTGTATCTGAGAGAACTGTTTACATGACACATATACTATGCAGAAGTACATGTATGCAAATATATGTTTACATGACCTCAAGATGTAGTGTTAATATACTTCTAGTGTATATTTACTAACGTATTTAATTGCATTTATATGCACAAAGTACATACCAGGAGTAAATATACGCAAGTTAGGGGAGACCGGGGTTGGTTGTAACAATTTTTAGTGTCTGCATATTTATGAATTATTTTAGTTCGATAATTCAAACTAAAATACTCAAAGAATTGGACCGGTAAAAACAAAGAATAATTGTTCAGCGAAACATACCTGAATTTCGAAGTGAAAAAATGTGAATTGCAACACAATGGTCCAAAGAAGAGCTAATATAGAAAATATATCAAAATGTCATTAAACTTGGGGCCCATGTTCAATATATAATCAAACGTGACTTTTTCTTATGTTATTTTAATAAGATAAAATGCTTTTTGCGTGGAGGGATTACCCTCCACGCATATATAGTGGCGACATTTAACTTCCGTCTATGGGCAGTTTAATGGTGTACTGCGCATGTCAATATACTCCCAGCTGTTCCGTTTCTAAGGAAGCTTCATGCGATGGAAAATGTAGGCCACGTGATATCAACTCCACTATAAACAATATCAACGCCACGCAATAACTGGCTTTTACAAAACTGGCTTTTACTGACGTATGTGATAGTGAAAAGGCTACATATCATGCTTACATTATTATCAAGAAAGAAATATATATTGACCTATATATCTGCTACACAGTTATAATTATATGTAAAATGCATTATATACTTTATGATATTATGTTATAATAAACATTTCTGCGCTGAGGAAGGAGGCTTACTAATTGTTTATATTCCAGGCCATGTCATTCACACGCTGAAGACAGGCTGATAACACTAGCTGACCTTGGAGCGATGCTAGCCGTAATGGCTCTGCCCAGTCGCTGTCGCAGACAAGTTTTAGAGGTGCCTACGTGATCTTTAACAGGGATGTGTTACTAAAATGTGAAAGCGCTCTACATAGTAATTATCCACGATTAGGGCTAATGTATGAAACCTGCAAGCAAACAACAACAGCTGCAGTGGCCGCTAAATGTTGCTTGGCTCGGATCCTCGTCATCCATGAGGATGACAGCATGGAACTGACATTTTTCACTGCACAACTGAAAGAACTTCTCAATATGTCCAATTCATCCATTGCTGACGAAGAGTTGAATATCTCTAACATTACGGACACTCTGATTGGCATCTTGCCAAAAAATGTTAAGTACACTGCAAACAAAAATGTTTGCTCGAATATCGAGCTCCAATAAACATCACTGGACAATCTTCCTGAAATCAAAGTCAAAGAGTTTACAGTTATATAATTTCAATTCCGTTACACGGTGCTTAATTAATATGTCCATTCCGTCAAATAATATTGCTCAAAATTCCAATTAAATAAAATTTCAACATTTGCTAATCCTAGTGTTGTGTTTTCACTCTAAATACTCAAGGGTTATAGGCTAGTCTATATTATTATGCGCGTTTATACCATGAGAGAAAATCAGGATCCTTGCCGTAAGTTTCACTGCTGTTACGGAAATTAGTTCATTCCGAGTAAAATATATATTTGACAATATCACATACATATGCAACATTATTGGATACGAATGAAATACTAATTGCTTACAAAGGTGATAATTATTGCGTACAATTGTGATATTTTTGCTTGGAGGTCATGAGACCTCCAAGCTTAGAGATGAGGATAGAGCGGACGCAATGGAGGAGCACGTGACTATGTCACGAGACCATGTTGGTGTCAGCTACAAGCTAGCCTATCTGAGAAGACGCTCTTATATATACAGTTGGACCTACTAAATATGACGCTTCAGCTACAAGCTAGCCGAAGTTCAAGGCTTATCTTTTACAAGCTGGCAGCAGTAGGAAGGCGCTCTGTGAGATGCTCATTTGGAGCGACTGTATGCACGCATCCTTATAATGCTTTTTATTGAGAGAATAGGCACTTTATCAGATGTTGGCACCTATGACACAAGTATGATGTTTGTGAAATAATCATAAGCATAATCATAATAATAAATAGATCTGTTCCCATGAAAACACTATAATAATAATACTAATAAGTTATGTTGCTATGAAAACACTTTAATACTACTACTACTACTACTACTACTACTACTACTACTACTACTACTACTACTACTACTGCTGCTACTGCTACTACTACTACTACTAATAATAATAATAATAACAATAACAATAACAATAACAATAACAATAATAATAATAAACTTTTTCAAATCTTAAGTATCAACTTAATAAACTGGATGATGTCTACACCTTCATTTCTGTGTGGGAACCAACTGATAAGCAAAGTTTTGTTGTTTTTAGCGTCAGCCCTGGTGGCAACACTAAAACAGTGTCAAACAGGGTAATTGGTTTACTGATAAATCATGCTTGAACAAACAGAGTAATTGGTGTACTGATATGACACCTAAAACAAGTATCTTCTCGCATGGATTTTCTGAAATAAATGTGGATCTTTTGATTAAACTTTCTTGAAATACATGTAGCGATAGTATTTCTTATTTCTGGAAATGTTTGTATAAAAATCAATTGAAATGCCTTATGAGAAAATTGACATTTTCCAACCTACATACATTACCTTAGAAAAACTTATTGTCAATGTATATATGTCTATCTTTTGGAATTAAAATAATCTTTATGGAAAATGTAACACTGATGACACAAGCTGTCAGGAATACACTTTATTCCTCCCTGTCATAAAGGATTTGTTCAGTATCAGAGGGTTAGCCTTTGAACAAAGTATGAATGTTGAGACACTGCAGCAACAACTCATGAACCTGCTGCCACTGCAAGTTAAATTCACATCAAACAATAACATCATTAATTCTGTCGCTTAAAGACAGATGCCTATCAGCATCCTGACTTCTTAATATTTATCCACATAACTGCTGAATCTTGCTAAACTATAAACAAAGTTAAGATATAAATGAAAGCTTCATAAAATAAGGGCAATAACTTATGACATTTTTATATCATAGTAATTCAATCAATGATCTTTACACCTGACTTAATATCACGATGTTTTTTTTCTTTTTTAAGTGATGCAATGTATTCTTTGTCAAATTGTTAAATGTTGAGCAAGTAAAAAGTTCAACTCGATAACATATTTGAATGTAAATGTGAAAGAATTATGCAATAATTATAAATAAAATAAAAAAGAAAATCCTCCTGAAATTAGTTTCCGTATACCATACCTTGATAAGACTTAAATAGTTAGCATAATCAATGAGCAGGCCGATGAATAGATAAATAGTTTCTACACTTATCAAGACAACAATAACTTAGAAGAGTTTGTGTAGAAATGCCATTTCTTGCGGATTGCGTCATGGCTACAGTAGTTTGTAGAAAAATAAACTATATATTGCTACCATATGTTTCTGTTTGTTATTTTTTAAACATGATATTGACATTGAATATTGTTAATAAGTTGGTCTTTCACAACAAATTGGCAATGCAGCTACAAAATATTAAGAGCTTTACGTTTAGGCAGCAGGTATTTTCATGAAACATATACAACAAATTGAACTACGTGACAGCACATACTATTCCCTAGTAAAAGGTTGTTGAGCTTCACAACATTATATATATATATATAAAAACAGCTAGGAATTAAAAACCTCCAAGAATTGGTTAGCTTTTTTAAAAGCTGCCAACTTGTTTGTTAGTATGCAGCAGTACATAAGGAAGAAATGAATTTGCTTTACCGTGTTGGATCCTGTTATTATTAATACTCTAAATCATCAACAAACATTTAATGCTCCTGTTCGCTAGGTTGTCATTCACTACATCTATATTAAAGCTATTCTGTTTCTGTCATATCAACAATAATTGCCCTCCACGTATTGGATTCCTTTTTTGAAAGGCAGCCACTTGTTTAGAGAATAAATGTAAGTTACATCAGAATTAAACTGTTATCAGCGGTGAGAAATATATTATATATGCCATACTACATGTTTAGGAAGGTTATAACACTGTTACAACCTACCCCAGTTTGAGTGTTACAACTTAACCCAAACCACGTGACCATATGCTAACGCCCGTCAAAGGTTTAGTGAATATGAGAGGATAAATACAGTGAATGTAAACGTGAGGCAGGTAGTTGTTGTTATCCGTAGTATCTAATCGTGACCAACATCATGAATACACCGTGTTCAGAAAACGTTTATCCAACACAACCAAATATATCTCTAGAGGTCTTAAAATTGGTATCCCCTTGTTGGAAAGGAGCTGTCAGCCGAGGCGCCGTTTACGTTATCATGGACAGAGAGGCAGAAAACCCCGTGATTGGTTGAGTGAGTGAGTGAGTGAGTGAGTTATTGTTTAACGCCGCTTCGGCAGTATTGCAGCCATTAGCGGCGCCGTGATTTGTTGAGATGAACATGTTAAGGGTTATTCGCCTTGTTACAACCTACCCGTGTTACAACCTACCCCGGTCTCCCCTACTTGTCAGAACCAACACCTGTTAAGTATGATTTTCTGAATACAGATTTTGTATGTAAACCAAAATATTATTGAAGAAACATTTTCACTTTTCTAATAGAAACCGGAACAAATGTTCTGGTATCAACCATTTTGGATGTAAGGGATCAGCCATTTAATAATTCGTAACAGTAGGCGATCATAATTAAATCAAATACAAAAATATGAGCACAAATACTTTTTCATTTACTTTAGACTACGTGTAGGCGACGTCACACATGGCGGCGAAGATACCTGGTTTGTGACGTAATCGTTGCACACATGACGTCATAAGCTTTAGTGCTGGCGCGAAAACGTACACAGCTTCACCAATATTTGTTACGTTTTAGAAAAAGAGTCTCAAATGACAAATAAGTAAATGATTAAAATACATTGGCATACAACATAGATTACATATTATGCTTAAAAAGAAATTCCCCGTTAAAGCGCAACTCCCAGGTAAAATGGACCAACATTCGTTTGACTAAACCAAGCTAAATTGTACACTAATGTGCATCTGTATGCATAGTATCTAGCTAAATATGATTTTTCGTTAGGTCATAACATTTTTAAAACAATAGATTATTTTATTATTTGAGATTATAAAAAATAGCGTCATTTACTTGCCGCGACCGCTTTGTTCCGGTGATGTAACCGGATGTGACGTCAACTGGGGCAAACAAACGTGACGTAACAGCCACGTGACAATGTAAACAACACAGCGCTTCACTTCGGTGATCGCGTTTTGACGATTTGGGTCACAAATAAAGTTAAACTGAAATTCGAATATCTGCTGTATGAAAGTATAATGGCAAAGAGGAATAGGCTACATATTTGTTTTGGTACATAATTATGAGAAGAATTCATGATCCGAAAGGACAAGTCAAATTCTGTAGCCTAGTGAAGGAGTCGTTGTCCTCTGTCGACACGGAATGATTTCGGTAAGTGGGTCTTTGATGTCTTTCTTCTAACGATGCATAATTTGTTATGTGAATGGACATGTTCTTTCGAAAATATAAATATTACTTGAATTTTCAATCTGGGTCGAGGAAAACAACATTATCAGTCTGTCAAATCGTCGCTCTCGTCGAGTGTGTTTTGCAGATCCATTTTTCGATACAATCTTCCAAAGTGATTTTTTAAAGAAATTTGTCTGGCCCACAGGGATGGCAGTATTCAAATTTTGATAACCATAGTAATGTTTACTAGCCTCGGGCTGAATGACTGGTGTTAATTTTAGCCCAGAGATTCATTAACATGTCAATTATGAGAACTTATAATTAATTTGCACCATTTCTTTGGTAAAATGTTAATGTGTGCATGACTCGCCTTTTTAAAAAAACGTTTATTATTGATTTGTCATCAACTTCAGGAAATTATTTTTTAATAATCGACATTCGCTTTCAATTAAATATATTAGATAGATATCAAATTCAAATCCATATAACAATGTAGTAGAAATTACTACTGGTATTTAAAAATTAGAAGCCATCTGAGTTAGTGATCTTGGTTTAAACATATTAGTATTTCATAAAATAGAGCCATGGGCTCTGTAGCTCATCAGAGAGAGTTTATTTTGTTTGATGATGAAGACAGAAATATGTTTTCTAAATATAATGTACGATCCCTAACCCTGACAAATCTTATTCTTGAAATTGAGAGAGAGCACTCAGCAAGGTCAACGCACAGGAGATTATGCAATATTCTGACCCCTTGGCTCTGGTTACAAGCCAGCTGTGTTTTTTTTGTGTTTTACCGCCAAATTATGTAATAGACTCTTGCTTGCACTAAACACTGGCAGCACTGATCTTACTGTATAAGGCTTAAAAAGAACAGGCAATGTGATGAATCTCATGGTACATAGTACAATTTAGAATCACCTTGGCTAAACAATCTCGGTTCCAAGCCTTGTCATCCAAACATCTAAATATTCTGAACAAAATATTCCTTCTAGTTTGTTCTGGATGAAAACAGGATTTTAGGTAATGGCCTGCGAGGCCCTTATTTGGGGCCACTGGGTCACCAAATCTACAATTTAGAATCTCCATTGGCTAAAGACTCTTTACACAACATGACAACCTTCTAGGTCTTTTCGTTCTTGAGAAGAAGATGAAAATAATCTTATCTTATCATTTCATCACCAGTCATATGCAGTTCACATATCTCATGTAAAATAAAAGAATTCTTAACTCCTCTTCAATTTAGTCCTTTATGCCTTGTCACAATTTTCAGTTCATAGGCTATTCAATAGTTCTCATTTCACATTGATTTCATCAATTTGACAAACATGTCCACAATGTAGATTGTTATCTAAAGTCGACATATATTTCAAATCATTGTGATTGAAGTGTCATAAAATATCAGTTCAAAATTCATTTTCAAAGTTTTTTTTTAGGCTGTGGCCCATATTTGGGGTCACAGGGTCACCAAATTTACATGTTTGAATCCCCATTGGCTAAAGAGTTTGCATACAATATTACAGCCTTCTAGATCTTTTTGTTCCGGAGAAAAAGATGAAAACAGGATTTAAGGTAATGGCCTGTGAGGCCCTTATTTGGGGCCACAGGGTCACCAAATCTACAATTTAGAATCCCCATTGGCTAAAGACTCATTACACAACATGACAACCTTCTAGGTCTTTTCGTTCTGAAAAGAAGATGAAAATAATCTTATCTTATCATTTCATCACCAGTTATATGCAGTTCACATATCTCATGTAAATAAAAGAATTCTTAACTCCTCTTCAATTTAGTCCTTTATGACTTGTCACAATTTTCAGTTCATAGGCTATTCAATAGTTCTCATTTCACATTGATTTCATCAATTTGACAAACATGTCCACAATGTAGATTGTTATCTAAAGTCGACATATATTTCAAATCATTGTGATTGAAGTGTCATAAAATATCAGTTCAAAATTCATTTTCAAAGGGTTTTTTTTAGGCTGTGGCCCATATTTTGGGTCAGAGGGTCACCAAATTTACATGTTTGAATCCCCATTGGCTAAAGAGTTTGCATACAATATTACAGCCTTCTAGATCTTTTTGTTCCGGAGAAAAAGATGAAAACAGGATTTTAGGTAATGGCCTGTGAGGCCCTTATTTGGGGCCACAGGGTCACCAAATCTACAATTTAGAATCTCCATTGGCTAAAGACTCATTACACAACATGACAACCTTCTTGGTCTTTTCGTTCTGGAGAAGAAGATGAAAATAATCTTATCTTATCATATCATCACCAGTCATATGCAGTTCACATATCTCATGTAAAATAAAAGAATTCTTAACTCCTCTTCAATTTAGTCCTTTATGCCTTGTCACAATTTTCAGTTCATAGGCTATTCAATAGTTCTCATTTCACATTGATTACATCAATTTGACAAACATGTCCACAATGTAGATTGTTATCTAAAGTCGACATACCGGTATATTTCAAATCATTGTGATTGAAGTGTCATAAAATATCAGTTTAAAATTCATTTTCAAAGGTTTTTTTTAGGCTGTGGCCCATATTTGGGGTCAGAGGGTCATCAAATTTACATGTTTGAATCCCCATTGGCTAAAGAGTTTGCATACAATATTACAGCCTTCTAGATCTTTTTGTTCCGGAGAAAAAGATGAAAACAGGATTTTAGGTAATGGCCTGTGAGGCCCTTATTTTGGGCCACAGGGTCACCAAATCTACAATTTAGAATCTCCATTGGCTAAAGACTCATTACACAACATGACAACCTTCTAGGTCTTTTCGTTTTTGAGAAGAAGAATATTATCTTATCTTATCATATCATCACCAGTCATATGCAGTTCACATATCTCATGTAAAATAAAAGAATTCTTAACTCCTCTTCAATTTAGTCCTTTATGACTTGTCACAAATTTCAGTTCATAGGCTATTCAATAGTTCTCATTTCACATTGATTACATCAATTTGACAAACATGTCCACAATGTAGATTGTTATCTAAAGTCGACATACCGGTATATTTCAAATCATTGTGATTGAAGTGTCATAAAATATCAGTTTAAAATTCATTTTCAAAGGTTTTTTTTAGGCTGTGGCCCATATTTGGGGTCAGAGGGTCATCAAATTTACATGTTTAAATCCCCATTGGCTAAAGAGTTTGCATACAATATCACAGCCTTCTAGATTTTTTTGTTCCGGAGAAAAAGATGAAAACAGGATTTAAGGTAATGGCCTGTGAGGCCCTTATTTGGGGTCACAGGGTCACCAAATCTACAATTTAGAATCCCCATTGGCCAAGGAGTCTGTACATATAATTTCAGCTCTCTAGAGTTATTGGTTCTGGAGAAGAAGTCGAAAAAGTGAAAAGTTTACGGACGGACGGACGGACGGACGGATGGACGGACGCCATCCCATGCCATAAGCCCATCGGGCCTTTCAGGTCTGATGAGCTAAAAATGAAATAAGGATTGGTGAACAAGCCACAAGGCTTATTTGAACACCGTTCCTTTTTAGTGATCATGAATGTATATGCATATTTAAATTTTCAAAGAAATGGCTTTCCATAAACGATTTCAATATTTTGTTTGATAACTATTCATTTGTTTGTGATGAAATTAGACTGAGGCTGTAGATGTTTAGAATTATTTCACTTGCCTGACATAAAAATATCAAAGGTCCTATACCAAATACCAAAACAAAAACATGTTATGAATTAATCATGTGTAAACATATGCAGCACCAAGAAAGATTTATTATTGTTGTTACAGGTGATGGGAGTCCCTAATACAAGAGAACACATCAACATAAAAACCCTTTAGGAATGGACTGTATGTGCAGTAAAATATTGGTGCTGAAGGTCTTTGATATCAGGAAATGATATATATAGGTGTAGGCAAATGTAAAAACACAAGTCATGCTTACATAGGTATTTACACACTGTTACAAATCTATTTTATAGAAATATATATCTTTGTCCCTTTGGATTATGCTATTTACAAAAATTAATCATATGCATTGTGATGAAGTATATATTTTATTTTTGTATATATATCTGTAACTGAAAATACAGGTTAGTTAAAATTGCAGATTATATCAATAAATGTCTGAATTTTCCATTTGATCAGATAATATATAGTTGACAAATATACTCATAAAATATTATGTAAACTTTGAAATGAATAATGATTATCTTATCATTTAAATGAGATAACAATCACCAAAAATTCCATTATTCTTATTTATTTTATCCACTAAAATACAGATCAGTTAGATACAATATTTTCATTCTTTCTTTCAATGTCTTTCAAAATTTATGAAACAATATCACTACAATTAAATTATTTCTATTGCAATACACTATTCATCCTAAAACAAAATTGGGTACGAGTTCAGCGAAACGTGTGGATATGCATAGGAGTTCACTGCATCCCGAGAAGATATCACGTGACCATGCAGGTACGGTAAAGTTATTTCGCCAAAAATGAAATAACCTTTATATTATAGTCACCAAATTACAAAATATTGAACTACATTCATACACTATTAATGATGTATCTAAAATACGTAAGTTTGCCAGATATATCATCACTGAAACACGTATGATATCAGCTGTTCGGTAAATTATTTGGGAATTTACTTCCGGGTTTAGTAAGAACCATTTTTAAAACTTTATCGCTGATATTGAGTATATTCCTTTTCTGATTCTCTTCAAGTTGTCATATGCAAATATATGACAAGTTTTTACATTAAAAGGTCGACTGGTTTGATTCCTATTGCCCGCGCAGTTTACTAGTCTGATAGTGTTAATGCTACGGCGGCCGCCATTTGCATTGGTTTGTGTTCTCCAGTTGACGTCATACATTCCTTCGGGGAAAATCGAGATTTTTCCGGTGTTCTCTCTCTCAAGATGGCTGACACGTCAAAAAGCGACGTAAACAGACAGTTTTCTGACTTCTTTTACGATTTGCTAAAGTCACACATGATTTCAATGGTAATGGGATGCGAGAATTTGTTGTTTATAAACCGATTCACATAATTTCCATGTCTTTGCAATGTGCATGTAAACCATAGGCAGTTACTTGAAATAAATTGGAGCAAAATCATCCGGGAGTTGCTCTTTAACTATTAAACTAATTCGTAACAGAAGGCGATCATTCGTTAATATCATTAAATCAAATACAAAAATATGTGCACAAATACTTTTTCATTGACTGTAGACTACGTGTTTTAAAATAACAATACTCATTACGGAAAATTAAAGATCTCAATGATGGTTTTAACATGGTAGGCCTACCAACTTATTTCTTATAGGTCCGCCTAGATGTATAGACTTCATATCTTTATATAATTAATCAAGGATAAAGATTTGAAATATAGGCCTAATAAGCCATCGCTAATAAATGAACAGTAGGATGCAGTAGGATCGATGTCGTTGTGGATTGTGAAGACGTGGAATATATTATCGACGTCGAAAATCACAACGTTGAAACGACGTAGTTTTATCGACGTCGAGAAAAGCGACGTTGAAACGACGTCGTTGTATTGCGACGTCGTAACAACGTCATGTGCCTGCTGGGATACGATAGTTACAATAATTCTATAGATTTCATTTACCTTGCTCAACTATATAGCGATTCAAGCACCCCATCTGTATTTAAAAAATATTTTCTAAATGCAGACATTCAAGTTCAACATTTATGACCGTAATAGTTTGTATTTGACTAATTTGAAAATTGTGCTTTATTATTAAAAAAATTGTTCCTCGGGAGATATCAAGCGATATGTCCTGTCAGATATCGTTTTAACAGTATATTTTGCCCTGTCCAATACATCTCCTGTCAAAACCATCTGATGATTATTTCATCTCCTCTCTCTATACATATCAATTTGTTTGCGGTATTTTTTACCCTGTAGTTTATATAAGTTTACAATCATTTTTGGCTCATCTGGCCTGAAAAGTCCGATGGGCTTATGGTATGGCATGGTGTTCGGCGTGCGTGCGTCCGTCCGTCTGTAAACTTTTCGCATTTTCATCTTGAAGACTTCTCCAGAAGCACTTGGTCTAGGTAGCTGAAATTTTGTGTGCAGACGCATTGGCTAATGGGGATTCTAAATTGTAGATTTGGTGACTCCGTGACCTCAAATGGGGTCACAGGGGTCATAACCCCAAAAAACCTATGTTCATCTTCTTCTCCAGTTCCAAAAGGTCTAGAGAGCTGAAAAGTTGTGTGCAGACTCCATGGCTAATGGGGATTCTTAATTGTAGATTTGGTGACCCCGTGATCTCAATTCTAATGTTTTGCCTGTCGAGACATGGTGTTGGATTAGTACCCCAAGTGAAAAGAGACCATCTAAATTATACGACTCACTAATTGTAGATGAATTTCATTTTATTTTCCGTTGTCCAACTATTATTGAAACTAGAAAAAGATATGTCTATTCTATGAGGCTTTTGAAAATTATGTGATGAACTTACCATCTTAGACCCCGAGCGCCTTCGAGCGGTCTACGGATATTGGCGATATACAAGTATTTGTATTGTACTGTATTGTATTGTATTGTTCCAGCAAGGCTAGTTTACTTCTTATAGACATTTATTCTTCATATTTGAGTGAGTGAGTTATTATTTAACGCCACTTCGGCAGTATTGCAGCCATTAGCGGCGAGATATTTGATTTATATGCCTAATTTAAAAAAAGAAAATTGCAAAAGAAAAACAGAACACGGCATGAAGGCACATGTTGAATAAAAGCTGATAATGAAAAGGTAAAATTTACAATATGTCAATAGAAAATCTAAAACACGATGCTCACCGAAATGAGTAAAAACTTGACTGATTGAAATAGAAGGATAAAAAGTTTCCCTGATATGTGCAGTGTCCCAACACTCACATAGAATGTGTTTTGGAGCGGATGAGTGGTTGATAGAGATGAAGAAGAGTATCCTCATCTCCACCCCATTTATTATTTGAAACGACCTTTAAAAGGTATAATGCCTTTAAGCAAGAAGAAACTTGGCCTCAGGAACGACTTTGATTGGAGTTTTATCAAGGAATAATTCTGGATCTCTGTGCATTTTGCGCATATTGCAAAAATGGACACAAGATGTTTTAGCTTTGGAAAATTTGAAGCCGTTTTCCAACGACCATTGATGGATTTTATTGAGGCAGAGTTGCAATTGGCGCTCGATTGATGGCATATTTTTGCCTCTGCAGGAAACTCCAAAATCGTCAACAAAAAGTGAACCATCTGTATGATCATTTAAGACTGTAGCCAAGCTGTTGATTTTAATGCTAAATAATGTGACAGATAAAATGCTACCTTGTGGGACACCCATTTCTTGATCAAAGAAATCAGAAAGGGTGGAGCCCACGCGCACTTTAAATTGACGATCATGTAAAAAAATTGGAAATAAAATGAGGCATACGACCTTACAAGCAAAATTCAAATAAATCTTTTAGGATGCCATGCTTCCATGTAGTGTCGTAAGCTTTTTCTAAATCGAAAGAGATACCCAGCATGTTGTTTATTAATAAATGCATCAAATGATTCTAAACGAACAAGATGATCAGTGGTACTGCGTTGTTTGTGGAAGAAGTTGAATTGCGGAGTTTGTATTGAGTTTGGGAACACTCACTGAGTTGATACAGAACATTTAGTGGCAGTTGCTGGTGATACTATGGTTGAGTATGAGGGTTTAGGAAGCCAAGTGTTCGCCAGCGCAGTTGGCGCATTTCAGCAACTCCTTGCACTTGTCTGGATGGCTTTCATCGTCGAGTTTGCCACACTGTGGACAAACACGCTCATCCGCTCTGCAGGAGTTGCTTCCATGGCCAAACTTCTGGCACCGGTAGCAACGGAGGGGGTTAGGGATATACAGTTCCGTGGGGAGTTTGTAATACCCTGCATACACCGTTTTTGGAGCTTGTGGAGTTGAAAATGTTAAGAGATAAGTACGGGTCTTGATGATGTTATCCTCCTTCTTGATAGTGAACCGCTTGACAGCAGTCACTGCCTGGCTTTTCAGGTTGTCAAGGAGCTCCTGTTTAGTGATGTGTGAGGAGTAACCTTAACAGGTTTGTCAATAATGGCCTGCAAGGTTAGTAGAGATGATGCCTGTTGTTTTAATTTTACTTCCACAAGAAGGTACCCATTGCTTATCTTCTTTACTTCCTTTACATCTCCGGCTAGACCTTGAATGGTCTTGTTGGTGGCGAAAGGATTAAGACGGAGAGGTTTATCATCAGTGGATGATATGACGAGAAATCGAGGAAAGGTGCTGGAATTTGAATTAAAGTTTGAAGTTGAAGGTTTTGGGTTTGATGATTTTGAAATTTTAGTTGATTTTTGATGATTTAGCCTCTTCCTCAGAAGAGGGACAATCATCCGTTGACAAATTTCTCTTGTTTTTTACTGAACGAGTCATGTTGGGTTGGTAAATATTCATCAACCTGGATCCCCACCCACCACGGAGCACCAACAAGGGCAATGCTGCATGTCAGCGGATCTCCTGCTGACTGCACCGGGGATACCAGGATGATATACTCCACTAAAACGTTGCCAATGTTTCACTGGATTGGCCCATGGGCCACCGCTATCTTGGAAGCCAAGTAAAGTTGTTGAATGTTTGCAAAAGAGCACTAAGAAAGAGTGCAGAGAGTAGGGATAGTACATCAGGAAGGAAACCATTGTGGAAAGGTGGTGAACGTATGCAAGAGAGCACCAAGAAAGTAAAGAAATTAATTGTAAAGAGAGGCAGCAGTGTAAGAAGAAGGATAGCAATGATGTGCGCAACCAAGTGCTTGGCATGACCAGCCGATTGACAAGACCGGACCAATCTGGCCACCTGTCTAGATGAGTGAGTGAATTATTGCTTAACGCCGCTTCGGCAGTATCGCAGCCATTAGCAGCGAGAAATTTAAGTTAATTGATAAATTTTTAAATAATTGCAAAAGCAAAAATTAATGACACAAAGGCCATAGAAAACTTCAGCAAAATATCACAATTTTGTTAAAAGCTGATAGAAAAGATAAAATTTACAATTTGTCAATATGTTGACTGCTTTCAAAAAGTCTAAAATGCGGTGTTCACCAAATTGACTAAAGTGAGTGGAGTGAGTTATTGTTTAACGCCGCTTCGGCAGTATTGCAGCCATTAGCGTCGAGATATTTAATTTATTTCATCGATAACCATTGGTTATACTTTTGATCGGAAACGTTTGGTATCACATCGATTGGATAGACGATGCCATCCCTGGCTATACCATTCCCGGCGTTGCCACCCTCGACGATACCATCCTTGGTGATGCCATCCCCGACGATACCATCCCTGAGGATGCCATCCCCGACGATGCCATCCCTGATGATGCCATTCCCGACGATGTCACCCTCGGGGATGCCATCCCCAACGATGCCATCCCTGACTATACCATCCCCTGCGATGTCATCCCTGACGATACCATCCCCAGCGATACCATCCTCGACTATGCCATCCCCGGCATATTCAGATATTACTGATTGGGGGTCTGAGTAAGTGTAATTATATCAATTAGTTTATTATAAATTATAATGTAAAACACAGATTCAATATTGCAATGGTCACTATTAAAAAAATAAACTTCATATTTTTTTTACCAATTATGAGACAAGTATATTTTATATATATTTTATATCACTATAACTATTTCAGTATATTCAATGAGGATGAATTAATGGAGGCCGTCAGGGTCTTAGACGATCTTGATGTAAACAGCCTAGAAGTGGAGGACAAGGCAGATGAGTAAGTTTTAAATTTAATAAATCCTTGTGTGTAATACATACTGAAAAACACAGTTTAAACAAATCGAATTAATATATCAAATCTATCCTAACATTAAATATTTCAAAATGTCATTTCTCTAATATCTTATATGTGTTATAATATATTTGTTCATGTTATATTTTACAGTGAATGTATGGTGTGTGATGAAATGGAGCCGCTGTCTCCAAATCCCGCACCATCTTCAAGTCCCTGTCAGGATGGGGAAGGGGAAGATGAGGACTGTTTCATTACAGGAGTATTCATCCCTAACGATGAGCCTCATCAACAACGACCCTCTCCTATGCCCCATGCAGTTCGTCCATCTACCCCACCGTCACTAACGGATGTTATACATATCCATTCGTAAGTAAAAAAAATAAAGTAAATACTCTTTTAATGTGTAACCAAATTAAATATTTTTTCTATAGGTTGCATATTTTCAGTTTGATATTTCTTCAATAAGTACAATTTATTCTATGTATGTTTTATATTAAGATTAACTTTAATTCTTTTTGCAGCTTGAGAGGGATGATGTTATCACACCTTGAGTGGCGACGAGGGGAAATCAATAGGTTGATGGATGCCCTCAATCATGAGGAGAGCCTCCTGGATATATGTGAAACAGAATTACGTCAATTTAGATAAGCTTTTACACCTTGTTATGTCCATTTCAGTATTGTATTTTGTTTTAGTAATAAAGCCCAAGCTGGGCAAGTGGCTCATAAGTAGTATATAGCTAGTCGTCAGAACCTGCTTGAGATTAAGGGAGATTAAGGGACCTTAATTTATGCAGCGTAGCTCATTAACAGGCTAATATATGCATGACGTCACAGGTTAGAAAGGTCGACCAATCATTAGGCTATTCAATGCGAGGAAACTTTTGAACCTATCAATGATCATTAGTGAAGAACAATGGTTTTTCTAACACTACTCCCCATTATGAAAACCAGTCGAACGAGTTTGTAGTTTGGCCTCGTTCGTAGTTTGGCGCCAAAAAACTATTTTTAGGTACGACGTGTCATGAGTCAGAGGCGAGGCGAGAGAGTTGGGTAGAGCGATGTATAGCTTTAGAAAACTTAGGTTTTGACCTACTGAAGGACAAAAGGTCTTTATTCATATCGGTACATCATAACCCGTAGAAACGTTTCTTTAATATCCATATATTATATAGGTCAAAATGTTTATTTTCTAGTTTTATTCCGAGTCCTATCTATAGAAATTTTTAACAGATAAAATATTCTTAAAGATAATATTCATACAGTGATTTCATTTACACAAATCTTACAGCTGGTTTTCTAGAATGATAGTATACGTTTAAAGACGTTTTATCTTACCTCTATATAGCTTCATTTAAACGTGTTCAGAATCGTATTAACTATTTTATAACAAGAACTTGGAAAGAAGTATATATCTTAGAGAAAATAAGTCGTGTACTTCATCCCTGAATAATCTAGACTTGAGTGGGAACAGTAATCCCTAAATATAAACATAACCAAGGTGAAGTAAGCGTAAGTTAATTACAGAAAGCTTAAACATAACTTATAGCATGACTGACTATGTAAAATGATTATCAAGTTTATATCTAAAACGTATTTGTTGAAGACTGTTAGAAGAGAGGGGCTTATTCATTTAACCAAGTAAGTCCAACTCGGCTTGTCAATTTAATGTTGGATTGACCAGTTTCATTCATGGCTATCTATTTGCCACCCCGAGAGGTATTTCATTTATTCAGTGAAGGACTGTCGATAGGTCGCTGTTCTGCTTTTTATTGACGTAGCTTAGCGGGTGAAAAGGTATTGAAGTGCACTGTCTCTATTGATTGAATGTTTGCCTATATACAAAGGCCATGTCCTGACCTACTCTATAACAATAAAGTTTTACTCTGTAAATAGGTTTTGGTCGTAGTTATCAGCTTTAACATGGCGATAAAATATGTAATATTCTCGTTCAATGAATTAATATAAAAAAACATATATCAAATATAACAACGAAACATAAAATAGTTTTATTTGATTATTTGAGTGTTCTTTCTATGATTTTCAATGACTTATCTCAGTTGCTATATGACTGGTTTAATAAACTTCAGTTTAATAAATGTTAGACTGAGATATCCAAATCTTTTATAAATTATCTCATCCGAAAAAAACAGATTTTTAATTGAATTATCTTATTTTTTCCCCTTATACTTTATATATTTATATAACTTGAGGTTAGTACTGAACCCTTCATTTGTGTTAATATCATATACAGTAAACATTTATCAGAAATAAATGCCATTTAGACAGTGGGTTCGAATGAGACACGGCCCGAAAAAGTACAAGAATCTGTACTATTCAAGATAGTGTAATCCCAAATATAACATTGTTATCAGTAAACATTTAGACAGCCCAAAGTATATTTGAAACCTACACATTAAGAGACACTGATATATGTTCAACTATCAATATCAGAATAAAATAAGAATAAGAATAAGAATAAGCTTAACATTTTAAAACCTCTTTGCTTCACTTCAAGCGGATATCATCAAACATGTCATGTTGATGTCTTTAGTTGGATTAATACTTAATACTCTTAATTAAGGTTTCAGGTTTGAGAAATCTTTATTTAAAGGCTACTTTGAAAATTACATGGGGCGTAAAAATATATTTGAGGGAGAGTATTCACACGCATGCGCAAGGTACCCACCCTGTTTAAGCGCGCAAATATTCTATTGGTTAGCACTGTAGACTAAACTACAAACACTGTGCGGGTATAAAAGCAGATCCCGCGCATATAACCCGCATTTCAGTGCCTGACTCTTAAGGACGAAACATATCATTAAGCATTATCGACATGGCTTCACCAAAACCGTAAGTAAATGCTCCTGTTACACATTTTATCGTCTTACCTTCTTTGTTGTGATTTAGATGAGCATTGTGAAATGAGTGTTTTATGTATGTTTATTATTTAATTTTTAGAACATACAAGTGTGACGAGTGTGGGAAGGTTTACACTCGAATAGACAACCTTTACCAACACACTCGTTCGGCTCATGAGGGGGAAACGTTTCAGTTGTGACAAGTGCAATCGTTTACATCAAATCAGAATTTGAAGAAACACCAATGTGCCTTATCACAGCAAACTCTGTCGGAATACCAATGTAGTGTAAGTACCTTATAGGTAGTGTAACTACCTGATATGTATTCATGATATATGTATATATGGCTATTCTAAAACATGTTTAGTTAAATGCTCTTGAAATAAAGTTCAATTTTATGAATGTTATTTGAACGGTAACATTATCAAGACGCAACAAACTTGAGTAAAACAGTTTTTGGTGTTAAATACTATACATGAATTTCGTTACTTAACTCGGACAATCCCTTTAAGGACGCGGCTATATGTTTACTTACCAGTTACGGTTTTCTATACACAGAAATGCCCCGAGGTATTCCCTTCCCCTCGAGAACTAGGGTTGCATATGAGGCGCTGTCATTCACGTCGTAAGTATACAGTCTTAAACATGTCTTTGTTTCAAGACATCATAATCTCAGGAAATGTTGGTTGCATTAAGGCAAAGTTTTCATGTGAAAGTGAAAGGTAGCAATGTCACGAATACGCTTCAGTTAAGTTTCCTTCTACGTTCAATTCTATATCTCTAAGCTTAACTCGTGTTTTATTTTCTCCAAAAGGTTCAATTTTTATATAAAACTTCCCTATCTTAATGTTACAGCAACAAGCACGCCGCAACCCTCAACATCGACAGGGCATACTTGTTACTCTCGTCTACCTAGAGGTAAATATATATCTAATAGCTTGGTTTAATGTGTCTTAGTATGTTCAGCCTTGAGACATAGGTGTTATATAGTGATAAAGTAAAGCATGAGATATATCAAGCTTATCACATGCATTAAACTGTATTTTATTCACAGCTCCCTCCACCGCTACCCGAGCGAATGGCTATACCTGTCGGACTTGCCATACACATTTCGAGGATCGAATATCCCTCTACCGTCATCAAGCGGAATGGGGACATCGGAACCTACAGTCCGGTGGGAATGCTGAGGAGCTTCAGGCGCGTCCATGGAGAGACGGTCCCGCTCCATGGGTAGACGAGACCACTGGCGAGGTGACGGAGCCCGGTCTTCAGGCGGCCTATAACCTGGACGCTCCGTTCATCCTCGCTCGGGACCAACCAGGGGAGGTCCATTCAACCTTCAACCTCCCCCTAGACCAAGACTTTTCGATAGGTGAGTTGATGGAACACGCAAGGGATATCTATCAATCTTTAAACTATAGCTTTAGACTTAATCTTACGTTCGGTGTCATCCTGCGTCACGTGGAGACGGGACACTATCGCTACTTTCGTCCTAACGCTTTCACTCCTCTCTTTCCGTCCCCACTCTATATCACAAACAGGAAGGATCTCGATCAATTGCGCCGTGAACTGGAAAGCTTAGATGTCACCTCATTTCTTATGCAACAACGACCCGATACCAAATGGAAACCCGTTTTAATTAGCAATGTCGAGTTTTATACAGACAGAACGAATTACCTTTTAGGCCACCCCCCTGGTTCCCTTCCCGATTATATTAAGGATCATTCATCCATCATCTCTTTAGACCATAATTATCGTGGTCAAGTTTACGAAGACCACCTCTGTGCTTTCCGGTGTCTAGCCTTGCATCTAGATCCTTCTTCTCGGAATAGATTAGAAAACTCTACTCAAGCTCTGTATTATCAGTGGGCGGTGTACTGTCGGGACAACAGATTTAGTAGATTTAGTAGATTTAAAGAAAGTTCAACACCAACAGTACACTGGTCTCTCTTCTAGTCATTTTCCGCACTTTGAGACGTGTTTCTGTGTGAATGTTAACGTGTTCAATCTCGACAAGAGTAAGGTAGCTCATCCCGTCTATAAATCTAGAGGGGTTTTTAACGAAACTGTCTATCTTAATCAACATGAAAAACACTTGTCCCTCATAACCAACATCGACATGTATTGTCAACGTTATCAGTGCCCTACGTGCGTGCGTCTCTTCCGACGGAAAAACAATTGCAACGTTCATCAACGTCGTTGCACGGGTCAAACCAAGTTGCAGTTTCCAAGTGGTTTCCACCACAAGGCTAAAACTGTGTTTGACGAGATGGAAGAGAACGACTTGTATGTCCCATTGAGAGATAGATTGTTCCCATGGTTCATCGTCTATGACTTTGAATGTTATTTGAAACCTATTTATTGTGGCACCCAGAAGCTGAGATGGATGCAAGAACACCATCCATCCCATCTCGGTGAGCGTGTGTTCCAACGTGCCGGGCTTTACTTCACCCCATTGCTTCGTGGATTCGGATCCCGATGCCCTGCTGTCTGACATGTTGGGATACATGTATCACATTGCTGATAAGGTTAAGGAAATTAGTGAAGAAACATATAAAGGGGTTTTTGAAGATTTGAACGGGTGGCGGGAAAGCGTTTCTGACGGTAATAAGTTAACTGTTTATAACCACGAACTCGATGGCAATAGGGACCATGACAATGCTAACGCTAGGGATACAGATGACAATGCTAACGCTGGGGATATAGATGACAATGACTTTGATATGTTCAATGATAATGATAATGTGTGTGAGGATTTAGAGGGTGACACAATCGATACGGATTCAACAGGCGTGGACAAATGGCAGGAACGTGTGAAAAAGCTCTATGGAAAGCTTATGGGGTACTGTTCCCAAGTCCCCGTCCTTGGATTTAATTCAGCTCGCTACGACCTGAATATCATAAAAGAAAAGCTTCCTAAACATCTCTCTCTATGCAACACTGATTCACAAGCTTTCACCGTGAAGAAAAATAATGCTTACTTGTGTCAGAGTAATGCAAGTTTAAAATTTATTGACGTTACGCAATATCTCTCTCCGGGAACGAGTTACGCACAGTTTCTTAAAGCCTTTGGGGTAGAAGAAAGTAAGGGTTTCTTCCCCTATGAATATCTAGACACTCCCGAAAAGCTAAATGAGACTCAACTTCCACCTCTGGGCGAGGCTTGGTATTCGAGTCTCAAACAGAAGTCTGTTTTAGACGACGGCTTAAAATCCATTGAAGAGAATTATGCCGAGCTCGAAGCGGTCTGGAAACGGGAACACATGTCTACGTTTCGTGACTTCCTCGAGTGGTATAACAATCTAGACGTGGGTCCCTTTGTGAAAACCGTGAAAGCCGTGAAAGCCATGCAACGGTATTATTTCGAGGACAATATCGACCTCTTTAAAACCACCATGTCCGTACCCAGTGTGGCAAGACAGAAACTGTTTCGGGAGAGTGAGAAGAAAGGGGTCTCCTTTGCACTGTTAGATAAAACGCAACGAGGACCTCTATCACACGGTGAAAGCAAACGTGGTCGGCAGTCCTTCTATTATCTTTACGAGGTACCACAAGGCCGATAAAACGTTCATCAGAGGCAATCCCGATAAAATCTGTAAAAGGGTGGTTGGGTATGACGCGAATGCGTTATACTTGTGGGCCATAGATCAACCTATGCCCTCCGGTCCTTTCGTGCGTAGGAAAACCGAGATGGGTTTCAAGCCTGAACGTCGGGATCGGTACACGTCCATGTACGATTGGTTGGATTGGATGAGGGAACAAGAAGGGGTGGACATTCGGCATAAGTTAAATTGGGGGAGGGAGAAACGTATCCGGTCGTACTTGGTAGATGCATTCATTCCCAACTCGAATAAAGTCTTTGACTATAACGGGTGTTATTTCCATGGGCACGACTGCGAAATCACAAAGCACGCGCGTTCAAAGTCGGAGGAAAGCCGCAAAAAACTGGCGAAAAAATTAACACAGACAAAAGCGCGTGCTGAATACATCACCAGTCTAAAGTACGAGCTCGTGGAAATCTGGGAATGTGAATTCCGCGCCGAGTGTAAACGTAATTCTCAACTTCAATCGTTCATCCGTTCTCGTTACCCACCTTTTAGTCGAGAAAAGAGGTGGAAAGTCTCGGAAGAGGAGATTTTGACTGCCGTATTAAACGGGAAACTGTTCGGCATGGTGGAAGTGGACATACACGTTCCTAAGCGCTGGCAACCAGGACAGAATCCTCACGGCACTCGTCTTACACCTTACGAGTACTTTGAAGAGATGACACCTCTCTTTTGTAACGCCGAGGTTCCCTTCGAGTCTCTCGGGGAACACGTGCAGGACTATATCAAGGAGAACGAGTTGAGTACGAAACCGCGGCGTATGTTGGTCGGTGGGCTTAAGGCGCGAAAGATGTTGATCGCCACCCCTCTACTGGAGTGGTATCTTCAACACGGTATGGTAGTGGATTGAGTCTACCAAGTCGTCGAGTATATGTCGAACGCTTGTTTTCACCCGTTTGTCGAAGATGTGTGTTCGGCTCGACGGGAAGCCGACCGCAACCCCGCAGCCTCCATTCGCGGCGATACAGCTAAACTCACGGGCAACTCAGCGTATGGCTCTCTCTTAATCAATAAGGAGAAACACCAGACCGTGTCCTACGTTTCCGGATCAACAAAGGCCAGCGAGGAAGTCAATCTTCCTCAATTCCGGAAAATGACGGAACTAGGCGAGGGTTATTTCGAGGTGGAGAAGGCCAAAAAGATCTTGACTCTCGATACGCCCATGCAGCTTGGCTATTTTATCCTCCAAATGGCGAAACTGCACATGCTCCGCTATTATTTCGATTTTATGGACGTCTACGTTGACCGTAGCGATTTTGAATACATCGAGATGGACACGGATAGTGCCTACATGGCTTTAAGCGGTCAGTGTCTCTGCGATGTTATCAAACCATCTAAAAGGGAGGCTTGCCAGAAACAGTTAACAGGTTTTTGTGTAAACACCCAGGAGCATAAAGACAACGGGATGCGTTGGTTTCCACGCACTTGTTGTGCAGATCACGCCCGCCATGACAAACGTACTCCGGGTTTGTTCAAACTCGAGTACGAGGGAGACGAGATGATTGGACTGTGCAGTAAAACCTATCTAGTCTCACAGTCTCGTCTCCAAAGCCTTGCAAAGCCTGCCCCGAGCTCGAGCGTACGGACGGCACAACGCCTACTACGACGAGCTCGATACCCTAAGAAGTGTAGGACCTTCAACAAAACTCGTGGTCGACGTTCAACCCCTCCTGTCGTTGGTCGTTTTAACCATCAGGTCAATTTTTCCTGTAAAGGCATCACTAAACGCATGTTGAAAACACCCCTCAAGGCGTTTAGACATGTCTTGCGTATGGGAGTACCTGGGGAGGGGGTGAACCGTGGGTTCCGACTCAAGGGGAACACCATGTGTACCTATCAGCAATCACGTCGCGGGTTGAGCTATCTCTACTGCAAGCGGAGAGTGCTAGCCGATGGCATTCACACGGCTCCTCTCGATATAGAGCTTTGCCCCTACCCCCCACGTGATGAGAAAACGGATGACGCCGACGACGCCTTTCTAGTTAATGTTTAAATGAATTAGCCGAAAATTAAATTCAAATTAAAATCAAACTTAAATCTCCCAGCGTGTTCCATCAACTTTCCTAGTAGTGTACATATTGTAGTTTATTTATTCATAAATTATTCTGTGATATAATATTCTAGTCAAGTATTAAATTGTGATATGTTTAAATCAACTGTATATACATAAACTGTGAAAGATGTTTAATGAAACTGTGATACGAAATAAACTGTGATATGTTGAATACGCTATGTGATATTATGTTGTGCGAATGTATAGCGTGACTGTATGTGATATGAATACACTATGTGATATTATCTTAAATTATATGTGAATAAAACTGTGTGTGAAATAAACCATGGTATTATCTTAAAAGGTCTTTGACGTTATCTTTCCTGATATGAAAATGGAAACACATCACTTCAAGTAGCATTAACCAGCAATAACCAGATATAAACATATATGCAAAACGAGAATAATCAGTAACGTTGTATAGCTGCTTTAAAATACAACTCGACAGTCGTTACACGTGACCTGATGTGTTTACCATAGGCGAAATGAGGTGTAGACGACGTGAGAAAACTCAGTTTCACAATCATCTCTATATCTTTCCATATGCATCACGTCCTATGGCATTTACCCAGTGATTGTAGGCAAAACGAGAATAATCAGTAACGTGGCATAGCTGCTTTAAAATACAACTCGACAGTCGTGTCGCGTGACCTGATGTGTTTACCATAGGCGACATGAGGTATAGGCGACGTGAGAAAACTCACTTTGACAATCGTCTCTAAGTTTGTCTATATCTTTCCCAATATAAAGACGCATCACGTCATATAACATGTATCCAGAGACAGAAATACATTTCGAGTGTAGGCAAATCGAGAATAATCAGTAACGTGGCATAGCTGCTTTAAAATACGAGTACATATTTATGAAATACGAGTCTAATGCAATGACTAATCGTGATGTCACGTGATGTGTTTGTCCTAGGCGACATGAGGTGTAGGCGATATGAAAACATCTTATCATTCCCTTCAAAGGGATGATACTATTCTTTTGTAACAACACGACTTAAGCATGAATAACACAAGACTAGTTTTCTTTCAATTTTATTCGTAGTGAAAATTACTTGATAGATTGGCGAAGATTCAATATCATATAGAAGCAATACCTCATTTCTAGAGTTATGATACAGACCAGTAACATAAAGATAGTTTCTTTCAAATGAACACAAACATTTAAAACTAATCATAAAATATAGTCCTATTTTAATAAATACACGTTTCAAAGACAAGTTTCTAGAGTCTTGTTATAAATACAAGTTTCATAGTCAAGAACATTAAAAAGTTTCCAAGGTTTTAAACTTCTTGTTACCGGGAACGCCATCTTTTACTTTACCCTGCACATACATGGCCTGAGAGAGTTTTCTCTTGCCTTTTCCCACTTGAGGGAAAAAGGTGTGCGAACGTGGTAGAGATTTTACTACACGAATAAACGTGTAATATCCAACAAGGGGTTTCTTATTATCTTGTAACACAAACTGACGAATCATGTCAATGACATTAGACTGTTGTAGAGAAGTACGTCTCTTATCGTCCAGCAATTCCAAGTTGTCATTCCAATCCACGTTACCCAGTGCTTTCTGATCGATGAGATATTGCCATAACGACACTAATTTTCCCTTCTTACTGTCGGACTGAACGCTTCGTAACAGTCGATTTAAAGCACTGGGTAAGGATGGGTGCTCTACCGCCGATGCGTGTATGTCCGACTTTCTCCCTTCTCCCGTTTGGTGAAAGTCACGTGATGATTCAGCGAGCATGTCTCGCTCGTACGTGGGTCCTGTCTCTTCACACGTTGTCTTTATCGTCGTCGGTGGTGTCTGACTCGGAGGGTGGGGCGATGGAGTCTGGTTCGGAGGATGTGAAGGAGGGACCGCTTTCCCTTTCCCTTTCATGTTCTGAGACGTTTGGACAGAGGGTTACACAGAGGGGGGTAAAATAAAGTGAAAAGACACCAATAACTCCAACAGATTTTTGTGTTTGAATCCCGCCTCTTCTAGCATGAGCTTGGTTCTAGGTCCACCTCGTTTGGCAGTCAATAGACGAATGACCTTCCTGTGATGAAACAACTTATTTTCTTCTCGTTCCGTTAAAGGTATGTTGCCGATGATGATGTTGTATAGCAAGGTGATAATCGCCCTGTACTGATTCGAAGTGAGATGTGGCAGTATCGCTTTTCGTTTCGAAGCTTTAGACTTCTTCAGTATGTGGAGGATGTCCATATTCTCTCGAATGTGTCGACTCATGGTCTATGATGAATTTTAGAGTAAATGTAACAGAAAGGTCCACCGTATCGATTGGGCAAATCCACACCCTTGTTCCAAGTACGACGAAGTGATTTTATGCACTCTTCTTTAGTTAAAAACCAAGTCGGGCTCTTGATTAAAGTGATTTCTTCAAACGTAGTACTTTGACAGATAATCTTCCAGCGGTAGACCTTACTCATATCGCATCCGTCTCTCGAATGAATCGAGTGCGACTTGCGTGTCATATTTATTCATTTAGGTAAGTACACTATACACACTTCACCAGGAAATATACCCGTTCTTAATCGCCCGTATTCAGGATGACTGTACGGGGAAACGTCTACTAACAGATAGCCATATCGCTGTCCCTCCCTTTCCACGGCGTCTCTATACGATTCCGAAAAATATTAACTTTCCTCTGGGAAGATCTGCGAGGCTAGGATCCGGTACTGACTGGCTGATCTCGGATTCGAAAGCATGATATATAAATGGACATTAACGCTTATGGTACGTGCATAGGGTCCCTTTGGAAAGACGGACTGTAAGATATTTATAACCGTTATACCCAGGTGATGAGATAACGTGGTATACACGTTTAACATGAGTTTACTTTGGACGACCTCTCCCATGAGATCGTCAACGACAAGTATCATGTTTCTATCGGACTGTTCCGACCACGAATTGAGTGAGTGAGTGAGTGAGGTATTGTTTAACGCCGCTTCGGCAGTATTGCAGCCATTAGCGGCTAGATATTTAATTTATTTGCCTAATTTAAAAAAAAAAAATGCAATTGAAAAACGGAACACGGCACGAAGGCCGCACAAACATCAGCAAATTATCACAAGTTGAATAAAAGCTGATAATGAAAAGTTAAAATTTACAATTTGTCAATAAGGTGTATAGCCTTTAGAAAATCTAAAACACGATGCTCACCGAAATGAGTAAAAACTTGATTGATTGATATAGAAGGATAAAAAGTTTCCCTGATATGTGCAGTGTCCCAACACTCACATAGAATGTGTTTGATTGTGAGAGGACACTGACAGGGTATACATACTGGGGGATCTTCCCCCTTTAAAAGATATGAGTGTGTAAGATGAGAGTGTCCAATAAGACATCGTCGTAGGACACAAGCTTCCTGCCGCGTAAAAGAGGATAGAGATTTGTAACCTTAATGAGGTTGAATAGTGTGAAGTTTGTTATGATGCTGTTGGTCCCATTGGGACTTCCAATGTTGTTTAATGTAAGATTTAATAGCAGGTTTGGAATCCGTATATGGAACTTTGGTAGGAGAAATATGTTTGAGGTTTAATGCTGATTTAGCAGCTGAGTCAGCTTTGTTATTACCTCTTATACCCATATGGCTAGGAAGCCAGCAGAAGACGATGTCGCATTGGAGACAAGAATTATGAAGTAATAAAATATCCCTGATAATTGGGTGATCACTCTTGCAGTTTTTAATTGCTTGTAGGCAAGAAAGTGAGTCTGAAAAAATAATGTAATTATTAGGGGTTGAGTTTTTAATGTGATGGACGGCCTCAAGGATGGCCTTAGCTTCTGCAGTAAAGCTGCTGCTGCCATCATGCAGCCTTGAAGCATATGTTGTTGAAGGAGTCACAGTTGCTGCTGCAACTGTTGATCCATCCTTAGAGCCGTCAGTGTAAATTGGTTTATAATCTGCGAAAAAATCACGTAGTTCACAAAATGCCTGTTGAAATATTAATTGGTCTGTATTAGATTTTTTATGAGTAGATAAAGAGAGGTTGACACTGGGCCTGACCACCTGCCATGGCGGAGTGGCAAGCAAACCGTGCTCTGCTATTGTTGAGAGGTCGATATCAGAATCTTCAACATGTTGTTGAAGTCTGATACCGAGTGGTGGAATTGCTTTGGGTTTTGAGTTATACAACTGCTGGTAATCAGGATTGAATACGCAGTTGTATGCAGGATTTGAAGGGTTTGATTTTAATTTGGTTATATATTGAGGTGCTAGCTTGATGCGCAGATCTTCAAGAGATGGCTCATCAGCTTCAACGTAAAGGCTTTCAACAGGTGAAGTTCTGAAGGCCCCAAGACAAAGCCTGAGACCCTGGTGGTGGATTGTATTTAGCATTTTGATATATGAGGGGCGGGCAGATCCATATATTATGGATCCATAATCCAGTTTGGAGCGGATGAGTGATCGATATAGATGAAGAAGAGTTTCTTCATCTCCACCCCATTTATTCTTTACTGCCAATTGGTTAACAGAATAAATAATGAACTATGCAATATAATGATATGACTGTTTCTGACTAATATGCATGTATGCCGCGAACGCTACTTGGTTCGCGGAAAACAGATTACCGCCATCTTGTTTTCCTTTGTTTAACCAAGCACAATGAATTGTCACTTCATGCTGAACAGACTGTTTGCATGCACGCTCACGACCGTTACTGACTTTGTTCAATTATTGCTTATTTCATTAAGACTTCGTTTAGTGGACATGTCTGCTTAAGTATATTTGTCATCCGTTTCAATTTCACATCCGGATTTGTCTTTTGTATATCTCGTTTGCTTGTGTTTGAATTCCTCTTGCTAAGTAATGGGGGTTCGACTGTTTGGACCAGTCATTTGATTTTTCAGTGGACTGTTTTTGGCATATGTAGATTATAGTTAGATAGTCTTGAAGCGTTTTGCTGGACGAACCTCTGCTAAAGGAAAATTGTAGTCACCAAGATACTGGTTCGAGTGCTTTGAACAGTCTTTTAATTGATTTCTGTGGACTGTTTTGACATATACAGATTATATTTAGACAGTCGTGAACAGATTTGCTGAACGAACCTCTACTTAAGGCAAATGTAGTCACCAAGATACAGATTGGAGTGTTTTGTACAGGCATTGGATTGATTTCTGTGGACTGTATTTTTCATATATAGATTGTAGTTAGATAGTTTGAACAGTTTTGCTGGGCGTACCGTTGCTAAAGGCAAATGTTAGACACTGATCTTAGATACTTGTTTTGAGTTGTATGACATTCTCGTCCCTTTATTGAACTGTGTCTTCAGTTGATCTGTTTATCATTTTCTGCCATCCGTCCCAGTTTCCCCAGAAGGTTTTAAAATCAATGCAATTAATTTTCCCGTCTCTTTGAGCACTGTGTGGTTTGGTCGCTACGGTCACGTGTTGTAAGTAACTGAAAGATTTGTGACGTCATCAGAACACTGTAAAACTTTCTTGTTTGGTTGTGTGTGAATTCCTCTTGCTATTTGTAAAGTTTTGAACAGTCATTGGATTGATTTCTGTTGACTGGTTTTGCATATATAGATTATATTTAGATAGTTATTGAACATTTTTGCTGGACATAGCCCTCCTAAAGGCATATTGTAGTCAACTAGATATTATCAAATAAATAAAGTGGAGACACTCTATTTATTTTGTAATATTTAGTGACCATAACCCCGGAAAGGACTCGGCTACTAATCATCCGCTTTTGATTGGTTGACCTTGAGACCTTTCCATTTTTTTCAGGGTAGGGCTAGTTAGATGCAGATTGCCGATTCAGTTACGGCTGCAATCGGTCTCGTATAGTCTATGCAAGCTGAGATTTGATACTTCTCCTGCACATATCACGGTGTACGGGGAAGTGACCTTCACTGGGTAGTGAAATCAAGTCTTATGAATGCATAGATTGCACTAATTGCACACACCCCCTGCCCAATTTTTTTTTGGATTTGACCTACTTTTTTCCGTAGAGTCTGATCTTAGCTTAGCTTTGAACTACCCTGTATTAGTGGAGGAAGCTGACTTTTAGCTTCCAGTTAGTTACTGCCATTTCAGCATTTTATGGTGTTGAGTAAAAACTTGCTTACTTTCTTTCAATATTTGAAAAGTTGAGTTGGTTACACACTTCTGTGGAATTCTTACAGTTCAAATCCGCCTGTCATTTAAGATCTATTAATCTGTTAATCATCTTCAATTGAAAACGCCTAGGAAAAAGAATTGGAAGCGAATGCAGGTCCTTAAAAAGGCTAGAATGGAGACTTTACTTGACATTGTTTCTGAACCTGTATCAGAAGATGTTTTATCTGTTGGTGAAAGTGAAAACTACACTGAAATGGAAAATCACTCTGACATTAGTTGCTTTATAGAATCTGCCGATGAAAGGTTTCCTCCAAACATTGATGCAGAGGAAATAGTGGTAGATCCTGTTGTTATTATGGGCTCTTTTCATCAAGCTGATCCTATGTGGTTTCCAATTGACCATATTGGAAAACAGTGCGTTCCCAATAGTCTTATGTCCCTGTTTTATAGCAAAATAAAACCACCTCACGAGTGGACAAGCGCAGATCTGGATAAAATATTAAGAAACGGCGACGACTTGTATGGGCATATCCAGAATTCCTCGACTATGTCCGCGGGCTATTTGTTGGTGACAGAATTACCTGGATATCTGGATGCGTTTAACACCACGTTTACAGTCGTCCGAGATGAACCGAGTGCTGGCTACATTTGGCCAGGAGAGGACATGATTGGTTTTGGGAATCTAGTTACCTTGGAAGCCGCTCTAGATGAAGCATTGACGGACCGTTCCTCTTGTTTGTTAATTTCTGTGGGGCTGTTTTTGCTGTCATGTATTTTGATGGGTCCTACTATGTTTTTGACTCTCATTCACGCAACATAGAAGGTGCTTTGAGTGCTGATGGATCCAGTACAGTCATTCAATATCACAGTATACATGCAGTATATGAACATTGCATTCGACTTGCACGTTCAATGAATGCCAATCAAAACTCTTTCTTTGAGGTAACTGGCGTGAGTGTTAGTTGTGATAAAGGAAATTGAAACTGTCAGAACATGTCCAAGGCAAAGAACAGGCAAGATGCCTTTTGTGAAGAGAAATATTGCCCCCTCGCCTAAAAGTTCTAGGAAGAAGAAAGCAACAAAGGAAAGGCCAAAACAAACAGCAACACGGTCTGACAGTGAATCAACATGTTCTGTTGATTCTGAAATGCGAATTTCCGGTTCCAGTGATTCTGAAATGCGAATTTCCGGTTCCAGTGATCCTGAATTGCCAATTTCAGATCACCAAAGAACCAAACCAACAAAATTGCCTCCACGTTTGAAAAAGAAATCAGCAACTGTTGTGAAACGTCCATGTCCTGCATCTTCAACTGTAACATCTGCCATGCCATCTGCCCCTGAATCCATTTCATTGACTTCTAGCAGTTCTGAAAATGAGTCTGATGTTTCAAATTTAAAAGAAAGATTTTTAAATCTTGTGAAAAGGCCAAGATCCACTGCTGCAGTACGTAAGGCCAAACGATTGAGAATGAGGGAAAATCGAATGAAAAATAAGACTGAATCTACTGCAAGCTTCAAAGAACAAAAAGGTAAGAAGGATTGCAGGTATGCAGAAGATGAGCATTATCGATCTAAGTTGAGGAGAGGTGCAAAAGCTCTATATGATGACAATTACGCTTACAGAGAAGCAAACAAATCTGGCAGTGTTAAGAAGTACAAACTTGATGATGAATTCAGAGAATCTGTGAAGTTGAGAAGTACTTGTAAATATAAGGAAAATGAGCAATTTAGAGAGTCTGTGAAATTGAGAAGTACTTCTAAATATAAGGAAAATGAGGAATTTGGAGAGTCTGTGAAATTGAGAAGTACTTCTAAATATAAGGAAAATGAGGAATTCAGAAATGCTGTAAAAGCTGCCATGTCTGCAAATTATAAAAGTAATCCTCAAGTCCGAGAACAAAAAAAGGAGGTGTACGAATCAAAAGACAGAAAAACATTGCATTTAACAGGAAAATGTTGAATGTAAGGAAAAAATTTCAAACATTGATAAAAGATGGGCCTGAATATGTTTGCTCTGTTTGCAACAGACGATTATTTAGGAAACAAGTGATTGAATGTCTGATGGGAAACTATCGTAATTCTTCTGAAATTGCAGAGTTTTGCATTCAAGATGATCATGTCCACAGATGTGACGACAATTGTAGCAAGCCATGTTGTATTGTTAAAACCCCCAACGGAAAATGTTGGATATGTCACACATGTCATAGTAAATTAAAAAGTGGAAAGACGCCAGCAGAATCTGTTGTCAATAATCTGAAACTTGACCCAATTCCTGAGGAACTTGGGCGTCTCAATAGTTTGGAACAACATCTGGTATCCATGAACATTCCTTTCCGGAAAATGATGGCACTGCCCAAAGGAGGCCAAAACGGTGTACACGGCCCAACCGTTTGTGTTCCATCAAATGTGAACAAAACAATATCGCTTTTGCCTCAATCTGAGCAGAGTGATCAGATGATCCGTGTGAAGTTAAAACGAAAATTGTCTTTCAAAGGGCATCATGAGTATAATTTTGTTAATACAGGTCATGTTCGACAAGCTCTTTCAAACCTAAAGGCAAATAACATTTTCTACCACAATGTCGAGTTCAACAGAGATTGGATTAGCCCCAATGAGGTCGTTGATGATGACGTTATTGAGGATGAGCAAATTGTGGAAAGAGACGAAGTTGAAATGTTGGACTCTGAATCAAGAAGGGAAGATGACGAATCCTCTTGCACAAACCCAGAACCAGAACTTCCTCATGGTGACGGGAATGGAGTACTTCTGGATACATGTCTGCAACCCATTGATATTTGGCAACATGTTTTGGACAATAATTTAGAAAATATATTTAATATTGCTCCAAGTGAAGGTGAAACACCAACGTCGATTGCTGTGGATAAAACCAATGAAGCCAAATGCTTTCCAACATTGTTTCTTAAAGGAACTCCCACATTTCATGACCATCGTGATGAGAGACTCACACTTGGAAGATATCTCAATACAAGAGTCTTAAGAACACTGATTATATATTTTATTCTCAGTACCTATCAGAACTTGAACAAGTACAATCAAATGTGTCTGTATCTTTGCGAAAGGGTAAGGCTTCAGGAAAAGGCAAATCATTTTCTTCCAAAGATCTTGTTGATGGAAACTGATGGAAAATTTTGAAACACGACGACGGGTATAAATTTCTCAAACCAAAAAGAGGTACACCTCCATTTTGGCAGTCAGTTCAGAAAGACCTTTTTGCCATGATAAGACAGTTGGGCATCCCAACATGGTTTTGTTCTTTTTCATCTGCAGAATTTAGATGGAGTGAAATTATTAATTGTATTTTGCGTGAAACTGGCGATACTCGGAAATTTGAAGATCTAGACTGGAATTCAAAATGCGTTATTCTTAGAAAAAACCCTGTAACGGCCGCAAGAATGTTCGATGAAAGATTTCATTATTTTCTAAATGACGTTATCATGTCCCCAGCAGCACCCATTGGGAAAGTTATTGATTATTTCTACAGGGTTGAGTTCCAGCAAAGGGTTTCACCTCATACTCACTGCTTATTCTGCATTCAGAACTCACCCAAAATTTCCAAAGACCCAGATAATGCTGTTATTGAATTTGTTGACAAATTTGTGACATGTGAGCTGCCTGGCGCTAATGATGAGGAACTTCACACCATTGTTGATGGTGTGCAGAGGCACAGTAAACGCCACTCTAAATCATGCAGGAAAACTGGCAAGAAATGTAGATTCAATTTTCCGAGGCCACCTTCATCTGAAACTTTCATTTGCCATGTTGATGATAAAGAAGCAAAGACCGTTGATGATTTACCAAAAGATGCTGACGGCAACCCAGATTTAAACTTCATCGATGACTTACGTAAGTCACAGAAGATGTCTCCCAAAACTGCTGAGACCATATTGAAAGGGTTCTGGCATGAAATAAATAATGAGGAGCAAAGTTATGAATCGACTGATGATTTGTTTGATGCTCTTGGTATAACTCAATCTGCTTTGGGCAAGACAACAAATGTTGTTTTGCAGAGACGACCATGTGATATCTGGATAAACCAGTACAATGCTGACTTGTTGAAATGCTGGAATGCAAACATGGACATTCAATTTGTCGTTGATGCTTACACATGCGTTGTTTACATCATATCTTACATAAGTAAAGCAGAACGTGAGATGGGACTTCTTTTAAGTCAAACTGAGAAAGAAGCTCGTAAGAACAATCTTGATGCCAAAGAATCACTGAAACAAATTGGAGGTGCATATTTAACTCAATGAGAAGTAAGTGCCCAAGAAGCCGTGTTCAGGGTTTGTAATTTACATCTAAAGCAATCTTCCAGAAAAGTTCAATTCATACCTGTTGGGACAGACAATGTGCGCATGAGTTTGCCTATTGCAACAATAAAACAGAAAAGCTCTTCTGGAGATTTTAATGAAGAAGATATGTGGGCAACGAGTCTCATTGATCGGTACACACATAGGCCTAATCAACCTGAAATGAACCATCTTTGTCTTGCACAATTTTGTTCTGAATACAGGATTGTTTATTCTTCAGAGATGTCTCGTGTTGACAATGCAAAACGTCGCACACCTGTGATAGAGCTACAAAATGGGCTTGGATTCATGCAAAAAAGGTCCAATAGTGAACCAGCAGTAATAAGATATCCAAGATTTTCCAAAATGAGAGATCCAGAGAAATACTTTCAGAGTATACTGCAGTTATTTTTACCATATAGAGTTGATGGTCAATTGAAACCGCCAGCCTTTGAAACGTTTGAAATGTTTTATCTTGAGGGATCTGTGAAGATTGGAAATGTTGTGGAAGCTGTCAAGGACATTGTTGAAAGAAACAGAAAAAACTTTGAGATAGATTACGAAGAACTTCAGATGGCTGAACAGGTGCTTGAAAATGCTGGATCGCTGGAAGATGCATGGGCCCAAATTGGCCCCGAAACTGAGCTTGACAGACAGGAATGTGAAGAGATGGCTCCTAGAATTGATGACACTGATGATGATGAGGGAAACATTCCCGATTTGATGAACATCGGAGAAAATGCTCGTGCAGGTTCGACAATAGAGACTGTGAAAGCAACTTTGTCTAAGACCGATGCACAGAAGCTTTCGAAATCATTGAATACTGAACAACAGGAAATATTTTTCAAGGTCAGAAAGTGGGCCCTTCAGAAGAGAAATGGACACCAGCCAGAAGCATTTCACCTCTGCTTACATGGACCTGGTGGCACTGGAAAATCTCTTCTGATCAAGGCAATAAATTATTAATGCAATCGACTCTTGGCCAAACTTCGTGAGAATCCAGATGATTTATCTGTGTTACTGGCTGCACCAACTGGAGTCGCTGCATTCAATATCAATGCTCAAACCATACATAGTGCTCTTTCAATTGGCATTGATGCATATCTACCATATGTTCCCCTGGGTGAGGAGAAAGTTAATACTCTAAGATCTAAGTATCAAAGTCTACAACTTATGATCATAGATGAGATTTCCATGGTTGATCATAAGCTTTTAACTTACATTCATGGAAGGCTCAGGCAAATAAAACAGACGCCTGAAGAAATTCCTTTTGGTAACATTTCAATTCTAGCAGTTAGAGATTTCTATCAACTCCCACCAGTGAAAGGGAAACCATTATTTTCAGAAAAATTGGGAATTGATTACTTTAATGACTTTTTTGTGAAAGTTGACTTAACTCAAATAATGCGTCAAAATGATAGAGATTTTGCTGAAACTCTGAACCGCCTACGAGTTCGAGAACGTAAAGATGCAATGCAGCCTCAAGATCTTGCAACTCTTCAAAGCCGTGAAACTGGAGAAGTCCTTGATTATATTCATATATTCGCACTGAATCGTGATGTTGATGATTTCAATTCAAAGAAATTGCACGAAAGATGTCCTGATTTGATCAGCATTGAAGCTGAAGATATTTTAAAACAGAAGCATACTGGTGTTAAGTTGAGAAAATCTGGATGCGGAACATTTGCTTTCCCAAAGACCATAAATATTGGAGTCGGTGCCAGAGTTATGCTGACAAGGAATGTGGACACATCTGATGGCCTTGTCAATGGAGTTTTTGGCTTAGTTCATCATATCTCATTCAAGCACAATTCAGAAGCCCCAGATAAGATTTTTATTTTGTTTGATGATCCTAAAGTTGGAGGAAATTTGAGAAAAACAACATCATATTCAAATAACATTTCATTGTTTAGTACTCCCATTGTGAGACAGGAAGAGAGTGCAAAAAACGGGTCAGGTATGCGCAATCAATTTCCTGTGAAACTCGCATGGGCATGTACTGTGCACAAAACTCAAGGACTGAACTTCGATCAAGTTGTTGTTTCATTTGAAGGTATCCGAACTCCAGGGCAAGCCTATGTGGCACTCAGCCGTGTGAGGTCCCTAGAAGGTTTGGTCATTCAAAATTTCGATGCCAAAAACATATTTTGCAATGATCTTGTCACTGATGCCATGTCCAAAATGAAAAACTTTGTGTCTGAAAATACTTGTTCCCCATACAGGAGTGGAATGAATGTTGTTTTGCATAATATCCAAGGCCTTGAACATCATTTCCAATTTCTACAGCAGGATGTTCGGTTCGTTGAGGCAGATGTCCTTTGTCTCACTGAAACATGGTTACCTGACCCAGTTGTACGTAAAGACAAACTTCAAGGTTACTCATTTCATCACCACAACCGTCGTTCCTCCTATGATGATTCAACCAGATTGTTTGCAAATTTACAGTCACTGCAACATGGTGGTGTTGGTATGTTTGTAAGAGATGGTGTCGCTGTTCAAAGAGTGGAACGTCACTATAATATAGAGCATGTGTGTATGTATTTGCCAGGTGCTGATGTAGTAATAATTGTGCTATACAGACCTCCAACATACAACATTTCAGTATTCAAAGAAACTTTGTCGGCAATGTTGGCAAGTGTGACCAGTATGTTTGATTGTGGCATGATTGTGGTTGGTGACTTCAATGACAACATTAGAACATCATCGTCTATTACACAATTACTCGGAAGATTTGGTTTCACCCAACATGTTTCAGAATCAACAACAGAAGATGACACAATCATTGATCATGTTTACAGTCGGCATATTGAAGATATATCTGTAAATATTTTGCCGACCTTTTACAGTCACCACGAGGCAGTACAAGTTAACTTTGCAAGTACCAAGCTTTTTAAGAATAATCTGCTTTTTGCATGCTAAAAACCACTTTGGTTCCTGCCCATATGAACTGATGTGCTTTGTAATGCAGGTTGTGTTAGCCCTCATGAACTTATTTTTGAAAACTCCATTATATGTCTGATAACTGAATTTTGTTTATGTAAAATGTGTTTGAAGTGTTACAGGTGTATTCCCTGAACATGTTGACCGCAATGCTTTGTATATAGATATTAGTAACCCTTGACTGAATCAAGATGACTGGGCAGTTCGCCTGTCTTGAATGAAGTTTTGTTTTATTGAATGTATAAATGTTGGACTCCTGCAATCAAGATGACTTTGGCAGCTCGCCTGTCTTGATTGCAGCTTTTGTAAACTGTGTTTGTGGTGTATAAATGTTGGACTCCTGCAATCAAGATGACTTGGGCAGCTCGCCTGTCTTGATTTGCAGCTTTTGTAGACTGTGTTTGTGGTGTATAAATGTTGGACTCCTGCAATCAAGATGACTTGGGCAGCTCGCCTGTCTTGATTTGCAGCTTTTGTAGACTGTGTTTGTGGTGTATAAATGTTGGACTCCTGCACTCAAGATGACTTGGGCAGCTCGCCTGTCTTGATTTGCAGCTTTTGTAGACTGTGTTTGTGTGTATAAATGTTGGACTCCTGCAATCAAGATGACTTGGGCAGCTCGCCTGTCTTGATTTTGCAGCTTTTGTTGAATGAGCATGTTTATATGAGAGATTGCAAGAAATAATAAAGAAAACACGAAAAAAAAAACAAAAAAAAACTTTCCCCCCATTGAGTGAAACCTTGTCGTGGTTGGGGGGCTTGTGTGTCTCCATGACCCTGGGAGCTACGATGGCTGGAGATCAATCTCCTAGAAAGGCCAGACTGGTCAAAGGGTAGACACCAGACTAATATCACTCGTTCCAAATTCTGAAAAATGTCTCTCACTAGATGTTTCCTTAAATAACTGATATTGTTCCAAAGACGACTTGTGTTCGAATAAGGTGTAACACAAAAGATGTTGTCCTTTGAACTGTGCATACGGCTATGAAAACTATATTTGGATTGAGTGATTAGTTAAGGTGCGACACTTGTTCGAATTTTGATGAAAATGACGATTTTCGAAAAAAAACAATATTCAACTGCCCGTCACTGAAATATTGTATTTAATGTACGTCACCATGTTATAGTTCCTGTTGAACCGGTCTCTTAGCTTCAAAATGAGCTGTCAATCATGATTGTATCTTTATTGGTTAAAGAGGGAAAATTCTAGGAAGAAAATACCCCTCGAAAACTCAATAAATCACGAAAATTCCATTTTTTTTAGAAAAGTGACCAAAAAAGCATTAAATATCAACTTTTACATGATAATGATCTATAGTGGAATTATTTGCCTAGTAATTGTTAAACGAATGCAGTAATAATTTATTGTTGACACAAGTTTATTCCTTACCGAGTTACCTCCCTTAGAAGACGTAGACCAAAAACGGATTTTTTAAAATGACGAATTTCAAAGGTGGATTGCGTAAATACAAAGATGAAATTTAAAAATAGAGCCATGGGCTCTGTAGCTCATCAGGATTTTATTGATTTATTATCTAAGGTTAAATATCTAAGTTAAATATCTCAAGTAATACATTGTGAACAAGCAAAATAATATTGGTTTTAGAGCATGACACCATTTGGGGTCATGGGGTCACGAAATCTACAATTTAGAATCCCCATTAGCCAAGGAGTCTGCACACAACTTTTCAGCTCTCTAGACCTTTTGGAACTGGAGAAGAAGATGAAAATAGGTTTTTAAGGATGTGACCCCTGTGACCCCATTTGGGGTCATGGGGTCACGAAATCTACAATTTAGAATCCCCATTGGCCAAGGAGTCTGCAAACAACTTTTCAGCTCTCTAGACCTTTTGGAACTGGAGAAGAAGATGAAAATAGGTTTTTAAGGATGTGACCCCTGTGACCCCATTTGGGGTCATGGGGTCACGAAATCTACAATTTAGAATCCCCATTTGCCAAGGAGTCTGCAAACAACTTTTCAGCTCTCTAGACCTGTTGGAACTGGAGAAGAAGATGAAAATAGGTTTTTAAGGAGGTGACCCCTGTGACCCCATTTGGGGTCATGGGGTCACGAAATCTACAATTTAGAGTCCCCATTGGCCAAGGAGTCTGCAAACAACTTTTCAGCTCTCTAGACCTGTTGGAACTGGAGAAGAAGATGAAAATAGGTTTTTAAGGATGTGACCCCTGTGACCCCATTTGGGGTCATGGGGTCACGAAATCTACAATTTAGAATCCCCATTGGCCAAGGAGTCTGCACACAACTTTTCAGCTCTCTAGACCTTTTGGAACTGGAGAAGAAGATGAAAATAGGTTTTTAAGGATGTGACCCCTGTGACCCCATTTTGGGTCATGGGGTCACGAAATCTACAATTTAGAATCCCCATTGGCCAAGTAGTCTGCAAACAACTTTTCAGCTCTCTAGACCTTTTGGAACTGGAGAAGAAGATGAAAATAGGTTTTTAAGGATGTGACCCCTGTGACCCCATTTTGGGTCATGGGGTCACGAAATCTACAATTTAGAATCCCCATTGGCCAAGGAGTCTGCACACAACTTTTCAGCTCTCTAGACCTGTTGGAACTGGAGAAGGAGATGAAAATAGGTTTTTAAACATGTGACCCCTGTGACCCCATTTGGGGTCATGGGGTCACGAAATCTACAATTTAGAATCCCAATTGGCCAAGGAGTCTGCAAACAACTTTTCAGCTATCTTGACCTTTTAGCTGGAGAAGAAGATGAAAATAGGTTTTTAAGGATGTGACCCCTGTGACCCCATTTGGCGTCATGGGGTCACGAAATCTACAATTTAGAATCCCCATTGGCCAAGGAGTCTGCACATAAAATTTCAGCTCTTTGGAGTTATTGGTTCTGGAGAAGAAGTTGAAAAAGCTAAAAGTTTACGGACGGATGGACGGACGGATGGACGGACGGACGCCGGACGCCATGCCATGCCATAAGCCCATCGGGCCTTTCAGGCCTGATGAGCTAAAAATCAGAAGATGTCACGTTATGGAGCAGCTATTCAGCCTCAAAATGAGCTACCACATGTAACTGTATGTATTTAGTTATTTTACAAAAATTATCCAAAGACAATGACCCTCTGAAAATGGAACAATCGCTTATTAATGGACCCCTACATGACCTTTCTCACAATTAAGACAAAATGGTTAATATTTTCATACTAAGTTGCAACATAGAAAGTATTGTGCTTTAATTTCCACTTAAGTAGATGTAACCAACTCTCCCTTTGAACATACAGTAGAAGAACACACTTTTAAAAAATGACCATGTTCAAGGACATATTTTTAAAATTTTAGGAAGAAATTCAAAATTCGGCCAAAACAGTCCTCTCAGGAGTTCATTTATCTTCAAAATGAGCTATCACACATAGCTGTATGTATTGCCGTGAATTAGGAGAAGACTTTTTAAGACGCGTACCCTCAAAAACGCGAAAGTTAAAAAAAATTCAGTTTTATCGAAATAGCAAAAAATCTATTATTACGGCCGAAAATCGCTATAGGCTAAATCGACGAGGAATGTTGTTGCCCACATAGTGGTGAAAGTTTTGTGCAAATATATTGATTAGTTCTCGAGATATTAAGGTACAAAGTTTAGACTTCAAGGGTAGATAACTCGCGAAAGAAGTCGAAAATCAAAAATCGGCCAAAACAGTCCTCTAAGGATTTCATTTATCTTTAAAATAAGCTATCACACATAGCTGTATGTATTGCTGTGAATTAGGAGAAGATTTTCAAAGACACGTACCCTCAAAACCGCGAAAGTTCAAAAAAAATTAAGTTTTATCGAAATAGCAATAATCTATTTTTACGGCCGAAAACCGCTATAGGCTTAATCGATGAGGAATGTTGTTGCCCACATTTTGGTGAAAGTTTTATGAAAATATCTTGATAAGTTTTCGAGATATTGAGGTTTGAAGTTTCAACTTCAAGGGCAGATACCTCAAGAACTAGGTCGAAATTCGAAAATCTGGCTCGTGCATTTCAAGATATTGTCACAAGCTATCATCCCTGAAAGTTTGAAGAAAATCGGTCAAGCCGTTACTGATGGAGCGATGACACAAAAAACCTGCAAACAATAATAACTAGAAGAGCGTTTGCGGGACACCGCAAAAGCAGAGCAGCTCCGAAACTTTGGGTCTCGCCTTTCCCTGTTCCGCCTTCTCCTCAGCATAAATAAAATGGGAATTTTTTTGGACAAAATGTTTTTCATTATTCAAGTTATTCTTACAAGTTAAATCATCACTGGGGTCACTTTTCACAACTTTGTTCTTAAAACCTATTTCTGATTTCAAAATTGGATCAAAAGATTAACATGGCCTTAACCAATATCTCATGACCTTGAACTTTGACCTTCAAGGTCACACCATCAATGATTACTATCATTGTGTATAACAATCATGCAATGACTCAAAAGTGTTCATTGTTAACACAAGGCATATTCACAATAGCACACTTAAGTTGTGACCTTGCTGTGACCTTGACCTTTGACAGATTTTAGCAAAAACGTTTTCAAATCTTGGTCTTTCTCCATAGTTGATATATACCAAGTTAGGGCCTGATAGCACAGAAGTTGTTGAAGTTATCGTGTTTACAAGGATTTCTAAGTGATTTCAGAACTCATGACCTTGACCTTTGACCTTGAATGTGAGCATGTCAAAATATTTCCCCAGGTGTACAAGAAAGAAGCTATATATATTAGGTGTTGATACCTTCATGAAAAAAAGTTATAAAGTGATTTCAGAACTGGTGACCTTGACCTTTAAAATTCAAGGTCACACAATCATTGATCACTTTTCATTGTGTATAACAATCCTTTAATGATTCAAAGAGTTAATAGTTGAAATAAGACATTTTCGCAAAAGCATGCTAAAGTCGTGCCCTCGCTGTGACCTTGACCTTTGACGGATGTTAGCGAAAACCTTTTCAAATCTTGGCCTTTCTCCATAGTTGATGTACACCAAATAAGAGCCTGATAGTACAAATATTTTTCAAGTTATCGTGTTTACAAGGATTTTTTTAGCGATTTCAGAACTCCTGACCTTGACCTTTGACCTTGAATATGAACATGTCAAAAGAATTCCCCAGGGGCATAAGTAAGAAGTTATATATATGAGTTCTCAAAACCTTCTAGGAAAAAAGTTATAGCGAATACAAAACGCGCGCGCGGCGGCGGCGGCGGCGACGGAAACTGCGCAAAAACTGATAGCAGCTCCGACTTAGTCGGAGCTGCTAATAATAAGAAACACGAGACATGGGACAGCACAAACGTATTGTCCCAAGTTAGATAATCATTGTCAATATCTGTCAACTGTGGATAGAAAAATTAAGTTGGCAGAGGAAGATCTATGATGGGAGTTCAAGAGTTGATCCATGGTAAACTGAGTCCAATATTGATACCATTCTCGGAACTAGCTGCTACATTGCAGAGAAGTGAAAGAGAAATGAAAGATGTTCGTTTTTACTATACAGAAAGCACAGTTTTCTTTGCCCGAACGAATAAAGAATTATTGATAACGTTAGTCGGTCCGGTTCAATCTTTTCCAGATCTATTTGATGTCTTTCGTGTTAAGAGTTTTGGCATTCCAGTGAATGAGTCAAGTACTCACACTACAGAGATCACAAATTTACCGGACTACTTGGCAGTCTCAAAAGCTAAGGATCCAATTTATTGAATTTTCATCAATTTATTTCCAGCAGTGCTATGGACGCAAAGAGAAGCACTGCCCAGTATTTAATGTGCCTTTGGTTCGCCCAGGTAAAACATGAAGCATGGCGTTGTTTTTTAATTATATTGATAAGATTAGAGAAATGTGTGTTACAACATTTAATACAAATAGTTTAAAGTCACAGGCTATGGAGATGTCGCCTGTCGTAGTGTTGATAAGCGGCAGTAAGGAGATAATTTTAACTTGCGGTGGTCGCATTACCAAACAAAAGGCATGTACCTTGTGCTTATATAAAACATATATATCGTCGATTCTCCTGTCGTAAAAGGCGACTAAATTTTGTTGGGCATATGTTGGTTGTTTTTTATTATAATATTAATACATAATATACACACATAGGAAGTGTCATCTTCCACCAACCAAAAAGTACAAATAAAGGGAAGAAGGTGAACTTTTTGTCTTCCAAGACGGAAACTTTCGCTGCATCTTTTCGTTCATCTTTTTCTATCTCACTTTCCCTCACTTTTCCTTCTTCACCACTCTCTCTTTTGGATGATCACATCCACGTGCTGACTGACTGAATAAGGGCTATGGCTTAGAGCATGTTAAACCCAAATTTTGTAAAAATAAAAATAAACTTAAACATGGTTGTGAGGATTCTGTAAATCTGAGAGCTATGCTGGGGGGGGGGGGGGGGGGGGGGGGGGGGGGGGGTATCGTCTCCTGGTAGGGTCACCCAAGCCAGATTAGATTAAAGGTTGGGGGATCCAAGCAACCAATTCACTGTACGGTGATATTTTGGAATATTTTTGTTTTCAATCTAGAATTAGTAGGTTGATGTAAGACTGAGAAGAACGTCTCGGGTCTTCAATTTTCTTTGCGGCCTTTGGTATGATGTTGTGTTTTTCGATGAGTCGAGGACGACTCCTATTCGGAGGGGGGAAATGTTATGTGGCGAAATATTCAAGGACGAGAATACATGTTATAGGATAGCTCAAAGATAGTTAGTTCAGACAGAATAACTATACTAAAGGGTTTACGGGCCGTCGGGGCAAATGAACAAGGGGAAGGTTAATGAAAGATGTCAGGGCGAGTGTTCTGTCGGGTAACAGTAGCTGAGGGGAGCTGTTGTGTCGGAGAAATGGAGAAATGCTATACGAAAGTAGTCATGAGCGGGTGTCGGGTGAAGGTTTTAGTAGACAACAGCGGACCAGAGCAATTAACTGAATGAGGTTGTTCAAAAAGGCGATCGATAAAGGGGGTGGACCTGGGATGGGAAGACCCTCCCATCAGGTTCTTAAGGGCCTGCATAGCATGGGAGAGGCAGTTTTCGGCCAGGAAGATGAGAATGTCAGCAGCTTAACCTTAACAGGCAGCTTCGGCGAGGCCGGGATCTGCTCCAGTAGAGGGAACCACATGGGTATCGTATAATAGGCATTAGACAGTATTGGGGGTATAGGTAGGGAATATAGAGTAAGGGATTTAAGGGAGATTGAAATGTGATGGTAAATTGATTGTGTATTATGCTTTAAATGTATTTGTAATAAAAGGTAAAAACATGGTAGGAGATTCTTGATGATACAGTACCTCGAGCAAGCCAAGCGAGGAATTATTTTATACATCCCAAGAAAAAGTGAAGGTGGATCACATCTTAGGACAGAGAAAGGTCGCAAAAGGTCGCAAAAAGACTCAATATGACACATCTACTCATTCCGTGGAAGATGTCATTCAGCTCACCAATCATGTAAGTAACCCACAACTATTTTAAACGCATTTTAACACAACTAGAAGTCTAACATCGCAATTCATATCTTAAAGGAATCATTCTTATCGACATTATGATGTTTGTAGTTGATGTATTTTCGTATTTCGTATTTCGTATTTTCTCTAGAATTACTGAAAGTACTCCAGTAATGGAGAATGGACCAAATGTCCTAAAAAGGCGTTTGTCCTTCGGGACAATCGAAAGTCAATCCCCAATCGCCTGTCCGTCGGTGCTGTGTGTATTTATTCTTTAAATCACAAATGGAATGGATGACATTCTTTTGTTCTTATCTTGTAATTGCATTATTCTATCAATTAACGACAATTTCTATTCAATCTCATAAACATTTGTAAATAGTTTATTGTTCCTATATATGCGTATCGTGAATGTAAAGTACATGTTCTTCTGTGTAGCGACGCCACGTTTCCGGGGATCAGGGATGCATTTGCCAGAGATGCAAGAACCTCGATGTCATTTAGACTTGGGAGGAGATGTGTTTGTATCAGCCGAAACTTTGGATGGTGTGTTGAACATCCATATTAGGAAGTACAAGGTGTATGCTACTGGCAAGTACTACCCTACCAAGCTCGGAATTGTACTGAGTCTTACACACTGGTTGGAACTTCAAGGAGTAATCAACAAAATTGAGCAGTTGATCAAGGAGAGACAACCATCACTACGAACACACTTGGGAGCTAATGTGTTTGTAGTGATGGATGAAACTGGTATCAGTATTCAACAGTGGTGGTGGGATTATTCAATGAAATCCATGGTTCCCCCTGCCAATCATAAATTCAATTCAATGTTTGATGATGTGCTAAACAAAGCAAAGTGGGGTTTACAAAGGAATGACTTTGGCCGTGTTGTGTTACACCATGAGCGACTTAAAAATTCTATTGTCATACCCATAAGAAAGTTAGAAAATCTGAATACTGATTTTCATCCTCTCACATGTTGGAAACGTTTTGAAAGGTAATCAAAATTTACCTTTAAATGATTCTTTTGATATTGATATAGGACGGATTGATATGCCTAAAGGGGGTGGCGGTGGGTATAATGTCAGTAATGTGAAAGTAATGTGAAAGATCTATTGTTGAAAATACAGATCACAGTGCTTGAGGGAAATATGCCATCCCCGGCATATTCAGATATCAGTGATTGGGGGTCTGAGTAAGTGTAATTATATCAATTAGTTTACTACAAATATTAATGTAAAACACAGATTCAATATTGCAATGTTCACTATTAAAAAAAATAAACTTCATATTTTTCCCATTATGAGACGAGTATATTTTATATATATTTTATATCACTATAACTATTTCAGTATATTCAATGAGGATGAGCTTATGGAGGCTGTCAGGGTCTTAGACGATCTTGATGTAAACAACCTAGAAGTGGAGGACGAGACAGATGATGAGCAAGTTTTAAATTTAATAAATCCTTGTGTGTAATACATACTGAAAAACAGTTTAAACAAATCGAATTAATATCTCAAATCTATCCTAACATTAAATATTTCAAAAAGTCATTTCTCTAATATCTTATATGTGTTATAATATATTTGTTCATGTTATATTTTACAGTGAATGTATGGTGTGTGATGAAATGGAGCCGCTGTCTCCAAATCCCTCACCATCTTCAAGTCCCTGTCAGGATGGGGCAGGAGAAGATGAGGACTGTTTCATTACAGGAGTTTTCATCCCTAACGATGAGCCTCATCAACAACGACCCTCTCCTATGCCCCATCCAGTTCGTCCATCTACCCCACCGTCACTAACGGATGTTATACATATCCAAAAGTAAAGTAAATACTCTTTTAATGTGTAACCAATTTAAATATTTTTTCTATAGGTTGATATTTTCAGTTTGATATTTCTTCAATAAGTACAATTTTATTCTATGTATGTTTTATATTAAGATTAACTTTATTCTTTTTGCAGCTTGAGACGGATGATGTTATCACACCTAGAGTGGCGACGAGGGGAAATCAACAGGGTGATGGATGCCCTCCATTATGAGGAGAGCCTCCTCGATATATGTGAAACAGAATTACGTCAATTTAGATAAGCTTTTACACCTTGTTATGTCCATTTCAGTATTGTATTTTGTTTTAGTAATAAAGCCCAAGCTGGGCAAATGTCTCATATATTGTGGAATACAGTCATTTTTACATCCTGTATCTTTCACATATATGTGTTGCTTGTCACAGATAAAGTAACATCAGATGCATAAATGGAATCCACCGATGACTACATATGGAGCTGCACTGACAACTCATTTTTTTTCTGTGATACTGGATTTAAAAAAACGGTATGTACTTCATCATCATCATCATCTTTATTTCCTCCATTAGGAGATTATTATGAAGATATCTACAAACTTGGACAGTAAATGGACATTGACATTTTTCAAAAGGAGAGGTTAGTAGTTAAAGAGTTGGTTTGATTAGGAATGGGAAAACAGGTAAAAATTCACTGAAAACATGTTGCAGTTGCAGTCTAGTTATACCACAGATGTTACATCAAGGTCATTTAAGGTCAATTCATTTAGGTCAAACATGTGGTCTTTAAGACCGATTTTAGGTCACCAAGGTGTTCTTTAAGGTCATTTAAGGTCAAAAAAGGAACTCAATTAACATCCCTACAACAAATATCTGTTTCTTCTAAAAATAAATCACGTGATAAGCAAAACATGTGTCAACAAATTAGAGCTCTAGAGCGATTGCGCCTTTTTATGTCATAAGAAGAAATATAAAAATAAATAAATAAATAAATAAATAAATAAATAAAATACATTCACTTAAGAGACAAATCGGATCGTTTTCAACATAAGCAATTATAAATGAAGGGAGACAACTCCTACAAGCTTAGTGACCTGGACTGTGTTCAAGAGAGGTTTCAAAGTAATCACTCAATTTCTTCTCTCTTGAAAACGACCCAGTGCAAATTCCACATGACGAAGGGAGACAACTCTTTCAGCCTTGTGTGTACAACTTTCCACTGAATTGTCATATGTGTTTCTATTTTTTTCCCCCAGAATTTAAGAATGATCTGATCAAAAAAAAGTTTACTCATGTGTTTATATAAACAGTACATATGTGCATTAGTAAGATTTAGATCTTTTGATTTTATTTATTGCAAATGTCAGGTTCAATGATGAATGGGAAGGGAGAGATTTAAATTATGTATATGTAAGAATGAAGTTAATGATGAATAAAAATTTAATGGTAAAAGTATATTAAACAATACTACAATGTCAAAAAAAAGAGAAGATTTAGATTATATACATGTAAGAATGAAGTTAATGATGAATACAATGGTGAAAGTATATTAAACAATACTGCAATGTCTATCAGAGTATAATTTAATTTTATAATCTGATGAACAGCACAAATCAAACACATGTAGAAAATCTTACTATGTTCATGAAGCTAAATTTTTTAGAAATCATGTTATGAAAACTATATGGGCATATGTCAAACTGGTTTTGTATTTAGTATAGAACTGGAGAGCAAATAAGATACGGATGACCGATGAATGACCCTGTATAAAAACCATCCCCACTGTCAACAAACCACATACAGCAAACCATCTTCTTTAACAGTCCCCAGAAAATATGAACAACTTGTGAGTATACCTTGTATAATTGCAAAATTTCTTGCATTATCCTACACATATGTTAATATTCCTTACCATGACTTTATTTTTTTTTCAGCAATGAAAATGCCATGGATGGGTTCATGGATGTGTAAGTTATTTTTATCTGTATTTGTTAATTAAAGTATTATCAAAGGATTTCATGAGGATTGTAAAGGAAATGTGTGTAAAACCTTATCATATTTATTATAATAAGAATTGTAAGATTTTTTTTACAAAGTCATATTTTGCATATAGTGTTAACTGTCGCTGTAACATATACCCCATGTATTGGTTACAGGGATGATGTGGAGCTGATGTTTTCCCTTTTTTATTTATTGTTTTACAAAATTATAATAAGTATTTTCATTTTTTTTTGTGTATTACCTAACTCATTAAAATTGTTTTTAAAAAAAAGGACTGAAACTTTATGAATTTTTTTTGTGTGTGTGTTTTTCTAGCAGCATCAATCAATGGCAACAAGGGCGCCTTCAACAGTGCCAGTGGCCACAACTGAAGGGGCCCCATCAGTTGAGGTGTTATTAGTGGCGCCAACACCCGTCAGACCTGCCTCACCCTTGTAAGTTGAGTGAGTGAGTGAGTTATTGTTTAACGCCGCTTCGGCAGTATTGCAGCCATTAGCGGCGAGCCCTTGTAAGTTGATGTTTTCTCTTAACTGACTATAATGTATTTGATGTCATGTGGAAATACATAGTATTTTACCTATGTCACAACTGTTTTGCTTATAGGACTATATTGATGTCCCAACCAGCCCCCTTTGCCACCCCTATTCAGGAGGAGCTTAACCTTCTAAAAGAGGAGGTGAATAAGCTAAAGGAGGAGTTATCCAGCCTCAAGGAGAACCTCCTTATTGTGTAAGTAAATATCTGAGGTTTTGGTTTTGTGTTATAAACATACTTTTCACACTTGGTTTAAAGTCATTGATTATCTCAAAAATTAAATTGTCAAATATAGTAATAGATTGAAATAGTTTATTACATATAATATCATATGTTTTAAGTAATATTTTTTTTTTCTTTACATTTCAGAATGGAATACCTCTGGGGTACAGCCAATTAATGGTCACTCTAACCCAACAAAAAAAAGAGGGCACTTTCAAATAAAAAAAATGGAGCCCAAATGACTATTATTTTTTAAGTCGGTTTTCATATGATTTATCGACTCAATTTTAATGGTTGCTTGTAGTTCCTTGCTATCATCACCAGACTGAATCACTTCACTGTCATCATGTTGTGAACAATGATCCCTTTGGTTAAAACATGTTATAGTATTTTCATGATAATACAATAATTACTTACTTTTTCTTAGATAAGATGTCTCACAATAATAGGCCTGAGATTAGCTGTCGGCTGGATAATACCTTTTTCAATGGCAATGAAGATAGGACTTAAGTAATATCAAATTTTCAAGATTACTTATACTAAATCTGAAAACTGGTTTAAACTGGTTTGTTTCAAGAATTAGGAGGTAAACAATAGAACATGGGGTCACCCTAATTATGTTCATAACTCAGTTAAGTCACCATAGCAACAGATATGACGTTACCTAAAAATAGATAATTTTCAGCACATATGGGAAATAGGCCAGAGATGTTTCCCCGCTAACTGTATCATCAATCACAGTAGACACGCGCCTTTGTTTGTTTATTCAGTTTGTTCGTAGTCTGTTTGTATTAAGAATTAATGCTCCCTGTCCTATGGCCAGAGTGAAGACCATCTAAGGTCACTAAGTGGTCAACAGAGAGGCAAATTTCTGCTACAACTCTAGAATAGCATAGACTGAGTGCAAGTCTTTTATTTCAGATTGAATATTTAATAAGTGAAGGAGTGTGAAAAGAAAGCTCATGATAATTAAGCTTTTGTTTTCCTAAATAAGACAATCAACAGATTGACACAATATTAACACGTTTTATGTAGTTACTCCATTGAAATCCCAATTTATTCAAAGTGTTGACATTCCAACTATATATTATATATGTTAGCTATATGTGATTTTCTTTTACAACATTTTAAATAACTGAACAAATTACCTGTATAATAAATGAGAGATGTATGGAATAAGAACAACATTTATTTTCAGGGGGAGATTTTAGAAAACTAATGTCTAAAAATCATTTTCGCATGTGTTTTACAAAGCTAAAACAGACTGTGAAAACGCAAAGCAAGTTGTCTCTGAAAGGGCCTCCCAGGTATATGCGAGGGCTAGCCTGGATGCGAGGCCAGCTGAACACAGTTAAACATTACATTTGTTGACAGAGTCAACACTGGCTCGCCCGCTGCTGTGTTTGATGATCTAGCTCGCGCCAGTGTTGACAGAGTAAACACTGGCTGGTCACTTTGTTTGTTCAAGTTAATCCTTTCACAGTATCCATCTGAGGACACGTGTGGAGCTGGCTGAAGCAAATGATATCAGTCTGACCAAATTTTGTCACTTAAAAAATCGGTCAATTCAATTAACAATAAAATTGGTCAAACCATATATACGACACTGAGAACACCTGTACGCTGTCATGTCTGCACACAATGAGGTCAGTTTGACCGAATTTCGGTCAACTCAATTAATTTAAGACTATACAGGCCCATTCCAAAAAATATCCTATACAAGCCCATTCAAAAAAATATCCAAAAAAATATCCTATGCAGGCCCCTCTACAACAGACGATCTTGATGTAAACAGCCTAGAAGTGGAGGACGAGGCAGATGATGAGTAAGTTTTAAATTTAATAAATCCTTGTGTGTAATACATACTGAAAAACACAGTTTAAACAAATCGAATTAATATCTCAAATCTATCCTAACATTAAATATTTCAAAATGTCATTTCTCTAATATCTTATATGTGTTATAATATATTTGTTCATGTTATATTTTACAGTGAATGTATGGTGTGTGATGAAATGGAGCCGCTGTCTCCAAATCCCGCACCATCTTCAAGTCCCTGTCAGGATGGGGCAGAAGATGAGGACTGTTTCATTACAGGAGTATTCATCCTTAACGATGAGCCTCATCAACAACGACCCTCTCCTATGCCTCATCCAGTTTGTCCATCTACCCCACCGTCACTAACGGATGTTATACATATTAATTCGTAAGTAAAAAAAATAAAGTAAACACTCTTTTAATGTTTAACCAATTTAAATATTTTTTCTATAGGTTGATATTTTCAGTTTGATATTTCTTCAATAAGTACAATTTTATTTTATGTATGTTTTATATTAAGATTAACTTTATTCTTTTTGCAGCTTGAGACGGATGATGTTATCACACCTAGAGTGGCGACGAGGGGAAATCAACAGGGTGATAGATGCCCTCCATTATGAGGAGAGCCTCCTCGATATATGTGAAACAGAATTACGTCAATTTAGATAAGCTTTTACACCTTGTTATGTCCATTTCAGTATTGTATTAGTAGATAAAAAATAATAGGTTTAAAACCGTAAAATGGTGCTCTGACGTCATCAATGACGTCATAAGTACCTCTTGAACCTTTAGAGATGAATAGATATTGTTCAGTGAATGAATAGGTATTGTTCTTATATCAATAAGGGTGGATACCAAATTGAATAGGTATTGAATTGAGAACAATACCGGTACCTACCTTATTGATATAGGAATAATACCTATTGAATTTGAAATTGAATAGACATTGTACACCCCGTGTCACCTGTATCAACAAGGGTGTCAACCTAATGTACCCGTTCAACCTTAATTGAATGGGGTATTGAATTTGGAATTTGAATGGAGTATTGTACTCCTATCACCCGCATCAACAAGGGTGTCAACCTTGAATTGAATGGGCTATTGAATTTGGAATTTGAAAGAGGTATTGTACTCCTATCACCTGTATCAACAGGGGGTGTCAACCTGAGATCTAAATTGAATGGGGTATTGAATTTTGGATTTGAATGGGTATTGTACTCGTGTCACCTGTCATCAACGAGGTCGGGGATCTAAGTTGAATGGGGTATTGAATTTTGGAATTTGAAAGGGGTTTGGATCTTTGAAAGGGTATTGTGCTTGTGTCACATGTCTCAACATGTTACAACCACACCTGGTCGTAGTCAAATCAGTCTATATCAATAAGGGTGGATACATCGTTTTCCTCACCTGTCTAAACAAGGGTTGGATCTTGAGTTTGTCTATCACCTGCATCAACAAGGGTGGGCATCTAAATTGAATAGAGTATTATACCCGTGTCACCTTGCATCAACAAGGGAAGGGTATTGAATTTTGGAAAATGAAAATGGGTAATCGGTACATGCCTAGACCTGTTGGATTTGGGTAAGGTATAAAAGAGTGCTTAACACGTTGTCACATTACACTCATCTTGATATCACGACTGATACCATACAAGGTTCTGCTTCTGTTCTCACCAAAATGGCATCCAGTCTAAAGAGAGGATCTACAGAAAACTTGAACGATGATGGGAGAAAGGTTTTCAAACCTGAAGTGACAAACTTGTCGGAAAGGGAACTGTTGGCAAAATTCTCTGCAGATGGAGAGTACCAGGAGGATTCCTCAAGGGTGAAGATAAGCGATCTTCCAATAAATAAGCTTCTCCACATTCAGTCATTCACTGAATTCAAGCTGAAAGATGATAGTCTATGGAAGGTCAAATTATCAACTGTCCATTCAACAGACGCGGATGCAAGCTACGATCTCCTTCTTTTAACCCAAGAGGTTGAGGAGGATGATGAACCCCCAGTGTCTCATTATGTTCTCATCACCAGCTTGTCGGCCTTGACAAGAAGAGATGGAGATTGTAATGGCAAATTTATTTGTCGGAAATGTTTGTGGACATTTTCATCTGAAGACAGATTGAAAGAGCATACCCCCTACTGTTATCACAAGGCTCAACGAATCAAAATGCCTGAAGCTGACAAAGCATTTCGAAAATTTGGATTGGGTCACTATAGTAAAATGAATAAAGTCCCATTTGTAATCTATGCAGATTTTGAATCTGTCTTGGCTCCAGTAGAACACGATAAGAAATCAAAGAGTAAAAGTCAGCATGTACAAGAGCACATCCCTTGCGGTTACAGTTATCAAATTGTATGCAGGGAACCCAATCTCTATTCCTTTCCACTAAGAACATATAGTGGAGAAAATACCTCTGAACATTTTATGGAACACATTTTGGAAGATTACGATGAAATCATGGACATATTAAACAATCCTGTCCCTATGAAATTAACACCAAATGAAAAGTCTTTGTTAGATTTGGAGACACAATGCTATCTTTGTGGAAAGAGAGTACAAGACAATGAGAGACACATTGACCATAATCATTTGAATGGGAAGGTCCGGGGATTGACTCATAGTTTTTGTAATGTTAATTTCAAAGAAAGTCCATTTGTCAATGTGATTTGTCACAATGCTTCAAGATATGACAACAAGTTAATTCTGAGAGCTGCAGAACTATTTTCTGATCGAAAATTAACATGCATAGGTCAAAATTCGGAACATTTCATCATGTTTCAAATTGATCAACTCAGGTTTTTGGATAGTTTCAAATTTTTGAATACGAGCTTACAAACATTGGCCAAAAATTTAAAAAGCAAAGGTCAGGATGAATTTGTCTATTTGACAAAAGAATTTCCTGATCACATTGATTTGCTAACTCGAAAAATGCCCTATTTTTACGAATACGTAAACAATTTTGAAAAACTGAACGAAACAAAGTTTCCAAGTCGTAACGATTTCTATTCTTCTCTGTCTGAAGAAACGGTATCACAAGAAGAATATGACATTGCTCATCATATTTGGAAGACTTTCAAAATTAATACGTTTAGAGAATTCATGGAGTTGTACGTTTCAACCGATACACTGATTTTAACCGATGTGTTCGAGGCGTTTCGCAATATGTGTCTTAGCTATTACAAAGTGGACCCCTGTCATTACTTTACACTCCCGGGCATGGCCATGGACGCCTGTCTTTTAATGACAGGGGTAACCTTAGATCTCATGACAGACCCTGACATGTATAACTTTGTTTCAAATGCAATAAGGGGTGGTGTCTCTAGCATTAATCACCGTTATGCAAAAGCTAACAACAAACGCATGTTTGATTTTAATCCTTCACAACCTGAATCTTATTTGATGTATTATGACATTAATAATTTGTATGGTGCAGCCATGAGTTGTCCTTTACCACAGGGAGATTTTGAATGGGTAGATGAAGCACAATTTGATATCATTGATTGGATGCAACTTGACCCAGAAGGTGACATAGGATACATAATAGAATGTGATCTGACCTATCCCAGGGAAATACATCCAATTCACCAAACATTACCACTAGCCCCTACTAAAGAAAGCATTCCCTTCGAAGAATTCTCCCCATATCATCGAGATTTACTTAAAGAATTAGGTCTTTTAGGGAAAAAGAACAACAAAAAACCATCCACAGGGTCCAAGCTCTTTGGCACATTGAAAGACAAAGAGCACTATGTGATTTACTCTGGAACTCTACAACAGTATTTACAGTTGGGTTTAAAGCTACAAAAAGTTCACAAAGTGTTAAGATTTACTCAGTCCAAATGGATGAAACCTTACATTGACTTTAACACTCAAAAACGAATAGAAGCCACGGATGATTTCTCCAAAGATTTGTTTAAATTGCTTTCCAATGCAGTTTACGGAAAACAGCTTCAAAATGTAAGAAATTACCAACAAATTGAGTTAATCTCAACTGAGGAAAGATTGAGGAGGTTTACGTCAAAGCCAAATTTCAAAAGTATGAATATTTATTCAGAAAATCTTGTAGTTCTTAGCATGGAAAAAATTTCCGTAACCCTCAATCAACCCGTCTCCGTGGGCTTTGTTATTTTGGAACACGCTAAAAGACTTCTGTATGATTTTCATTACAACGTAATGTTAAAGGAATACAGTAGCGATCATCTTCGCGTCTGCATGACGGATACGGATTCCTTACTGTATCAAATCTGGTCACCCGTAGGTACTCCTCTTCGCGATCCTCAAGACTTTATGTTGGCTAACATTCATCTCTTTGACAGTTCAAACTACTCCATCCATCATCCATTACATTCAATGGAAAGACACAAAGCCATAGGTTTGATGAAAGATGAAGTGGGTGGGAAAACAATCAGAGAATTTGTTGGGCTTAGAGCTAAAAACTAAAGCTATATATTTGACAAAACTCCAGGTAAAAGGATTGAGAAACTCACTGCTAAAGGTATTCAGGAAAACTTCAAACTGAAACACCTTCGTCATCAAATGTTTAAAGATTGTCTTTTTAAACATAAGCAAACCATGGCTTCATTTCATCAAATTCGCTCCATTCATAACACATTATTCACGGACAAAGTTAAAAAATTAGCACTAACTCCTCAAGATGACAAGCGTTACCTTTTATCAGATGGTATTGAATCTCGACCTTATGGTTTCAACCCCACTGTAGAATACTATTTCAATATTAAGTGAAAATATACCATGTCTAGCAAACAGTAGCTTAATCAGAGAGAGAGAGAGAAATTCACTAACCACTATTAAGTAAGTGATAAATAAGTATAAAATATTTTTTTAAATACATAAATAAATGTTTAAAATGTAAAAATTAAAAATTTTAATGAAAAAAAAAATAAGGAAAATAAATTGAAATAAAATGTTATTGCACATTTATAAAAACATGTGAATGAAAACTGAAATTTATATGTATGAAACTTAAATGTGTTTTACAGAAACTAAAATGTGTTTTACAAAAATTAAATCTTGCAGAACTTTTTAAAATCTTGCATGACAAAAAACTGAAAATTGTCAACTATAAAAAACAAAATAATAATTTTTTAAAAAATGTTTTCTCTCCATAGAATGAGCGCTACCAATCTTATACGATACCGCTTCAAGGTGATTGGACGGAATGGAGCAGTAGCTGAGGAGGGGAAAATTCTCTGGAGGAGTCGTCTGGAGGCCTGTCTTGCTGGAGCGAAGGTTCTTCACAACCTTCTACGAGGGTTGCAGACCGAATTGCCAGAGAGTACGCACCACCTTTTCAAGGATTACAACGTGACGAGTGAAGCAGTCTCCATTCCACGACGTCGACGACGTAGACCTATTGATCATCGTAGAATCAATCTCATCAATCACATGCGAGTGGTGAAACTTAAACGTGACTTCTTTGAATTGAAATTGGAGGCTGCTTATGTAGATAAACTCGAGAAGAGGGTTCATGAATTGTGTAATGAGAAGTGTTATGGCTGTGAGCTGGATGATCCATCTCAACTTCATCATGACTGTTTAATGATGACCAATGAAGACCGCATTGACATGTACTTTCATAAAGCATTGTCAACGATGCCTCACAAACGCATTCTTGCAGAATCAAGAAGGCGATTGAGCTCATCAGCCTTTGGACATTTATTCAATAACATTAAAACTACTCGGTATGAGAATGAAGACTACCTCAGACTTATTTTTCTCACTTCGAAGAGGAAAGAAACGATTGAAGAGAAGTTGAGGAAAAAAATGAGAGTCCTTTGAAACCTTGTGTTGTACAATGAATATTCTGAAAAGATAATTATAATTATCATCATCAATAAAGGTACTCTTAGGAAGAACATTAATAGTACTTGAAATAAAAGTTCTGACTTAAATGATTCTCTGTGTTCTCTTTTCATTTATCATTATTATTATTATTAATTTTCATACAAGATACACCATTTACAAAGATGTGTATTTATGGATTATGACATCATAAAAATTCCATTCTATTTAAAGTTTCTGTAGATTATGACAACATAAAAAATTCCAATCTATTTAAAGTCATGATTTACATTTCACATGATTGGTTTGAATTTAATCCGCGAAGCATATCAAGTTTGAACAAAACTGAACAGGTCTGAACAAGTCTAAACATGTGTGAATCCAAACCATGTATATAGATTATGTCTTTCACATGATTGGTTAAAAAAAAAAAAAAAAAAAAAAAAAAAAATGAACATTTGAATGAATTCACCAATGAAAACATCCCGATAGTAGTACTTCTAGAAGACATTCTTACTTTACTCATTCTAGTTTCAACCATCAGTGACAACAGTTGAGTTATTAAGAGCTGTTGCTAGAAGTGTATGATAGCAGCAAGGATGGACAGTAAAAGGAAGGGCAAATCAACTTATTACTCATGGAAACAGGTCATGAAAGCTCCACACACGTTGAACGAACCTATCATTCTACAGTCACAAGAGTGGTTTCAGAATCGTGATGACTGTGTGAAGGATGCCAAACGCAAGTTTCAAGATGACTATGATCACTGTATGGGACCTGCGTCGGCAGGAATCATTTTTTAACGGGTATTTGTTACGCTGCTTCACCCGGGTAGGCTGAGGTCGTGTTTTCGGAAAAGCTTTAGTTGTAAAAAACATTTGAATTCAAGGTTAAATCTACTTTCTATGTGCCTTTAAATGGGTATATGATCAAGACGATATGTTGAAGCATAATTTCCTAACTTCTGAGCGAAATCTGTGCATTAGTTACATAGATATGATCAAATATATCCCCTTTTCCTCGAAAACATTGACTATTTAGCTATTATTCTTTAAAATGGACGATTTAAACTTTGAGAATTATATATTTAGGAACATACACTCTATTGAAAGTGCACATCACTGTTTGAAATGAAATTTTTCATTATCATAGTCAAGAAAACGTGTTGAACATTTCGCCTGTTGATGTACCGATTTTTGAACATGCGACGTAATTTGAACAACGTGTTACGATTTTAGTTACACGTTTAGAGCTACTTCATATTTTATCATTTGTAAAGAAACATGGAATAATCTTCAAATAAAGTACATTAAACTTACACCATTTGGCATGTACAGCCTTATCTTGTTGCATAGATGAATAGAACCATTGAAGAAGAGGAGGACAGTATGATTCAGACAGGTGACAGCACGGATTTCGACCTCATCAACGTGAGCAACGTTGAGGAAGTCCAAAAAGCTTATTTAAAGTAATTCTCAAATAAACTGTACAATTCAGAGACAAATAAATTCACGACAGTCCAAGAAAAGTGAGTATTTTCCAAAACTACAACTTTTGATGAAACATTTTTGATTGTTCAGCACTCGGTTATTAACAATATTACATTTGTAGGAGGAGTTTGAATGAAGTAAAGTACCCTAAAAGACTCGATAATTTATGTTCAAGAGTTATAAGTAGTTATATATACACCTACAGGAAATTACTGTTTTGTTCTTGTTTCGCTGCTCTCGCCGCTAATGGCTGCAATCCTGCCGAAGCGGCGTTAAACAATAACTCACTCACTCACTCACTTGTTTCGCTGCAAACGTCTACAAAAAAGGTGTTTCCTCCAAAAACACGTAAAAACACTTCATGCTCACAGTAAAGCATATTTCACTTTGTTGACCTCACATGACACCTCTTCAGAATTCAAAACTGATGGAACCATCCATACCACATTTACATCGTATCCAAAAAATATTAATTCACAACTTGGAAACTAATCGCCCTTCCAATAAAATGCAATGCAATACGAATTTCCATCAACCTAACCACTTTAATCCAACATATTATATATAGTGTTTAATAAACTCGTCGCCTTACAAAATACAAGATATTTCAACCAAAGAGCGATACATATGACTGAAACAGTGTAACATCTTGTTTTCAGAAGCCAACATAACTAATATCTGTTCATATTTATGTGAAATACACTTTAGGAAATTGTGATTTTGGAAAATTCCTTAAATAGTAAGATAGATCCAAAAATAGCTTTAAATAAAGACGACCTATAATAATAATAATGACGCGTCGAAGAAGGTACATTATACCAGGGACTTTATATACTCCCTCATCCTCGATAATCCAGCGCTTTCGTTCCGATAAATCTACACGATTTATCGGAACGTAAGCGCTGGATTATCGAGGATGATACTCCCTTATAGCGTCGCTGATTATACCGACTATCGTATATACTAACATACTATCCTGTCAATGAAGCAGCTCTTGTATAAAATCAGTATCGTAGGAACATTTGTCGCAATCATTCCATCATGTAAAATGTAATTTAGTTGTTTTGTTTTGTGTCCTTTCACATTTTAATATTGCGAATAATGTTCTAAAATCGTAACACTGTCATTTACTCACGTTCAAAAATCGTAATAGCACGTTCAAAATACGTAACAGTAAAAAATAGGGTGCTTGTGTTTGAATGGAAATGTTGAAATCACGCGTGAATTAAATAGATTGCAGTCAGTTTTTACATGGAGATAAGAGGTTTTGAAGACTATCTCAATAAGAATTATTAAACAATAGTACTTAATTAGTGAATATTATGTCTCGAAAGTCAGAAAATATAAAAATTACAATAAACTGACTTCAACTGTTAAAAAAAGATGACCAATGTTAATGAAATCATACCAACTTCTTAACAAATGTATTAGTGATCAGCGACCAGTAACACATATTACCATAGAAGATCCGTCTCTTTCACTCACGTGTTTTTCTAGTGTAGGGGTACCTCCCCGTTGCAAAATCGGAACACCCGTGTGAAGCAGCGTAACAAAACCCCGTTAAAAAATTATTCCTGCCGACGCAGGTCCCATACAGTGATGATGTCACTAAACGAGTCATCGTTAAAAAGTCTAGATGGGCACTCTCGGCGGATGAAGTTGCAATGGCAGAAAAGATGAAACTGGTGGAAAACCTCTTGACTTTGTGTTACAGTCTTCATGTCACCAAGCTTGTGAAACGACTTTCTAAGGAACTCTGTTTTGGATGTATGTTTGATTCAGAACCTGACTCAGTGCACACCTGTGACGTGTCAGAAGAACAGCTGGTAGAGAAATACTTCAAGATGGCGTTGTCAGATGTGGATGATGGAGAAGTGCAGGAAAATTGGAGCCAACTGATGTCAGATGATCCTATATTGAGAGAAGTGAGAGACTTCAACTTGGTCCCTTATCGATGCCAGGACTATCGAGACTCTCAGTTTAAGACAGATAAATGGGTGGACGAACTCAGAGATCGTGTTTTGAAGATGTTAAAGCTTCAGATGAGAATGTGAACATTTGTATGAAGTTTGGTGAAGCTAGCATGTATAGTTTGGGAGATATGCTCCGCACAAAGTTTTGGGAGGGACGGACAGACGGACGGAAAGAATGAACGCTATATACCCCGCTTACGCTGTAAGGCGGGGGTATAAATATACTGAACAGCAAAAGAAACACAAGTTCACTGGTACAATTTCATAAAAATAAAGCCATGGGCTCTGTAGTTCATCAGGATTTTATTGATTTATTATCCAAGGTTGAATATCTAAGTTATCTCAAGTAATACATTGTTAAGTTAACAAGTAAGATAATATGGGTTTTAGATCATGACCCTTATGGGTCACAGGGTCACCAATCCTACAATTAAGAATCACCTTTGACCAAAGAATCTTCACACAACATTTCAATTTTCTAGAGCTTTACATATCAACTGGAGAAGATGAAAATAGGTTTTTGGGTCATGACCGGTGACCTAGATTGGGGTCACAAAATCTACAATTTAGAATCCCCATTTGCCAAGGAGTCAGCACACAACTTTTCAGCTCTCTAGACCTGTTGGAACTGGAGAAGATGAAAATTGATTTTTAAGGATGTGACCCCTGTGGCCCAATTTGGGGTCATATACACTGGAGAAGATGAAAATAGGTTTTTGGGTCATGACCCGTGACCTAGATTGGGGTCACAGGGTCACAAATTCTACAATTTAGAGTGAGTGAGTGAGAGAGTTATTTGTTTATCGCCGCTTCGGCAGTATTGCAGCAATAAGCGGTGATACAATTTAGAATCCTCATTGGCCAAGGAGTCTGCACAAAACTTTTCAGCTCTCTAGACCTTTTGGAACTGGAGAAGAAAATGAAAATAGTTTTGTTTTAGCACGTGACCCCTGTGACCCCATTTGTGATTATGGATCACGAAATGTACAATTTAGAATCCCCATTGGTCAAGGAGTCTGCACATACAATTTCAGCTCTGTCGAGTTATTGGTTCATGAGAAGAAGTCAAAAAGCAAAAAGTTTATGGACGCCATGCCATAAGCCCATCGGGCCTTTCAGGCCTGATGAGCTAAAAACTGATTACGCTGTATTCAATGAATTTCAAAGCAATCAAAGTTTTGACATGATGTTCATAAACGTTTATATTGGTGAAGAACCTCTGCATAGCAATATTTGTGCAATAGTCATTCTCTGGGAAAACAGCCACATTCCTATTCAGAAAGTGAAAGGCCTAATGTAACTTGTGTAACACTCGCATAAATTGTTTGATGCTTGATTTGACGACATGACATCATTTTGAAATTCATATAGAATGGTTCTTTGGGTCTTATTTTGGTAAAACTTCAAGGTATTGCATTCATTTACGGTACCAAGGTGTTCCACGACCACATTTACAGTCCTTGCAAACTGTTCAGCATGCAATCGGCCAGTATCTCAGTTTCCCAAAATTCTAGTTATTTTTGACCAAGTACTTACTTCTTAAACATTAAGACTCGAGTCACAATTTGGGGTCGTTTTCACACAGCAGGTCGCCGATTACGGTATGAGGAAATTGAATTATACCAGGCTCATCCAGATCATGTTACGTGCATTGTCGCACACCGAGTGAGTGAATTACTGTTTTACGCCGCTTTGGCAGTATTTCAGCCATTAGCTGCGAGATATTTAATTTTTTGCCTAATTTAATAAAGAAAAAATGCAACAACAAAAATAGAGCCATGGGCTCTGTAGCTCATCACTCAAGATAATGCACAATCCCTAACCCTGACAAATCTTAGTCTTGAAATTGAGAGAGCACTCAGCAAGGTCAACACACAGGAGATTATGCAATATTCTGACCCCTTGGCTCTGGTTACAAGCCAGCTGTGTTTGTGTTTTACCGCCAAATTATGTTATAGACTCTTGCTTGCACTAAACACTGGCAGCACTGATCTAACTGTATAAGGCTTAAAGAGAACAGGCAATGTGATGAATCTCTCTGCACAATTTTATCGGTTCTAAGCCTCATCCAAACATTCTGAACACAATATTCCTTCTAGTTTGTTCTGCATGAAAACAGGATTTTAGGTTATGGCCTGCGTGGCGCTTATTTGTGGGCCACAGCGTCACCAAATCTACAATTTAGAATCTCCATTGGCTAAAGACTCTTTACACAACATGTCAACTTTCTAGGTCTTTTCGTTCTGGAGAAGAAGATGAAAATAATCTCATCTTATCATTACATCACCACTCCTCTTCAAATTAGTCCTCTATGACTTGACTATGAATTTTCAGTTCATAGGCTATTCAATAGTTCTAATTTCACATTGATTTCATCAATTTGACAAACATGTCCAGTTTTTGTCCACAATGTAGATTGTTATCTCAAGTCAACATATATTTCAAATAATTGTGATTGAAGTGTCATAAAATATCAGTTCAAAATTCATTTTCAAAGTTTTTAAGGCTGTAGCCCATATTTGGGGTCATAGGGTCACCAAATTTACAATTTAGAATCCCCATTGACCAAGGAGTCTGCACACAACTTTTCAGCTCTCTAGACATTTTGGAACTGGAGAAGAATATGAAAATAGGTTTTTAAGGATGAGACTCCTGTGACCCCATTTAGGGTCATGGGGTCATGAAAACTATAATTTATATTCCCCATTGGCCAAGGAGTCTGCACACAACTTCTCAGCTCTCTAGACCTTTTGGAACTGGAGAAGAAGATGAAAATAGGTTTTTAAGGATGCGACCCCTGACCCCAAAATCTACAATTTAGAATCCCCATTGGCCAAGGAGTCTGCGCATAAAATTTCAGCTCTGTAGAGTCAATGGTTCGGGAGAAGACGAAAAAGCGAAAAGTTTACGGAAGGACGGACGCCGGACACCATGCCATGCCATAAGCCCATTGGGCCTTTCAGTCCTGATGAGCTAATAAGGTGAGGTGAGGTGAGTTGGGGTTTAACGCTGCTTTCAAGATTATTTCACTTATATCGCGGCTGCTAGTATTACGGCAGGGAGAAAGCCCGCAACGCCATGTGGCTATGCATTGTATGCGCTAATAAAAGCTGATGATGAAAAGTTAAAATTTACAATTTGTCAACAAGGTGCATTTGACTTCGCAATGGTAACCATTTGTACTCTACAGTACCATTAGTTCCACATGTTCTCAGACATTTTCTAATGATATAACACAAGCTATAATCCATTTAACTGGTATTTATTTTGCTTTTCAGTATAAATTTGCAGGGAAAAAGCCCACAACACCATGGTGGCTATGCATTGTCCCCTCACTAGACCACTGAAATCGACTGGCAAGCAACTTGCCTGCTTAAGGCGTTTATTCACTCTCAAATCCTTTTAATTTAAATTTCACACAATCTCGCCTGACAGTTGTTTACTAATCTGGTCCATAACCTGGGTTTCCAGAGCATAATAACTGCTGAAATCTGTCAAGTCATTAGTCTCATAGTACCGCCTCAAGACGGCTAAACTATCCAACGCGTCTCTCTGGGCTTTCGACAGTCTATCTGGAGGAGACTGCATCGGGGTAGGCTTCTCAGAGATCTTCTCTGAACCGTTTTCGAACACTGCCTGCTCACAAAACTCCTCATCAGTTGGAACTCCGCAACACTGAAGGTCAACATCCAAATCAACGTAATCATCGAACTCAGCAGTGGACATCAGTTCCACTTTCACTTCTGGGGGGTCGAAACACGGTTTTTCTCCCAACTTGTACCCAGACTCCCAGAAACAGGAAGTGATCTTGTCAGGAGCGACTATGGACCAAGCTTTGTTAAGCATGTCGAATAAGTTCAAGTCGGCGACAGGGGAATCAGAATGTAGCAAGTGTCTCTCATATATCTCCCTCCTGTAGCAGGCTTTCAAGTTCCTTGCAATCCCAACACCAGGGTGTTGTTGGAGAGATGTAGAGCTTTTGTCAATGAAGATGGTTTTAATATTTGCCAAGTCACTCTCAACTTCTGTTGGGTGGACAGGGGAATTTTCAATGAGGAGGACAATTTTTCGATTCTGTTTGATCATATCATCATCGAGATTCATCAGCCAGTTTACAAACACATCAGTCGTTATCCAGGAGTTCGGATCCGGGAACCGTTCACACGGCAACTCGGACTCGTCACACGTAAGATTGGGGTCGGTGACGACCAAGAGCGGCCGTTTGTCTGATCCAGACAGGTTACAGGACAGTAACACCGTCACCTTCCGGACTTTCTCGACATCTTCAGTGTCCGGCAAAAGCTCTGCATACATTGCCATCTCCGAGACCATGTACACGTCTTCTGGAGAATAGTTACTCATGTCAGGCTTCTGTTTGCTAACCTCGGAGTCTATGTTACGTTCTGATTTTTCAAAATTAATTGAAAATTTCTTTCTCCATGATTTTAACCATGCATTTGGTGCATAAAAATTTAGATAACCCAAAAGTCCGGCGAATAGTCTTGCCTTCTTCTTTGCGTCAGCAACTGTTATAGATTTTCCCCTTTTTCTCATCTGACAAAACCAGTCGACTAAAGCTTTATCAATATCAGGGAATTTCAAACAGCCTTTCGCTCGTCGCGCACACAACAGGTTTTGAATTCGACCAACTTCGATCTGGTTTCCGACTATAACATGTACATAGTTTAAAGGAATACCTAACGTTTTAGCGATCTGCTTGTTTGTAGCGCCGTCGTTCATAAGAGTCACTATTTTCAGTTTCATTGCGATTGGGAAGCGCGGAATGTCATGGCTCGTACTTGACGCGGAGTCCTCGGGCGACGCCATTTTAAATGATCGCTTCAAACCCAGCACTAGATCTTTGTTGCGGACATGTATCTACCCTACTGCACGAGATTTACAATCTTGAACAGGTAGACCGTTTTGAGTGACATTGTGCATAAATTCAAGCACCGAAGTACAACCTTTAACGCGCAACTGTCCGATATTTAATGCACTGTCTGTACGGTTTACAATTTGGCTCTAATCTGTCACCACGCGGCAATGGCGACAAAGAACTCGCTTTCCGCGAAGCAGTGTGCGTTTTGACGAACGGTTTGTTTTCGGGAACACTCATTTTGATGTTAAACGGACACTATTGCTGTTGCTGTTGCTGTTGCTTTACAAATTCCTAATGACCCGATAAACAAAATTAATATGCTATTTGTCGTTAATGTCGTATTTGTAATAGTGTGACTGATTTAGATTTAATAAATGCCCATAACATATATGTCAAACGTATTAGATAGGGACAAATCACAAGTTTAGCATTTGCTACAAGTAACCGGATGTTATTCAATGCAGACGGTTATTTATTTAACAAATGTTGGGTGAATATTAATCCCAACAGCATGTCCAACTTAAAGCAATATTAACTTATCTAAATCAAAAAATCTAATTTTCGGTGATTCCAAAATAGAAAATTATAGAAATGTTAATATCGGGGATACCATCCTCGAGTGAGTGAGTGAGTGAGTTATTGTTTAACGACGCTTCGGCAGTATTGCAGCCATTAGCGGCGAGATTACCATCCTCGAAATTTTAGACTGTTATCCGTATCTTTGTATCACTCAGCGAAAGAATAATAAACTTATTAAAAACAAACGTTTGTTGGTTGAAAAGGCTACCAAAGCAACAACAGTGGATGAAATGAGGCCCGTCCGCCAGCCCAGAATGTGGTTACTTTTGGGGTGAGGAGAGTTGTGGTTTAACGCCGCTTTCACGAGTACTTCACTTGTATCACAAATGCTAGTATTATGGCAGGGAGAAAGCCCGCAACGCCATGTGGCAATGCATTGCGGTGAAAACTGCGAGCATTGACTGGAACTAGCGAACCATGTGGGTACTACGGTGAAATTCAGTGTACCATTGCACCGTAACCTTACTGCGCGTAGAACAGTTCTCCACTGCAGGCAAAGTTGCCGTGTCCCTGACGCGGGATTCGAACCCCGGACCTCTTGATCTGAAGCCGAGGGCGCTAACCGAATATTTCACTTAGGAGAAAACCCGCAACGCCAGCGTGCACCAACTTTGACTGTTTACATAGACTGCCGTTGTTTGGAGCAGCATCGTTTACTGTATAGGGCGAAGTTGGAACAACAAATCATCATTTTGAATGTCTTAAGCTTGCGAATGTGAGCTTGGTATCAACAGTTTTGTTTACAATAAATCAGTTCTAAAGTTCAGAAGGTAAAACATAATATTACACCAACCAATTATCAGTAGTGGCAATATTGAAAATGTGCATTTCACAAAAATCGAAAGTCTGCATTAGAAGTGTTAATATGTGTTACCCCAAAGTCCTCTATTCATTAAATAAGATTATGAAGTTTGAGCAAATAATTCCTACCAGATATCCTATAATTGCTGTCCAAACATGACATGTCAATGTGTCTCAGTAGACCTATTTTACGTTATATATAACGTTATTTGTTACAGGTAATGAACCATATACGTCAATAATTATATATTATCTAACAGTAAACATGTCACAAGTTTCAGTTTGATTTAAATTGGTCAAAATGGTTTAATTTCTTAAACTCTGCTTGGTTTTTGTTATCTCCTTGCCATCTTATTTTAAGTTTGCATATCTTATGCAATGTATCACTTTTTAACGTCAAATATCAAAGAAACCTCTGATGTCATTTTTAAACAAAACTATTATACGCGAGATTCGAACCTGTACTACGAACATGAAGGTAATAGAAATCCTTGGCAGTAACCACTAGACCATTTGGCTCATCTACTGAAAACGTAACAAGTTTTGCTCTTATCATATCTATGTTGAACAATGTAGCCAATACAAGACCCGGGCCGTGCCAGTTTATCCATTCGGTGACGTCATTTTCAAATAGACTTGCATGTCCAGGATAAACAATTTTCAAGAAATGAGTTCTGGTTGGATCAATGTAAAACTATCCAGCTTGATTGGAAATCGTCTCCGCTTGAAGTACATAATTTAAATTAACTTTTCCAAAGACAATTTAATTAATGTCATTAGATTTGCCTACATGTTTACATAGTCATTGAATAAAAACGTTTCCCATAGATGATTCCACAACGTAGGCCTATATTATGTTGGACAACTTAATGCCTTTCCTAAGCAAACATCCATATATCATGAGGTTGTAGCCAAGATAATTTCCTTACAAATTTGATAAATGTTTGTAGGATCGGGCAAAAAGAATCGTATCTTCGAACAATATTTATCCGAGACTATTTAAAGTCAATGGAAATAACGTCACCGTATGAATTTAAGTGGTAGGCCTACGAGTTTATTCTGCTTTAAATAAATTGGAAACATTCACACTTCATTGCCTTCACTAACTATCTATGAACACCAAACACACTTATACTTAGATTTATATGTTGTATGAATCTTTGTTATTTGAATGAAGGCGAAATTTCGACGTGAAAAGGCCTACTAAAATTGTATATATATAGGCTACCGTAAATCCTTGAATAATCGCCTGCCTTGAATAATTGCCGGGCCAAGCCCTCTTTGAAATAAATAATCGCTTGCCTTGAATAATCGCCGGGTTAATTTTAGCAAATGTAAACAAACTAATTTTTATCTCCTTTTCGAAAATAATTCCCGGCACAAGCATATTTACGCAAACTTTAACCTCATGACATGCACTTGGTTAACAAAATTAATAATCTAAAACATACTGAATTTTGTTTTTTGTTATTATTTACAATTGTCAGATATATTAGGACTTATTTTATATTAGGGCTTCGAACAAAAATAATCGTCTTGAATGATCGCTGGGTCAAATCTGGGTCAAATCGCTGGGTCAAATCAGGGACCTTATATAGAAACGATACTCCTTGATGAATGGCCTTTCTGTCATGTTGTAGCATCAGCATAAATAATAAATAATTACTTTTTTTTAAATATAAGTTCATGTTTTATTAATTTTTTTCTTAAGATCGATAAACAGTTATCAACTTAAAAAATAATAGAATAATACATGTGTATAACATCAAGTATTCCAAAGCACTAGGTAACCTAACATTGTATATATATTCTATGTCATATCACATTTACAAAATAAATGTGCATTTTCGTAATTTTGTAACAATCATATATAGCACACCTTTGAGTATAATAATTTCTTTATTACCAATTCTATTTCATTTGATTCACGTAATCATTCATCTCCTTTGAGATAGACACTTCCGATGTTGTTACAGTTTCAAAGGGAGTTACTTTTATGTTTCTTGACTTTACGAAGATTGCCGATTGACGCACGGGCGAGTCGGCAAGACTCGGAAACACCAACTGGTTACAACAATATACAGTGCGTAATAACAAACATGCGTTAACGCAAGGACCAAGTCGCTTGTGCGTTGAAGCGCGACGAGGAGAGGTCTAATTGGATCGCTCAGTAGAAATGATCATGTAACGAGCAGAAGTTGCTAGTCCCTGTATATAATGTCCCTGGTCAAATTAATAATCGCCGGGCGATTATTCAAGGACTGACGGTATATCTAGGCCCTATTACAGTGGTTGAAATATCAGCATCAGAAATAAAAAATGAGTAAAAATAAAACACGCTAAAATTTGTTCCAAATCATATCATCACTTGTAACAACATATGGTCAATATTGTATGACGTCGCCCATGACACTGCACAACGTTACACTCCTTATATGGCAGTCATAACGTATGATACCATAACGTAGAATATAAGATACCCACGGCAATAAGACACAAGCGGTCAATGGGACCGACGGCGTGCTTTATGAGACAATAAAACATGCTCGTGATTTTAGACGTCAGTTAGAGCCGTCGCTTAGCAAATGACGTCATATTTAACGTCACGTTGATTGTTCAATGCTAGCGAATGTGTTCTACGACGGGAGACATTAATATTTTTGAAAAATAGTTTTTACAAACAACATAATTTCTCCACGGTTTTTTAATATAAAAGCGAGTTACTGTTAAAGGGCATCTCATATAAATAAGAAATAGAAGACTCGTTGTTGTGCTTTATCGTAGAATAAAACATAGCAGAGAGCATAAAACACTCAGGGCTGCGCCCTTCGTGTTTTATGCTCCCTGCTATGTTTTATTCAACGATAAAGCACGCCAACTCGTCTTCTATTTCTTAAATACATAACGTAAAATACATTGGGATGTTTTATTGCAACGGAAAGTTTTTTGGACGTGTTAGCGCAATTGCTGGTGATTACAAGGAAACTTCACAACTTTACCGAGCTGTAACTATTATTTTTAGCAAGTTTCTATTTTAGATTTTTGTAGGAGACACATAACGTAGAATACAGGCTTAACCATACGTTTTTCTTTTAACGATAGCTCTTTAATTTCTAAAAATATAATAGGCCTACATTTAATATGACAATTGTTTCTATTTTACTTTTCTTTAATATTCAACACAAATGAATAACTGGATGTAGTTAGGTTCACTGCAGATATCATTTATTTCCCAGTTTATTTAAATTAGATAACGTAGAATACATGAAAATAGCGACAATAAACATTTGGTATTTTAAGAAATTTGAGAAAAGTGTTAACAGTTCTGCTTGTTGAAAATTCCTTAGTAAAGGTTATTCTATATTTGGACATGTGTTATCACATCCATGACTTATGGGTCAATCTCAGTTCCTACGTCAACGTGACAGTTCTTGTTGGCGACATTGCTATTTTGACATGTTCCAAGATTACTAAGGCCTCTCTAAAAAATATCAACAGTAAAATGTAACATTCTTTCTGTCGTTCGTACTACGAATTAAATTTCCTTTTCTATCGATCTTACATTGCACCATATTAACGGTACATTCATTATTAAAAACAACGATTTATAAGGACGACATCATTATTTACTAATTGTGCACTTTCATTGAGAATGAGTGAATAACGGTATTGCGTATAAAGCAAAAATTGCATGGCGGCCATTTTATTGTGAACACAATGTATTATTTTGTACTACAAAAACGATTCCCATGGCTTTATCGAAACATCTACGCTCATTTTAAACTTTATTTTCCGAAGAGAGAAGGATGTTTTACCATAGGTGAAATTATTTTTCAAATACATTTCATCGACTTATTTGAGCGAAAAAACGTGCTACAGCGCCTTTAACCCTCTGAGTGCCCGGCCGTTTACGCTATGCGCTCACTCAGTGCCGCTAACTTTTTTGAGTCACTCAAGATTTAGGTCAACGTTGTACATAAAATGTCACCAGGGCGTTATTCGTGTTTATAAAATCATGAAATTTTAACTGAAGGATACCAAGTTGGGTGTCTCTCTACCTATGTATTTTTTTGTTAGAAATATTTAGTATAAAAACGAATAAGCATTGATTATAAACGACAAAGACGTTTTTAGCGTAAATTACCAATGGCCTCGTATGCGTATATCTTTGTTTACTATCTCGGAAATAAATTCCTGTGTTCAAAAATGTAATTTTATTGTTATTTTTCAAGAGAGAAAATGTCAGGGATCACGCTGATGTATTTACTTTCTACATGCGACCTTTAGTTCACGAACTAATACAAGGTATCTTTTTGTAACCATTTTGTTGAACATTGTTCACTGTGACGTCATTGACAAACAATGACCGTAAAATGTACTGTGCATGGTAATCTTTCGTACTTTTTCAAAATACAAGCATAGTGGCTGATATTTCACTCACTGATAGCTATTGTTTCTAGCTTGAGCATGGTATGAATTTTGGAAACCTTTGAAAGGAAATTAATATCATGGTTCAATAGTCCATAAGGGGACCCGTTTTCAGTGGGTAAAAAAACATTTTGATAGCTAGAAATGCAAGGGTATAAACCAGTGTCTAATGGTCGGTCTATACCGAACTCAAGTACTAAATTGAAATAGATTTGCATACTAGAATACATAGACATCCATGTGGACTATTTTTCCATTGGCTTTTTAAGCGATAATCCATGACGATCATTACGACAAAACTGGGGGAAATATGTCGGCGCCGTACCACGGCAGTTTTAGCGTACGATTTCACTGCAATCCGTTTGCAAACTATTTTTATCATCAGGGTGTGATTTCAATCATGAACATATCTTGAATCATGGCAGATGTGTACACCACACATCATTCACTAAAATATGTGTCTATCAAGCGAAAATTGCATTGCAGAAAGTTTATTTCACGGAACTCCGAAGTCAAAATGAAAATCGTAAAAGTTGGCCGTAGACACCTTTGTGTTTCAGTAAAGGAATAGAAAATATCATAAATAAATTTTACTCCAAAAACAAACGTAAGCTTCGAATTATATTCTCTGCCAAGTAGATGTTATGTCCTTACTTGACACGGAAGTACATGCTTTCACAACGCATGTATCTCGAACCCCGACAAACATGTAGGCCCGCTGTCCATCGCATAAGCCCCGCCCACTTCACCCGCACATTGGCGCAATAAATATGGCGGGAACGTAGTAGTCGTATACTCTTATGTTTTTGTAGTTGTCTTGCAAGACACCAATTTATTTAAGATTTATAGTGTTATCTGTTAGTTCATTTCAATATAACGTGACATAAAAAAAAAAAAAAATGACGATCTTCCGCAGGCCACGCCCCTGCTCTGCAAATTGTCTCCCCTTTTATCATCACAACTTCCGAATGGATGACAAAAGACCATTCGAACTGGTGAGACTATCACTTCAACTTTTTTTTTATTAAGGACAAACATAAAAAAAAAAACATTTAAATTTCACCAGGATTTGCATGCATCAATGATGCACGTTTTAATGTATCAAGTTTTATTTTGTTAAAAAAAAGTCATTATGATATATTCCCTAATGTAAAATAAAAAAATATAAAAAATAATATTTAGGTCATAAAAAAAGAACAACACCGGCTAGAATTTATTATTTAAAAAGTCTGTACCTGTTCCTACATTCAAAGACAATTCTTTTAAAATATATTGTTAAGCAAATGTCACACAAAACATATTTATTGTTTCTCATTACCTAGTGCTTTACCTTTCAATATTTCTTACTAGATGACAAAGAGAAATTAAAATGTATTTTCCCAAAGTATGAATATTAGGCATGGATTTAAAATAATAAATGTCTGCTTGGGAAAAGGGGTTAATAAATTACTTAGATATATGTTAATAATGGAGACATGTCCCAACATATTATTTAGTCAATTCACAAATTTGTAGTATTCATAATAAGAATTTTTCCAGATTATACAATATTTGAATTTATTTTTAATTTGAACAATAATTTAAAACAATTTTTTTAGAAGCGATGTTTGCCATTAGCTTTTTAACTAATAATTATTTTTATAATATTCATTTGAAAATTCTAAATACATTTTACTGTTATACTATTTAGTTATTAAGTTATAATTGTTTACTTAATTGGCAATACAAGTAACATTACTTTATTGTAGAATATTCTAAATTTGAAATTTGGATAATAAAATAAATTCATAGAAAAAAACCCCATGAAAATTGCATATTTATTGAAAATACACAATGTTTTAACAAATGTAAATAAATCTGACAACAAATTCATTGTAGGCCTATTCAATTTATTTACCTTACTTTTCATATTTTCTGTTTCCCAAAAAAAGCTAATCATTCTACTGGCACCCTCTTCTTGTAAAAATATGTAAACTTGTATGATATTAATCTTTGTTTAGCTTACTTTTTGTTCAATGTTGCACCCTTCTTGAATATTCATGAGAATAAGTGCATCTAACTTGATCAAGTCGGGTGTCAGTCCCGTGAACGATTACAATATCAACGGATTTTCAGTGCCAAAGGAGCTGTCAATTTATTACATCTTCATAATTCAAAATTGATATAAATAACATTTCGTCCGCGACGTGGGTTTTCCCGAAATATCTACAAGCACGTTGTGGATATGACGTCAAGACTCGCGTGATAAACGTCATGTATCATCTCTCGTGCTGTTTCCCCGACAGCTGAACATTGTTTCGCGCCAGATAAAACATTCCATTGTAACTTCATACAAACTCCTATCGTCCTTTGGTTATATTTCCCTAAAAATTATGAATTGAAATACCCCTTCCAACTTTCAATCAAATATATGATAAGATAACATTTGCTTGACACTTTTCTCCCGCTGTCTTTATAGTAATTTAGATGGGTAAATACATTATGTTTGTCAATGTTTTTAGATTTCATAGAGCAATACACTTGACATTTGCAGTTCGATACAGTTTCTGATATAAATAGTAAATATAAAAGCGAACATAAATTGTAAAGGTTCAATGAATATCATTATTAATTTCATTATATCCATCAGATGTCCGTAACATATTGGTTAATTGGAATAAGATTTCCGGAAAGTGGTATCTGCAGTGTCACCGCCATTTTGTCAACAAAGGCCCGCGAGGTACAATTTACACTGCATTTCAATACAGCAGTTTTGCTGTGTTGAACGCATCAAACAAGAAAATCACGGACAGAAACATAAACAAAAATAAAAATTCTATCTTTTGATAGTATTTTCAGGTAATGTTGCCATTTTGTTCCACGTAAACGGGACAGCAAAATATTGACATCGCGAATCGTGTAGCAACTTTATTTCGTTCAGCCAAATTTGTCATTTACACGAAGCCTTTACTTGATTTGACACAAGCCGTATCACTGTGACATTCGGGGGTTTACACTGTATAATTCACCTACAGATCTAAAATCAATTTGAGCAAAATATTCTGCCATTCTTTTACGTAAAACAAATCGTTAATGTATCAAAATATCATAATGATCATTAGGCATGCTCCCCTCGCTAGCCAAGTTGGCAGGCCATTTGTTTACATTTCAATTGGAGTAAACCATGGTCGATACCCGAATTTCAAATATACTATTTGGCATGTTTTATACATGTTACTACTTGCTGAGTTGTATTTTCTTGTATGAAATTTATTTCTATAAATTAATTCGTGTTTAATTTTCTGTGTACATTTCATAGAAATATATTGATACAGGTTTTGCATCATAGCGGTTTACCTGTAGTCTCAACATAGATAGCCATTATTCAAAGCTGCCATTTTTTTCTTGGTTATGGGTTGCAGGGTCCGTTCTTGTTAACTTGAAAGCCTTTTTTAATTATTTGCATGTGATTTCAAAAATAGACACACTGTAGATTGTCTTGGTGAATTTGGTTGTTTGTGTTACATTGTTCTTTTACTGTAATACTTGTATACCTTTAGATATGCAATGTAGAGAGGTAGACAATGGCACCATGACAGAGGGGATTAACTTTGTTGATCACAGTTGTTTGTGAAATTCATGATATCTGTGTCAATATTTAGTTATATTGCACAAAAGTGGTATCAAATTGAAGCTTAGTTGACAGGGTTTCTGCCAAAACTATTGTCAACTTGATTTGATCTTTATTTTAAAAACATAGCAATGAGGTTAGTGGGGTCATAGTTTGGCACCATAAATGGTCCTATGGCACTATAGGGGGTTTTGATGGAGGGGCCCATAAATGGTCCTATGGGACTATACAGGTTAAAGTGTAATTTCTCTTCTGGATGGTAAATTTTCAGTATCTTCACATTTTCATAAATGTTGCATATGGTGGATTTTCATTTAGTGAGTGAGTCGCTACAAAGAACCAATTGTTATGTCTGGGTGGTAAAATTTTTCAATTTATACTTACAATCCCAGAGCACATTTCAGTTTACAAACAAGGGTGTTCCTTAATTGATTTTCAAGTGAAGGGGCATAGGCCTACAGTATAGTTTCATAACCCAACATGTATCTGTATTTATAAAACATTTGTAAATGAGTGAGTGAGTGCAGCCATTAGCGGCGAGAAATTAAAGTTAATTGATTAATTTTTAAATAATTGCAAAAGCAAAAAGTAATGACACAAAGGCTTACATAACACCAGCAAAATATCACAATTTTTCTAAAGCTGATAGAAAAAGATAAAATTTACAATTTGCCAAATATATATATTGACTTCTTTCAAAAAATGCGATGTTCACCAAATTGACTAAAATCTTGAGATAAAGGAATATCAGGATAAAATGTTTCCCTGATGTGAGCGGTGTCCCAACACTTTCACTTTTATCACTTTACCTATATATTGCAGGTTGTATGAATGAAATTATCTGAAGAATGACATAAGTTGCAGCAGCCTTGGGTAATAGCAATCTAGATCTGTTAGGTACAGCCTGGTCCTCGGAAGTCAAAAGACAAGACAGTCAAAAATCGATGAAGGTGTTTGTTTAACCACGTGTTCATATCGACCGTCAGCTTGGACAAAGTTTCACTGACGGACAGTCAACAATCGATCATGATGATGATGAGTATGGAGATTTTATGAGCGATTTTCAGCGGAGCTGTTCTCTCACTCGGGCCACTAGGGCCTTTAATAAAGTTTCGAAATTTTCCGAAATTGGATAACTTTGATTCCACGGTCGAAAAGTTTTGGAGGCTAATTTTTAAATTTTTAAATTTGGATGCGTGCTGTCAACAATCATGCTTCGCGCCACTTTTAAAATAGAAAGCGCTTTCCGCGAAGCAGGGTACGTTTTGACGAACGGATTGTATTCGGAAACACTAATTCTGATATCAAAGAATTCGCAGGGTCCCTGTCCCTGTCCACTGGTAGGGAACTTAGTTACAGCAAGAGTGGAGTATTTGTGATCCAGAATAGTTGTTATATGTAACAGAGTATTTGCACTGAGGTGTATTTGGCCATGACAAAAATTATGTCACCTCGAGTCATTTGTATTCTCATTGGCATGCTTTAAAAAGAACATATATAACAAAAAATTGTTTTATCAAATTGGCCTCATGACCAATGTGTGTTACCCCTAACTCAGTACGTTCAGTAGTCTTACACTCAGACTCTGAAACGGTTTTTATTCTGAGAGTATCACCTTTTTATCAAATATTGAAAAGGAGACTGTAAGAAGGCTCCTTTCCAAAAACAGATTCAGTATTTTTTTTCAGATATATAACAAAAAAATTGAGAGTCTAAGTGTTAGACTATATGTTCAGCTTTTATGACAGAGATAATTCTGTCTCACTGTGGTGACAGTTTGATACGCATTCGATTTAAAGAGTGGCCGGGTTCTATCGGGTATTGTTTGTGGAAACGAAATTCAAGATGATATTCCTAATTACTCATATATGGTATTAAAGATGCATCCATTGCATGTGTTTCATAGAATTATATTTGATTTTGATACGTGCCAACATACGATATGTGCTGATTTCAGTTCAAATAATTTTACTCAACTTGCATATTCAGCCCAAAACGCCAAATATATAACAATTACTAGTTTCTAAATCAAATCGAGCAACGTCATTATACAAGTGCAGAATGTAATTGGGTGATATAGTGGAGAGAAACGAAGCATATATAAAACACTGGGTAACCGAGGATGTAAGCCAATATACTTAGACATTTATAATGCTTACATACATGTGGGATGTATAAATGTATGCTATAGACAATACATTATTGTATATTAACTTCCACCGCTTCGGCAGTATAGCAGCCATATGTTAGCGGCGATACACATAACTGCACACATACATGTTATGCATGAACATACCCTTAATCACATTATGATATATGAAATATATATAACATGAGCATAGTATGAATAATACACATCTAATGAAATACACAAGGATATAAAATGTTAAAACATATGATAAAGGAAAACCCACCAAGTGTGTGGACCTGGGTTTATGTTAACCGGACGTCACATATCACGATATCATCATGACGTCATCAACAGCAACATCTGCATAATAAATAATATAACTATTTACAATACTATAGGATTCAATGCAGATGTTTAAAACAATACTAAAATACTACATAATTAAAACCCTAGTTTTCATTCAGTCATCTAAACATACATTCAACATTACACACATTGCATTTAAAAAACACATACATTCAACACAACACACACAACTTAACGTTTCAGATCTGTATACCTTTCATACAACACACTTGTATACTTATATTTATACGTTAGATTTAGCTATAGTTTAATTGATGTTAAAGTTATTTAAGTTTATGTTTAATAATAATGATTATTACAACAGAACACATATAATGTGTTCATACAGATAAAATACTTTTACAGGACACACTGTACAATATGTCCATACATAGAAACATAAAAGTCAATATTTAAACCAAACATACATGCTATGAATAAATACAATATACCTACAATACTAGCAATAAACATACATGAATTACAATATAGACCATATATAGCATACCTTGATTAAACGAATGCAAAACCAAAAAGATGAATACCACAGAGATCCAGAAAGATGTCACAAATGCACCTACATCGTATGTGCACCTCCTGATAGACATCTAATTAAGGAGTAAAGCTTAAAATCCTACCTAAACCTAACTTACAGAAGAGAGAAGCTGAGAAACCTAGAACAATATAAAGTAGAAAGGTCGCGCTTGGGGCAGGTTATTGTTTGACAGTGCACTGGTGATTGAGTGAGTGCAAAATGATCAGGCAAAGGCTGTGGAGTGATTTTGTATAAACTAAGTGTGAAGTAGAAGCTAAAAGATATGGTTGACTGAATAGTACATTCATTGTTGCCATAAATTAAAAATAACAATAAAATATACACCATATCTGATGCTGATATACATAGAACAGAGATACATAGTTTGCAACAAAGAAAAACAAAGACTTCATATTTGAGCAAACATGGTGAACGATATACCGTAAATCCTTGAATAATCGCCGGGCGATTATTAATTTCAAACACCGATTTGACCCGACGATTAATCAAGGCAGGCGATTATTCGAGGCAGGCAATTATTCTTTTCGAATCCATAATATACGTGTGAATTTTTTTAAAATGATAACAAAAACATCATTGCAGTATGGTTTAAATTATGAATATTGTAAACGGTGTGCATATCATGAGGTTAAATTTCGCATATATATGCTTTTGCTTATGAAAAGGAGATAGCCATTTGTTTATTTACATTTTCTAGTTTTAACCCGGCGATTATTTATTTCAAAGAGGGCTCTGACCCGGCGATTATTCAAGGCAGGCGATTGTTCAAGGCAGGCGATTTTTCAAGGATTCGGTACTTCAGTAGTTATAAATTTGCTACATATCAAAATGAAAGATATTAAAATTGCAACTATCACAGTCTACACGCCATGACCAAGTGTGTAAAAATGGTGAAAAACTTCAAAATCTGAATGTGTGTAAAGAACTTGTAAACACACATTGAACTGAATAAAAAATATAAAAACAATTTTTTACATTTTCCCCCCTTATCATTCATAAGTGTTTTGGTGTTGGGAGCTGAATATTGCATTTTCCATTCACTTGCATCTCTTACACAACCTATTAACTATATAGAAAATATTCGAACACATATACACTATAAAGCGTACAATAAACCTCCAAGAAATTATGTAAACACATATTTAATCGAATAGTACATTTGTGAAAAGTGACACAATAAATGTGGCCAAAAAAAATGGTCTTTTTGCTGAAAGAGAGCAATTATTTAGAAGGAGTTCTAATTAGTTGTTAGACTAATAGTATCGCTCGCACCTGGCAACACAGACGATTTACAAATGGCGACTTCGAGAGGGGGCTGATAGCGATCAAAATGTAAACAAACCGAATTTGACACAAGAAGAGCTTGTATAAGATGTCAATCAATGATCTGGTGGATTTTATGGCGAAACTTTGATAGCCCCGGATATTTACTTTGATATCGACGTCTACGAATTAAGTAAAGGACCAAAATGTCGACGAATTCAACCTCAAGTCCAACGCGATCGGCTAAGGATGCTGAATCTACAAAAACTAAAAGTCCCGACAGACAGGAACGGTACTAACTTTTAATCAATATTAAAAAATTATGAATGTAGTTCTGAAATTAAGTATTAAATATATGGTTGTTTCACTACTGTTACCTAAATTAACCTAATTATATTTACACTTGTTAAATACATGATATATAAACATCTCTGTGTAAATTTTAATAACATTTTACTGACACATGCAAGATAAACGTTAAAATGTGATAACACTTTCTTTTAAAAAAGTATTTCTTTATACTATAACATTTATCATGTTATAAACATTGTATTGCTGTGCTTGTGACAACAATGTTGCACAAACAACTACTTTTAGACCACTTCGCAGTGGATCAGCTCCCACATGTAATAGTCCAGTAGAAATTATGAAAAACCCGGACATTTTCGATAACAGACAAATTTTGTTTTTAAATGGACCCTATGACAGTGCTGATGAACCATGAAAAACCCAACCAAAATCAACCATTGGCAAAATGCATTTTCGGGGCAAAAACCTTAAAAAATGAAAGAAAATAGGAATAATTTATTTAAAAATTTATCTGCTGCATAAAATACATTTCTAGTGATTAAAACAATAGATCATACACCATTGCATACTTCTTTTGGTCAATGATGGTATTAGATGATCAAAATGTCTGTTTTGAGGTCAAAAACCTTAAAAAATGAAAAAAAATTGGAATAATTTTTTTAAAAGTACATCTGTTGCATAACACACTTTTGGGGTAATTAAAATGAAACATATTGCACCATTACATATTTCTAATGGTAAATAATCCTCTTAGCTGAACAACATGTTGTTTTTTTTTGGTCAAAAACCTTGAAAAATTAAAGAAAATGGGAATATTTTATTTAAAAATATAACTATTGCATAATACACTTTTATAGTGACTTGTATCATAGACCATGCACTATGGCATACTTTTAATTGTCACTGATACTCTTGGCTGAGCAACATGTCTGTTTTTTGGGTCAAAAACCTTGAAAAATTAAAGATTAGAATTAAATGTTTAGGATAACAAGCCAAATTTTTTACCAAAAGCCCCAAATGTGTTACTTTTCCAACAAAATCATCGGGATTTTTTTTATTTTGGGGGTAAAATCCTTTAAAAAAAGAGAACAAAATAGCAAAATATTTTGTGAAAATAATTCCATGTAGTACAACAAGACAATTTTATCACTAAATAAACCTCAATTAGATACTTTTCCACTGATGAAAATCAATCTTAGGAAACTTGTCAATTTTGGGTAAAATCCTCAAAAATTATGAGAATATCGTAAAATATTTTGTGAACGCAAATATTTTTAGCACATCAAGAACATTTTGGGATATATGAACCTACATGGGGCACTTATTCACCATTGAAACCTTACAAAATAAACTTAAAAGTGAGAGATTTATTAAATGTTTAGTTGAAGAATTACATTTAGAACAAGTCCATTTTATGGATAAGTGAATGCCAGAAGGGTACTTATTAACGGTGGATTACCGTGCCAAAACCTTGAGAAAATTATATTTGAGTAAAAGTACACAAAAAAAGATAAATAAAAACAATAGTTAAGTGTTTTTAATGAACTTATTTCTTTAACATTTATAATTTAGGACTAATTGACATTATAAACTAAGATGCTGTAGGCCTATCGCCTGTCAGAGCATCATACCTGTTCTGAAGACGCCAGATATAGATCCGACAGACTCAGCACAAGGTCTCTTTGGTTGTTAGATTCACAGGGGCGTGTTTCGCTTAGAAACAGCGTTTAAAAGACATATACCTTTAAAGACCCTACCCAATAATATAGTAATAGGGTAGGGTCTATATAGGTATATGTCTTTCAAACGCTGTTTCTAAGCGATACACGCCCCTGTGGTTAGATTCACAAATGACACAGAGAGCTGCCTGAAGAATTGAAAAACAAATTGATTAATGATACAAATTATCAGTTTGTTTCATTTATGATACCTTCTGCTTAAGTATCGAATTGAGTAAACATTCCAAATATACTTTCAATCCACTACGTAATATTATTGTTGGCTTTTGTTTTCTGTTTGTTTTCTTGTATGGTTGGCAACTCATTTTTGGAGGATTATTTGAGACGTATGTTTCTGTTAAGGATGTTCGCTCCTCAAATTTATAGAATTAAACTTTTTTTCTAACTATTTTTTAGAAGATCAAAGTATATGATTGAAAAATCAGCATTAAAAAATAGGGGGTAGTGTGGTTTTTTTCGAGATATGACGCCTGCAAGATAGTGGGGTGAAGTACAATTTTAACATGGGAGTCTATGGGAAAATGAGAAAAAACTGCTAAAAACTTTAAAATACTACATTTCTAGATTTAAACTTTTTTTCCTTTTTTGATATGTTACAAAGTTCATTTTACCCTACCGAAATCGATGAAAAAATATTTATGGTAGTGTGGGTTTTTTAATCTTTGATACAAAATGTACCTGAAACCCCCTTTTTTAGTCAAATTTAGGCCATGTATGCTATTTAAGCACTTTTAGAGGTTCTAAAGTCACATTTTCTTTATTTCATATGTTTTTTAAAAGTATGTAGATGATGTAGAATATCATGAAGTAAGTAAAGATGAGAAAAAATCTTTACTCTATCACATTTCAATTTTGAAGTTTAACCGGAAGGAGCGGACATCCTTAAGAAAGAGGAATTTGAGTAATATTGGCTCAATCAAATATTAATAGTATTGTGTATTTTCTATGTAAATAATATGTATTTTTGTTATGATGTAAACTTTTTTTGTTTGTCTTTTAGCATGTTGAAAGTTTGAAATAAATTTGTGCATTAAAAAAAGCTTTGTGCAATTTTCTCAAGTTATGTAATTTTATGATAAGATAACCATTTTCTGACATTAATGACAAGCATGACACAGGAAAAAAATAATGCTTTTGTGTAATTGAATAAAATAAAGTGACAAATAACATTCTGTCATATGATTTTCCCACAACTAAGGACATATATAATTTAGATTTTAATTAATATTTAGCTATGATATAATTGAGAGATTTTATTTGGGTCTTCTTAAATTGACAATTTTTAATTCGTTCTTTAAATTTCAGAAAACAAATGACTATTTTAAATTAAATAGATTGATATACTTATAGATCAAGATCATGAATTGATGATCTTTTAATCTTTACAGACCAATGATGTATTGTGTGGTAAAGAATATCTCCAATTTTTGCATTGAAAAACTTTTAATATTTTTTAACTTTTAACTTTTAACTTTTTTGAAATATTATTTATTAGTAACCTCAAATCACCCTAAAATGGACTGATCAACAGACGCGTTTTTCATATGAAATAAGTCAACGTGAAAGTAGTATCAGTATGATTGCATGTCCAGCTGATTAAATCATTTTTTACAATTTATTTACACAATGTTTCACTTGACATTTAATTTAATTCATCTCCTAAAACCTTCTACTCATCAGTTACATTACTATTATATTACAAATCATAGTTGAAAAGGCATATTTTGCGAGTTTCTGAATGACTTTGGAGTCAAAATAATAAATTTACCATGTTAAAATTTGTATTGCTCAAACACTGAAAATCTGAAAATTTTAAGGAATCTTGTGAAGTCTAATACTTTTATATGAATGTCTTCATGTATTTCACTATAGAATACTCACTGTTTTTACCTTTAATATCATATTTCAGCGCTTTCAAACTTCTGTTGTCAACAACAATGTCAGCCATTTTAGCAGTTGCTACGAAGGGAGATAACTCAGACAGTATTTGTCATACAACTGATTTTACATCAGGAAATCTCAGCACACCTTTCTGTGACATTTTCATGTGGTCATAACTTTTTCTGCCAAGGGTTGATTTTGGTTGGGTTTTTTTCTGAGAGTAAGGGACATGCATTCTTTCATTTTTTACAGTTATTTGTCTGTTATCGAAAATGTCCGGGTTAATTTAAATTTATGGAAATTCCTACTGGCCTATAAAGGCCAGATAGGAAAGTGAAATTTGATAGCTTTCAAGCTCATGCTCATGTATATACATATCTAACAAGTTTCTATTATTGTCATTCAACAAAATTATTGGAACCTTCTGCATGCACAGGTTATTCTGAATTTTGAAAAGGGGGTTCACTCATAGAAAAGGGGAAACGGTCTTTTCGTAGGAGGATCCTGTTCGTAGAAGTGCATTTTTCGTAGGAGGATCCCGTTCGTAGAAGTGCATTTTTCGTAGGAGGATCCTGTTCGTAGAAGTGCATTTTTCGTAGGAGGATCCCGTTCGTAGAAAGTCTTTTCGTAGGAGGGAAAAAAATATATTCGTAGGAGTGATAATATATTATGAATTAGGTAGGTTTAACTTTTGTTGTTAATATATTAAATACAATTATTTGTTTAATCGTGATATTTTACGAAACTGAGGATGACTTGATTTACATACAACGCGCAAGGGCCATGGTTGATGGTGAATGACCTCATATCTTATTTTGGTAGCTTATATATCATACATGTTTGTTCAGTACATAAATTAGTCTTCTCATCGACTCCTCCGCTTAGGAGAACCAGTAATTATAGGTTGTGAGATGTTTTGATTGACAATTGCCAGGTGCATTGTCGGCGACTTACTACTTCACCGAAAGTTACTAATCTCCAATCAGAGATAATTATAACAAACAAACAAACAAAAAAACAAAAGATGATATGTTTTTAATTCACAATAACACAAAACATAATAACATAATCCTATCAAACATCGGTCTGGATATCAAAGACATCAAAGCGATGATTAAACTTTGTGAATGTGAATATACTTACCTGATTCATGTCTTTATTAACAAAAACAAACATTAAAATATTTCATTGGAATTTTCTACTTCTACGAAAAGACCTAAAAATCCTTCTACGAATAGACCGAAAATCACTCCTACGAACGGGATCCTCCTACGAAAAGACCTACACTGAGGGGTTTCACCTTTTGGGTCGATCTAATGTACATGCAAACATTTCAAAAGGGGGGTTTAAACTACCTGAACAACCATCCCCTTTAAAGGCGCTGTAGCACGTTTTTTGCAAAATTTATTTTTTCAAATTTCCCATTTATAATGATAGTTTATGTCATTTTAATTAACTTTAGAGGGTAAAACATCTTATTACACAAACAAATTATCTGTAGTGGTAAAAACTATGTTGCGTATAAAACAAAAATTGCTTGGCGGCCATTTTATTGTGAACACAATTTATTATTTTGTATTACAAAAACGATTCCAATGGCTTAACCAAATCATTTACACTCGTTTTAAACTTTATTTTCCGAGGAGAAAAGGATGTTTTACTTTTGGTGAAATTTTTTTCAAATACATTTCATCAACTTATTTGAGCGAAAAAACGTGCTACAGCGCCTTTAAAGAGCTTGTACTTGTCAATAAGCTGAGTCTGTAAGTCAAGCCAATGTTGGTACTTGATTGTTTTAAAAAGGTGGCAAGTTAGTAACTTTTTGGCAATATTTTTGGGCAGGTCAAATAAAATATCTCAGTGACCACGACAAACAGATTTCTTTTATTACCCAGGCATATTAATATCGGAAGTAAAATTGATATTTATAGGGACTGCCATTTGTTTATGAACATGGCGCCACAAACCATGTGATATGTTCCAGTGGCAGGTTGCATCACTAGAACAACAATGGCTACGACAGACTCCTCAATGAAGTCCAGTAAATTGTTCATTTTATCGGTAAATTTTATTTGTTGAACGATGTGCTAAGAAGTTGATATTTTAATCTGACACATGTGTTTTGCCCGATCCATACAATTTTCAGGTTGGATTGACAATCCTTCATTGTGGCCGTACATTGCTTTTCCTGATATTTTCTATCATACGTATTGCTCATGACTCTTTGAAGTGTTACACATAATTGAAAATATTTATATAAGTGAAAAGTTGACACATTTTCCTGATTAGTTTACCAAAATCTGGAGCAGTTGCCATATTATAGACAAAGATGATCCCCTCTCAACCCAAACATTCCTTTTATATAATAATTAATTGTTAGTTTGTGACCACAAATTTTAATGAATATAATCAAGGAATTAGTGTGATATACGTCCTTGATATAATATAATTCAGATGCTCGATATTTCATATATTTAGGAGATAAACATACTGTGTTTCGAAATCAGTGGCATAAAACTGAATTATTATAGCTCTAAATTTAATTTAAAGTCGAACGCGTACCGTGAGGATTTAAATGGATAATTTAGAGCTATGATAATTCAGTTATATGCCGCTAATTTTCAAACACAGTATGTTTAATCTCCATTCTACCATATCAACGATTTAGACTTAAACTATATTCATACGCATTGAATCGGGTGTAATTTGTCATTGGACATCGTGCAGAAATTTCACAGCCCGACAGTTACAAAGATATGACATGTTTGGTAATCTCAAATAACGCAGCTTCTTATAAGGCTTCGGAAAACAGCGAAAGTTTCCGAATGAAAGCAGGCCTCAAAGTAAACGATTTTGAGCGGACATGCTCCTAACGTTTTATTATTAGGAGCAAGAGACACTTTCAAGGAGCACATATTAAAAAAAGATTGCTGAAAGTAGCTATAAATTAATGAATATTAGCAGAGAACTGTAAGCTATCTAATATTCAATACCATTTTGAAACAATTTTGATGGATAATGGTTAAATTTGGTGAAGAAACAGAGTTTGTTAAGTGGACTCCAAATTTTGCAAAGGAGTGTGTGCTCCTAACTCAAAATTACAGGGAGCAAACTGAAAATATAAGGAGCAAATGCTCCAAAATTGGTTGCTATTTTGAGGCCTGTAAAGGGAGGTCACTATTCTGTGGACGATAGCGTTTTGCAACCGGCATCAGCGATTCAGCGTTCGGGATAATTTCTGCAGTATTTTTTCAAAATTGACATAGTTATTATTGCGTCAATTTTGTAAATAAAGTTTTAGGTAAGTTTATTCTACATTCCGACATTTCCCGGGTGATATATTGACCGGTTTTAACTCTTTTGTCATCCGAATTGAGTTTATTCAGGAATGTTTCTGAAATGCCAAGTTGTTGAATGACAGATTTTTCAAACTGCATTGTTAGCTTTCGCCTTTTCGGCTCTTATTTTGATAGGTTTCAGATTTATTATCAAAATTATTTATTTATGTCATTTTGTTCATAGCAACAGCTCATATATATATATATATATATATATATATATATATATATATATATAAAGTATTCGAGCATGCAAGTATTTGGAGAATGTAATGCATTTGTTATTGTTGCCTGGCAATAAGCGTATTCCTGCGCAGAAGACGAAGTAAACAGAGCACTTTATAACCAAATTATACCGTCTCTGATTTTTCACAGTAGCCTATCCGAAAGGACTATTTCGTCAAGTTATGGTAGAATAAAACTTAACACACCTACATCTAAAAGTATCTGAGTAATAAGACAAAAATATTCATTTATTATGTATAATTTCATCATCAATTTCTTCAGATCCCATGGCCTGCTTTGTTGTATGCGAAGTAGTGAGTTTTACTTATGGTGATACAATCAATCAACAATAAAATATCATGTATTTATCCAAAACATTAAAGTGCCATCAAGGATGTTGATGAACATAATGGAAAATTGCCAAAATTCTATCTCCTTGAAATATATACATTTATTTTTCATAGATTTTTTAGACCCACAATAAGCCGGGAAATTAAGTAGTAAAGGTGTTTTCCAGTCTAATATAGTTCAAGTCTATTATTTTCAAGCGCAAAGCATTTTGGTCTAGCTCGCACATAGTATACAAAGACACGAAAGAAAAATAAAGTTTATGAGCTATGAAAGAAATCAAAATATATAATTTTTGGCGGTTATTTATTTACCATTTCATTTAATTATGTATTTTCTACAGATATTGGAATAAATGTTTTACCCAACTAGGTATTTGGTTTAAACATATTTTTATTCAATAAGAATGTGGTTTGGCAAACAAGCAAAACTCTGCTTATGTGAATGCCTCACCACTACATAAAACATAAACAAATTCACAAGAGCTGGTAACATGGTAACAAAAAATGAAAAATCAAGACAATCAAACTATAGATATACGTACATAAGTGTTAATTGATAATTTGTTGCAGTTTCGTTCCATTATATTTATTTAGATAATTTAGAATGATTTTCAAAGCGTTTGGATTTATTGATATATTGATGTAGGGACTTAATTATGTTAATATTGACATTATTAGATTCTTGAGGTGTTCCGTATAACACAGTTTGGAGGTTATGGCCATTTACATAGAAAAATGTATTATTTCTAAGAGTTGTATATAACTTACATGTAAAAAGATAATGAACAACATCTTCGTTGTGGTATCCACAAGCGCATTCCGGATTGTTTGAGATATGTCTATTTACTTTATCTGCGTTCAAATCGCTGCATCCAAGTTTAAGCCGACAATGTATAATCTGGCAGAAACGACTACCATAATTCAGATCTAGGTAGTTGTTATTTGATTCATCATGTTTTAGTAGTGACTTAAATTCGCCAATTGTGTTGGCTTGTACGAAGTTATCAGGTAATGAATTCCAAGTTTTGATCGTATCAGGTAGAAAAGATTGTTCGTATATTTTGGTTCTACAGTATATTGTTTGCAAATTGGATTGATTTCGAAGATTGTAATGACTTTTTTCAGAGACAGTTTTAAGAACCAGATCACAGAGGTAGTCTGGTGCGAGCCCGCTATTCATTTTGAAGAAATTAATCAGTTTGATATCCCGCCTTCGTTCTTTAAGGGATTTGAACATTGTTTCTGTGTAAAGCTTATAATGACTTGTGCCACGAACTGCGCCACATATCGTACGTAGGGCGTCTAAATATAATCTTTCAAGAATAAGCGATTGGTCGATTGTACAGTTGTCCCAGATATGGCAGCAATAATCAAACATCGGCATGATAAATGATTTGTACATGGTTTCTAGGGTTTTTCTTGAAAGTCGATATTTCAAGCTTCGAAGGCAGTTAATCATGGGGCTAACTTTTTTAACAATATCTTCTATATGATTTTTCCATGCGCAATCTTTCTGTAACGTTATGCCTTGATGTTTATGGCTTTCGACTTCTTTTATTGGAATTTGGTTCATATGCAAAGTTGGAATTTTTTCGGTTTTATGTTTACGAGAAAAATTTATTGTTTCGGTTTTATCAGGATTAAAGTTAACTTGCCATTTATCTGCCCAGCTAGATATGCGCTTTAGGTCGTCGTTCAGACTGGAAGCGGCAGTATCGTGATCATCAACAATTACATACATTGAAGTATCGTCAGCAAATAAGCGTATGTGACTTTCAATACCATCAACTAAGTCATTTATGTATATAATGAAAAGTAACGGACCCAATACGGAACTTTGTGGGACGCCGGCAAGTACAGGTTTATAATCGGAAGAATATCCATTTATGACAACTTTCTGTAAACGGTTTTCTAAGTAACTTTCAAACCAGCTCAATAAAGTACCATCGATGCCATAGTTCTTAAGTTTAGAAATGATGCCCTTGTGCCAGACCTTGTCAAAGGCCTTACTTATATCGCAGAATACAGCCCTAACCTCCTTACCTTCGTCAAGCCCTTTCGCAATAAAATCGTATAAAAAAGTTAATTGGTTAGCGGTTGAATCACCATGCATAAAGCCGGATTGTAAATTGGTTAAGATGTCATTGTCTCGAAAGTAGTTAAATACATGTTTAAAGATACACTTTTCGAATACTTTAGACAGACAACTCGTAAGTGCGACAGGTCTGTAATTGGAACATTCATTAACACTATTCTTTTTATGCAGAGGTATGACTGAAGCTTCCTTCCAGGCGGCTGGAAACGTGAATTGTTGAAGAGACCAATTAAACAGTTTTGTTAATATAGGAGCTAAACCTTTCGCCACGGCTTTAAGAAATCTATTTCCTATTCCATCTGGTCCAGTTGATTTTGATGGATCAAGAGAGAGAAGAATATCTTGTACTTCCCCAGGTGTAAGATGGACAGTATTTAATGATGATACAATAGGATCTGAGAGATATTTGCGATCGGGTACTTGTGCATCGGGATATTTTACTGTTGACTGACTAACAAAGAAATCATTGAAAATATATGCAATCTCTTCGGGGTCATCATAAACAATGTTGTTAGAAACTATTGATGGAAAGAAGTTACGTTCGGATTTACTTTGATTAAACTGTTTTATCAAACGCCACCATGTTTTTGTGCCAACGGAGGAATTTACCTTAGTATCTTTTTTTGAGTCACATATTCTTTTTGCTTCACGTATTAAACTAACGACTTTGTTTCTGGATGAACGGAAATTTGCCCAGTCGGAGGGACGATTTCGTTTTTTGGCAATTTTATGAAAACGATTTCGCTTACGCATTACAGCGCGAATTTTGCTATTCATCCATACGGGGTCATCCGCTTTTATATTGACCAGTCTATTCGGTGTGTTGTTGTTCATGATATATTTTATTTTATCAGTTAAAATTTCAACTGCAGTATTTATATTACCAGAGTTAAATATTTCGTTTTCATCAACTTCGTTTAGATATCTTTCAACACTATCTTTATCCATGGAATCAAAATCATATACTACTCTTTTTATAGATCGCGTTTTAAATATTTTATCTCAGATTGTCAGGAAAACAGGACAGTGGTCACTGCATACGGGATCGAGAACGCCGGAGCTAAGCACGCTGTTTTCATGTGAAACAAAAATCAAATCAATTAAAGTGCTAGAGCTTTGCGTTATTCTCGTTGGAGCAGTTATAATATGATTTATCCCGTATAAACGTTTGAGCGTTTCGATTTTGATGTTACTTTCTTGTAAGATATCTATGTTGAAGTCGCCAACAATAACAGTAAACATATTTAGATCTATCGCCATTTCGATTGATTGGTTAATCAAGTCCCAGTAAAATTCACTTTTATCCGCGCGGTAAAATGTACCGATAAGATAATTTCTATTTTTGCATTTTATTTTTATCCATAGTGCCTCGAGGCCAACAATATCTAATGTTTCCATACTCTCTACGCATAAGTTTTGTTTTACGTAAATGGCCCCCGCCTCGTGTTAAACGATCTTTTCTAAACGGACTGTGAAAGCCTGGAACTTGTATATCCCTGCTATTAATATTATCATTTAGCCAAGTTTCTGTGAGACAGATCACATCATAGTCTAAAAATTCTGCATGAATAATATCAACTTTATCTTTTAGACTTCTTACATTGAGATGTATTATCTTAAGATTTCTATCAGGTTTTGGTCCCGGGTTTGGGTGAATATCTCCGCAACAAAGTAAGAGAATAATGATAAATATTGAAGTGCATGGATCATACACACATCGAAATCTTGAAAGATAGATATATAAATAAAGATTGTATGAACTTATTGAATGAAGTGAAACTGCAAAGCTTCCCACTGCCTGCCTATATTGCATTATGTCAACCGACATGATACACAAACAATCTATGAAACATATCAGAAGGCTGGCAGTGGGATTGGGTTATGTACGTAATTACACATACATATGTATGTTTGCAACTGCAAATATATTTGTTTGATTTTCTTGAGTAATCATAATGAAGAGAAGTTTCAAAATTCAAACAAAAAGAAAGAAAATATACAAAAAAGAAAGCACTCATAGAGTTTTTCATAAATTGGAAAAGAGAAGGAATCCCCTGGCTAAATAATTAGTGATATGTACATATGTTTGTATAAGTATATGATGAACAAGCAAAAAGCTATCAAGTTTTACGACAATAAAATCCGCCGTTACTAGGGTGATACACGGAGGAGATTAACACGTGTTGCACGTGCATCACATTCAGGTATTGTTAATGTACGTGCTGTGGGAGAGATGTGGACAGTTGGATACATGTGCATGTGAATGTAAAATTATGTAAGTATTTCTTAATTATTTCCAATTCTCAACGTTTCATGTTGAAATTAGTATCACTATATATATGTAAACCAAAATGGCAAACTATACAGAACTTCATTATATAACCAAATCAAAGTTGGAATGTTAATTATATAGTAATGTTATTATTGCATATATTGTTATGTAATTATGTCAATGTACAATAACTGGAAGTATAATTATTAGGACAGTCTGATGTGGGTTGCATACATGTGTATGAATGGTTTACCAAAGAAATTATTTTCACCTAGTAGGAGCACTGTCGTAGAAGTTACAATCAAAGCAAATTAAAATAATTAACGATGCTGCATGATACGAAGGCCATTTCATGATGTATGTTTGTGATATGCCTAAGAGAATATATTTCCCAGTATCACTATCACCTATATAACAAGTATATACCATGTAACGTAGATTAATGACATCACGTTTTCACATCGTAGTAGATATTTGAAAGGATGATGGCCTTGATCTAAGTATGATCACTTTCATTATCCACTTTCAACAACCCGATTTGATAGCGCAGAACAGTGTTGGTATAGTAGTGTATAGCACCATAGATCAGGTTAGATCGGATGAGTCAAGTTGGTATATTTATGTGATCAACACATTGTTACAGACATGTTGCAATAGAACATAAAATGTCACATTCACATGTTTTTGTTCAAATCACGTCTTGTACATGTGATTATATGGACGGGGACTGTTCTGTCCAGTTATGTATATAGAGTCACATTCAACAACTTACCACTTTCTTGTAAAGTCCATCCTATGAAGTTTATTTTAAACACTGCAATCAGTTCATTTACTTAATGGAAACACTGTCACGACTTCACAATTGTGTTCATTCACTATCCTTTTATAAAGGATTGTGGTGATTTTAACACATACCACCAATATCACCAATACTTAACGTGACTTCCAGGAATTTGTACACATTTAACGACTAGAAACACAACACAACAAACTAAAGAGAAGACACTGATACTCGGTGCCGATTTGAGCAAAGCTCCCATTTGCTATGACGGACCGAGAAGAACATTGAAATCGCAGAACAGATTGGTCATAGAGTAGTTGTTCACACTAGTCGTTGTGGGATGTATCCTGGGAAAGGTTGACGACAAGTTTGAGCCTTGTTTGCTCACAGACACTGTTGAAATGGGAAGCTGTCGCAACTTTCTTCAGACTTCCGTCTTTCAATTTTATCAGAATTACTCCACCAGTAACCCAGGTGGATTCTACGCGATTATCCTTCACTAGATCCCTGGCTTTTCGAGCTAGAAGGGCCCTGGTTTTGGTAAGGTCCTCATTTACATAGACCTTTGATGCCCTGTTTGTGTTCGCCTGCTTCAACTTAGATCTGTTGGCGATGAATTGTCGCTTTGTAGCGTTACTTAGCAACATTAAGATTATTGTCCTGGGTGGGGATTGAGGCTTTGGGGGGTACCTGGGGACCCGGTGGCTTATGTCAATATCTCTGGGAGATATATCTACCCCGATGGTCTTCGCAATCTCCATCACTAACTTGTCTGTATCTTCTCCCTCCACTTCGGGGACCCCCCTTATCCGAATGTTGTTACGTCTAGCATATTGCTCTGCACGGTCAAGTTTGTCGGATAATCCCTCTATCACCTCATCTCTCTCTGTAAGTTTGGATTTTAGGTCTTTAACTTCGCTTTCGAGTTGCTTGGTTTTCTCATACATGTGTGAGATTTCCTGTCTGAGTGTCGGCATTATGTCTTCACTTACTGCAGACCCTATTAGAGATAGAACTTCGCCATTCTTAAGGGCTAGTAAGAACTGGGCAATAAATTGTTCGGTACTACTCTCGCTTGGCTGACCACTGTCCACTGCATGAGATTCCATACTTTCGGAGCTAAGTTCAGAGCAGTCAGACAACGATGAATTTGATACAAAGCAATGTCGTTTATTATTGTCAGTTTCAGATTCAGGTGATGTAAAAACGTCTCCCCGATTTCTTTTGATTGAAAGTGGTGTGTTATCCATATGATATTAACGTTGGAAATTATATGCGTTTATTATGAGCCGTAGGATTTTGGATGAATATCAGTGACGTTTCTAGTCCGGCACAATCGTAAACACAATCTGTCAAAATCCACCTTATTAAAGTTCATCCATATTCAAAACTTCGATATATCCAAATTAGTAAGCTTATCTTACATACTGTTCATTTTCGAAATCTATATCCAAGGGATTTCTTCGTAATTTCGCCTCAAAAACTCACATTGTTGTTTCCCGCTGTGAAAAACACGTCCAGTCCTTGTGTCGTCACTACCGGAAAATCGAGGTATTTTCTAGGTATTTTGCTTGAATTCTATAATCAATGAGAATATATTTGTCATAATTTGCTGGTCTTAGCTCAATAAAAAGTACATTAAAGAGGCAATAATTTGTATGTTCTCAGCACATTTAGAATCATTGTTTTTAAAACAATTGTCACATTCAGTAATGTGTGACAAGGGTAGCCTAACTTCCATAAGAAGCACGTGCAGCCTGTGGGTTTCTATGGTGACTTGCGCTAAAGACGAGCCTTCATGCTTCGGAAACGAGTGCTACTGTGTTGTACGTTTTATGCAATAAAGGGAATTCTGTTTATATGACGTCAGATACCCTTAGCGCGCGTTACTCGAAGGGGTACTTCTCTTTGAAACCAAATTTCATTACATTGTCGTGATATGAAAATTATTTATCAGTCACATGTCATGTTGTAGATAAAAGATTTCTCTAGCGATTGACTTTATAAGTACATTTTCCACAAATAATTTTATATTTGAAACACTAACATCTTTGAGTCTTTGTTAAGTCTTTAAAAAAGTGAGAAATTAAATTTACATGCAAAATTTTACTAAAGGGGAGGGAATCCCCCTGTGGATCTGCTATTGGTCACCCATTCATCTGTGAGCCGTGCCCACTCTTGTTGAACTATGAGTGATGTTGTCTGTCTGTTGCAGGAAGGTGATCCCCCTGGACATGAAGCTGGAGAACCGACTCAACATGAAAGATCTGGAGCGACTGCAGGACGCTTTCCTGGTGCGTGCTTCTCTGTTTAATCAGGGGTCATGTCAACTTAAGGATAGATAACTATCTTCAAATCATTATTATCCCCCACCTCCTTGGAAAGCCGACGAGCTTATTAGATTTTGGTGACCTTGACATTATTCTCAAGGTCACAGTGTAACTTTGAATTTTTCGACATGCTAATGTAAATGTAAATCTTGTCAGCAGGATATCTCAAGAACCATTCACTGGAATTCCATCATATCTTACACAAAGCACCTCCTTGGGAAGACAAAGAGCTGATTAGATTTTGGTGACCTTGACATTATTCTCAAGGTCACAGTGGAACTTTGATTGTTTTACATGATAGTGTACATGTAAATCTTGTCAGCGGGATATCTCAAGAACCATTTTGCTGATCTTGACATTATTTTTCAATTTTGAAGTATTAATTTGCGGCGGGGGATCATGTCACCAATGTGACAACTACTTGTTCTACCATGACATTATAATATCCCTGTTTTTGATTTGGTTATTTTTTTTGTCGAATGGAGTATTGAACATGATTTTTTGTGGAAGGTGATTTACCGTGTTTGAATACAGGGTGACGTAACATTCCAGATTAAACTATGTCATTGAACATGCGTAAACTCAAAATATTACCAGCGCTGACCTAGGATTTGTAAAAATAGTTTTTATATATTCGACTAGCTGAGAAGAAAATGTAATTTGATTGAGAAATGATAACAGACACTGTGAGTCACTAGTTGTATTTTGATGTTTTTGGTTGTTCACAATAATGATAATTCAATTTATTACCGGTATATGACGAGCAGTGAAATACTGGGATTTATCAATGAAATAAACTGTCCATCAAGCTACAGTGAAAATAACTTATATTTTCACTGCGAACGGTGACTGATATATTTTAACGTCATAAAACAATGGTCTCGTGCGACGATTTGGCTTATGACGTCACAGTGTTACTGTTGTGACGGGCTGTTCCTTATGGCCACTTGGCATGAAAACAACCTTTTCGGAAGTAATTACATGGATAATATCATATAATAAATAGAATATCTGTCACTTCTTGACAAATACCATGTTTATCTCATCTCGTGAGGTAAAAAAGTTATATATTTTCACTCGTGGCAGCGACACTCGTGAAAATATAACCGTTCTACCTCACTCGATGAGATAAACATGGTATTAGTCAAGAAGTGACAAATATCCTCTATCTACCTCACTCGATGAGATAAACATGGTATTAGTCAAGAAAAGACAGATATCCTCTATCTACCTCACTCAATGACATAAACATGGTATTAGTCAAGGTCAGACAGATATCCTCTATAAATCTATCAGTGCAGTTCTATATTTTGCCCAGACGGAGGGTGAAGGATACGACAACCGACTCAGTCTGAACAAGTCCCAGTTCTGTGAGGCAATGTCTCTACTGCTGAAGAAAGGAAGCCGCGACGAGGTATGTCAGCCGGTTGATTAATAATAATAATATCTGGATATTTATATCTATCCTTAAAATAGATAGTGTTCTTGACAGACTAAATCTCAAATATTTATTTTTGATATCCGTTTGTCATATGTCGATACAAATGCATATTACAGAGGGATAGTGCTTATCAAGTCTCACTCTTTATCATTTCAAACGCCAGTAAAATGGAAAGCTTATTAAAAATATATGTGATATATTTCATAAAAATTAATTTAAGAAATGACAAAACAGAAATTATGCATTACTAACTTGTGTAATATTTATAATGATTTCTAGTTTTTTTTCCGAATGCAATGCATTTGTAAACTTAATTTCTGACTAAGTCCAATGACTGTGGAAATGGCCTTGACTCCCAATTGACCCGATTGGCTTAAACATAGTTTACTCCGACCAGTCGAAATGGGCTTCTCCATCTTCTTGACATTGAGTTTATAACAAGCAAAAATCCACATGATGCAAATATTCTGCTTGCAATAAACTTTCTTGGGAGAGTTAGCTATTGATGCCATCTTCGTATTAAACATCTTGGACCCAATGCGGAAGTGAAGGCAAACATTGGTAAAAGCATCCGGAAAATAGTTGGAAATGTTCGTAAACAGTCCGAAATGGACGTTTCCCAAATACTGATGATCAGACATATATCTAGGTAAAATTAAGATCGGCCGTACCCTAAGCTTATGGGGCGAACTCGCTGATTGGTTGGTTTGAATTGAATGTCAAGACCAGTCTGACAGAAACTATCATTGTGCTTAGTCAGATCGCTTATGTGTAACATAGTGGCGCGTAACTCTATATGATTTTAATGGCATTGAGTGAACCTAGGCAAAGTTTGAAGGTGGTGGTCAAATGGATACGTTATTGGTACAGTGAGTGCTGGTAATTGGTGCCTTACTCTGAATGGGTTGGTGCACAGGGGCCTGGCAGGCTGACTGAGTCTACATATTTGTGGTATGAGAATTTTATTTTGCTCCACGTTGCCCCAAAAACAAATGCATCAGTTTGTGAGATATTGAAATTTCAGCTGTTCATTCCTTGAAACATTTTTCTCTGCAGTACGCAGACCTGTTTGACAAGATAGACGTGACACGAGAGGGAACGGTGGACTGGGACAAGTTTGCCTCCCACATGCTGCTGGAGTTCTATGAAAAGGACGACCGAGCCAAATCAACACAGGTCCCACAGTGGAGGGACCTCAAGTCTCTGCCCAGGTGAGTCCACAGGTCCCACAGTGGAGAGACCTCAAGTCTCTGCCCAGGTGAGTCCACAGGTCCCACAGTGGAGAGACCTCAATTAGACCTTATGGGAGTTACTCAGACAATACCCAACTTTGGGAACCCTGGCGTCAGCTCCGTTATTGTAGATTTCGTGACCCTGTGACCCCAAATGGGTCACCGGGGTCACATCCTTAAAAACCTATTTTCATCTTCTTTTTCAGTTCCAAAAGGTCTAGAGAGCTGAAAAGTTGTATGCAGACTCCTTGGCCAATGGGGATTCTAAATTGTAGATTATGTGACCCCGTGACCCCAAATGGGGTCACCGGGGTCACATCCTTAAAAAACCTATTTTCATCTTCTACTCCAGTTCCAAAATGTCTAGAGAGCTGAAAAGTTGTGTGCAGACTCCTTGGCCAATGGGGATTCTAAATTGTAGATTTCGTGACCCCGTGACCCCAAATGGGTCACCGGGGTCACATCCTTAAAAACCTAATTTCATCTTCTTTTTCAGTTCCAAAAGGTCTAGAGAGCTGAAAAGTTGTGTGCAGACTCCTTGGCCAATGGGGATTCTAAATTGTAGATTATGTGACCCCGTGACCCCAAATGGGGTCACAGGGGTCACATCCTTAAAAACCTATTTTCATCATCTTCTCAAGTTCCAAAAGGTCTAGAGAGCTGAAAAGTTGTGTGCAGACTCCTTGGCCAATGGGGATTCTAAAATGTAGATTTCTTGACCCCGTGACCCCAAATGGGGTCACAGGGGTCACATCCTTAAAAACCTATTTTCATCTTCTTCTAAAGTTCCAAAAGGTCTAGAGAGCTGAAAAGTTGTGTGCAGACTCCTTGGCCAATGGGGATTCTAAATTGTAGATTTCGTGACCCCGTGACCCCAAATGGATCACCTGGGTCACATCCTTAAAAACCTATTTTCATCATCTTTTTCAGTTCCAAAAGGTCTAGAGAGCTGAAAAGTTGTGTGCAGACTCCTTGGCCAATGGGGATTCTAAATTGTAGATTTCATGACCCCGTGACCCCAAATGGGGTCACAGGGGTCACATCCTTAAAAACCTATTTTCATCTTCTTCTCAAGTTCCAAAAGGTCTAGAGAGCTGAAAAGTTGTGTGCAGACTCCTTGGCCAATGGGGATTCTAAATTGTAGATTTCGTGACCCTGTGACCCCAAATGGGTCACCGGGGTCACATCCTTAAAAACCTATTTTCATCTTCTTTTTCAGTTCCAAAAGGTCTAGAGAGCTGAAAAGTTGTATGCAGACTCCTTGGCCAATGGGGATTCTAAATTGTAGATTATGTGACCCCGTGACCCCAAATGGGGTCACAGGGGTCACATCCTTAAAAACCTATTTTCATCATCTTCTCAAGTTCCAAAAGGTCTAGAGAGCTGAAAAGTTGTGTGCAGACTCCTTGGCCAATGGGGATTCTAAATTGTAGATTTCTTGACCCCGTGACCCCAAATGGGTCACCGGGGTCACATCCTTAAAAACCTATTTTCATCTTCTTTTTCAGTTCCAAAAGGTCTAGAGAGCTGAAAAGTTGTGTGCAGACTCCTTGGCCAATGGGGATTCTAAATTGTAGATTTCATGACCCCGTGACCCCAAATGGGGTCACAGGGGTCACATCCTTAAAAACCTATTTTCATCTTCTTCTCAAGTTCCAAAAGGTCTAGAGAGCTGAAAAGTTGTGTGCAGACTCCTTGGCCAATGGGGATTCTAAATTGTAGATTTCGTGACCCTGTGACCCCAAATGGGTCACCGGGGTCACATCCTTAAAAACCTATTTTCATCTTCTTTTTCAGTTCCAAAAGGTCTAGAGAGCTGAAAAGTTGTATGCAGACTCCTTGGCCAATGGGGATTCTAAATTGTAGATTATGTGACCCCGTGACCCCAAATGGGGTCACCGGGGTCACATCCTTAAAAAACCTATTTTCATCTTCTTCTCAAGTTCCAAAAGGTCTAGAGAGCTGAAAAGTTGTGTGCAGACTCCTTGGCCAATGGGGATTCTAAATTGTAGATTTCGTGACCCTGTGACCCCAAATGGGTCACCGGGGTCACATCCTTAAAAACCTATTTTCATCTTCTTTTTCAGTTCCAAAAGGTCTAGAGAGCTGAAAAGTTGTATGCAGACTCCTTGGCCAATGGGGATTCTAAATTGTAGATTATGTGACCCCGTGACCCCAAATGGGGTCACCGGGGTCACATCCTTAAAAAACCTATTTTCATCTTCTACTCCAGTTCCAAAATGTCTAGAGAGCTGAAAAGTTGTGTGCAGACTCCTTGGCCAATGGGGATTCTAAATTGTAGATTTCGTGACCCCGTGACCCCAAATGGGTCACCGGGGTCACATCCTTAAAAACCTATTTTCATCTTCTTTTTCAGTTCCAAAAGGTCTAGAGAGCTGAAAAGTTGTGTGCAGACTCCTTGGCCAATGGGGATTCTAAATTGTAGATTATGTGACCCCGTGACCCCAAATGGGGTCACAGGGGTCACATCCTTAAAAACCTATTTTCATCATCTTCTCAAGTTCCAAAAGGTCTAGAGAGCTGAAAAGTTGTGTGCAGACTCCTTGGCCAATGGGGATTCTAAAATGTAGATTTCTTGACCCCGTGACCCCAAATGGGTCACCGGGGTCACATCCTTAAAAACCTATTTTCATCTTCTTTTTCAGTTCCAAAAGGTCTAGAGAGCTGAAAAGTTGTGTGCAGACTCCTTGGCCAATGGGGATTCTAAATTGTAGATTTCATGACCCCGTGACCCCAAATGGGGTCACAGGGGTCACATCCTTAAAAACCTATTTTCATCTTCTTCTCAAGTTCCAAAAGGTCTAGAGAGCTGAAAAGTTGTGTGCAGACTCCTTGGCCAATGGGGATTCTAAATTGTAGATTTCGTGACCCTGTGACCCCAAATGGGTCACCGGGGTCACATCCTTAAAAACCTATTTTCATCTTCTTTTTCAGTTCCAAAAGGTCTAGAGAGCTGAAAAGTTGTATGCAGACTCCTTGGCCAATGGGGATTCTAAATTGTAGATTATGTGACCCCGTGACCCCAAATGGGGTCACAGGGGTCACATCCTTAAAAACCTATTTTCATCATCTTCTCAAGTTCCAAAAGGTCTAGAGAGCTGAAAAGTTGTGTGCAGACTCCTTGGCCAATGGGGATTCTAAATTTTAGATTTCTTGACCCCGTGACCCCAAATGGGTCACCGGGGTCACATCCTTAAAAACCTATTTTCATCTTCTTTTTCAGTTCCAAAAGGTCTAGAGAGCTGAAAAGTTGTGTGCAGACTCCTTGGCCAATGGGGATTCTAAATTGTAGATTTCATGACCCCGTGACCCCAAATGGGGTCACAGGGGTCACATCCTTAAAAATCTATTTTCATCTTCTTCTCAAGTTCCAAAAGGTCTAGAGAGCTGAAAAGCTGTGTGCAGACTCCTTGGCCAATGGGGATTCTAAATTGTAGATTTCGTGACCCTGTGACCCCAAATGGGTCACCGGGGTCACATCCTTAAAAACCTATTTTCATCTTCTTTTTCAGTTCCAAAAGGTCTAGAGAGCTGAAAAGTTGTATGCAGACTCCTTGGCCAATGGGGATTCTAAATTGTAGATTATGTGACCCCGTGACCCCAAATGGGGTCACAGGGGTCACATCCTTAAAAAACCTATTTTCATCTTCTTCTCCAGTTCCAAAATGTCTAGAGAGCTGAAAAGTTGTGTGCAGACTCCTTGGCCAATGGGGATTCTAAATTGTAGATTATGTGACCCCGTGACCCCAAATGGGTCACCGGGGTCACATCCTTAAAAACCTATTTTCATCTTCTTTTTCAGTTCCAAAAGGTCTAGAGAGCTGAAAAGTTGTATGCAGACTCCTTGGCCAATGGGGATTCTAAATTGTAGATTATGTGACCCCGTGACCCCAAATCGGGTCACCGGGGTCACATCCTTAAAAAACCTATTTTCATCTTCTTCTCCAGTTCCAAAATGTCTAGAGAGCTGAAAAGTTGTGTGCAGACTCCTTGGCCAATGGGGATTCTAAATTGTAGATTATGTGACCCCGTGACCCCAAATGGGGTCACAGTGGTCATGATCTAAGAACCTATCTTTTGCTTGTAAACAATAACTTAAATAACTTAAATATTCAACTTTAGATAGTAAATCAATGAAATCCTGATGAGCTGCAGAGCCCATGGCTCTATTTTTATCATACGTAATAAAGCATGTTATGTTTATAATATATAATAAGTAAAAGAATGTTGTGTATACATATACAGGGATTGGGAAAGACACATTTGACAATGGGCCATTTTTAGGGCTTTAAAGGAAGGCTGAAATAAATTATTTTCTATTGAATTCTTAACTGCAATTGGTTCATTAGACTATTTTGTGAAAAACGAGACCAAAAAAAAATCCATATGTTGTTCCTATATTAAACTAGAGCGACTTAAAAACACCGAAAAACATCGTCTGCTTTTCACCCGTGACAAACAAACCAAAAATGGGGCGGGGCTTAGAGAGTTGGAAGATACCGGAAGTGACGTACGTGAAGGGACGGGGTGTAAACATTCGCTTACTATTTACAATGGCAAACACTGGGGAATCGGTCAGTTAATCTGTTATATCTACGCTTTGCAATAATGCCGCATCGCTGATCTGTTGTAAACTGTTCGAGTAATGTTAGTTATCAAGTTTCAATTTACAAATGTACCAAAATATCGTTATATATATATCAAATATAATTGATATAACTAGTGAGAGACGGTGGATTCATAGACGTTCATAGACATAGGATAAATCAATGCTAATGATATATAAGATGACAAAATGAAACCAAGATATGATAATATGAACGAAGTATAGTTGAGACAACGAAATCAGATAATCGGTGTTGTTGTTATTTTTTGTTAGAGAATGTTTGTGTTTAAAATAAAACAACAAAAGTGAGATATTGTAAGCCATCGACAATAAAAGCACTTCACAACATCCTGTTTTTAAACGTCGTTAATCAACCGACAACCTAATTTACTAACTGTATATAACAACAATCAAAGTAACTCACCACATATTTTAAAACATCAAAAGAATTTCATTAGCAACGATAATAATACGTCTACGAATCCACCTACGAAAACATTGCATTCCAATGTTACATTTTACGATTTAGTTATCACTTATTACACATTAAAACATTCAGAATCTAATAGATAATAAGATAATGTTTTCAATAAAATGTGTGGTTAATCAAACATAATCAAATAAACATCGTATTAAATTGACATTTCATCAAGAGTGTCAATTAATGTAAGTAACTTACCTTATAAACGTATCCTAAAGGACAATGTTAATATCCAAATGCACATTAGACACAAAATGTAAACCTATAATTCCATCAATGACAGTACTTGGAAACAGAAGATGGTCAAATAATAACCGCTTTCAGCAAAAGTCTTTTTGCAAATGGCAAGATAGAAAACCAAATAGTTATGACGATTTTACACTAAAAGTAATTTCATTGGCTGACAACATCTAGACTGAATGTCGCGTTAATGTTTATTGCCTATTTCCTTTGTGTCACCAAGACAGGACGTTTGACAATAAACATGTATGACATGCTGGTCACCGACTTGCCATTTGTTATATAATTGAATCGGTCCAGTAAACTTATTATCTGTACAAACATAATTACACTCCTTCCTTCCCACATATATATACTCAGCTTCTTAATTGCGTAAACTAATTAGCTGTAACAACACTACTCCACTTTAATCTGGAAGAAACATCTACACGGTCCGCTAAACTGAGAATTGTGTGTTGATGTGCAGAAGTGACACATAAAAGCTATCAGACTATTAATTAAACTATTTCGTTTTCATTAATGAGATGTGCATTAAAATGCTTCTGGTAACATAATTCTTTTATTCGATAATGTTCGTTGTCTATATCAATCTGTGTATCATAATGTATATGTTTAGCGTGTACAATAGAGCAATCTTCATGTAAATTTCATTGAGCTTGTTGACCAATCCAGTTCATTTATTTATTCATGAAAGTGAAGTGAAAATGGTTTGCATTGCATTACCGGTACATCATACATAGAATATCTTAATTGACAAACTTAAAATACAGTAATCTTTTATATTAAATACACAATGTTATTTATAAATCTGCAATGTTGTCTCGCTTGTTTGAACAGTCAATCGTTCAGTGTATATGAAATTATACCTACCATATATATTTATTTATTAATACATACAAAACAAAATTAACATGCCGATTATTCAACATAATTTGATCAATTGATGCTACTTAATCTCTCTTCACCCGATTCCCGCGATAGTCTTCTTCCCTTGTTTCAGTGTCACTTGAACTGTCATACCTTCCCTTCTAGTTCCGCGATTAATTGCTACAAACATACCATACAAAAGCGCAGAATGCATCCTAATGAAGCACGCCCCAGTTGTTGTAACCATATGAAATCGCTAGTTGAATAGTTAAGTAATCCGTTTATCGAAAATTGGGGTTGTTTTGATGAAGTTTTCTATCTTATATGAGCAGTTTAAAAGTGGGGAAAACGCGTTAAATTATGATTAGCGGCCATGATGAGGCTCCTCTACGTACGTCACAACACGATACGCTTCAGCGACCACCCCCGCCCACTTTCATTCTGGTCGCCGGGGCTTAATTAGGCATTTTAAAAAAAAGCCGTATATAAGTAATTTATGGGTCGATTTCAGAAATTTAAAATCGAGCAATTGTCAAATTGAAGCCCCTTTTCAAAGAATCCGAATGTGACCATATGTCATTTCATCTAACCTTTAAGTCATTTTAGGAATTTTAATTATGGGCCATTCCCCTTTCTAGCAATAGTAAACAAAATTTCATCCAATGTGCAAAATGGCCCATGGCCCCTGCCTTTCCCAATCCCTGCATTTAAAATGTTATAAATAAAGCACGTTGTGTTGCAGCCCACACAAAGAGGTGATACAGCGAGTGGCCTACCTCAAGAACACCAACAGATACGTGGCAATAAGCAAGGTGAGGTCTTGAATACAACAACAAAAAGTCTTATTATTCATCCAGTGGCTGATCTCCCCACCACCCACTTTCTTTTGAAATAGTGCATGTAAATTTGATATTTTCATACTGGCCATAGGTGCCTGACTCTGAGGGTGTGTTTTTGAATCCTGCAGTGGTCTCTTCCAGGGCCCTTATTTTCGAAATGTTTGTAGCCCTACGAACTTCTTAAGCCCATTCTTAACACATGGACTACGATTAAAGTTAAGAAGTCTTATGGCTACGAACGTTTCGTGAATTGGGGCCCAGAAAAGTAAATCTCTGATTTCAATTATGAAGCACACAAAGAAATGTCAAAACAGCATACATTTTATTGTTACAATATTATTCCTTTTCTCCAACCAATAGGAGGGGTCAATTTCTATGTGGGGGATGGACCTGCGAGGTCAAAGGTCAATCAAGACAGGAACTGACTCGTGCAAGGCCAGAGACTTGTGGGTAACGCACTTCGTCCCGTTACAGAATCTCAACAAGATTGCTCTCGCCTTCACCAGCAAGGAGATCTGTGAGTAGATAATCTCTTACTGTTCTCTGGATTTGATTAACTGGGGAGAGTGGCGGACCTAAAGGGCTCGTTCAGGGGGGTTCAAGCACCCTCGGCTACTCCTCGTCTGGCTGGGCTTATCTCATGTTACCCGTGTTCGACACTAGTGTTCAACCCGAGATGTTTTCTTAGGCAAGTGCGCAACACGTGTTACCCGTGTTGTCTAATCGACTCTGAAAAGGAGTCTATTTTCTGAGAGGCTCCTTTTCAATGTTTAATAAAATGGTGATATCTTCAGAATGAATACTTACTTTTAGACTTAGCCCATACCAATGTAAAGACTGTTACATGTCAATTTGAACTCCCTGGTTGAAAAGGTCTGGAGACGTTAATGGGGATGACGGATATACATAAATAGATTTTATCATCCAAAACTGGTTTCCACAGTAGATATCGCTTGTGTGAGATCAAGCGATATCTACAAGCGATATCTACATTGTAGTTATCGCTACAATCGCTACAATTAAATCGTCATAATCCTATTACATCATCAGTTAATGACATCACAAGGCTTTGACATCACTGAGAACACTACTAGCAATGCTATGACGTCAGAAAGTTGATAACATAACAATGCTATGATGCCATAATGCTGATGACGTCACAATGCTATGACCTCACTGAGATCACTGCTTAAGAAGTTCAATGGCAATTTTGTGTTCATTCTTTTGCTAATACTTGTTGAAGTATGATTTTGAATGATAAATAAATCTCTATTTATTATATGTTTGCTCACCCCTTTTAACAGAGGTTACATTAGAAGAATTTACTTGAGTCTAGTGATGTTGACATAGCGCCACTAGTAACAGACTTTATGTGGGAAGAAATGTTGTGAGTCTAGTAATGTTGACTATGATTGCAGCTATCTACGACCTGGGAAGCAAGATGGAGTTTAACTGTCAGTACAAAGTCCAGGATCTGCCCTTCACTCCTCTGTGCCTCGACTACTGGTATGTATAAAACTACGTAAACCTTTGTTTAATGTAATAACACTACGTAAACCATTGTTATAACACGTTGTAACCATTGTTCAGTGTTATAACACTTTGTAAACCTTTGTTCAGTGTTATAACACTTTGTAAACCTTTGTTCAGTGTTATAACAGTTTGTAAACCAAAGTCCAACGGTATAAAAATTTTAAACAGTTCAATTTTAGAACATTATGTAAGCTATTGTTCATTGTTATAACAATTTCTAACAATTTTCCAATGTTTTAACACTTCATAAAACGTTGTTGTATATCAAAACACTTCATAAACCATTGTTCTATATCATAACACTTCATAAACCATTGCTGAATGTTTCTCAATTCCAGGTCTAACCCCAACAACGTGAATGAAGCGGTGTTGGCATGGGGAGACGTAGGGGGCTTCATCAATATTCTCTTCTTCAGCTCCGCGAACATAGCACTGTTTGAACGTCCGCCTGCACCAGCTGGGGAGAAGCAAGGTAGAGTGACCTCCCTTAGTTAGAACTCTCAGAAAGTCAATAGTTATCTAACTGTGTTTTAAATTGAAATGTAGAAACTGGAAATTACTTTTTTATTTGAACTTTGAGAGATGAAAAGTTTTTCAGTCGCATTTTAGGAGAATGATTATTTAATTTAATTAATTAATTAATTTATTTTTTGAGAGAAGCAACTTGGAGGAAGCATAGTTACGTTTTATGAAAAAAAACACGAAAGGGTGACTGCTTATGTTTTGATCTGGTTTGGATTAAACTTGTTTATTTACTGTGGAAAGGTTTGGGAACTAAGTTAAAATACACTTCAATCCTCGACCATGTACTCAGTAAAAGGGTATGAGACAAGTTATACCCCATCATTATTACTTAGGACTAAATAAATTACAAGTTAAGAAAGTTTAATAAAAGATTTGGTCCTGCTTTTTCAACCAGTGTGTTTGCCTTAATTGTGTTCAGCTTTCTAATGATAACTAACATAGGTGACTGTTTGCCATTAGACCAGTGGCACTTAGCTTTAAGCACACCAATGAAGATGGTCATTTTATATGTCTCATGCATTAAAATATGTCTTCTTCCTGAAGAGACTAAAAACTTTGTGTTTTTCTAAGGAGGTTTATGTATATTACATATGCTTTAGTGATAAGTTTTCAAAAACTTTGAAGAATAAACTTGTGTGGTTGAGGTATGGAAGGCACAATATCACACAATATCATATACTGTATCAGTGAAAACACGTATGTTAATCAACACTTGAGTCCAGAGTTGTGTATGTATGTATTCAATTATCTATCTAAATCTGTAATATTATAATGTTATTAATTAAGTATTTCCATATTGGCCGAGTTACAGGTCCTAGGTCCGTTGTATTGGCCCGATACGAAGTCAACGTGTTACTCGGCCAATACGGAAATACTTAATTAATGACAATTTTATTAATTAACTTCTTTTCATTCTATTTGCGCAACACTAGACATCTCATTTATATTGAAATAATAATTATAAACAAGAATGGTGAATAAATACCACGGGTCAAAGTTGTGAAGCGACAGCTTCGGGATTTCACCAAATGTGCAACTGCGCATGTTCAGACTCATATTGGCCCAGTTTGTCTCGTATTGGCCCAGTTTTACTGTATTGGCCCAGTTTCCCCGTATTGGCCCAGTTGTCGAATCATATGGTCTAGGCCGTAAATGCCGTATACGTGTCATAACATTGATAGTTAATTAATAATAGTGTGTATAGATTCAACAAAAACACGTAAAAAGATGGTGTGAATTTTGACTTTAATTGATTTGAAAACAACCTTATTAAAGTCTTGCTCGTATAATTCTCAATGAATGTAGGGCATTGATTTAAAGAGAAAATGTTTATGTGAAATGATTGCCAGATGGTTATATGTCATAAAATAAGTGAAAGCATACATTTTCATTGATAATGGGATGGCAGAGTAATCAAGCTTTTTGTAACATTATTTTGTAAATCATTTTAAATCATAAAAACTAAGAGTTTAGATATTAAATGATTATTTGTGTATCCTACTTCAACTAGACATGGACTTCAACTTCATAGAATTGAAAACCAGTGCATAAAAAATACATGTCATCATTTGAAAATATTTTATTGCAAATCATTTATAGAACTTGTCCAATACATTAATGTATCAATTAGGATATCAACGAAGGTATTGTTATGTTCCGTAATTTTAATATCTACATATTTCAGTTAGTTCACCAATCTTTAACTGTGTAAATTAATTTTGGAATGTCACTTGAATCACTCTGTCACTGGCACTGATTCTGTTCCATGTGCAATTTACCAACACTTTTAACACCGTGTTTTTGTTCTCACAGAAATCACATTGAAGTAAATAGTAACTAGAAATGATTTACAGTTTCAAGCATAGTGCCACTGATCATCTAGTACTGTTGGAAGTCCAAGAGAAATGTACTCCAGCTGATTAGGAAGAACCATTTCCTTAACCCCTCACCTGCTGTGATGCTCTGTGTGGGCATATCACTAGTTACCTTCCTGGGTTATTCCCCTTGTTAATGAGTTATGAGCCTTCCAAATAACATTCACAGAATGCTTTAAAAAAGGGCTGATTTTGTCCTCCTGTAACTTTGTCAGAGTAAGAACTTTCTCGGATGAGAAACAGAACAGCAAAAAGTAGTATCAAGGAGTATATCAACCAATGATCTGATCACCGTGGTTGGAACGTTGGTAGCTGATACACTGTTACAATTAGTGACCACCTCAGTACCAGAGAACACCACACATTTTGCTGCTCTCAAGGTCTTGGTCTTCCCCGAGTTGATCATTGGTCCAATAAAGATCTTTTCTGGCATTTTAAATTAAAACCAAATTTTAGGTGGAGAAAAGTAGAAGTCATTTGTATTTTCAAGTATTCCAACAGTGCTTGATTCTCTTGTCACAATTAAAGTAACAGTATGATCGAGGTGTGTTTGAAGAAACCAACTGTGAAGGGGTAAATCTGTTTGTACATTAATAATATAAATGCGGATCTAAACATCTTCCTGATGTTTCAAAGGCAGTGTATGTTACTGTACGACCAGGGGGTCATTGCACAAAACAACCTTAACACTAAGGTTTACCTAAGTGTCATTTTTAACATTGCACTAAGGCTACCTTAGAATTTCGTGCAATGGGACCCAAGGCTCGTATCTGAGTTGCACACAGACACAGCCCCCAAGAACAACAGCAACATATATCTTCCAGATAAACATATTCTGAATGGAGTGCGCCACTAATGGCTGCAATACTGCCGAAGGGGCGTTAAACAATAACTCACTCACTCACTCTGAATGGAGTGAAATGTACACTTTGCTGTTTGATCTTGGACCCTAGCAAAATTTATGTCTATTTCAAATGGTTAAATCATGCATTAAAAGCACAAATGCATAAAAAAGAAATATCCTATCAAATTTCTTCAAACATAGTGATCATACTGTACCTTCTAGTACTGTGTTTTGTCCAATGCTTCACTGTGAACTTGTGTTACTTCACCTTGTGTCTTTGGTTTCAGCGTGGCAGGGTGAGTGGCTGGTAGCTGTGATTCTCTTTACACACGTCAAATAACCACAATCGATGTAATAAGTGCCACCTTAACAAGAGGCCGACCCTAACATGTGCCCTACCTAACATGTACCACAGTCTAATAGGTGCCCCACTCGAATAAACATCCAACACTATGGATAAGTGCCTGACCATTCATAAACACCTCATCCTGATATGTGCCCCACCCTGATCAGGGTCCCAACCTAATATATGCCCCACCCTAAAATATGCCCCACCCTGATAAGGGTCCCACCCTAAAATATGCCCCACCCTAATATATGCCCCACCCTGATGAGGGCCCCACCCTAATATGTGCCCCACCCTGATACGGGTCCCACCCTAATATATGCCCCAACCTGATAAGGGTCCCACCCTGATGTATGCCCCACCCTGATAAGGGCTCTACCTTCTTTGGCATGACTGCACCTTAATATGTGCTCAACCCTGTTAAGGGCCCGTCCTTAATATGTGCTCCACCCTCTCTGGCATGGGGGGCGGGATAGCGCAGTGGTTAGCGCGTTCGGCTTCGGATCAAGAGGTCCGGGGTTCGAATCCCGCCAGTGGCACGGCAACTTTGTCTGCAGTAGAGAACTGTTCTACACGCAGTAAGGTTTGGGTGATATGCTACACTGAATTTCAGCGTAGTACCACCCATGGTTCGCTAGTTCCAGCCGATGCTCACAGGTTTCACCGCAATGCATAGCCACATGGCGTTGCGGACTTTCTCCCTGCCATAATACTAGCAGCCGCGATATAAGTGAAATACTCTTGAAAGCGGCGTTAACCCCAACTCACTCAATCACTCACTCGTTGGCATGGCCGCTACCTTTCCTGATCGGGCCCCACTAATACATCTCCCACCCTGATAAGGGCCCCACTCTAATAAACCCCCACCCTGGTAGGGCCCCACTCGAATAAACCCCCACCCTGGTAGGGCCCCACTCAATAAACCCCCTACTACAAACCTAGGCATGTAGAGGGGTTCCTTATAATTACAGTATAAGAGCCCTGTGCACTTTGGTTCCTCAGTCAGCCTTGCAACAGAAGAAATACAGTACATAAAGCAAACAGGCCCTTCAATATCCACATGCTCTGTTAATATGGATTACAAAACCAAATTTCCCAGTTTATATTTAGCGCCACCTGAAAAGCATCTTTTTGATTATTCTTCACCTGATTGTCTAAGGCACTTATTGGATTGATTACGGTGAAAGGTTTTGGGCAAGGACCTGTCAATGTTTTTTTAAGAAGCAATATATATTCATGGAGATCATAATCACATAATTGCAGTAAATAAGATTAATAATGATTATATGAGAGATATTCTTAAATTCCCCCTATTCAAAAAAATGTAAAAGATTATGGCTAACAATTTGTAAAAACACAGAAAGGAGACATATTTAATTGTCATTCTAGCAGTTGGGTTGATGTAGAATGAAGGCCATATTTATAAATTTAGATACAACTTCATTATTCTGCCAAGGCAACATCTCAACATGCATAAGAACAAGAAGATATTCTGGAGAACAAGTTCTTTAATGTGAAAATACACATAGTTTGGAGTACATATTCACTCCTTTATAAGGATCCACATACCATTGAACGAGTGAGTATACTCTGAAATGTTATTTATTTTCACAGTAAAGGAGTTGTTATCCAGAAAATCTTCCTGTTCTTATGTACGCCACTTCTAAATGCGCTTTAAAAACCTGATTTCAACATACATTAACAGAATTTAAAATTTGGAAGGAAACTTTGAATCAAGGCAACTCCTGCCCAATCTAGAGGTGGCGGTTCGCAGTCATCTCAACATTCTCTCGTTAGGAGACAGATGGCCCAATTAGTGATAACTTAATTAAATCTAACGTTAGTTGCTTCTAGGAGTATTTTGCTGGTAGTAGTAGTCGGCATATAGTTTGGTCTAGTTTTATTATTTCATTTTTTATTTTCATTTTGTGTAATTTAAGTTTTTTCTATATATCATGTATTGTTAGAAGGGTTGGTGTAGTGTGGTGTTGGTGGTTAGACATTCTGACTAAAATCTGTTAAGTTTACATTTCTCATGAGTCTGATGAACATGAATTGACCAATCAGAGGTAAGCCTACAGAAAATGGAAAGTGATTTTTCATTGGAATTTTCTCATGAATCGTATTATTTCAATAGTTAGTAATTGTTTTCATCAAGATTATATCAAGAATTATTATGTTGAAAATAAATACTTTCAAATACTCCCTCCATATTTACAATTTCAAAACTTTTATAGATAACAGATGCAAGCTGCTGATTTAAGTATTTTATTTTGGGTATTTGACACTTTGCATGTATTCTGGTGTCATTAAGACCATCTTATCAGGTCTGCTGCAGCAAGGGTGGGTAGAAATGGATAATATTTAGTGTTTATAAAACAATTAAATATTGGATTATAATTTTATATTATATGGAGAAGAAGAAACAATTTTGAGACTCTTTGTCAGTTATCACTATTGTTATGGCAGATGTTGTAAACATTTTGAATTAAATAAGCTTTTAATTGTTTATTCTGAATAAATAGGTGTATTTGTTCCTTGAATATCGACTAGATGTGGTATATGATATGCATGTTTTTTTTTCTTCTATTTTCGTGAATGTTGTCCTTTTCGCACTTGCAAGCATTTGTTTTTAGAAATGGTTATATTTAACTAATTAAATTGAAAATTGAATATATGTAATTATCTAGCGCATATTAAACGACCATTGGATTCTTATACACGAGTCTGCTATTCTACTGCTAATACCCTGATTGTCTCATACAATTTTGATTCGTAACCCTTCCTGGCTGGTAATTCATCGCTACTTCTAGCATGTAGTTTGTCAAACAATGAAATGTTGTGATGTTGAATGTATTCTGATCCAGGCAAGGCCAATATTACTCGGTCCTAATTAAGTCATTTTATCGACTGGTTGTATATGCTGTCACCAGTCAAAAGCTTACCAGACAATCAGGATAATTGTAGTAGAATTGGGGCTGGAGTGGGATACATATACAGTCTCACAGTTTCCATCTGACGTGTACTCACTGTTACGTACTGCTAATTAGGCTGCTAATTAGGTAAGATATATATTATTATGTCGAAAAAAAAAACCTTTTAGTTTAATGAACCATTTGAATATTTTTTTAAGAACTCCATGTTAACAACTTTTAAGGGTAAGATACTATTATATAGGTTACTAAACATTTAAATTTGGCCACTCTATGTCATTATTTAAAATATCAATAATATCAAATATTATATAAGGTATATTTCAACCATGATAACCATCATTAACTCTGTATAAAATATATTAAAGAAATTTGCTAAAAATAATGAAATGCATGATTGTATATTTTTGGTTTAAACATAATGTACCTTTGCTTATTTTGCTAATATTTGACACACACTGTATAATAAGAAATACCCAAAAGATGTCAAACATGCCTGAGATGAATAATTAAATAATCATAACTTATATTTTTAAATCTTTGTCTGAATGGTGTCAGAAAAAATCATGAAAATGTCATCAGGGAAAATTTCGTCAGTATCAAAATTTGATTGATGAAAATTTAATCACGGCTGTTTTTAATTATGTAAAGCAAATTAATATAATATATACTCCAAGATGACATGTCTTAACTTTTGCAATCATATCTTGTGCATTGAATGTTAAGATTTAATTTTGACTTCAGATTTGTTATAATACAATATACAATATGCAAAGACAGCCTGCTTGAACTTCAGATCCATTAACAGGAAGCTATGTTTTAAATGCGACCACATGAGGAAGTGAAGAGAATGTATTTGTGGTACATGTAATAAGTAACTGATGCAAAACAAAAGGAAATTATGTATATTCTGTACAGTCTCATTCAAATCGATCCTGTTTCGAAGAATAACATCTGCAAAATATTGCATCTCCCAGGATACAGACTCGTTCTATAGATTCCTCTCCACAACCGAATTATGTTGGAACATGCGAGTATAACTACAGTCATCTGATTTTGTGGAGAGGAAACCTACTAAGTTAAGGAGAAAGTACGAGTATCTGTCCATTCCTTGAAAATAATGGAGACGAGGGCCCGAAGGGTCCGAGTCCCATTATTTTCAAGGAATGGACAGATACGAGAATTTTTTCCTACTTAAACTACACTCAAGTTATTGCTTATGTGAAGAAACATAAAGTATGTGTGTAGCAAGTCATTTAATCACGAACTATATAATATATTGAGTCAACGAGTCAATGACCCAACCACAAATGAAATCGACACCACAACAAACCATGGAGCTCGTGAAATGTGCGCGAAAGCGTGCTTCCCCCAACTTGCACGTGCGGCTTCACTCAATCCGACGTGCTAGACATGACCCAAAAGAAATTAAATCCGAAAGTATGGATCCTCCATAGCACAATGGTTAGCGTGCTAGGTTAGCAAACAAGAGGTCCCGGGTTCGAATCCCCCTTTCGTTGTCAACATTTTCAGATTTTAAAAAGTGTTAAAAAATATTTGCAAGGCGTTCTAACATAAAGTAGTTCCGTGCGTGGCATAAGTCAACAAATCAGAATACAGTTACTACAGCTTAAACCCTAAGTCACCCGTGCAACTGTCCATTACTGGAAAATAATGGAGAGATAGAACAATAGAAAGACGTCAGAAGTGTACTTTAACAATATGAGTTTGTATCCCGGTAGATGTGACTTTTATTCCTCGGAATATGGTTGATTTTAATCAGACTGCATGAATGTATTTAAGTTCAAACAGAGCTGATATCAGATATGTTCTGTGACATGAATGTATTATTGTTATAACAGAGCCGTGTCTGAATGTGCGTATCGCCGACATTGTGAGTGGTCGCTACAAGAACGCCACCTACACCAAGTATGAGGGACATCGGGAGAAGGCAAAGGGGGAGTGGGTCCGATCAGGTAGGTATCTGATGGTGACGGAGGAGGTTAATTTCCAGTTGAATGTAGACAGATAATCAAAGTTCAGATTCCTTATCATAATAAACCTTTAAGAATAAGATCCACTTTGCAATATATAAGGGATGAAGTCAGTATGACGTCCATGTTGCATTGTACTGTCATAATGCACCATCTTTAGAGTAAATAATTTTAACCAGAGATGATCTTACTAACCCAAAACTAATAATAGATTAATAGACTTATCCTCTTTATATATATTTTCTGTATATAGAGAATAGACTCTTGAAATGTTATAGATTTTCTGTATATGTAAATAATAATCTAAATGAAATATCATGTTAACCATTTCAACCCTACACGCCTAAAATTAGCGTTCAGGTTTCTGAATGGTGAAAGGGTTTTAGTTTATTTTCCACATCTCTGTATTTCAGTGCTGTATTCCCAGCACCTTGAAGGCTTCATCAGCTGTGCGACCACCACCATGAACGCTGTCGTCATCGGCTGGATGGAGAAACACACCTCCGTCAGTCAGACAGTCGACGTCAATAAGTAGGTCACATCTTCTTTTATCAACCTCCACCTGTAACTTGCCAGCCTCCATCACTGGCTGATTGAAGACTTGCCGCATTTTCAAACTTTCTTGTGCTAGCATGTTAGATCACTCTGTGAAGTTCATGTGCAGCTCACCACTATACTAGCACAGGAAAGTAAGGAAAATGCGGCAAGGCTTCAATGATCCAGTGTTGGAAACTGGCGTGAGGTACGCCTTGCAGTGACAAGTTGACAAGTAGGTGTAACTCAATCCAGTCTCCATAAGTAGGTGTCATCTTCCTCTTACTCTGTCAACTTGCCTCCACTGGAAACTCAAGAAAAGCCAAATATCCTCTATATATTATTGATATACAACCTAAAATTTTTCATAGACAACATTTTCAATACAGAGTTTATTTTAAAATGTTAAAACAATCAAAGGTTGAAAGGCTATTCAAGAGTATTTTGCCTTTAAATATATTGCATGATTTTTCCAAAGATCTAGAAACATATTGAATAACCAAACTGAAAATAAAACAGAAATAATGAGATAAAGGAGAAAATTTTAATCATTCTGTTCTTTGTTTCAGAGCATCACAGCCGATCAAGAAGGAAATTCTACGACAGTAAGTGATATTGGACAAAAAATACTTAATCTGCATAAATTGTTGTAGTTTATGACTATTTATCATCCAAAACTGGCTCACAGTAGATATCATCACTTGTGTGAGATCAATCGATATCTACAAGCGATATCTACATTGTATATATTGCTACAATGAAATCGACATAATCCTATTACATCATCAGTTAATGACATCACAAAGCTTTGCCATCCCTGAGAACACTGCTGACAATGTTATGATGTGACAATGGTGATGATGTAACAATGGAATGATGCCATAATGTTTATGACGTCACAATGGTATGACCTCACTGAGATCACTGCTGAAGAAGCTAAATAGAAGTTTTGTGTTTCAGATATGTCATTCTTTGGCTAATTATTGACGAAGAATGATTTTTAATGATAAATAAAATCTCACCCTCGTGTCTTCTGATATCAAATATATCAATACTCGTTGATTAAAGTAAAAATATCCCCGGCAAGCCTTGGATATTTTTAACTTTAATCTACTTGTGTTGATATATTTGATATCAGAGGACACTAGGGTGAGGTTCTCTAAATAACGAGGATACATTTGGGATAACACTACCTTCAATAGTACAAATGGTCGTGTGGTAAGCTGCTGGTACAGTCAGTGCTGGCGATGTTTGACTTACACTGAGGGTGTGGGTTTGAATCCTGCATAGGACTCGGCCTGAAAAAGTACAAGAATTTGTACTGTTGAAGATTGTGTTATCCCAAATGTAACCTTGTTATATTTCTTCACTTTTCTAAATGGTTTATTTTTCTAATTTATGACAATATATTTGAGAATTTTTTTTTTAAATACTGGTACCATGAAATAACAAACTTTTAATTATTTCTCCTATTCCTTTGTAAAACCACTAAATTATCGTCTACCATTCTATAAAGACATAAGTCTTTTTTTTTTCAACTTCAGTTTCAATCAAAGCATTCAGGCAGTCAATGTCAACAGTAAAATAAGATGCAATGAAAAGTTACCTACCAGTTGATCAATAAATACATGTCTTCATTTCTGCTACAATTTCTAAAAGCCTATCAAGAGTTAAAATTGATTCAGATTTTGAAATTACAATATTATTTATCTATATAATGTGACCATCACTATACCTCAGCATGTCACAGAAGTGTTACTGAATGTTTCAGAAATACATGTCACCATTACTAAATGTTGTTTGTTTGTTTGTTTTAGATCCGATTTCACCATATCTCAGGGTGTTAATTCGTTTGACTACAGTGATCACCTCAACCTCATAGGTAAGTTTCTCAAACACTCTTGTCTTTATTTTCATTTATGACTTATTTATTAATTTACTGCAAAACTGTTGAGAAACAGTTACTTTTAGTGAGAAAGTTTAGAAAAAGGTCTTTCATTTAAAATTCACGATACTTTACAATAATTCCAAATAATTTTTAGTCTTTACTGGGTTGTGGTTTGAAAAATAGTAGCTACCGGTATTAAAGGGAGATAATGACTTGAGAGGTGTTTCATGGTCAAAGGGAGATAATTCAAAGAAATGTTATGACATGCTGTTGTTTTTTAACTTTTAATAATGATTATATGAAGCATAAATATGACTTCAAGTTCCATTTTATGCCTGAGGAGTCAGTGTGGTATGATCACAATAAAAATTATTAACTTTAACTAAGAGTATTAGAGATTTATTCTCTTAATTGGGGGTTATTTATCTGTCATGGTATTTTTGTTGAAATGAAATTTGAAAGGAAGTGTTTACACATATATATGTTATAAATGTTATTGCAAAATCCATGTAAAACGTTCTTACTGAGGGTAATATTTTTATTACTTAATATTTGACAAATCTTAATGACTGACATTAACAAAAAAAATTCATTAAAAAAAAAACCAATTACTGGTAAAAGTTGAACCATTCACTACAAATGCAGAAAACTTTGCTCCGAATAAATAAGACATTCTTTGTCTGTCTAATGATCAATTATTTTTTACTTAGAATGGATACTCTATCATTTTTACCATACTATTTGTTTTACTTTCAACAAGTTGTAAATTCAGCATATTTCTCAATTCCAATGACAGGAAAAAACATGATGGTGGAAACTCAGCGATAATACCCTATACTTTGACTTTTGCATGTCTGTTTGTAGAGTTAATCTTACAAAGGTGTTTACAATTAACTTTATTTATTCAATGTTTTGCAATTCAGCAACGGCAGGGGTCAACAACCACGTGTGTCTTTGGAACCCTTATGTAGTGTCTAAACCCAGCGGGGTAAGTTACTGTGTTTCTCTCTTATTGTGTAAACCCCTTTCCCCTGCTCTAGTAGGGTTTGATGCAGAGGGGAAAAGGTCTCACCCCTCTTTCCCCCCCTCCCCCTCCCCCTCCCCCTTTTCTTGTGACATTTTAAAAATGACCTTTGTAAAGACAAGTCAAGACAACACCCCTATTCTCTGAGAGAGACGGTGCACATGATACCTTTCCTAAAATAGTTAGTGTTATATATATATATATATATATATATATATATATAGTGTTTTATGGATATTTAACTTCTTTATTGCAGTAGTGCAACATTTCGGTGTAGATTCTAACACCGTTGACAGACGTAACACTCCTGCAATAAAGAAGTTGTATACCCATAGAATTCATTCTCCTTTATCTAACCTATTTCTAAGTGCCATTGAAAGAATAGGTACCTTTTTGAGTGACAAAATATGATCTAGGATTTCATGAATTATTTTGGTAAAGTTAAGTAAAAACATTTAAAGCCCAGATTATAATGTAGCTTGGTTACATGGCCTTATTTCATACATTGCATCTAACCATCTTACTATTAGTTTTGCACGTTTATACTTCCCAGGTTTTGCGAGGTCACATGGCGAGTGTGGTGCAGGTTCAGTTTATCACCACCAGAGGGCAGTTGATCAGCTTCTCGAAGGACAAGGTGCTGCGTGTGTGGGACGTCCAACTCCAAGTGTGTATACAGAGACTGGCTGGCATGTTCCCCAAGGGACCAGAGGGTGAGTTTGAAGAACGTTACCATGACAGCTATAAGCAGATCGAGGAATTATGGAAGGGGCGGCGGAGGATTCAACCAGGGCTCCATCAAATTTACATGCAACATTTTTTAAAAGGGGGGGGGGGGGGGGGGACTTTTCTTCTGCCGGATGGGCCTTGTATCATACGCTGATATATGTCAATATAACACTGTTGCATGTGTTCACAAAGTGGCATTTACTTCTATTGTTGTTGGGTGGGGTTTTATTCTGATAAACATGCATTTGATATTTGTAACTTTTATCAGCGTATTGTTATATTTTATATGAAAAGACATGAGTTAAGTTCTCCATGCATCAATAATCTAATGTAAACATGCTCTCTATTTTTCCTTCCCCACTTTCCAGTTGTGAGCACACAGTTTTACAACAACTGTAACCATATTTATCAACTCCTCTACTTTCCAGTCATGAGCACGTTATTCTTCGACGAGGGTCGGGACCGGAGCGGTATGGAGAGAAACCGACTGTTCATTACGTTCAACTACCAGCTGACCTGTATGGACATGAAGGTTGAGGTCAAAGATCGGATCATGTCGCACGAGAAACCCGTTGTGGCGGCCCTCTACAACACCGTCTACAATCAGGTTTGTTCATCACTTGGTTCAACTTCCCTATACAAGGCATAACTCGCACCAGTCTTCATCACTGGCTAGATTAAGCCTTGCAGCGTTTCCTTCACCTTTCAAATTAGAGATTTAGAGCCTGCTATGCATTTCAGGTGCAATGTGCAGCTATGTTAGCACATAAAAGTGAGGGAAATGCTGCAAAGCTTAATTTAACAATGGAGACTGGCACGAGTTATGCCTTGCATAGGGAAGTTGCATAAGGTTGAGACTACAATTATTTACAGTGGCAGTTGAAGAACAAACTTCATATGTCTGTTACATGTTAATGTGTCAGTCTTATGTAATCTTCTGTAAATATTTGGCTGGATATAATTTTAGAAAGGTAGCTGGGAAACTGTTAAGATTATTTTTACATGTCTTTCATAACACATGAAAACAAATCTAACTATACTTTTAGAGTACCAGCATGAGTCAGCCTCCGGCAGTAGTTGGTGTCATCATCTAATAGGTGAACATACCGGTAATATTGAACAAGAGGGTACGTCAATGATTTCATTAATACAGATCTATGTTATATTGGTTATATTCAGGTGGTCAGTGTGTGTCAGGGAGGCAGTATCATCATCTGGCTCATCGATACAGGTCAGAAGGTCAAGCAGTTTAACGGTTGCCATGGCAACTCTGAGGTAACGTGCATCACGCAGGACCAGAGCGAGACGCGACTCTACACAGGAAGTACAGACGGAACTGTCAAGGTGAGATGCATTCTGGGAAATAGGCTTCCTTGTTTTTCTTGCTATGAATATCATAACGTAATAATTATACGATGAGTACGGTAAAGAAGGATTTGAGTTAAATTTGTCACTTACTTGATTTATAATAGTGTCTGTAATATAATCCTTGACTTACTTGTAATAGATACTACCATAGCGTCCGAGTTGTATCGCGAAATATAAGGACAGTCTGTCCGTTTCTTTACTTATATTTTCTGATGTCACTTGTCACATGACTTACAATAGTATATAATCCTCGACCTTCTTGCAATAGATACTTCCATAATGTCTGAGTTGTATCACGAAATATAAGGACAGTCTGCCCGTTAGGCCCTATATATTCTGATGTAACATGAAAACTATGGTAGTAACTGACTTACATCTAACTTTTTCCAAGTGAAATAAAATGAAGTTTGTTTGTAAATTATGTAAATTTCCATAAAAAGTTGTGTGCCCCCTTCACTGGCTTTTGAATTAAATGTGTAGTTCAATGAATCTTCAGTGATTTTAGCATGTGTATGTGATTTAACTAATCTAAATGAGATTGTGCGTTTCATGCAGTTCACTGCCACTCTTCGGACAAAAAGAGTCCCGGTATTGAAAAACTTGAAACTTTTATAAAAATTTGCCACGCACAACCCGATCTAAATGGGATGAAGTTATGACATTTAAAATGCAAAGACAATGCAAATGTCCTTATTTTATTTTATTTTTTTCCGTCATTATTTCAGGTTTGGGACTTCAATGGACACTGCTACCACAGTCTGGAGTGTTCCGGAGGTCAGCCGGCCGACGTGGGCCAGATCCTCGTACTCAAGAGGAGTGTTCTCGTTGTTGGCTGGGCAAAGTGAGCAGATTTCCATTTGTTACAGAGCATTTCCATCCATTTCTAATAACCACGGACAAATTAGTATAGAACATTAGGAGATAGTTTTTATACTTCCTTGGAGAAAATTGTGAATATATGGCAGTGTATGAAACAGGTCATGTCTGACACCCGTCAACTTGGTGACTTTTGTTCCAGACTGGTAACTTTTTTATATATTTTTCTTGAATTTGGCAATAATTGACAAATTAACACTTTTCAAAACTTTTCATTTATTGCTTTGTGGACTGCATGCATCAAAATGTCCACAAACTGTATTCTTCTGAATGCATTCCTCCAACTGCAGTGTGATTTGCTGAATTGATAGAGTTGCTGGTTGTCAGTGCTGTGTTTCTGTGACAGGTTTGTGACGGTGTTCCGTAACAACAACTTCCGAGACTATCACGTCCAACCAGCGGACTGGAAGGGCGGTCAGGTGAGTTGATATTAGCAGCTTTCATCACTGCCCTGCCCTGCCCTGCCCTGCCCTGCCCTGCCCTGCCCAGCACTGCCCTGCCCTGCCCTGCCCTGCCCTGCCCTGCCCTGCCCTGCCCTGCCCTGCCCTGTTACAACCTTTCAAATTGGGCCAGGATTCGCCTGAGCTTTCTACTCATGTTTTCCTGTCCCTTTTATTCTGCCTTGAAAAAAACCTGTTATGGCTGAATTTGTGAAATATGTTTATAATGGTTCCAGGTATTGTACCCAGGTCAAAAGGACAAACTCGTTACTAACCATCCAAGCCTCTCTGTTGTAGACACTATCTTAAGAAAACTGTCATTTCTCTGTTTAGTACCTTGGCAATCTCATTAAAATCAAATCATTGGATGTTATAATCTTACCAACCTCTGTCATGCTCTCACATATCTCTACTGGATTCTGTCAGATCATAGATGAGTGACAACCCAAATTAGCAAAATAAGCCGAGGGAAGGAATCAATTAAGGATATTTGTACCTGGGTGATTGTTAGTTAAACAGACTGAAACCAGTTATTGGTTTACTAGACTCAGTGTATGTTTCATGTATACTCAGTATTTTCCAACTACATGTATATGAGTTCCCTGTTTGACGGATGGCCTCTCCTCTCAGGGTCACTCCGAAGATATACTCTGCATGTCCTTCCAAGGGCCGAGTGTGTTAGCGACCGCCTCTTATGACGGTGAAGTCGTGATCTGGAACACAAACTCGGAGCAAGCATCAAGACGCCTCAACCAGCGCATGAGGAAACGTGGGATGACCAACCAGGGGAGAGCACTCTCATATAAGGAGGTCAGTTGTTAAGAGTTATCTCCCTTTGTAATTGTTATTTTGTGAGCACACTGAAATTCTAAAATGGTTAAAGTTGCATCCATTGTGTTTCATTAAATTTGATTTGGCCTTGATACGTGCCAATATACGAAATTTGATGATTTAATTTCAAATCAGTTCAAACAACTTGAATATTCATCTCCAATCGCCAAATAAATCACAATTACTAGCTTCCAATTAAGATCGAGCAACATTGTGATATATGTGCAGAAACCGAAACTACAAGTCCCATTTACATACACATTAGTTATAAGACCTATTAAACATTATCAACCCAACGTTATCTTTTTGACTGTTATCAATAAGTTTCCAAAATTACGGTTAACTAATTAACGCACACCACACGCATTGCATATTGTCCAATTTCGATCAGAGATATATTTATTTCTATAACGTCGGTATAAGGTGTAGACTATAAAAAAAATGGTAATTTTTGGTAAGAGTCAGTACTTCTCGATAGAATAGCACCATTCATAACGTTTCGCACATGTGCCCAAAACAACACAATGGATGTACCTTTAAACTTATCTAAGTTGCATGTAATTCTAAAGGTCTTCTTTATCCAGGAATTTTCAAAAGGAGAGGTGTCATGTTGAAAGAAGTTTGGGGAACGTCATTAGAAACTTGTTACAAGCAAAGATAAAATGAAAACAGTTTCCCAAACAATGCATGTAGTATTTTTGGAACTCTTTTGTTATGTGCACCACTGAACCACAACATGACCGCCCCCTCTGGCTTCCCCAGATCCTCCAATGAATCTCTGGTTGTGTTTCTTTCAGCCCAGCGTGCTGGCCACAGTGGCTGAGACGAGCGACAAGGACTCCATCGTCGAGACAAGCAGCACTGCAGACTCTCGCTCCAAGTCTCAGCTCAAGTCTCGTGCCCAGTCCCGCGTCAGTCAGAACAGTGCTGAACAGGTCAGAGGTCACCTCCTTACTCAGTGGTTTAGTGATGTGATTTTATGTCACAATTGATTATACCTGTTTGCACTCAGAGTACTAAATGTGGTCCTGTGTACTACCATTTTTATGAAACCAGTAAATGGTGGAGTCTCTGAGGGGCATTTAGAAGTGGAATACATGAGAAACCACGGTTTTCTGGATAACAACTTCTTTATTGTGTAGATACTCGCTTATTATATGTATCCACACAAAAAAGAAATTGTTATCCAGAAAATCGTGGTTTCCTGAGTGATTGGTGAACTATCAGACATCTGGTCTCAGGTTCAAATAAAGGTTACGCAATTTCAAAATAAAGAAAATAACTCGTCAAAGCTAAAAATATTAATCATCTTGCATAGTCTGAGCTGCTGTTCTATAAATATAAAGTGGGTGCAATATTATAAATGGACTAGGATCCTCTCGTTCGCCCCTGAAGAGTTCATTGTAACAAAATGTCTCCTTCCGTCCTAGGCTGAATTCAGCACCACTGTAGCAAAACTGCTGTTCCTCGAGTCAAGGAAAGGTAACTCTGCCGGCGGTGGCGCTAACCTCGTGTCGTGTGGTGGGAATGGTTGGGTGAGATTCTGGAACTCCTCGAAGAAAGTCCTCCTGGCCGAGTTTATAGCTCATCCTCACGGTAGGTGAATTTTGTTTGTTTCTCTTTGCATTAAATTACACTTGTGATGTGATATGATGTATTGTTCTTTCACTCCACCGTTTTTCACTCCATTAATTTTCAGTATTGGACAGTTGAGCATGCTTTCGAGCGTGGGTATGATATTCAAGGCAGGCAATTATTAGAGTGTGGATAATAATAAATATGCACTATTATTATACCCCCGACCAACGGTTGGGGGTATATAGTTATACCAACGATTCCGTCCGTCCGTCCGTCCTTCCGTCCGTCCGTCTGTCCTTCCGTCCGAAGACAATTTTTGTCCGATCGATTACAGAAAAACTATTCGTCTCATCCTTTTTAAATTTTTTACATGTCTTCTTCACCACTAGGAGAGGTGCAGTGCGAAGTTTAAACCGAATTGGTGAATTTTTGAATTTTTGGCGAATTTTTTTATTTTTTAACTTAGTCAAATTCTGAGCATTTTTTGTCCGATGGATTACAGAAAAACTATTCATCTCATCCATTTCAAATTTGGCAGATGTCTCCTTCACCACTAGGAGAGGTGCAGTGCGAAGTTTAAACCGAATTGGTGAATTTTTGAATTTTTGGCGAATTTTTTTATTTTTTAACTTAGTCAAATTCTGAGCATTTTTTGTCCGATGGATTACAGAAAAACTATTCATCTCATCCTTTTCAAATTTGGCACATGTCTCCTTCACCACTAGGAGAGGTGCATTGCAAAATGTAACACGATTTGGTGAATTTTTTAATTTTTGGTGATTATTATATTCTTTTACTTGATCATAGCTAGAATGAATGAAGCTACTTCTGTATTGTGATTTGTTGACTTCATCATTTTCTTTTTCATGTAACTTTCATCAAAAGCTACTTCTGTGTTCTCGTTAATTTTACTATTTTATATTTCCACTGGTTATATTTTGGGAAAAGTTAAATTTTCTTGCCTTTCAGCCATAAACTGCTGTATATCTCTCACTGTGCCTTCAGGGGTGTGTTTCCATGTACCTGTTGTTTAAAGTCACTCGAATGAATCATTATGATGGACTAATTTCCAAAATAAAGTTGAAATCAGTGGTAATAGCAGTAGTGTATTATATTACCAATACCTTTTCAAGTTACTTTTATTCCTATTTTGACTTAAACCACCTTTTTCACATGAAGATCGAGACTTGTCCTACCATTTTCACAAACAGTTTAATCTTAGCAATTACATTTCAAAGCTTATCAATCCTTAGGTGTGCAGACACCTCTCTCTTTAAGTAAAATGAAAATGTCAAACTTAAACAGTCGGGGGTATTAGTGAGCCACGCTCACTTTTTTGCTTGTTATTATTATTATTATTATTATTATTCACCACATCATCTTTTTAATTATAAATTTAATTTCTTTAACTTTTAAAAGTAAGTTTTATAAAAGAATAATAATTTGAGTATAATTTAAGTAAGTATATGACCTCATAACTCTCCATTCCTTAAAAATAATGTGCCTCGGCCCTTCGGGCATTGGCTCCATTATTTTTAATGAATGGAGAGTTACTTTGACATTAACCTTTACTTATTTTTACCAGTATGTATTAGCTCCCAATTGTTTAGTGTACCAATATTATTACTCATTAACCCAAAAAATGTTTCATCACTGTAAATGTAATACTCTGATTTATTCAATTCCCAGCTGGTACAATCATCATGGCGACGGACAAGCGGAACCAGTGGCTGGTGACAGGTGACGTGGACGGCCTGGTGAAAGTCTGGGATATCATTGAGTTCTGTACCCATCACACTGACACAACCTCCCTATCTCCCCCTCGTGAGTTGAACTTTATTTGTTATGTAGACTATTCTCTATGGAGATCTGGTTAAAGTCTGGGATATCATCGAGTTCTGTACCCATCACACTGACACAACCTCCCTCTTGTGTCCCTCGGCAAGGCCCTTCATCCACATTGCACTAAGTCCACCCTGCTGTTTAAATGGGTACCTGAATACCGGAACCATGAACCCACGCAAAATCATGCGATGTGCGCACATAAATCTAAGAAGCAGCATCAAAAATAAAATTCCTTCAGGGTAATAATAATGTGAGTAGTTCCTTGACCATGGTGTGTCGTAACTATCCTTATTATATAACTAGCAATGAAATATGTGATTATACAATGAAAATATAATCAATATTTTCACATAAGCAGTAGAAAGTCATATTTTCACTGCAGTGAAAATATAACTCATATTTTCACTGCAGTGACTAACGTGTGGCCGGAATTACTTTTCATGATTGTCTCCCTTTGAAATGAAATTATCTCCCTTTCTAAAGTGATTACCTCCCTTGCTTTCCACGTCTGACAGTGAACGACGCTGTTGTGATGTTTCAGTCGATTACTGTTGACCTTTTGAGGTGTTAATATCATATTCAATATTCCATAACATTCTGATCTTCATTTATTGTTGATATGTTGTATAGTTATTCTTTTACGAGAGGTACGTGACACACAATAACTAACGTTACTCGTTGTATCACCTCGCGTTTGAATTAACAACAAAACTTGATTTCTTCAATGTCTTAGTGATCTTCATTTGACTAGATGGTATCGTAACATATTATTGGTCTTAAATTTAAAAACATTCACAACAGATTTATTTTTATAAAACATCGTCCTGTTCCTTATTTCAGTCGAATTATTTTCTCACTGCCGTGAACTTTTGCGGGGAGTTGTTAAGATTATGACAATCAAGACTTCTCTCACCTTTCAATGTCACGTTTTAATTGTTTTTATACAGTTTAAAGATATATAATAAATAGACTATTTCATTGTTTTTGCCTAATATCATTTCTATCTCATCTCGTGGAGTGAGAAAGTGACATTTTCACTCTTGGCTGCTCCACTCGTGAAAATATCACTTTCTCACTCCGCGAGATGAGATAGAATTGAGATTTGGCAAAAACAATGAAATAGTCTCTATATAATTATCATTATCAACTATTTAATATCTTTACCAATTGTTGGTTACCAAAATTTATTATATGGCGAGCAGTGAAATACCGGGATTTATCAGTGAAATAAACTGTCTATCAAGCTACAGTGAAAATAACTTATACTTTCACTGCGAACGGTGACTGATATCATTTGACGTCATAAAACAATGGTATCACGCGGCGAATTGGCTTATGACGTCACAGTGTTACTGTGGTGACGGGCTGTCCCTCGCGGCCGCTCGGCGTGAAAATGACCCTTTTCGGACTTAATTACATGGATCATATCATATAATAAATAGAATATCCGTCAATTCTTGACAAATACCTATTTATCTCATCTCGTGAGGTAGAAAAGTTATATATTTTCTCGTGAAAATATAACCTTTCTACCTCACTCGATGAGATAAACATGGTATTAGTCAAGAAAAGACAGATATCCTCTATGTATTGCTCTATCCCAGCTCTGAAGACCCAGTACCAAGCCCACCAGGACATGGTGAACTCCCTCGACCTGTGTGAGAGGAACGACCGCCCTCTCATCATCTCGTCATCCTCCGACTGCAGCGTGGCAGTCTGGGATGTGTATGGAAACAAGATTGGCGTCTTCGGACAGGTGAGTAACCCTTTGGCATGTGCTAGGGCTGGGACAGGTAATTTCAATACCGGAAATCCTTGGATAGCGGCGATTATTAATTTCAAACACCTATTTGACCCACTGATTATTCAAGGCAGGCTATTATTCAAAGTGATTATTGTTTTGTACGCCATATATATGTAAAGTTTTAAAAAAAAATTATAAAAAAAATTCCATTGCCCTATATTTTAAAGGTGCATCCATTGTGTTTCACAAAATTTTATTAGGCTTTAATACGTTCCGATTCACCATATGTATTGTTTATAGTGCACATAAATTCACTCGGCTTGCATATTCATCCTGAATCACCAAAGATATCATTATTACTAGTTTCCAATTAAAATAGAGTAACATCATGTGCCGAAACTGCACGTTTCATTTACATGCACAGTTGTTATATAACCTATCTAAAACTGTCAACCATAATTTGTCATTTTGTCTGTTATAAACCTCCCAGATGAATCCATTATGGCTGTTACAGGAGGAACACTGGAAGATAGAGCATTATGACCCCACTGCAGAGGTCGAAGAGGAGGAGGAGGTCAAGGTCAGTGCTTGCATCAAGTCAAGGGGTCAAGGTCTTGTTCTTTAAGGAAGTATTTTTTGGGAGAAACCCTTGAAGTGTTTATTGAATATTGAAAAAAGCCTTTTCATTATTTGATAACAGGAGATATTTTACGAATAAATACTTTGTCAGAGTCAGAGTGTAAAACTAAAGGAATTGTTAATGCTATTAGTTTCTACAATTCAGTGACTCAGACCTTGACAAAAACTGAAATCCAACAACAGTTTCTGTAAATGTGAAAGCCACCAAGTTGCCTTGTTAGCTCAAAGACATACATACAGATTTTGCAAGACCGATGACGATTGTGCGCGCCTTTTAGTAACATCATTGACACATTCAAGTTGAATAGTATGTTTGGTACCTATGGTTTATAGTTATGTAATTTTTTATAAAATTTATAATTACACTGATACACATGACAATACATGAGGCTATTTTTAATGCTTTTATGGGTCAACTCTCGAATCATGTTTGAAGCATTTGATACAAGCTATCAACATAACCATTGTTGTCAAATTGTACTATACACAAGAGCTCTATTTCTGTTACTAGGATGATCTGACCGAGAAGGTTGACCTTGACCTTGAAGTGTCTGACGACGACAGTGAATGGGCGCCGGATGAAAAGGCGATATCAGAACCGTACGACTACCGACTAAACACCTGGAACAACACCTACCTCGGTAATATCAGTCATCTTAAGAAATATCAATGTCAATGATTTTCGTTTAAAGGTTTATATAATGCCTGTCATGCTCATATTTGATGGGTGGGGTTCAACAAGACCATTTGTACAAACTTGGATCCCCTAGGTTCTGCAGATCTGGAGGAGAGATATAAAAGTGTTTGGACGGATGGGTGATGGTCCTGTGTTCTCATTATCTCCTCAATACGTCACCAATATGTACTCAATATGCCTTCAATATGTCCTCAATTTGCTTCAATATGTCCTTAATGTGTCCTCAATTTGCTTCAATATGTCCTTAATGTGTCCTCAATTTGCTTCAATATGTCCTTAATTTGCTTCAATATGTCCTCAATTTGCTTCAATATGTCCTCAATGTGTCCTCAATTTGCTTCAATATGTCCTTAATGTGTCCTCAATTTGCTTCAATATGTCCTTAATTTGCTTCAATATGTCCTCAATTTGCTTCAATATGTCCTTAATGTGTCCTCAATTTGCTTCAATATGTCCTTAATGTGTCCTCAATTTGCTTCAATATGTCCTCAATTTGCTTCAATATGTCCTCAATGTGTCCTCAATTTGCTTCAATATGTCCTTAATGTGTCCTCAATTTGCTTCAATATGTCATTAATTTGCTTCAATATGTCCTCAATGTGTCCTCAATTTGCTTCAATATGTCCTCAATTTGCTTCAATATGTCCTTAATGTGTCCTCAATTTGCTTCAATATGTCCTTAATGTGTCCTCAATTTGCTTCAATATGTCCTTAATGTGTCCTCAATTTGCTTCAATATGTCCTCAATTTGCTTCAATATGTCCTCAATGTGTCCTCAATTTGCTTCAATATGTCCTCAATTTGCTTCAATATGTCCTCAATGTGTCCTCAATTTGCTTCAATATGTCCTTAATGTGTCCTCAATTTGCTTCAATATGTCCTTAATTTGCTTCAATATGTCCTCAATTTGCTTCAATATGTCCTCAATGTGTCCTCAATTTGCTTCAATATGTCCTTAATTTGCTTCAATATGTCCTCAATTTGCTTCAATATGTCCTTAATGTGTCCTCAATTTGCTTCAATATGTCCTTAATGTGTCCTCAATTTGCTTCAATATGTCCTCAATTTGCTTCAATATGTCCTCAATGTGTCCTCAATTTGCTTCAATATGTCCTTAATGTGTCCTCAATTTGCTTCAATATGTCATTAATTTGCTTCAATATGTCCTCAATGTGTCCTCAATTTGCTTCAATATGTCCTCAATTTGCTTCAATATGTCCTCAATTTGCTTCAATATGTCCTTAATGTGTCCTCAATTTGCTTCAATATGTCCTTAATGTGTCCTCAATTTGCTTCAATATGTCCTTAATTTGCTTCAATATGTCCTCAATGTGTCCTCAATTTGCTTCAATATGTCCTTAATGTGTCCTCAATTTGCTTCAATATGTCCTTAATTTGCTTCAATATGTCCTTAATTTGCTTCAATATGTCCTCAATGTGTCCTCAATTTGCTTCAATATGTCCTTAATGTGTCCTCAATTTGCTTCAATATGTCCTTAATTTGCTTCAATATGTCCTTAATTTGCTTCAATATGTCCTCATGGTCCTCAATTTGCTTCAATATGTCCTCAATGTGTCCTCAATTTGCTTCAATATGTCCTCAATGTGTGAACATGGAGTACAGTGGTTAAGCAGTTAGCATGCTGAGAAGGGTTCGAAAACCAGTGGAGACCCAAGTAGTTTGAGGTTAAGGCACTTCATCCACATTATAGTCAGTCCACCCAGCTGAATAAATGGGTACCTGAACACGGAAAGTACGGGTCATTACTGTCACGCGAAACACTTAGCAGAGCATAGAAAGTCCTATTTCTTCAAGGTAATGATGTCCCTCCCGCCAGTGAGCATTACCATGGATTACTATTATCATATGTGCATGCAGCAATGCCATGGATATTATTACTATTATTATGTGTGCAGCGTTAATATGGATATTATGATTACTATCATTATGTATACAGCGTTACCATGGATATTATGACTACTATTGTTATGTGTGCAGGCAAGGACTACCAGGAGTTGCGAGTGAGGAAGAGAGAACGTCGACAACCGGGAACCATACCCAACCTGCCCTACCTGCACTGGGAGAAGACGGGGGCAGCACCTGCCGGCCCGTACTCCGTGAGTAGAGTTTGTGTGCTCCTATGTAGTGAGTAGAGTTTGTGTGCTCCTATGTAGTGAGTAGAGTTTGTGTGCTCCTATGTAGTGAGTAGAGTTTGTGTGCTGCTATGTAGTGAGTAGAGTTTGTGTGCTTGTGCCAAGTGAAAGGAGTGTCTCAGAACACTGTTTGGGGCATGTTCCCTTGAAACAGGTGATGCAAGTCACACAGCAATTGAACATGTTCCGCACACCCAAAAAAGTGTTTGGAGACACTCCTTTCACTTCGTGCATGTACCAGATGTTTGAAAGGAGTAGGCTTCATATCTACAGTTCAAGGGAGGTAACTCCTGGAGCACTACACCAGGGCCGTGTTCAAGAGAGGTTTCAAAGTAATCGCTCAATTAGCGATTACTTTTAAACCTCTCTTGAACAGGATTGCTCAATGTAGCGCTACGTAGCAAAGTGAGCAAACTACAAGGAATTTGCACTGTGTCATTCAAGAGAGAAGAAGCGCTCATTGATTGAGCGCTACATTGAGCGATCAATGAGCGCTACGAAGCACTTCATTTTGTTGAACCACCTGCAGGTGCTGCTTCTTTGGTAGTAAATTAGGATTTTATGTATGCTTCAATTTTCAAAATGGTATTTGCAACTGAAATGTCATTATCATTAATATTTTTAACAGATTAGAGACTTTTGAGTTCCAGCCCATTATTGCACGTACATTGATATCAAATGTATGTTACCGACATATTGATGACATTGATGATGGTATATGTGATTTTGTTTTAGCTTTGTTCACGTTGTCAACATACGTGTTTAACTCATTAAATCAGAGAGTTGTTGTTATGTCTACCAACGGGAGCCAGTGTTGATTGACCACTTTGCTGTCGCAATGCTTATTACTTCTTAGTGCTAATCATTCCTCATCTAATGAGACAGCAAGTGACAGGATGTGCCTGTGTGTTCCTAATGAATTAGATCTGAAGTTTTTTTTACCTGTGTCAGGCTTTCCTCCGCAGTGATACAGAGACAAACTGTCTGAGATATTGTCTCTAAAGATGTGTTCTACATTGCATAGTGTCATTCATTGCTGCAACATTTATGTAACCATAGCCACACCCACATATTTCACTCGACATATGCCATCTTGATAATGAACAATGTTGATCAGGTTTCACTGCAAGAAATAACCACAATGGTGTGTCAGGCTTTCCTCCGCAGTTATACTGAGACAAATATTCTGAGATATTGTCTCTAAAGATGTGTTCCATATATTGCCATTCCATGCTGCAACATCTACATAACCGTAGCTCGAACTGACACCTTCACCAGTGCTCAGTGCATGCCATCTGGATAGAGAACAATGTTGAACAGGTTTCATCTGGATCATAGTGAACAAAGCATAAACACAATTTTCTGACAGGCTTTCCTCTGCGGTTATACAGAGACAAGATGACTGTGAAAGTTCATAACATATTACGATGTATCTGTAAAATAAAAACAAAACTCACATAAAAAGGTTTTTCATTATTTTATTGCTGAAGAGTCCACTGTCCATGGTCAATTCATGTAAATTTGCAGGGATTTCTCTTGAATGTATATATGTATATATATGCACTCCGCGGTACATTCTGAGCAGCTGTCTGAAGTAGACATGAAAGTTACACAAATTTTGTCTTTATATTAAGAATTATTCTTATAGCATTACATGCAAAAGGATTATCTTTTCTTCCAGCACATCACATTGTAGACGCATTTTTATTTAATGGCTGACAAGGCCTGTCAGAATGAATTATCATAAAACTTTTTAGATTTGTTTCTACAAACATAAAACATAACAACAATTGTAAAATGATATATAAATATATTTTAAAAAGTGTAGTTGTCTTAATTTAGGACATGCTTGTAATACAAAACAAATTCATTTCTTTTATCTTAAAAAGGACATTTTTATAAATATTGAAACTAATATTTCTGTAATTCCTTAAAAAACTCTTTTTAAACAAAAAATTTCTTTCAATTCTTTAATCTTTTAGAAAACACATGACTACCAATATCAACTGTATAAAGTTTCCTTTTGAAATATCGATTCGTTGGTGATAAAGGTTTTTGTACATAATCAAGCACAAAATAATGTCTGGCAGTAAGATAGTTAAAATTAAAAGAGTGGAGATATATTCATGCTTAAAAGGGTAACAGCCTAGGAGATTTGAAAACTAGAAAATACTTTTAATTTTAATTTTAAAGTCATACGTAAGTTAGTTTTTGTCGTTAATATATATATCAACACTGTGTATACAAAATATCTTTGTCAATGTTAATTTCATAAAAGATAATCAAGGTTAAAATCAATACTTTTGAAGTCACCACAACTGAGGCTCGTTCAGTTTTGGTATTTTCATTGGTGAAATTTGTTACTGAATTCTCTAGTTTCGTTAGAATCCCTCACCTAATAAAACATGTTAACACGTTCATTGTGGACAACATAATACTTCATAGTCAACAATATATATATATATACAACAAAAATGAAACATATAATCGATAAGGTAAAAGAACATCTATAAGGTAAACAAAGCACAATATTGCCTTATCACAAACAGTAAGGTGTATATTAACAACGGAAATAACTCTTACAGAGATAATAACTAATATTTCACAAAGGGGGGTAACTCTCTCCAAACTAAAGGGAGATCGGCTAACATCATAAATTGAAGTTAATGGAAGCATACATATTCAGTGAGATACATTAGAAAAATAATGATTAATATACAAATACTTTTGGTTGTCATTGAAACACTTTCGGATTTATTCAGCTCATAATCTGGCATATATATTCATAAGATACAAAATTGGATTTATGTACATTGATATTTGGCTTCAGAATGAAACATAACAGTTTTTGGTTGAAATTCAATACAAAAGTATTATTTCAAATCAAGTCATTCTGTATTAATGCATTGAAGGACACCAAAACGTTGCTGAGTAAAATCCTTAGATACGTACCAATATGGTGTTAAGGAATACTTTCGTTTCCATGACTATGTGTTGAGGAAAACAGTCATATCCTTGGATACTGATTTATGAGTAAGGAATACTTTATCAATGGATACATGCTAAAGAAAACTGTCGTATCCCTGAATACCAATATATCGCTAAGTTTTCTTAACCTTGCTTCAAGGAAACCCTTTAGTTTTTGGCAGTGCAGGTTTAAATTCTCATTCAGGTCAGTTAAAGGTTCCATTGGAGCTGAAGATTATTTCAAGTTGACAAGAAGATATAAGAGCAAAAAACTTCTCACATTCAATAGTTTCAGTACCCCAAAAAAGAAATATTGTAAAATCTCGTTTGAATACTCTGAAATCCTAAATGTAATAAAATAAGCAATGACGTTCGTTGCCAACAGGTGCCATGATAAGACGTTATACGTTACTCGGAGAACAATACAAGAGATTTCCATCATGTTATATTTGTCTTGTTTGGGGCTGGTCAATGCTGATGATGGTTTTGATGACGTTTTGATGATGACATTTATCATATATACCAGTAATTGTATGTGTAATGATAATGATGGCCGCCCATCTGATTTAACTATGGTGAAATCAAAAGTGAATTTCAGATTTTGCCGACATCAATTATATGTGTTGACCGGCAGAGTATGAAACAAGACCTGTACGACAGCTCGTTACCACTGGTAACGTTTCAGGCCAATGACATACACTGTCACCAGCCAATTTAATCTACTTTCTCTAACTTCTATGACTAGAATGCCTTAAAAAGGATTTTCTATAAAAGTTACTTAACCCAATAATTGCTGCACTAAAGTTTCTCAAACTTCTATGACCAGAATGCCTTCAAAAAGATATTCTTTAAAAGGAGGGTTCTATCAGGGTATTTTTTCACGCAATGCAAAAAATCCAATATGGCGACAGAACAATCCCTTTAAATGTTTCTAAAGTAAAAAGACTAGTCTCTGGATGTCCTTGTGGACCAAGGAATCGGCTCAGAATGAGGAATTCCTTCCTGACTAAATTCTGAGCACCTCAGAATATTATTTAGATAAAAATAGGGGCAGGGCTACCTCTAAGAGTTCCTTTACTTTAATTTTCCTTTTTAAGTTGCTAGTTTTGTTCATTGTGTACTCATCAGACTGCAAGTTGACTTTAAAGACAAGCTATGTTGTGTCCATGGGCGGAAACTTTATCAACTTTGTGCTCAGTCAACCCAGCTGTTTAAATGGGTGAACATTATAAGGAAGTACAAATCTAGACACACAGAAGCGGCATCAAAAGTAAAATTCTTCCAGGTTGATAGTATGCAAGTAGAGCCTTGAGCAGTGATTAGTGCAAGAATGAGTGTGCGATATGAATATCCACAATTATTATTATTATTATTAAAGGAACACCGCGTTGAGAGCAAAACTCAGATCATGTGTATCTATCTATGCTGATTAACATGTCTGCTAACAAGTCACAGACACCGAATTTCAGACAATTGACGTAATTGGTAATGAAAACTACTGCATGTAAACAGTGAAGTGAAGCGTAACTTATTAGCAAACACTCTAATCAGCTTTGTGAGATAAAGATGAGACTAATTTTTATCCTCGACAAGGTGTCCCTTTAAAGATAAGTAATGACTTGGATTCCATTGCAGCGTCCTACTATTGATTTAGATTGTACCCTTTCTCGAACAGAGAGAATCTAATTATGAATAACAAGATCCATGACTTGTAATGATTTATAGAAACGCATGAAACAAAATACTGTAGATTTAACACATTCAAACAATGGTCTGATGAACAATGCCCTCAGTGTGTTGGATTTCACAGATTTCCAAATTTATATCAGCTAGATTTTCATGACATATACAAGGTTTAACATGTTCATGTAATCTAGTGAGAGATATCATGACGAGGATTTGTCACGGTTTTCTAGACCCAACTAGGATTTATTAGACTCATCAGAGTAGTCCGATTCATGCAGAGGATTAATTAAATGTTTGGTCACTTTTCACCTCTAACACAGAACTGCCTATTTGCAGATGATAATGTGGAGAAACAGCAATGCCTGCAGAATTCTGGATGTGGGTGATCACATTGTTTTGCATGCAGGCTTGTATTCAGAGACTTCTTCGTGCCATTGGAAAAGGAGGAATACATGAATCAATCTGTGAAGCTAGTCCGTCTCCGCATACTGTTTGATTGGTGGAGATGAGAGGGAGACATCTCAGCTCCATGAATACCTCGATCCTTCTCACTCCACAGCACAATGATGTAGACATAGACAAATATGATACACTTTTCTGTTTGATGAGTGGAGATGGAAGGAGATGAGAGGGAGACATTTTACCTCCATGAATACTTTCATTGTTCTCAGTTAATGAAGATACACATTTGCATCGCAGAGTCCATCTCAAGATGATGAAACATGTAAATGCCTCCATCCTTCTCAGTTTATGATGTAGACATGTCAGTGTCAAATGTTACACATATGCATTGCCTAGTTCGTTTTAGATAATGTATTATGTGTGGAGCGTAGAGAGAGACATGTTAGCTACAGCACACTTGTTCATTGACGACTAGAAGTCTTTCAGAAGCTGGTACAGTTCCTGGAGAAATCAGCTTTTAAATGAATACCTTCCATCAGTCTGTGTTTATAGCATGATGATGTAGACAATATTAAATATAATGCACATTGCCTTCTTTGAATGGGATGATAATGATGTAGACATGTCAATGTCAAATATGATACACTTATGGCCTAGTTCATATCTGGGTACAACATGATGATCGATGTAGACGTCGCCTAGTCAGTATCTGGGTACAACATGATGATCGATGTAGACGTCCCCTAGTCAGTATCTGGGTACGACATGATGATCGATGTAGACGTCCCCTAGTCAGTATCTGGGTACGGCATGATGATATAGAGCTGTGACGAAGATATGTTGGCTTCAGGACATTTGTTCATGGACGTCCAGAACTCTTCGAGCAGCTCGGGGGGCACCTGGTGTGAGGTCATCACACTGTTCTTGTAGAAGCAAGCACCGAACTCCTGGAACATGTTGCTGAAACCCATGATGTTCACTGGGAGGACTCCATACTTCTGAAGACACAGAGCAACATAAACATCCTCCAGGTGGAAGAAAGGAACGTTCCGAGATGCAAAAAGAACAGACCGCATGACATCCATACTCATGATGTACCCTGTCCCGGAACACATCGGGGGAAACTTGGGTTTGTGGAAGCTTCTGATTGAGACGAACCATTTTGAACTCGTGTCTCTGTTTGGGCTTGATGATCCCCAGCAAGACCCGCCCATGAAGTTCCTCCTTGGCGCTGCTTGTAGCATGAAGGGTATAAGATGACTGTTGACATACATATCGTCATCAGTTTTCATCACATAGCTTGCACTGTAACAGTTCTGAGTCGCCCACTTGAAGGAGGTGACAGTCTTGTATGTCAGGTTGGCGTAGGAGTCTCTGAAACCAAACTGAAGGATGTCCTGGTGATGGTCGTTCTCTAGCTGAATTCGGCTGTTCTGGTCCGGAGATTTGGACAATCCCACGACAAATAAGCACTTGAGAGTTGAGTTAGGCTTGCGACACTCAGCCCCCCAGGTCTGCCTGATGACAGTTCTAGCCTGGTAGTTAGCCGGGGCGGAGGAGATGAGCATCAGGAGGAAGACGGGCTCAGATTGATCTCGGGAAGAAGCTTTGCATAGTTTCGGGTGATCAATGATGGTCTGGAAGTTGTAATCAAAACATCCACGGCAGAAGTCAGGTCGCAGTGTCGCCTGGCCGGAGGCATCCTGGAGCGTGTGAGTCTTGTATGTAGGATATTTACTCCGCATGGCCTCATACATTGACTTGGTGTATCTCCTCGTAACGCTGGAGTAGTCCGGTCTCCTCCCGGTGCCTTCTCTCCTCATTGTACCACTGTCCTTTAGAGTTTTATGTTTTGCTCTCACAGGCTGTTCTCTGTCCAAGGGTGTATGTGAACGACTTGGCTGACTATTCTCTGTAGGTATTAATGAACTTCTTGGGTTACTAATCCCTGCAGGTATTTGTGAACTTCTTGTGTTACTATTTTCTGATGGTATTAGCAAACGTCTTGGGTTACTATTCTCTGTATGTAATAGTGAACTTTTTTGTTTACTATTCTCTTTAGGAATTTGTGAACTTCTTGCTTTACTATTGTCTGTATGCGTTTGTGAATCTGTCCTAAGTCTTCTTGTTTCAACACTCATATTCTGGGCTTTGCTCATCTCAAACTTTTCCTTGAGAAGCTGCAGGTATTTCTCCCGTTGTTGCCGGTTCTGTTCTGTCCTGTTCAACGCGTTCCTCCCAGTGTCCGAGTTCCTGGCTTGCACACCAGGACTAGCACCATGGACTGAAGGTTTTTCTCGATTTCTTGATCTTTCTTCAGGAATCTCATTTGATTGTGAAGGACTTCGAGCTCTGTCTACGTTCACATGAAAATCAAGCGGTTCGGAAGCTAGAGAACTCGATGGTAATTGCACTACTCTGTACTTACCAGGAGTGTGGACTGTCTTTTGGCCTCTAGTGTCCTCAGAAGAGTATGAATTCAACTGATTTTGTTCGGCACTAAGCGATGTTTTTTGAGGCATCACAACATTATGTGAGGTACCGGATTGTGACATATTTGAACCTCGTTGCCATGACAGCAATTTTTCTTTGACATCTGTCGCAGATAATCCAAGTTCATGAATCTTAGCCAAAAGGTCACTAATTTCATCTTTGGTGAATGGTTTTGTTCCATCAGTTCTTATATCACCAAGTTGGTCACTTGACTCCAGTCCATGTTTCTTGTGAACAGAATCGGAAGCACCTGATTTGTAATGTTCCCTAGCTCTTCTCTGTGAGTCTGCCAGGGAGTTCATATCCTTCAGTGAGTCTTTCTCTCCTTGCCTTGTATAAACGTTTGACAAGGAGGCTCTGGACTTCATTGACAAATCAAAAGAGTCCTGTCCTCCCAGTTTCTGTAAGGAGGGAAGTAAAACCCCATTTGAGTTCTGTCCTAATTTCAACAAGGAACCGTCTGACTTCTGTAGGTCATCTTCAACCATGACAGGTGCATTACTTTGGCCTTGTTTGATCTTGATGGACTGATCTCCATGGAGAGATGCTGGTTTCGCAACCTCAGCACCTTGGACTTCTGACCCAGATTTCTCGTGGTTGATTGCCTCACCTTCCCATCTGTCGTCCTGGAAACGCCGGATCTTCTCGACCTTGGGTATCGAGGACGGCTTTCTGGGTTGGATGGAGGAGTCGTACGAGCCATGGAGGAGTCGCCAGGAGAAGACCCCCAGGAACGCCACCATCAACACGCAAATGACCACAAAGTAACCCTTCGTCCTCGTCAGCAGTGACATCGCGGAGGACAGTCAGTGGTCAGTCACATCTGAAACAGAGGCTTCATGTGAGTAAATAGTTCTACTTGAGAACAGATATATAGTAATGTCTTTCCCTCTTGTTGATGGTCATCGATGGTGTGGTGATGTCATGAGGGTTTGAGGAATAAATCTTATCTGAAAGAGAGGTTTCAAATTAGTGATTCGTTATGCTTGAGAACAGATTATTGTCAAACAAATGGAATGTGCTTTTACTAAATCCATGTCTCTCGATCTTGTTAGTGACCACCATCAGTGTTGTGCTATAATGAGGATTTGAAGAATTAATTTGATCAGAAACAGAGGTTTCAATTAGTGATTTAGCTGCAGCAAATGCTTGAGCACATCTAATGGGATTCTACAGCATAGGGAAGTGTACCTTGAGTAAATAGAATCACAAACACAGTTAGATGTTCAATGTCTCAACATTCATTACACAAGATAGACTAAGGTATTTGAATTGACCAAATAATGGGTTGTAATTGATTGTAGTGTTTTAATTGCTGTTTTTCGGAATGTCACAATGATGAGCTGAAATAGTCCTGCGTCATGACTGTGTATATAATATGACCGATTGATACTAGGTTAGATATATACCGCCATAGACAGCCCCTGTATTGCGATAATATTGCAATATATTCATTAAATTCATTTTCCATGTTTTAGACTTATGTATGCAGTTTATCATTTCAATTGAGATGAAATCTCTTACAGAACTTTCAAAATACAGAACATTACTCACTAACAGATAAAATTTGCAAATAAATTAGTTGATAAAATAGATTCCAAAATAGCATCTATCACTTGTAATACATCCCAACAAATGTTTTTTCACATCAAGAGCATATGTACCTGCACCTAAAACCTGCAATTTTACCTTAGAACAAGATATACCTTTGATAATGCATATATTCCACTTAAATTTGCTTGGTGCGATATATTGCCAAATGAAGAAAACACATTGCAATTGTTTTGTACAATTGGTACCGCTATGTACCGATATGCTGGTAATATTGCAAAGCCCTATTTAATATAGTCTGGGTCAATAGTCAGCAAGTCTAGATAAACTGAACGTACGACTGTGGAACTGAAAACTATAAAATATTCGTAAGTTCACAAAAGCTCTTGTAATTTGGCACTGCACTCTCCTGGTACTGTGGACGATTTGTGTAAATTTTGAAAAGAAACGGATTTATAGTTTTTCTGTAATCGGTGCGACCAAAACAGTCTCCAGACAAACAGAATCGTTAGTATTAATTACTATATATACCCCTGGAGCGTTGGTCACAGTAATAATGAAATAAAATGGATGAAGAGTAGAGTAATAGAGTAATTATCAAATTTCAGTCTAAGCTGAAAAGTATGTATACCGTATATCCTTGAATAATTGCCCGGCGATTATTAATTTAAAACACTGATTTCACCCAGCGATTTTTCAAGGCAGGCGATTGTTCGAGGCAGGTGATTATTTTTTTCAAATCCATAATATATATGTAAATTTTTTAAAATCATAACAAAAACATCATTGCAGTATGTTTTAAAATTATGAATAATGTAAACGAAGTGCATGTCATGAGAAACTTCGCATAAATATATTATGATGGAAATTGTTTTAAAAGGAAATAGCCATTAGTTAATTTACATTTGCCCTGGCGATGATTCAAGGCAGGCGATTATTTATTTCAAATAGGGCTTAGACCGGCTGATTATTCAAGACAGGCGATTGTTCAAGGCAGGCGATTTTTCAATGATTTACGGTATGCATATACATATAAAACAAAATGTTGATTTCAGATTCTTGCTTGTAAACACTGAAAATTGCACCTGCAATAGATAGACTGTTCATCAATGTACCTGTAAAGCCGGCATGGCAGAAAATCTGTAATATCTTGTTGTCAAGGGCAGATAACCTGTAATAGTTTGTTGTCAAGGGCAGATAACCTGTAATAGCCCGTCGTTGAGGTCAGGTAACCTTATAAATCTGTTGTCAAGGGCAAATACAGTCAGGCCTCGATAATCCGAACGCTTCCATTTTTCATTAAAAACTTTCAGATAGTGAAATGTTCGGATTACTGAGTACTGAGGACTACTGAAGAGATTAGTTTGGTTACATCTTCCTACCGTTCGGAAACTGCGAAATTCGGGTTATCGGTGGCCGGATTATAGCGACTTGACTGTAACCTGTCAACATCCATATCAAACCTGGAAGTCTTTGCACATAACAACCTTAACATTAAGGTTAACCCTTGTGGCGTCTTTTAACATTGCACTAAAACTACCTTAGTGATTTTAGGCCACATTGGTGTTTCGTGCACCGGAGGCTGGACTTTAAGCTGGAATTCTTCCACTATGTGACAATATATATATGATAAACAGTATGATATGAGTGTTTTCATACCATATCCCATATCAACCCAATACCCCAGGCTTCAGAGAAAATGATATAACCACACCCTTTTGTTACTATCTATTTAACATACCACATCAAATGAAAAATAACTCATATCAATTTTAGTTGTCAATAGATAAATCATTTGATTTTCTTCACAATGAAATATTTACTGACCTACTTCAAGCACATATTCCACCAATTCAATCAATATATTTTGGCTCCAAACAAGCAAGTTTCATCAATGAAGGCAACTCAAACACTTACATGAACATAGGCCACAGTAAAGCAGATACCTACACTGTCAGTACACCTACTGTACATAGAGACCGTGTTGAAAGCAGATACATAAATCAACTGTACATAGAAACAGTCCCCAATGCTAACAGATAAAAAATCTACTTTGTCAATATATCTTTAAGCCAGCTGAGAACTGATTATATTTCCAAGTATGGATTATATTTCAAATCTTTGAAGTGCAAATAGAAGTGGAGATAGATTCTAGTCGTTGGATTAACACAAAGAATAGTCCGGGGTGTGAGAGAGAGGCGGGGAGAGGGGAGAGGCAGGGAGGGGAGAGACGCGGGATGTGAGAGAGAGGGGCGGGGAGGGGAGAGAGAGGCGGGGAGGGGAGAGAGAGGCGGGGAGAGGAGAGAGGCATGTGGAAGGGAGAGACGCGGGGTGTGAGAGAGAGGTGGGGAGGGGAGAGAGGCATGTGTAGGGGAGAGAGGCCGGGTGTGAGAGAGAGGCGGGGAGAGGAGAGAGGCGTGTGGAAGGGAGAGACGCGGGGTGTGAGAGAGAGGCGGTGAGGGGAGAGAGGCATGTGGAGGGGAGAGAGGCGGGGAGAGAGACTGGGGAGAGGGGCAGGGAGGGGAGAGAGGCGGGGAGGGTTGAGAGGCGGGGAGGGGAGAGAGAGAGGGTCCTAGTCTGCTGCATGAAACCTTTTTTTGGTTGTAAAGACCTGCCAAACCTCCCCTCAGTCACCCCTTCCCTCCCTGTCAGGCTCCCCTCCATTCCCCTCACCGTCCGCTACCACAAACATGTATGAACAAGGCAGGTTACTTTGACACTGAGTGAACCAGTACAGGGACAGATCTGCTCAATCTATTATCCCTGAACTTAGGTGTTTAGTTCAAGCCTCCTCACACAACACCATGATAAAAGTTTCAGAAAAAAATTAGAATAAAATAAAATATCAGAAATGATCAATTCGTTATTGCTTTAGCTATTGGCCAGACTAGGATTAATTACCTTTAACGAAAAGTGATTCTTGTAGGTTGGCCACTCAGAATAGCTTGACATGCTGGTTTGCAGTAAGTGTGTTGTAAACTTGTCATTATATCAAGTTATAAGTTGTACAAGTGTCCATCACATTTAGCCAATGTGAAGATTTCTTTCATCAAATCCTTGTCAATCTCCAGTACATTGTTCCTCAAACCTGGAATCGATTCCAACTGTAGCCAATTAAGATTGAGTACAGAAGTATTCTCCACATCCCTGGTTCTGGCACAGCCATTGTCACAAGACATTTATACCATAGGTCTAGCATTCTAGGCTGGATTTAACTTAAAACTGTCCTTCTCTGTCCGATAGGCTATATACTAAAACTTCCTGGTTTTGTTCACAAAACACTGCTGTGTGTAAGAATACAGAGTAAAAAAAAAGTACAAGAATTTGTACTATTGAAGGTGTTATATTTGTTATTATTATTATTTCTAAAGAATACAGAGCCTTGAATGTTTGATGTTATTATGAGCAGTCGAAACAGTGTACCAAGTATATATCCAGCCTCTCTACAGTCTACACAAAGTAGGTCTATTCAGCATGCCAGACTGTCAACATTCAACTTCCATATCTATCCTATATCTAGCCTATCTCACCATTGTTATAACCCACCCCTTTCCCGACACTAACTGTTCAATTGTTAACAAACTTTACACAATCATTAGATGTGTAATCTGCATTTTGCCTTTTATGGGTTAGACCTGTGTATGAATTCAATTTTGGGCAGTTTCAACCAAAACTTGACGTACATATTTCATTTATACCTAGATCTGAATTTTTTTTTTATGGTTTTGATCAAATTTTAACTTTGTGCAATGTCTATAGAATAGTCATATAATATTTTGTATAATCAATGAGAAGATATACATAATATATATGTGGTAGTATGCTGGTATAATCATAATAAAGATATCATTTAACAGGATAAATGTAAATAGTCTGTGCATATTCACAGAACATTTAGAAACATGTTAATACAACAATCGACACATTCAGAAATGGAACGAAAACAGTCGAGAAGCACAAGCTTTTTGTGGGTTGCTATGGCGATTCGTGAAATTAACAAGCTTGAGTGCCTCGGAAACGTTCGTTGTTGTGTAGTACATTTATGCAATAAAGGGAATTCTATTTATATGACGTCAGATGCTATTGACGCTCGTTAATCGAAGGAGGGCTTGTCTTCAAAACCAAAATTCATTGAATTGTTGTTATATGAAAATTATTTATAATATTAAATGATGTAGATAAAAGATTTACCTAGCGATTGATGTCATAAGTAGGTTTTAGAAAAAATATTTTTGTATTTGAAACACTAACACACTCGATGGCCCTTTAAGAGTCTACAGGGACTAAGCTGAGTAAGTGTATCAACTGTCTGACTTACATACATGAGCAGATAAGACAGGTCTTTGTCATGGAGCTGTTGACATTTACTGACGTGATATCTCACAGTGAACTCTGGCCTTCCATACAACCTTTGACTTTTCAAATGCGACAGAACACAATTTAGGATAGTGTCGGGTCGGGTCACGTCGCTGTAAAGTAGCCTGGTTAGAAGTGGGAGAGAACAGACTCAATCTTTCGGCTAAATATTAAAAAAACTGTTTCTCAGGCATCGCTGCATCATGTTATTTGACAGCTTTTCATATTGTCATGTGACAGAATAAAACAGGATTCACTCCTCCCTCCTCATTAGGTTTTTTTTTAAAAAAGGTTAAAATTAAATTAAAGTCCTATTGCCCACCACCACCACCTTTTGAAATCCTACACGCCCCTCAATACACCTCAAATTGGTTCATAATAAAAAAAATAGCAAACTATGTGAAAGTTCCAGTGGTGGATTCCACCACCCCCCCCCCCCCCCTTGGAAATGATTGTATGTAGATTTGATGGATCCCCAAAGATGAACCGCCCCATTTCAATGAGTGAACCCCCTCCCTCCCCCTTTCAATGAGTGACCCCCCCCCCCCCCCTTTTCAATGAGTGAACCCCCCTTTCAATGAGTGAACCCCCTTTCAATGAGTGAACCCCCCCTTTCAATGAGTGAACCCCCCTTTCAATGAGTGAACCCCCCCTTTCAATGAGTGAACCCCCCTTTCAATGAGTGAACCCCCCCCTTTCAATGAATGAACCCCCTTTTCAATGAGTGAACCGCCACCTTTCAATGAGTGAACCCCCCCCCCCCCCCCCCCCCTTTTCAATGAGTGAACCGCCCCCTTTCAATGAGTGAACCCCCCCCCCCCCCTTTTCAATGAGTGAACCCCCCCTTTCAATGAGTGAACCCCCCTTTCAATGAGTGAACCCCCCCCTTTCAATGAGTGAACCCCCCCTTTCAATGAGTGAACCCCCCTTTCCATGAGTGAACCCCCCTTTCAATGAGTGAACCCCCCTTTCAATGAATGAACCCCCCTTTCAATGAATGAACCCACCTTTCAATGAGTGAACCGCCCCCTTTATAAATTTCTGGATCCGCCACTAAGACCCTGATTAAAAAAGAGGAAAGTAGTAAGTAATACTTAAGCTCTATTTCCTTGGTGTTCCAGTGGCCTAATGTACTGTACCAACTATATCTAGATTGGTAACATGTCTAAGACTTCACCTGCTAATTCAATTACAATCCGGGATAACCTATCTAGCCAGATCCCTGATGGCTCCCTTGTGATTCCCACCAGTTGGCAACTAAAAATGACTGAACACTTTTTCATCTGCTTGAATGCTTTGAGTCCTGTGAAAATAATACATTTGCTAATTTGATATTCATGCATATGATACAGAATCTATCTGAATTAGTTTCACACAAATCAAGTGTTGAAGAAGGATTGATTACATATGCAACAAATTATCATTTTTCTTTCAGAGATATTTACTTTCGTTTTTTCAGGGAAGTTAACTCCAGGTTGGAGTTGAAAGGTTTAACATTTTCTCACTGTGTCTGATATTCTCACTGTGTGTTGTCAGATATTCTCACCTTGTGTTGTCACATATTCTCAGGGTGTGTTGTCACATATTCTCAGGGTGTGTTGTCACATATTCTCAGTGTGTGTTGTCACATATTCTCACTGTCTGTTGTCACATATTCTCACTGTCTGTTGTCAGATATTCTCATTGTGTTAATTGTCTGATATTCTCGCTATGCGCTGTCTGATATTCTCACTGTGCGTTGTCACATATTCTCACTGTCTGTTGTCACATATTCTCACTGTGTTGTCTGATATTCTCACTGTTTTGTCACATATTCTCATTGTGTGTTGTCAGATATTATCATTGTGTGTTGTCTGATATTCTCACTGTGCGTTGTCACATATTCTCACTGTCTGTTGTCAGATATTCTCCCTGTGTTGTCTGATATTCTCACTGTTTTGTCAGATATTCTCCCTGTGTGTTGACAGATATTCTCCTTGTGTGTTGTCAGATATTCTCCCTGTGTGTTGTCTGATAATCTCCCTTGTTGTATCACCGCTAGCTTTACTCAGGAACAGCTCGATATTGATCCATGTCTAATTCCGTTTTAGGCTCCAACAAAGTTGTCTAAATCGGGAAAAGACAAATTTATACCCTCAGCTCTGTTTAAAGGATTTTTCAACACTCTGACCCAAAAGCTATGAATCAATATCATTCTGAAGATCTTACGTTACAGAAAATAACCAAATTGAATTGTTTTTTAAAGATTCAGGGTATTATTTTACTAAAGGTAATATTTATGTGAGCAACCAACCTTTATTAAAGAAAATAACTCTAGAAAATCATCTTTAATTTCGGTCACCTCATTAATGTTAATGTAGTTACAGTTTTTAAAGGGACACCGCGTCGAGGATAAAAATCAGATTATGTGTATCTACCTATGCTAATTAATATGTCTTCTAACAAGTCGCAGACACCCAATTTCAGACAATTAAAGTAATTGATAATAAACACTTCTGCATGTAGACAGTGAAGCGAAACGTAACTCGTTAGCAGACACTTTAATCAGCTTAGTTAGATAAAGATGAGACTCATTTTTATCCTCGACGCAGTGTCCCTTTAATCAATATTTTAGATAGTCTGGTTGTCAATGACAACAGAACTGGGAGTCATCTGGCAAGATTCATTAATAAAATTACGTTGAATTTCTAAGTATGAATAAAATATTGAATCCCTGCTGCTCTTTTCAATTTGTGAACACCCCACTTTGAAAATTCCTGGATAAACCATTGTAGAGCTTCTTGTTCAGTGTGATTAATAGAGGATACTTAACGACCTTCTATTTAATACCATATTTATTAAACGAGTTAATGATTTTGTATAAAACGAGCGAAAGCGAGTTTGATACCAAATTATTCACGAGTTTAATAAAAATGGTATTACATAGAAGGAAGTTTAGTATTTTGTTTATTACTCGCCCACCTATAATCCAGTGAAATAGCAGACATGGCTCTGAAACTATGATTCCCGCAAGTCCGATACTATTGTGACGTCGTTACTCTCATTGTTACGTCATAACCGCAAACTATTGTGACGTCATACATGCAGCGGTATTACACTAGTGTAATATTGCCGTATAAATATTACACTGCAGTATCTCACACGGGCGAGTAATAAATTGAAATACCTTATGATACCTTAAAATTCCATAATAACCAGCTGATAATGTAACTTTCTTTGTATATGCCACTGTTTAACAAGAAGATATATAAATAGTTGCCTTTACGATAACAGAAAGCAAATTTGAAGGTCAACTCATTCGCTATTGTTTGCCAAATGTGAGTTTTGAAAAATTTAGAATTTCATTTGTTGAATGTAGAATTCCTGTTTTCTGATGGACAAATATTGTTGAAGAAATTACTCAAACATCTTATTTTTCTTCAAGTTAGAAATGGTATTTAAATTTACACAGAGGGAGGGGAATTCCGATCAGGCAGTGTTCCATCAATATTATCAGCCTGCCGGTGACTGAGTTATTGTACCTGCTGTTCTGCGTACATGAGGGCAACTTCCCAATGCAAGGCATAACTCTTGCCAGTCTCCATTACTGGCTGATTTAGGCCTTGCAGTATTTCCTTAAGAAATCTGTGTTTAGAAATCCAGGCCCACTATGCATTTCCAGTGCAGAGATTCACTGCCTCGACACAAGAAAGCGAGGGAAATACCGCAAGGGTTAAATCAGCCAGTAATGCAGACTGGCGAGAGTTATGCCTTGCGTTTGGAAGTTGACATGAGGGTAGCATCATGGATTCAATGGCAAATGAGGGAGGAATAATGCAGTGGTTAGCACATTTGCATCAAGAGGTAGGCAGTTCCAATCTCACCAGGGAGCTCATCAACTTTGTCAGTAGAGAAATGTTCTACATGCAGTAAGGTTGGGTGCAATGCTACACTAAATTTCAGTGCAGTACCACCCATGGTTTGCTAGTTCCAGTCGATGCTTGCAGGTTTCACTGCAATGTATGCCTAGATTGGTGTTGTGAGCTTTCTCCCTGCAGTAATACTAGCAGTCATGTCTTAAGTGAAATACTTGTGAAAGCTATGTTACACCTCACCTCACCTCACCTCACCTCACCTCTATTTTAAGTATACTACTAACTCAATACAAAATTTGCCCCCTATTTGATTACAGAAAAGCAGTCAGAGAAATTGGATGGTATTATTTGTTCAAGAATAGATCTATTTGAGCTAGGATCTTTGTCTCATTACAAGAAAGCAGAATAAGCAAGAAGATTACCAGTGAGAGAGAGGTATAGATATCAAGCTGGACGGACAATGACATATATAGACATATCAGTATCACTTATCTGGGAGGCAAATGTTTGCTTGTAACCTGAGAGCAGATTCATTATCGAAATCGAAGAAATCAATCTTTAACCTATTAAGAAAATATCATGAGAGTCCTGTTTAGTTTTTAGATGTATTTCTCTTTTAGGAAAACTTTGTTTATATCAAGAATTAATAACATGCTTCTTAAAAGGAGGCTTCTATCAGGGTTATTTTTTGAGAGGATATTCCCGTTTACACATATATATGCAATTAATACATTATTAAAACAGTCAAATTGAAAGATATAAAAGAAGTTAACATTTTAACATAACTCTTCATTTCACAACTGGATAAAAACAAGCGCACATTTGTTGAAAAATAAAAAACAATGAGAACTGAAAGCATTCATCGGCACTGCGAGTGGGGAAAACTTCGCTACGGCCAAACAGCATATTGTTTATTAGTTTTCTGATGCGTTATGTGTTACTATGTGAATATTCTATCAGTGTATATGTTTTATTATCATAAACATTTAAAATTTTGAATTAATATAGCGTGTTTACATTTCACATAATGCCACAAAACCAAGATGGCGGATGCTGCCGCTAGATCGGTGATAGAACTTTCCCTTTAAGGTTAAATTCAGCTGCAAGCTAGAGGGTCGAATATTCCGCCATGAGGGCTAAAAGGGGTAAAATATAATATCGCAACGGAAGTATTAATTGAATAGTCAGAATAACTGTAATAACGTCTATCGAAAGATAATTATATGTAACTATATATAATTCACTATTAAAGAAATTCTCACATGAAGAGTCCCAGCTGGGTCTGCTCTACGTAGCCATTAAATAGACTCACTGTAATAAAACTTCGTTCTAGACTGTAACAGGAAATCCTTCTGCAAAGCAAGTCTACATTTTGGTGGAGAAGAGCCAGGAATTCCAATTTCTCAGAGACAGCTTACCAAAATTATATGAAAAAGTCCTTTGGCTGTAGCATGAAATGCCCTTAAAAGACAAGTCTAGAGCCAGGTGAAAGTGTTTTAAATTTATTAGAGGCTCCTATTCAAAATTATATGAAAAAATCCTTTGGCTGTATCATGAAATGCCCTTGAAAGACAAGTCTAGAGCCAGGTGAAAGAGTTTTAAATTTATTAGAGGCTCCTATTCAAAATTATATGAAAAAATCCTTTGGCTGTATCATGAAATGCCCTTGAAAGACAAGTCTAGAGCCAGGTGAAAGTGTTTTAAATTTATTAGAGGCTCCTATTCAAAATTATATGAAAAAATCCTTTGGCTGTATCATGAAATGCCCTTGAAAGACAAGTCTAGAGCCAGGTGAAAGAGTTTTAAATTTATTAGAGGCTCCTATTCAAAATTATATGAAAAAATCCTTTGGCTGTATCATGAAATGCCCTTGAAAGACAAGTCTAGAGCCAGGTGAAAGAGTTTTAAATTCATTAGAGGCTCCTATTCAAAATTTTATGAAAAAGTCATTTCACCTTCACTTCACTTAGACCATAGTATAAAATGCTCTTGAAAAACAAATCCACAGTGATGTGAAAAAGAACTTGGAATTATATGAGGCTCCTATCCAAAATTTTAAGGAAAAGTTATTTTTCTTTTGTATCAGTACATTAAAGCTCATGTGTTTCAGAGAGCTAATGTCCTTCTACATTTCCAGTCAGAACTCTTAGAGTTTAGAACAAAGTTACTTAGATCAAACAGAACAAGTTGCTATTTATACAAAACCCACTGCAACAGTTCCATGTAAAACCCTGGGGACTGTGAAACTATCCAGCACAGTTTATATTTGCATAGAGATCTTCATGAGCTAACATGTAGCCATTTTGTACCTAGGACTTGTGACCAAAGGGAACATTAATGTCGCACATCCCTCACAAGAAGTTGATGGACTAGCATCGTGATAAGGATTTATTCACCTCTCCCTGGGGAGTATGTTGCTGTATCCAACAAACGTTATATTTGCATATTCAACCCTCATCAGCCATCTCGAGTGGGCCGGTGTGAGATATTGGAGATATTGTATGTTTAGAAATAGCCACAGCTCTTTTACCTTTATTGATTATACTCTTCCTGCCATTAAGTCTGTCGTCATGACCCTTAAATGCAATAAAACCTAAGCATGTCGATGATACCAGAGAATGTTATTTAAATTTTTGTTCTTCAAATTTTGAATGTTTAACGTTTTGGATTTTTAATAAACTCACTGACCAGTCATCTCTCTGTTCATTTGTCCGTCAATTTGTCTGAAATTATTTTTTGTTTTGGGAGGATACCTCATATATACATTGTTCACTTGCCTTGTCTGAAAACATTTTGCCATTGTGCATATATACCCCCAAACAAGTAGTTTCTGTGAAATTGTATTTTTTGGGCCTCGGGCATCTGCTAAATGGAATACAGTTACTGCCATCATGAAAAAGAGACTGTGGGGTCAGAAAGACTTAAGTCAACTCAGACTTCATCTTTTTGCAGTGTTATAATTTCATCTCTGGAATACTCTGTTATACTCAGAACAGTTTACTTTCATCTCACGTCCCCACTTTATCAGATCTTTGATGTGCCTGTAACATTTAGATGACAGCCGAACTAGCATATTGACTATTCACATACTACTAGACATTTCCTTCCCTAACTGTTATTTCATCTATTTGATGTGATATTGATGTTATTTCAACTCTCTGATGTGATATAAATGATATTTTACCCTCTTTTATCTTATATTGATGTAATGTCAGCCGGCATTGTTATATTGATTATATTTACCCTCTATTTCTTCTTATATTGAGATGATTTTAACCAGTGATTTGATACAAATGTTATTTTACACAAATTATGGATTATATAATATGATTTATATGAAGTATTTAAATATGTGAAATATTCACCATTTGCTCTTTTCTGTTTTGAAGGAGGTGTACTTGACAAATGGATATATCTTCCTATTGGCTGATATAAACAAATTTTTTATTTCCTTTCATATTTTAATAAATCATGATATCTTATCCCTTTTCTAGAAATCAAAGAAAGCCAGTATTTGCTTTACTCTTGATCTGAGACTGCATTTACACATGCATAATAAATAGAGATTTTAACCAGGGGGAAATGACTTTACAGAAACGAGTGTGCATATTTGTGTTTCTCTTGTCCACAAATTTTGTGTATAAGCCAAACCAGAGCATTGACTTTACCCAGATTACTCATACTAATCCATGTAAAACTGTAGAAATGGCAACAAAAGACCTGTTTCTCATGTGTAAATGTCTGAAGAAACAAATGTAATGAAGCACCTGCAGATATAATTGGATATATCCCTTGAAAAGAACAAACAACTGCAATGTTCCCAGTTTTCAGATATTGTCTAAGGAATGTAATATTCGACAACATCTAACACAGACGTACAATGAAAATATTTCTCTTTTCATCCTTACAACACACGTCCAGTTATATATTCCTTCTGATGAGATAAAGATATTTCAGCCCTGATGACGAGCTAATGACATTATTATATCAGGAGAGTTGATAAACAGAGTATTGTACATGTTATTACCCGTGAGAGGTAATATCACATCTGTCCTTGTTGAATAACGTGATTCAGATCCTTGTTGAATAAATTTATTCAGATCCTTGTTGAATAACTTGATTCAGATCCTTGTTGAATAACTTGATTCAGATCCTTGTTGAATAACTTGCTTCATCTATGTGATGCACACATATTGTTCCCAAGACTTTGTAAAAGTAAGGCATTACCTGTGTTGCAAACTGTTTCGCCATCAGGTGTTTATGGGAGAATAGTGAAATATGGCCTATAGGTAACAGAGGTTACAATAGAAATCTGAAGGGCGTAAACTCTGTGGGAAGAGAATGCACATTATGCATGATACGTTTCCTTGCATGTGACAGCACCAAAAAGGAGTACCAGTAATCACTTTGTACACACGTCCAAGTATTTGTGTAACCAAATTATATTTACTTCCCTCCTGTGAGATAACAAAGATATTTCAGCTCTGACGATGTGCTAATGACACTATGAAGAGTTAAGCAGAGTATAACCTACCTTGTACCAGTATAGTATAGTACACCCCTTTGAGTCGGCTTACACTCAGACTCAGAAATAATTATTTATTCTGAAAATATCACCGTTTTATTAAATATTGAAAATGAGACTATGAGAAATGGGATTTTAAAAAAACAGAGGCTCCTTCACACTATTTTGTCAATATTATTTTTCAGAGTCTAAGTGTTAGACTACCCCATAATGTGATATCACATGTATCTGTCCTTTGTTAGATTTCATACCAATGTATATGCAATAATACCAGCATCCACGATGTAAGTGAAATACTCTTGAAAGCAATGTTAAACCCCAACTCACCTCACGTGACATGTTTCCCCCTCCATGCTGATAACATTCAGATCTATGTCAAATACAGAGAGCAGCTAAAGCAGTCCTATCTCCCTCTCAACACAGGATACCAACCTAAACTACCGGTATGTGGAGCATGCAGCCAGTAATAAAACATTCAAGTTTCCTTTCTTGAATATAACAATATTACATGCACCCAATATGACTGTGTCGTCAATGCTTGTTATTCGCTGGTATTATTTCCAGGGCATAACGATATTACATGAACCCAATTTGGTCTTGTAATCAATGCTTGTTATTCACTGTTATTATTTACATGATTTGGTTAAATTCTATTTTCATCGATTACGCGACGAGAGATAGGAGCAGGGAGGGGGGGCACTCTGCTCATCGATTCTTTTCGTCCACCGTGTCCCATCAGAGAGACACAAACTAAGCATGTCCAGGAATTATTTAACGAGCAAATAGAGATTATGTGAGCTGTGCACCAAGACTCCGTACACAGTGAGTGGCAGCACTGCACTGTAGGGAGCTTGACCTGCAGGTGCCACCTGCAGGCACCTGCACTTCAATGGACGGAAATCTAACAGTTTTAACAGTGCAGTCTTAGAGATTCTTTTATGAGCACAGCTAGTCTTACACTCACACTCTTAAAAAGTATTTATTCTGAAAATATCCCTAATTTCTTAAATATTTAAAAGGAGACTGTAAAAATGGGATTTTAGATTTGTAAAAAGAGGCTCCTTTACAATAATTATTTCCGAGTCTAAGTGTGATGAGAGAGTACTATATATTATGAGCATTGCATAGTAAACACCTGGACATTTGATTTTGATAGTCACTCAAGCTATTAAACTGTGATATAGGATATGGAAATTTGATAATTTTATTTGGATAGTAAGGATATCAATTGTTTGACATGACACTGACATGATAATCTATTTCGAGGCAACCCTAACACACAGAATAAAGAAGTTGTTCAACAATTACCATTTTCCTCATTCTTAACTGCCTCAACTTTTGGAATGTCAATCAAAGCAAATTGTAACTGCCACAGTGGTTTAGCTGTATCTTCTTCAAACATTACCTAGTCCTTTTTTCAGCGCATTACATTGACTGCAACTTCAGAAAACAGATTGTTAACGAAATGAACCTGTTATGACTTGCTTACCAATGTGAACTGTAAATGTACCGCAAGTCTGTGGGCTTTTCAGTACTGAGAAATAAATAAAGATTGAACTTCAGTTTAAGATACTGTTGGGAGAAACTTTGATAAAAGATATTGAAAGAATAAGGCCCCAAAAAAAAGAATTTGTTTCTGTTTCCGCCCGCGTCAGTTTCAAACCCACGCCTCAGGTCTTGATTTCTAGGTTTTGACTAAAGTAAGCAGATAAGTATAATTTTTTAGCCTCAGAAAATATTAGACATAGAAAATGCCACTCGTTCTGTTGAGATGGAGTGTAGGGGTGAGATTATTGACTATTTGGAATAGAACACATATTTCAGAGGGTTTGTGCTTTATTGAAATAAATAATTGTATAAATTTTGTTGTTTTATCTCTTCATTCCAAAAAAAAAAAAATGTTGTAAAAAAAAATCATCATTATTGTCAGCCTGTATAGACCAGAAAGATTTTTATTTAATTTTTAGGCCTAAAGGTGAAATGCAGCAACTCACCAAGCTGGTGTGTATGAAGATGTCCATGGTCTGTAGGCAGGTCTCATCAAAGGCTTGTATCCATCATCTGTAGGAAATAATCTCACTTTATGACAATGTAGAGCACTTTGTAAAGAGCTTGAAACAAGCTGATCTGAAGGTTTGGCAACTTTGACAAACTTAGGTAAACCTGAAAGAAATCCCAACTGGGACAAAAAGTTTCCAGGTTGTTGAGGGACCTTTTTATTTCTTACCAATAGCTTGTGCTTATAGCCGTAACAGCCTGGCCCCATATTATCTAAGCTCTCTTAGCGCTAAGATAGTCGTAAGTGCCATACATATGGTCCCTGGTGTGTACAAACCTTGGTTATACCTACCGTGTGTTGCTTTGTACTGTCCAGGAAGCACTAACACCAAGTGAATTAGCAACAACTGGCAACTAAAAGGTTTGGCATCGTTAAAACATTATTTCCACTTGATGTTATTGCATCAGAGAAGATAGCTGTCCAGCTGTGTAATGTACAGTAACAATGTACCATTTAATGATATAACGAAATAATTAGAAATGTGATTGAAATGATAAAAAAACATTACCGTTACACTTATAATTCTGATAAGATAGGATCGTTCTCTCACATTAAAGTGCCAGCTGAGTCTGCTATAAACCAGCAGGTGCTTGGACATATATATATATATACACACTGCACCTTGTATGGTTTGAAAATATCTATCACATCTATGATACCATGTGTCATTCTTGGAAATAGAGAACACTGTACATGCATATGTTATAGAGTTACCTTAGTCTTAGCCAATATTCGGTGATTTGAATATATGATTTTAGAATATTCTATACATGAGGAAACATTAACACATTTCAAAGTTTCTGTAAGGGAGCTCCCGGACAGATTAGCTGAGGATGAGTATTGAAATAAATGGTGAAATCTTCTTCTTGGTGTGATAGACAGCACCGCAGTGGGATTGGGGGGTTAGCGCATTCAGCTTCAGGTCAAGAGGTTTGGGGTTTGAATCCCGCCAGGGCCACGGCAACTTTGTCTGCAGCAGAGAACTGACTACACTGAAATTCAGCGTAGTACCACCCATGGTTCGCTAGTTCCAGCCGATTCTCGCAGGTTTCACTACAATGCATAGCAACATAGTTGTTGCTGGCTTTCTCCATGCCATAAGCACTAGCAGTCGCAATATAACTAAAATACTCTTGAAAATGACGTTGATCCCCAACTCACCTCACCTCACCTCACCTCACCTCACCTCACCTCACCTCACCTCACCTCACCTCACCTCACCTCACCTCACCTCACCTCACCTCACCTCACCTTACCTATTTCAAAAACAAAGTAAAGGTGATATTCTAGTCCTGTTTCTTGTTTAGAATAAGAGTCTTAATTCAGTCTAGGTCCTCCTTAAGCTTGACCAACATCACGAAAATAACATGTAAAACAGAAACACATTTTTCAGACCAGATTAGAATCTGGTGATATTCCTGTTTTTCATTTATCTATTATAAGCTGAAATCGATGTGCTTATCGCTCAGCTGTCATTTCTGTGTCCCAGTTACTTACAGTACAAATTCATGCAACTTTTTATTCGGAAGTCTTCCCTATGACTGATAAAGAGCACTCAATACAGTCTAGTTCCTTAATCAGCAAGTTTAGATAAACTGAATACCGGTACACACCTTAGAGAAAGAAAATCACATGGTTGAAGCTGGAGTAATTATTAAATTTTGTAAATTAAATTTTAGTCTTTTTCTCTGCAATATCTGTGAATCATAAGATTTTCTGGATAACAATTCATCATAGTAAACATACATAGAGATTTTTACCCGAGGTAGTGTGTCATATGACTTTTACGGAACAAGTGTGAATTTTTTTATTGCCCGAGCGAGAGTGAGGGTTGTACACAAATTTGTACGAGTTTCGTAAAAGTCATATGACACACTTTCGAGTGTAATAAATTCTTTATTACCCATTTTATTCAATTTTATTTGCGTAAGAATAGCCAGGAAACGGCCTACTTCTCCTGCGACGTCAAGAACAATCGTTTAATGACGTCACAGTGGACAAAAAGTCGTGGTGAAACAATGGTTGCTAGGCAAACGTGATATGTGCACATGTGCTCATATCAATAATATCAACTCGGTTATTTTCAACCATATGGGTAATAAAAGATGTTAGAGAGTGTATGCTTACTCCTTCATCAGGTGGAATTTTTAAGAAAGAGTGAGCAGATACTCCGAAACATCTGTATGTTCACAAAAAAGAATTTTTCCCCAGATATTCTTGATTTTCTTATGTATTTCACTTCTTAACGCCTGTCAAAGACTTGACATTAAAGGGGCAGTAGCACATATTTGCGCTCAAATAAGTCGATGAAATGTATTTGAAAAATGATTTCACCAATAGTAAAAGACCATTCTCTCTTCGGAAAATCAAGTTAAAAATGAGTGTACATGGTTCAGTAAAGCCATGGAATCGTTTTTGTCATTCGAAATAATAAAATGTGTTCACAATACAATGGCTGCCGTGCAATTTTTGCTTTATATGCAACACCTTTATTACTACTGCGGATAATTGGCTTGTGTAATAAGATGTTTTGGGTTAAATATTAATGGCACAGATTATCATTATAAATAGGAAATTTAAGAAAACTAAATTTGCAAAAAACATGCTACTGCCCCTTTAAATGAAGCAATCATGCCCTCTGACGTAGTATAAAACAATTTGCATCTCTCTTGTTATTAGCACCCCATCCAAGTGAGTAACCGAAATAGCTCCACTGTTGAATAATGCTTAGCTAATCACCCAGGTCGCTTGATACATCAATAGCAGTGAGTATAGAATATAACAATAATATGAGTTAACACTGTGTGAACAGCATATTCTACAAGAAGTGAGACCACAAGGGGGAGTTTCTGATGCTGATAAGACCAACATGGCAGTAAACATTAATAAAAGTGGTGTCCGAGCTCTCCACGGAGAGGGTATCAATCACTTTGTATTCACAGCTCCGTCCATTCACTCCTTTAACCAGTGTATGAGATAAGCTCTGGCAGCCGTAACCTCGTTACTTTTGGTCAAAGCTGGTAACTCTTGGAGATTTTTTGTTAGTTTTATCATAAAAATTGAGAAAACCCATGTTCCCCAGCAAGGCCTGACTTGCATCAGTCTCTGTCACTGGCTAATTTATGCCTTGCTGCATTTCATCACTCTTCTGTGCCAGAGATGCGAATGCGCTACCTACTCCAGGTGCTATGGCTGAATCGTTTGATCTCGCTTGAGACTTATTTGATCCTCATTGTTCCCTTTATTTGATTTAAAACTATAGAAATTTAAGAGTTTTCTTTGTGAAAATGTCACACAGGTTTTTCTAAAACATTTCAATCTATATGTTATAAGACATTTGATTTCTTTTTGTTCTATTTAACAAACTAGTTTCCTATTTTCACTGTGAAAAACATTTGATAAAAGAATGTTAAATCCATATAAAATAGAAAAATATGTTTTCCTGTTTTTATTCTTATCAGAGAGTGTGTTGATGCCATAAAAAGGAAGACTGCCATTGTGAGTTGAGATGAAATATTTTTTGAGTAAATTTTTCTCAAACTTTGAAAATTACAAGAGGAAATGACACGGAAGTTGCTCTGGGAAGAAAGCTTACTGCTCAGCAGCAAACAGCAACCATGTCTCCTCTCGGACGGAAATAACATCCTCGGGAAAAGGACTTCAATCAATGCCAAATATTTCTTGTAACTTCAACAAGATTTTGTTAGGTTGAAAATGACAATTCGTGGCCTGAGAAACAGAAGGTTCTATGTCCACTTTTCGTGAAAATTGAGGTTTTCCTTTTTTTGTTAATTATTAGTCTTTCTGCACGATTAAATATAAATGTTAAGTCCATATTTTTAACTTAAAGCACTTTTTAAATAAAATTATATGGTTCTATGTCCAAAAAGTAAAATGTTACTCAGAACCAGAAGATTCTATGTCCACATCCAATCACAGCACTGAACAAAATCATGTGACCTAGAGATAGAACCCTATGGTTCCAAGTTACATGGATATATAGATGATATTTTTACCAAATACAAGTGTAATACAGTAACAGAAACTTACCTAAAACATTTTATAACATTTATATTTACAAATTCGTTTCTTTCATGGAATTAAAGTATTTATTAGGCATAAACTGGCATTTTCAAAAAATAAATGGAGATAGAACACTGTGATTCCAAAAAGTTTAAGGTTACTATTTCAGGCTAATACAAACTAATATTCCAATATCAAATTCAAGCGCGTAGCAAGTCTATTTATTTGTGTAACCCGAGAGCTTTTAAGACTTTAATTGTAGGTTGTATTGTAGGTGGCACCGCAAGCTGATGGGGATCCCGTAATTTTCACACTTTTCTTCTCTTTCTTACACAATTAAAATTTTTTCAAAATATGCAATATTTGTTTTCTTATTTTGATCTAAATTTAAAGTAGGAATTATGAAGACAGTATCAATGAAACAAAAGGTTCTTCCATGTTGATTAACATTGTTTCAAAAAAAAGGGTTGTACGTATGAAGAAAGTTTCGCAATTCTTTTTAGGAATTCTTGGTGGTAAAAGAGGTTTGTAAATTCAAAACCCACTACAGTGACCCAAACATTTACAGAACCATAGAATTTAATATAATAATGAAAGAAAAAAGGTAGGTCACCATTCTATTTTTAATAATATTTTTTAAAATAGAGCCATGGGCTCTGTAGTTCATCAGGATTTGTATTGTTTGATGTTGAAGACTGAAATTTTTCTCCAGATAAAGCACAATCACTTGACATGACCTTGTAATGTCCATGGTCACCAACATTTTCCAGTGTAAGTGCATAACTTATACACAATTTAGAATGACCCCTATATGCAGGGTCACAGGGTCACGAAATCTACAATTTGGAATCCCAATTGGCCAAGGAGTCTCCACATTTCAGCTCTCTGGGGTTATTGGTTCCGGAGAAGAAGTCGAAAAAGTTAAAAGTTTACACATGGACGGACGGACGCCATGCCATGCGGGCCTTTCAGGCCTGATAAGCTAAAAACTAGGGGAGAAAACTCCAAAGCTTGACAGAGTACTACTTAAATAGCATTTTTCATTTTAAATAATTGTACCAAAACATTGTTTCATAAAAAAATAAAGTGTATTTTGATTAGTCATAATAAAATGATTTAATGATCCTATTCCTATAGGTGTATTAAAAATTCCAAAATAATGTATGACACTGTTACTGAAAATGGACACAAAAGCTACAAGGTTATGCACTTCTCAATCTGACATCTGAGAATGTACAGAAGCAAGATGTGTTGAACTCCTTTAAACAGTACGCAATAATTACATCATTTCATCAAGCGTCATGGGCAGTGATGGTTATACATGTATCTGAAAGTGACAGTAATCCCAAAATTAAGTCATTACCATAAAATTTTACCGTTACATAAGATTGGTTGATATTGACAATTTTGTGATGGAAATTACTGTGATGGTAATGATTATTTTTACTTCAAAGGAAACAATAACTGTTTTTAGACTTTCCAAACATACTATAATTCAACATGGGGAACATTTGTATTGCGCTGATCATTATTTAATTTATGACATGGTAAAGTATCTGTTTCAATTAATGATGATGAAATACATTTGAATATTTAACCAAACAATTCGAATTGTTGTCACTGTTGAAGAAAAAGGTTCTTATTAAAATTTAGAATTTTTACCGTCTCATGTTTGTTATTTTCATTATTCAAATGAATATATCATATTTCTATGATATTCCATTTAACAAATGATTAGCAACCAAGACAAAGTATTACATGAATATTTTTTTAATAATTTGGTATGATAATGTTATTTGGCATAGAATTGGACATATAACCTTATGGTTCCAAATCAAAATTTGCGTTTTTTGGTGTGCACTCACTTTTCTAACAATAACAGCTCAATAACAATTAAGGATAAAAACCATGCAAGAGGACTTTCTTGTAATAAAGTTGATTTCTGTGAATGATTGGTTGACCACTGTTCAATATCACATATAAAACAAGAAAGCTTGGGTACCAAACTTTCAAACAGCGATAACTCAAAACTTGAAAAAGTGGAGATAGAACCTTCTGTTTCTAGGGCGACGAATTGCCTTTCATTTTCCTGAGAGGACGATAATTAGAGTATTTGTAAATGTGTTCTAGAATGCAAACTTCTTGATTTTATTGAAAATTAATATTTTTTTAATAATTTGTTCTGCTTAATCAGCTTGTATAGGGTTTAAGGTTTATAGATAAATGTTTACGCGCCAACCCATCACATGAAATTTTAAAAAAAAACCTGTCTTCTTACATTTTGTTACACAACACTCTTTAATGATCTTTTTCACATTTTTTGAACTGTGAAAATAACTCATACATTAACCGATCATGACTTGTATCATACATACACAGTTGTAACATGACTTGGGTTTCTTCTTGATTCTCATAAATAAATCAGTTAACTGACTCCCTGCTTTGTTGTCTCAACTCTATGGACAGAAGTTCCAGTTGATGAACAAAATTCAAAATTAAATTTCTAAAAAAAAAAACTTGTAGAGAGAGAAGAGAAGCTGACAGGAGAACACAAATCATAGTTTGTCATGAAATTCTTTTGATATCAATTACTAATAAACGAAACTCACAAATTTACAATAAGTCAAACCAAATAGTTGTATCACTTTCATAAAGATAATATTATTTTAAATTTCACTCACCTTCACAAAGCTTTGTTACATTCCTCCTAATTGAACACTTTCCTGCTATATTTTCAGGATATATAGGATAACAAGTTAACACGTAGGTATACATGTCAGTAAGAATATCTCCTGTTCGCTGTACAGGGATAAGTCCTAAGACCTCAGTGTAGAGGGAGGGAACATTGTAACACAGTGTAGTTGAACGTTCCACAGTAACTTGACACTGTCAAATGTATTACATTGTAATCTAATACACTGTGATGTGTAACCATGTACTTCAATAGTGTCACTGTGTACTGGGATAGTTCTAATTACACTTGTGTAATCAATAATTATTATATTGTTTACTTTTGATCCAGGCAGGACATTTTTTGTTGAATTTTGTCCTTTGAATTAACACAATATCTGGCCTCTTTTGACTTTTATTGAATAAAGCAAACACACTACAGTCGATGAATTATTTTTGTTTCAGGCCTGTAGCTAGCTTTTTGAGCTTTTGAATTTTCAAAATTATCATTTCTGGCTGGTTATATTTCTCAAGCTTATTTCATAAGCTATACATGGTCAATCTTGCATAAATCCATATCAGAAGCACTAAGCTAGATTTACATTTAGTCTAGCTTGATAATGATTTTTTTGCTAACTATTCCAAATTTGCAAATGATAAATTAAAATATAGTCGCAAGCGACTTTAAACGGATTCAGCATATATATGATTCATTTCCTATTAGGTACATTATATCAGCAGTCATTCCTGAAAGTTACACGATTATGTGGAAATGTGTTAAGCTACAGCAACCTATCCCTGTCCATCATGTAAAACGAAAGTAGGATTTACCCCCTTTGTTAACAGTTCAAAATAAAGTCGCAATTGATCAAGATAAAATGCTTATATCTCATTGGTTATGTTAATTATCAAACTAATAATGTTTTCCCCATATAGAGTAATCCTTTCCCATTTCAACGAGGTATCAAACAACGTGCTATGATTTTGCATTGTTGAACTTGCACTAACAAAGATACACTACAAACGTGGCGATTGTCAATTTAGAAAGAAGGCAGAAACTGTCCAACTTAAAATACCCGTAACTCATTGGTTATGAACACCACTACTGTACTTATTTTATTTTTTGTAATTTCAACTTAGGTTGATGTAGTCATAATTTAGATTGCATACATGGTTAATGCGTAATGTTCTTTTGAATATTCAGGAAAATACTAAACAATGCTTATTTTCGGACCCCTATTCCACTTTTCCGATGTTCGAAGCTAAACTATTAACATTTTGATGAAAGGGTTCAACATAAAAGTTTTTATTCTTGAAATTGTCTATTCGCAGGTGTGAATAAAATTTCAATAGCATAATTGGTTAAGCAGTCATGATCCTTTGAACATTGCTGAAAATGGCGATTTTTGAAAAATGACAATGTTCTGTGACTTGTCACACATAAAGTATGACAGATACGCAATTGAAATTTATTATTCTTCATGAGAGACATTTCTACTTCACAGTGAGCCATAAAACATTATTGTATCTTCAGTGGTTTACGAAGGAAAATTCTCCAAAGTAGGTACCCCTCGAAAGGTCTCAAAATCACAAAATTTAACTTTTAAGGGATTACGTCTAAATTGTGCCCAATCAATCAACTTTTACATGATCATGATATGTTATGGAATTGTTAAACAAGTTATGATAAAGAGATTGAAATAAGTAACTTTGACATAAATCAATTTGTGACAGAGTTATGCCACTTTGAACATGCAACCGAAAAACGCACTTTTCGAAAAGGTCAAAATACAAGGGCAGATAACTCGAATTCTGAGTCAAAATTCAAAATTCTGTCTCGATAACTTTTTTACACATTTATTCAGCTTTCAAATGAGCTATCACACATAGCTGTATGTGTTGCCGGGATTTAGAAGAAGATTTTTGAAGACGCATACCCTCAAAACCGCGAAAGTACACAACAAATTCAGTTTTTCCGAAATAGAAAAAAATCTATTATTACGGCCGAAAACCGCTATAGACCGTATCGATGGGGAATGTTGTTGCGCACATTTTGGTGAAAGTTTTGCCCAAATATCTTGATAAGTTTTCGAGCTATTAAGGTTTGAAGTTTTAACTTCCAAGGGGGATAACTCACGAAAGAAGTCGAAAATCCAAAAAGTAAAAAAAATAGATCTAAGTTAGGTCACAGGCTACGATCTCTGAAAGTTTCAGAGAAATCGGTCAGGCCGTTAGTTCAGTACCGCGGTCACAAAATCGGTGGAATAATAAAATAAAAAAACACGCCAATAACAATAAGGATTCAGCCTTATGGCTGAATCCTTAATTAAAAAGAGCCTCTAAAATGTCTTCATAATATGAATTCAGAACTCTGTAGTCTTCTTGTAGACTTGCTCCAGCTTTTAACAAAATGAAGTGGTCTGGGTGACAGACTAGAGCGAAGCAATAAGTTACTTCATGCAGATAGAGCGTATGATTAACTTTATTGCCATGATCCGGTTGGAACCTTGACACAAGGAGCAATGCTATACACTGGAGACATTTACATTTCCCATTAGTTATAGCCTACAGCATGCACACACTCCTCTTCCACCTCAGCCTTTCTTGGGGGCGGCATAGCGCAGTAGTTAGCGTGTTCGACTTTGGATCACGAGATCTGGGGTTCCTATCCCTCCAGTAGCCTAACACTTAGAAAATTGTTTTTAAAAGAAGCCTTTTTTCCATTTCTTACAGTCTCCTTCTCAATATTTAATAAAATGGTGATATTTTCATAATAAATACTTTGTTCATAGTCTGATTGTAAGACTATCCCCCCAGGGGCACGGTAACTTTGTCTCCTGTAGAGTAAATGTTCTATATGCAGTAAGATTTGGGTTCAATGCTACACTGAATTACAGTGTAGTACCACCCATGGTTCGGTAGTTCAAGCCTATGCTCGCAGGTTTCACCACAATGCATAACTATAATGTGTGTTGCGGGCTTTCTTCCTACAATAATACTAGTAGCCATGATATAAATGAAAAACTCTTGAAAGTGGCGTTAAACCCCAAATCACCTCACCTCACTTCATCCTTTGCTGATGTACTCTAAGTGCAATTCCTACTTCCTTCAAGTCACCTGCGTTCATCATCTCGCTGAAATATTTACCATTGCTTCATCCTGCCGCGGATGAAAGCATCAATATGCATGATATATTCCCTAACCAAATTTGATCACGACTTGTATATAGATACCCTATGGACAAATGCGTTATTGCCAGTTATATACATAATGGATGACCGCCCCTCGGGATCCCTGGAAAAGATTCGTCCGAAGTCTTCACATTCTTCCATGGTACACTAGAATTAGATTTAGTACATGGAATATGATAATAGCTGTACCTTAGTCCCATTCATTTATTTCACCCCACAAACTATGTTTGGGCGGGGATATTGAAATGGGCTTCTTCCGTCTGTTCTTTCTTTCGTCCGTTCATCTATCTGTCTTGGTATTGTTTCCTGAGAAGAACTAATTAACTTAAAGATCTAACTCAACAAAATTTTTTGTGTGGAACGATCATCATGTTTAGATGTGTCTTTTGGTATTTTCAAGTATTTTGCATTTTTATTTTTCTCCGTTTCCATGGATACGCAACTTGGTGTTCCTTACAAAAAATGTAAGGCATAGCTCAACGACACTTTGTAAGAGAAACAATCATCATGTGCATTCAGTTTATCTAGACTTGCTGAATAAGAATCTAGACTGTATTAAAGGCTCTAATGGAGCACCTTCATCTACTCTTGTTCTTCTTCTTCTTGTGAATATCGACATTCATAAAACATGTTAAAAAAGATGTAGTTCTATTTCATTTATCATCCAAAACCTGGCGATACTATTTTGACATAAAATTTTACTCTCGTCAACATGACATCACGATGCATTTACATCATCACTTCGCTATGTCATCAACGCAACGCTTTTACATCATCACTTTGCCATTTCATCAACGCAAGGAAAATCAAATGTAAGTGCTGTTTTCAACCCTTCCTCTGGAATTTATTTGTTTTCAAGTTTGACATTTCTTGCTAAATGTTTGACTACTGCACCAATGGGTTCAGAAGAAACTGCAGCGCCATTATTTGGTACTCAAGGGAGACTGGTTGTTCAACTGTTCAAGCAGATATTCATCAATTAACATATACACATAAATACAGTGTGAGGACTGACTGGGTCAGACTGACTTCACAGACCAACGAGGCACCGCTCCAGTTCTTGTGTGCTTACAGTCTTGGGAAGTTATCTCGAGTTGATGTTTGTGGTTAGCCGTGTAGTGGAGATGGAGTGTTTTGGATGATAAATTCCGATCTTGCGGTTGTTTGCAAGATTTTTTTCCTAGTTGTATGAAAATATTCTCTGATATGTTTTGTGCAACAGATGTTACATGGCACATAATTATAGTTGATTTGATGTTTGTCTAATAATTATCTCTGGATCAAGCTAGATGTTCTGTAATTACTGTTGATGAGTTTTGTCTGTCCCGTCTATCTATGCCTAAAGGTGTCAGGTTTTTTTGGATAAATTTTGAATCTCAATCATTAATGAATTACTGATGAAATATCATGAAAATGTGTTCTGTTCTGTAGGGTAACTGTTGGTATTCTTGCCGGGGATTCTACTGTTAAAGGGGCAGAATCATGTTGGTAAGGTCACGTATATGTCCAATGTTATAATCTGTGTTATTTAATTGAGAATTATCAACTTTAACCAAAAATAAACAGTTTAAGGTCAATCAGTTCAGTATAATGAAAATACAACCATTCAAAGTCATGGTCATGATCGAAAACCGTACAATGGACCTTGGCTTGCTGCAGCTACTGCAGTCAAACGTAATTTTAGAAACTTTGATATAGTAGATCTAGGAAGACAGATTTGCTTGTATAGCGTTTAATACATCTTATAATAAGTACATACGGGAGATGGAGCCATACTTGTTTGCCACTGTAAGAGACAGCTCCTTGGCTTTCATTGAAATATAGATATATTAAGCATTTGGGGGTGAATTTGAAAGTCGAGTAAGAAGATTTATCACCCAAAACTGTGTTCCACAGTAGATATTGCTTTTGTAACTTTTATCAACTCGTGTTGATATATTTGATATCAGAAGACACTTGGGTGAGATTCTCTACATAACCTAAACCAGCACCTATTGTACTATGGTATCAAATAAAATATCATCCAAGACTGATGATGCATCTTTAAACAAGTACACGTTCCTCAGTCAGCAACCGTGAGCAATGTGATCTGACTGGGTCACGATGACATCACAGACCAACGAGGCAACACGTACTGCAGCTCTCTGTACATACTCATACCTTAGTGTAGCAGGTATTAGACCATATTTGAGCCTAAGACCACCCCCACTTTTCTGAGGCTTAATTGTCTTGGTTGGGGTTATTCTCTTGTTATAGCCCACCCCCCATTTTGCCAGATGTTCAATGGTCAAACTATTCATGCATAGATTCGATTTCTCGGACATACAATATTTGTGTTAGTTACGAGCCGCCATCTTGGATTGAGTCAATTCGGTCTCATGAGTTGGGGTCTTTCTCGGTAACTAGACCACCCCCATGTTTTCAAGATGTTTGTTTGCCGAGCCCCCTGTTCTTATACCCGCGACACTACGGTACACATAAGTGTTGGCACGTGCTGGTGCTGCTGTTAGTTGTTCTTTAAAGGAGCAGTAGCACATTTTTTCGCTAAAATAAGTTGATGAAATGTATTTGAAAAATAATTTCACCAATAGTAAAACATCTTTCTCTCTTCGGAAAATAAAGTTTAAAATGAGTTTACATGTTTCGGTAAAGCCATGGGAACCGTTTTTGTAATACAAAATAATAAATTGTGTTCACAATAAAATGGACGCCATGCATTTTTATCTTTATACGCAACATAGTTTTTACCACTACAGATAATTGGTTTGTGTAATAAGATGTTTTACCCTCTAAAGTTAGTTGAAATGACATAAACTATCATTATCAATGGGAAATTTGAAAAAATAAATTTTGCAAAAAACGTGCTACAGCCCCTTTAATGCAGACTGTACTTATCTCTATCTCATCATATAAGATTTTTAATTACAATAGCAAATAATGTGGAAATAGCGGATATTTGACTTTTCTTGTCCAATACCATCATAGAGTGAGGTAGAAAAGTAAAAGTTTATTACTTTTCACTTATTGAAGTAAACATGGTATGTGTCAAGAATTCTATTCATTATATAATGTTTTCCTTATGATGACGTGACAACAGGGTCGTTTTCATATTGAGCATCTGCTAAGAACAGCCCATCACCACAGTAACCATGTGACGTAATAAAGCAATTTGCTACACCAGAACATGTCAAATTATGATTTATATATCTTCACTATAGTTTGATAGTTTAATTCACTGATAAATCCCAGTATTTCGGGGGCAGGATAGCGCAATGGTTAGCGCGTTTGGCTTCGGATCAAGAGGTCCGGGGTTCGAATCCCGCCAGGGGCACGGCAACTTTGTCTGCAGTAGAGAACTGTTCTACACGCAGTTAGGTTTGGGTGCACTGCTACACTGAATTTCAGAGTAATACCATTCATGGTTTGCAGGTTTCACCGCATTGCATAGCCACGTGGCGTTGCAGGCTTTCTGCCTGTTGTAATACTAGCAGCCGCAATATAAGTGAAATACTCTTGAAAGCGGCATTAAACCCCAACTGAACTCACCTCACCTCACCCAGTATTTCATTGTTCATTATATAATAAATGCTTTCTACTACATGGGATGAGATATACATGGTATTCAACAAGAAGACTCAAATATTCTATTCATCAGATTAAAGTAATTTTGTACCGTTCCTAAATGACTTTCATTTTACAAATGAAGCATCTAAGATGGCCTGGCTTGATGACAGTCATCTTGTGATGTCATCCTATTGTTATTTGTCAAACAGCCATTTACCACGGGTAATGTGAACATTTGAGCTTGGCTTGAGTGAAAGATGAACATTCATTTTAGAACTCTTTTTATTGATTTAGGAGTTTTATTTAGGCATTGGAAACGCTTATTTACCTTTTTTGTGAGAGAACTTTATTTCATTAAGAAGGTCATACTTCAGTGCCTTAAAATGGCCACTCAATGGGAAATGGACTCGTATGACTTAACCAAATCACGTTTTAAAACTCTTTTTATTGTTTCAGGGGTATTATTTTGCCATTGGTAACACTTATTTAACTTTAGCGAGAGCACAGTGAGATACCGAGATTCACCGCTTATGGCTGCAATATGGCCGAAGTGGCGTTAAACAAGAACTAGCTTGCTCATTTATCAGTGAGATCGGTACATGTGCTGCAGTGCCTTTAAGGTTGAAATATCAAGAACTACCGTCTCTGGGAGACGAGGATTAGTCTCGCTCTACACGTTTTGGCAGGAAGATGGTTGAGCTGACCTTCTGTTAAACCTTATTGTGACAACAAGGCTCAGTCAGTGAAGTGGACAGTGGGTGACCAGCGTGGAGTTGTTGATCTAACACTGGACATGTGTGTCCGCTGCTTTAGTCAATAACAACATCAAACCTTCGGGAGCTTCTGTCAGATGTCGGGAATGTTGTGAAAACCTCGAAATAGAATAAAACGTTTACAATAAAGAAGAGAAATCTTTCCCTCAACACTTTTCTAAGGGCGGGATAGCGCAGTGGTTAACGCTTTTGGCTCCGGATCAAGAGGTCTGTAGATCGAATTCAGCCAATAGCTCAGCAACTTTGTCTGCAGTAGAGAAGTGCTGTACACGCAGTAAGGTGTGGGTGCAATGCTACACTGAATTTCAGGGTAGTACCACCCATGGTTCGCTAGTTCCAGTCTCCTCGCAGGTTTCACCTCAATACATAGTCACAATGATGTTGCGGTCTTTCTCCCTGCCGTTATACTAGCAGCAGTGATGTAAGTGAAGTACTCTTGAAAGCCACATTCAACCTCAACTCACCTCAACACTATTGTGACCACCAACATTACAGGGCGTATGGTGAGGGTTGAAGTGGCGGAAGGAATGAACCGGTACTCACTCTACTAATGATTCAATGTGTAATTAAGAAATTCATATACTCACAAGTCTATCCTGTAACTTTTAAATTAATAATCTCTGGGAGGGTTCTAAATATCTCTTTTATATATTTGAGAGTCCACATGGTCATCATGTGGGACGTATTGTTAGGGTTAAAGTTCAATACATGCAAGATTTAATGCATGTGGTGTTCAAAAGAGTTCAAACTCTCTCAAATGGACATTATTGGATAGCAGAGCTCATCTTATGCCCAGGTTTAATCGATACTTCACTGCTGTGAGAGCAATCTAGAGTACATCAAGATGGCTGTCATCAAGGAGATGGGGTAAAAGCACTTAGCAACTTTCTAAATCTATCAACTCATCCTGTAATAACTTCTTGTCATGAAACATTGATTCCTTATTTAGAGTATCACTTGAGGACTTAAAGCGAGGGTTCTATCAAAGTTTGATTCCTTATTTAGAGTATCACTTGAAGACTTAAAGGGAGGGTTCTATCAAAGTTTGATTCCTTATTTAGAGTTTCACTTGAGCACTTAAAAAGTTTGATTCCTTATTTAGAGTATCACTTGAGGACTTAAAGAGAGGGTTCTATCAAAGTTTGATTCCTTATTTAGAGTATAATTTTAGGACTTAAAGGAAAGGTTCTATCAAATTTTGATTCCTTATTTAGAGTATCACTTTAGCACTTAAAGGGAAGGTTCTATCAAAGTTTGATTCCTTATTTAGAGTATCAATTGAGGACTTAAAGGGAAGGTTGTATCAAAGTTTGATTCCTTATTTAGTGTATCACTTGAAAACTTAAAGGGAATGTTCTATCAACGTGTTTTGTGGAGGGACATTCCTGTTCATACTTAATCAAGATTAATTCAAATTAAAAATGTGTTCACAAAAAGACTTACTGTACTGTCCTAATTGAAAAGTTCCTGACTGTTGTCAGATAAGAGTTCGGTGCCTATGGCCTGCTTGTAAGAGTGAAAAACACCGGCTGGTAAGAGATAAGGGTTGAGGCTGCTAACAGACAGGCACTCCGGCTGTTGAGAGATAAGGGTTGAGGCTGCTAACAGATAGGCACTCAGGCTGTTGAGAGATAAGGGTTGAGGCTGCTAACAGACAGGCACTCCGGCTGGTAAGAGATAAGGGTTGAGGCTGCTAACAGACAGCCACTCCGGCTGGTAAGAGATAAGGGTTGAGGCTGCTAACAGACAGGCACTCCGGCTGTTGAGAGATAGGCATTCAGCACTTATGTTGAGATAACTTGTTGTTCATCAAGATAACATTTAATGAAATCTGAATCACTTTCCTGACATCTTTGTCATACATGTAATCATTTATGAGATAAATAGTTGCATTGGAATTGCGTTGAGTCATAATCATTCAACGCATAAAAATTGAGGTTAACACCAATGGCGTTTGAAATAGCAAAATCAAATCTTAAGTCTGGCCCAATCTTAGTGAACAAGATATATCATTTCAAGTTCATTTACATGACTTCAAGTATACAGGATAGGAATATTCTGAATAACCTACACGTAACAGGACTTGTATTCTTTGGCATACTGTAAAACATGGAGTGGAGTCTTGGAGTGGAGCGGATTTTATAAACTAGCATTACTCAGTAGAATGTTTATAAACAGAATGTCGCTAGGACTCCATATATCTACGTGACAGACATCAGTTTGTATTAGGAACATATTTTATTTATTGCATTTCCATTCTGAAGCAACTACATTGGTAATTCTGTGCAGTTAAAATAAATGTTCTTATTGACTGTTATATTCCTGTGTTTAACTCCTATTCTCTGCAATTATACATTGCTGAAGGATATAAGTGATACTTCATCAGTGTTTACATTTTCAGTAATGAATAAAACTCTTCATGTATTAATTATATCAATTATAATGTGTAGTAGGTTTTAAAGATTTTTCGGAAAGTGAACATTTAGTGTTGGAGAGTGCACAGAGATTTACACAGAGAGAGAGAGAGAGAGAGCAGTTGAAGAGTGAAAGGTGAAGATCACTAATATATAAATAAGGAGTTGACAGGCCACTATACTGGTACTTCCTCTGGTACTGTTTATATCTGGGCTGTGTTGCTGTTTTGCAAGGCAGCTGGGAATGGGTTTAATAAATATATCACATCACAGTATCATATTCCATAACTCAAAGACTCCACTCCATGACTCCACTCCAGCTTTTACATTATGCCGTATTCTTTGGATGATTTGAAACGTTTTCTGAGGAGGTACTCTCCTTGTATTGAATGAGAGAGAGAAGTGCAAAATGGAACACGATTTAGTGAATTTTTAAATTTGTGGCGATTTTTTTTTTTTTACTTCATCATATTCGGACCTAAAATGAATGAAGCTTCTTCTGTGTTGTCATTTGTTGATTTTATCATTTTCTTTTTCATGTAACTTTCATCAAAAGTTACTTCTGTGTTCTTGTTGATTTTACTACTGGTATTTTATATTTCCACCGGTTATATTTTGGAAAAAGTTAAATTTTCTTTCCTTTCGGTCAGGGGTATCAATGAGCCACACTCACTTTTTTGCTAGTTAAATTTTGCTTTGCTAAAAGTTGATTATATTATTGTTTTATGAAAGTATTGTTTTTAGAATAATGTGACTGTGAATAAAATAATTTATAGAAAAAAAGATGATAAGCCCATTACATCGACAACATGGTATTGTAGTAAGACATGTCATGACAGAAAATATGACAATCGTAAAAAATTTAGACAAAGGAAATAAATTGTGCTCACAGTTTCTTTTTCACAAAAGGTCATAAAGTATTCATGGCCAGATAATTATTTAATCTGAGAAAGATAAAAATATTTATGAGTTTTTTTATTATTGAGTTTCCTTACGCCTGAGGCTAAAACACTTCCCTTATGGACTTTGTCTCTTGTCATTGATCAGAGCCCACCAGCCTGACCTGTATTGTTCAGGAGCCACTCATACAGTCTATATCTCCTCCTTGCATGCAATATATTGCTAATGTAGCTGTTTAACCCATTCACCACTAAGAAACCTGAACGCTAATACATTTTCTGGCATGTTTTAAAAAAAAAAATTTTTTTCAAATTTCCAATTTATAATGATAGTTTATGTCATTTATATTTACATAAGAGAGTTAAACATCTTATTACACAAACCATTTGTCCGTAGTGGTAAGAACGTTGTTGCGTATAAAGCAAAAATTGCATGGCGGCCGTTTAATTGTGAACACATTTTATTATTTCGAATGACAAAAACGATTCCCATTGCTTTACGGAACCATGTACAATCATGTTTTAACTTGATTTTTCAACGAGAAAAGGGTATTTTTTCAATTAGTGACATCATTTTTCAAATACATTTCCACGACTTATTTGAGTGAAAAAATGTGCTATTGCCCCTTTAAGTCTTTGTAGATTTCAAAAGTATTCATGGATCAATCTATTGATGTTCAATCACTGGGAGTGTAATATTTATTGTTTAGGAGTCTGTTGTACAGGTTACAGTCTAGGGAATTACCATTTGTGTATTCACAGTCCAGAAAATCACAGTCTATGTATTATCAGTTTGGGAAATAAACTAAGATAAAAGTTGAAACCGAAGAATTCCCTGGAAATTTAGTTTTCGTGATATTCCTGCAAAAAATCTCCGGATTTCAATCTCTCTATCATTCATCCAAATTACATGTTTAAACTTCCTGACTAGCTCCACCTAGAATTAATGGTATAAGTTGACAATGACTTCAATGTGAAGTATTTGAACGTGTGTAAATATCTGCTGCAGCCTTGCATGCTTCCTTAGCTGTAATCACTCGGTCAGGATTCCTAGCCAAACTGGAAACAACATCACGAGGGAGATCAGCATAGCCATGTAACATTTCTGAGTCGATGATAACACTCTGTCTGTCTGTTTAATTAGTGCCCCACCATTCTGAGGGGCCAATCAAAACAAATCAATGAGAATAGTCCAGAATTGTCCACAGGCTGAAGATTACACTGTCTCAGATTACTCGGACACTAGCAGGGGGAGGGTTAAACACTGTTATGAAAGTCTTGATGGGCATTTATTAGAAATACATATTGTGAATCCTGTTTAAGTTGAAATCACTTGGAGAAAGACCTGAGGGTCACAGTTAGAGCTCACTGAGCACTAAAAGACGGAGGAGACGGAGAGGAGGAGCTTCTTATGGAGGAGAACCCAGCCAACTCTCCTCCTCTCCTCCTCTCCTCCATGTTGGCTGGGGAGATTTTGACAGAGGAGCGGAATATCTAAGAATTTCATTCCATGACCTCACTATAACACCTGACTTGTTACACCATAATTACAGATAGTATAATGACAGCATGACATCAGACATTCATCTCTTGTTCACTCATAGCTGGGCATTTAAAGATCAGCGTTACAGGCACACATGGCAGACCTCACTATTAGGCTGACAATACTCCGCGCTATAACGAGGGGGCACTCACCATTGTCTGCTAGTGTCTCCAGGAACTGTGAAGTCTTGGTAACATCCTCCCATGTTGGAATCGGTAAATCCAAAACACTACCAAGAACTAGAGATTGCACAACACTTGGAGTGGGTATGACTTGACCAGGCTACGACTGTGAGGGATACGGAGGGGAAGGGGAGGGGAGGGGAGGGGAGGGAGAGTCCATTATCGACAGGGGGCGGTTGCTGCTGCAGCTTCTCCCAGCTATATTTAGAATCATATCCTTTTGACATTTAGAGATAGCTTGGCTGGTGAAACGTTGATTGCTTTGAAGGGACACACAATTGGAATAATTTATATAAAGTGTCTGGTCACTTGCTGTTGTTTGTGATGTTTTAAGTCCTAAATATCTCACTACTGGTTGTAATTATAAAATATTAACCAATATTTGAAACTACCAGGATCCCTGGCTCCAGTTTTGAGATTGTGAATTAAATTTAAATAATAAAGATTTTATAATCAATTTTCATTACTTTCAGCACTTTTAGTGTAAGTTTATTTTTAGATAGGCCTATACTTTAAATAGAGAGATTTTTCCGTAAATTGACTGACGACTTGTCATTATCATTTTCCCTCTGAATGATGTCAGGTGTAAATAAATACAATTCTAAGCAAAGAGATGATAATTAAATTTTAAAATATTTTCATAAAAGATAATTGAAATAACTTGTTTAATTTGAAACATATTGGTTAAAGTTGAAATAAAAACAATAACCATGAACATGTAAATTTCTGAAATATTAAAATATTTTAACAAATTATGTCAACCTCAAGATTAATTATAAATAAAAAATAAATTTCATTATAGGCCAACATATCTTACAACCAGATATCAAAGTTACTATAAAGTAAGATGAGGAGAGAAGCTACTTATCCTCTACACTACTCTGTAACAATCAACAACCGTCGCTTCAGTATCGTCTTTTATCCATAATTATGCATGGGAAATCACAGACATTAACGCTGTCAAGTTAACACCATGAGCAACTAATCATACTGGCCTGATTGTCTCCTCTACCTGCCACCCCTCTTGATAACAGTAGACTGGTCCAGTTTCCTGTAATCTAGTTACACATTGCAAGTGAACTAACATGTTTATCCATGCTCCTGGCCTAGTGTTATCAGTACTGACCCTGACCATGTGTAAACAGATATGTTATTGACAAGTTAGAGGCAGGGTTCAAACCCGTTGTTTATTAGCTGAAGAAAAAGTGTTTGAACTGGTGTTTACTGTTTGCATAATTCACCCAGAATTCCAACTGTCATTTCACTGTCAATATTTTCACATGTTCAGAAATTTTAAGTGTTTTTAAAATTGATTTTTAATTCCAGAAAGTTTGTGTAGTGCAGGATGTGTATCGTAAACACTGTTGAAAGATTATTAAAATCATACACTCAATTTGCCACTTTTCACACTGACAGTAGCCGAAAAAGGAATTTATATTATAGAACTTTGGCAACAAAAAACAACAAAATTATACTAAGAAATCGTTCAAATGTTGCCAACTTTACCAATGAATTTTCTAAAAGAAAAATAAATTATAACCTATTCTGATTATATGAACAAGTTTTTGGGCATGAAATTTTTATGTTAAAATAAGAGACCTTAAACTTGTCACACAAACATTAGGCAAACAAAAAGTAAATATGTGTAACAATGTCATGTTTTGGATAGCAACAACTTATCCATTCGGCCACCTTGACTTAAATTTGAGCTCGAGGTCATGGTGGCCGAATCGATAAACTGTTGGTGCAGTTGGTGCCTGACTCTGAGGGTGTGGGTTCGAATCCTGCAAGATGTTTGTCCTGAAATAAAGTACAAGAATTTCAGCTAATGCCGATAGTGTGATAAAATTATATAATTGTTACATTTGTTCACTATCTAAATGACATGAATTTCTAATTAATTACTTGTTTTACAAAATAGTGAATTACTCTTGAAAGCGGTGTTTAACCCCACCTCACCTCACTATTGCAGATATAGAGATTATTACCCGAGGAAGTGTGTCATATGACTTTTACGAAACGAGTGTGAATTTTTGTATTGCCCGAGCGAAAGCGAGGGTTATACACAAATTCGCACGAGTTTCGTAAAAGTCATATGACACACTTCTGAGTGTAATAATTTCTTTATTACCCGTTCTATTCCATGTGATTCGCGTAAAAATAGTCAGAAAGCGGCAAGCGGCAAGCCACAGTGACGTCACGAACAATCGTTTTATGACATCACAAATGACAAAATACGGGAAGCCGCGGTGAAACAATCGTTGCTAGGCAAACGTGATATGTGCACATGTGCTCATATCAATAATATTAACTCGGTTATGTTCAACCATATGGGTAATAAAAAGTAATTATTACCGGAGGAAGTGTGTCATATGAAAAGAGAGTGAATTTTGGTATTTCAGGAGCGAGAGTGAAGGTTGTACAAAACTTTTCACATGTTTTGTAAAAGTCATATGGCACACTTTCGAGTGTACTGATTTCTTTATAACCCATTCTATTCTAATTCCTTCTCGTAAAAATAGCCCTGAGACGGCCCCCTCCCCTCGCGCCAGCAAACTACAGTGACGTCACAAACAATGGTTTTATGACGTCATAGATGACGAAATACTGGAAATCGGACTGAAACACTGGTTGTTAGGCAAACAGGATATGGCGCATGTGGTTGCATCATTAGAACATCACGATCATAACGAAGAGGTTTTCAAATCTACTCCTTCCGCCCTTGACATCACAGCTGCTGTTTTTCTCTGCTATGATTTGACAAGTCGTATAGGCCAAATAGGGAGAAGTGCATGGATGACAACTTCTTTATTCAGAGGGTGCAACAAAAAATTTAATAGGCCAATCAGAAGACAGATTTCAAAATTAACTTCCAATGTCAACAACAAAGAGAGCGGCAGTGACCTGTCGCATTTGCACCGATATGTTGTCACATACTAAATGAAGATAGATTTTAAATAGAAATATTTGTTAGAAATAAGTGTTAGTCAACTGCTCAAGTCCTGTGCTAGAATTCCCATGATAATCTATATCCTCCTCCTCCCTGCAGGCGCTGGAGACCCAGGATCTAGACAATGTCAGTGTGCTGGTGAAGCCGGACGCGGAGAAATACTTCCAGAAACATTCAGGGACTCCAGACCAGATTACCAAACTACCTGAACTGGCCGACAGTGAGTACAAACTACAAAAAATATCACTGATTACACTTATTATTGATTCCAATCATATGTTAATAGGATCTTGAAAGAGGGGAGATTCTCTTATCGAAAAGGGGTTTGGGAGAGGGAGAGGGAATTACTTATTGACTTGGCCCGTAAAAGTACAAGAATTTGTACTATTGAAGGTAGTGTTATCCCAAAATATAACCATGTAATAGTTAGAACCTATGAAGAGAAATCTTCGTGATCTTCGTTTCCGTGAGTTCCTACGTAATCGTTTCATATGACGCGATGTCGCCAAGCTGTATGGACGTGTTTTTATGAACTCTCACCTTTCGAAAACGTATTTGATCGTAACATTTGTTGTGGTAAAACTAGAGATAATCTTCCGTCTGTCTTTGAGGTGAGCTCATTTTCCTCTGTTCATTAATATTGTTTTTGGAAATAGGTTATTTTTAACCATGTAGAGACCGTTGTCTAAATCAAATTGTGGAATGTGCGAAGCATTAAAATTAACATTGTTGTTTCATAATTTAATGCAGATGGAAGTAAATATCTATTTAGTTATTAGTGTTTTGTGTTTAGATTACAGAAAAAAACAGAATATAATTAATTCATAATTTTATAATAAAATTAAAGTCGGCTTTTCGTTAAAAGACTAAACGATTTTGTTTGTAGAACGACTTTTGAACAACAACTCTAACTAACAAATGCATGCTGCATGCAAAATATTTCGAAACTCATTTGCCAGTATCTCTTTATACCGCCCGTGTAGCATAGTGTCGAAGTCGTGTTTACTTTGAGTCACGTGGGGCACATGTCAATAAAAAGTTGTAAAACATTGTTGTCATTTGTTTTCGACCAATCAGGCACAGAGAGGGCGTGTCATGAAGAGCGTTTTAGCGTTGAGTTCTTAATCATTAAGAGTCTATTTTGTCAGGAAAATACGACCGTCTGATTGGCTGAGAAAGTAGGTTGAGTTCTAAGTTATATTTGTTCACTATCTAAATGGCAAGTATTTATATTGAAATGGGGTTTGGGAGGTGGGGGAATTTGGGGGTGGAAATGTGAAAGCAAATAATTTATTCTACTTTCATCAGCTTAGTCAGGTAAATGTAAATAAGTTGTTGGTCTGAGTTGGGTCGAAGTAAGCTACAAGGAACACTAAATACATAGACTGGACAAACATGAATGTGACATGTTTACTAACGAGGCAGTCACCAACAGACGTATCCAGTGATATGTCAGAGACGTGAGGAGAGATAATGGAGTTGTCATGTCTGACTGGTTTCAGTAGAAAGGTGCATTCATTGTGTTGTTGGCGGTCATATATGCCAAGCGTTATGTTATGGGTCATTCTAAAAAAAAGACCAGATTCATACAATGGAAAATACAGAAATTCAAAATGTCCAACTGAATGTTATTTTTATCGTTTTCAATGGTCAACATATGAAGAAAGACAATCTTGATAATTTGCACACATGAAAGAAATAAAATATTTTTCAAATTAAGTTTTCCATGTTTTCACTGGTAAACAATTGTCAGTGGTGCAACGAGCAAACAAATTATTTTCTTCACATTTTTATGTGACATAAGGAAATTTCTCCTTTTGTGATTATCCACAAATTATTTCTTTTTTCAAACATGATTTAACTTGTCTCCTTATTTTCACAAACTTATTTGTAAATTTGGCCAAACATTCTTGATGTGAGAAGAATGAAATGCTTACAAATGATATTTTTCACAAAGCTCTTTTATAGGTCAAGAATGTACATGTTTTATACATTGATTTTAAAGCTTAGAATATAATTGCACAGCATATGACAGTCTAACTGTAAAATCTTTTACTTAAAATGATTAATCTAAGCGAATATGCATGTTACACCACTGATATTTTTGTTACACCACTGATTTTTCTTGACCTTATTCTCAATGTAAATCCAAAGTAATTGCCTTAAATTGCTAATTAACACTTTTTTAAGGCCCAATGTCAAATTCTGAAAAAATAGATGTAAAAAGTTTTCACAAAAATATTAGAATAAATAAATTGAACACATTGTAGTAATGTTGTTACACCACTGATATTTTTTGTTACACCGCTGATTTTCCTTGATTTTATTCCAAAGATATACCCAGGTTTAGTGGCTTTAATTGCTAATTTATACATTTGAATTTTTTCAAAAGAAAGTTATGAACACTCAGATTTTAAAAGTTTACAACAAACACATATTAGCATTGCTAAAGTGTACAAATTTAAAGAATACTGTTACACCACTGACATAATTTTGTTACACCACTGATTTTCCTTGATTTTTTTTCCAAAGATATACCCAAGATTATTGACTTTAATTGCTAATTTATAGATTGGAATGTTTCAACAGATTGTTATGAACACTCATATTGTAAGAGTTTACAACAGAAACATATTAGCATCAATAAAATTGATAAATTAAAAAAATACTGTTACACCACTGACATAATGTTGTTACACCACTGACTTTTCTCAAAGTTTAAACCATATTTAGTGTCTTTAATTGTTAATAAAAAAAATCTTGAAAGGTTCATTAGCAACTTCTGAACACATACGGGGGCGTTCAATAAGTGTTGCAAGCGGGGCATTGGTGTTTACATAAACAGTGTCAGCTTATAGCAGGTGTTACTATAGTCAAAACATAACATTGACACATGTCAAAACAATTTCTAGACATAACAATTATTTAGATATAATAGCTGCCCTGACCTAGGGGTCTCCATAATCATGGATTCTCTCAAACATGAACAACGCGCTGTGATCAAGTTCCTTACTAAAGAGGGATGCAAAGCTACAGAAATACATAATCGTATATGTAATGTGATGGGTAAGGATGCTCCTAACTTTTCAACAGTTTGTCGCTGGTCTCTTCAGTTCAAGCGGGGCAGCGAGTCCTTTGATGAAGACCCACGGTCAGGCAGGCCATCTGAAGTCACCCGACCGGAAGTTATTGCCGCTATAGAAAGACGAATTTTAGCTGACCGCCGTGTTAAAGTTTCTGAACTGTCTTTGGAATTCCAGATATCAGTTGGAAGTGTTGAAAAAATAATTCATGACCATCTTGGTATGTCCAAGGTATCTGCAAGATGGGTACCCAGAAACCTCACAGCACAAGATCGCCAGAAAAGAACCGAAAGTTGCATGGAGCTCCTGGATCGGTTTAATGCGGATGAAGCCAGGTTTTTGTCTCGTCTGGTGACAGGTGACGAAACCTGGATCCACCACTGGGACCCGGAAACTAAACTGGAATCCAAGCAATGGAAGCACCCGAGGTCACCGCCTCCCCTGAAGTTTCGCACTCAACCATCAGCTGGCAAGGTTATGGCGACAATCTTTTGGGATGCAAAAGGCATATTATTAATTGATTACTTGCCAACCAAAACTACAATGAATGGTCAATATTATGCCAACCTAATGCAAGAATTGCGAAAGACAATTCGACAGAAACGCCGTGGAATGTTGACACGTGGTGTTCTGATTTTGCATGACAACGCTCCAGTCCACAAGTCAAGAGTTGCACAGGCCGCTATACGTGATTGTGGATTCGAACAGCTTAACCACCCACCCTACAGCCCAGACCTAGCCCCCAGTGACTACTTCCTGGTCAGAAACCTGAAATCCACCCCACGTGGAAGGCACTTCCGGGATGACGAAGACGTCAAAGCTGCCACAGAGGCGTGGTTAGGGGGGCAAACGGAAGACTTCTACAAAAGCGGCATCAAAAGTCTTAAAGAGAAATGGAATAAGTGTATTGAGGTGAAGGGTAACTATATTGAAAAATAAAAGTAAAAAATTGACTACGCGAGTTGGTTTTATATTGAAGTTGCAACACTTATTGAACGCCCCTCGTAGATGTTAAAAGTTTTTACAAAAATACTAAAAACATCAACATTTTTGTCAGTGGTGTTACGAAACATGTCAATGGTGTAACATTTTCCATGTATGAATAAATAAATAAATATATATAAATAAGTTAGTCAATAAAATTATATATATTTAATCTACAACCTAAGAAAGGAAATCTTGCAAATTTTAATGGACTACAGAGCCAATGGTTCTATTCATTTGCACAGCCACAATTTCAGAGCATAAAACTATAAAAAAAATGTCTTAGGTGAATTGTGCGAAAAGGGGAAACATCTGTTTTTATGAGTAAAACTACTTGTTCACACTGTGAGGTCATTTAATATTAAAGAGTTTAGTATATCATAAGTACTTAAAAGGTACTGGTATTCATATTTTGCCATATATTGCCATAAATCATTGTAAATCATTTTATCAGGAAATATCTTGTCAAATATGAATATTTTAAGACACTTCTTTGGAATGTGTCATTTTCCTTGAAATAACTTGATTTGTTGTTTGTACATTCTTATAGTTACAGCTCCTGTTAAACAAATGTGTTCAATACTGTCAAATGTTTTCAAGATATTGGACGTGAGACAATTGGGTTTGTGAGAGTAGATAAAGACATAGAACACACTGGACTTTCTACCACGATCTGGGTTGTGATTTTATTACACTTCATTTACTTTTAGTTATGCAGTTCATGCAGCCTGTCCCTCCATGTCTCATTGTTTGTGCGTTGTATATAGTTTTTATCAAAATCTTACTTTACAGACTGGATGGGATGTTTAAGAAAATAGTTCATGCACATTTTAACAAAATCATAAAATGGGGATTATTGTGTATGCCGCTATATGCCAACAATTTGTTGGTGTGATTTCTAAAGAAATAGTTCATGCATATTTTTTAGAGAAAAAAAATCTTAGTTTTACAGCATGTCATTTTCAACTCTTTTTAAAGGATAGATGCAATGACATATGTTCAAAATCGGATTCATTAAAATGGAATGTCAATTTGACAATTGCTAGATTTTAAATTTCTGAAATTGGTCCATAAATTACTTTTATACTGCTTTTTAAAGAAACGCCAAATTTAGCCCCGGCGACCAGAATTTTAATCTGCGGGGGTGTGGCCCCTGAAGGATGACTCTTGTGACGTCACTGGAGTAATCTCATTATTGGCGATAGTCATAATTCAATGTAATTTCACAACATTTTGATTGTTAATTTCATGAACAAATCTCAATCAAACAACTTTTCCAAATATTGAATGTTAAGATATCCAACTAGGTAATTCCTCAGATGACAATAACATAATTATTGCATAAACAAGTGTTTTTGGCGATTTAACACACCTCATTAATTCATTCAGCAGCAGTGATAATCATCATTAATTAATTAATGAGGCTCCATGTAGCGGGTCACAGACGACGAGTCACACCTCAATGATTCTTTTCAAAACGTTTCACAGCGGTAATCGCGGTATTGTTTAAATGAGTAAATTAAAATTGATTCCGATATACAATATATGTCGAGGTAATTATCTGTCATTCTTGAGAAAAATGCATTTCACGGGATCTTTAACAATATTTTCACTAAAACACTCATAAATTTATTGAAGTAAATTTAGCTGTAAATTGAAACCATACATTGAAACTGTTGTTTGATCACTGTTGGCACTGAAATGTCACTGGTCAGTGTTCCATTGAAATTGAAAGAGAACATTGCAATGCCTTTGAACAATTTTAACAGGGAAAGTTAGGCTAAAACAATGTTCCCTTCTTTTGTCAATATCATGGTAGGGTCCTTACACTAAATAAATAAATTGTTTTCTCCTAATGATAATATATAAAGCAAGTTCACCACGTAACTGTTGTGTGCTGTACGTGTGTTCCGCAGCCCTGAGGACGGCGTATGACGAGAAGTCTCTGTTCCCCAAGTACATCCTTGACTACGAGAAGAGGTTTCACGACATGGTCAAACATCCCTCGCAGGTGAGTCGACGAGCTTCTCATTAAAATCTCAAATCGCGCAAGAGGCTCGGCAACATATTCTTTAGTAAAAAACTGTTCTACACGTAGTTAGGTTTGCGTGCAATGCAACACTGAATTTCAGCTAAGTACCAACCATGGTGGTAGTTCCAGCCGATGCTCGCAGGTTTCATTACAATGTATAGCAAGTCTTTCTCTCTGCAGTAATACTAGCAGCCGTGATATATTCTTGAGAGCGGCGTTAAAACCTGAATCATTAACTTCTCATTAAAATGAGACGGAAGATAACACTCCGACCTCTCTGCATTTTTGAATCACAAATGAATTACAGGAGCCCTATTAAAAGGAATCCGCCATTTTGTTTTTGTGCGTTATGGTCAAATTAATATCCCTCAGGTCTGTACAGGAGACTGTTTCATTACCGGGAGGGTTCTATTGAAGAATTGACCTCTTACGTGAAATGAGTAAATGAGTTATTTCACTGATTATACCCCCGCTACGACGTAGTTGGGGGAATATAGCGCTCTGTGTGTCCGTCCGTCCGAAAATTTTTCCGGTGCATATCTCAAAAACTATTTGACTTGGAAACTTCAAATTAGGTATGGAAGTAACCCATATAGTGTTGTTGTGCCTTTTAGGGGTTTCCATTCCAAGGCCCTAATCATTTTTGAAATTTGGACCAAAAACAGTCAGATTTTTTAACTTTGTCTCGTTTCCGGAGCATATCTCAAAAACTATTTGACTTTGAAACTTCAAACATGGTATTGAAATAACCTTTATGAAGCTTTTTTGTCCTTTAGGGGTACCAAGGTCCAAATAATTTTTGAAATTTTGTCATTTGTGTCAATTCATGAGCATCACTATGAAACTTGAAAACTTAAATATGGATGTTGCCTATCTATATGATATTGTTGTGCCTTTCATTGGTTTAAAATCCATGGTTCCAATAACATTTAAAAATATTTTCAAACTAACTTTGTTTGTACATTTTGAAATGTTATCTGTTCATAATTCTGAAAAACACAGCTTTTTAAAAATTGTCGTTATAGAATCTCCTTATCCAGGCGAGATAGGGGAGTGAAATGTGGCTTTCTGCCTTGTATTTTGACGTTCTACAGCAACGATGCGTCATTGATTTAAAGTCAAAGGAGGTGCATTATGTCGATACCATCTTGTACTAACATTATTTCCATATTTCATAAAATTTTACCTTAAATACCCAAAATTATTTCCCAAAATACCTTTTAAAATAGCTATTTCAGCACGCTATGTGCGTTTGAACAGATATAAAATATTATCATACCCTCATGAATGAAATGTGTATATCTCTTAACGAGCTATATCCTCATCACAAACATTCAAAACCGAGTTTATCCGAAAAAAAACTATTTTGTCTGTGACTCTGTTGAAAAGAAGATATACTTTCTTTTGCCTTTATTTTCCCATTTATTTATACTGTATGAAGGCGATCAAACTACAGGCGTGAGTCTGTGAGCTGCGTTCATTTTTGCCTTGTTTTGAAATATTGAAATAATAAAGCATACATATTGATAGATATCCACCAATATTGACATTGATAGAATATCCACCAATATTGACATTGATAGAATATCCACCATTTTTTATATTGATAGAATATCCACCAATATTGACATTGATAGAATATCCACCAATATTGATATTGATAGAATATCCACCAATATTGATACTGATAGAATATTCACCAATATTGAAATTGATAAAATATGAACCAATATTGATATTGATAGAATATCCACCAATATTGATATTGATAGAATATTCACAATTATTGATATTGATAGAATATTCACCATTATTGATATTGGTAGAATATTCACTAATATTGATATTGATAGAATATTCACCAATATTGATATGATAGAATATCCACCATTATTATCCCCCGCCAACATAGTTGGGGGGGGGATATTGAAATGGGCTCCGTCCGTCCGTCCGTCCGTCCGTCCCGATTTTGTTTCCGGAGCAGAATTTGAAAACTATAAGACATATCTCAACGAAACTTGGTGTGTGGAACAATCATCATGTCTAGATGTGCCTTTTGGGATTTTCAACTTCTTCGAGTTATTTTTTTTTACCGTTTCCATGGAAATGTAACTTAGACTTTCGTTTCCGGAGCAGAACTCGAAAACCATAAGACATATCTCAACGAAACTTGGTGTGTGGAACAATCATCATGTCTAGATGTGCCTTTTGGGATTTTCAACTTCTTCGAGTTATTTTTTTGTTACCGTTTCCATGGAAATGTAACTTAGAATTTCGTTTCCGGAGCAGAACTCGAAAACCATGAGACATATCTCAACAAAACTAGGTGTGTGGAACAATCATCATGTGTAGATGTGCCTTTTGGGGTTTTCAACTTCTTCGAGTTATTTTTTTTGACCGTATCCATGGAAATGTAACTTAGAATTTCGTTTCCGGAACAGAACTCGAAAACTATAAGACATATCTCAACGAAACTTGGTGTGTGGAACAATCATCATGTGTAGATGTGCCTTTTGGGGTTTTCAACTTCTTAGAGTTATTTTTTTTTACCGTTTCCATGGAAATGTAACTTACAATTTCGTTTCCGGAGCAGAACTCGAAAACTATAAGACATATCTCAACGAAACTTGGTGTGTGGAACAATCATCATGTGTAGATGTGCCTTTTGGGGTTTTCAACTTCTTCGAGTTATTTTTTTTGACCGTTTCCATGGAAATGTAACTTACAATTTCGTTTCCGGAGCAGAACTCGAAAACTATAAGACATATCTTAACGAAACTCGGTGTGCGGAACAATCATCATGTGTAGATGTGCCTTTTGGGGTTTTCAACTTCTTAGAGTTATTTTTTTTTACCGTTTCCATGGAAATGTAACTTAGAATTTCGTTTCCGGAACAGAACTCGAAAACCATAAGACATATCTCAACGAAACTTGGTGTGTGGAACAATCATCATGTGTAGATGTGCCTTTTGGGGTTTTCAACTTCTTCGAGTTATGTTTTTTACCGTTTCCATAGAAATGTAACCTAGAATTTTGTTTCCGGAACAGAACTCGAAAACTATAAGACATATCTCTTGGTGTGTGGAACAATCATCATGTGTAGATGTGCCTGAAAGGCCTGATGGGCTTATGGCATTGCACGGTGTCCAGCTGTCTGTAAACTTTTTGCATTTTGTCTTCTTCTCCAGAACCACTTTGTCTAAGGAGCTGAAATTTTGTGTGTTGTGTTTAGTTGAAAAAAGGTTCATAGTCACTGTTATTCAACAACTATTCTTCAATAAATTTTCCCAAAGGCGGGGGATATGGCCGACTCTGTCTGCTTGTTGATATTGATAGAATATCCACCAATATTGATATTGATAGAATATCCACCAATATTGATATTGATAGAATATCCACCACTATTGACATTGATAGAATATCCACCAATATTGATATTGATTGAATATCCACCAATATTGATACTGATAGAATATTCACCAATATTGATATTGATAAAATATTAACCAATATTGATATTGATAAAATATGAACCAATATTGATATTGATTGAATATCCACCAATATTGATATTGAAAGAATATTCACCATTATTGATATTGATAGAATATTCACCATTATTGATATTGATAGAATATTCACCAATATTGATATTGATAGAATATTCACCAATATTGATATTGATAGAATATCCACCAATATTGATATTAATAGAATATCCACCAATATTGATATTGATAGAATATCCACCAATATTGACAGAATATCCACCATTATTGATATTGATAGAATATCCACCAATATTGATATTGATAGAATATCCACCAATATTGATATTGATAGAATATTCACCAATATTGATATTGATAGAATATCCACCAATATTGATATTGATAGAATATTCACCAATATTGATATTGATAGAATATCCACCAATAATGATATTGATAGAATATTCACCAATATTGATATTGATAGAATATATAGAGATTATTACCCGAGGAAGTGTGTCATATGACTTTTACGAAACGAGTGTGAATGTTTGTATTGCCCGAGCGAGAGCGAGGGATATACATAAATTTGCACGAGTTTCGTAAAAGTCATATGACACACTTTCGAGTGTAATAATTTCTTTATTACCCGTTTTATTCCATTTGATTCGCGTTAAAATAGTCAGTCAGCCCACTTCCCTTGCGACGGCAAACTTTCGTGACGTCACGAACAATCATTTTATGACGTCACAGGAGACGTAATACGGGAAGCCGCGGTGAAACAATCGTTGCTAGGCAAACGTGATATGTGCACATGTGCTCATATCAATAATATTAACTCGGTTATTTTCAACCATATGGGTAATAACCACCAATATTGATATTGATAGAATATTCACCAATATTGATATTGATAGAATATTCACCAAGTAACAAGTAATTATCCCCCGCCAACATAGTTGGGGGGGATATTGAAATGGGCTCCGTCCGTCCGTCCGTCCGTCCGTCCGTCCGTCCCGATTTTGTTTCCGGAGCAGAACTCCAAAACTATAAGACATATCTCAACGAAACTTGGTGTGTGGAACAATCATCATGTCTAGATGTGCCTTTTGGGGTTTTCAACTTCTTCGAATTATTTTTTTTTACCGTTTCCATGGAAATGTAACTTAGAATTTGCTTCCGGAGCAGAACTCGAAAACCATAAGACATATCTCAACGAAACTTGGTGTGTGGAACAATAATCATGTCTAGATGTGCCTTTTGGGGTTTTCAACTTCTTTGAGTTATTTTTTTGGACCGTTTCCATGGAAATGTAACTTAGAATTTCGTTTCCGGAACAGAACTCGAAAACTATAAGACATATCTCAACAAAACTTGGTGTGTGGAACAATCATCATGTGTAGATGTGCCTTTTGGGGTTTTCAACTTCTTCGAGTTATTATCCCCCGCCACGAAGTGGAAGGGGGATATAGGTTTGGGCTCCGTCCGTCCGTCCGTCCGTCCGTGCGTGCGTCCGTCCGCTATAATGGGGACACTTTTTCTCAGAAACTGTTTAAGATAGGATTTCCAAATTTGGTGTGTGGCTTGTGGACATAAATACCTCGATGGAGTTCGAAAATAAGAACCGTGTGATTATTTTTTCCGGAGTTATTGCCCTTGTTCCGTATTTTTGGACTCTGTTCATGGTATCTCCAAAGGGGACAGCTTTTCTCAGAAACTGTTTAAGATAGGATTTCCAAATTTGGTGTGTGGCTTGTGGACATAAATACCTCGATGGAGTTTGAAAATAAGAACCGTGTGATTATTTTTTCCGGAGTTATTGCCCTTGTTCCGTATTTTTGGACTCTGTTCATGGTATCTCCAAAGGGGACAGCTTTTCTCAAAAAATGTTTAAGATAGGATTTCCAAATTTAGTGTGTGGCTTGTGGACATAAATACCTCAATGGAGTTCGAAAATAAGAACCGTGTGATTATTTTTTCCGGAGTTATTGCCCTTGTTCCGTATTTTTGGACTCTGTTCATGGTATCTCCAAAGGGGACAGCTTTTCTCAGAAACTGTTTAAGATAGAGTTTTCAAATTTGGTGTGTGGCTTGTGGACATAAATACCTTGATGGAGTTCGAAAATAAGAACCGTGTGATTATTTTTTCCGGAGTTATTGCCCTTGTTCCGTATGTTTTGACTCTGTTCATGCTATCCATATAGGGGACAGCTTTTCTCAGAGACTATTTAAGATAGGATTACCCAATTTGGTGGATGGCTTAAGGGCATAAGTACCTTGATGGAGTTCGAAAATGAGAAGCACACAATTAATCTTTGCGGAGTTATTGCCCTTGTTCTGTACATTTGGACTCTGTTCAAGGTATCACCAAAGGGGACAGCTTTTCTCAGAAACTATTTAAGATAGGATAACCAAATTTGGTGTGTACTTTAAGGCCATCGATACCTTGGCGGAATTTGAAAAAAAGAAGCATGTGATTATTTTTTCCGGAGTTATTCCCCTTGTTCCGCTTTTTCGACTCTGTTTCAAGTATCCAATGATATAGCTTTTCTCAGACATTGTTTAACATCAAATCAGTTGTGTGGCTTGAGGATATCGTTACCTTAATGGAAAGAACATGAGCAGCGCACAATTATTCCTTCTTGAATTATTGCCCTTGTTCTCATTTCTTGTGTCTGGCGGGGGATGTTGATGACCATGTCTTCTTGTTTTTTTTTACCGTTTCCATGGAAATGTAACTTAGAATCTCGTTTCCGGAACAGAACTAGAAAACTATAAGACATATCTCAACGAAACTTGGTTTGTGGAACAATCATCATATGTAGATGTGCCTTTTGGGGTTTTCAACTTCTTCGAGTTATTTTTTTTTGACCGTTTCCATGGAAATGTAACTTAGAATTTCGGTTTCCGGGACAGAACTCGAAAACTATAAGACATATCTCAACGAAACTTGGTGTGTGGAACAATCATCATGTCTAGATGTGCCTTTTGGGGTTTTCAACTTCTTTGAGTTATTTTTTTGGACCGTTTCCATGGAAATGTAACTTAGAATTTCGTTTCCGGAACAGAACTCGAAAACTATAAGACATATCTCAACGAAACTTGGTTTGTGGAACAATCATCATATGTAGATGTGCCTTTTGGGGTTTTCAACTTCTTCGAGTTATTTTTTTTTGACCGTTTCCATGGAAATGTAACTTAGAATTTCGGTTTCCGGGACAGAACTCGAAAACTATAAGACATATCTCAACGAAACTTGGTGTGTGGAACAATCATCATGTGTAGATGTGCCTTTTGGTGTTTTCAACTTCTTAGAAATAGTTTTTTTACCGTTTCCATAGAAATTTAACCTAGAATTTCGTTTCCGGAACAGAACTCAAAAACTATAAGACATATCTCAACGAAACTTGGTGTGTGGAACAATCATCATGTGTAGATGTGCCTTTTGGGGTTTTCAACTTCTTCGAGTTATATTTTTGGACCGTTTCCATGGAAATGTAACTTAGACAATCATCATGTGTAGATGTGCCTGAAAGGCCCGATGGGCTTATGGCATTGCACAGTATCCAGCCGTCTGTAAACTTTTCGCATTTTGTCTTCTTCTCCAGAACCACTTTGTCTAAGTAGCTGAAATTTTGTGTGTTGTGTTAAGTTGAAAAAAGGTTCATAGTCACTGTTATTCAACAACTATTCTTCAATAAATTTTCCCAAAGGCGGGGGATATGGCCGACTCGTGTCTGCTTGTTTATCATTAGGCTAATCATTAAAATATTTTGTTAAATTGTTGAATATCAAGTCGCCAACTGTTGCCCTCACCTTTTATCTTGAGCTGAGTACTGTTCACTTGGGATCATCTGATGGTTACAAATTTATGTTTTTCAAAACTACAGTCTTTGTATATATACCATAATCAAATTGTCATTTGAAATTATTTCAATCTCCTGAATATTTAAAGATTATCTGATCCAAAAGTACCACATTAGAAAATTGTTTTATTTTGTCACGTGTTAATAACCATATTTCTCACAAGTTTGATGCACTCACTGTAACCTACATAGCAAGGCACTGTTCATGCTATGACAAAAATTATTATGTAAGCATATTTTCCCAGCGATCTGATTTGTCGAGAGGCGATCACGTGACCGTCGACAGAAAAGTCGTATTGACTCGAGTGACGTCAAACGATTGTTGCATGACGTCAAACGATTGTTGTATGACGTCATGCTATTGTTATGACGTCATTTGACCGTAGTCCCAGCTGTTGAAGCCAAATTGCATTTTGACTGTAGTTTATTGTTTTCTATTGTTTCTGTATCAAATACATAATAAAACAATTATGGACTGGTGAATTCGGTTTATACCCTTCGTCCTTGGTCAATATTGTTTTCTCGGGTCCATAAAAACAGGTATTGACCTCATCACCAGCCTATAATTGTATAATGTTGATGTTATCTAGACCTGACCATGTACACTTCTGTATTACTTAAAGTGTCATGGAGATGTTGCATCGACTATAGCAATGTTGGTTGAAGAAGAACTCATGGAGGAATGCTTGTAAACTGTTGCTTCAATGGAGTTCAGTCTTGATATGCCTGAGAGATCACGCTGAAAAGATTGATCCATAAAATACAATATCCGTATTGGCCTTGTGCTATAAAGCAAAGCCTCGATGCAATAATAGACGCATAAATTGATGGAACAGGCTTAAACAAGAACATGTGACCGATTGCTGGAAATACATACAGTAGAACACGGATATAACGAACAAATTTATAAGTTTCGTCAAAAGCTCTACACAATATGCCAAGGTGAGTAGCGAACAGCTGGAGTTTGTTATATCTGTGTTCTACTGTACTTACATTATTATATTTTATATTTGAATTTATATGATTACGTTAACTATTCCTGTATGCTTCACAGACGACATCCCGAACGCTTCGTGCCAACTTCCAGAACATCGGTCTCGGTGTCAACCAGCTGAGCAACAAGCCGTCGCCGCGCAAACAGGGCCGCGGACAGAAGCTGAAACCATTACAGACGAGAAGCAGCTCCATCAGTGTGCAGGACTAGCAGCTCTCACGGCAAATTCAACACGACGTGATTCACAAGTCTACGATTTCTTTATTGCAGTAAAGTTAATTGGTTCCACCAAAAGTTGTATCTAACTGAGAAGAGTTCGTGGACGAATATCCTTGTCAGTGGCAAATCTAGAGGAAATGAACCCTCCACTTATTTTTATAATTGTGCCAGTGTTTTAGAGGAAATTGGTTTCACCAAAAGTTGAGTTCATGGACTGAAGAACTGAAAGAGTCCCATCAGTGTTTCGGACTATAAATTGTCGGAGGAAGTTCAGCAGAGTGCAAGTTTGTTTGCTTTTAATTAATTAAGACAGTGCAGCGTTACAACAACAATTTATTTAAATGAAGTCAAAAGAGGAATATCCTTGTCAGTGGCAAATCTAGAGGAAATGAAGCCTCCACTTATCAATTGTGCATGTGTTTGATCCCCCTGGGTGACACAGCCACCCCGTTATTGGCCTCCTCACAGTAGCCAATCAGAAAAGTCCTTACAGCCGAGCTTTACGGAGTCAAACTGTCAAACATAGGAGAAGCAGCAGATGGAGATGTGGCAGAAGTCTGGTCCTGTAGTTTCAAAGCTCTCTCAGCGCTAAGATAGTCGTCAGTATCATACATCACCATAGTCTCATGACTATCTTAGCGCCAAGAGAGCTTAGGAAAACTAGTCTCTGTTAATTAGTCCAGATTATTGCAGAATAGGCACCTGATTGGATGAGAGTTCAGTGAAGGTAGTTTCAAAGCATCAGGCAGACAGAGACGGGTGTACACATGAATCTTGGGTATGAGTAGAGCCTTATCAGAACATTATCAAATGGAGAATGCATGAGAAGCAGTGGATTCGTTAAAAATAATCAACAAGCCCCGAAGGGGCGAGTTAATTATTTTTAACGAATCCACTGCTCCTCATGCATTCTCATTCTTAATCCATGTTTGACGTCACGAAACATGCATATGTGATTAGTTTACATTTTAAACAATAATGTGACACCAAAGTTAATTATTTTGCAAATGTCGGTTCTCATTCATCAGATATTGTACAAGTAGCTACGACCCTCATTAAATGAATTCTTCCAACCACGTGCAGCGCAAAATATCCACGCGTCACGATATGATTGACATTTAAAACCCTGCCTTTCCATGCTGTCCCCGTCCGTTACCTGTCTAATAGAGAACGCATGATTTCTTACTGACAAACAGTTTCTAACACCTTTTGGTGGTCTAATGGATAACAGCGCTGACTACCAAAGAAGGGTTGCATGTTCGAATCCAGTTTCATACATTACAAAATTAATTTCAATAACTGGGCCAATACGGAAAAATAAAGGCCAATACAAGACAAACTGGGCCAATACATTTGGGGAAAGTCCGAAGCTGTCACATCACACCTTTGACCTGTGCTATCTGTTCACCAATTTTATTACTAATTATTATTTCAATGTAAATGAGAATCAGATGTTAAGTATTGTGCAAATAGAATGAAAAGAGGTTAATTAATAAAATTGTCATTAATATCTATTTCCAAATTGCCCAAGTTACAGGTCCTCGGGTAGTTGGACCTTGGACCTTTAACTCGGCCAATATGGAAATACTTAATTAATAAAATTATATTATTTTTATGATCATGCATTATGTTATAACTTGTTATACTCTAATACCAAGAAGTCATATTCATGATATCAAACTTTATTAGAAGTTCATTATAAATATGATGTCAGCTTAACTGCTAAAGCAATATTGTTGCAATGTTCATATGCTATGTTTCCCAAACAACTGTGATATGGAAGATTATATTTATGTGTATATATATATATGATCTCTATAAGCTGCTTTGATACATTTTTGTTTGTAATATACCCTAATGTAAATTATTTTTTAGATTGTAAATAGAAGTTGCATTTTATCATTTTATCATTCTGATATACAACACATCAAGTCTTTGTCAATATCTGAATAAATTATGATTTGAAATCATTTTATGTTTTTATCTTCATATATACAGAAGCGCTGAAGGGACATGGTAAAATATTATTTATCTCGAGCGCACAACTAAGTATCTCGAGCGCACGACTTAGTATCTCGTGCTCACGACTTAGTATCTCGAGCGCACGACTTAGTATCTCGTGCTCACGACTTAGTATCTCGAGCGCACGACTTAGTATCGCGTGCTCACGACTTAGTATCTCGTGCTCACGACTTAGTATCTCGTGCTCACGACTTAGTATCTCGTGCTCACGACATAGTATCTCGTGCTCACGACTTAGTATCTCGTGCTCACGACTTAATATCTCGTGCTCACGACTTAGTTTCTCGAGCGCACGACTTAGTATCTCGTGCTCACGACTTAGTATCTCGTGCGCAAGACTTAGTATCTCGTGCGCACGACTTAGTATCTCGTGCTCACGACTTAGTATCTCGTGCTCACAACTTAGTATCGCGTGCTCACGACTTAGTATTGCGTGCGCACGACTGAGTATCGCTTGCTCACGACTTACTATCGCGTGCGCACGACTTAGTATCGCGTGCGCACGACTTAGTATCGCGTGCTCTAGACTTAGTATCTCGAGCGCACGACTTAATATCTCGAGGGCGCGACTAAGTATTGCTTGCGCACGACTTGATATCAAGAGTGCACAGCATGCAGTCTGATTAAAATCGACCCTGTTAAGAGGAATTAAATCTGCTTAATAGTTCATTTCGTGATAGGAACTGGTTCTATAGATTCTATATGAGTTCGTATCCCGATAAATTTACTCGGAGCTCGTCATACTAGCGAGCAATGCTTTGAAATATGTCCACTCTGTCTACAAGCCGGAAAACATCATTATACACGTGCAGTAACCGTGACGTCCCATTTACATGCACAGTAGTTATATGAACTATTGAACATTATCAACCCAAATTTGTCTTTTTATCTATTAGAAATATTGATTGACAGTCAGTACTTCTCGATAAAATAAAGTCATTTATAATGTTTGGCATATGTGACCTCGAATTCAATTCAGTCTGCTACTGTTGTGACTTTCAAACAGGCAATGAGAAAGTCCCTGCTTTCACACAAATGATATGAAAATCATCTATTGACCACTGTGTTATCAAGCATTCAAATAATGAATTAAAAAATAAACTGAAATCAAGTCGACTTTACCCGAATAGCTTACCTACAAACAAACACATTTAAGATAATTTCAGAAGTATTAAAATTAGAAGGAAAGTACAATGTATCTTGTATTAACAACAAAATAGAAATATATTCAAGCATTCAATCAATGACGCGTTTGATTATTAAGAAAGTTTATTCATATTCAAGGCCTAATGGCCAAACATACAATCTTATGTACCGTATTTCCTCTAACAGGGGCCCGGGCCCTTATTAACATTTAGGGTTCTTTCCCCCGGCGCTTATTGGAGGCCCGGCGCTTATTTGAGACCGGCCCTTATTTTATTCTCAGGTTTGACCATTACACTTGGTCACCAATAATAACTAACTAAACTTTCTGAGAATAGCACAAACTCCTCACTATTTGATTTAAACAGGATTTAGCGTGGTACTTTATCCCACAGAGATATATCTAGTACGGAGTAATAACTGTAGCGATTTAAACCGGGCCCCGTTGGGTACCTTTACCCCCCGCTGCTATTAAAGGCCCGGGTCTTATTTGAGGTACGGTCCCAATTAGAGGAAATACTGTATACAATTTTCAGTGCACATGGACATCGAATAGACTATCTATACATAGGTAGATTACGCTTCAAAAACATTGCGAGATTTTTTAAGCAATCATTGTTATTGGAAGTTATTGACAACTTAAACTTTTCATGTGATGGATGTGTATATAGGTTACAACGATTTCCTACTTTCCTCATAATATGGACAGACTAATAAAAAGTTATATTCATCTTCAATGAATTATTACATTTTGTTCATTTCAGTAGATCAATATTTACATTTGTATCGTACATACATATATACAGATATTACGTTTATGGCTCATGCATGTAAATTTACACATATAGTATGCACACGGTCTCTATTCGGATTAAGTTTCAAAATGTAAAGCTCTGGTTCCAGAAAATTCTTGAAGTGAAAATACGTTTGAAGATACGATGATGATTTTAAGCCATAATTGATACTGAATATCTTTACTTCGTTGTTTAAAACATTGCATAAACATGCTATGTCACCAAAGTATTGCGAGATCCACATATATGATTTAGTCTCCATCAATAAAGTACGAAAACGTGACACCCAATTGACACCACCATAGTCGTTATATGACTTAAGCATTAAATAACATGCCATTGGATGACGATTTGTTTCCACATGTAGTAGCCTTGTCCAACATTTAATACATCTATGAAAACAATGATTACATAATCTCGATCTTCCAACTTCACCAAGTATAGCCGAGTTAGACACAAATATACTGACTCCAGGATATTTCTGTGAACTTTTTCAATATTTTGTTACAGCAAAACCCCATATTTTTTTATCGTGACGTCATACATGGATTAAGATGGAGAATGCATTCGTTGATTATTTTTAACGAATCAACGGCTCCTCATGCATTCTCCATTACGTCCATCTCTGTGATTTAGCTAGGATAGGAGATCTAAGCATATGATAATATATAATCTCGGAAACATCGATTGAGCATGATTTTCAATATCATATGCTTTACTGGTCTGTCCATCTATGTGATTTAGCTAGGATAGGAGATCTAAGCACATGATAATATATGATCTCGGAAACACCGATTGATTATGATTTTCAATGTTATATGCTTTACTGATGTGTCCATCTATGTGTTTTAGCTAGGATAGGAGATCTAAGCACATGATAATATATAACCTCGGAAACATCCATTGAGCATAATTTTATAATGTCATATGCTTTACTGATGTGCCCATCTATGTGATTTAGCTAGGATAGGAGATCTAAGCACATGATAATATATACTCGGACACATCGATTGAGTATGATTTCCAATGTCATATGCTTTACTGATGTGTCCATCTATGTGTTTTAGCTAGGATAGGAGATCTAAGCACATGATAATATATAACCTCGGAAACATCCATTGAGCATAATTTTATAATGTCATATGCTTTACTGATGTGCCCATCTATGTGATTTAGCTAGGATAGGAGATCTAAGCACATGATAATATATACTCGGACACATCGATTGAGCATGATTTTCAATGTCATATGCTTTACTGATGTGCCCATCTATGTGATTTAGCTAGGATAGGAGATCTAAGCACATGATAATATATGATCTCGGAAACATCCATTGAGCATGATTCTATAATGTCATATGCTTTACTGGTCTGTCCATCTCTGTGATTTAGCTAGGATAGGAGATCTCAGCACATGATAATATATGATCTCGGAAACATCGATTGAGCATGATTTTCAATATCATATGCTTTACTGATGTGTTCATCTATGTGTTTTAGCTAGGATAGGAGATCTAAGCACAAGATAATATATGATCTCGGAAACATCAATTGAGCATGATTTTATAATGTCATATGCTTTACTGATGTGTCCATCTATATGATTTAGCTAGGATATGAGATCTAAGCACATGATCATATATGATCTCGGAAACATCGATTGAGCATGATTTTATAATGTCATATGCTTTACTGATGTGTCCATCTATGTGATTTAGCTAGGATAGGATATCTAAGCACATGATAATATATGATCTCGGAAACATCTATTGAGCATGATTTTATAATGTCATATGCTTTACTGATGTGTCCATCTATGAATAGGAGATCTAAGCAATTCGTGATAACCAATGAAAATGCAAGTTATGTTTATAAAAGTTCTAATTCCTAATGTCTCTGGATTATTATGAAAACTCGGATACTCAGCATATCTTAACTTGCTTGGTCATTGCTTGGGTAAGTTGCCTTATAAATATTACACAGCAGTATCTTCCAGGAACGAGGTATAAAACAGTGTAGCTCACTGTCAATAACGAGAATATAACATCTCGTAGTAAGCACAGACCAATCAGTGTGTTACTTCTACTACTAGTCGATGATGTATAACTTCAAAACCCATATTGCATTGTTTCGCACTGTAAGTGCCACTTTGTCCTGTAAATAATGTAGTGCTGAATGTAGGCCAAAGAAGCTTTTCTCAGTGTGGGGTCATTTATTATGGAAGGGGATTTGTGCCGAAAATGAAGACATGTTGACTTGTAACTTGTAAAGTGTAACATGTCGTTCTCAACCATACAAGTCTCGAAAAGACAAGTCCAATCATACAAAACTAACATTTTAATTCTGTCAATCGTAACTTCGCATTCTCAACTTTACAAAGTTGAAATGTAATTCTAGAAATCCTCAAAGTCAAAAAGTCAACTTGTCATTTTTAATTATTAAATCTAAATAATATGCACATTTAGTAATGTTACAAGTTACGTTTGACAAATGAAAAATGGAAAATGAGGAGTTGCAAAGTCAGCTTTGTAAAACCGACTTCAGCATTTCGAGACTGACACGACTTGCAAAGTTAACATTTCGAGACTGACACGACTTGCATAGTTACGATTGCAATGTTTCAAATCACATCTCTGCACGATTTCGCATTGACCATATTTGGAATATTACGGAAATTAGCGGAAAGGAACGAATAATCCCAGATACGCCAGATACGTCATATTGATTAAAGTAATCCAAATATACGACATCGGAGTTTCAGCAAATGTGCTTGTTATATGAGGAAGGCCAATCTACATTTTCACGTGGAGGAAGGTACTGGTCAAACTCAAAAAGGAAAATAAAACATTTGTTTCTCTACATTATTTCCAGGGTGACAATAAAAATAAGTATACAGTTCAAAATGCAAGCAGAATCAAAATAAATAATTGAACACATTTAGAGAAAAGTTGTGTCTGTTGTGTTGTGTTGTCTATTCATTTGTTCTAAATATAGGAATAGCTAGACCACACTTTTAAGAAATATGCTTCCTAGTCAAGATTAATATATATGTATTTTGTGATATTATAGTATTGTATGTATGTATGATTTTTTTTTTTTTAGTATACAATATAGTTGGAGTAAATCGTTTCTTGCTACATGCAGTTTTATATGTATAAGCTAAAACACTCCCAATCCAGATCAGTGTATTTCGAATCAGTGACGTATTCCCATTTATGATAGTGAGTTAGTTTATCAAAATGTGTGAGTCAAGTAATAAATCTTACATTTTTTTGTGACCCAGAAGGGTGTTGAATTTATTTTTATTTTGCATTTGATTGTAAAAGGTATACACGATTGCACAGTTTACACTTGGGTATAATGATACCTATCAAGAGTTGGCATAATATAAAACTACATGTTTTATGCCTTCATAAGGAAGACACTCTGTATCAATTGGGTATAAAGAAAACATTGCGTCTTTTGTAAAACAAAAAAAAAAACAAACTAAAAAACAGTTGGTCGGGACATTTTTTCACATTCGATTTTAGTTAGATAATTTATCTATATTTTTAAAATAAATACATGATGGTAAATACTTGTAACTTTTCAAAATAAACCTTACGTAATTTCAAGTGGTTTCGAAACATAAATTACTGTCAGTGTCACGGACTGCTTTGATTTGGGTCTACAAAATGATTGTCATTTTCCTGTCTCAGCTTTTGGATCGACGCAACACTGGTCACAGTTCGGTATTTGTTTAGGCAGAACTAAAAATCCGTAAGGTATAGCTCAATGAAACATTATTTTCAAATGTTTTCTTAAGTTTCACAGGTATACAGACAAAAGTGAAACAAACAAAGGATGTGCAGAGCTAAGGAACAATTTTAAAACCTGGAAATATTGTTAAAAAATTCTATTTCGCATGGAAAGAAGGCGTTGTTTTTAATATACGAGCGAATAATGTTTGCAACATTAGATACATCCTTGACAATATTAACAACACTTTCTATGGATATTTTAATTTTTTGGAGGTACTGTAATGATATGATAATATCAGAGTATATATCGAGAATTTCGCCCAAATGTCTTCTGATATCAAATATATCAACACGAGTTCATTAAAGTTACACATTAACTGTCATTAACTGATTATATAATAGGATTATGAAGATTTGATTTAAGCGTTATTTACAATGTAGATATCGCTTGTCGATGTCGCTTGATCTCACACAAGCACCATCTACTTAGGGAGCCAGTTTTGAGTGATAAAAGACGAATGTTCATGGAACTTTCGATCCCCCAAATTCATTTACGTGATTACATTTATGAAAACATATTGGAAACTTTCTGTTTCAGATTTACAGAAAGAACAAATATTTGAATGACTTATTTTCATTTTCAGCAGCTCTCTTGTGTAGATCGCTCTATTTATAAATATATACTGAACATCTAAAATGTCACACTCTTAGTACAGTTTCTGGACTTTTCAAACACACTAATCCTTGAAATATGTGTATAAAGAAGCCCATTCTGCACCTTCTAGCCGGATTGTGTTGTGTTTTTCGTTGACAACACATTAATTGAATTAACATTTCTTTTCTTTGAACTTTTAAATTAATAATTTGATATACATTTCTACTACAATGAGTTTGTTACATTAATGACTAACAAACAAAAGTATTAATAGACACGGTAAAGACGTATGTTTAGGGAAGACATTTTGTTGTAAAACATAAATTATCGGAACTATTATCTAAATAAAAATTATCATCGTTTCATATATGAATTAATAAAACACATATTTGATTTATTGAAAACAATACGCATGTCAATGTATTCATGAATGGCCATTTTAGTGAAAAAAATATTTTTATATCCTGTATATGTTACAGTCGATTACATTTTTAAATTCAACAGTGCAATTATATTTTTGAAATTACCAGTGATACAATTCTATTTTCAGTTTGCATTCTATATTCATAACTATTTTCATATTTTGGCATGTAGAAGTTGAATGTTTATTGTTTAAAGTGTGAAACAACAGATCTAGGCTTATGATTTACATTTCATACTTGAATTCAGTAATGTGATTCTTTATATAGAATTAATGGAATATTAATCATGGACAAATATATTTCTGTCCCACAACAATACACTTTTCACTGCTTCAATTACTAAAAAATATAGTTTGCTTGATAAGTAAATGAAAATAGATAAATTAACATATTCAAAACCAATAAATAATTTAAACTAGTTGAGAAAAGTTTGTAAAATAATTAAAAGAGAGAAATTCAGCTCAGCTAAAGAACATTTCCCCTTGATTATTTGTCTGTAAGAATAAGAGGTATTGACATTCAGAACAGTTTTCAGTTATATTTAAAGTGCAATGCATTCTAAAAAAATAATTTAAACAAGTATATGAAGTTCCCTGATTTAATTGCTTTGTGGTACATTTAAAATATTCTAAAATTAATAATAAAGTTATCAACACTGGCTTATGTATTTCTTTCAATTTCTTCCCCACTAACGTTTATTTACTTTCAATATCAGGATTTTCTTTATCAAAACTTGGATATTCATTTCTGAATGCAAAAGACTTTCCTGAATACACGTAAAATTGGTGTATAAAAAAGTGAATGTTGACATGATTGAACTGAGAGAAGATAATGTGTAAATGATCGCACAGAAAGTAATTATTTTTTCGGGTGTAGGATGTCTATATAAGGTTTGTAAATCTGCAGTTTTATATGTAAGTGAAATAAGTTTTATGATAACGGATCGGATACATTTATCATAGCTTCAATGCCATTCAAGCTATGCGATCCTTTATGTCTGTCAGTGTCATCCCACATTTACATTACTTCCGCATTCGTTTTGCGTTGCAAAAAAAATAAATTATTTGTCAAATTTCCTTAAAATTTATTGAAATAATAATTAGAATACCTAAGAATTCATTTTCAATTGGTATATTCGTTTGGCATTTAATTACTAAGCGAATCTATCAAACGGAATGTAAGTGACAGTAGCGCTCCGTGAACTAACAACGTGCGTTTGTTTGTAGGACATAACAAGAGTTACGTCCCTTGATTTTCAGGGGGCGTGGTCAATTCGTCCAGCTTTGGGCTCAAAATAGACTATGGGATTCCCCATCTGGGACAGCGGCAAGGGAGGTCTAGTTTTTTCGCAAATGCCTCTCGTCCTCGGAAAACATCGGCAATGTTCGGGAAACTTCCAAATATGGTCAATGCGAATTCATGTCGAGATGTAATTTGAAACATTGCATTCGCAACTATGCAAGTCATGTCAGTCTCGAAATGCAAAAGTCCTTTTTACAAAGCTGACTTTGCAACTCCTCATTTTCCATTTTTCATTTGTCAAACGTAACTTGTAACATGACAAAATGTGCATATTATTTAGATTTAATAATTAAAAATGACAAGTTGACTTTTCGACTTTGACAATTTCTAGAATTACATTTCAACTTTGTAAAGTTGAGAATGCGAAGTTACGATTGACAGAATTAAAATGTTAGTTTTGCATGATTGGACTTGTCTTTTCGAGACATGTATGGTTGGGAACGACATGTTACACTTTATAAGTTACAAGTCAACATGTCTTCATTTTTGGCACAAAATCCCTTCCATAATTTATAAACCATTTGTTGTTGTAATATTGCAAACATTAAAACTCATTGTGGTTTCTCCACACACAACATTAAACAGCAGCAAACCATCATCCGAGACAAGGATCGATGTCTCGAGGATGCCTCAGAGCAAGAGCTCCTTGACAACCTCAGGAACCAGGCGGTGACAGCAGTTAAGCGCTTCACCATCAAGAGGGAGGAGAAAAACATCAAAACCCACACCTCTCTTATAACCTTTTCACTTCCTCAAGCTCCAAAAACAATTAATGCTGGGTATTACAAACTCAAAACTGAACATCCCTAAACCCCTTCGTTGCTACCGTTGCCAGAAGTTTGGCCATGGAAGCAACTCTTGCAGAGCTGATGGCCGTGTTTGTCCTCGCTGTGGCAAACTCGAGGATGAAAGCCATCCAGCGGAGTGCAAGGAGTTGCCGAAATGTGCCAACTGTTCTGGCGAGCACATGGCTTCCTCAAAGGAATGTCCAAGGTGGCAACAGGAGTCCGAAATCTTAAAAGTAAAATTCACCCAAAACATTTCCTTCCCTGAAGCAAAACGCCTGGTTACTGAGGGTCCAAAGCCTTCATATTCCAAAATAGTATCCTCAGCAAATGCCCCTAAATGCTCCGTCTCCACTCAGACGGACATTGAGTGGATCAATGATCCACCAACCATAAAAACTTTGCGCAATGCAACATCTTCAACCATAGGTACCATGACATTCCCTCTTCTATCACTCAAAGAGCCTGTCAAACCGACAGGTTCTCAAACAACGCCAAAATCTTCAACCATAGGTACCGTGTCTTTGAAGGGCATTTAGAAGTGGTATACATAAGAACATGAAGATTTTCTGGATAACAACTTCTTTAATGTGAAAATACACGACGTTTCGGAGTACATACTCACTCCTTCATCATGTGGAATCATTCAAAACTCAAAATCTGCAAATAAAACTAAAAACAACACGTCAAACCGCACTCCCAAAGGCCATAGGAATGCGGTCGAGGTCTTCAACAAGTATTGAAATTCTCAACCTCGAGTCTGATGACGTCCTTATTGATGCATCAGACACAGCATCCCTTAACAACTCGCCCAAAAATGGGCACAGGGTTCGGTCCTTGGAGCGTCGGCTTTCTCCAGTAAAGCATCCATCATGAGGATTTTAATATTTTATTTTATCCTAGCATCCATGGCGATTCTCCAGTGGAATTGTCGAGGCTTTAAGGTAAATTTTAACGAATTGGGCTTGCTGGCCCAACAATACAATCCCCAAGCTATTTGCCTTCAAGAAACTCATCTTAAAGAATCTGATAAAGTTGCAATGAGACCATTCACTTTTTATAATTCTTTCTCCCCTTCTGCTGACAGGGCGTGATGGAATTATCCACAGAGTAATTCCATTAAAAACACAATTACAAGCTGTAGCTGTCAGCTTATCATTATTTAAAACTTTAACTCTTTGTTCTTTATATATTCCACCATCTCAAGATATTACTATAAAAGATCTTGATCAACTTGTTACCCAATTACCCTTATCATGAGTGACTTCAATGGTCACAATCCCCTCTGGGGTAGTGATACCCTAGACTCTAGGGGTAAAATAGTTGAAAGTTTCCTCACTCAAAATGACTTGTGTCTATTTAATGATGGCATAAACACATATCTACATCCTGCTACAGGATCATATACAGCTATAGATTTATCAGTAACTGATGCATCCCTGTTACATGACTTTTCATGGTCAGTCCATGAGGATACATGTGGAAGCGACCACTTTCCAATTGTATTAGAACCCTCATCAGCTATTCCCGAGGAGCACAATCCTCGTTGGAAATTTTCCAAGGCGGATTGGGGTACATTTTCTGCCCTATGCCGTGATCGTATTATATATGATGAAATAGTTAATGCAACTGATCCTGTTGAGGCCTTTTCTAAAGGTCTCATTGATATAGCAACTGAAACTATCCCGAAAACCTCGGCAAATCCACGCATTCACAAGCCATGGTTTAATGAAACCTGTGATACTGCCATTAAGGCATGTAAAAAAGCTGAACGAAAGCTCAGTAAACGACCTACAAGAATTAACTTAGATAACTGTCGCAAGGCACGAGCTAAAGCTCGACGCACAGTCAACCATAAAAACGCGAATCTTGGAGAGTCTATGTCTCTAAGATCAATTCCAGAACACCTATAAGCAAAGTCTGGAATATGATAAGTAGAATTAAAGGCAAAGGTTCCAAATCTACAATAAAACATCTTAAGGTCAATGATGACCTTCTTACATCAAAATCTGACATTGCCAATAAGTTGGCTGAAACAATCTCTAAAAATTCTTCATCTGCAAATTATGTCCCCACTTTCCAAAAGTACCAAAAGGTACAGGAAAAACGACCACTTAATTTCAAATCTGACAATGGAGAAGATTATAATGAACCCTTTTCCTTGTCAGAGCTCAAAGCTGCATTTTCTAAAGCTCATGATACAGCAACCGGCCCTGATGAAATCCATTAACAGCTTCTTAAACATTTACCGGAACCTTGCCTTGAGGTTCTACTTCAGGTATTTAATCATATATGGGAAACAGGTGAGTTTCCATATTGTTGGCACAATGCTACTATTGTGCCAATCCCAAAACCTGGGAAGGATCATACAGACCCTTCCAACTACCGTCCTATAGCCTTAACAAGTTGTGTATGTAAAACTATGGAACGGATGATCAATGATCGTCTAGTTTGGTACTTGGAAACTAATAAATTACTAACTGATATTCAATGTGGTTTCCGCAAACAACACAATATCACTGATCATCTTATTCGTTTAGAATCATTTATTCGTGATGCATTTATTAATAAACAGCATGCTGTGTCTATTTTTTTCGACTTAGAAAAAGCTTACGACACTACATGGAAGCATGGCATCCTAAAAGATTTATTTGAATTTTGCTTGCGAGGTCGTATGCCTCATTTTATTTCCAATTTTTTACATGATCGCCAATTTAAAGTGCGCGTGGGCTCCGACCTTTCTGATTTCTTTGATCAAGAAATGGGTGTCCCACAAGGTAGCATTTTATCTGTCACATTATTTAGCATCAAAATCAACAGTTTAGCTGAAGTTTTAAATGACCATACAGATGGTTCACTTTTTGTGGACGATTTTGGAGTTTCCTGCAGAGGCAAAAATATGCCATCAATCGAGCGCCAATTGCAGCTATGCCTCAACAAAATACACAAATGGTCGTTGGAAAACGGCTTCACATTTTCCAAAGCCAAAACATCTTGTGTGCATTTTTGCAATATGCGCAAAATGCACAATGATCCAGAATTATTCCTTGATAAAACTCCAATCAAAGTCGTTCCTGAGGCCAAGTTTCTTGGTCCCTTTTGACAGTAAACTGTCATTTATTCCTCATCTTAAAAATCTAAAAGCTAAATGCTTAAAGGCATTAGACCTTTTAAAGGTAGTTTCAAATAATAAATCGGGTGGAGATGAAGAAACTCTTCATCATCTCTATCGATCACTCATCCTCTCCAAACTGGATTATGGATCCATAATATATGGATATGATGCTAGATACAATCCACCACCAGGGTCTCAGGCTTTGTCTTGGGGCCTTCAGAACTTCACCTGTTGAAAGCCTTTAAGTTGAAGCTGATGAGCCATCTCTTGAAGATCGGCGCATTAAGCTAGCACTTCAATATATAACCAAATTAAAATCAAACCCTTCAAATCCTGCATACAACTGCGTATTTAATCCAGAATACCAGCAGTTGTATAACTCAAAACCTAAAGCAATTCCACCACTAATTACGTGTTTTTTTGCAGATTATAAACCAATTTACACTGACGGTTCTAAGGATGGACCCACAGTTGCAGCGGCAACTGTGACTCCTTCAACAACATATGCTTCAAGGCTGCATGATAGCAGCAGCATCTTTACTGCAGAAGCTAAGGCCATCCTTAAGGCCGTCCATCACATTAAAAACTCAACTCCAAATAATTACATTTTTTTTCTGATTCACTTTCTTGCCTACAAGCAATTAAAAACTGTAAGAGTGATCACCCAATTATCAGGGATATTTTATTACTTCATAATTCTTGTCTCCAATACGACATCGTCTCCTGCTGGCTTCCTAGCCATATGGGTATAAGAGGTAATAACAAAGCTGACTCGGTAGCTTAATCAGCATTAAACCTCATTCATATTTCTCCCACTAAAGTTCCGTATACGGATTCCAAACCTGCTATTAAATCTTACATTAAACAACGTTGGAAGTCCCAATAGGACCAACAACATCATAACAAACTTCACACTATTCAACCTCATTTAGGATACAAATTTCTATCATCTTTTACCCGGCAGGAAGCTTGTGTCCTACGACGATGTCGTATTGGACACTCTCATCTTACACACTCATATCTTTTAAAGGGGGAAGATCCCCCGGTATGTATACCCTGTCAGTGTCCTCTCTTAATCAAACACATTCTATGTGAGTGTTGGGACACTGCACATATCAGGGAAATTTTGTATCCTTCTATTTCAATCAATCAAGTTTTTACTCATTTCGGTGAGCATCGTGTTTTAGATGTTTTAAAGGCTATACACCTTATTGACAAATTTTAACTTTTCATTATCAGCTTTTATTCAACTTGTGATAATACGCTGATGTTTTTGCGGCTTTCGTGCCTTTTTTGTTTTTCAATTGCAATTTTCTTTTTTAAATTAGGCAAATAAATTAAATATCTCGCCGCTAATGGCTGCAATACTGCCGAAGCGGCGTTAAACAATAACTCACTCACTCACTCACTCACTCACTCACTTCTTCTACTAGTCGATGATGTATAACTTCAAAACCCATATTGCATTGTTTCGCATTTTAAGTGCCACTTTGTCCTGTAAATAATGTATGGTGAATGTAGGCCCAAGGAGCTTTTCTCAGTGTGGGGTCCTTTTTAAACCATTTGGTGTTGTAATATTCGGTGTAAGACAACAGTAAAACACTAGACGGCTTGGTGCTGGAGTAATTTTTAACGGTGTTGATGCCTCAATCAAGGTTACTGAGTTTACAATCACCTCCTTGGGACTATACCTGCAGTAAACCACACGGGACATGGTCGACGGGGGAGGTAAGGTACGTATTGATGTACAGCTGCATACCGAAAGTTTGTTCACCTACAAATATCTTGACATTTGGCATGTCTTTGAAGCATGGTATTAACGCGAAAAGCAAACATATCGCATTGCATTTTTGCATTATAAGAAGACAGTTTAGTGTTCCAAAACATAATGTGATGTGATTAAACAGTTTAAAGTTTCTGCAGCTCTTTGAATTGACCAGGTGCCAAATTTCCAAAAACTATAGATTTTATTTTCTTCAGTGAAACATTCAGTAAATGACCAACTGGGTCTAGCATACACCATATACTTCCTCTTATACTCATGCAATGTATTTGTGGTGAATTTGTTCTCATTTAGTCGATATGTAAACTTTCGTTCGAAATTAAAGAATTTTTAATTTTCAAAATTTGACCCCTTCCGTCTATTTCATTATGTCAAATTTCATAAACATGCATCACTTATGTGACGATCACAGAATACGTTTTAAAACGATTATTTTACTCATATATGATGATTTATTTTCATTGTATGAGATGTAATTTTATTGGTGTTACAATGAACATCAATTTACATGACGTTAGCGCTAAAATACACATGCCTTTTGCTACTTAAATCATTCCGATTCTTAGCTCATCAGGCCTGTAAAGGCCAGATGGGCTGATGGCATGGGCCGTGGACCGTCGTCCGTCGTCCGTAAAATTTTGACATTTTCGACTCTTCCTCCAGCACCGCTACACCACCAAAGCTGACATTTTGTGGTGATCTCATTTTGTAAATGGGCGTGGTAGGCAGTTTCCCTAAAACCTTTAAACAACTTCTCCGAAGCGAATTGGCATAGGAAGCTGACATTTTCAGAATAACATCTTTATAACATGAAGTTTCAAGTTTGTTCATTTGAACTTGACCCCCAAACACAACATGGGCGTGGCAGGGGGGTCCACCCTCATATCTTTAAATGACTTCTTCTCCAAATCTATTTAAAACAGAAAGCTAACATTTTCAGAATCATGTCTTTATAACATCCAGATTAAAGTTTGTTCACTTCTTTAAAATCCCTTCTCAAATATGGGGGTGGCAGGATGTTAACGGAAACCTTAATTTTCACTTCAGAAACTAGAACTGTTAGGAAGCTAACATTTTAAGAATAGCCTTTTTGTATGATGGCGACCAAAACCTGAAATTATCATTCTTTTGCTGTAATAAATAAAAAGTTTTAGAGCAATTATAGAATTGCATTGCAACACACCATAGAGGTGGGTTGGGCCTCGAAGTTCAAATCTAACATAAATAGCCTTGTGCCTTCATACATTTAAAATTAACTTTGCAAATACAGTGTAGTACTTATATGTTAACCATTTGTGAGCATAATTAATCACTTAAAGATTTTATTGGTCTAAGAGACTCATATTCAGCTTAGAGAACTCTCTCTCTAATCTATTTCAGTCTTAATCATCAAACAATCCCCGATGAGCTACAGAGCCCATGGCTCTATTTTTAGCTCATCTGGCCTGAAAGTCCCAATGGGCTTATGGCATGGCATGGCGTCCGGCATCCGTCCATCTGTAAACTTTTCGCTTTTTCGACTTCTTCTCCAGAACCAATTTCATTTGCAGACTCCTTGGCTAATAGGTAGGGAACTCGGTTACATCTGTTCCACTACTTCAACGGTAGGGAACTCGGTTACAGTGAGGGTCACAGGTAGGGAACTCGGTTTCATCTGTTCCACTACTTCACCTGTATGGTACTTGGTTTAATTTGTTCCACTACTTCAACGGTAGGGAACTCGGTTACATCTGTTTCACTACTTCACCGGTATCGAACTCGGTTGCATCTGTTCCACTACTTCGCTGGTTGGGAACTCAGTTACATCTGTTCCACTACTTCACCTGTATGGTACTTGGTTTAATTTTTTCCACTACTTCAACGGTAGGGAACTCGGTTACATCTGTTTCACTACTTCACCGGTATCGAACTCGGTTGCATCTGTTCCACTACTTCGCTGGTTGGGAACTCAGTTACATCTGTTCCACTACTTCACCTGTATGGTACTTGGTTTAATTTTTTCCACTACTTCAACGGTAGGGAACTCGGTTACATCTGTTTCACTACTTCACCGGTATCAAACTCGGTTGCATCTGTTCCACTACTTCGCTGGTTGGGAACTCAGTTACATCTGTTCCACTACTTCACCGGTAGGGAGCTCGGTTACGGTTACTTAGAAATTTCTAGAAATTTCGAGTTTTTATTTTTTACGAGATATCTAAACTATTTTGGTGTATTCTGAAACTGATTTATAAGTCAACTTTATAACTTAATTAGAAAAGCGGATATTTGATGTTGAAGTTTTCTTACTCTACCATGCTTCCTCATTATAACGCTCCTTGTCTGCCTTCAGTCATACATGGCTGACTCGCTAATTAACGAATGAGCACTGAAGGAATAAGCTGATTAGGAACTATGCATTTACTTATACATGTATGTCGTTATTTCATTGATGCTATTGTGCATTTATCATACTTTCTCTTCCTCTGGTATATGCTTTATTTAAAATTTTACCTTATATGGTTTCCTCGATGTGAACATCCATTCATTTGTTCAACAATGAAGTCCGATACATTACAAGGGCATTCAACTGCGTATAGAAGATAAGATTTAAACTTCAATTACATTAGAATTCGATTACTTTTCCCGATCTGTTGTACATTTAAGTGAATGCAATAGTGAGGATAAAGACAAATATGTAAGTGGTTACATTATATTGTGTCCGTGAATAGAATAATTGATTGACTTGGTATATATAGAATATATTACCTTTTTGGTCATATGATAATATAATCGAATACAGACTTTGTTATTTTGCTGTATAAGACATATACTAGTACGTTTTTGATTAAACGTAATTATTTATACTTACCTGTTGACTAGACCTACTTTGCCTTACCTCCTAAGGGTAATGCTATTTCAACCTTAATACAGACGAACTTGAAGAGTGGAGAAGGGGTGCGTAAAATCCCTTATCCAAGGGCCGGTAAGTCTAGGTGGTCTCGTGACGTCACTACCTGTTCATATCACTCTCCGAAAGTCCCAAAGGCAAGACAGACCAAGTGGGGAGGATGGGAGGGCCTAGAGCGAAGGTCTAGTCAACAGGTAAGTATAAATAATTACGTTTAATCAAAAACGTACTATTATTTAAATACCTATCTGTTGACTAGACCTACTTTGCCTAGAATCCCACCGCAAGGAGGCGGGTCAGTAGATACATGGTAGTGACGAGACCAGCGACTAGCCCTGAGTGTAAGCTAACCTACGAGTCCTCCACCCTGTGGTGAGGACAAGGCACAGCCCGGGAGATACCATCTCTACCGCTAAGCGGATCGAAGAGACAACCCTGCCACTCAACTTCCGATCAACACACCGCCCCCCAAACCCCAACAGGGAGGGGGGTGTTAAAGCGAAGTTAAAGAAAAAACCAACAGACACGAGAGCTAGTAATGTAAACCATGTTTATTTACAATAAGTCTCAAAAGCGTCTAAGAAGGATGACCCCTTCTTGGTCTGGTTGGGGGGACCACCTTCGTCTGCGTGAAGACCTGTGGACCCAGCCTAGAGATGCCTTCAAGATCTGCTGTGGAGACATCTCGTAGGTAATGGTAGGCGAAAACCTCTGATGAACGCCAAAAACACCCTGCCATGACATCCGAAAACGCGATGTTGCAGTGATAAGCCATTGTGGCTGAAACTGCTCGGATCTCATGAGGGATGGAACGCGACGGCGGAGGCAAATCAGCGGCCTTGTACGCATCAATTACCGCCGACCTTAGATACACCCCCAACGCTCGCTTATCAAGCTCCTTGGTGCTCCTCGGTGAGTGAGGCAAGAAACAGACGACGCCTGCCATCCCTCAGCCTGCGGGTACACCCTCAAGGCTCTCACCGGACACAGAGAGAGATCTCCTGAGTCAGAACCCAGAACCGTGATAGAGAACGTACGGTCAGCTTCATAAGCTGCCTGGTCCTTACAGACAAAGTCGGGAGCCAACTCAAGAGAGGTCGATCCCCCCTCCCTGACCTCATAACGTAGAAGGTCCGCCTGCAACGCATGGATTTCCGAAATCCGCGCTGAGGAGGCCATAGCCCCCAGAAAAAAGACCTTGCATGTGAGAGGGAGAAGGGACACGTCGGAGAGCGGTTTACGTATCGGAGCGAAGGTGGTTGAGCACAATGGCTAAGTCCCACTCAGGTGGACGAAGCCTGGACCTGCCGTCAACCAAACGGAATGTTTTAATGAGGTCCTTGAGGACCGACACATCCAACCCTGGCGATCTCTTCCTGAGGACAGACAGGATAGCAGACATGTTGGTGTTGATTGATGGCTCGAGTCTAGGAGTCTCGCGCTCTACCGACTGAGCTAGCCCGAGACCGCGATGTTACAGTGGTAAGCCATTGTGGCTGACACTGCACGGATCTCATGCGGGTTGGAACGCGAAGGAGGAGGCAGGTCAGCGGCCTTGTACGCATCAATGACCTCAGGTACACCCCAACACTCGCTTATCTAGCCCTTGGGCTCTCCTAGGCGAGTGAGGCAAGACCAGCCTCAACAGCTGCCTGGTTTTGTAACAGTTCCAGCCTTGTTGCAAAATCCAAAACATGGGACGATGAACCAGTTCTTAAATAACAAACTGAAAGAATGCAAAGATTCAGAGGGGTGCCGAACAGGAGACACAACCCCCTGAAGACTGCCACGTTCCGTTGCCACTGCGCTTCCAGGAAGAAGTACCAGACCTACGAATGGCCGAAACATACTCCAGGAAGTCTGAAGACGAAAGAATGACACCCTCGTTACACAGGTCCTTGCACTTCATACAAGGCAAGACCTAACAGACTTCCTACCTCCGCAAATGTACAAAATGCAGAGTACGTAGTGACGCAAACACCGAGGTAGTAGAGTAACTAGGTGACTGATAGTCGAGTCACTGACGAGACCCTCGAGACACTACCAGGTGATTGACAACGATTCACTGACGCATGTAAGCTAGGGGAGGTGAGTGAAACTCAAATCACTTAACAGGTGAGTGACAGACGAGCCACTGACACGAGTAAGCTAGACGATGTGAGTGACAGGAGATACAGCCGAGTCACTTAGTAGGTGAATGACAGACGAGACACTGACGCGTGTAATCTAGACGAGGTGAGTGACAGTCGAGTCACTTAGTAGGCGAGTGACAGACGAGCCACTAACGCATGTAATCTAGATGAGGTGAGTGACACTCAAGTCACTTATCAGGTGAGTGACAGACGAGCCACTGACGCGTGTAATCTAGACGAGGTGAGTGACAGTCGAGTCACTTAACAGACGAGTGACAGACAAGCCACTAACGTGTGTAGTCTAGGCCAGGTGAGTGACAGGTGAGTGACACTCAAATCACTTAACAGATGAGCGACAGGCGCGTCACTAACTTGCGTAAACTAGACGAGGTGAATGACACACGAGTGAGTGAGTGAGTTGGGGTTTAACGCCGCTTCCAAGAGTATTTCACTTATATCGCGGCTGCTAGTATTATGGCAGGGAGAAAGCCCGCAACGCCATGTGGCTATGCACTGCGGTGAAACCTGCGAGCAGCTGCTGGAACTAGCGAACCATGGTTGGTATTACGCTGAAAATCAGAGTAGGATTGCAGCCAAACCTAACTGCGTGTAGAACAGTTCTCTACTGCAGACAAAGTTGCCGTGCCCCTGGCGGGATTCGAACCCCGGACCTTTTGATCCGAAGCCGAACGTGCTAACCACTGCGCTATCCCGCCCCTGAATGACACACGAGTCACTGACGCGAAACCCTACATAAGGTAGTGTAAGAACTAATTCCTGACACTAAGAAACAACACTTCCGATAGCTTAATTACTCCAAAAACACCAACACGCACTCGTCGCAACGAAAATCCTTCTCACACAAGTCCTTACACTTCCTAAACAGCAAGTGAGGATCCTTGATAGTGGACTTCCTACCTCCGCAATTCGTGCAGAAGGCAGAGTACAAATTGAAGTAACAACGTGAGTGATAGTCAATCACTGACCCACGCGCGTAAGCTGATGAAGTGAGTGACAGGAGATTGACCCTCAATCAGTTAACACTAACGTGGGCGAGGTGAGTGACAGTTAGGTCACTTACTGACAGGCGCGTGGTGAATGACAGTCGATTCACGACGCGAAACGCAAAGTAGAGAAGTGTAAGAACGAAGTTCTGACATAGGAAGAAAACAACCCTTCTGATAGCTAATTACTCCAAAAACACCCAGAGTGTAAACTCACGAAAACGTAGAACGAAAACGCTTAAGTGAAAACACGCATGGCGAGACGAGAGAGACTATCGAAAGTGTTGAAGGCAGAGGCTCCGAACCCGAAGTGTGCGAAGTCCAAAGACTGACGAAGCGAGACACTGGCGAAACGAGTCACTGGCGAAACGAGTCACAGACGACACGAGGCAATCAAGTCGAGTCGTAGGTGAAGGCGAGTGACAGGCAAGGCGAGTGAGACGAGCCACTGACGAAAGAGAGCCAAAACTAAAGGCGAATGACTGGCTACGCGAGTGCCTGGCGAAGCGAGTGACTTGCTAGCCGAAGCGAGTCAAGTAGAATCGAGCCTAAGGCGAGAGACAGGTGAGTGACAGTCCGTTCCCTTACGCAGGTGAGCGATAGACGAGATACTCACACGTGAATGTAGACGAGGTGAATAACCGGCGAATCACTGACTAGGTAAGTAGCGTAGCGTAAGACACAACAAATCTTCCGATAGCTAATCGAGAGAGTTGAAAGCGGACCTGCCACGCTGACTTGACTAAGTGGAACTTCCGCGAACGAAGCCACTTCGGATAACATAGCGATTGCGTCAACCACTGGCGGATCCTCCGACAACCTCGTACCCCCAGCCTTCGTTTCTATACTGATGAACGGAGGGTTCGACCCGTCGACGTAGCGGACGTCACGCTCCGGCGAGGAATCACGTGGGGGTGACACCTCCGTGACACGACCCGTAGGGTGTGAGGGGTACGCGATGGGGTCGCGGAAGCGGAGGCCCTAGCGGACGTAGAATGCGAACCCTGAAGTACGACATCCGCATTGGGTTCACAACCGCTTGTCTGGCGAAGGAGGGGACAACGGGCGAGTCCGCGGACGAGAACTGGAACACGACGGCGGAGAGGGGGAGCGCGAATCCTTCGACCCCCTAGCGGGTTCGGACAGGACCGACGATTCCCTGTCGAATTCATCCGCCTGTTCCGTGAGGACAATGTCTACGTCCTCCTCCGGAGACGGATGACGAATGGGAGACATCTCCCTACGTTGAGCTGACGACGCACGCTTCTGAAGCGAAGCCCTATCGGCCACAGACTTGCGTATGGCGGAAACGTACGCGTGGAACTCCGATTCGGAGAGAGGAGCGCACTCGTTGCAACGGTACTCCTCTTCGCAAAGGTCCTTACACTTCCTACATAACAAGTGCGGATCCTTAGAGGCGGACTTCCTGCCTCCGCAATTCGTGCAAAAGGCGGAGTACATGGCGGACGAAACGATAAGACGCGTAACGTAAGCGAAGGTAGGGACAGTCGAGTCACCTATGCGGCGTGGCGAAACGCGAGACACTCGCTCGCGTAGCGTAGACGAGGTGAATCCCTACAGAAAGACACCTAAGTAGCGTAGCGTAGACGAGGTGAGTCACACACGTGAAACACCCAAGCGGCGGAGCAAAAGCACAACAACTCTGACGATATGCAATCAAGAGAGTTGAACCAAAAACTCTGAACTCGAAGAGCACAAAGTCAAAATCAAGTAACGACCCGCCAAGGTAAACAAAGACGAACAAGCCAGACAAAAACTAGGCTAAACACTTACAAGATAATTCAATCTTTATTTCACAAAAGCACAACAACTCTGACGATATGCAATCAAGAGAGTTGAACCAAAAACTCTGAACTCAAAGAGCACAAAGTCAAAATCAAGTAACGACCCGCCAAGGTAAACAAAGATGAACAAGCCCACTCGTGCGTGTACCAAACCGTAAGTGACTGGCGTAGCGAGTCACTTGAACCAAAGTGATTCACCCTAAGGATGAGTCGCGTAGATTCGACCTAAGGCGATGCCAAAGGCGAATGGTAGGCAAAAGCTAGCAACGGGCAACGCGTGTCACTGACGAGGAGTGTATCCACTGCTCCTTAACCAAGCTAGTCACCCACCTTAGGCGAACAACTAGCGAAGCCAGTGACAGGCGAGGCGAGAAACCAAGCAAGACGCGAAGCACTTGAGTACGGACCGCAGGCGTATGACAAGCGAAAGCGAATGACAAACGTGTAGGAGAGATTCCACTGCTCCTTTACCCTACGCAAGTCAACAACCCACAGTTCCCTAGAGTACAGACCGAAAGGCGTATGACAAGCGAAAGCGAATGACAAACGAAGCAAGCCAAACGATTAGGAGAGATACCACTACTCCTCTACCATACGCAAGACAAACACCTAACAGTTAGCACTAGAGTACGGACCGACAGGCGTATGACAAGCGAATTAGGAGTGATTCCACTGCTCCTTTACTGTACGCAAGTCAACAACACACAGTTAGCACTAGAGTACGGACCGAAAAGCGCATGACAAGCGAAAGCGAATGGCCAGAGAAGCAAGTCAAACGATTAGGAGAGATGCCACTACTCCTCTACCATAAGCAAGACAAACACCTAACAGTTAGCACTAGAAAACGGACCGCAGGCGTATGACAAGCGACAAGCGAATGACAAGCGAAGCAAGCCAACCGCGTAGGAGAGATTCCACTGCTCCTTTACCCTACGCAAGTCAAACCCACAGTTCCCTAAAGTACAGACCGATAAGCGTATGACAAGCGAAAGCGAATGACAAACGAAGCAAGCCAAACGAATAGGAGAGATACCACTACTCCTCTACCATACGCAAGACAAACACCTAACAGTTAGCACTAGAGTACGACCGACAGGCGTATGACAAGCGAATTAGGAGTGATTCCACTAGCTCCTTTACCGTACGCAAGTCAACAACCCACAGTTAGCACTAGAGTACAGACCAAAAAGCGCATGACAAGCGAAAGCGAATGGCCAGCGAAGCAAGTCAAACGATTAAGGAGAGATGCCACTACTCCTCTACCATACGCAAGACAAACACCTAACAGTTAGCACTCGGAACGAATGGCGTATGACAAGCGAAAGCGGATGACAAGCGAAGCGAGTCGCACGCGTAGGAGAGATACCACTGCTCCTTTACCCTACGCAAGTCAAACACCCAACAGTCAGGTGAGAGAAAACAAAGAATCACGAGCTGCACGTGCGGCGCATGCAATCCACCTTCTCCGGGTGATCGCTAGCTAGCACATGTCAACAAGGCCCCTTGAAAACTAACACCTACTTGAAAACAGATTGCAAACACAACCTGCACTATCGAAGACTAAAGTTGAGGGTATCTCTCGACTAAACAAGAGAAAAATAGCAAGTTAGCAACACAAGCCGCTAAAACCCCAGTCACAGAACAAAACACGTCTGCCCTGCTCTGCAACTTTTAGGAGAGTGATATGAACAGGTAGTGACGTCACGAGACCACCTAGACTTACCGGCCCTTGGATAAGGGATTTTACGCACCCCTTCTCCACTCTTCAAGTTCGTCTGTATTAAGGTTGAAATAGCATTACCCTTAGGAGGTAAGGCAAAGTAGGTCTAGTCAACAGATAGGTATTTAAATAATATAAGATATATATACTAAATTGTTTCTATTGTAGTCTCTTCAATTGCTGGATATAAGATGTATGTCAAAATTGCAGTACGCTAGATTTTACATGGATATAGTTGTCTTTTATTATATGCAATAATATACAGGACTTATTGTTTGTATATGAATGTAAAATGAATTCCTTTATTGAAGTGTACTGTCAATTACGTATATATATTTAAATATCGATTTTTTCCCAACTTATAAGTTCATAATAATCTGTGTCCCTGCAACATGCTTAAATTGCAATGTCCTTTTAGATAATTTGATTGTGAAATTAAGAGAAACAATTAAAGTTGTGTTTATATTTTAATATCGTATCAATTTGTAAATTGTTATTGAGTATATGTTAGCAATTGGTTATACTGGATAAGGGAGACAAGCTGTGTGCGCAGTTAAGAAACTATGACTATAACAGAACTTATTTCTGCCCCGTGGATAACATCTTTGTGAAGGTTTTGTAAGAAAAAAATCAATGTCTGGTGGCTAATTCATTATATCTGTAAAATATTACACGTAAAACAAAATGTAGTAAAACATGGACTTTATTCTCAACTTAATCCGTCCAAGTGGAATACATTAGATAAAACAATTCAAATGTTAAGATGCTATCATAAAAACATATTGTTTTCTTAATTTTGTAAATTGTTTCAATCAAGTTCAATATATATATATATATATATATATATATATATATATATATATATATATATATATATATATATATATATATATATATATATATATATATATATATATATATATATATATATATATATATATGAAGGAGAACGAGTTCTTTGGATATACACATTTTTTTATTGCAGGAGTGAGACGTTTCGATGTAGATTCTAACACCGTTATCAAGCATATCGAAACGTCCATAGAACTCGTTCTCCTTCATCTAACCAATTTCTAAATGCCATTGAAAGAAGTTCAATATAATTTTTTATTATATGTACAAGAATTTCTGGATAGAAAATGAGAAGCGTTACGTTTTAAACGACTGTTATAGCAATTCCTATTACAATATTCTCTATAACAATAACTACTAAAAACTACTGTCGGGGATGCAAGTAAAATACATTTTCGATAATTAATATATTAAAGATAAGATTAAATCTTGTATTTTAACATCCAGTCACCAATTTTGCATTATCCAAACACTATTTATTTAAATCAATTCGAATTCTTGAAATAAGTCTCCAATTTAGATCTTGAGATGACCCACTCAGTGTTAGATTGTTGACAGCAGTGAAGGGGTACATGCAAAATCTACATTAGACATGTTCTTAATCATTTGATTTGTTTACAATTTCGGCTGCTCTCTCAATACGATACACTGTTGTATACAAGACATCCTACGATTTTGATGGATAATATTTACGAATAGCCTTTTTCACACAATTGTCCTTCCCCTTATATATATCCTGAGTTGTGTCAATTTTAAATAGGCGTTTTCACACTATACTCTCCGGTTTGTATTCAAAAGAAATCAAAAATAAATAAACCACTTTTTCTAAAATCTCAGATTCTTTAGGGTTTATCCATGAAGTCAGTGAACCGTATCACCTGGACATTCCAGTGACCACTTGATTATATCTCTGAGTCAACTACATACGTGTAAATTTATTCAGATTGAATTAACAGTATTGACGACAATACACATCCGTACGCATTTTTAAATTGGTTTATGGTAATAGCCGCACATACTGCCCCATTGCAATACACACATATCTCAGTATATCCAGGCTTGCATATTCTATTTAACTCGTTAAGAGCGCGACTTGGCTCCTCACAGGATGACTAGTGATGGCAATTACATACTACAATACTGTACTGTATACACTGATACAACTTATATAGAATTGAATTGAATTGATTCATTTCAAATATCCCATCACAAATTACATTAATTACACCATACCAAACTTCAAAATCCATGTCCAATAACTCTCCATTTTCCAAATTGTGTTTATAGAATATGATAATTAAGTATTTCGTCGATTCTTAAATGTTACAATACAATACTTTATTTTGAGTATTCATTTATTCATCGTATACATTGCTGATTATAATTATCTAAATGTACACAAACTAAAATGGCTTATGTTCGATGTGTGAATGCAATATATACTTTATGATAAATACGATGTTTAATCAATGTTTTACGATGTATTTTTTGTGGGGGACCGGATTTACGTCCGTTCATCGATAGTTAGTTTTGTGGTTGGGATAAAGAGAGATACCAAATACTTATAACGTGTGATATACTTCATCAGTGAATATTATTTTAGTCGAACAAACAAATTCCTACTCAGTGATAAGAACTTTTACTTTTCTAACCTGACAGGATCAATAACTTTGGTTCAACGACTACACCTTATGTAGGCTCATCATGTGAATCATCATTGCCACGCTAGGTTAAATTGATATTTATATTTACTTAATTATAAAACACATGCAGATGTAGAATATTTACAGAGTAACAGATAACTTATCATTAACCAAATAAACAATGTTTTAATGTGCAATAACAAAGCTTTAAGTATTAGTAGCGTCGATGCATAACTTCACTTCTCATTGTTTTTGTTTTAGAATCATGTGTAGGTACTTTATCAAGTTTTTCAAATATAAAGTCAGCATATATTACCCTCAGTAATAATTTTCATCTGGATAGCGCAAAAAGCACATGCAGTAGTATTAAGACATAAGTGTAAACTGGAATGTTAGATGATTGATGGACATTTAGAATATGTGATTTTAAGTTCAAATTCAAATGTTAATTCTCCCCATCGGCGTTACATGAGATAATCCAAAGACGTATATCCATCTAATTCCTTGGATGATCAAGATATCAGCTTATTGAAGAGGTAAAACTTCTTTCCTAAATACATAAATAAATGTCTGACAGAACACCCTCTATGAAATATACACCATTTCCTTCTTTCAATAGGCTTGTATATTTCATAATGTAATCGTGCAATTGAATGAATGACACAACGGCGGGTCCACAGCTAACCACGTTTGAGTTGCTGAAGTGGTGTCCTCAATACCTGGGATGACAGGAAACTGTCTGGTCATATACACCAGCCATTACTGTTTAATTAAAGATATACACGTATACATGAAATACATTGCAACATTGCTGATCATGCGCGTGTCTCGTAAAACTCTTTGGCGGCCTCTATGTTTTATCTCTTTTAACGAGCTGACAACCAGTTCATTAGTAACTGTCGGTTACGCAAGGTAAATTTTACGCTCTAATAATCTCTGGTTTACAGGACAAAAATCAAATGGCCCCATTAAAGTTGAACACAATTTCAAAGGAGAATAAAATAATTAAGTATGAACATGTATGAGTGACTCAGTGTAATTATCAGAACTAATATTTTAATAACCTGAAAAGGCAATTAACCTGGGATCTAAATACACACCTTATGAAGGCTCATTACTTGTATCAATATTGTTAGGCTAGGAAAAACGGGGAAATTGTTCTTATTAAATGAGTGATGGGCATTTAGAATTCGATAGGTTATACAACGTGTGATATGGATTATAGTTTTTTATCACTTACAATAAGAATTTTATTAGCTCATTCTTGACCCTATGTCTTGACATTCATTACTCAACTCCTTCACTACTTAATCTCTAGAAACAACACATACACATTTTAACTAATAAGCAAGATGACATCTTACTGAAAATGTAATACTTCATCTTCAAAATACATTAAGTAGCTTATGGCAAAATGCCCTCTTTCCGTAATACATTCCGTCTTTAAATCGCCTTGCATAAGTGAGTCTCTCCGGATGTATTAATATTGTTTCTGGCCATATGTAGTAAGTAACAACAAATGAATCAAAATCAGTCAGGGCATTTAGAATTCGATAGGTTATACAACGTGTGATATGGATTATAGTTTTTTATCACTTACAATAAGAATTTTATTAGCTCATTCTTGACCCTATGTCTTGACATTCATTACTCAACTCCTTCACTACTTAATCTCTAGAAACAACACATACACATTTTAACTAATAAGCAAGATGACATCTTACTGAAAATGTAATACTTCATCTTCAAAATACATTAAGTAGCTTATGGCAAAATGCCCTCTTTCCGTAATACATTCCGTCTTTAAATCGCCTTGCATAAGTGAGTCTCTCCGGATGTATTAATATTGTTTCTGGCCATATGTAGTAAGTAACAACAAATGAATCAAAATCAGTCACTTGATTTGGTATTCCAATCAGTTAAGGAACAAACACATTCATATTCGTTGAGACTCCTTACTATAAATACTCTGCTACCTATACTTACATGTATACTGTTAACATCATTCAAATGACACATTTATTGTTCATTTAAAAAATATACTTACAAATAAGGATTCAAAATATGGCAAACTTAATATATTTCTCGAATTCTGCTAAACAGATAACATTAATCCCAGAGACACTTCTTTAGTTCAATACGAAGTAATAAAAAGCTAGCCTAACCACAAACAAGGCAGTGAATCAGTGTTTTACATTGTAAACGACAAGAACATTGGTACACAGGATTTAATACTTACGCCTTTTTATACCTGATATTGATATAACATATCATTTTTATATAGTGACGTGTTGTGCATAAACATACAACAAAAACAGTCTATTATAATGTTTTTGTTATCAATAATGAGAGTATTTAACATTTTGGCGAAGAACTTTCCGAAGTTATAAATGGCACATAATGTTTTATTTCATTCAGGTGTCACCATGGTTTTACGGATGATTAAATGTAGTAAAACAGTTGATGTAACACCGGGGTCTTACTGTTGCCCCTTGGGTTGATGAACACAATATTTGATGTGTCATGATTCCAAGGATGAAGTGCGATTAGTGATTTTAAAAAAAAATTCCAGATGGTACATGGAATGTGATTGCTAAACATTGTTAGTTCCTTATATAAATGATCATATTCATATCGCTCCCCGTGACGTGGACTGTATTTATGAATTTTTACACATAACATACATTATAACAAAACAAAACTAAAATTCACATAACAGTTACAGAGTATGTTCGGTGAATATGCTTTCTGAAGTATTGGGATCGTTTGCTTTAGTCAATACGAAACTAAATAAACAATGTGTAAGTTAATATCATGAAATAGTTCTCTGTTGCTATAAAGAATAGTTTTGAAATTGGTTTAAACATATTTTATTCATTAAAATTGATTGGCAAGCAAGCTGAGAGCTTATGTCAACGCTTCAATAAAAATTACAAATATGACACAAAAGAAGCAATTATTACGATGATAACTAGATAAGGCATGAATATGACCTTTCATTCCAATTCTAATTGCTTAATAATTGCTGCATCGAGGCATGGTATTTTGGAAAATACTGATGGCCGTTTTATCAAAGAACATGTATTTCGATTTTCGTTTTATTAAGATATCAAAAGCAGACATGAGCTTAGTATTACATATTTTGAAACATTATATAATAGATTGTTTGTTGACTAACATGTTTGGACGATGGTATAGCAATGAAACTAGTAAATTATTTCTAAAATGGCTCATGATATAGAATGTGGAATGTCAATGATCGTAAATTTGTCACAATTTATTCACTGAAAGTTGTACAGGATCAGTTTGAGTCGCTAGTCGGTATCACTGAGGTCTCACTTAAACCCGCTAACATTGTCTACAATTATAATTCTTCTTAACAAACACATACTTCCTTTTATCGTCGCTGAATATCCTTCATTGATTAACTGGCCAGTTACAAAAGATCAATGCACGGGCATTACAGTTTGAAGCTTTAAACAGCGACTGTTGTACATGTAATTAGCAGTTCAGCCGGCGCGTTATAACGACGAGACCACGAAACTAAACATCAATTTCCTGCTATTCTAGTTGAGTGACATTGTTAAAATAATCAACGTATGGCAAAGTCAACGTGAAGTTTCGGAATATTAAAGAAATATGTGAATATTTTGTAAAAAAAACAAACTCGAAATTTCTAGATACGCACTAGAAAGGTTTCTAGACACGGGGTATGTTTATTTATTGGACACCTGTACATCTGTTCCACTACTTCACCGGTAGAGAACTCTGTAACAGTGAGGGTCACTGGTAGAGAACTCTGTAACAGTGAGGGTCACTGGTAGGGAACTCGGTTACAGTGAGGGTCACTGGTAGGGAACTCGGTTACAGTGAGGGTCACTGGTAGGGAACTCGGTTACAGTGAGGGTCACCAGTAGGGAACTCGGTTCATCTGTTCCACTACTTCACCGGTAGGGAACTCAGTTACATCTGTTCCACTTCTTCACTGGTAGGGAACTCGTTGACATCTGTTCCACTACTTCACTGGTAGGGAACTCGTTGTCATCTTTTCCACTAAGTACTACACCGGTAAGGAACTCGGTTCATCTGTTCCACTATTTCACTGGTAGGGAACTCGGTTACATCTGTTCCACTACTTCACTGGTAGGGAACTCGGTTACATCTGTTCCACAACTTCACTGGTAGGGAACTCGTTGACATCTTTTCCACTAAGTACTACACCGGTAGGGAACTCGGTTACATCTGTTCAACTCCTTCACCGGTAGGGAACTCGGTTACATCTGTTCCACTAAGTACTTCACCGGTAGGGAACTTGGTTACATCTGTTCCACTAAGTACTTCACCGGTAGGGAACTTGGTTACATCTGTTCCACTAAGTACTTCACCGGTAGGGAACTCGGTTACATCTGTTCAACTCCTTCACCGGTAGGGAACTCGGTTACATCTGTTCCACTAAGTACTTCACCGGTAGGGAACTTGGTTACATCTGTTCCACTAAGTACTTCACCGGTAGGGAACTTGGTTACATCTGTTCAACTCCTTCACCGGTAGGGAACTCGGTTACATATGTTCCACTAAGTACTTCACCGGTAGGGAACTTGGTTACATCTGTTCCACTAAGTACTTCACCGGTAGGGAACTTGGTTACATCTGTTCCACTAAGTACTTCACCGGTAGGGAACTCGGTTACATCTGTTCCACTTCTTCAGTGGTAGGGTACTCGGTTACAATGAGGGTCACTGGTAGGGAACTCAGTTATATCTGTTCCACTACTTCACCGGTTGGGAACTCGTTTATATCTGTTCCACTTCTTCACCGTTAGGGAACTCGGTTACATCTGTTCCACAACTTCACCGGTAGGGAACTCGGTTACATCTGTTCCACTACTTCACCAGTAGGGAAATCGGTTACATCTGTTCCACTACTTCACCAGTTTGGAACTCGGTTACATCTGTTCCACTTCTTCAGTGGTAGGGTACTCGGTTACAATGAGGGTCACTGGTAGGGAACTCAGTTATATCTGTTCCACTACTTCACCGGTTGGGAACTCGTTTATATCTGTTCCACTTCTTCACCGGTTGGGAACTCGGTTATATCTGTTCCACTACTTCACCGGTAGGGAACTCGGTTACATCTGTTCCACTACTTCACCGTTAGGGAACTCTGTTACAGTCAGGCTCACCGATAGGGAACTCGGTTACTTCTGTTCCACTTCTTCACCGGTAGGGAACTCGGTTACATCTGTTCCACTACTTCACTGGTAGGGAACTTGGTTACAGTCAGGGTCACCGATAGGGAACTCGGTTACATCTGTTCCACTACTTCACCAGCATGGAACTGGGTTACAGTAAGGGTCACTGGTAGGGAACTTGGTTACATCTGTTCCACTACTTCACCGGTAGGGTACTCGGTTACATCTGTTCCACTACTTCACCGGTAGGCTACTCGGTTACATCTGTTCCACTACTTCACCAGTAGGGAACTCGGTAACATCTGTTCCACTACTTCACCGGTAGGGAACTCGGTTACATCTGTTCCACTACTTCACCGGTAGGGAACTCGGTAACATCTGTCAAGACATTATGTAGATCTTCACACACTAATAACCTTGTAAAGAAAAGATATATCACTCATTAGTCACAGTAATACCTATTTTTCACACTTATCAAAATATGTCCCTAAAGGATAGCTGAGATATCTTTCAAACATTTTTTTAAAGAAAACAGGGAAAATTAATTTCTTTTGACCTTTAATTAGATCTAACATCAGAGCGAAATCAAAATTGTACCTAGAACCAAAAACTAATCCACACCGTTATAAAATGATCTGAATTATGTGCTTGTTGAGACGCGATTTATTAACATTTGACAAACAAATTACAAATTCTCCGTTACCAGTGATAAAGACTCTGTGACATTTATGAAATATGTTTGTTTAATTTAACATACATCTTTACATCTGAATTTTTTCTATTGTTGTGTTATTTAGTATTACTGGCTTTCTCAAATTTCTCATAAAAATTACTTCAATAACATTTTGGGATTTCATTAAAGCTATGCATTAGAATACAAATGATTTAAGATAACATTTTGTCTTGATGCGGCAAGTTATAAGCTAAAATACCAGAAACTAAAGCTATTGTTTTCATTTCATCATGTCACATTGCTAAAAGCCCTATACAATAATGCAAAGACTCTGTGACAAATGGCTTACCTTTTGAAGGTAAGCGAACCATCTAGAATTTGGAAATTGTAATATTGGTACTATTAATTGTTTTGAAATATGAAAAACACATGTTTAACGTGTGCTTGAACTTGTTGTGAACTTCTATTCCAGCCAATGACGTATAATTTGATTGTGTTGCCTAACTCGTCCGTGGAACAACAACCACGCTTCTATAGCCAATGACATGCAACACTGAAACGATAATTTTAATTTCATTTGAAATGCACAAAGAGAGAGTTAATGAGGTGCAATGATTTGTTTGCCATTTAGTTGACTTAAGCCTCCAGGAGAGACACAGCACAGGGAGAGTGGAGAAGGTTTCAAAACGTCAGGAGAGACAAAGCTAAGGGTGGGTAGAGAAGGTACAAAGATTTTAGGAGAGACATATTTTATGTGAGTGTTGGGACACTGCACATATTAGGAAAACTGTTTACCCTAACATTTCTATTTCTCAAGTTTTTATTCACTTCGGTGAGCATAGAATTTTAGACTTTTTAAAGGCAGTAAACCTTTTTGACAAATTATAACTTTTAAACATTAAGAATCAGCTTTTAAAAATTTGTGATAATTTGCTGGTGTTTTTACGCCCTTCGTGTCGTACTCTTTTTGATTTTGCAAACCTTTTTATTTAGGCAAATAAATTAAATATGCCGCCGCTTATGGCTGCAATACTACCGAAGCGGCGTTAAACAATAACTCACTCAATCACTCACTTCAGGAGAGATACGCCGCAGGGAGAGTAGAAAGGTTTAAAGACTTCAGGAGAGACACACCACAAGGAGGGTAGAGAAGGTTCAAAGACTTCTGGAGAGACACAGCACAGGGAGAGTAAGGAAGGTTTCAAAACGTCAGGAGAGACACTGCGCAGGGAGAGTAGAGAAGGTTCAAAGACTTCAGGAGAGACACAGCACAAGGAGTGTAGAGAAGGTTTAACGCCTTCAGGAGAGACACAGCACAAGGAGAGTAGAGAAGGTTAAAATACTTCAGGAGAGACACAGCACAAGGAGAGTAGAGAAGGTTAAAATACTTCAGGAGAGACACAGCACAAGGAGAGTAGAGAAGGTTAAAATACTTCAGGAGAGACACTGCGCAGGGAGAGTAGAAAGGTTCAAAGACTTCAGGAGAGACACACCACAAGGAGAGTAGAGAAGGTTAAAATACTTCAGGAGAGACACAGCACAAGGAGAGTAGAGAAGGTTAAAATACTTCAGGAGAGACACACCACAAGGAGAGTAGAAAGGTTCAAAGACTTCAGGAGAGACACACCACAAGGAGAGTAGAGAAGGTTAAAATACTTCAGGAGAGACACAGCACAGGGAGAGTAGAGAAGGTTCAAAGACTTCTGGAGAGACACAGCACAGGGAGAGTAGGGAAGGTTTCAAAACGTCAGGAGAGACACAGCACAGAGAGAGTAGGGAAGGTTTCAAAACGTCAGGAGAGACACAGCACAGGGAGAGTAGAGACAAAAACGAACCGAGACAGCTACAAGGTAACTGACAAAGAAAGAGGGTATTCATACATCACAGGACTGAAACATTTTAGTTTTACAGTTCAAAACCGCTGATCTACGAGAGAAAACCCTAAACGATGGAATTGGTACATTGTGTCTACCCATCGCTTGCTTTATTTATTTCCTTAATTATAAGTTGTCATTCTGCAAACACTTGCATACCTCTGTATTTTAAGTACAACACTCTCCCTGCATTTGATGGCAAAGCAATTTCCGACTTTCACCTTCAAACCCACGAGAAGATAAATAAGTTGTGGCAATGTACCTGGGAGTGTGTACAGGACACCAGATGCAGATCCTACCAGTTCAACACTCTCACCAAGACGTGCTCTCTGTTTGCTTCTGGCTTCTCCCAACCTGACAAAACGTTTCACCCTGTGGGGACCAAACTCGGAGCAAGACTCTACCTCATGGACGGACGTGAGTAGATTATGTTGAGTGCGTTTATTATCGTTATGTTGCCAGGAGATCATCCGTCCAAACCCGATAGCAATTTCTATTGATCTTTGTAAGAATAGTATGATTTGAGTATCATAGCATTTAAGAAATATGGAATTTGATTAATTGACTGCATGACAAATCGTTGGGTGAGCTTTAGACATTTGTGCATAGCACAAGTAGTGCTGTAGGGGTTTCAATAAACTATTGTATTATTTTTACTTCATTGGGAAAATGGGATATGTGCATGATGTACGAAAGTTTGATACACAACCTGTCACTGTGTCCCCACTCCAATATTGATATTTACACTCATATACTGCACTTTATTGATAATACACCATTACGTTTATTGACGTTGTAAACGAGGAATATTTTGTAAGCATGTTGTTTCATATAAACAATATGCAAGTTATCATAAACTAATTTTACCTTTATATTCAAGGACTTAAAAGTTTCGGGGAGGAATGTCAGAGCACGGATAACTGTTCATATGAGAACCCAAGCTGCAACCAGGGATCGTGTCAATGTGATGTCGGATACAGCTATGATCCAACTTCTGGAAACTGTGTCACAGGTAAGTTCTTAGTCTGTATTGCCACGCAATCATTGAACTGCTCTGAACAATCGGGTAAGTGATGGCTATAAGACATGTCTACTATGGTTTGCTTCTTCCATTACAGGCTGCAGTCAATACGGTGACACATTCTCGACCTTTAAAGCTACAGCAATCAACGAGAACAACAGAGGCAGTATACGTTCAGCATCTCCTTCCGACTGTATGCAGGCTTGTCTTGATGTATCGTCATACACATGCGTCACCTTTGATTTCTACATATCTGCACGATTATGTTATCTGGCGGACGTGTCTTGGTTTGACTCCCCAGTGAGTGACAGAATACATAACAAACCTACACACGAACTGTACCAACGTAACTGCGCTGCTTAGATACCACCTGTACCAACGTAACTGCGATGCTTAGATACCACCTGTATCAACGTAACTGCGCTGCTTAGATACCACCTGTACCAACGTAACTACGTTGCTAAGATACCACCTGTACCAACGTACATTTTAACTGCGCTGCTTAGATACCACCTGTATCAACGTAACTGCGTTGCTTAGATACCACCTCTCCAAAAGTAACTGCGCTGCTTAGATACCACCTGTACCAACGTAACTGCGCTGCTTAGATACCACCTGTACCAACGTAACTGCGCTGCTTAGATACCACCTGTACCCAACGTATCTGCGATGCTTAGATACCACCTGTACCAACGTAACTGCGCTGCTTAGATACCACCTGTACCAACGTAACTGCGCTGCTTAGATACCACCTGTACCAACGTAACTGTACTGCTTAGAAACCAACTGTACCAACGTAACTGCACTGCTTAGATACCACCTGCACCAACGTAACTGCACTGCTTAGATACCACCTGTACCAACGTAACTGCGCTGCTTAGATACCACCTGTACCAACGTAACTGCGCTGCTTAGATACCACCTGTACCAACGTAACTGCGCTGCTTAGATACCACCTGTACCAACGTAACTGCGATGCTTAGATACCACCTGTACCAATGTAACTGCGCTGCTTAGATACCACCTGTACCAACGTAACTTCGCTGCTTAGATACCACCTGTACCAACGTAACTGCGCTGCTTAGATACCACCTGTACCAACGTAACTGCGCTGCTTAGATACCACCTGTACCAACGTAACTGCGCTGCTTAGATACCACCTGTACCAAAGTAACTGCGCTGCTTAGATACCACCTGTACCAACGTAACTGCGCTGCTTAGATACCACCTGTACCAACGTAACTGCGCTGCTTAGATACCACCTGTACCAACGTAACTGCGCTGCTTAGATACCACCTGTACCAACGTAACTGCGCTGCTTAGACACCACCTGTACCAACGTAACTGCGCTGCTTAGACACCACCTGTACCAACGTAACTGCGCTGCTTAGATAACACCTGTACCAACGTAACTGCGTTGCTTAGATACCACATGTACCTACGTAACTGCGCTGCTTAGATACCACCTGTATCAACGTAACTGTGCTGCTTAGATACCAACGTAACTTCGCTGCTTAGATACCACCTGTATCAACGCAACTGCGCTGCTTAGATACCACCTGTCCCAACGTAACTGCGCTGCTTATATACCACCTGTACCTACGTAACTGCGCTGCTTAGATACCACCTGTATCAACGTAACTGTGCTGCTTAGATACCAACGTAACTGCGCTGCTTAGATACCACCTGTATCAACGTAACTGTGCTGCTTAGATACCAACGTGGCTGGCTGCTTAGATACCACCTATACCAACGTAACTGCGCTGCTTAGATACCAACTGTACCAACGTAACTGCACTGCTTAGATACCACCTGTACCAACGTAACTGCGCTGCTTAGATACCACCTGCACCCAACGTATCTGCGCTGCTTAGATACCACCTGTACCCAACGTAACTGCGCTGCTTAGATACCACCTGTATCAACGTAACTGCGCTGCTTAGATACCACCTGTACCAACGTAACTGCGCTGCTTAGATACCATCTGTATCAACGTAACTGCGCTGCTTAGATACCACCTGTATCAACGCAACTGCGCTGCTTAGATACCACCTGTACCAACGTTACTGCGTTGCTTAGATACCACCTGTACCTACGTAACTGCGCTGCTTAGATACCACCTGTATCAACGTAACTGTGCTGCTTAGATACCAACGTAACTGCGCTGCTTAGATACCACCTGTATCAACGTAACTGTGCTGCTTAGATACCAACGTGGCTGGCTGCTTAGATACCACCTGTACCAACGTAACTGCGCTGCTTAGATACCAACTGTACCAACGTAACTGCACTGCTTAGATACCACCTGTACCAACGTAACTGCGCTGCTTAGATACCACCTGCACCCAACGTATCTGCGCTGCTTAGATACCACCTGTACCCAACGTAACTGCGCTGCTTAGATACCACCTGTATCAACGTAACTGCGCTGCTTAGATACCACCTGTACCAACGCAACTGCGCTGCTTAGATACCATCTGTATCAACGTAACTGCGCTGCTTAGATACCACCTGTACCAACGTAACTGCGCTGCTTAGATACCACCTGTACCAACGTAACAGATGATGTTGATACATCTGCAACTTATGATCAACCATCTCTTGGATCAGTACCATTCATAGGGAATGAAGGATACACACTATATTTCCATATAACAATTAAACTTGCTCGTGATTTTAGACGACAGTCAGAGTGTTGCTTAGCAAATGTCGTCATATTTTACATCACTTTGATTGTTCAATGCTAGAGAATGTGTTCTCCGACGGGAGGCATTAATATTTTCAAAATATAGTTTATGCAAACAACATTATATCTCCGCGGTTTTTATAGAAAAGAAAGTAACTATTTAAGGGCATCCCATATAAGAAATACAAGACTCGTTGTTGTTCTTTATCGTGTTTTATGCTCCCTGCTATGTTTTATTCAACGATAAAGCACGCCAACTCGTCTTCTATTTCTTAAGTAAACAATATATATGAAAGTCTCCACAGTGAGGGGTGGAAACTTTTATATTACAATATGATAGTGGATATCCCTCATTCCAGTGTACCAGTTATATATTGATGATTCTGATTGCTAAGGACACATGTCACTGGAAACTACAATGGCAGACTATATACTGGTTTAATAATTAATATGGAGCTACATTATGCTCTAGGTAGAGTTTGTTATCTCAAAATGTTCATCAAGTTTGATTGTTCAATCATTTAGTCCTTGCATTGTTCAAATGCATATCCTTTGCTTTAACTTTGTAGATAATTCCTTAGTGTTCCAAATAACAATGTACATATTTCTTAAATATTCACCAAACATCTTTCAGCCAATAACATTATTGTTTTTCCTGTACCAAATGTTTAAAATAATGTATTTATTTCATTTTATCAAAAGTATGTGATGGCAAGAGAAGATGTCACCATGTGACATTTCAACCGCAGTTTCAGTTGCATTTCAACTTCTAGACATTCTATCCACAATAATTTTCAAAATCGTTCTTTAATGTCGTTCCAGTAACACCAAATTGTCTTTACTGTAACACAATATTTAAATGTGATCAATACCAACAATAAAGACAACATGGCATGAACTAGTTCATTGTAAATGTGAAGCTATTGCTTGGCTCGATCTTAATGACTGAACTTTCTTTCCCGTAACATTTGATGTCTTTTCTGTAATATAATTGAAGTCGTTAAACTCATTACTTAAAGTATGTGACAATGTCTTGAGATATCTGTAGCATTTGGGATACTCACTCTGTTTGTCTTTCCAGTAACAAATTAAGGGCGTCTTTACAATAACACTGTTGTATTTCCTGTAACATCATTCCTTTTCATTAGGTATGTAAACATTAATGATATCATGTTGGCAATATCCTGAAAGAATGCATCACTATGTAAGTGACTGTGTAAAATCTGTTTTTGCAAAGCAAATTATTTTGGAATCTAAATGTTTGAAAGTTTATTCCAGCATTTTGTTTTCCTAGGGAAACAATTGGTCGCTATTATGTTTACCTCAAAATTATATTATTAGCAAATGTTATTGTCTGCCTACTTCTCAAAAGACAAGGTTAAACATTGCTTGTGAATAATTTTAAATAGTCACCATATTAACAGATTTTTACCACAAAACCTAACGGTTATAGGAAAGACAATCATTCACAGCCACACTAGCTAATTAAATTAATTGGCCACAGACTTAATATATCTCATTAAGCCCAAATTAACCCTAACCATTACCCTAATTTTTATTATGTCTTAATGATTTGTCTTCATATTTGTGAAAATAAAGTTCTGAAAAATTCATAACATTTTTTAATTTGTTTTTGTCCCGAAGTGTCCACTTTTTTTATGTACGTTTTAAATGCTTCATTGAACGTTGATGGAACTGTTTACTCGTGAATAAATGAGTTGCTTCTAACGTGAAGTTAGGTTAGGTTAGAATAGATGCTTACATCGGTAGTCGGTATCCAACTGCATCGAGAAAATATGTGTACTTTAGCAGACTTTGAAAAAAAAAAAGAGGGAGCATGGCTCATATACCCCCGCGATCTGCTATCCGTCCATTGAGAATTTATATGTGAAGGGTACTATGTACTGCTAGCTATGTAGGCAGTTAGGAATAGATAGATGGATATTCTTTGTAATGATAAGAATAGTTATATATCGGATCAAGAGGTCCAGGGTTCGAATCCCGAGAGGAATTCGGTTACTTCGTCTGCGGGAGAGAACTGTTCTAGATGAAGTAATGTTTGGGTGTAATGCTACACTGAATTTCAGGGCAGTACCACCCATGGTTCGCAAGTTCCAGTCGATGCTCGCATGTTCCATCGCAATGCATAGCCACATGGCGTTGCGGGCATTCTTCCTGCAATAATACTAGCGGCCGTGATATAAGCGAAATACTCTTGAAAGCGGCGTTAAACCCAAACTCACCTCACCTCACCTATTTTTAAAGAAATGGAGAGTAGGAGTTCGCTTCAAAGAATTCCAAAGAGTAACCGCTGCATATTGAAAAGACTTTGCACCAAAAGTTTGGAGATTGTAGGTTGGTCATCCTCGGTTTCCTAGAGTTTTTTAATATGCTCCCATACTCTCCGCTGTATCGCCCCTGGGACACTCCATCAGAGAAATCTGTACTCAAATTACCCGCCCTTGGCCCGCGTGAGCCAATCAAACTGCCAAGCAGCTTGGACCCGCGACCCAATGACAATTCATATTACTTCGTTGCAAAGCACTCACCTCCTGGGCGCGGTCATTTTGTTAGCCATCCATCACCGGTTATCACCTTTTCTGCATATCCCATCGAGCATTATCATTGGTTACTGATTTCGTCAAGCCGGCCAAGGGTGGGTAATTTGAGTACATATTTCTCTGATAGAATGTCCCAGTGGTGATATAGTTGAGAGTATATATAAAACCCTGGGTAACCGAGGATCTAGGTTGGTATGGACAGAAGAAACTAGCCATGCGAGCGTAGTGTTCTGGCAGGTGTATATTCTGTGATGACCTCTTGAATTAATTTTACAAGGACATTATCACGCACGTAATAACATATACACACACATCATAAATATTACACATCACAGTTAAAGGTGCATCCATTGTGTTTCATAAAATTGTTTTTGGCTTAAATACGTTCCAACTCACCATATGTGCTGTTTACAGTACAAACACATTCTCTCAGCATGCATATTCATCCCCACTTACTAGTTTCCAATTGAAGTCTAGTAACATCATTATGCATGTGCAGACGCCAAAACTGCACGTCCCATTTACATGGACAGTAGTTATATGACCCATTAAACATTATAAACCCAAATTTGTTATTTTGTCTGATTTCAAAAATACGTTTTACTCCTTGGCGCGCGTCAATCGCGATGCATTGTGCAGTTTTCGATCAGAAATCACTACTTTTTCCTTCATATCGACAATATAGTTAGTCGACTATCATCAAAATGGTAATTTCGGTAACAATCGGTTCTTCTCGATAAAATACACCATGCATAACATTTGGAAATATGTGACCGCCATCAACACAGTGGATGTACCTTTAAGTTCGCATTTTACATTTCCTGGTATCATCATCGATGTCCATCATATCATAACATAAACATATCACAGATATCACTGTGTATAACTGTACAGCGGAAATAGCGAGGTGTACGGCGGCAAATTGTTCCTAGCGAGGAGCGTAATTGTGGACGGGAACAATGTCATTGCTGTTATTGTTATTCTGTCAACTTATTTCAACCTGAGTTTGATTTTAATAACTTCTAGAAACACCATAATTTACTTCAAGATGATTGACACATGTACTGAAAGCAAACATGTTACTAATAACAGGATTGCTCACCGTTGTGAAGAGATAACTCGTACATGTAATCATGTTTTATATGTATTTTGAGGCTGTTAAACCCCTTTGATAAATAGAAACTGAACTCTTACGTGCTATTTGAAATGTATTGAAACTATAAATTATACAGAACTGTGATTCAAATATCTAAATATAACAACATAAAAATATCACAGATATGTTCAGATAAAATAGTTAATTCAGAATTATTTATCTTGTAAGACATAAAGACATGTTGTAAACTAGATTAATGTTTGTGGGTCACCGCAAAAGCAGAGCAGTCAAGAAAGTAAGGTGTCCCATTGACTGTTCCGTCTTCTCCACAGCCACAATAAAATGGGCAATGTTTTATTATAAATATACAACAAAAGACAATTGAACATTAAACTCAAGAAATCGTGACCTTGACCTTTGACTTTGGATGTGAACATGTCAACAGAATTACCTGGGGATATAATTAACAAATTATTAATAAGAGTTATTTTAACCTATTTCTGAATTAACCCTCGTAAACTTGACCTTTGACCTTGAAGGTCACACAATCAATGATCACCTTTCATTGAGAATAACAACCATGTAATGCTTCAAAGTTTTAATAGTTAAATAAGGCATATACGCAAAAAGCAGTTTAAGTAGTGACGTCACTGTGACCTTGACCGTCGTTGCATTTTAGTGACAACCTTATCAAATGTTTGATATTTTCCATAGTTGATATATACCAAATAAGAGCTCCATAGCACAAACACGCATTAAGTCACCGTGTTTACAAGGATTTTAGTGTTTTCAAACTTGTGACCTTGACCTTTGACCTTGAATGTGAACATGTCAAAAAACATTCCCGAGGAGTATAAGTGTAAAGTGTAAACCTTTTCAGAAAAATAGAGCCATTCGCTCTTTAGCTCATCAGGAACTACATGCTTGCGTATTTAAGATCGAAGATCTAAACAAATAGAGCCATTGGTTCTGTAGAAAAGCTTTTGCAAGCTTTATAGTCTAAGGTAGTTTATCATATGAACCAAAGGTATGGGAGCATATATAAAACCCTGGGTAACCGAGGATGTTATTGACCAGCCAATTGGTCTAACAGATGTAAGGCTCTGCGTAATGGTGAAGGATATGTGGAATGGAAGTGGTGACTTGGGGTTACCAAGTTGATTGGGGCTCAAACACTACCCAACATTGCATATATCTGCCAATCCTAGTTAGTTTCAACTAATGTGAAAAACCAAGGGGTTTGGGGTTGGAGAGATAATTTACTATTAACATATTAACATGCCAAACCCCATGAGCTTCTGAAGCAAAAGCTCTGTTTTCATCCTTTCATGCGAACACGATCGTCTACCGTTGAAGATTGGACAGGACGTCTTCTTTGTTGGAGATTTTATGAGCGCTGAGCTTATTTTGCATTCTGGACCGGACTAGATTACGCTATTGATAGATGTAAAACGCCAGACTCCAGTCGCCATGACTACTCAGTGCGTCACTCACTGAACTTCTCAACATCTCGCACCCTCCAGTCACGTGATTAAAGTTGAAAGCTTCACATCCGGCCTGTTGTTTGCAGGTTGTAGCGCACGTAGTAGAAGTAGTTGCTTGAAGCTGAGTCGGGGTCAAGGTTGTTACCATTCTTGTTCCGTTCATCTTTTTCATCAAATAGTTACATCCATTGGTTCCTGAAATAAACGAGAGTCATCAGTACATGACATATTCCACCGGTCCAACGTAATCTTTGACAGATAATTGTATATCAATTACTTCAGTTAGGAGTAATACACATGCTGAGTTTGAGGCATGATAAAGGGATTTGGAGTTTTACTACAGAAGCAGACCTATCCCTGAACAAAGTCCAAATCCAATTTGTTTCGATGAAAACGAAAGAAAAAATTTATTCAGAAATCGGAAAATATCAAAAGGCAGCACTTCATTTAGTGTGTAATACACATGCAAAGTTTAAGGAAGATATAATGAACAGTTTTTGGAGCTGTTTTCAGGAAACGAACCTATCTCTGAACAAAGTCCAAATCTAAATCGTTTCTATGGAAACGAAAAAACACAATTTTTCAGAAATCTCAAAATATCCAAATGCACCACTTCAGTTGGTTGGTAAATCACATTGAACGTTTCAACAAGATATCATGAACCGTTTTCGAGTTCTGTTCCGGAAACGAAATGAGTACAGACGGACAGACAGGCGGAAAGGGCGACAACTATATCCCACGGTATTACAAAATAGAGGCCAAAATACATAAGTTGTGTCGTGGTAGGATATATCACACGAACTCATTGGTAATCTGCCTGTTAAACCTACCTAAGCCCCATGGTAATCTGCCTGTTAAACCTACCTAAGCCCCATGGTAATCTGCCTGTTAAACCTACCTAAGCCCCATGGTAATCTGTCTGTTAAACCTACCTAAGCCCCATGGTAATCTGCCTGTTAAACCTACCTAAGCCCCATGGTAATCTGTCTGTTAAACCTACCTAAGCCCCATGGTAATCTGTCTGTTAAACCTACCTAAGCCCCATGGTAATCTGCCTGTTAAACCTACCTAAGCCCCATGGTAATCTGTCTGTTACAGTTGACGTTAATGTTGACTTAAACAGCTTTTATACCTTTTTTAAAGATATAAACAATAAAACACACCCAGATGCAGACCCATCAGACGACTTTGACATGCAAGACGAATTTGACGACACTTTTTTAAATCAGGAAATCACGCTAAATGAAATAGAAAATGCTTTAAAAAGGTTAAAAAGAAATAAAACTGCAGGTACGGATCAAATCATTAATGAATATTTAATCGAGTCATTTGAAAAGCTTGGGCAAGTCTACGTGAGGTTGTTTAACCTTGTTTTAGACACAGGTTGTGTCCCTGAATCATGGGTATGCGGTGTTATTAAGCCTATTTATAAGAAAAAAGGAGTGCAGAGCGATCCCAATAACTACCGACCCATAACGTTACTTAGTTGTTTTGGAAAACTTTTCACTAGTATTTTGAATGATCGTTTGACGAAGTTTACAGAAAGTAATAACATAATATCACCATCCCAAGCAGGTTTCCGAAAAGGATTTTCCACAATAGACAATTTATTCGTTATGAACACGCTTATTCAACTTTTTAAATCGGCAAAAAAGAAATTGTATTGTACTTTTATTGACTTCTCTAAAGCGTTTGACAATGTTTGGAGAATTGGTTTGTGGCATAAATTGCGGATTTGTGGCGTAAAGGGTAAATTTCTCAATGTTGTCGAAAACATCTATGAAAACGGTAAATCTTGTATCAGTATTAATAATACACAATCAGAATACTTTCCCTGTTACTCTGGTGTAAGGCAAGGTCAAAACTTATCACCCCTCTTATTTTCACTATTTATCAATGACCTGGAGATTCAGCTCTCTAAAGCAGGTTCCAAGGGAGCTCAAATTGAGTGTATATATGATGAAATGTCTTACATGCTACAGGTTCTAGTTTTGCTCTATGCAGATGACACTGTTCTATTTGGTGATGACCCCGTTTCTATGCAGCACTCGTTAGATGTATTTAACGAATACTGTAAGCGTTGGAAGCTGGAAGTTAATATTTCAAAAACCAAGGTTGTTGTATTCGGAGGAGGACCTATCAAAAATTATAAAACATGTTTTCTATTAGGTGATCAAGAAATTTCGTTCCAAGACTCTTATACTTATCTTGGTATATCAGTACACCGAAACAGAAAATTTGTCTCTGCCATTAAACAGCTGTCGCATAATGCTTCCAAAGCTATGTTCTGTCTTCTGCGTAGAGCAAAGAATAACCATTTACCCTTAGATACTCTTTTTAAAGCTTTTGATGTCATGATTTTACCTATTTTGTTATATGGTTGTGAATTATGGGGTTACGAAAATACTGAAATCCTTGAAAGACTCCATCTTAAATTTCTCAAACTGTCAACAAACTTAAGAAATTCTACCGCTAATTTCTTTGTATATGGTGAACTTGGTAGAGAACCATTGAGCATTAAAATAGCAAAGAGAACGATTATGTTCTGGCATAACACACTTATCACTGAAAAAAGTAAAATATCTAAAACAATCCTAGATTATTTGATGCATGATAGAATCATTAAAGGTAAAGAACATGTTTGGCTTAAAAATGTGGAGCATATTCTGAATAGATGCGGACTGAGTGATGTATTTAGAAATCCATATAATTATCCCCCAAAATGGGTCGCATCTCAAGTAGAAATGACATTGAGAGATCATTTCTATCAATCCTGGCGAAGTTCTGTTCTCAACAGCTCTAAAGGAATGTATTACACTTTTATTAAAGATACCCCTTCTTTCGAACATTTTCTGCTTCTCTCAAAACCATTACATATCCCGATTCTCAAACTAAGAACAAGTAATCATAATTTCCCAGTAGAAACCGGCAGATGGCGTGGTTTATCCCGCGAGGATAGAACATGCCCTCTGTGCGATTCCCCAGCAATTGCAGATGAAATGCATTATATATTTAAATGTAAAGCCTTTGATACTGAACGACGTCTTTATATTAATGAAGCTTATTTTAAATGGCCAAGTTTACACAAATATAAAAGTCTTATCTGCGCCAGAAAATTGTCCGAAATTAAAAAGCTATCGAAATATTTATGTATTGTCTATAATAAGCTGAAGTGATCTTTACATTGTATTACACCATTCTTGTCTGTTTATGTAATATATATATACTTGTATTCTCTTGTACCACCGTGGGTGGTTTTTGAGAAAATAAACTTGATTGAAACTTGATTGTTAAACCTACCTAAGCCCCATGGTAATCTGTCTGTTACCCACTTTGCCTCATATAGCTCCAGCTTGCTTCATCTTTCTCCACCTTTATCTATCTTGCACCACTTTGAAACACGTTGCTCTACTTTGCCCCACCTTTCTGTACCTTATGGGGGCGGGATAGCGCAGTGGTTAGCGCGTTCGGCTTCGGATCAAGAGGTCCGGGGTTCGAATCCCGCCAGGGCCAGGGCAACTTTGTCTGCAGTAGAAAACTGTTTGGGTTTGGGTGCAATGCTACACTGAATTTCAGCGTAGTATCACCCACGGCTCCTTTGTTCCAACCGATGCAGGTTTCACCGCAAAGCATTGCCACATGGTGTAGCGGGCTTTCTCCATGTCATAATATTAGCAGCCACGATATAAGTGAAATACTCTTGAAAGCGGCGTTAAGCCCCAACTCACCTCACCTCTGTACCTTACACCACCTTGCCCCGGCTTTATCTATCTTGCTCAACCTTGCCCCACTTGTATGTACCTTGCCACCCCGTTGCTCCGCTTTTCTCCACCTTGCTCTACCTATCCCAACCTTGCTTAAACTTGCCCCACCTTTCAGTGCCTTGCCACCCCCTTGCCCCGCCTTTCCAAGCCTTGCCCTACTTCCACCTTGCTCTATCCGAGTATAGTCATTGTGACCGTGAAGTTGGCTTATCTCATTTGCATAATTTTAAAAGATTTTACCAACGCTTTCAACAATGAATATTTCGGTCTTAAATCCTGATGGACGATGTTTAAAATATGTTTATACTTGTAAATATAGTAAATTCTGAAGCCAAGCTGAAAATGGAATCTGAATATTTGGTATACTTATCAATCAGAATACATGTACCTGTTCCGGTAGATCCTTGAGGACACTTACCCAGCTCGGAGCCAGTGACCGTCACTTTGTGCACCCTGAAGTACGGGTTATCTTGCTGGTGTCTCCTGATCTTTATGAACCTCCCTCGTGGCTGGTCCTGACATGTGAAAGTTTTAGACCTCAGTTGACCTCCGGCTGGGCAGTAGTGAGTGTCACACAGTTTTGGGGTGAGGTATGTGGACGGGAACACAGCTGGGTTGGACGAGAAGAACTCTACTGTGACGAATCCACCACCTGAAGCGTTAAGGGAAAAACGAAATATGATGACATACCTCATATTTTAAACCCTGAGAGAAACATCACGAGGAAACGAAGAGCAACGTGTTACACCATGAAGTACAACGTCCCAAACTATGAAGCATAGCGTATCACACTATGAAGCACAATTAATATGTCACACTATGTAGCACAATCTGTCACACTATGTAGCACAATCCGCCACACTATTAAGTACAATATGTTACACTATGAAGCACAATGCGTGAAACTATGAAGCATAACGTGTCACAAAAGCACAATGTGTCACATTATGAAACACAATTAATATGTCACACTATGTAGCACAATCTGTCACACTATGAAGCATAACCTGTCAGACTATGAATTACAATATGTCACACTATGAAGCACACTGCGTCAAACTATGAAGCACAATGTGTCACATTATTAAGCACAGTGTGTCTTACTATGAAGTACAATGCGTCACAATATGAAGCACACTCTGTCAAACTATGAAGCTCAATGTGTCATAATATGAAGCACAATAATATGTCACACTTTGTAGCACAATCTGTCACTATGTTACACAATCTATCAGGCTATAAAGCACAATGTGTGACACTATGATGCACAACCTGTCAGACTATGAATTACAATATGTCACACTATGAAGTTCAATGTGTCACAATGTGTCTCAATATGAAGCACAATATGTCAAGCTATGAAGCACAATATGTCACACTATGAAGCTCAATGTGTCACAATGTGAAGCACAATTAATATGTCACAATATGAAGCACAATTAATATGTCACACTATGAAGCACAATATGCCACACTGTGTAGCACAATATGCCACACTGTGAAGCACTATATGTCACACTATGAAGCACAATATGTAACGCTGTGAAGCACAATGTGTCACATTATGAAGCACAATATGTCAAACTATGAAGCACAATGTGTGTTACTATGATGCACAATGTGTCACAATATGAAGCACAATGTGTCACTCTACAAAGCACAATATGGCACTATGAAGCACAATGTGTCGCATTATAAAGCACAATATGTCTTAATATGAAGCACAATATGTCACAATATGCAGCACAATGTCTCTCTCTACAAAGCACAATATGTCATTATAAAGCACAATGCGTCAAACTATGAAGCACAATGTGGCACATTATCAAGCACAATGTGTCACACTTGGTAGCACAATATGTCACAGTATGAAGTACAATATATATGTAACGCTATGAAGCAAAAAGTGTCAACACTATGAAGCACAATGCGTCAAACTAAGTAGCACAATGTGTCACACTATAAAGCACACTGTGTCACACTATGAAGCACAATATGTCACACTATGAAGCTCAATGTGTCACAATGTGAAGCACAATTAATATGTCACAATATGAAGCACAATTAATATGTCACACTATGAAGCACAATATGCCACACTGTGTAGCACAATATGCCACACTGTGAAGCACTATATGTCACACTATGAAGCACAATATGTAACGCTGTGAAGCACAATGTGTCACACTATGAAGCACAATATGTCAAACTATGAAGCACAATGTGTGTTACTATGATGCACAATCTGTCACAATATGAAGCACAATGTGTCACTCTACAAAGCACAATATGGCACTATGAAGCACAATGTGTCACATTATAAAGCACAATATGTCTTAATATGAAGCACAATATGTCACAATATGCAGCACAATGTCTCTCTCTACAAAGCACAATATGTCATTATAAAGCACAATGCGTCAAACTATGAAGCACAATGTGGCACATTATCAAGCACAATGTGTCACACTTGGTAGCACAATATGTCACAGTATGAAGTACAATATATATGTAACGCTATGAAGCAAAAAGTGTCAACACTATGAAGCACAATGCGTCAAACTAAGTAGCACAATGTGTCACACTATAAAGCACACTGTGTCACACTATGAAGCACAATATGTCACACTATGAAGCTCAATGTGTCACAATGTGAAGCACAATAATATGTCACACTTTGTAGCACAATCTGTCACTATGTTACACAATCTATCAGGCTATAAAGCACAATGTGTGACACTATGATGCACAACCTGTCAGACTATGAATTACAATATGTCACACTATGAAGTTCAATGTGTCACAATGTGTCTCAATATGAAGCACAATATGTCAAGCTATGAAGCACAATATGTCACACTATGAAGCTCAATGTGTCACAATGTGAAGCACAATTAATATGTCACAATATGAAGCACAATTAATATGTCACACTATGAAGCACAATATGCCACACTGTGTAGCACAATATGCCACACTGTGAAGCACTATATGTCACACTATGAAGCACAATATGTAACGCTGTGAAGCACAATGTGTCACATTATGAAGCACAATATGTCAAACTATGAAGCACAATGTGTGTTACTATGATGCACAATCTGTCACAATATGAAGCACAATGTGTCACTCTACAAAGCACAATATGGCACTATGAAGCACAATGTGTCGCATTATAAAGCACAATATGTCTTAATATGAAGCACAATATGTCACAATATGCAGCACAATGTCTCTCTCTACAAAGCACAATATGTCATTATAAAGCACAATGCGTCAAACTATGAAGCACAATGTGGCACATTATCAAGCACAATGTGTCACACTTGGTAGCACAATATGTCACAGTATGAAGTACAATATATATGTAACGCTATGAAGCAAAAAGTGTCAACACTATGAAGCACAATGCGTCAAACTAAGTAGCACAATGTGTCACACTATAAAGCACACTGTGTCACACTATGAAGCACAATATGTCACACTATGAAGCTCAATGTGTCACAATGTGAAGCACAATTAATATGTCACAATATGAAGCACAAATAATATGTCACACTATGAAGCACAATATGTCACACTGTGTAGCACAATATGCCACACTGTGAAGCACTATATGTCACACTATGAAGCACAATATGTAACGCTGTGAAGCACAATGTGTCACACTATGAAGCTCAATGTGTCATAATATGAAGCACAATAATATGTCACACTTTGTAGCACAATCTGTCACTATGTTACACAATCTATCAGGCTATAAAGCACAATGTGTGACACTATGATGCACAACCTGTCAGACTATGAATTACAATATGTCACACTATGAAGTTCAATGTGTCACAATGTGTCTCAATATGAAGCACAATATGTCACACTATGAAGCTCAATGTGTCACAATGTGAAGCACAGTTAATATGTCACAATATGAAGCACAATTAATATGTCACACTATGAAGCACAATATGCCACACTGTGTAGCACAATATGCCACACTGTGAAGCACTATATGTCACACTATGAGGCACAATATGTAACGCTGTGAAGCACAATGTGTCACATTATGAAGCACAATATGTCAAACTATGAAGTAAATGTGTGTTACTATGATGCACAATCTGTCACAATATGAAGCACAATGTGTCACTCTACAAAGCACAATATGGCACTATGAAGCACAATGTGTCACATTATAAAGCACAATATGTCTTAATATGAAGCACAATATGTCACAATATGCAGCTCAATGTCTCTCTCTACAAAGCACAATATGTCATTATAAAGCACAATGCGTCAAACTATGAAGCACAATGTGGCACATTATCAAGCACAATATGTCACACTTTGTAGCACAATATGTCACAGTATGAAGTACAATATATATGTAACGCTATGAAGCAAAAAGTGTCAACACTATGAAGCACAATGTGTCAAACTAAGTGGCACAATATGTCACACTATGAAGCTCAATGTGTCACAATGTGAAGCACACTGTGTCACACTATGAAGCATAATATGTCATACTATAAAACTCAATATGCCACGGACGCTTAACAGTTTGAATCACATCATAAAGATAATGTATGTTTAAAGTTGGTAGCCTACCTCCCCAGGACAAATACTGAATCTGAACCTCGTCTATCAGATAGTCCTTCTCCAGATCAATCACTAGCCAGAACCTAAACTCCCCGAACGTGGCCGAGTCGCCGTCCACTGTCTTCCAGCTGTCTGATTGGATGGCGTCCGAGGACATGAACGCTTTCTTGTTGAGCGCCAGGTTTGTGCTCGCACCTGCAGAGATGTACATGTGTGCGATATAGATGAAATATGTGGGATATTGTGAAACATAATAATGTATAATATTGTGAACGATGTGTGATATTGTGAGATATGTATGATATTGTAAAATATGTGCGATATTGTGAATTATTACTGGCCCGTGTAAGATATTTCAGTGTAATATTTATACGGCAATATCAAACTAGTGTAATATCTCCGCACCTTTGATGTCACAATAGTTTCCTGTTATGACGTCACAATGGGAGTAACGTCTTCACAATAGTATCGGACTTATGGGAATCATAGTTTCGGAGCCGCTGGATTATAGATGGGCGAGTAATAAACACTACTAAACGTCCTACTATCAAATATCTCTTCTTTTTTTTTATTAAATTCGTGAATGATTTGGTATCAAACTCGCTTCGCCCATATTATACAAAATTATTAACTCATTTAATAAGAATAGTATTAAGTAGAAGGTCGTTTAATTAGTATCCACTATATATGTGTGATATATGTGGAATATTATGTGACATTGTGAAAGCTGTGTGATATTTTGAAATACAATCGTTTTCATAGCTTAAAGGCGCTGTAGCACGTTCTTTTGCTGAAATAAGTCGATGAAATGTATTTGAAAAATAATGTCAACAATAGTAAAACACCCTTCTCTCTTCGGAAAATCAAGTTGCAAATGAGTGTGCATGTTTCCGTAAAGCCATGGGAATTTTTGTTGTCATTCGAATATAATAAAATGTGATCAGATTTATCTACCTATGCTCATTCCCAATTTGTTCAAAAGTCTGACATGTGTGGTCTGTGATGGGTTAGTATACCCTTTAATCAGCATAGGTAGATAAATCTGATCTCATATTTATCCTCGATGCGGTGTCCCTTTAAGTATGCACATGACAAAGACTAATGAGTATGAAGGAATAATAAATGGTACTTGGTCCAAGCGCTCACTGTTGTTTGCCCTCGTCTCTTATCTACATTCAGTCTCACCTTTACATAACCTAGTCGTTGTTAATCCATGGTCATGACGTCACTATATTGTGTTAACAGCTGGTTATTATTTAAGAATCTATTGGTCATTGACTCTCCCAGTCAGAAGGGGTGTTAGGTTTTGACATTTTCAGTAATGGCAAACCTAGTACATTTTTAATGACTGGTGTGTTTTGTCTTGGTGGAACTGAATATGAATTTAAGATACCTCAATTATGAGAAATTAATATTGTAATGTATGAAACTGGATTCGAACATGCAACCCTTCGTTTGGTAGTCAGCGCTGTTGTCCATTAGGCTACGAAGAGCTGTTAGAAACCATAGGATTGTTTGTTAGTAATAATCATGCGTTCTCTATTAGACAGGTAACGCACGGGGACAGCATGGAATGGCGGGGTGTTAGCTGTCAATCACATCGCTTCGTGTGGAAGTTTTGCGCTTCACATGGGTGAAAGAATCATAAGGGTCGTGATACCTGTACCATATCCGATGAATGAGCACCGACATTTGCAAAATAATTACCTTTGGTGTCGCATAATTGAAATGTATTGTTTAAAATGTAAACTAATTACATATGCATGTTTCGTGACGTCATACATGGATTAAGATGGCTCGTAGATTATTTTTTATCCTCATGCATTCTCAACCATAGGGGCTGGTATTGCTGAAAATAATACGTCCTAAATAATATTAAAAAAACTTCGTCCTCTGACAGCTACCTACATATAAATAATCGAAATCGAATTGCGTATCCCGACTCTTCAAATGAAAAATGTTGTGTTATTAAATACTTTTGAATGGTAATTAGAATCTTACACTCTTACACTCGAAGATGAAGGTCAAACGTGGTGGAGTCAATCGCTCGATAGCTCCTTTCTTGTGATAAAATCGCTGGTAGAAGGTAAGGATCACAACATTATTCATTTGAAGGGTCAGGATACGAACTCGAAATGCCTAGCGATTACGATATCGTTATGTGTGTCGTCGACTTTTTCCATTGAAGTATTCCTAGTTTACATCAATCTAAAGTGAATATATTTGCCTTAATTATTTATTATATTATACTACCGACATTATTTCCCATGCCAGAATCCGGCCCGGAACGATTATTTATTTATTTATTTATTTATTTATTTATTTATTTATTTATTTATTGTGCAACACATGATCTGGATCCGACAAAATTTTCAGAGATAATTTCAAAACTCGTTTTTCATTAAGATAAACAGATTTGTAAAATGAACTCCAGCTATTTTACCAGCGATGTGGACAGCTTTTTCTAAGCAAGATTTGTTAACAAGAGAAAAAGAACCATACCAACATTGGAGGGAAAAGGTTAAAATGCTTTCTACAAAACAGTGATAAAATGGTGATAATACTCGTTCATTTACATTAAAAGATCGCAACTTGCGCAGGAAATGTAATCTTTGTTGACATTTTTTTAAAACAGCATAAGTATTAGCATTCGAGTTCAATTTATTATCTATAATTGTGCCAAGATACTTATAGTCATTTACAATCTCCACATTGTCACCATTTATACAAACAGGGCTTGTAGTACATTGGTTGTTCCTAAAATTGATAATAACTTCTTTCGTTTTTCTGACATTCAACATTAAGAAATTGTTTTCACACCAGGTAACAAAATGTTTAATGTTATCTCTGAAAGTTCAATCCACAATAGTAGATTACAATTTACGTTCATGTTCAAAAGTTTATCTAACAAGATGTGCGGCTGTATCGTGTTAAATGCGGAAGAGAAGTCGACAAATAAAATTCTCACATAGGATTTTGGAAGTTCTAAATGTCTTATATACGCTGTTTAAAATACAGAGTTTTGCATCTTCAACACCCCTTCTTGCTCTATATGCAAACTGATACGGGTCAAGTAAGTGTCTAACATTACACAATAATGAGTTAAGAATGATGCGTTCGAAACATTTCATAGCGATGGAAGTTAGAGCAACAGGCCTGAAATCATTCATTTTTGGTACTGGTATTATCTTTGACATTTTCCACATTTACGGGATCACATGACAATCAAAGGAGAGTTGATACAGCCGTGAAAATACATTACATAATTGTTCACTACACCGTTTCAGAACGATGCCGCCTAAACCATCTGGTCCCGGCGCTTTCCTTGTGTTCAGTTTTGAGAATTGCAGTTGAACTTTTTGTTGAGTAATAACAATGTTATCCGCATCTCTATTGTTAATCTTGTCAATCACAACTTTCCGTTCATTGCCGAAATCACGTGTATCAAACCTAGTGTATAACTTATTCAAATCCTCAGCATATGTCTGGTCGTCCGCTGTGGTGATGGAAGAATGTTTTCTGGGACAACCGATCATGTTCTTCTTCACCTTGCCATGCTTGACGGGTGTTATTCGCTCTGAATTGAGCTTCTTCTTTCTCTTTATATTCGTCCTTGCACCTCTTAATCTGCAGGTTGATATCTTTCTGAATAGATTTAAGGTTTAATGTGTCCTTAGCACAAAACAATCGTTTTTTCTCGTTAAGAAGGTGCTTCAGTTCTTTCGTCACCCACGGCTTGTTGTTTGGGAAAATCTTTACCAACTTCTCGAGGATGATACTTTGGACACAGACGTTTATGTAGCTTGTGATGGCATCTGTAGTAGCACATATATCTTCGTTGTTGCTGAAAAACATGTCCCAGTCCGTACACTCAAAGCAACCTTGGAGTCGATGTATAGAGTCGGGATCCCATGTCTTCACACCTATTGCCTGCTCCTTCTGAGTCTTCAGTATCTGCCCGTAGGTTGGTATCTAGAACACTGAGTTGTGGTCTGAAATCCAAGCGGAGGTTTGGCGATCGCTTTGTAACCCTGTTTTACGTTCCCGTAACATAAATCGATTGTCTTTCCTTTTCGAGTGACACAGTTGACGTACTGTTCATAGTGCGGTAAAACCGATTTTAACGTGGAACCGTTAAAATTGCCAAGAACCAATTTCGGGGCATCGGGAGAGATGGATTCAAGTTTCTGAATGTGTACAATTGAAACAGCATTATTGTAATTAGCGCTCGGTGGGATGTATACAAGAACGATGAACAACTGTCCGAATTCACGAGGTAAATACGACGGTCTTAGGGACACTGAGAGGAGCTCAATGTCGGTCGTACACAGTCTGTCACGGATGACATAGTTCTTGCACCACTTTTCGTTTACATAAATACTTATACCCCACCTCCGGTCTCGTTGCTATGGTTTCTTTTGTTACAAGTGTAGGTGTATTAGCCGATACACCTATACTTTTTCTGATATACCTACACTTTTTCTGATATACCTACACTTTTTCTGATATACCTACACTTTTCTATTAAACCTACACTTTTTAACAACTGAGAAATCAATGGAGTCAATTTTCTAAATTTCCAAATCTAAGTGATGATACTGTCTAAAATGTTATATATGAACAAATACGACACCTGGGATCGAACCTGTGTCCTGTTGATTTCTTGCCGAACGAACTAACCACTACACCACGAAGCCAGTTGAAACTTATACATTTGTTCATGACCAAATGAATAAGGTTCTTATAATGCGTGATATAATATCACAATTTTCTGTATTTCTTTTTATATAACAATGTTATTTAATTTTGGATGCAAAATGTTTTAACATACTGAAGTTAGTTCTGTTTTCACTAAACTTTGGCCATGTTGACATTAGCCATTCAGTTTATGGCGTTAGCTGTACATTTCAGCGAGATGCACGTGCGTCTGCGTTGGCAATACCGTCATTGGGCCATATCAATTAGATTTCGAGCCCCAAACATGGGTTACCATACAACGAAGCACGAGCTGAGTGTACCCGGGAGTTGTCACAGATGAGGCCGTATTTGGGTTGTGCGTTTCATACACAAACTTCTTACAGCTGTATTTGTTTTATAAATATTATGAAATGGTATCCGTTTACACTCGACCGTAAGTGGGGTATAAGACAGATATACCCATACTTTTCCTTGTGTATCGAATGATACCCAACACTTTTCCCGGCGGAGCCTTACTCGGCTACGCCTCGTAAGGGTCCCACCGGAAAAAGTGTAGGGTATCATTTGATACACTCGGAAAAGTATGGGTATATCTCTCACATACACCACCGCCAATAGCCTTACCGGTATCCTCAACTCGTTTGTCTAGCCGTATGGGAACGCCAAATCCGGGAAGTGCAAGGGTGCTGTCATTGATAGTAGAATTGAGCCAAGTCTCAGTAAAACACATGATACAACTGTCTCGGGACTCAAACATATATCGGGTACACGCATCCAGTTCCGTCAGTTTGTTCCTCAGTGATCGCACATTGGAGAGTAGCATGGTTGGTAGTGGAGGTCTAGATTTCCGTGCCCGGACCCGTCCGCGGACTCCTCCTCGCTTACCTCGTTTCCTGGTGCGTGTCCTCCGTGAAGTAGAACTTGAAGAAGTACTCTCCAATTCACATTCCAGGGGCAAGTCCACAACTGAATCCCACTCTGACACCGTTCCCTGTAGCGCCAAAAGCTCATCGCAAGTGTACAAGTCGATGACGTCCATCTTGGTTCGCCATTTGGGATTCGACTAACGGCCTCCAAGATGACGACACAAAGTTTGCGAATATAAATAGAGTCATCGCCAAGATGACACATAGGCGGAATACATCCATACTTCGAATTCCGCAGTTGTCAAACATGCAATTACAGATCTTCAGCATTGATATACATATAAAATAAAAAAATTAACGAGAGCTCTGTTGATTAGACTAATTTAACAATTGTGGTTTTTGTTTGTACATTTATTGACCTTAAGCAAACGTTTCCAGTAATTCAGAATGCACATAACACTTGAACAAATGTCTTATTTGTTAGAATACAACAGCATAAATTTCGTATTTTAAATTTTTGAATGTCCTAGAATTATGTGATAAATCGTGTTAAATTGTTGAATATACATATTCAGTTATTGGTACATGAATTTGTTTCTTTTTATAATGTAAAATTTTATGTTACATGTTGTAATGTACAAATCCTGTCAACGTCACGGTGAGAGATATTTATATAAGGGTAACCCTGTTTATCAATTCCCTTTCCATGTTCTATCTGGGTATGAACTTCACAAATCAAAAGATCATATAAACATAATTTCAGCACTGAATTCAATATCAATAGCCAAACACACCCGACAGCACTCAAGGAACTCCATTTATGTTTTCTGTCTGGTGAACAGCTTTGTTGCAACGAAAATTTAACAATTCCGAAAAATCTAACAAACTTGAAAAAAATTACTTTTCGTAAGTGACATACGCTAAATATAACAAACTATTTATATTAATATTATAATATATAGAAAAATATTAATAATAGTAACACGACATACTCTGTAATCTTCCTTAGTTAGTAATAAGCTGAACCTGTTTTAATCCTCTACTCCAGTAATCCTCTACCCCCTTCTTCAATCAGCTGTAGAAGTTTTGGCATGTAGAAGTTTTGGCAAATTATATTAAATCATATCCTGGGTTGTTCCATTATAAAATAGGTAATTGCATAATTCTGCCCTGACTTTTTGTAGGAGGTTTGGCATGTAGAAGTATTGGCATGTAGAAGTATTGGCATATAGAAGTATTGGCATGTAGAAGTTTTGGGAGGTAATCGTTCAAACCCGCTGAATCATCAGCCCCCACCCCCACCGCCATCCCCACCATCACCCCCACCCCCACCACCACCACCACCACTTTCTCACAACCTTTTATATTATTTTTTTATACAAGCAGTAAAAGCCCTTAACACAACCCAACAGTAAAACATAATCACTCAAGCATACTTTAGCATTCATCTATCATTGATGCGACTGGAATAAGTAAAGTAAAGTAGGCACGAAGGTATGGCAGTGGATGTACACTCTACCATATCTTTACTAATAGCTATAGTAGCCCATTATCTGCTTTCAAGCTCAGACAGTATAATTTGGTTACACACAGTGCTCCAGCTCTTTACTGTTTACAAGGATATACTTGTTGCCGAGTTGACAGGCCATTTTGTAAATTTGATTTCAAGATCGATGATCGATACTCCAATATCAAATAGTATCATGCAGTTTCTGTACAAGTATTAAATGTTTTATTTACTGGGAATATAGGGGTAACGTTGTTTTTTCTGGGCATTTTATTTGCAGAAACCATATATCATTAATTAACTGCCCGACGAAGGAGCGGGCTTCTGCAAATGATAATGCCCTGAAAAACAGTGTTACCCCTTTCATAGTCTAAATGGATGAACTTTGCTTTACCCCCTCATGTATGCATTACAAATCCCCAGTGTATACCATTTTCGTGCTTTACCCCCTCATGTTTGCATTATTAATCCCCATTGTATACCATTCTCGTACTTTACCCCTCATGTTTGTATTACAAGTCCCCATTGTATACTATTCTCATGCAAGTTAATCTCCCTTATAAAGTTTCCTCACCATTGTTTTGTTTGCTATATAAAAGTATCACATACTGTTATCCCCTTACATTCCACCTGATGAAGGAGTTAGCATATACTCCGAAACGTCGTTTATGTTCACATTAAAGAAGTTGTTATCCAGAAAATATTCCTGTTCTTATTAATGCCACTTCTAAATGCCCTTCAAAGACCTACATTGTGAAGAATGACGTCATAGTGGCTAGTGTCGCAAAGCTAACGGAATGTCATCCTTTGATCTGGGAAACGGATGCAGTCTATATCCATTTTGTTGATAATACTAGATGCCTTTTCGTGTTATATCACATGACCAATCAGCACAATAGTGAAACCCATTAAATCAATGAATCAATACACATTCAGCACGTATTCAAGATGTATGCGTAGGCCTACTACGGACATTTGGACACATTCAGTTCAATTCAATTTTTCAAGAAGAGATTCTAAAGTGACGTCACTAAGAACCGAAGTGATAGTGGCCCGTCGTCAGCATTAAATACAGGGTTTTTCCAAAAACACCCCCATTGTTATTGTTAAAGACACACTTGGCCTTATCTCTATTGAAAAACATATAGAACAACAAGCCCTTGTCTTTTTAGGCAAATTATGTAATGCAAGCCCCAAGTTTATCTTCAAGCAACCTTTCTTTACAAGGATTGGGCAGTACAAAAGTAGTTAATCGCTGATTCAAACATGCAAATGGGACACCAAGTCTCCCATATTCCATATGCTTAATCTTACTTACAAATATGATCTGTATGACGAGATAGATAAATATATATGTACATCTCAGATAATGCCAAAACATCAATGGACTGATATTGTAAAACGTAAGATCAAAGCTGCAGATAATGGGGAGATAATTAACGAGCTCCAATGTAGACTCTCTTTATCACGTTTATATGTCCATCAGATTAGGTACAGAACACCGCCTGTGGAAATTAGCTCAAGACAATAAGCATAAGTGTTTTGACATTGCAACACTTGTACGTGTAGGGGCACAATCATTGCATTCCAGAGAATGTGTGTGCGGCACTGTTGCCCACGATATCATCAAACATGCCATACTTTATTGTAAAGTCAACTGTAATGAAAGGGATGTGCTTTTTAACAATTTAATTGATATTTTAGATGTTGAAATGTCTGTTATGATGGCCGAGAGGGGACATCGCTCTTTCGCCCTCTGGCAACAATGCGATAAAGCGATAAAGCAATATGGACACACGACAAAGCGATATAGCAACACGACAAAGCGATAACGTCGAACGACAAAGCGATAGTGTCGTGTCGCACGACAAAGTGATAAGGCCGCACGACGAAGCGATAAGGCGGCACGACAAAGCGATATTGCCGCACGACAAAGCGATAAAAACATTTCGCTTTGTCGCGCAGTTATATCGCTTTATCGCGTTATCTCTTTATAGCGTTATCGCTTTATCGCTCTATTGCTCTTTCGCTATATCGCTTTGTCGCGCCACTGTACCTTTTTGGAATTTTTGAGAATGGAGACTATTTTTTTCAAATGAAATGATTTTATCTATTGTTCTTGCAGTTAAACTTTTTAATTGCATGTACTTGTCTGAAATTATTAATGTTCTAACTAAATGATGATACTTGACCTTTAAGGCTACTTCAAAAGATGTGCTTTATGCTCATTAAGATTTAATTGATTCAAAAACTTGAATTGAGCAGGAAAACCATAGAGAATACCAATGTTTGGTAATAGAATACCAAGATTTGTAGAGGTATTTAAAAACAGTTTCAGTCAAGCAGTATTGTTTTATATATGATCATATTTTTCGAATAACGAGAGAGATGTTTTCATTCTCTGTTTTACAAAATGCACAATTCTCGTCATTTACAAACTGCATATAGTTTTAAACTCCTTCTTGGTATTAGCTATGCTGTGTAGTTTTACATCATTTGTACAGCATCTGTACCGCAAAAAAAAACCTATTTTCCAATTTTATAGAATGTAGATCGAAATGCCCACTTTTCATATACATTTGTTTATTTAATACCATTATTCACACGGTCACAACATATCTTGAGCCCTTATAAGCTTTAAATCATTTAAGTTATTAAATGCCATACTAATAATCAAGGTATATATCCGCATGCGTAATTCATTACAAATACATAACCAAACTAGTACACCTTTATGGATTAATTAATTGACACCCTCAATTTTACAAGTTAAATTCGTTTGAAAATGAATTTAATAATAATTCTAAAAACGACTTACAATCTGATAAAATAATTGTCTAATTTAGAAAAAATAAAGTAGGCCTTTTGCTGTGCAAATAAATGTAATAAGGAGAAAGAAGACTCTTGGAGGAACTATATAAACATGGGATATTTCATTCCTATATAGCTAGTGCTTATCACCATTTACTGACGTAATTGTACAATTAGTTTCATATTTTATTAAATAGTTATATTTCATTTTCTTGTGTACTTTATCTATACTATGTACTAAGCTCATTTATTAAATAAACATCCAGTTGCCTTTCAATCAGTCTCAATCTCGTATTCCTTATACATTACATAACATATTAACTGACATCCAATCAATGTCATCAATCAATATATAGCCCCATACATCAATCCTATTTATTCTGTAAACAACGCATCAATTTATTTTAAAAACATCTCATGTCTATTTATTTCCTTATTTGGTGCTGGTGGTAGTAAATGATGCCTCCACATTTGGATTTATATTTAAAGTCTATACTTGTGTAACTTTTCATATACGAATACCGTGCAATCATTACGCTATTGAAAAATTAAAAATTAAATCGCAAAATAGTACGTATACATGGTTTGGATTATTTTGGTTCGTAAGTTCTTATTCAATTCAAATTTACGTACAGAACGAGTTTATACGATGATATCATTATTATGAAAATAACTATGAGCGATGAGGACGCACCCCATCTCCCTCCGCTACTGCTTAAGTTATTGTTTAACTACTAGTTACATCTACTTCTAATGTACATTTTATTTGAAGAATACACTGAGTTAGTTTCATAAATATATGTAAGCTGATTGAACCAACCATTCAAGTGTTTTAGATTAATTATCCGAATGTAAGCTCCATACTCTGAAGACGCGCATCCTATCATCATATTAATAAATCATGACCATGCACAGAGTTCGCAGTTTTTATGTCCCTGTAACATTATCCCCAATATTGTAGCAAGGGTTGAACGTGGACATTGTTAATTTAGAAACGAGCAATATGTAATTATAATTCAATAGTGGTTAAGATTATTATACTATAGCAGAATAACAGCATTTTGCTTATGCTTATGGTTTACAATTGAGAATAGCAGAAGAAGGTATTCAATGTTGGGCTCTAAATGTCAGAAATATTCTCTATGAATATGGTTTTTAGTGTATGTGGCAAAATGAAGATGTTGTCTTTATTAGTTCTTTTATAGCAGCCTATAAGGGGAGGTGTATATCTATTGATACTCAAAAGTGGTCAGAAACTGTTTCAACACATTCTAAACTTCAAAAGTTGTTCTTGGCTATGAACATTACTTGTCCATTGTAAACATCCGAATATATATAATAAGAAATACATGCTATTTAGATAGTGAACAAATATAACAAGGTTACATTTGGGATAACACTACCTTCAATAGTACAAATGATTGTACTTTTCGGGCCGAGTCCCATGCGGGATTCGAACCCACACCATCAGAGTAACTCTGAAATACTTTGCGAATTTTGTATTATCTCATGCACTGAGTCAGAATACCATTTTGTATTATTTAGCCATTTCTCAATGTTTGACGAACGACTTTACCCAGATATTACATTGAAATTCCTTGATATGAAAAATCTATTCAATTGTTTAACTCTTTAGCGAAATAGATGTTAACAACTAGGATGTCATCACCAGTCAGGAAAATGTATTTTACTACTATGCACTGTATAATGCCATGGGCCTCCTTTCTGATTGAAACTATCTCTTTATGTGAGCAGAATGAAGCCATTCAAGTGTGAAAGAGACGATTTTGTAACCTCAAATACGTATTCGAATGTCGCTGAGCTCCATGCACTGAAGGCGTACAACCTATACCATCATACTAATGATTCATGGCGATGCGCGGAGTTCACATTTTCAATAAATTTACCCAAAACGTGCTTTTTCATGAATCAGACCCTTTAGAATTATTCCTGTCTCACATATTAATACACAATGTCACACAAATATTCTACTGTGATGTAGCCTAATAGTGTTATGATGTGCACAATGTAACCCAGTAAATAAAATTATATATTTCATTTTGATAATGATATATTATTTTATTCTTTCCTTTGATTTGTTAGTGAATGTCTAAATAATATACCAGTGTTGTTACAATAGATTTCCAAACTTGTATCTTACATTATGTTGATGAATATATATCAGAAGTTATCAATTTCAATTCTTTATTTCTGAAGTGTAGGCCATCGGCCCGTAACTACATAAGTTATATATGACAAGACATGATGTGTACAGAAACAGTCATTCAATTAACATCTTTGGTACATGGTATGAAAAATAAAGCTTGCTAAATTATTGAGGAGTTTACAATTCGATGTTGACATGAGGATTTTAAATTTAGTTTTATTTGGATTTGTACACACAGTTTCCGGTAAATGATTCAGGCGGAGTTCTTTAAATTTGGAACACCCAAGAAGGAAATGGTATTCATCCTCAATTAAAGCCGTCGTCGCATTGTAATTAAACATAATCTATCATTTCTATCTATATTATAAAACCGACCCGTTTCAATTCTTAAATGATGCGAAAAACACGTAAATTGGGCGAATGCTACTTTAAACATTTTAACAACAACCGCATTCAAATATAATTCCTTAGACAGTGAAGCTTTAAAATAATAGTAAGATATGGAGTTGGTGCCGTTTTGAAGTGAACTATACCAATTCTGTTCATGAATACATTTTAGTCGACACAGAAATTTTGAGAAAAACGAAGTAGGCAGAGAAACAAATTGTTGGTCCCAAACAAAACCAAAGCCCAAACTGTACAATAAATCTCCATACTCCGAAGGCCAATTAACTTTATTATTTTCTATACCTTTTAACATCATATAATAAACATTTTTGGGATGCCGAGTGTCAGATATATTTGATGATTTTAAGCTATATTTGACAGCTTTTATATGTAAAAATATAGAGTAAGTAGAAGAAATCAGAGTGCGCCGATTTAAATTTATATAAACTTTGTTTTGCGCAATTAAATCTATAATAACCAGTCACATAAAGTAAGTAAAGAAAGTATTTATGTACAGGTTTAGACACACCATGTCAGCGTTTTGAATTAATCTATTAGAGTTGCAGATGTCTGTTTTAATTAGCATGGATTTCTCAATTATTCACCGTAAGTTGTTTTATAGAGAAATCTCATTTTATGTTTATTCAAATTCTTAATACAAAATAAACTTGTATTAATTATATTTATATAATAGCGACCTTTGGGGATTTAAAGTGGAATCATTTATCAAAATCATTCTTATGTTATGTGAATCCAAGTACCAAGTCAAATGAAAAGAAATTGAATGAAACCAGTATTATATTGTTATGTAAAAGATTTAGGTCGACATGTCAATATCGCTCTTTCGCTTTATCGCTCTTTCGCTTTATCGCTCTTTCGCTTTATCGCTCTTTCGCTTTATCGCTCTTTCGCTTTATCGCTCTTTCGCTTTATCGCTCTTTCGCTTTATCGCTCTTTCGCTTTATCGCTCTTTCGCTTTATCGCTCTTTCGCTTTATCGATCTTTCGCTTTATCACACTTTCGCTTTATCGCACTTTCGCTTTATCGCACTTTCGCTTTATTGCACTTTCGCTTTATCGCTCTTTCGATTATCGCTCTTTCGCTTTATCGCTCTTTCGCTTTATCGCTCTTTCGCTTTATCGCTCTTTCGCTTTATCGCTCTTTCGCTTTATCGCTCTTTCGCTTTATCGCTCTTTCGCTTTATCGCTCTTTCGCTTTATCGCTCTTTCGCTTTATCGCTCTTTCGCTTTATCGCTCTTCCGCTTTATCACGCTATTATATCGCTTTATCACGCTATTATATCACTTTATTGCTCTTTCTCTTTATTGCTCTTTCGCTTTATCGCTTTATCGCTCTTTCGCTTTATCGCTCTTTCGCTTTATCGCTCTTTCGCTTTATCGCTCTTTCGCTTTATCGCTCTTTCGCTTTATCGCTCTTTCGCATTATCGCTCTTTCGCTTTATCGCACTTTCGCTCTTGCGCTTTATAGTTTTATTGCTTTATAGCTTTATCAGGCTACTATATCGCTATATCGCTCTTTCGCTTTATCGCTCTTTCGCTTTATCGCTCTTTCGCTTTATCGCTCTTTCGCTTTATCGCTCTTTCGCTTTATCGCTCTTGCGCTTTATCGCTCTTTCGCTTTATCGCTCTTTTGCTTTATCGCTCTTTCGCTTTATCGCTTTTTCGCTTTATCGTTCTTTCGCTTTATCACGCTATTATATCGCTTTATCGCTCTTGCGCTTTATAGCTTTATCGCGCTACTATATCGCTTTATCGCGCTACTATATCGCTTTATCGTGTTTTATTATCGCGTTGTTATATCGCTTTGTCGTGTCGCTTTATCGCTTTGTCGTACGGCGTTATCACTTTGTCGTGTAGCCTTATCGCTTTGTCGTGCGGCGTTATCGCTTTGTTGTGTTACCATTTCGCTTTGTCGTGCAGCGTTATCGCTTTGTCGTGTGACCATTTCACTTTGTCGTATGGCTATATCACTTTGTCGTGTGGCCATATTGCTTAATTGTCGTGTGACAATATCTCTCTTTCGCTTTATTGCGTTGGTGCCAGAGGGCGAAAGAGCGATGTCCCCTCTTGGCCATCATAGTCTGTCATGAAGAAGACATTCTTCTATCTTTTTTTTATTGGGAAGTATACCTGTCTTCTGTGAAGACGTGTTAACATATGACACTTGGAAGGATATAATGTTGATTGTTAGCTCTACAGTGAGTAAATGGAGAAACCTACTATAAATATACGCTTTGTGTAACATGTGAAATGTCCTGTATATAATATTCCTGTGTTTTGTAATGCAATCTTCAAATGCTGGAGGAAATAAAGAATATCTATCTATTAATACATGTTTTGAATTTACAAAGTAGTTTTATTGTAACCCCAGCACAGATTGAAGGTCCGTTTATGTTAACATGAAATATGTTTAGTTATTACTATGTGATTTTTAAAACTAGACACACTGTAGATTGTGTTAATATTAGTTAGTTGCGTTGTTTGTATTACATTGTTCTTTTTCTGTAATACTTGTAAATACTTACATATGCAATGTAGACAGGTAGCCCATGGCACCATTGTAGAGGGGTAAAAATTCTTGATCACCGGTTTGTGAAAACCATGAACAAATTATGTTCAAATTATTCCACAAAAGTGATATCAAATTGATATGGGTTTTGCAACTTGATTTCGTCTAGATTTCTAGAACAATAGCAATGAAATTAGTGGGGTTATAGGTTGTGACCATTTGTCCTAAGCACTATAGAAGGTTTTGATTGAGGGGACCATATATGGTCCTACGGGACTGCAAGTGTTATATTATATGTTTAGCTCATCAAGCCTGAAAGGCCTGATGCACTTATGGCATGGCGTCTTTCCGTCAATCCGTCCGTCCGTCTTTTCGCTTTTTCTTCTTCTCCAGAATCACTGGGTCTAGGGAGCTGAAATTTAGTGTACATACTCCTTAATCAATAAGGATTCTAAATTGTAGATTTGGTGATCCAGTGGCCCAAAACAAGGGCCTTACAGGCCATAACCTAAAAACCTATTTTCATCTTCTTCTCCAGAACTCTAAAACCTAAAATGCTGAAACGTTCTGTACTGATTCTTTAGTCATGGAAGATTCTGATTTTAGATTTGGTGATCCTATGGCCCCAAATAAGGGCCTCATAGGCCATGACCTAAAATCCTATTTTCATCTTCTTCTCCAGGACAAAAAGATCAAGAAGGCTGTAATATTGTGTGCAGTGTCTTTAGCCAATGGATATTCTAAATTATAGATATGGTGACCCTGTGTCACCAAATAAGGGCTTGACCGTAAAACCTATTTTCATCTTCTTCTCCAGAACCAAACACGTTAAAGGCTGTAATAGGGTGTGTATACTCTTTAGCCAATGGAGATTTTAAATTGTAGATTTGGTGACTGGGGCCCCAAACGAGGGCCTCTCGGGCCATGACCTAAACATCTATTTCAGTCTTCACCATTTAACAATATAAACCCTGATGAGCTACAAAACCCATGGCTCTATTTTTAGCTATTGTGACTCTGTTATATGTCACTTATTTTCAAACACAGCATGCTTATCTCCTAAAGGGAACCTATATTAGTGAACAAGGTACCTATACTTACCTAATGGGAACCTATATTAGTGAACAAGGTACGTATACTTACCTAATGGGAACCTATATTAGTGAACAAGGTACGTATACTTACCTAATGGGAACCTATATTAGTGAACAAGGTACGTATACTTACCTAATGGGAACCTATATTAGTGAACAAGGTATGTATACTAACCTAATGGGAACCTATATTAGTGAACAAGGTACGTATACTTACCTAATGGGAACCTATATTAGTGAACAAGTTATGTATACTAACCTAATGGGAACCTATATTAGTGAACAAGGTACGTATACTTACCTAATGGGAACCTATATTAGTGAACAAGGTACGTATACTTACCTAATGGGAACCTATATTAGTGAACAAGGTACGTATACTTACCTAATGGGAACCTATATTAGTGAACAAGGTATGTATACTAACCTAATGGGAACCTATATTAGTGAACAAGGTACGTATACTTACCTAATGGGAACCTATATTAGTGAACAAGGTACGTATACTTACCTAATGGGAACCTATATTAGTGAACAAGGTACGTATACTTACCTAATGGGAACCTATATTAGTGAACAAGGTACGTATACTTACCTAATGGGAACCTATATTAGTGAACAAGGTACGTATACTTACCTAATGGGAACCTATATTAGTGAACAAGGTATGTATACTAACCTAATGGGAACCTATATTAGTGAACAAGGTACGTATACTTACCTAATGGGAACCTATATTAGTGAACAAGGTACGTATACTTACCTAATGGGAACCTATATTAGTGAACAAGGTACGTATACTTACCTAATGGGAACCTATATTAGTGAACAAGGTATGTATACTAACCTAATGGGAACCTATATTAGTGAACAAGGTACGTATACTTACCTAATGGGAACCTATATTAGTGAACAAGGTACGTATACTTACCTTATGGGAACCTATATTAGTGAACAAGGTACGTATACTTACCTAATGGGAACCTATATTAGTGAACAAGGTACGTATACTTACCTAATGGGAACCTATATTAGTGAACAAGGTACGTATACTTACCTAAGGGGAACCTATATTAGTGAACAAGGTACGTATACTTACCTAATGGGAACCTATATTAGTGAACAAGGTACGTATACTTACCTAAGGGGAACCAATATTAGTGAACAAGGTACGTATACTTACCTAATGGGAACCTATATTAGTGAACAAGGTACGTATACTTACCTAATGGGAACTATATTAGTGAACAAGGTATACTTACCTGAAGTTATGATCCATAGATAGAAGACAACCGAGACGTCTCTACATGTCACCATGTTGAATTCTGAAACATTTGAAAACATTTCTTACTGACAATACAACCATTCAACGTGGTACATAAGATTGCTGCTGAAACAAACGCCAAACATTTTATACGGCATCCAATTGTCCATTCGTCTAGCTGTCCGTCCTCAATATATCTTCTCCAGCCTACTTATCAACCATCTAATCACTCATTGCGAATAAAATGATGTAAAGAAAAGTAGAGGTAAGTATCATATTATAGTGTCGTGGTTGACAATTATGAAATGTTTTCATAATTGTTTTGGTTTTACGGTTAAAGGTGATGCCGGTGTAAGAAGGTCCGAACCAGGGCGTTTCTTCAAAGAGCATATTGTCATGTAGTCACGATTATAATGAAAAAATACACGATAAAACATAACCCAATTTTAAAAATTTGTACTCATTTTTCAAAATTCGTTGTCTTGTTTACAGTAATGATAGAAAATTTAATTTACCTTTACTGAAACAGATGGAGAACACTCTGATATAAGCCGTCAACAGGCGCAGTTGATGTTTACAACGGTTATGTACACCATCGTGCTTTGCATGGCCCGTCCACTTACAACATACAACATTGATTGGCTTGAACATGTCTAGAGGAATCATGTTGATGTCACAAGGCGCGCTTGAATACACTATGAACTGGAGAATGAGCTCTTCATTTGTTCCTTCCTTTGAAGTAAAAATCGCTTTCAACTTTTCTACTTATATTGTTTGAATACATTTTATCTTAATTATCTGTTTAAATGACTTGATCAGTTAGATAAATAAAAAATAAAGCCATTGGCTCAGTAGCGCATCAGACTTTAAACAATAAACTAAATAAATTTCTAAATGTAAATTTTCCAGGCGAATTTATCACAGGTGTAACAAATTTGAAGCACTGGGTCACTAACCCTACAATTTAGAATCCCCATTAGCCAAGGAGTCTGTCCATAATATTTCAGCTCTCTAGTCCTTTTGGTACCCTAGGGGTGGGATAGCGCAGTGGTTAGCGCGTTCGGCTTCGGATCAAGAGGTCTGGGGTTCGAATCCCGCCAGGGGCACGGTAACTTTGTCTGCAGTAGAGAACTGTTTTACACGCAGTAAGGTTTGGGTGCAATGCTACACTGAATATCAGCGTAGTACCACCCATGGTTCGCTAGTTCAAGCCGATGCTCGCAGGTTTCACCGCAATGCATAGCCAAATGGAGTTGCGGGCTTTCTCCCTGCCATAATACCAGCAGCCGCGATATAAGTGAAATACTCTTGAAAGCGGCGTTAAACCCCAACTCACCTAACCTCCCCTCACACAATCATTTCTTCTTCTTCTTTCTTCTTGTTTTCGTCTCATACTTGTTTGTTTTCCATTTGCCTAAAGAACCGTCTTACACCGAATATTACAACAACAAATGGTTTATAAATGACCCCACACTGAGAAAAGCTTCTTGGGCCTACATTCAGCACTACATCATTAACAGGACAAAGTGGCACTTAAAATGGTAAACAATGCAATATGGGCTTTGACGTTATACATCATCGACTAGTAAAAGAAGTAACACACTGATTGGTCTGTGCTTACTACGAGATGTTATCTTCTCGTTATTGACAGTGAGCTACACTGTTTTATTACTCGTTCCTGGAAGATACTGCAGTGTAATATTTATAAGACAACTTACCCAAGCAATGACCAAGCAAGTAAAGATATGCGGAGTATCCGAGTTTTTAATAGTCCAGGGACATTGGGAATTAGAACTTTTCTAAACATAACTTGCATTTTAATTGGTTATCATGAATTGCTTAGAGCTCCTATTCATAGATGGACACATCAGTAAAGCATATGACATTATAAAATAATCCTCAATCGATCGATGTTTCCGAGAACATATATTATCATGTGCTTAGATCTCCTATCCTAGCTAAATAACATAGATAGGCACATAAGTAAAGCATATGACATTATAAAATCATGCTCAATCGATATTTCCCAGATCATATTATTATCATGTGCTTAGATCTGCTATCCTAGCTAAATCACATAGATGAAGCTTGGAAATAAATTGCTGGTATCAAACAAATAATAACGCGGTGGAGAGATAATATTTTTTTTATAATACCATACTAACAAATTATGAATAAACAATTCTTTGCATTCAATTCACCACTGTCTGCTATCGCGATACTGACCTGGGCCTGTAGAAGAAAAATGAAAAAACCTTTTTTAGGTCATGACCCCTGCTATTTATAAGATTTGCCAAGTAATCCAAAAAAATATTCCATCAAAATTGGTTCAACACATTAATCCACACAATAAATATTATAGACCTTTGCATTCTAGTGTTTTAATTCTTAATTGTATTCTTGAAATATCAACATTTATTATATGTATAATGAACAGGAGCCTCAGTTTTTTAAAATCCCATTTCTCATCGGTTCCATTTCAATACTTAACGAAATGGTGAAATGTTTTGAATAAATTCTTGGAAAGCAGTCTCGAACACAGTCTGTAACACTACACAGAAGTTTGAAGTAACCTGAAACCTCTGTGATACTATCAGTTTTCATCCTTCTGCCAGGGAGGTGTCGCCCCCAGGTCAACACAATGCAATTACATAACATGCAGACACTGGACTCACAGCCAGTAAAATGTATGTTTGATGTTGTTTTCCCTACAATTAATTATTTTTTACTGTACTGGAGAAGAAGATGAAAATAGGTGTGGTGTCACAATCTCATGTAGATACTTCTTATAGTCCTATGTTATTGTTTCATCACCAGTCATATTCAGTTCACATATCTCATGTAAAATAACACAATTGTAATTCCTCTTCAAATTATTCCTTTGTTTCCTGTCACAATATTTAGTTCAAAGGGTATTCAATACTTCTTATTTCAAATAGTTTCACATAAAACATGTCCATAATGTAGACATTTATTGAATAAAATTAACTGCAAAGTTAATACAAACTAAATTAGTTATACAGTATAAATTTGGATATAAATATCCTATGGTATACCAAATTGGCGCATACTGGAAATTCTCATTAATTAATTAAACAATATCATGAGATACTCAAAAACTCCATTATTTACTCTTAATTTCAAAGAACGTGATACTAAAATTAAAAAACATTCTGTATACAGTTTTTGAAATACTTTAGACTTGTGAACCTTTATCAGCAATTCACTTGCAAAATACAAATAATTACTAATATGTGAAATGTTACTCAAGGTGAAATGTGACATATAATTTTTGTTAGACCACCAATTTTAAGTTTTCAATTCTCAACATGTCTTTTTCATCAAACATATTATATTCTCAAAGTACATGTTAGAACTCTCACATCAGAAAGATGAAATCAGGTCCTTTCTTTGGGATTACCTCCCTTACCTACTTACTGGCTGAAGAACTCATAAAATCTCAGAATGAATTATGATGGTGTAAACTACAACAGGCTTTTAGGTTGTGAACCCTGTTACCCATATTTGGGGTCACAGGCTCACCAAATCTACAGAATCTCTTACAGCCATGGAGTATGTACATACAATTTTAGCTCTCAAGAGTTATTGGGACTGGAGAAGAAGATGAAAATAGATTTTTAGGCCATGACCTCTGTGACCCATATTTGGGGTCACATGGTCACCAAATCTACAATTTAGAATCCCCTTCAGCCAAGGACTATGTACATAATATTTCAGCTCTCTAGAGTCATTGGTTCTAGAGAAGAGGTCGAAAAAGCGAAATGACGCCATAAGCCCATAGGGCCTTTCAGGCCTGATGAGCCAAAAAATGTGTAACCTGGGTCTCATACTGTGTTGTGCCCCTGGGCAAGGCACTTCATCAACATCGTACTCATTCCACCAGACTGTTTAAATTGGTACAAGGACACAGGAAGTATTCAGGCTTCAAAGTGGATTTTTTTAAGGAGCAGACATGCTCTTGACACAAAAGAAAATTGAAAGCATTGCATAAATAAGATTGCTAAAAGTACCTGTATATGAATGAATATAAGCAAACAAACTGTCAGCTAGCTAATATTCAATACTATTTTGTAGCAATTTTGATGGATAATGGATTTAATTGGTTAAGAAACAGTTTATTTCTGGGGACCTCAATTTTTTTAAAGGAGCATTTGTGTGCTCCTAACTCAAAATTACAGGTTATTTTAAATTTTAAATTTTATTTTTAAATTACAAACTGAATCAAAAGTTGAAGCAAGCAAAAATAGGTTTTGGGGGTTGTGACCCCTGTGACCCCATTTGAGGTCATGGGGTCACGAAATCTAAAATTAACAATCCCCATTAGCCAAGGAGTCTGCACACAACATTTTAGCTCTCTGGACCTTTTAGAACTGGAAAAGAAGATGAAAATAGGTTTTTAAGGATGTGACCCCTGTGAACCCATTTGGGGTCATGGGGTCACGAAATCTACAATTTAGAATCCCCTTTGGCCAAGAAGTCTGCACATAAAATTTCACCTTTCACCTTCTAGAGTTTTACATACTTGAGATAAAGATGAAAATAAGTTTTTGGGTTATTGCAATGTAAACAAGATTGGGGTCACAGGCTCACAAAATCTATAATTTAGAATCCCCATTGGCCAAGGAGTCTACACACAACTTTTCAGCTCTGTAGGCCTTTTGGTACTGGAGAAGAAGATGCAGGGCTAGTCGTTCAGATTTTTACTAGCCCAATAGGAGTATCACTAGTAGCCAATATCTGCGAGTAATCTAACAGTTATAACAAAAAGTTTGAACTACAATGGCAAGTATTTTCCCCACTTAAATCATTCACATTTGATGTACCCATATTTGCTGATAAAGACAAGAATCTCTACTCATACTTTGTGTCTTCCGTAATGATTCAGGAATATTTAGAGGCTAGCAGAAGCTAACATTTGCTAGCATGACATCATTTTTATTAACCTCGGGCCGAAGGACTAGTGTTAATTTCTAGCCCTGAAAGTGATTCAGAAATTGTTCTGGCCCACAGGGCTTGCAGTATCAAAATTTTGATAGTCCAAGGTAATTTTTACTAGCCTCGGGCTGAAGGACTAGTGTTTCTAGCCCTGATGTCAGTTAAAATCTAGATTGTCAATTGACCACAAAGTCTACGCACAAGATTCTAGCTTATACGAATGTAAATTCTGGAGAGTGGTGAGCTAGAAATGAGGACATATATTGGCTTTATCAGATCAATAATATTAAACAGACTACAGTAATATAAACATACTTGAGCATGTCGAGACTGCTACAATCTGTCATCATCCCTCTGATAAGCGTCTCGCAACACTTCACTGTTGTAGGGGTCAACATGAGTCTGTCTGTAATGTCCTTGTTATTCTGACCACTGGAACCGTTTTGACCCATCTAGTTTATACCTGGGCCTGCAGGTACTGCAACTAAAAATACATATATTGTATATTATTAAGAAATATTAGAATTATGTTTTTAAAACATGAAAACCCCAATCCCTTTTGCTCTTTCTTTGCTCATTTACCATGCCTCAATCAGATTTCTTTGAATATTCTAATTATGAAAGAATGTTATATTTATACTAATTACTTGAATCATAGATATTCTTTACAAGTCAAGGTATTGTAATTTTAATATGAAGATTACCCTTCACACATCTACCCCTATGCCTTGATATATTGACATATCATCATTGTATTAGAATTTACAAATAATACAATTTATGACATTTTATGATTTCTTAATTGTTGTTAATTGACTTCCAAAATGTTTGCAAATCAAATATTTTTTAAATTATTTCAGAATTTCACTGCACGCAATTAATTTATGAATTGACACATTCAACAAATGAAGTATGAATACATGAAACCTGGCATTGGAAATGATGTCTTTGACTCAATGCGGGTTCTCTGAGTCTCGCCTCTCCCAGTACCGCTGGGAGGCAGGTGGAAACTTATCAACTCAAGATTCGTTTCCCCTGGTCCTATGGCGCCGTCCTGCGATGACCTTCGACAGTGTCGTTTACTACCCGGAACAAATATTGAATTGACATAAGTATTTGATACATTGGGATCCTATAGGAAAACAGAGATAGTTGCAATACTTTTGGCACGTCACTGTATATGTACGTTTAGCTCTACGGGACAGTAGATATTCGCCAATTATAAAAAATAGAGCCATGGGCTCTGTAGCTCATCAGAATTTGAATGATTTATTATCTAAGATTGAAGATCTAAATAAATAGAACCATTTGCTCTATTATCCTTTTGCATGCTTCATTGTTTTAAGTATTTTATCATACAAGCCAAGGGTCACAACATGTGATGACTATTTGCTAAGTAAGACACACAGACCAGGTACTAACTGCTAATTCAAATAGTACTAACTCTGCCAGATAGGAGGTTCATTCAATTATTAAATGCTGTCAACATGCTGTTAAAAGAAGGCTCAGACAAAGTAACTTAAAGCATAAACATGCAAACCATTAATGTCAAAACACAAAAAAGAACATCTTTCTATAAAAACAAACACTAGCTTGCAGCTAAAAAATGCACCCAGTCGACATCCCTGCCCTCACCCACCCCATCCCACACCCTCTATCACCCCTCCCCCTAACCCACACCAGCTTACTGTAACCCAATACCCCATATCACTGTTCCTCTTTTATCTAATTAGAGCATTATGCAATCTTGTGCACAACGCTGACTAAATCAGCTAAGCTAAGTAAAAAAACACAACTGAGTTTTAAAATAGCTCTAACGTTTTTGATTTAAGAGGTAAAAGTATGAAACTTTCAGGTCTTGGTCTCCATCATACAAAGATGAGATTTGCCACATTTGAGGTTCTTAACATTATTAGTTCCTTGAGTGAAATTAAAGGAGTTTAAAAACACCCTTCCACGCCCTTACTTGAGGAGGCATTTGTTCCAAATGAACAAACGAAGGTGTCTACATCTACATGTTTATAAAGATGCTATTCTGAAAATTGTAGCTGTCGGTATCAAATGTTTTTTGAGGAGAAGTTGTTTAAAGAGTCTAGGGTGGACCCCCCTGGCACGCCCATATTTGACTGGGGGTCAGGTCGGATTATTTTGGGCCACAGGTCACCAAATATACATGTTAGAATCTTCATTGGCTAAAGAGTCTGGACACAATAATACAGCCTTCTAAATTTTTTCTTTACGGACAAGAAGACTAAAATAGATTTTTGGGTCATGGCCTGTGAGGTCCTTATTTGGGGCCACAGGGTCTAAACATTGCACATTAAGTTGGGTTTGTTGACTGTCGGTTTGTGCTATCTGAGTTTGTTGTGAAACTTGTAATTCAGAATGTAGATTCTGCTTTTGGTCTACCAAGTGTTTTTTTTAGCTGCCTTAACATTTGATTTGGTCATGTATGATGCATCCGTAATGGAAGTGTCTGAAAAAGATGCAGATAAAGACCTAATAAATGCATGTGCTCTGTCTTGAGCTTCGCTTCCAGTGAGTTCAATTGTCTCTAATTCATCAAATGTTTTGCCAGCATTTTCGACTTGGTTTGCCTATTGATAAAGCTCAGATAGCCTCATCACGATATCAATTGCCCTACTTTCACAGTCACACACTTTATCAATAGCATCAAGGACATCACTGTGTGATGGTAGCCCTACTTCACTCACAAGTCTCCCAAGTGCATTTTTTTATTTAGTAAAAGCAGTTTTCACTATTACCTTTTGCCCCTTTAACTCAAAAATGTCATTTTGCAACCGAATGAGTCTCTCGGCTGTCATGTCATTAGATAACTCAACGTTACCTTCCTCAGTACCCAACTCGTCACCTTTCTGTGACATTTTTACAAACAGTTGTCTTTCTTAACGTATTTCGATATGCCAATAAGTCACTTACCTGTGACATAAACCGTTCAATCACCTGATGTTCAAAAATACATTCAGTCACAATAGTGTGACATAACAAGCAGTTCAAATGTTTCATTCAGGTTTTCACATTTCTGAAAGAGGTGGTCAAATGACAACCACGCTCTGCTACCACTTTGGTCGGCAGTGGAAGTCAAATGACCAAAAGTGATACACTAAGGTGTAAGTTTTATTCAAACCAAGATACAAGAAGTTGCCAACAGTGTTTTTAGCTCATCAGGCCTGAAAGGCCCGATGGGCTTATGGCATGGCGTCCGTCCATCCGTCAGTCCGTCCATCCGTCTGAAACTTTTCGCTTTTTCGACTTCTTCTCCAGAACCAATAACTACACAGAGCTGAAATTTATGTGCAGACTCCTTGGCCAATGGAGATTCTAAATTTTAGATCGCGATCCCGTGAACCCAAATGGGGTCACAGGGGTCACATCCTTAAAAACCTATTTTCATCTTCTTCTCCAGTTCCAAAAGGTCTAGAGAGCTGAAAAGTTGTGTGCAGACTCCTTGGCCAATGGGGATTCTAAATTGTAGATTTCGTGACCCTGTGACCCCAAATGGGGTCACCGGGGTCACATCCTTAAAAACCTATTTTCATCTTCTTCTCCAATTCCAAAAGGTTTAGAGAGCTGAAAAGTTGTGTGCAGACTCCTTGGCTAATGGGGATTCTAAATTGTAGATTTCGTGACAGGGGTCACATCCTTAAAAACCTATTTTCATCTTCTTCTCCAGTTCCAAAAGGTCTTGAGAGCTGAAAAGTTGTGTGCAGACTCCTTGGCCAATGGGGATTCTAAATGGTAGATCTCTCGACCCCGTGACCCCGTGACCCCTAATGCTGTCACCGGGATCACATCCTTAAAATCTTAAAAAACCTATTTTCATCTTCTTCTCCAGTTCCAAAAGGTCTAGAGATTCTAAATTGTAGATTTCGTGACCCCATGACCCTAACCCTAAAACCTATTTTCATCTTCTTCTCCAATTCAAAAGGTCTAGAGAGCTGAAAAGTTGTGTGCAGACTCCTTGGCCAATGGGGATTCTAAATTGTAGATCTCGTGAACCTGTGACCCCAAATGGGGTCACCGGGGTCACATAGTTAAAAACCTATTTTCATCTTCCTCTCCAGTTCCAAAAGGTCTAGGGAGCTGAAAAGTTATGTGCAGACTCCTTGGCTAATGATAATTGTAGATTTCGTGACCCCATGACCCCAAATGGGGTCACAGGGGTCACATCCTTAAAAACCTATTTTCATCTTCTTCTCAAGTTCCAAAAGGTCTTGAGAGCTGAAAAGTTATGTGCAGACTCCTTGGCCAATGGGGATTCTAAATTGTAGATTTCGTGACCCTGTGACCCCAATCTGGGTCACAGGTCATGACCCAAAACCTATTTTCATCGTTATCTCAAGTATGTAAAGCTCTAGAAAGGTGAAATGTTGTGTAGAGACTCTTTAGTCAAAGGTGATTCTTAAATGTAGGATTGTTGACCCTGTGACTCCAAAAGTGGGTCACAGGGGTCATGATCTAAAAACCTATTTTTTGCTTAACAATGTATTACTTGAGATAACTTAGATATTCAACCTTAGATAATAAATCAATAAAATCCTGATGAGCTACAGAGCCCATGGCTCTATTTTTTGCACTGCTTCAACGGACGGGAACATGTCTTCTGTCAATTTAACGTCTCAATGGGAATGATTGATTGAACCAAGTATAACTGAAGAAATTACTTAATTGTAAAGATACAAAAAACTCCTGAAGTAATTATTAAGCTTAAAGATTATAGATTTGAATGAGAAATAATTATTCTCGAATATGTATTGCAGTTCTTCATGAAGTGACGTCGATACTTGGGTTAACTGTTCTCATCATCTTTATGACCTTGGGACGGATCCTCGTGAAGTATCTAGTCTGAAGATTCTACCAGCCACATCACGATCAACACCCAGACTCGTTTTACTTGTCACCTCTCAAAACAACAACTACGACTGCCACATCGTCTTTTCCACTGCTAACACCGACTTCAACCCCAACAACTTCAACAGCCACAACCTCAACAGGCACAACCTCGACCACCACAACCTCAACTGACACATCCATCATCGCATCAACCTCCACCACTCCTCAGCCACACAGGTACTTTACTAGAAAGGTGAGGAGAGAGATCGAGAGAGAGTCTTAGTTGTCATTGTTATCGATGAGGATTTATTGTTAAAAGCTGGGTGTATATTTATTTATTTATTTATTTATTTATTTTTAAAATTTAATGTTGATTGATATTGATTTGTTTAAGCTTTTTCATTCATTTTGAATTGATGCTAATTTAAAAAAACGTACAGGTTCATTATCTATTTTTCAGGCCTTTTTTTTTTCCACCGCCGGACTATGTATTCAGCGACGTCTGTCCGTCCGTCACATTTCTTGTTAACGTGATATCTCATGAAGTGTTTTATCCAAAGTCTTCAAATTTGGTAATAGTTTCTCTATGGAGGGACAGTTGTTGGAAGATGTGTTCAACTCAAGTCACTGGTCAACGGTGTAGACATCACTATCAAGTCCTAACTTTGCTATTGTGGGAAATCAGGGTAATTATTATTCATAAATGGGTTAATGGGCGGTATAAATTAGTTACTTAGCATAGTGGGTCATTATTATTTAGTTATCGGGAGGTTGGTTGGCTTTTCACGTATTTTGCCGGTAAAGTAAACATGTCAATAAAGGGGATTATCGGGTGGCTTATTAGCGTGTTTTTGCGATTTAAGTGGGGATTCTATTGATGCAGCTTCCTTGTAGTTATTAACCTATTTGTACTTACATTTGGCAGTAAAATTCCTTTGGAATTTCCTCCGTTGGTAGCGCTAGAGTACTGTTTATCGGCTAGGTGTCCGCCATGTTTGTTGTGAGGCGGAACCGGAAGTTAGACTAGTGCTGCAGTGAATCTGTCGCTAGCCAATCAGGAGTTAGCTCATGGGTATAAAAGGCCTGGTTGCTCTATCAATCGTTGTCTTACTGACGCAGCAGCCTGCTAAGTAAGTTCCACTGCCGCTTACGGGGGATATCTCTCTGGCGTTTTCCGATAGATCATTACAAGTAATTAGAGTATATACGTTATGTTAGTTAGGGGTAAATAGATGTAGGGACAATAGACGGTAGTTTCAGGGGTTAGAGTTCAACGAGGTCAACAGTACATTTGGGAGTTAGGTTATTTATTACGTAGGTAGTGGGAAGGGGGAGAAATTAGTGGTAGGAATGAAATAGGATCGTTAATGTAGTGGTTAGAAAGGTTTCTGTGAGCGAGTGCTTTACTTTTGTTGATTTTATTTATTTCCGACATTTCCTTGTTTCTTACAGTAATAAAACGTTATTATTTACATTTTTGCTTTGAGTTCTTACTTGGTTGAAAGGATTGACAAATGCCATTGAACTGAAGGGATTGTGCACTGTTTCATCGTTTTTCTACAATTTACCATCACACAATAAAATCACACAACGTAAAGTCTACAAATAAAACATGTAACAGAGTAACACCAAGGTACAATCTAATTAGCTACTGTCACTGGGCTGCCTATCAGAGGGCACGCCGATTTACAGAAAGAAGTATTACCTGACTGACCAGGAACCAACCCTGCTATCGAAGATGTCCTATGATTCTGTCTAAGGAAATCATTCTGCCTGTCGTATTCCGTATTCGGAACACCGAAATGTACAGAACGACTATCCTGTCTTGCACTTCTACCAAAAGCAGACCCATGAGGTAAATTATAACCTGGTTCATCTACAGACTGAGAAATACCCACTCTCCTAGTATTAATGTTTTGTGAACTAACACTTGGAAAAATACCAGAAGAAGCAATGTTATCACGTGACTGATGGACATAAGGTGTAGAAGCTACGAACCCTGGTTGACCTGAATCTGACAAATCAATTAGAGCGTCATCCAGAGTATCTGGAATAAACTCTCCCGGATCACGTGAGACGCTAAACAAATCCTGTGTCTGTTCAGATGCCATAATGTTTGACAAAAGATGTTGAAAGACAAGAAACCTAAATATAGTCAAAGAACCAATTAATCAGTTTCAACAGGACACACCTGTATAGTGAAACAGATTTAACCTTCAAAATTTCACTAAATTCTACATTTTATTTATCCTTGTTTCTAAATGCTAATAGTTACATATTCTGACAAGAAACCTAGAAGTATCATTAAGTAATTGACAAATCCGGGTCACGGCACCAAATCTGTAATAGGCGTGCCCTCTGATAGGCAGCCCAGTGACAGTAGCTAATTAGATTGTACCTTGGTGTTACTCTGTTACATGTTTTATTTGTAGACTTTGCGTTGTGTGATTTTATTGTGTGATGGTAAATTGTAGAAAAACGATGAAACAGTGCACAATCCCTTCAGTTCAATGGCATTTGTCAATCCTTTCAACCAAGTAAGAACTCAAAGCAAAAATGTAAATAATAACGTTTTATTACTGTAAGAAACAAGGAAATGTCGGAAATAAATAAAATCAACAAAAGTAAAGCACTCGCTCACAGAAACCTTTCTAACCACTACATTAACGATCCTATTTCATTCCTACCACTAATTTCTCCCCCTTCCCACTACCTACGTAATAAATAACCTAACTCCCAAATGTACTGTTGACCTCGTTGAACTCTAACCCCTGAAACTACCGTCTATTGTCCCTACATCTATTTACCCCTAACTAACATAACGTATATACTCTAATTACTTGTAATGATCTATCGGAAAACGCCAGAGAGATATCCCCCGTAAGCGGCAGTGGAACTTACTTAGCAGGCTGCTGCGTCAGTAAGACAACGATTGATAGAGCAACCAGGCCTTTTATACCCATGAGCTAACTCCTGATTGGCTAGCGACAGATTCACTGCAGCACTAGTCTAACTTCCGGTTCCGCCTCACAACAAACATGGCGGACACCTAGCCGATAAACAGTACTCTAGCGCTACCAACGGAGGAAATTCCAAAGGAATTTTACTGCCAAATGTAAGTACAAATAGGTTAATAACTACAAGGAAGCTGCATCAATAGAATCCCCACTTAAATCGCAAAAACACGCTAATAAGCCACCCGATAATCCCCTTTATTGACATGTTTACTTTACCGGCAAAATACGTGAAAAGCCAACCAACCTCCCGATAACTAAATAATAATGACCCACTATGCTAAGTAACTAATTTATACCGCCCATTAACCCATTTATGAATAATAATTACCCTGATTTCCCACATTCCTCCCCCCTTAGATAGAATTGACAGACGGTGAATATCGGAGCGCTTCAGAAGAATGTATTCAACTCTCAACCGAGACTGATGCTGAGTTTTCTACAGAGAAAAGAAGCTCTAAAGATTGAATTTATAATAGGTTCAAAAGCATCTACCTAAAGAAAAAGTACCTCTCTCATGTTACATTGGGGATGTTGCTAACACTGATAACCTGTTCCTGTATAGCTGGATGGACTGTAACCACTACTATCACCACTACACTGGAGAAAACGGAAAGGAAACCAATGCAGGCGATAACACTTGCTTCACTTAAAGATGTCAACACCAGCAGTTGCCCGATCATCAGTTCAAGCTATCACCTTTCACAAGACTCAATGTGTGTAAGGATCGGAACAAAACAATTGTGGACATTCGTCGATTCATATATGATGAACCTTCTTTCAAAGGCATTGCACTTTCCATGAATGAATGGAAAATGTTGCTTCGATTGTTACCCTTTATTAGAAGTGAAGTGAGGTCGAGTAATCAACAAAGTAACTAACCATATACAAAATTCAAGACTGTGTTGTAAATGAAAAAATTGTCAGTAAATCCAAACCTGTGATTTCGCAGTTTCCATAATGTATGAATATGATACCTTTAAGAGAAAAGATGTAGCCATTTCCATCTATGAATGAATAAAATTTGCATCATTTCAGCTTTTGTTTTCTTTTGTGACATTGCTGTAGTTTAACTAGTAACAAGTTAATTTCTATGAAAGATATCAGCTACTTAACATTTCATCATTTAATGATTGGAGTTCTCTAGTTCAGCTGTTTTTTGTTGTCGTTTTTTTATTTTTTTTTTTGTCAGTGAAGTTATAAATGTCAAAAACAGTATAAATATAAAATCTTGATTATCCAGTTTCATTCAACGCTTTGACAAAAACGACATGACGGAGGAGTGTTTACTTCCATTTTCTCATCCAACGACAATAAGCATTATCGGAGGATCATCTTCGGGGAAGACTTATCTCACTTATCGAATCCTCAAACAAGCTTCCAGCATGTTCGACAAGCCACCCTAAATAATAGTGTACTGTTTCTCCGCCTGGTAAGATTTGTACGAAGATATGCAATCATCTATATCCAACATTCAATTTCATGAAGGATTACCGACTGAAAATAATCTCAGAGAATGGAGTAATCGATCGAACAAGAATATGATTTTAGTTTTAGACGATCTGTGTATGGACAAAGTGTCAAGTAAATTGATGCTAAATTTTTACACAACCTTGTCTAATCATTAGGTATTACTACGATAAATCTTCAACAAATCGCATATCTGAAAGGAAAATATGCTCAAACCATTAGTCTAAATACACACATATTTTTTCTCATGTCCAACGCTAGGTCGGCACATGACCATTCAATTCTTGCCAGGCAGATATTCCCCGGTAAATCCAAGTATTTTCAAGAATCGTATCGAGATGCAGTGGAACAAAAATGCTATGGATATCTGGTAATCGATACCTCGCTCTATGCCAACCCAGAGTATTGAAGACTGAGAACTGGTGTATTAAATGATGAACTATATACCATTTACTTTCCGAAAGAATGAGAGCAAAAAAGGAACCTCTGATGTATCCTACTTTAGTTTGTGGTTTACGACCGAGAAGAGTACTGCTTAATTGAGAGATTAGATGTAAATTTCCACAAACATCAGATATAACACTGTTCATTTCTAACCCAGGAGGAAGTCAAATTTCCAAATGTATCTTTTAAGAGGAAAATATCAGAATTAAGTCAGATGGAGACTATACTGAAAAGTTTTCATTTTCTAAAGATGTTGTGCGATGTCGACCTGTTCAACGGAATGATGAGTCATTTGACCAAAATTCAGTTTAAATCCATCATTACTCGTGTGTATAACATTTTGATGGGGAATATAGAACTACAGTATAGTCTAAAAAAGAAGCTATACCGTCATCTATCTCTCATTCAACCCTTGGTATCCTAAGGGACGAGTGTAAAAGGAAAAAACCCTACAGGTGAAAAAGCAAATGATGGGAAAATAGTTTCAACTGAAAACAAAGATCAAAATGCCATCACTAACGAAACTAACAAGGACGATAATGATGGAGAGAAAAGTTCACTAGAATATCTCCTGAAAGGGGTGACAACTCCTGACATTGAAGAAGTTTCCAAATTGTGAAAGGATATTAAAAAACGAAGAGATCTTGAAAATAAAAAGGTGGACAAAAAACAACCATCAAAGAGAAAGCATACGGGCATTCAGACAGGGATGGGAAGGAAAACTGATATACCAGGGAAAAGGAGAAGATCGATGTTTGTGAAGCAAAGAGTAAAACTCAGTGTTCCAAGTGTTAAGAAATTAAAAACTTTAGATTTAAAATAAAAACCTGTAGGTTTATGTTTTGTGGAATAAAAAGACTTGTAAAAGTTTGTTACCATGTGTTGTCCTTTAAAAGACATGTTTTGATGTGATTATCTCCCTTTGACCTGTTGCATTACCATTTCAAACAACAAGTCAGTTGATAAGATTATCTCCCTTGATCAAGCTGAATTTCTGTACTGAAATATTATCTCGTTGAATTAACTTAAAAGAGGATAACTTTAATATAAATACAAATTTAATGTCTTTGATAACGAAATTAGTTTCCAATAGAGAATTTCAACTTTCATCAAAATATAAACAAAAACATCAACAAAAACATCGAGAGAATAAACAATTTTATTACAAAAGTATGATTATGTTACGATTGTCTCCTTTTTCTTTTTTACAATAATAGTATAATGAAGACCTATTTCAAAATGTATACACCTTTTTTACACTTTACATAAAATGATTTTTCCCACTTTCAAAAATATTGTTTTTTGCAAAATAAATTATTTTCAAAATTATCATTTGAAATAGTACAATTGTTTTCTCTACTTTTACTAAAAACAAAAACAAAAATTATTGGACACGTTCATGAATTCAAAATATTTCTAAATTATCCTGCTTCTATTAAAGACACTTCATATGAAATACTTGTTCATTTCAATAAACAACAAAAACAGAAAAAACTTAAACTGATCTGACTCAATCTTGAAAAATAAGATAAAATACAATTTTATTTAAAAGCTTTACATTTCGTAAGCTACTAAGTTTAAAAAATACAAGTTTTTCGTTTAATTTTGAATTAACAGTTTAAAATTTTCACATATTGTTTTGAAAATAAATGTTTTTCTTAATGTTTGATGTTTGGATGTAAAAAAGCAATAGACATTTAAAATATATATGAAGTTAAAAGGTTATGTAATCAAAATCTATAGGAAAGGTGTTAGTGTCGTTCAAGAAGAAAAAAAATCAATAATAAATAACATCACTTTGTTCATTTTAAAAAAAATCACAGCAAAACTAAATTGTCTCCATTTGATCAATAAAAATAACAGTAGTTTTTATATTAGACGACATTATGAAACAAAATCACAGCACTTACTCAATGAAAAAAAGGGTTGTATAAAAAACAAACTCACAGTATCATTTAGATGACAATTTGTATCGATTCAAATTAATTGTAACAGCTTTAACAAATCACTAACAATCAACATTAAATTAAAAACAAATAAAATGAGCACTCTTTGCTTTAACAAATCATCATTGAAATTTAAGAGGTAGGTGAATGTTTCACAGTATCATTGTACAAAATGGAATGGAGAGGTATGAACTTTGTGTACACTACAGAGAAAAAAGGATTATATTTATAAATTTCAAGTTTACTATAAAATAATATAAAGAGTAGGGAACAATTTTGAAATTAGAAGATTACTATGAAAAAAAACAACAACAACAAAACAAGTGTTTGCCACTAACATGGCAATGTCCCCCGCCGTTAACATTGGGTTTAGTAAGACACATCATTTGGTCAAGTGTCATAGTCACTTTGAAAATGAGGTCAAGGTCACCAAAATCGACTGGTGTCTGCGTCATATCCCAATGTAAACTGACACCAACTTTGACAACTTTGGGTGCTTGGGTTCACGAGATGTTGCATTAACAATAGTTCGAAAAGTTGTCAAAGCATTGTGGTGACCTTGAAATTAAGGAAAAGGTCATCAAAATATTCTGGTGTCTGCGTAAACCGCCAATATAGGCTGTCATCAAATATTAAGACATTATGTCTAACCGGTCATGAGATATGGTGTTAACAAGAGACAATAACGTGGTCGAAGTGTCGTGGTGACCTTGAAAATATGGTCAAGGTCACCAAAATCGACTGGTGTCTGTGTCTTCACCAAATGTAGCCTAGCACCAAATTTGAAGACTTTGGGTCCATCCAGTCATGATATATCCATTTAACAAGATTTCGAACAGTGGTCAAAGTGTTGCGGTGACCTTGAAAATAAAGTCACAGTCACCAAAATCGACTGTTGTCTGCCAATGTAGGCCGACATGAAATTTGAAAACTCTTAATACAAAGCTTCACGAGAAGTTGCGTTAACAAAACTTTAAAGATTGGTCGAAGTGTCGTGGTCTCCTAAGTGTCGAAGTGACTGGTGTCTCCCAATGTAGGCCGACATGAAATTTGAAAACTCTTAATACAAAGCTTCACGAAATATTGCGTTAACAAAAGTTTAAAAATTGGCCGAAGTGTCGTGGTGACCTTGAAAATAAAGTCAAGGTCACCAAAATCGACTAGTGTCTGCGTCTTCCCACAATGTAGGCGGACACTAAATTTGAAGACTTTGGATAAAAAACTTCATGAGATAACACGTTAACAAGAAATGTGACGGACGGACGTCGCTGAATACATAGTCCTGCGATGGAAAAAAAAAAGCCTGAAAAATAGATAATGAACCTGTACGTTTTTTAAAATTAGCATCAATTCAAAATGAATGAAAAAGCTTAAAGAAATCAATATCAATCAACATTAAATTTAAAAAAAAAATAAAAAAAATAAAAAAATAAAAAAAATAAATAAATATACACCCAGCTTTTAACAATAAATCCTCATCGATAACAATGACAACTAAAACTCACTCTCGATCTCTCTCCTCACCTTTCTAGTAAAGTACCTGTGTCGCTGAGGAGCTGTGGAGGTTGATGTGATGATGGATGTGTCAGTTGAGGTTGTGGTGGCTGTTGAAGTTGTTGGGGTTGAAGTCGGTGTAAGCAGTGGAATAGACGATATGGCAGTCGTAGTTGTTGTGTTGAGAGGTGACAAGGAAAACGATTCTGGGTGTTGATCGTGATGTGGCTGGTATAATCTTCGGACTAGATACTTCACGAGGATCTGTCCCAAGGTCATGAAGATGATGAGAACAGTTAACCCAAGTATCGACGTCACTTCATGAAGAACTGCAATACATATTCGACAATAATTATTTCTCATTCAAATCTATAATCATTAAGCTTAATAACTACTTCAGGAATTTTTTTGTATCTTTACAATGAAGTAATTTCTTCAGTTATACTTGGTTCAATCAATCATTCCCATTGAGACGTTAAATTGACAGAAGACATGTTCCCGTCCGTTGAAGCAGTGCAAAAAATAGAGCCATGGGCTCTGTAGCTCATCAGGATTTTTATTGATTTATTATCTAAGTTTGAATATCTAAGTTATCTCAAGTAATACATTGTTAAGAAAAAAATAGGTTTTTAGATCATGACCTCTGTGACCCACAGTCGCAGGGTCACCAATCCTACATTTAAGAATCACCTTTGAATAAAAGAGTCTCTACACAACATTTCACCTTTCTAGAGCTTTACATACTTGTGATAACGATGAAAATAGGTTTTTGGGTCAAGACCTGTGACCCAGATTGTGGTCACAGGGTCACGAAATCTACAATTTAGAATCCCCATTGACCAAGGAGTCTGCACACAACTTTTCAGCTCTCAAGAACTTTTGGAACTGGAGAAGAAGATGAAAAAAGGTTTTTAAGGATGTGAACCCCTGTGACCCCATTTGGGGTCATGGGGTCACGAAATCTACAAGTATTATTAGCCAAGGAGTCTGCACACAACTTTTCAGCTCCCTAGACCTTTTGGAGCTGGAGAAGAAGATGCAAATAGGTTTTTAAGAATGTGACCCCTGTGACCTCATTTGGGTCACGGGGTCACAAAATCTACAATTTAGAATCCCCATTGGCCAAGGAGTCTGCTCACAGCTTTTCAGCTCTCTAGACTTTGTGGAACTTGAGAAGAAGATGAAAATATGTTTTTAAGGATGTAACCCCTGTGACCCCATTTGGGGTCACGGGGTCACGAAATCTACAATTTTAAAATCCCCATTGGCCAAGGAGTCGGCACACAACTTTTCAGCTCTCTAGACCTTTTGGAACTTGAGAAGAAGATGAAAATATGTTTTTAAGGATGTGACCCCGGTGACCCCATTTGGGGTCATTGGGTCACGAAATCTACAATTTAAAATCCCCGTTGGCTAAGGAGTCTGCACGTAAAATTTCAGCTCTGTGTAGTTATTGGTTATTGAGAAGAAGTTGAAAAAGCGAAAAGTTTACGGACGGATGGACGGACGCCATGCCATGCCAAAAGCCCATCGGGCCTTTCAGGCCTGATGAGCTAAAAACGCTGTTGGCAACTTCTTGTATCTTGGTTTGAATAAAACTTAAACCTTAGTGTATCACCTTTGGTCATTTGACTTCCACTGCCGACCAAAGTGGTAGCAGAGCGTGGTTGTCATGTGACCACCTCTTTCAGAAATGTGAAAACCTGAATAAAACATTTGAACTGCTTCTTATGTCACACTATTGTGACTGAATGTATTTTTGAACATCAGGTCATTGAACTGTTTATGTCACAGGTAAGTGACTCATTGGCATATCGAAATACGTTAAAAAAGACAACTGTTTGTTACAATGTCACAGAAAGGTGACGAGTTGGGTACTGATGAAGGTAACGTTGAGTTATCTAATGACATGACAGCCGAGAGACTCATTCGGTTGCAAAATGACATTTTTGAGTTAAAAGGGCAAAAGGTTATAGTGAAAACTGCTTTTACTAAATAAAAAAATGCACTTGAGAGACTTGTGAGTGAAGTAGGGCTACCATCACACAGTGATGTCCTTGATGCTATTGATAAAGTGTATGACTGTGAAAGTAGGGCAATTGATATCGTGATGAGGCTATCTGAGCTTTATCAATAGGCAAACAAAGTCGAAATTGCTGGCAAAACATTTGATGAATTAGAGACAATTGAACTCACTGGAAGCGAAGCTCAAGACATGCATTTATTAGGTCTTTATCTGCATCTTTTTCAGACACTTCCAGTACGGATGCATTATACATGACCAAATCAAATGTTAAGGCAGCTAAAAAACACTTGGTTGACCAAAAGCAGAATCTACATTCTGAATTACAAGTTTCACAACAAACTCAGATAGCACAAACCGACAGTCAACAAACACAACTTATTGATCACAATCCGGTTGAGACAGACAGGCAGTCTAACATATCCAACGCTCATCGTGACTGAGGCCTCAGGCTTCCAGTGGTTATGATCTGGGTAATGACATGTGGAAGCAATTGAAACGGGTTTCTATCACTGTATTTTCCGGCGATACAAAGACCTATGAGAGTTGGAAAACAGGGTGGGAACGCTGAACGGCTTTTTTTGCATTACTTCGCCTTTTTTGTACGCATTCCTTCCAAAATGGCGGCTGAAATTACGAATCATCAATGGTAAATCAAGCCAAATCACATGAAAAGGTACATTTTACGAATACACGAGGTCATATTTTAGTTGTGTATGATTTGATGAATTAATTACAGATTGCACAAATAAATCTTTCTTTCCACAATGATGTAATAAAGCTTTTAAGTCATGTTTGTTGGGGAAACATATGCATATCCATTTTTAATGTCAAATTATGGCTTTATAACTTTTATAATTTTTCAATCAAAGCAATTTTTTGGCCAAATATGATACTTTATTGACCTTATATTCAGAAATCAGTTTTCAAAATCAATGATAAAAAGAAAATATATGCGTGACTTTTGGATTTAACACATTACGCGTATATGTCATCTAAACCACTGAACGCAAAACACATTGAACATTACATGAATTACTTTTATCAATATAATGAAAATTTCATTGTTTCAGATGGAAATGGAAGGCAATATTCCAGATTTCAAGTGCATTTATTGTCGGACAACAAATTCAACGTTTGACAAAGCAGCAAGACACTGCATGAGTGAACACAGGGATTGCATTCTGAAAATAGGAATTTTGTCAACTCAACCAGAAAATGGAAAACAACTGTATCATATTAAAAACTTTCAGCATAGACCAAACGAACTATCAGAATGTGGAAAAATTATCAATGTTGTAAATGATAAAATTGTGATATCAACAGCTGATAAGTCCAACGCAGATTCTCAAGAAAACGTTCATGTGTCAGAAGCTGAAACAACTGAAACTCCTCCGTCAAAGGTGTCGATTGAACATGAATCTTGTGATATAGATGAAAACAGTGACTTAGACAAACTTGTAAAACTGATGCCAGATGTTGTTGTGGAACTGAAGGGTAAGGGCCTGCTTCGACCATGGGTTGATTTTCATGAACTTATGAGCAAGAAGCAATTTCCGTTAGATAATTTGAGCTTCAGGCTATTTTGGAATGTCGTAGAATTTCTCAGTACCAAAACTACAACTCAAATGAGATACAGTCAAGAAATAAAAGAATTCTGGTATACAGGATACAAACTGTTCCATTGGAAATTCCTAAGATTCATGAGTGGACCAAAAAATCAGGGCAGCATTTTCGGACGCCGGACCGATGCTGGTCTCTACACACCTCAGTTATCTAAAATCAACTTCGCTGTTCCTGACTTAAGGTTATATGGTGACATGAATATGATGACTGAATCTGTGAAACCTGGAGTGATTCCTGACATGTTGGACATTGTGTCATCCACATCTGAGCAAAGACTGATCAAACTGTATTTTGACGGAAAAAGAATCAACAGTTGTTTGACAAAATCTCACGGAGATGTTGATTTGTTTGGTTGCGAGGATTCACCAACAATTAGCGAAATATCAACACATCTAAAGGAAGAAATTGGTTCTGCGGCCGTTTTACTAAAATATGAAGACCGTTGTGATTTGAACGAGAGAGAAAAGGCCAAATTCGTTGTTACCTCATACCAGCGAGTGACTTGTAATTCTTGCCACAGAAACTGCATAGTACATCACTATCCTTGCGTATCTTTCTGGGCGTGGCATGGTGTTTTGAGGCATGCTCAAGTCCATGACACTTGCGTCCGTTGTTCCGCTGAGCTCCATCTGAAACATAAATAGGAATATCAGTCTTAAATAACTTATATTTTGCTTATTTAAGTGAAAAATGGATTGATGTCCTACTTTTTACATGAAAGGAATGCGTTCAATGCAATATCTGGAAAACGATGTTTTGCGTTCAATAGGCCAAAAGGAATGCGCACACGGTAATCTTAAGGGTACCTTCTTAAAACAGTCACAGTTTCGATAATATTTAACCTACACATATACAATTTGGTGCAAATTATCTATGAAATACTTGAGAATAATTCCAAATATTTAATCGTACTAAACTACTTTAATTCTTTTTATCACATGCTGAAAACAAGAAACATAACTCAACTTTTCATGTTACATGATACGAAATGCATGTCCGAAACAATATGTTTTGAGTTATTTTTTAAGAAAACGCCAAATAAAGAGACTTGAATTACTCATGCATTCATATGTTATCTTATATCAAGAAATAGTTATTTACTTTTAGGAAAAAACTGAAAAACACGTGTGCTACTCACTGTCGACTCGCCAAATTCATCCGCATTTTGGAAGGAATGCGTACAAAAAAGGCGAAGTAATGCAAAACAGCCGTTCAGCGTTCCCACCCTGTGTGGAAGGCCGCGTTTATTGCTTGCATTGATAAGGGCTCCTGCTACACCTGAGTATAAGTTGTTGCAATTACGTCAGTGGGGATGCACTGAATGTCATTAAGGACCTAGGGCACAGTGCTGCAGCATACTCTGTTGCACTTGAACGTTTAGAGCGGAAATATGGTGGTGGTAGGCGCTATTTATCATTACAACTAGAGCAAGTGACAAGTTTCAAACCAATCCGACTTGGTAATGCAAATGATGTTGCGAAGTTTGCTGACTTGCTTGACATAACTGTTGTCAATCTTTGAGATTGTGATCGGATAGTAGAGTTGGGCAACGGCTCACTATATTCTCAGTTATTGACCAAAATGACCAAACCAATGGTCGCACAATACCAGAGATGGATCTTTGATTCCCAATTACAAGAGTCTGTTGAGACTTTGTGCGAGTTTGTATTGCAAGAGGCACAGAACATTTTCTGAAGCTGTTTACGAGTATCGAAAAGTAACAAATCTGACAAAGAAAGAAAACAAAGTGTTTTCTTTGGCGTTAGTCTGTCTCCTGATGAGTGTTGTCCAATATGCAAAGTGTCTGATCATACATTTTGGAAATGTAGGCAATTCAAAGAGATGACCGTTGAGGAAAGATGGAACACTGCTAAAAAGTCGAATCTATGTTTCAGGTGTCTGAAAACCAGTCACAATTCCAAAAACTGCTTGCGCCGAGCTAAATGTGGTATTGGTTATTGTCCAAAGTATCACACAGTCGTTTCCTTCAGTCGCAAACACCCCCATCTGTAGCTTCACAGTCCGCAAGTCAAAGTGCTTCACATACCTCTCAGGATTGCAGTGGTCCACATCCACTGGTACAACCTTGTCGTCATGCAGTTCGTCTTACTTCACAATATCATTGCGAACAGTTTCTGTTGTGGTTAAGAATGGCAATGTTGAAATCATTATGAATGCCCTGCTGGATGATGCCAGCACTCAAAACTACATCAACGAAGATGTTGCGTCACAATTAGGCATATCAGGTCAACTGCAAAGTGTGTCTGTAAATGTCATTGATGGACATAAGAAAACACTTCAGTCAATGGAAGTGGAATTTCAATTAGAAAGTTTGGATAAGTATGTGGCGATGACAATGTCTGCTATGACTACAAGACATGTCACAGGTAAACTCAAGGCAATTGATTGGCAGAAATATGTCTCCAGGTACAAACATTTGCAAAGAATCCCTTTTCAAAAGGTAAAATCTCCACACACAGTAGATTTACTGATTGGTTTAGATTACTTTGAATTGCACAGGTCATATGAGGATGTTGTAGGCAATGAAGGTGAACCTATGGCAAGCCTTACACCTCTTGGCTGGACATGTGTCCGGTCAATATCTCCTCAAAGTGGTGCTTCTCATTAGTGACCTACTTTACTGACAACTGTGACACAGAGTTAAGGCAAATGTTGCATAGGTTTTGGGAAGTAGATCAGTTTACTTCTAGTCTTACACCTCTGAGTAAGGATGACAAGTCTATCGTGGAATCCGTTAGACAGACTGTTGAGCACCATGATGATAGATACCAGATTGGCATCCCTTGGAAAGGGGATCCTTCATTACCTCCTGATAACTATGCAGTTGCTTACAAGCGATTGTGTTGCACTGAGAAACAGAAAGGCTACGTTGAACCAGTGATGCCTGACGACAAACATGCTTCTTGGTATCTTCCTCATTTTCCTCTCATACGTCCACAAAGAACCACCATAAAGGTTAGGATTGTATTTGACGCCTCTTCAAAGTGTAAAGGTGTATATCTCAATGATATGATCCAAGCTTCAAGGTGATTTGTTTCACATACTCTCGAGATTCAGGAAAGACCCGATTGCTCTTGTGTGTGACATATCTGAGATGTACCTTCAGATAGGCATACAACCAAAGGACCACCAATTCTTCCGATTCCTTTGGAGAAACGCTAAACAAACGAATGAAATGCAGATTTACGAATTCAAACGTGTTGTTTTCGGCATGAATGCATCTCCCATTCTAGCTCAGTTTATCTCTCAAGAAAATGCTAGAACCTTTGAGCACTTGTATCCCAGGGCTGCTGAAACAGTCCTCAAGTCAACCTATATGGATGAGGGGTTAGATTCTATTTGTGAAACAGCTGTAGCAATTGATTTGTATAAGCAACTCACCGGTCTTTGGGATGGAATGAAGGCAAGAAAGTAGCTATCCAATTCACCTGAGGTTCTTGAGGCAATTCCTGTTGAAGCAAGAGTTGACATCACGAATGATGAACTTCCTTCTGTGCAGACTTTGGGTCTGACATGGATATCCAGCGATTAGCATTTGGTTTTAAATTCTCAGATATCCAAACCAACTTGGTTCAAACAAAAAGAGGTTTCCTCAAGGAACCTGCTAAGATCTTCGATCCTCTTGGTTTTCTTGCGCCATTCCATATTCGAGCTAAGATGATCTTACAGAAGATGTGGTTGGCTGGAGTAGACTGGGATGATGAATTGAATACTAGTCTTATAAATGAGACTAGATGTATACGATTGACCCCTGAAATAGAACACACTCACCTTCACGTGTTTGTAGACGCATCACGGGATGCCTATGGAGCAGTTGTGTATGATGTTAAGTCCTACAAATCTGGGCAAACGTCAAGTCTTTTTGCAGCAAAAAGTAGGGTTGCTCCACTTAAGGCAATCAGTATTCCCCGCTTAGAGGTGATGGCTGCAGTATTGGGTGTAAAGTTGATGTTGTCCATTTCACATGCCTTAGCAATTGACACCCCAGTTGTTTTTTTTTGACAGATAGCATGAATGTGCTGTGTTGAATAAAAAACCCACAGCAGAAATTTCAAGACTTTTGTTGCATATAGAGTTGGTTTCACTCGGGATAACTCTGAACCTTTCCAGTGGAAACATGTCCCTTCTAAGCTTAATGCTGCTGACATACTTACCAGAGGCACGGTTGTGTCTGAATTGTTGACTGACGATTGGCACTGGGGACCTTCATTCCTGACATTCGGGGAAGATAATTGGCCAAAGCAAACCATCCTGTTGCAAGAACTTGACAACTCTGAAAAAAAGAAAACCGAAAACGAGTTCACATTGTTTACACAAATGAAAATGTTGTTAACCGAACTAGATATTCAGATTTGGCTAAACTCGTTCAGGTTATGGGTTGGGTTTTGAGATTTGTCCATAATTCTTCTCATTCTTCAAAGATGTTTGGGTCGCTCACTGCTGATGAGCTTGATGATGCTTAGAAGCATATCCTCTGTGAAACTCAGAAAGATGTATTTCACATAGAAATATTGGCTTTAAAGAAACAAAATCAAATATCTGCCCACAGCAAGTTGGCAAAACTGAGTCCTTTCATTGATGATGATGGCATGATTAGATCGAATGGTCGCCTGAAAAATGCAGAGTATTTACCTTACAATGTCTGGTTTCCAATCATATTGCCTAGGAGGCATTCGGTCACATCTTTGGTTGTGAAAAAGTTTCATGAGGACGGGCATCATGTTGCAGGCACAAATCAAGTACTGTCTTTGATTTTGTTCTCACTTCTGGATAATTGCTGCTCGTGAAACAATCCGTGACTGGGCAAATCAATGTGCTTTGTGTTGCAGACAGAATAGCAAACCCACCAAGCAAATACTGGCTCCTTTACCTAAGTGTCGTTTACATTACTCCCTTCGAGCATTCCAACATGTGGGAGTTTTGCAGGGCCTTTTCTGACAATTCATTGTAGAAGCAATCTATGTCTTTTTACCTTTTAAGCTACAAGAGCAGTCCGTTTGGAAATAGCATTTGGTTTGAATGCTTTCTTCAGAATGACCAACGGACGTGGTGTGCCCAAGGAAGTCATTTCTGATAGTGGTACCAATGTTGTGGGGGCTGTTAGAGAACTGAAAGAGCTTGTAGCTAAACTAGGAACCAGGAAGCTTGAATCAAGTTTGGCAAATCAAGGTTTTGTATGGAAATTCAACCCCCTCAAGCACCTCATTTTGGAGGTGTCTTCGAAAGGCTGCAAAACGATCGATATATGCTGTTCTTGGCTCCAGTGACGTCATGACAGCTTTTACCGGGGCAGAGGCGTTCATTAACTCCAGACCTTTTACCTGATCAGAGTGCAGATCCTGACGACAACATACCTCTGACTCCAAACCATTTCCTCCACGGCCACATTGGTGGACATTTTCTCTCCTCGTTCTATTTTGTTATGTCTGTTCTATGTTGTTATAGCTGTTGACAACTTCTTGTATCTTGGTTTGAATATAACTTAAACCTAATTGTATCACTTTTGGTCATTTCTTAAAAACGCTTCCACGTATCTCTTACTTTTCTTTACACAAATTACTAATATATAATATTACAATAGCAAAAAACACATATCATGATCCTTGCCATCATTGTCTCAGTTGAAGCTGAAAAGAAAAAAGGAAATGAAAAGCAATATGTAAGAACTAAACTTTGATGTCAATTTTGGTTTCTATTACTACTAGGATCTCTGCAACATTTTACTTTTTCTATTTAACAAAAAACCCAGCGACTGTCATGATTTTTGTTTAAACACATTCACGACAATAATCAACATCGAATAATAAATGAGGCCTACCACCATGTTTAACATTGTTGAACTAGACAACAACCTTCTTACCCATTGCCAATGGAGTTATGAGTCTGAGAGTCTCGGATGGAGTTATGGGTCCCAGAGTCTTGGTCGTGGTTTCGAATCTATTTACAGTAGTGTCCGCTGATAACCTCTGGACTGCAGACGTTGAGTGAAATTCAATTAACTAAACATATGACACCATTAAAAAGACAGTTGACGATCAAGATTCTCGTTTAGGATTTTGTATATATAATGGATCTACAAAATCTATAAAGTACCTTGTGGGATTGATGAGTCGATCTGGAAGAAATCGACTCACGAGAGACCAAGTTTGAGTTTCAAAGCTTTTCTGTTGTGTAGGTGAAACTGAAAAGGAGAAAACATCACTTGTGACCTGATTAATGTTTAGTAGCGAGAAAAAAAAATATAATTTTGAGATTTTGAGATTTCAACTATTGACAACTATTACTAATTTCTATTGAAATATGGTTAAGTTTTCAGCAATCATTTTTGTTTACGGTAATTTCTCACTCTGACATTTATGATTGATAACAATTTTTGGTTAAATTTAAAAAAAAAAAAAAAAAAAAAGTTCATTTACCACATAATTTGTCTTGGGGGAGTAACTTATACGTGATTGCTGAATGGGACACTGAGAAGCAGTTAATTTGTCCCCCCACTATCATGATTAAATTTGGAAATTGTCCCATTCAGCCTCCATTGACAACTATCTTTTTCGTTCTGCTGTAGCGAAACCCTGTAAGATGTGTGATCAGTATTCCATTCGCTAGATCCCGACAATTCTAGGTGTGACGTTGTGATCGTTTACATGCTACACCAAAGTCCACAGCTTTGCTCGTAATCAACAAGATAACACCAATAACAAAAATAATATCTTGACCTTCATTGTCACTGGTGTTGAGAGGCCTTACCTTGGAATAATAATAACACACACAGTTTATGATTTTAAAAATTATTTAAGGGAAGGCGGGGGGGAAAGGCGATAAAAGAAAACCATGTGACTTTCTCAAACTGGTTCCCTTGGTCTTTAACACTGTGACTTACACTTTGCTCTCACTCGATGAGAGAAGACCCCAGCTAATATTTGTTTTCTTTACAACAGAACTAATATTCACAATACTCAAAATAATAACACACACAGATTATGATTTTTTAAATTATTTAATATAATGAACCAATATAAATAAAGCTTCACTTTCCAAACAAGATGCTCCCGGATATACCAAAGTTATGGCCAAGGTCGCAAGGTCAAATATGATGACCTCATCTGAAAGGACTCATCACAAGGTATGCACATGCCAAGTATGAAAGCCGTAGCTCTGAGCAATCCAAAGTTATGGCAAAGGTTAAAGTTCTCAGAAGATGTCCACTGCGGCAAGGTCAAGATCACAAGGTCAAATATGATGACCTCATTTGAAAGGTCTCATCACAAGGTATGCACATGCCAAGTATGAAAGCCGTAGCTCTGAGCAATTTTAAGTTATGGCAAAGGTTAAAGTTTGCTGAAGATGTCCACTGCGGAAAGGTCAAGGGCAAGGTCATAGGTCAAATTTGATGACCTCATCTGAAGGTCTCATCACAAGGTAAGCACATGCCAAGTATGAAAGCCGTAACTCTTAACAATCAAAAGTAATGGCCAAGGTTAAAGTTTTCTGAAAATGTTAATTGCGGCAAGGTCAAGGTCACAATGTCAAATATGATGACCTCAACTGAAAGGTCTGATCACAAGGTATGCACATGCCAAGTATGAAAGCCCTAGCTCTGAGCAAAGTTATGGCCAAGGTTTTTGTGGACAAACACACGGACAGACAGACTGACAGGTGAAAAACAATACACCCCCGGAATCTCCGATTCGGGGGCATAACAATATATATACTGAATCATTCTAGTTTGAGATCCAAGAGTAATACACAAAATAACAAATGACAAAATGATTCAACGTGAAATAAGGTTCTTAAAAAAATAGAGCCATGGGCTCTGTAGCTCATCAGGATTTTATTGATTTATTATCTAAGGTTGAATATCTAAGTTATCTCAAGTAATACATTGTTAACAAGCAAAATAATATTGGTTTTAGATCATGACCCCTGTGACCGACTTTTGGAGTCATAGGGTCAACAATCCTACAATTAAGAATCACCTTTGACCAAAGAATCTCTTCACAACATTTCACCTTTCTAGAGCTTTACATATACACTGGAGAAGAATATGAATATAGTTTTTTGGGTCATGACCCGTGACCAAGATTGGGGTCACAGGGTCACAAAATCTACAATTTAGAATCCCCATTGGCAAAGGAGTCTGCAAACAGATTTTCAGCCCTCTAGACCTGTTGGAACTAGAGAAGAAGATGAAAATAGGTTTTTAAGGATGTGACCCCTGTGACCCCATTTGGGGTCATGGGGGTCACGAAATCTACAATTTAGAATCCCCATTGGCCAAGGAGCCTGCACATACAATATTAGCTCTCTAGAGTCATTGGTTCTGGAGAAAATGCGAAAAGTTTACGGATGGATGGACGGACGCCGGACGCCATGCCATGCCATAAGCCCATCGAGCCTTTCAGGCCTGATGAGCTAAAAATGGTAACGAATATTTTTCCGTTTTAATTTATCAATTCCACAATTTGGATAAAACGAGTAGTGGGTTATTAAAAAACTAGAATTACCGCCTGGAAATAACATTCAACAACATTTTATTGCTTCATTTCTTTGTGTGATTGTAGTTTCGGCTATACGCATAAATATAGATGTTTTTATTCAACACCTTCATTTCACCTTTATTCACTCAAAAAACAACATAAAATAGTTTTGGGAAATATATACATTATCCATATTAACATTCAAATCAGTTTTTAATAAACCCTACAGAAAAATGGCCGACTGCCGTGAGCAGGTAGCATAGCAGTCGGAAAACGGTTAAGCGCCACATAAGAAAACTGATGCTTTATATGTAAATCACTAATGGCAACTTGTTAAAACTCATTTGTTTGATAGAATAAATTTGTATTAATGTTAACTTTGTTGGCTGTTCATTTAATAATTGGGTTTGTCCATATATGCTAGATAACATTATTGAGACCTATCTGACTAGATCTACGTGTAGCTATATATAGACAGGGACCATTCATTATATCAGATTCAAACTGATCTTGTCAGTCATCTTCGCCAATTTGAACATCTCGAAACTTGCAGGTTACTTTTATTAGATCTTCAAGACGAATGTCTGAAGACCAATTGTTTTTATCGAATTTTCCTTATTATTATTATTTGTACCAATTTTGTATCTCCACTCCAGAATTAATGGCTGGACCGATTTTCTTGAAACTTACAGGGATGATAGCCTGTGACCCAACTAAGCAGACCTCAAAGCCCGATTTTTAAATATCGACCTAAAAAAATAGAGCCATGGGCTCTGTAGCTCATCGGGGTTTTATTGATTTATTTTCTAAGGTTAAATATCTAAGTTATCTCAAGTAATACATTGTTAACAAGCAAAATAATATTGGTTTTAGATCACGACCCCTGCGACCCACATTTGGAGTCACAGGGTCACCAATTCTACAATTAAGAATCACCTTTGACCAAAGAATCTCTTCACAACATTTCACCTTTCTAGAGCTTTACATATAAACTGGAGAATAAGATGAATATAGGTTTTTGGGTCATGACCCGTGACCAAGATTGGGGTCACAGGGTCACAAAATCTACAATTTAGAATCCCCATAGGCAAAGGAGTCTGCAAACAACATTTCAGCTCTCTAGACCTGTTGGAACTGAAGAAGAAGATGAAAATAGGTTTTTAAGGATGTGACCCCTGTAACCCCATATGGGGTCACGAAATCTACAACTTAGAATCCCCATTGGCCAAGGAGTCTGCACACAACTTTTCAGCTCTCTAGACCATTTGGAACTAGAGAAGAAGATGAAAATAGGTTTTTAAGGATGTGACCCCTGTGACCCCATTTGGGGGGTCACGAAATCTACAATTTAGAATCCCCATTGGCCAAGGAGTCTGCACACAACTTTTCAGCTCTCTAGAGTCATTGGTTCTGGAGAAGAAGTCGAAAATGCGAAAAGTTTATGGACGGATGGACGGACGAACGCCGGACGCCATGCCATGCCATGCCATAAGCCCATCAAGTATAAGTTGCTGTTGAAAAAGAAATGCAAACCAATGACAACAGATATAGGATTGTTCCTGGGGACATTCACTGTCGAAAAAAAACCTAAGAAGTGAGCAGCAGTAAGTTGTTATAAGTGAACCAAAACAAATATTAAATGTAAATGGTAACCAAAAAGTGTATTGAACTAATTATTTGGAAATACTGATTAGGCCATACAAAATTAGTTCCTTGATCTGCAGAAATTTGGGGAGTCAAAAGGCAGGAGTCCCAACAATGTAATTGTGCTTTAGTGTTGATGAAACATTTTTAGGTAAGCAAAAGGCATAACATTTGATTACAAAAACATGATTTTTTACATTTATTTTCCGTTTAACGGTAAACGAAAAGTTTTTTATTGGGATCGTTTGAAGTAGCAATTTGGTCAAAAAGTAGGAGATTCTGTAAAACAACCAAATAAATTTGTTTTGGTTTAAATTAATATGAACACGGTTTCTTAACCCCTATAGGAAATCAACTCCTCTTCAAGAGAAAAGCAGGAATGATCCTCCGAAGAATCAACTGATATCAGAGCATTCTGAAGCTGGACATGCTGAAGGTGGTGGTAACTTCTATGAAACTGAGGTAATTTCATATTTGCAATACAATGACGAAAGAATTAGGCAGTTTTTATCTGCTCAGGCCTAAAAGATCAGATGGGCTTATGGCATAGGCTGATTGGTGTCTTGATTTCTTGATCTCAAGAACTAGTAATTTTAGGAAGCCTTTGTTGTGGAGACATTGATCTGTTGTATAATAATATTTTTTATGGTTCTCCATTTCTTCTTTGTTGTATACCGGTGCATGTACAACATCAATGGGCTGAATGGTGAACTTTATTAATATGATTGTTATTTCTTCCTTGAAATGCAAAAGGTCCGTTAAAATTGAATTTTGTGTTGACAAAAGTGGATTATTAATTGTTAACTTGGTCGCTAGGTAATGCCTTATTATCTATCAATAATTGTTAATCATGTGTAAATAAATCAAACTTCTAGCAACAAGTGGATGCACCCATTTTAAAGAACAGCCAACTCCTGTACCAGTCTGGCGGCCTTTCTGTCTGCAGCAGTGATGAAACGGCTGTTGATGTACAGGATATAGAAGTAACTAGCAGCACCTTAAAGGTTAGAGCTAATCAATTTTATTTGAGATCAGCAGCTAATACATAATAGTTACTATCTTGGAGGAGCTTACTAATTTGAGTCACTTGGCCGTAAAGAGTTATTGGTGTCGTATTTGCAAAATGACGACGTTGGGGTTGAATCCTGAACTTATCACTGTATTTGCATCAAGTGTTTCATGTTTTAAATTTGTTTTCTGCACCATTGTTAACAAAAAATTATAATGAAAACAGCGTTTTAAATAATGTACTCAATTTTGGACAACATTTTTCTTTGCCTGTTTCCTTAGGTATGAACATAATCAAATAAATAAAAATTTTATTGAATTTAATCAAACCATATTTTCAGTGAATTAATTCCCCATAATCATTGAATTGGATGTTTATTTATTTGTTCAATTATGTCTTCATTTAAATTTCAGAATAACTTCTTTGTGGCAGAGAAGAGGATTGTTGGGGGCAAACACATCTTCCATTGAGGATGCTCTCCTAAGAGAACCAAGTTAGCAAAGGCTGCTGACAGTGCCCTGAACATAGAAGGTATACTGTGATATAAACAGGTTGTCTCATCATGCAATATCTTATTTGTGTACTTTTCTCTATATCAAAACATAAGGATATTCCAAGCTCAGTATTTCCAAAGGCAGTGATTTTAAAATGATCTAGATACTCTAATTATTAAGAAAAGATTCACAAAGCTAATGCATTTGATCACATCACAATGTAATTTTTATTTCTGTCCTTAAAATTTTTGTGACATTGATATTCATATTTTAGTATGTGTTTATATTTCTTTGCCAGCACATTTGACGAGGAATCAAATACTACTATATGCATACACTGCCAAGTCTGGCAGTATATGATACAATCATGTATGAATGAAGAAGGTACGCAATATGAACATGGACATCTATTGATACCATGTCAAATAACACATTCTATATTAAAATTTTAAGTTTTCTTTGGATAATGAACTCAGTTATTTTGATTTCTTTTTTTATCAACGGTTTATCAACTATGAAAAGTGTAAAATTGATATAACTTACATCCGAAATATTTAAGAAATAGATTTCATAATGTATTTGGTCGCTGGCTTTTAACGGTTTGAAAGGTGCAAGTTATACTGGTATAAATGCCGGAGCTTTTATATATATGTGTCCCATTAATATTCAATGTTGGTTAATTATTGAAACATACCGTAGCTAGTCTCAAAGTTAGTGGATGTCTGTGTTATTTCATAGATACCACAGCTGACACCAATGATCACCATTACAGTCTGAAACCTGATGATGTAAGTATAACAGGGGTTAGAACGGGGATATAAAACTGATTTCAGCAGTTAATCTGCTAGTGCTGTTTCTTGCATTATGCCTTGTGCATGCTAATATTACATCAGGCAACAATGTTTAATTTGTACTCTCTTCTTGACCTTTGAAGTAATATCTCTACCTGAAAGTGGTTTTCAAGTCAGAATATCACATTAAGTTGAGGGGATATTTTTATATATTTTTAGAATGGATGGGTTACCTATAAAAAATGTATTTGTCAAAGACATGATTAATGCTTGAGAAATGCAACTATCATGTTGAAGATGTTATACACTTTTGGATTGTCTGCCACTGTATTCTCTATTACAAATATATATGTGTAGGTAAACCCGCTGTGTAGCTCATAAGGCCCCATAAGATCAAATGTTTTTGCAGCATGGGTATCTTTGTTTTCACAATTGCCCCCACATCAAAGCTTTACATTCAGTGACAGGAACTAATGTAGTTGTAGACAACTTTAAAGAATACATTAACTTAGCACCTAAATTCAGAGACAGATATGTTCCTAAATGTGTTTCCACTGAAAAAATAAATTTTGAATATCTTCAATCCAAGTCTGAAAATCATAAAGTTCCCTCAGAGTTAACTCCTGATCTTTCTGGTCATTGTGAATGTGGCAGTTTGTGGGGAGACCAAATCAACCCGGTGGAGACTGTAGTGTTTACTCACGAGTCAACAATACCTGTGACAGGTATACCAAGTGCTTTGTTGACTTCGTTTTAATGAATGTTTCATCATGTTTTTATCTCATCAGGCTCATTCAGCCAGATGGGCTTAGCATCTCATCGTAAACTGTTCACATCTCTGTCTTTCTTTCAACCCTGGTTGAAGCATATTTTAAACTGTTTGTAATGAGTTTTGAGAATTGGTACATTGAAATTTGAAAGTATCAACAATGCGATGAAGTAATGGATTATAAATTTCAGTTTTTGGTATGTCCAACCAAGAGACCACGTGGTAAATAGCATATGATTTTATGTATTCAAGTCTTTACCTTGGACATAATTAATAATGAAATACCTGATGGGTTATAGAGCCAATGGCTGTATTGTTCTGTCTCCCAGTTATGATTCTTGTTTCATGATCATCTAAATTGATTTTTTGCATTTATGGACATTGTATCTTTTTTTACACATTGACAAAATTATTGTTCTTGAGGGGACACTGATTATTAAGAATTGTGTTTTAAAAACTGTTTTCTAATTTTTATTGTCACTTTAGGGTCATCATTCATCAAATGAAGACACAGAAAAAGTTTTGTTTCTTTGAAACAATTTTAAATGTTTTTTTTCCCTAGAAAATTGGTAATATGTTTTTATCTTAACAAAAATAAATATAACAAGTGGTTGTCACTAAGGTGACATGATCCCCCGCCGCAAATTAATACTTCAAAATTGAAAAATAATGTCAAAATCAACAAAATCAACTGTCAAACATGTCGGAAAAGTCAAAGCTCCACTTTGACCTTGAGAATAATGTCAAGGTCACCAACATCTAATCAGCGCTTTGGTCTTCCCAAGGAGGTGCTTTGTATAAGATATGATGGAATTCCTGTGAATGGTTCTTGAGATATCCCGCTGTCAAGATGTACATGTACATTATCATGTTGAAAAAAAAATCAAAGTTCCACTGTGACCTTGAGAACAATGTCAAGGTCAGCAAAATCCAATCAGTCCGTCGTCTTCACGTTTCACTGTGACCTTGACAAGAATTACATGTACATTAGCATGTCAAAACATTCAAAGTTCTACTGTGACCTTGAGAATGTCAAGGTCACCAAAATCTAATCATCCCGTCGTCTTCCGTAGGAGGTGCTTTGTGTAAGATATGATGGAATTCCTGTGAATGGTTCTTGAGATATCCTGCTGACAAGAATTACATGTACATTAGCATGTAATGAAAACCTCCACATATGAGCAAAGATCATTTAAGTATGCCGCACCTACAGCCTGGAACCATCTACCCCAATATCTTCGGGACTGTACTGAACTTTCCAATTTTAAATCCTCCCTGAAGACACACTTCTTCAGTTTAGCATTTGACAGCTAGCTTCTGTCATGGACCTATCTCTCTTCAAACACTTTTCTTGCGCTTTGAGCATTGTTTTACAATGGAAATAGCGCGTTATAAGCATGCTATTATTATTATTATTATTATGTCAAACAATTCAACGTTTCACTGTGACCTTGAGAATAATATCAAGGTCACCAAAATCTAATCAGTCCGTCGTCCTCCCTAGGAGGTGCTTTGTGTAAGACATGATGGAATTCTTGTGAATGGTTCTTGAGATATCCCGCTGATTTAAAGCTTCAAATGTACATTAACATGTCGAAAAATTCAAAGTTCCGTTGTGACCTTGAGAATAATGTCAAGGTCACCAAAATCTAATCAACCCTTTGTCTTTCCTTGGAGAAGCTATGTGTAAAATATGAAGAGAATCCAGCAAATGGTTCTTGTGATATCCCGCTGACAAGGGTAAAATGACAAAGTCTCGTCGTGACCTTGAAATGAAGGTCAAGGTTACACACCTCTAGGAACATTACTCTTCCCATGATGAACCCATATGCAAAATATGAAAAGAATCCAGTGAATAGTATTTGAGTTATTCCATTTCGTACGGACGGACGTACGGACGGACGCAGCCGAATACTATATCCCCCGCTTCGCGCTAAACGCGCGGCGGGGGATAAAAAAATATAATATGTGATATACACTGGCAAAAATCTCTGTACATTCTTTAAAAGAGTTTTTTCTGTGGAAGGCCCTTAAGATAATTAACTCTGATTCAGTGTAAATTTATAATGGTCATTACAAGTAGCTAAATGAATAAATATTTACAGAAGATTTAGCTTGTTTTTATGAACAAACAAAACTCATTAAAAATGTTATTAGTTATCTTTTGTTCTTAAAATAATAAGGGAGAATCCTTTCATAACTGCAATGACTCTGTTAATTTGAACGAAGACAAATATTGTTACCAATTATTTTCAGTTTATGACAGGGAATGCACAAGCATTCAATGCACGTGCATTTAAAAGAGTTTGATGGTGGGAAATGTGGAATTCTTAACATGGGAAGCTACCTTGTGGAACATGCCATCTATAGACGATACACAAAACAATTTTTTGACTGATGGGTAAGATATGTCATTTGATGTGCCTTTTATATATATTTTTCTACGCTTATTTGCTATAAGACTGTGCTAAAAAAAAACTGAAAAAAATATTTATGTTTAAAGTGTATAGTCCGGTTACTTAAGTCCTATTCATCTCAATTTTAATTTAGTGTATTTCTTATTATATGGATAGAGTGAGTGAGTGAGTTATTGTTTAACGCCGCTTCGGCAGTATTGCAGCCATTAGCGGCGAGCCACAAAACAATAGACAGTATATTTCACTTGGAGGCAGATATAGAATTTGTTGTGTATTGATCACTCTTTTGTGATGATGGTGTTGAAGTGTATTAGTATATTTCAGAACAACACTTTCATCATTTTACAAGCAGTTGGTTTTGGATCACTTGGAGAAGAGGGACCTGTCCTTCATTAACAGGATACCGGTACGTACTTTAGGCTAAATAAAAAGTGAAAATGTTTCTCTGGCATCAGTGCATCACTTTTATTCATGCGTTTGACAACTTTTTATTGTCATTTGCAAATATCAATTTAGTATTTACCTTATCAATATTGCTAAATCCCCAAAATCTATTTGTCCACTAAATATATGTGTCTGCAGGAATGGATGAGTTTCAGTAATGTTTTCTGCTGCCACCTTTAGGCTATAAATAAGATGTACTTCTCCCGCACAATTATTTTTTTGCCCAAAAAATAATAATTATAATGCACTATGGTCCATCCAAAGCATTCTCAAATCGGAATCAAGTACTACCACCCACGTCTTGATAACATAGTGCCCGAGATTTTTTTTTTATGCAGCCTTATGTAATAAAAATAATTTTTAGTATGATAGTTAGTAAATACAGCATATTATTTAAGCATGAAATTAGATTTTCATTAAATTTCCTAATATGGCATGTGACATTTCGCCCTCTGAGTACTCTTTTTGTAAGTAAATAACTCTCCATATCTTTTGCCACATAGTTTCAGGACTGGATGGTACTCGTACCTGCTTGATGGACATAGACTTCCCTGAGGGGTTCATGTGCCCAACGTGTGGTCCCGAACCAGACCTGGTAATTGGGATGTAGTAACACTTGGTATAAAGAAGTCCAATATGGTATACTCAACACACAAAACGGTAGACAACACTCAACTTGATGGAAGATAAGTATATCTATCAAATCACTGCAATGGAAGTCAAAAGGCAGTGATTTGTTCAGAGCTGTACCCTTTAAGCTCATCATTATAAGGCAAGATGGGCTTAAAGAGAGGATTATATCAGAGTATTTTTGTGATTTCGAAATTCGAGAGGACATGCCTGTAAACCCATATGTTATTAACGCATGCTTATTACAAAAGACAGGTGAAAGTCATTACTGAAGGTAATAATTATTTGATTTGATAAATTATTTGATAAAAAAATTGGTTTCTGTCTTTAAAATAACAAGATGCTGCTAGTGTCCCTTATGTGTCCAAAACTTTTCACATTTTGGACTTTACCGCCAGATCTACAGCTGGTCTGTGCAGGCATACAGTGACAAATCATAAAAACATAATGAACTAGATGAGCGTTTGCGGGACACCGCAAAAGCAGAGCAGCCCCGAAACTTTGGGTCTCGTCTTTCCCCGTTCCGCCTTCTTCTCAGCATAAATTAAAATGGGAATTTTTTTTACAAAAGTTTTTTCATTATTCAAGTTGAATCATCACTGGGGTCACTTTTCACAAGTTTGTTCTTAAAACCTATTTCCGATTTCACAATTGGATCAAAGAATTAGCATTGATTGGCCTTAACCAATATCTCATGACCTTCAAGGTCACACCATCAATGATTACTTTTCATTGTGTATAACAGTTACATAAGGCATGTTCACAATAGCATGCTCAAGTTGTGACCTCACTGTGACCTTGACCTTTGACAGATTTTAGCGAAAACGTTTTCAAATCTTGGTCTTTCTCCATAGTTGATATGTACCAAGTAAGAGCCTGATAGTACAACAGTTTTTGAAGTTATCGTGTTTACAAGGATTTTTGTAGTGATTTCAGAACTCATGACCTTTGACCTTGAATGTGAGCATGTCAAAATAATTCCCCAGGTGTATTAGAAAGAAGCTATGTATATGAGGTGTTGACACTTCCTTGGAAAAAAGTTAGGTGACCATGACCCTATCTCGTGAGCTTGACCTTTAAAATTCAAGGTCACGCAATCAGTGATAACTTTTCATTGTGTATCACAATCATGTAATGATTCAAAGTGTTAATAGTTGAAATAAGACATTTTCGCAAAAGCATGCTTAAGTTGTGACATTGACCTTAGACGGATGTTAGAGAAAACCTATTCAAATCTTGGCCTTTCTCCATAGTTGATATACACATAATAAGAGCCTGATAGCACAAATATTGTTCAAGTTAACGTGTTTACAAGCATTTTCTTTAACGATTTCAACTCGTGACCTTGACATTGAATATGAATATGTCAAATAAATTCCCCAGGGGCATAAGTAAGAAGTTATGTATATGAGTTCTCTTATAGCCAATACAAAACGCGGCGGCGGCGATGGAAATTGCGCAAAAAGTGATAGCAGCCCCGACTAAGTCGTAGGCTGTTAAATACGACCTCGCCATTCTGATATCAAATATATAAAAACATATTTATTGAAAGGGAAATTTAAGATGGGTACTTGTATAGAATAATGCTATTTTACAACCCATATACTAATATGTGTCTATATCTTACTTCTTTCAGTACCAGAGTATTGATAAAGAACCAGCAAATCAGGAGGTTATTGAAGGCCAATGCAACAACAGGGTTGTCACATGCACAATTTCTAAATCTTCTAAAGCTGGCAGCCATATATTGTCTTGTTTTGTTACCTTTTTTATCCCATTTGTTGGTTCTTCTTCCAAATCTCCAAAACTGCTTGCATTATTTTTATGTTCCATTAGTTTTTATTACCCTTTATTGTCTTTAATTCATTCTGATTCCGTTTGTACTATTTTGGAAAATGAAGGCACAGGAGGAATTTTTAGAAAGAATGTTTTTGACATGGCAATATTGGAGGAGAACTGTCCTTCTGTATTTCGCTTATTGACTAGTTTTGATGAAACTCCTGATTCCATTTCTGTTATATTATCTTCAGTTGTGGACAATGTTAGGGAGTTGCTTGATGCAAAAGCACATCACCGTGAGGTAACATTTGCCAGCTTTGTATATCTATTGCTTTGTTGTACATGTAATTTGTACAAATTCTACAACAACAAAAAACGTGGCATGAATATGATAATTTAATTTTACTATGGTGTGGTTTAAATTTCCATTTAAAATTTTAGACCTACTGCCAGGAAAGGAAACATAAATAATATATCCATTATTAATTTTGAAAATATTGTAAACCCAACTGATAACTAATACACTGATAAAATTGTAATGGTGAAGTAAGCAGTTACTGTAAATCCTTGAAAAATGGCCTGCCATGTAAAATCACTTGGTCAAAGCCCTCTTTGAAATAAATAATGAAGATTTCATTTCAATTTTTATAAATTGTATACCTATGTTATGGCTTCGAAAAAACTAATCGCCTGTCGAATAATCGCATGCCTTGATTAAATGCGTTGTCATAAACAGTGTTTGAAATTAATAATCACCAGGTTAGTATTCAAGGATTTACAGTATTTTCGCACAAGCCATGTCATGGTTGACAAACTATATTTTTCAGTAAACAAAACAAAATGCTGTCACATAATTCATAATTTGATAACAAATAAATATACATATAAAATTTGAACACTGTGTTGAAGGTTGCAGATGAGGAGGACAACTGTAGGAAGTGTTTTCCATCACACTCGCAGTTGTATAAGCGATGAACCTACGTCCTTGATAATAAGAACAAGGACTACCATGCCTGCAAAAAATCTTCAACAAAGCATCGGTCCTTAACACCAGGACTATTTACCATGTCCTGTTGTCATGGTAAGATTACAATATTCTATTTGTTAAGTTTGGAATTGTTAGGTTACCTATATTTTTTTTAAATATCTAAATGTACTCAATGGGCTTTGACCAGTTTCCAAAATATTTGGAAATATGGCTCTAATGTTAAACCCTAACCTTAACAAACAAATAAAGGGTATGATATCAGCTCAGATATCTCTGCCTGTGTATGCTTATCTCCCACCACTCTCTTGTTTCTAAACGCGCGGCGGGGGATATAGTATTCGGCTGCGTCCATCCGTACGAAATGGAATAACTCAAATACTATTCTCTGGATTCTTTTCATATTTTGCATATGGGTTCATCATGGGAAGGGTAATGTTCCTACAGAGGTTTGTGACCTTGACCTTCATTTCAAGGTCACGACGAGACTTTGTCATTTTATCCTTGTCAGCGGGATATCACAAGAACCATTCACTGGATTCTCTTCATATTTTACACATAGCTTCTCCAAGGAAAGACAAAGGGCTGATTAGATTTTGGTGACTTTGACATTATTCTCAAGGTCACAGTGGAACTTTGAATTTTTCGACATGCCAATGTACATGTAATTCTTGTCAGCGGGATATCTCAAGAACCATTCACAGGAATTCCATCATATCTTACACAAAGCACCTCCTAGGGAAGACGATGGGCTGATTAGATTTTGGTGACCTTGGCATTATTCTCAAGGTCACAGTGGAACTTTGAATTTGTTTACATGCTAATGTACTTGTAATTCTTGTCCGCGGGATATCTCAAGAACCATTCACAGGAATTCCATCATATCTTACACAAAGCACCTCCTAGGGAAGACGACGCCTGATTAGATTTTGGTGACCTTGACATCATTCTCAAGGTCACAGTGGAACTGATTTTTTCAACATGCTAATGTACATGTAAATCTTGTCAGCGGGATATCTCCAGAACCATTCACAGGAATTCCATCATATCTTACACAAAGCACCTCCTTGGGAAGACAAAGCGCTGATTAGATTTTGGTGACCTTGACATTATTCTCAAGGTCACAGTGGAGCTTTGACTTTTCCGACATGACAGTCGATTTTGCTGATTTTGACATTATTTTTCAATTTTTTTTTATTAATTTGCGGTGGGGGATTATGTCACCTTAGTGACAACCACTTGTTTAACCTATTTTGTACTTTATTCCTGCTTAGTAATGAATTTTACAAGGAAAATACTGATTGAATATGAATGAAAAATGTGTGTCCATGCACTAATTTGTAACTGAATTATTCCAGGTGTTTGCTGTGGCTTTTCTATGATTGAGAGTGCTGAATCGCCAGATGTCCCCTTTACCCTACTTAGAACACACTTCAAGAGGGGTGTGTTAATTTGACATTATTTTATTACAGTTTCCAGTTGATTTTAAAATATATAGAATAGACCGTTAATGACACATATAAATTCAGTGTTTAATTCTTAGTGAATAGAATGTATTGACTATGAAACATGTGTTTATTGGTTTAAATTTTGTTTTTCAGCACCCGAAATTGTCATCTATGACAATGCATGCAATTTGCAGCAATATTGTCTCAATAGAGACCCAGGCTTCTTTTGCAAAACATGGTTTGTCATTGACCAGTTTCACTGGCCAAACCACACTGGTAGGTGTATTGATTCTATAGTTCGGGAATTGAAATAAAGTTTTTACAAGTGCACATATTTGACAATCATAACAGGTTTGTGATAGGGGGCATGGTAAGGTCTTTCTGAATCACTTAATTACTAAATCACAATTATATATAATACATTTCTTCAAATTTTGGATGTTTGGATGTAACATTAAGATAAGATAAGATAAGATAAACTTTATTATCCCAGATGGGAAATTCGTCTTACATTCAAAGAGTCTTTGGTAGAATACAATACAAAATAACAATACATGAATACTTGGGCATTATGACTACATAACTTTAATTGGACAGGTTATTTGAATATTTTTGTCTTGGTCATTGCGATGTTAGATGACATTTTTATTATATTTGATTATATTATATTACAGTGAAGTCCTGTTGGTTTTCTACACTGACACTGGAGAGTCAGTGTTATTGCAATAGAATGGGCTTTATGTGAGGAACATTATCTTTCTGCAACATTAACAATACAATACTCTGAGATACAGAGCCAAGTGTTCTATGTTTAGTTCATCAGGCCTGAACGGCCAGATGGACTTATGGCATGGTCAAATCACAATCTTTTAAATTACAAAGTACAATTCCAAGAAAGGGAACACCGTCACACAATTAAATTGCCCAGGGCTGTAGCAACTTTCTCAGGATATTGCTGTCGTTGTTCTCAACCTCTCTAGCGTCAACTAGGTTTAGGTCCAATTCAAATGGGTTTGACAGCTGAAAAAAAGTTCATCTTTGTATGAAGTCCTAGAATCAAATTGTCAATGTCAGTTGCTGAGAACACTTAACATTACTATGTTAAAGGCGCTCTAGCACATTTTTTGCAAACTTTAATTTTTCCAATTTCCCAATGTATAATGATAGTTTATATCCTTTATACATACCTCAGAGGGTAAAACATCTTATTACACAAAGAAATTATCTGCAGTGGAAATGATGGTGTTGTATATAAAGCCAAAAATGCATTGCGGAACACATTTTATTATTTCGAATTACAAAAACGATTCCCATGGCTTTACCAAGCCATATGATTTACTATTTGTGACATTATTTTTCAATTACATTTCATCGACATATTATAGACACAGCGCCTTTAAATATGTACTATGATTAACTCTTTTGAAATAAGGCTGACCTGACGAAGAAGACTGTAAATATACCACAGTCTCTGCCATTTGTCTGTTTTGGAACCTGTTATCAATTGAATGAAGAACAATTAAGATAAAGATATTAGTAAATTCTGTTAAAAAAACTCTTTTTAGATATATTTTATATTCATCAAATTTTAAATTGGGCACATACATTAAATATCTCGCCGCTAATGGCTGCAATACTGCATAGTTATTAGGTTTTGAAAACTCATATACATAACTTCTTACTTATACCCCTGGGGAATCTTTTTTACATGTTCACATCCAAGGTCAAAGGTCAAGGTCACGAGTTCCGAAATCCCTAAAACAATTCCTTGTAAACACGATAACTTGAAAAATATTTGTGCTATCAGGCTCTTATTTAGTGTACATCAACTATGGAGAAAGGCCAAGATTTGTCAAAGGTCAAGGTCATAGCGAGTCACAACTTAAGCATGCTTTTGCGAAAATGTCTTATTTCAACTATAAACACTTTGAATCATTACATGATTGTTATACACAATGAAAAGTGATTATCGATTGTGTGACCTTGAAGGTCAAGGTCATGAGATATTGCTTAAGGCCATGTTAACCCTTTGATAAAATTTTGAAATCTGAAATAGGTTTTAAGATCAAACTTGTGAAAAGTGACCCCAGTGATGATTCAACTTGTTAGTAATAACTCGACTAATGTATGTAATAATTTGTTAAAAAATATTCCCATGTTATTGATGCTGACGAGAAGGCGGAAAAGGGAAAGGCGAGACCCTAAGTTTCGGGGCTGCTCTGCTTTTGCGGTGTCCCGCAAACGCACATCTAGTTTTGAAACTGAATCCCAACCGGAAGTTCTGAAATGTATTTTTTGGCTTAAAAGAAAGAGGTATTTTAATTGTAAAAACAGAGTCTTACATATAAGATACTTTTGTATAACTAGCAGATAAACTGTTCCATGCATGTCAATTTATTTCTCAATGTATAAAGCAAGTGGTAGTTTAAGTTTTGACAATATGTACTGTGGCATTTTGAAAGAAAACTAAAGTATATTGTTGGATCTGGGGCGGGATAGCGCAGTGGTTAGCCATGCATTTCAATTTATTTCTCCATGTATAAAGCAAGTGGTAGTTTCAGTTTTGACAATATGTACTGTGGCATTTTGAAAGAATACTAAAGTATATTGTTGGATTATGGGCGGGATAGCACAGTGGTTAACGCGTTCGGCTTCGGATCAAGAGGTCCGGGGTTCGAATCCCGCCAGGGGCACGGCAACCTTGTCTAGAGTAGAGTAGAGAACTGTTATACACGCAGTAAGGTTTGTGTGCAATGCTGCACTGAATTTCAGCGTAGTACCACCCATGGTTCGCTAGTTCCAGCCGCAAAGCATAGCCACATCTCTCCCTGCCATAATACTAGCAGCCGTGATATAAGTGAAACACTCTTGAAAGCGGCGTTAAACCACAACTCTCCTCACCTCACCTATTGCTGGATCAGCCTTTTTTTATTTTTAAATTTTTTGTTAATGGTGAATAAATTATCTTACCCAGTACACACAGGCAGCAAATACCTGCCTTGTGGTTTCTTGATTTTTCTGAAAGAGTAAATTTGAAAATTATGTATTTTCATGAAAAAGTCCTAAAATCGAAATATTGCGAACTACGATATGATAATTATGATGGTCAAAACACTTAGGTCTTCCTCAATCCAACCTCTTGCATTAATTGCCCAGTTGAACTGGACAGCACAGAAACAGCTGGTCGCATTTGAACTTTGTAGATGCTTAAAATGTATAATGAAATTGTTAATAATGACATTTATTGATATAAGGATTTGACATCTTATTATCATTATCAATGTTATTGACCAAATCATAAATTTATAAGAGCTACATTTGCCATCTTGAAAGAGTGTCTGAATGTAAATATTTTGAAGATAACCAATGAGTCGAACTGAAATTTTATGTGCAGACTCCTTGACCAATGGGAATTCGAAATAGAAGTTTTGTTGACCCTGTGACTTACCTTATACAGATGTCCGTGACATGGTCATCCAACCATCTGCCCTGTATCAACCGGTTGAAGTCACTCTGTCTTACTTTCAGACTCTTGTATAGTATTATTCTGCATAAACATGTATCATATGAATTCAGACTGTCATTTAATCATCATATTTTGTCCTGATCATCCCTTAAATATCGATCATGCATACATTAAGCAATTATATGTGTATTTCAGAAACAAGTTAATGTGGGAAGCTAACATTTTCAGAATTACAAATCAATGCCTTATCATTAATGTTTCTGTTTTTCTCACCTTTGGTCCTCCTCTCGTAGGATGGAATTGTGGCTGTAAAGTATAATGAACTGTATTAATATTTGTAGTCTTGGGTGTGTGACTAGGTACGTTCATTATGGATTGTGTTACACACTTCTCATTCAAGGAATCTGAATTTGAAATGAAATATATTTTGATGCTTACTTTTTTGCACAGAAATCTGTTGTGTGAGCTTGAACAGAAAGAAGTATAAAAGCATTTTTAAATTGCACTCCGGTACCATAAAGGAAGATATAGATGATTGCATTAATTTCTATTAACATAATTCTATTCTATTCTACAAGTTCTATTATTCTGATAGATTAACCTTTTTGGGTTGTACTTTTTGGAAATAAGGGTAAGATGACATGGTTGGATTAAAATAAATAATATTTAAAACTTACTCCCAAATATAGCCTTTTCCGCCAATGGAAAGGTACTCTCCCCCTTGTCCACAGCAAATCGAACGGGGTCCGCTGCCGATGTAGTGGAGGAGCAGGGTGGGGAGGGGGTAGCACTCTGTTCGGTAAACATCTTTACCTCTCTCCCCATGGCACCAGCCAGATACATGACATTTGCCAGAGCTACAAATCAGCAAATATAATGGTTAATTTATCTGTATTTAATGTATAGCTATTATATATGTACTATGAAAAGATAACTCACATGGTATTTTTGTTTCATCCATGATGTCACCGGAGGCTTTCTCCAGGACCTCCTCAATGGTGTCTTCCTCAGTATTTGTGAGGCCAAGTCTCTCCCCCAGGGACTCGCCATTTTCCCTTAGGAGCCATAACTGTTATACATTGAACATTTTATAAAAGTATTCTATTGTTCTATTGTAGCTGTTTCATAGCAAGAAATCATTCTGGACACTTATTGGCTAAGGATCAAAGGATTATAAATGTCCCAAACAATTCAACTTTCCACACTTCAAAAATTTATGTTTGAAAATTTGTATTGTAAAGCTTAAGTTTCCTGTTCGAAGTCGACTGTAGAATGATGAGGAATGAATCTTTATGCTTGTTAAGTTGTAATGCAAAAAATAAGGTTCTTTGATATACTTAGTTATGTTCTTATTTTGATATTGAATGGGAGAAATGAAAGTATACCTGTTTAGCATAATGTTCCCTATGTTTAACAGCTGATGCCAGAACCTTCAGCATAAGGTTGTGCGGCAACCCACCAAACATCTCCCAGAATTGAGCACCTCTGCCACAGGTGACCAGACTGGGAGGAACTCCTGGAATACTCCTGGAAAAATACATATGCAAGTCAATTTTTTTTTCTTACCAGTGTACTTACTTACTTACGGTGTACACACAATATATTAAACAACTATTAGTTAATGCAATGTTGAAGATTGTAATCTTTTTTTATCACAGATTTATCATGCTAAAACCTAAGTGTTCAGGTTAAGGGAGGCTCGCTTTCCCCTGTTTAACTTTGATCAAATTGGTTCCCTACCTCCTTAGGTTTGGTTCCCAACTTGGGGACAATTGGAAGGGAAAAGTTCTTCCTTCCTCAATTTCCCCAAGGTGTTGAGGGCAGAATTGTTTCCTTAAAGGATTTCAAAACCCCATTTTATGTTATTTTACTTCATTATTGTGATGTATTCAAATTGTAAACACAAGCCGTCATGTTTTTACGTCACTTTTGCAAACCCGCGCTGACACTAGTGCGGTCCGCGGCAAACCCGGCATTCCCGTATGCAAAAAGATCGGCAGCTTTCGGCATCTTCCGTAATGTGACGTGATAGTGGTCCGTCAATCTCGCCTCAGTGCGAGTCACTGCAGTTGGCCTATGTCAAACCTGTTCATAAACACTCACTTGGTTGGTTCACTCGTGGCGCCCTGTATCATATATTTTAGTAACATATGTCTATGACATTGAACTAATGTTGGAGTTCTTCAACCATTTTTTCGACGTATTGTTTTAGACACGAGTCAAGAGCAAATATCCGTCAGACCGACGTTCAAAGTAGCCTGCCTGCAGTCGGTGTTTTACCGTGCGGCGTACGATACCTGATCAAATGTTTCAAAAGATATATAATAAATGAAATTATGTATCATAACTGTTTATCATAATGCTGAATATTGGAAATTATGTTTTGCCCTCGATGTTATTTTTCCTAATTTCTGATCTATTTCTGGACCCGGAAGTAAGACGATCGAGTTTAAACTTGCTGATTTTTTTCCTTATAAAGTGCTGGATGTCTAATTTTCTACACGGTTCACCGATTCAAAGTTTTCAAAAATAAACAATGAACAATTACTTCGGTTCAATATTTTAATTTTGTAGTCGTCTTCCACGTAGGCCCTATATCATATATTAATATTTATGGTCAGTGGCCCTATTGTCGTTGCAAAATAAGTTCTGTCCCTATGCTGATCTAGAATACTTTTCCTTATGTTTGCAAAACGCTAAAGAAATAACTAAACAAAGTGAAGCAGCATCTTAAAAAGTAAAACATATCAAATATAAAGTTATTTAAAGTAACAAAATTATCGATATCAAAATAACGAAAACACCTGGATGATTGACGTGTCTGTCATATTTAAGTGGAATGTTAAAAGGTTTTAAATATATTTAGAGTAATCATTGCATCATCCCGTAAAACATCGTTGGTTCATAAAATTCAGAATCACTAAAATTTACATAATTATCAAAACACACAGCGTGAAAACGTAGTCGCTTTGTAACACACTGTCAAAGCCTACCTGTAAAAAATGCCTTTCCCAGTAAAACTGGAGCATTATACATTTTGTTTAGTTTTGAAGATATTTTTTATTCATATAATATCAATGAAAATAATTTTATTTGTTTTTATGATGGTTTTATTTTGATTATAGAGTCATAAAAATATTATCAAATGAAAATTTCAAATACTCCGACAATTCTGCTTCAAAACATTGCATAATCAATGGGTTTTCCTTCCATGTCAAGTACAACGTTTATCCAAGTTTTCAAAAAGTCAAAGATTCTAACAGTTTTGATGGAAATGCATTAATAAAATGATACAACCTCCGAAAATATAGGGCCCACCTCCTTGGTTATATCTCAACATCTCTATCGACTTCACGGTCAGCGCTGTACTGTACAGCGTTATCGTTCTTCCTACGGTACTGTTGACTCGACATGACTGGTAGCCACATTCCTGAGACGAAATGTTGTTCAAACTTCAGATTGGTTGACCCTCTTGACATACAAGTTTGTTTCTATGCATTCTTTGTAGATTCTTCGAGTAGGTATTGCTACTTTTAACCGTTGATGTTTTAAAAAATTGACAGGTTTTTCCAAATTTCGTTATAGCACCATGCCGTCAGTCACTCGCAGTCGCGAGCGCAGCTAGGCGTGTTTTGACGGATTGAATCATAATTTGAGATCACATCGTTGAAATGTACATATATTTATAATGCAAAAGTGCTTCATATATGAGCAAACCATGTATCTAAAAGAAAGTGCAAAGTTCAATAGCTGAAAGACTTGCGTTGAATACTTTTTTACAGTGAGTGTAGAACAGCTGTACTGGATTGATTGCATACATTTTAGTGTCACTTGCTCTTGCTGTGAAGAAGTTTAGATCGATTTATAATTCTTTAAAATAAAAACCTATGGGCGAATGTCTTCCTAACATGTTAGTTAGAGGGCATGTACTGTTAAATGTTTCTTATTATCGTAAACTAGGTCAATATACGTCTTTGTAAACTCACACCGCGTAACTTTCCCTTCGCTCGCATGTCAACAACTGCTCACTTCCGTTTTCGTCGGACCACTATTACGTCACAAGTGCATAACTCATTAAAGTTCGGGATTCTTCGGCGGTCACTCGGACATCGCGACGTAGCAAGTTTGACGGAAGTGACAAAATTCTTAGCGGGGCAATGCCGTAAGGTGTGTTGTGTGATAAAGATATCATGTATTTGATCACAATTGTTTCTGAAAGGGGTTTTAAAATCCTTTAATAGTGTGGCATTAATTGCTTCTTGGACATCAGTCTGAAAATATTTTAAACACAATGTTGCTATAAAGTGTGAAATATCAACGTAATTAACCCTAGTTACACTCACAGAATACACCTTTTACTTTACTAGATAATATATATACCCACACAAAGCAGACTTGGTTGCACACAAAGAAAACACTTTTAACTAGATGAAAGTTTGCGGGACACCGCAAAAGCAGATCAGCCCCGAAACTTTGGGTCTCGCCTTTCCCTGTTCCGCCTTCTCGTCAGCATACATAAAATGGTAATCTTTTTTGACAAAAATTTGTTCATTATTCAAGTCATTATAAAAAGTTGAATCATCACTGGGGTCACTTTTCACAAGTTTGTTCTTAAAACCTATTTCTGATTTCAAAATTGGATCAAAGGATTAACATGGCCTTAACCAATATCTCATGACCTTGACCTTTGATCTTCAAGGTCACACAGTCAATGATCACTTTTCATTGTGTACCACAATCATGTAATGATTCAAAGTGTTAATAGTTGAAATAAGGCATGTTCGCAAATGCATGCTTAAGTTGTGACCTTGACCTTTCACAGATTTTAGCGAAAAATCTTTCCAAATCTCGGTCCTTCTCCATAGTTTATATATACCAAGTAAGGTCCTGATAGCACAACCGTTTTTGAAGTTATCGTGTTTACAAGGATTTTTGTAGTGATTTCAGAACTCATGACCTTGACGTTTGACCTTGAATGTGAGCATGTCAAAATAATTCCCCAGTAGTATAAGAAAGAAGATATGTATATGAGTTCTCAGAACCTTCCAGGAAAAACGTTATAGCCAATACAAAACGCGGCGGCGGCGGTGCGCAAAAACTGATAGCAGCCCCGACTAAGTCGGAGCTGCTAATTGGGTCATTTTCAAAAAATGTCAAAATTCCTGTCCCTGAGTTTCAATCTGTCCTATAGAATTTAAAAAAGAAAATTTAAACTATTTTATTACGTTTTTATTATGGGAATATACTATGTAAATGAATAAGACATGATTTTAGTTGTATATCAAGTTTTATTATGGACAGGTATTGAATATGTATTCAAGGTACTGCCAAAACTGCATGTCCCAATTTTTATAGTGAACTTTTGAAACAGATAAATTTATATAAATTTCACATAAATAATTATTTTATATGTAATTTTTATTTACTTTCAGTGTTCTGTTTGATATTCTATGGTTGTTTTCATGTAATTATACTTGTAAAAGTGAAAAAAATATACGGAATTGCTTGTCCCTAAAAGTATGTTCTTTCCTGTTACTTTATGGTAAATTCCATTAAAAACAATGAAGGATCCCTCAGAACCAAAAGAAGACTGGGTCAAAACATGATGTCTCCCTTCCCAGCCAACATGGTAAAGGGGGAATGCAGAATGAAATGAAGAGATTTTAGATCGAATCAATCAAAGGTCGAATAGGTGAGTAGTACTTTTTCAGTGATTCTATCCTGTTACTGGTGTTTTTAACAATTCTAATGCAAGTTTATTTTTAAAAACATTATCATCATATGTGTGTTGTGTGTCAATTTCATTTCCCATTTACTTTTAATGCTGTAGATTAAAAATCCTTCACTAATGATTGGTATCAGAAAGAATTTTCTGTCCTGTTACATTCTATCCTGTTACTGAGTATATGACAACAGGAAAGAAACAACATGTAACAGGATAGAAGTAGCTAGTAATTTTCTTCTTTATAAGAGTTTCCAACAGATATAATTAAATACAAATTTGCTGTAAAGGATTTGTAAAGGATGCTTTTGGATGATTTAACTATCAGAACCTGTAAATCTGGGTAGTTTGCTTTAATACACACCATGGTAACAGGAGAGAAACGACTTGTAACAGGATAGAATTTGGTAAAGTTTGATCTTTATAACAGATTCTAAGTGAAATAAAAAAGTACAAATTTGTTGTAAATGATTTGTAAAGGTTGCTTCTAGAAGATTCAACTACCAGAAACTTTCAATCTGGGTATTTTACTGTAATACACAAAAATGTACAGGAGAGAAACGACTTGTAACAGGATAGAATTAGCTAACCTTATTTCTTTATAACACTTTCCTAAAAATCACTAGAGTGCAAATTTGATGGTAAGGGATTTTTTAAAGGCTGTTTTTAGAAAATTTTACTAATAGTCACTATGAGTACCTATAAATCGTTTGATTGTGCTGTAACGAACAAAAAGGTAACAGGAAAGAAACAACATGTGACAGGGAAGAATGTTAAGTAGCATCATAGATCATTTCTTGTTCAATTTTTAAAGGAATTAAAATAAACACATTTAATGAAAATATATTTCTTAAACCTGGACATGGAAACTATAATATCAAGATTACTAAATCTGTTGAAACCGTTATTTAAGTTCCCCAAGTTAGTAGTTTGTGATTTCCATGATCCAAATGATTATTTCCTTTGATTATATTTATTTAAATCTCATATTAATCCTGGTATGTTTCTATCTTTATTTCAGGCATTGTCAGCTGCAGAGATGCAGCAAGCACTATATACAGAATTTGGATACAGACCTGAAAGGAGGAATAGAAAGAAAGCTCTTTAAGGAAAACCGTCCATGTATCCATTCTTTTTAGATTTTCTGAGAAAGCATTATACACAGACTTGTGTGACCAAGAGTTCAGCCTGAATTGTCTAATGATACATCATGTGGACATCAACCAAAACAGACATAGCATCAATAAATTGAATACACAACCACTATGTTCAAGTGATTCCCGTTGAATCCTGAAGAACATCATAACAATCATCATGTATTATTGACAGCGAGCTGATGTTGATGATGAATAGGAAACTGAAAGTGGATAGAAAACTCATGATTTGAAGAAATTTTATGATAATGAGGAAATGGATGGACAGAAAAAAACAACAGAAAACAGATAATAATGGGGAGGAAATCAGATAATGGCGGTGGACAGAAAGTTGATGATATGTAAAAGGCAGATGATGATGGACAAGAAAGGAAATGTTGGATACCTGGCTGACGATGAAGAAAATGTTGATGACGATGATGGACAAAAAAGATTATGGTAATAGAAAAAAAGCTGATGAAATTTGAAGACAGATATGAAGATGGACACTAAGCTGATGATGCAGGATAGAAACTGATATGGAGCAAAAAGCATAATGATGATGAGACGAGGGTAGATAGTGGACAGCGTCTTTTTGGTGGCACAAAAGCCATAAATATTTTTATCAATAATTACGGTTAAGTTGAATATGATATTCGTTCACAATCTGATAATGTGACATAATGTTATGGCCATATTACCAATTAACCATATAATGTTAATGTATGAAAATACTAAAAGTTGAAAGCTGGCAAAAAGTCAATAATTCCAAATTTGATAAAAACAATTTGTTTTGTTAGATCTCAAGTATATGCTTGTCAACACATTGTTGTATAAGTCTTAATCAAATTCATAAGCCTTGGTTGATCTAAAGATATTAAGCATTATATTCTGAAAGTAGGTGAGAAGAAAACAACTTCATTACATGTCCAATATATCAATAGTTAGATTCATTAAAGTTGTAGTTTCTATCCTGTTACTACATTTTCCTTCCTGTTGCTGCTGCAAAAGTTCATGAATAAAACCTTTCTGTAAAGCAACTGAGTCAAGTTTGACGTATTTGTTTTACTGGTTTACTGACTTAAATCTGCCAGGGTTAGTCATATCTTATAACTTTCTTGTTTATTGGTGTTGGGGACAATATTTGGTAACATTATTCTTTCCTGTTACTTTTTCAATCCTTACTGTTACCATAGATTCCATCCTGTTATGGTTCATAAAATAGGGATGTGTTAATTAAACACAGAGAAAATAGTTATTTTATTTCATTGACACCATTCACGAATAGACACTTAACATATGAATGATACTTTAATTTAAATCTTACTCAAATAGAAAAAGTAAGGAGAATCAAAGTTAACGGTAATGGAGACTAACAGACCAAGTCTTGGTATTAACCAAGATAAAAAACATATTTAACATATTTGATGCATAAGATTTTATTTTTAAAACAAAAAGGACTAATAAACAAAACACATATGAATGTGCATTTGTTTAAATTTTAATTTTTAAAAAGTTTTTCTAGAGATCATATATTGGTAACAGGAAGGAAATATTATGGGATATATTTCTAAAAAAAATTATTTTTTTTATTTTCAGATGTCATTAAGCTTGCATACTTCTGTTTTGCATAATTGAGTATATATCTATTGTATTGAAGTAATAAAATATGTGTTTTGATAAAGATGGCTTTTCTGTTTTTGATGCCTTGAAATTTTGACATTTTTTGAAAATGACCCAATTAGGTCTTCACGTTACTCACTTTCTCTGATGCCTATAAGGTCTTCACGTTACTCACTTTCTCTGATGCCTCCAAGAGCATGCAGCAATACTGAAACAGTCCAATTAGAATTGGAATTAGATCCATTATTCTTTAAAAAAACTTGATATTAATTCTTGGTCCCAAGCTTATCATCATAACATTAATGACATTCATAACATGCATGCATTCATTTTATAAGCATGTTTACAAAGAACACCCTATATGCAGTGCATAGCATAATGTGCCTGCATAACAAAGAATATCCATATATAGACTGTATAGCGAGTACAGTGTAGATCGCACACATAGGGTATGCAGCATGCATAACGACCATAGTTTACTAATCACACATAAATAGATATTGAATTTAGCTTTCCAATAGTGCATTGATTGGAATAAGTAAGCATTTCTCACAATGGTAACATTTGTTTGAATTGAACGCAACGTACTGGGTGGTGCACCTCTGAACAGCGCTCGTCTTTCAGTTTCCTTATCTGAAATAAATTTTGGTGTAATTAGGCATATTATATTTTATTATTTCTATAACTATGATCTACGTTTACTTTCAATAGTCGTAATGCTTCATGTTCGTCCCTAAAACAACTGATAAAATAAGAACATGCTACTGTTTTTTAACCAACGATAAATCGGAAATAATATAACAAGGAGAAAATACAAAGACAACAGTATACATTTACCACTTCCTGCTCGTCCACAACATTTAACGGCACGGCACCGCATCTGATCTTCTGTAAGATAAAGGATTCCTTCGATGATTACGTAACATCTTCCCCCCTTAAAACGACATGCTGGTGATTTAATAAAGAATGTTGAATAAGTTACCTTTATAGGCCTGTATAGGCCTGCCAAACAGACAGCAATTGCCTCATGTCATTAGTTGTTAGCATCCTATGTCTGCTGCCATCCAAAAGTGATTAATATTTTCGTTTATATTTTTCCCCCGCTATTAAAACTAAAACAAGTGAAGAAGCGAGTATAACTCACATACCCGGCTTCTCCCTTACTTCAACAAATTTCATTATCAGCAAAAGACACATCTATAGGTCTATGTTCAATAATAAATTTGAAAATTAATTAAGTTCTTACTCTCAAAGGATCAACTAGGGATCATAGTTGACATGCGCATGAATAGTGTTGGACAAAATGATTTCCTCATAGTCACTTTTTAGTCACATTTCCATAGCAACCATAAAAATTAAAATTAAGAAATAGTTCTAACCCTCAAAAGGCACAACAACTAGGGATCATTGTTGATATGTATATCAAGTTTGATGAAGCTAGCATGCATAGTTTTGGAGATATACTCTGCACAAAATGACTACCTCACAGTCTAGTTTTAAGTCACGTTTCCATGGAAACCGTAGAAATCAAAATTCAGAAATAGTTCTAACCCTCAAAAGGCACAACTAGGGATCATGGTTGACATGTGTATGAAGTTTGGTGAAGCTAGCACGTATAGTTTTGGAGATATGCTCTGCACAAAATGACTTCCTCACAGAGTCACTTTTTAGTCACGTTTCCATGGAAACCGCAAAAATCAAAATTCAGAAATAGTTCTTACCCTCAAAAGGCACAACTAGGGATTATGGTTTACATGTGTATGAAGTTTGGTGAAGCTAGCACGTATAGTTTGGGAGATATGCTCTGCACAAAATGACTTCCTCACAGAGTCACGTTTCCATGGTAACCGCAAAAATAAAAATTCAGAAATAGTTCTAACCCTCAAAAAGCACATCTAGGGATCATGGTTGACATGTGTATCAAGTTTGGTGAAGCTAGCACGTATAGTTTGGGAGATATGCTCCGCACAAAATGACTTCCTCACAGAGTCACTTTTTAGTCACGTTTCCATGGAAACCGCATTAAAATTCAGAAATCGTTCTAACCCTCAAAAGGCACAACTAGGGATCATGGTTGACATGTTTATGAAGTTTGGTGATGCTAGCATGTATAGTTTGGGAGATCGGCTCCGCACAAAGTTTTGGGACGCACGGACAGACGGACGGAAAGAATGAACGCTATAAACCCCCGCTTACGCTGTAAGGCGGGGTATAATAAGGAGTTATGATTTTGAAAACAACATCATAGCTAACTGTTGTCGACATAAGTCGAAGACGGGGCGACGAACTTTATTGAAGAAGTCCACCAGTCTGGCCTTTTGCCCTCTTTGCCCAAAATGGACCGGCATCCTTTTACTCCTGAACAGAAGAAAATACTTAGAAAATAATAGAAGATTTAACAATTGATACGAAATGCCTTTTCAAGTTCTGCTAATATAAATAGTAAGACTCACGATCACTTCATACATTCAGACATGTATTTAAAGAAAAAGAAAAGTTTTTCAGTTACCTTTTGATACAACCACCTGGCGTATGGCCTTCCTCAGCAGATGGGCGAACGTCACCTCATGAACATTTATTTTGAGAGAAATGTCTCTGACATCGATTTTCCTCTCTGAAACATTGAAGTCTATGTTAGATTGAAAGCATTTATTCAGATATATTTCCACGATTGTAGAAGAATTGGGTCATGATTTTCACGTGGCAATCACGAATTCAATGGCTTTGAAGACTGAAGTGCATGGATGTACCTTTATGTTTATCTTCATCGGTGGTTCTTGATTTGATTTTCTCGATCACGTTTGAACCTTCAATGGCCCTCACCAGAATAATGAAAACAAAATTGTTAAAAAGAATTCACATTTTATTGATGCTGACGAGAAGGCGGAACAGGGAAAGGCGAGACCCTAAGTTTCGGAGCTGCTCTGCTTTTGCGGTGTCCCGCAAACGCTAATCTAGTTGACGTTGTAATAACGGTAATTGTGCAGTTAATGCTGCGTATTGAGGATGTCCTACTGTAGCTTGTGATCTGTCTAATCTTCTTTCTACTAATTTAAATTTACTTAGTTACCTTGTATGTCTTTCTCTTGTATTTCTAAATTGTGTTAATAAATCTCTACCTCTTTGTGTTCTAGGATCATCTTCGAACGTTTCGTTCCGAGTGAACACCATGTTCCACCATTTTGCATCAACAACACAACTAATATTAACTTAATTCAAATTTTAATAAAACTAATTTACAAGCCGGGTGGATTCTTGGACAGGACAAAGCAGACAGCTTGGACAGTTCAGTTGTATAGGTAGATGTCACGGGCAATGAGTTTATTTGAGTACACAGGGTCAGCGAGAGTGGGCAAACAAGCCAATGTAACTATAACTTTAACTTTAACTCGAATAGCCTCCATGGTGAACAATTTTACATGTGAGGCCGAACATGTCGGTGGTTGTTTCACGCTCTTCACAGTTGAAGATTTCATGTTCTCCGATCGAGAAGCCACACCTGCAACAGAACACTTCATTGCTGTTGCAACCACGATTGATCATCTGTTCACTTCTGTGGCAGGCGGCGCATCTCAGTCTGTATACATCTTTGGGTTCAAATGGAGCGTGTTTCTGGGCAAATGGTGTTTCTATATCGTTGTGGAGATAGTACAGTCTCAGTTGGTCTATCAGAGCCGCTAAGAATTCTTGTTTCTTTTCGAAGAAGCCGCTCAGGAGCAAAGGTGGCGAGTACCAGAGTCCCAGTCCTTTAGTTCCGCATCATCGAACTCGCATAGCATTTTCTCTATCTTCAACTTGTTTATTTCCTTTGCTTCATTCTTCTTTTGTTCTTCTTCTGTTACTGGTGGCATGTTCACGTTCTTGCTCTTCTTCACTGCTTTCAATTTCTTCGGTGAAGGTGGCTTCGAGGGAGAAGATTCTCATTCTGATTTCACTTCCTGTCTGGCTGATTTCATCGATTCTGCAAGATTCATGGTTTCTTCTCGGAGTGTCCTCAATTTCCACTTTAGATGACTTGTGAGGGTTGTCACTTTCGCTATCGCAGTCGGATCTTCTCTTTCTTGATGTTTCACATACCGTAACAGGAGTGGTATTTCTCTCTCCAGTTTCTTCGTCTTCGGATACAACAATTGGGGAGTTCCGGTGGTCACTACCTTGTAGGAGGTCATTCTGTCTATCTCGTCCGACGTCATCACGCTCAGACGAACGCACAACCCATCCTCGTCTGGAGAGGCTACTTTGTAACTTCCTGGGAGCTCCAGGACACCCGGGTGTAGTTTGTAGGGTGGTTCTGCAATCAAAGTTTTGGGAACATGAGTCTGGGTTTGCTGTTACAGGCGGTAAGTCGGGTAGTTCTAGATTCGCTATCTCTTCGTCCCCACTGTCTGTGACTGTCTCAGTTGCTAATTCTAGTAGTCTCATTACTTTGAAAAGCTGTCCCCACATTGTTGGGTTTAGTCGTTTTGTCACTCGTTTTAGGAACGGTGCTGTCCTTGTCTTATAAGTGTAAGTCCTAGCGTCGAAAGCTGGCTTAGCGTTTGGGAAGTACTTTGTGATTGAAGTGTTTGTTGTGACTATCACTGGTGTTCTTTTTAGTAAGCTGTCTGAACTGTTTTTTTTTGTGTACCATAGTGTCAGCCCCCTCGAATACCAATTTCGATTCCTCCATGATATTTTCCTCCGCCAAACATGGCTCCTCTATCAAATTTTGTCAACACAGTCTTGCCAAACAAAGTTGTAACTGTTTCCCATTTTCACCTCTGCATAGAATTTTGTTGGAGCTAGAAGACTTCTTGCAATTAAACTCTTTCCCGAATTCGGAGCCCCGACTAACACGAACGTGTTTTTTTTGGTCGCTCTTCACCTTGCATTGGACGATTTGCCTCGTACAATTGGGCCATTGTACTACGGGTCCAAGAGGGTGGCACGTGAAAACCCATCTCAGTGAGACGCTGTCTCAGGTCCGTGCCCGTGAGCCTGGATTGGTCCCCGCTTTGGGGACTGTCATGGCTGTCATCAGGAACGGTTGATGAAGGAACCGTGACACTCTTCGTCGTATTGGCTACTTTTCGCGTACGCAAACGAGATTTGCGTACCGGCGGCATGTTGACAAGGAGTTGGTGAACCAATTTATATAGTCGAACGTAAGTGATGACTTCTCGACATGGCGATGTTCTAAGATGACCAAGGGCGATCAAAACACACAACATAAGGATACCTGGAGAAATCATGACCTGTTATAACAATAACATGCTCAGCACATCAGAGGGTAACACGTTGTTTAGCATAATTGCATCCAGCAACTACAATACACTCATACAGAAAGCACTAGCTCTAGCATGCCAGAGAACACAGACACTGACGTTCGATGAACTGATAGAAGAAAATGAGAATGCAATGTACAAAACTACACAGTATGAAACGGTAGAAACAGCATTGTAACTTTCAACGCACTTTGCAAACACAATGGGTGGTGTAGGATGGACTTTCTAAAAGATTTACACACAGTTTTGAATAAAACTCATTCCAAAAAAAACACGTTCGTGTTAGTCGGGGCTCCGAATTCGGGAAAGAGTTTAATTGCAAGAAGTCTTCTAGCTCCAACAAAATTCTATGCAGAGGTGAAAATGGGAAACAGTTACAACTTTGTTTGGCAAGACTGTGTTGACAAAATTTGATAGAGGAGCCATGTTTGGCGGAGGAAAATATCATGGAGGAATCGAAATTGGTATTCGAGGGGGCTGACACTATGGTACACAAAAAAAAACAGTTCAGACAGCTTACTAAAAAGAACACCAGTGATAGTCACAACAAACACTTCAATCACAAAGTACTTCCCAAACGCTAAGCCAGCTTTCGACGCTAGGACTTACACTTATAAGACAAGGACAGCACCGTTCCTAAAACGAGTGACAAAACGACTAAACCCAACAATGTGGGGACAGCTTTTCAAAGTAATGAGACTACTAGAATTAGCAACTGAGACAGTCACAGACAGTGGGGACGAAGAGATAGCGAATCTAGAACTACCCGACTTACCGCCTGTAACAGCAAACCCAGACTCATGTTCCCAAAACTTTGATTGCAGAACCACCCTACAAACTACACCCGGGTGTCCTGGAGCTCCCAGGAAGTTACAAAGTAGCCTCTCCAGACGAGGATGGGTTGTGCGTTCGTCTGAGCGTGATGACGTCGGACGAGATAGACAGAATGACCTCCTACAAGGTAGTGACCACCGGAACTCCCCAATTGTTGTATCCGAAGACGAAGAAACTGGAGAGAGAAATACCACTCCTGTTACGGTACGTGAAACATCAAGAAAGAGAAGATCCGACTGCGATAGCGAAAGTGACAACCCTCACAAGTCATCTAAAGTGGAAATTGAGGACACTCCTAGAAGAAACCATGAATCTTGCAGAATCGATGAAATCAGCCAGACAGGAAGTGAAATCAGAATGAGAATCTTCTCCCTCGAAGCCACCTTCACCGAAGAAATTGAAAGCAGTGAAGAAGAGCAAGAACGTGAACATGCCACCAGTAACAGAAGAAGAACAAAAGAAAAATGAAGCAAAGGAAATAAACAAGTTGAAGATAGAGAAAATGCTATGCGAGTTCGATGATGCGGAACTAAAGGACTGGGACTCTGGTACTCGCCACCTTTGCTCCTGAGCGGCTTCTTCGAAAAGAAACAAGAATTCTTAGCGGCTCTGATAGACCAACTGAGACTGTACTATCTCTACAACGATATAGAAACACCATTTGCCCAGAAACACGCTCCATTTGAACCCAAAGATGTATACAGACTGAGATGCGCCGCCTGCCACAGAAGTGAACAGATGATCAATCGTGGTTGCAACAGCAATGAAGTGTTCTGTTGCAGGTGTGGCTTCTCGATCGGAGAACATGAAATCTTCAACTGTGAAGAGCGTGAAACAACCACCGACATGTTCGGCCTCACATGTAAAATTGTTCACCATGGAGGCTATTCGAGTTAAAGTTAAAGTTATAGTTACATTGGCTTGTTTGCCCACTCTCGCTGACCCTGTGTACTCAAATAAACTCATTGCCCGTGACATCTACCTATACAACTGAACTGTCCAAGCTGTCTGCTTTGTCCTGTCCAAGAATCCACCCGGCTTGTAAATTAGTTTTATTAAAATTTGAATTAAGTTAATATTAGTTGTGTTGTTGATGCAAAATGGTGGAACATGGTGTTCACTCGGAACGAAACGTTCGAAGATGATCCTAGAACACAAAGAGGTAGAGATTTATTAACACAATTTAGAAATACAAGAGAAAGACATACAAGGTAACTAAGTAAATTTAAATTAGTAGAAAGAAGATTAGACAGATCACAAGCTACAGTAGGACATCCTCAATACGCAGCATTAACTGCACAATTACCGTTATTACAACGTCAACTAGATTAGCGTTTGCGGGACACCGCAAAAGCAGAGCAGCTCCGAAACTTAGGGTCTCGCCTTTCCCTGTTCCGCCTTCTCGTCAGCATCAATAAAATGTGAATTCTTTTTAACAATTTTGTTTTCATTATTCTGGTGAGGGCCATTGAAGGTTCAAACGTGATCGAGAAAATCAAATCAAGAACCACCGATGAAGATAAACATAAAGGTACATCCATGCACTTCAGTCTTCAAAGCCATTGAATTCGTGATTGCCACGTGAAAATCATGACCCAATTCTTCTACAATCGTGGAACTATATCTGAATAAATGCTTTCAATCTAACATAGACTTCAATGTTTCAGAGAGGAAAATCGATGTCAGAGACATTTCTCTCAAAATAAATGTTCATGAGGTGACGGACGCCCATCTGCTGAGGAAGGCCATACGCCAGGTGGTTGTATCAAAAGGTAACTGAAAAACTTTTCTTTTTCTTTAAATACATGTCTGAATGTATGAAGTGATCGTGAGTCTTACTATTTATATTAGCAGAACTTGAAAAGGCATTTCGTATCAATTGTTAAATCTTCTATTATTTTCTAAGTATTTTCTTCTGTTCAGGAGTAAAAGGATGCCGGTCCATTTTGGGCAAAGAGGGCAAAAGGCCAGACTGGTGGACTTCTTCAATAAAGTTCGTCGCCCCGTCTTCGACTTATGTCGACAACAGTTAGCTATGATGTTGTTTTCAAAATCATAACTCCTTATTATACCCCGCCTTACAGCGTAAGCGGGGGTTTATAGCGTTCATTCTTTCCGTCCGTCTGTCCGTGCGTCCCAAAACTTTGTGCGGAGCCGATCTCCCAAACTATACATGCTAGCATCACCAAACTTCATAAACATGTCAACCATGATCCCTAGTTGTGCCTTTTGAGGGTTAGAACGATTTCTGAATTTTAATGCGGTTTCCATGGAAACGTGACTAAAAAGTGACTCTGTGAGGAAGTCATTTTGTGCGGAGCATATCTCCCAAACTATACGTGCTAGCTTCACCAAACTTGATACACATGTCAACCATGATCCCTAGATGTGCTTTTTGAGGGTTAGAACTATTTCTGAATTTTTATTTTTGCGGTTACCATGGAAACGTGACTCTGTGAGGAAGTCATTTTGTGCAGAGCATATCTCCCAAACTATACGTGCTAGCTTCACCAAACTTCATACACATGTAAACCATAATCCCTAGTTGTGCCTTTTGAGGGTAAGAACTATTTCTGAATTTTGATTTTTGCGGTTTCCATGGAAACGTGACTAAAAAGTGACTCTGTGAGGAAGTCATTTTGTGCAGAGCATATCTCCAAAACTATACGTGCTAGCTTCACCAAACTTCATACACATGTCAACCATGATCCCTAGTTGTGCCTTTTGAGGGTTAGAACTATTTCTGAATTTTGATTTCTACGGTTTCCATGGAAACGTGACTTAAAACTAGACTGTGAGGTAGTCATTTTGTGCAGAGTATATCTCCAAAACTATGCATGCTAGCTTCATCAAACTTGATATACATATCAACAATGATCCCTAGTTGTTGTGCCTTTTGAGGGTTAGAACTATTTCTTAATTTTAATTTTTATGGTTGCTATGGAAATGTGACTAAAAAGTGACTATGAGGAAATCATTTTGTCCAACACTATTCATGCGCATGTCAACTATGATCCCTAGTTGATCCTTTGAGAGTAAGAACTTAATTAATTTTCAAATTTATTATTGAACATAGACCTATAGATGTGTCTTTTGCTGATAATGAAATTTGTTGAAGTAAGGGAGAAGCCGGGTATGTGAGTTATACTCGCTTCTTCACTTGTTTTAGTTTTAATAGCGGGGGAAAAATATAAACGAAAATATTAATCACTTTTGGATGGCAGCAGACATAGGATGCTAACAACTAATGACATGAGGCAATTGCTGTCTGTTTGGCAGGCCTATAAAGGTAACTTATTCAACATTCTTTATTAAATCACCAGCATGTCGTTTTAAGGGGGGAAGATGTTACGTAATCATCGAAGGAATCCTTTATCTTACAGAAGATCAGATGCGGTGCCGTGCCGTTAAATGTTGTGGACGAGCAGGAAGTGGTAAATGTATACTGTTGTCTTTGTATTTTCTCCTTGTTATATTATTTCCGATTTATCGTTGGTTAAAAAACAGTAGCATGTTCTTATTTTATCAGTTGTTTTAGGGACGAACATGAAGCATTACGACTATTGAAAGTAAACGTAGATCATAGTTATAGAAATAATAAAATATAATATGCCTAATTACACCAAAATTTATTTCAGATAAGGAAACTGAAAGACGAGCGCTGTTCAGAGGTGCACCACCCAGTACGTTGCGTTCAATTCAAACAAATGTTACCATTGTGAGAAATGCTTACTTATTCCAATCAATGCACTATTGGAAAGCTAAATTCAATATCTATTTATGTGTGATTAGTAAACTATGGTCGTTATGCATGCTGCATACCCTATGTGTGCGATCTACACTGTACTCGCTATACAGTCTATATATGGATATTCTTTGTTATGCAGGCACATTATGCTATGCACTGCATATAGGGTGTTCTTTGTAAACATGCTTATAAAATGAATGCATGCATGTTATGAATGTCATTAATGTTATGATGATAAGCTTGGGACCAAGAATTAATATCAAGTTTTTTTAAAGAATAATGGATCTAATTCCAATTCTAATTGGACTGTTTCAGTATTGCTGCATGCTCTTGGAGGCATCAGAGAAAGTGAGTAACGTGAAGACCTTATAGGCATCAGAGAAAGTGAGTAACGTGAAGACCTAATTGGGTCATTTTCAAAAAATGTCAAAATTTCAAGGCATCAAAAACAGAAAAGCCATCTTTATCAAAACACATATTTTATTACTTCAATACAATAGATATATACTCAATTATGCAAAACAGAAGTATGCAAGCTTAATGACATCTGAAAATAAAAAAAATAATTTTTTTTAGAAATATATCCCATAATATTTCCTTCCTGTTACCAATATATGATCTCTAGAAAAACTTTTTAAAAATTAAAATTTAAACAAATGCACATTCATATGTGTTTTGTTTATTAGTCCTTTTTGTTTTAAAAATAAAATCTTATGCATCAAATATGTTAAATATGTTTTTTATCTTGGTTAATACCAAGACTTGGTCTGTTAGTCTCCATTACCGTTAACTTTGATTCTCCTTACTTTTTCTATTTGAGTAAGATTTAAATTAAAGTATCATTCATATGTTAAGTGTCTATTCGTGAATGGTGTCAATGAAATAAAATAACTATTTTCTCTGTGTTTAATTAACACATCCCTATTTTATGAACCATAACAGGATGGAATCTATGGTAACAGTAAGGATTGAAAAAGTAACAGGAAAGAATAATGTTACCAAATATTGTCCCCAACACCAATAAACAAGAAAGTTATAAGATATGACTAACCCTGGCAGATTTAAGTCAGTAAACCAGTAAAACAAATACGTCAAACTTGACTCAGTTGCTTTACAGAAAGGTTTTATTCATGAACTTTTGCAGCAGCAACAGGAAGGAAAATGTAGTAACAGGATAGAAACTACAACTTTAATGAATCTAACTATTGATATATTGGACATGTAATGAAGTTGTTTTCTTCTCACCTACTTTCAGAATATAATGCTTAATATCTTTAGATCAACCAAGGCTTATGAATTTGATTAAGACTTATACAACAATGTGTTGACAAGCATATACTTGAGATCTAACAAAACAAATTGTTTTTATCAAATTTGGAATTATTGACTTTTTGCCAGCTTTCAACTTTTAGTATTTTCATACATTAACATTATATGGTTAATTGGTAATATGGCCATAACATTATGTCACATTATCAGATTGTGAACGAATATCATATTCAACTTAACCGTAATTATTGATAAAAATATTTATGGCTTTTGTGCCACCAAAAAGACGCTGTCCACTATCTACCCTCGTCTCATCATCATTATGCTTTTTGCTCCATATCAGTTTCTATCCTGCATCATCAGCTTAGTGTCCATCTTCATATCTGTCTTCAAATTTCATCAGCTTTTTTTCTATTACCATAATCTTTTTTGTCCATCATCGTCATCAACATTTTCTTCATCGTCAGCCAGGTATCCAACATTTCCTTTCTTGTCCATCATCATCTGCCTTTTACATATCATCAACTTTCTGTCCACCGCCATTATCTGATTTCCTCCCCATTATTATCTGTTTTCTGTTGTTTTTTTCTGTCCATCAATTTCCTCATTATCATAAAATTTCTTCAAATCATGAGTTTTCTATCCACTTTCAGTTTCCTATTCATCATCAACATCAGCTCGCTGTCAATAATACATGATGATTGTTATGATGTTCTTCAGGATTCAACGGGAATCACTTGAACATAGTGGTTGTGTATTCAATTTATTGATGCTATGTCTGTTTTGGTTGATGTCCACATGATGTATCATTAGACAATTCAGGCTGAACTCTTGGTCACACAAGTCTGTGTATAATGCTTTCTCAGAAAATCTAAAAAGAATGGATACATGGACGGTTTTCCTTAAAGAGCTTTCTTTCTATTCCTCCTTTCAGGTCTGTATCCAAATTCTGTATATAGTGCTTGCTGCATCTCTGCAGCTGACAATGCCTGAAATAAAGATAGAAACATACCAGGATTAATATGAGATTTAAATAAATATAATCAAAGGAAATAATCATTTGGATCATGGAAATCACAAACTACTAACTTGGGGAACTTAAATAACGGTTTCAACAGATTTAGTAATCTTGATATTATAGTTTCCATGTCCAGGTTTAAGAAATATATTTTCATTAAATGTGTTTATTTTAATTCCTTTAAAAATTGAACAAGAAATGATCTATGATGCTACTTAACATTCTTCCCTGTCACATGTTGTTTCTTTCCTGTTACCTTTTTGTTCGTTACAGCACAATCAAACGATTTATAGGTACTCATAGTGACTATTAGTAAAATTTTCTAAAAACAGCCTTTAAAAAATCCCTTACCATCAAATTTGCACTCTAGTGATTTTTAGGAAAGTGTTATAAAGAAATAAGGTTAGCTAATTCTATCCTGTTACAAGTCGTTTCTCTCCTGTACATTTTTGTGTATTACAGTAAAATACCCAGATTGAAAGTTTCTGGTAGTTGAATCTTCTAGAAGCAACCTTTACAAATCATTTACAACAAATTTGTACTTTTTTATTTCACTTAGAATCTGTTATAAAGATCAAACTTTACCAAATTCTATCCTGTTACAAGTCGTTTCTCTCCTGTTACCATGGTGTGTATTAAAGCAAACTACCCAGATTTACAGGTTCTGATAGTTAAATCATCCAAAAGCATCCTTTACAAATCCTTTACAGCAAATTTGTATTTAATTATATCTGTTGGAAACTCTTATAAAGAAGAAAATTACTAGCTACTTCTATCCTGTTACATGTTGTTTCTTTCCTGTTGTCATATACTCAGTAACAGGATAGAATGTAACAGGACAGAAAATTCTTTCTGATACCAATCATTAGTGAAGGATTTTTAATCTACAGCATTAAAAGTAAATGGGAAATGAAATTGACACACAACACACATATGATGATAATGTTTTTAAAAATAAACTTGCATTAGAATTGTTAAAAACACCAGTAACAGGATAGAATCACTGAAAAAGTACTACTCACCTATTCGACCTTTGATTGATTCGATCTAAAATCTCTTCATTTCATTCTGCATTCCCCCTTTACCATGTTGGCTGGGAAGGGAGACATCATGTTTTGACCCAGTCTTCTTTTGGTTCTGAGGGATCCTTCATTGTTTTTAATGGAATTTACCATAAAGTAACAGGAAAGAACATACTTTTAGGGACAAGCAATTCCGTATATTTTTTTCACTTTTACAAGTATAATTACATGAAAACAACCATAGAATATCAAACAGAACACTGAAAGTAAATAAAAATTACATATAAAATAATTATTTATGTGAAATTTATATAAATTTATCTGTTTCAAAAGTTCACTATAAAAATTGGGACATGCAGTTTTGGCAGTACCTTGAATACATATTCAATACCTGTCCATAATAAAACTTGATATACAACTAAAATCATGTCTTATTCATTTACATAGTATATTCCCATAATAAAAACGTAATAAAATAGTTTAAATTTTCTTTTTTAAATTCTATAGGACAGATTGAAACTCAGGGACAGGAATTTTGACATTTTTTGAAAATGACCCAATTAGCAGCTCCGACTTAGTCGGGGCTGCTATCAGTTTTTGCGCACCGCCGCCGCCGCGTTTTGTATTGGCTATAACGTTTTTCCTGGAAGGTTCTGAGAACTCATATACATAGCTTCTTTCTTATACTACTGGGGAATTATTTTGACATGCTCACATTCAAGGTCAAACGTCAAGGTCATGAGTTCTGAAATCACTACAAAAATCCTTGTAAACACGATAACTTCAAAAACGGTTGTGCTATCAGGACCTTACTTGGTATATATAAACTATGGAGAAGGACCGAGATTTGGAAAGATTTTTCGCTAAAATCTGTGAAAGGTCAAGGTCACAACTTAAGCATGCATTTGCGAACATGCCTTATTTCAACTATTAACACTTTGAATCATTACATGATTGTGGTACACAATGAAAAGTGATCATTGACTGTGTGACCTTGAAGATCAAAGGTCAAGGTCATGAGATATTGGTTAAGGCCATGTTAATCCTTTGATCCAATTTTGAAATCAGAAATAGGTTTTAAGAACAAACTTGTGAAAAGTGACCCCAGTGATGATTCAACTTTTTATAATGACTTGAATAATGAACAAATTTTTGTCAAAAAAGATTACCATTTTATGTATGCTGACGAGAAGGCGGAACAGGGAAAGGCGAGACCCAAAGTTTCGGGGCTGATCTGCTTTTGCGGTGTCCCGCAAACTTTCATCTAGTTAAAAGTGTTTTCTTTGTGTGCAACCAAGTCTGCTTTGTGTGGGTATATATATTATCTAGTAAAGTAAAAGGTGTATTCTGTGAGTGTAACTAGGGTTAATTACGTTGATATTTCACACTTTATAGCAACATTGTGTTTAAAATATTTTCAGACTGATGTCCAAGAAGCAATTAATGCCACACTATTAAAGGATTTTAAAACCCCTTTCAGAAACAATTGTGATCAAATACATGATATCTTTATCACACAACACACCTTACGGCATTGCCCCGCTAAGAATTTTGTCACTTCCGTCAAACTTGCTACGTCGCGATGTCCGAGTGACCGCCGAAGAATCCCGAACTTTAATGAGTTATGCACTTGTGACGTAATAGTGGTCCGACGAAAACGGAAGTGAGCAGTTGTTGACATGCGAGCGAAGGGAAAGTTACGCGGTGTGAGTTTACAAAGACGTATATTGACCTAGTTTACGATAATAAGAAACATTTAACAGTACATGCCCTCTAACTAACATGTTAGGAAGACATTCGCCCATAGGTTTTTATTTTAAAGAATTATAAATCGATCTAAACTTCTTCACAGCAAGAGCAAGTGACACTAAAATGTATGCAATCAATCCAGTACAGCTGTTCTACACTCACTGTAAAAAAGTATTCAACGCAAGTCTTTCAGCTATTGAACTTTGCACTTTCTTTTAGATACATGGTTTGCTCATATATGAAGCACTTTTGCATTATAAATATATGTACATTTCAACGATGTGATCTCAAATTATGATTCAATCCGTCAAAACACGCCTAGCTGCGCTCGCGACTGCGAGTGACTGACGGCATGGTGCTATAACGAAATTTGGAAAAACCTGTCAATTTTTTAAAACGTCAACGGTTAAAAGTAGCAATACCTACTCGAAGAATCTACAAAGAATGCATAGAAACAAACTTGTATGTCAAGAGGGTCAACCAATCTGAAGTTTGAACAACATTTCGTCTCAGGAATGTGGCTACCAGTCATGTCGAGTCAACAGTACCGTAGGAAGAACGATAACGCTGTACAGTACAGCGCTGACCGTGAAGTCGATAGAGATGTTGAGATATAACCAAGGAGGTGGGCCCTATATTTTCGGAGGTTGTATCATTTTATTAATGCATTTCCATCAAAACTGTTAGAATCTTTGACTTTTTGAAAACTTGGATAAACGTTGTACTTGACATGGAAGGAAAACCCATTGTTTATGCAATGTTTTGAAGCAGAATTGTCGGAGTATTTGAAATTTTCATTTGATAATATTTTTATGACTCTATAATCAAAATAAAACCATCATAAAAACAAATAAAATTATTTTCATTGATATTATATGAATAAAAAATATCTTCAAAACTAAACAAAATGTATAATGCTCCAGTTTTACTGGGAAAGGCATTTTTTACAGGTAGGCTTTGACAGTGTGTTACAAAGCGACTACGTTTTCACGCTGTGTGTTTTGATAATTATGTAAATTTTAGTGATTCTGAATTTTATGAACCAACGATGTTTTACGGGATGATGCAATGATTACTCTAAATATATTTAAAACCTTTTAACATTCCACTTAAATATGACAGACACGTCAATCATCCAGGTGTTTTCGTTATTTTGATATCGATAATTTTGTTACTTTAAATAACTTTATATTTGATATGTTTTACTTTTTAAGATGCTGCTTCACTTTGTTTAGTTATTTCTTTAGCGTTTTGCAAACATAAGGAAAAGTATTCTAGATCAGCATAGGGACAGAACTTATTTTGCAACGACAATAGGGCCACTGACCATAAATATTAATATATGATATAGGGCCTACGTGGAAGACGACTACAAAATTAAAATATTGAACCGAAGTAATTGTTCATTGTTTATTTTTGAAAACTTTGAATCGGTGAACCGTGTAGAAAATTAGACATCCAGCACTTTATAAGGAAAAAAATCAGCAAGTTTAAACTCGATCGTCTTACTTCCGGGTCCAGAAATAGATCAGAAATTAGGAAAAATAACATCGAGGGCAAAACATAATTTCCAATATTCAGCATTATGATAAACAGTTATGATACATAATTTCATTTATTATATATCTTTTGAAACATTTGATCAGGTATCGTACGCCGCACGGTAAAACACCGACTGCAGGCAGGCTACTTTGAACGTCGGTCTGACGGATATTTGCTCTTGACTCGTGTCTAAAACAATACGTCGAAAAAATGGTTGAAGAACTCCAACATTAGTTCAATGTCATAGACATATGTTACTAAAATATATGATACAGGGCGCCACGAGTGAACCAACCAAGTGAGTGTTTATGAACAGGTTTGACATAGGCCAACTGCAGTGACTCGCACTGAGGCGAGATTGACGGACCACTATCACGTCACATTACGGAAGATGCCGAAAGCTGCCGATCTTTTTGCATACGGGAATGCCGGGTTTGCCGCGGACCGCACTAGTGTCAGCGCGGGTTTGCAAAAGTGACGTAAAAACATGACGGCTTGTGTTTACAATTTGAATACATCACAATAATGAAGTAAAATAACATAAAATGGGGTTTTGAAATCCTTTAAGGAAACAATTCTGCCCTCAACACCTTGGGGAAATTGAGGAAGGAAGAACTTTTCCCTTCCAATTGTCCCCAAGTTGGGAACCAAACCTAAGGAGGTAGGGAACCAATTTGATCAAAGTTAAACAGGGGAAAGCGAGCCTCCCTTAACCTGAACACTTAGGTTTTAGCATGATAAATCTGTGATAAAAAAAGATTACAATCTTCAACATTGCATTAACTAATAGTTGTTTAATATATTGTGTGTACACCGTAAGTAAGTAAGTACCCTGGTAAGAAAAAAAAATTGACTTGCATATGTATTTTTCCAGGAGTATTCCAGGAGTTCCTCCCAGTCTGGTCACCTGTGGCAGAGGTGCTCCATTCTGGGAGATGTTTGGTGGGTTGCCGCACAACCTTATGCTGAAGGTTCTGGCATCAGCTGTTAAACATAGGGAACATTATGCTAAACAGGTATACTTTCATTTCTCCCATTCAATATCAAAATAAGAACATAACTAAGTATATCAAAGAACCTTATTTTTTGCATTACAACTTAACAAGCATAAAGATTCATTCCTCATCATTCTACAGTCGACTTCGAACAGGAAACTTAAGCTTTACAATACAAATTTTCAAACATAAATTTTTGAAGTGTGGAAAGTTGAATTGTTTGGGACATTTATAATCCTTTGATCCTTAGCCAATAAGTGTCCAGAATGATTTCTTGCTATGAAACAGCTACAATAGAACAATAGAATACTTTTATAAAATGTTCAATGTATAACAGTTATGGCTCCTAAGGGAAAATGGCGAGTCCCTGGGGGAGAGACTTGGCCTCACAAATACTGAGGAAGACACCATTGAGGAGGTCCTGGAGAAAGCCTCCGGTGACATCATGGATGAAACAAAAATACCATGTGAGTTATCTTTTCATAGTACATATATAATAGCTATACATTAAATACAGATAAATTAACCATTATATTTGCTGATTTGTAGCTCTGGCAAATGTCATGTATCTGGCTGGTGCCATGGGGAGAGAGGTAAAGATGTTTACCGAACAGAGTGCTACCCCCTCCCCACCCTGCTCCTCCACTACATCGGCAGCGGACCCCGTTCGATTTGCTGTGGACAAGGGGGAGAGTACCTTTCCATTGGCGGAAAAGGCTATATTTGGGAGTAAGTTTTAAATATTATTTATTTTAATCCAACCATGTCATCTTACCCTTATTTCCAAAAAGTACAACCCAAAAAGGTTAATCTATCAGAATAATAGAACTTGTAGAATAGAATAGAATTATGTTAATAGAAATTAATGCAATCATCTATATCTTCCTTTATGGTACCGGAGTGCAATTTAAAAATGCTTTTATACTTCTTTCTGTTCAAGCTCACACAACAGATTTCTGTGCAAAAAAGTAAGCATCAAAATATATTTCATTTCAAATTCAGATTCCTTGAATGACTGATCATGAAATCATTATGATGAAAGAATGGAGACAGTTAATACAAAAAAAGTGTGTAACACAATCCATAATGAACGTACCTAGTCACACACCCAAGACTACAAATATTAATACAGTTCATTATACTTTACAGCCACAATTCCATCCTACGAGAGGAGGACCAAAGGTGAGAAAAACAGAAACATTAATGATAAGGCATTGATTTGTAATTCTGAAAATGTTAGCTTCCCACATTAACTTGTTTCTGAAATACACATATAATTGCTTAATGTATGCATGATCGATATTTAAGGGATGATCAGGACAAAATATGATGATTAAATGACAGTCTGAATTCATATGATACATGTTTATGCAGAATAATACTATACAAGAGTCTGAAAGTAAGACAGAGTGACTTCAACCGGTTGATACAGGGCAGATGGTTGGATGACCATGTCGTGGACATCTATATAAGGTAAGTCACAGGGTCACCAAAACTTCAATTTCGAATTCCCATATTGGTCAAGGAGTCTGCACATAAAATTTCAGTTCGACTCATTGGTTATCTTCAAAATATTTACATTCAGACACTCTTTCAAGATGGCAAATGTAGCTCTTATAAATTTATGATTTGGTCAATAACATTGATAATGATAATAAGATGTCAAATCCTTATATCAATAAATGTCATTATTAACAATTTCATTATACATTTTAAGCATCTACAAAGTTCAAATGCGACCAGCTGTTTCTGTGCTGTCCAGTTCAACTGGGCAATTAATGCAAGAGGTTGGATTGAGGAAGACCTAAGTGTTTTGACCATCATAATTATCATATCGTAGTTCGCAATATTTCGATTTTAGGACTTTTTCATGAAAATACATAATTTTCAAATTTACTCTTTCAGAAAAATCAAGAAACCACAAGGCAGGTATTTGCTGCCTGTGTGTACTGGGTAAGATAATTTATTCACCATTAACAAAAAATTTAAAAATAAAAAAAGGCTGATCCAGCAATAGGTGAGGTGAGGAGAGTTGTGGTTTAACGCCGCTTTCAAGAGTGTTTCACTTATATCACGGCTGCTAGTATTATGGCAGGGAGAGATGTGGCTATGCTTTGCGGCTGGAACTAGCGAACCATGGGTGGTACTACGCTGAAATTCAGTGCAGCATTGCACACAAACCTTACTGCGTGTATAACAGTTCTCTACTCTACTCTAGACAAGGTTGCCGTGCCCCTGGCGGGATTCGAACCCCGGACCTCTTGATCCGAAGCCGAACGCGCTAACCACTGTGCTATCCCGCCCATAATCCAACAATATACTTTAGTATTCTTTCAAAATGCCACAGTACATATTGTCAAAACTGAAACTACCACTTGCTTTATACATGGAGAAATAAATTGAAATGCATGGCTAACCACTGCGCTATCCCGCCCCAGATCCAACAATATACTTTAGTTTTCTTTCAAAATGCCACAGTACATATTGTCAAAACTTAAACTACCACTTGCTTTATACATGGAGAAATAAATGGACATGCATGGAACAGTTTATCTGCTAGTTATACAAAAGTATCTTATATGTAAGTCTCTGTTTTTACAATTAAAATACCTCTTTCTTTTAAGCCAAAAAATACATTTCAGAACTTCCGGTTGGGATTCAGTTTCAAAACTAGATGTGCGTTTGCGGGACACCGCAAAAGCAGAGCAGCCCCGAAACTTAGGGTCTCGCCTTTCCCTTTTTCCGCCTTCTCGTCAGCATCAATAACATGGGAATATTTTTTAACAAATTATTACATACATTAGTCGAGTTATTACTAACAAGTTGAATCATCACTGGGGTCACTTTTCACAAGTTTGATCTTAAAACCTATTTCAGATTTCAAAATTTTATCAAAGGGTTAACATGGCCTTAAGCAATATCTCATGACCTTGACCTTCAAGGTCACACAATCGATAATCACTTTTCATTGTGTATAACAATCATGTAATGATTCAAAGTGTTTATAGTTGAAATAAGACATTTTCGCAAAAGCATGCTTAAGTTGTGACTCGCTATGACCTTGACCTTTGACAAATCTTGGCCTTTCTCCATAGTTGATGTACACTAAATAAGAGCCTGATAGCACAAATATTTTTCAAGTTATCGTGTTTACAAGGAATTGTTTTAGGGATTTCGGAACTCGTGACCTTGACCTTTGACCTTGGATGTGAACATGTAAAAAAAATTCCCCAGGGGTATAAGTAAGAAGTTATGTATATGAGTTTTCAAAACCTAATAACTATGCAGTATTGCAGCCATTAGCGGCGAGATATTTAATGTATGTGCCCAATTTAAAATTTGATGAATATAAAATATATCTAAAAAGAGTTTTTTTAACAGAATTTACTAATATCTTTATCTTAATTGTTCTTCATTCAATTGATAACAGGTTCCAAAACAGACAAATGGCAGAGACTGTGGTATATTTACAGTCTTCTTCGTCAGGTCAGCCTTATTTCAAAAGAGTTAATCATAGTACATATTTAAAGGCGCTGTGTCTCTAATATGTCGATGAAATGTAATTGAAAAATAATGTCACAAATAGTAAATCATATGGCTTGGTAAAGCCATGGGAATCGTTTTTGTAATTCGAAATAATAAAATGTGTTCCGCAATGCATTTTTGGCTTTATATACAACACCATCATTTCCACTGCAGATAATTTCTTTGTGTAATAAGATGTTTTACCCTCTGAGGTATGTATAAAGGATATAAACTATCATTATACATTGGGAAATTGGAAAAATTAAAGTTTGCAAAAAATGTGCTAGAGCGCCTTTAACATAGTAATGTTAAGTGTTCTCAGCAACTGACATTGACAATTTGATTCTAGGACTTCATACAAAGATGAACTTTTTTTCAGCTGTCAAACCCATTTGAATTGGACCTAAACCTAGTTGACGCAAGAGAGGTTGAGAACAACGACAGCAATATCCTGAGAAAGTTGCTACAGCCCTGGGCAATTTAATTGTGTGACGGTGTTCCCTTTCTTGGAATTGTACTTTGTAATTTAAAAGATTGTGATTTGACCATGCCATAAGTCCATCTGGCCGTTCAGGCCTGATGAACTAAACATAGAACACTTGGCTCTGTATCTCAGAGTATTGTATTGTTAATGTTGCAGAAAGATAATGTTCCTCACATAAAGCCCATTCTATTGCAATAACACTGACTCTCCAGTGTCAGTGTAGAAAACCAACAGGACTTCACTGTAATATAATATAATCAAATATAATAAAAATGTCATCTAACATCGCAATGACCAAGACAAAAATATTCAAATAACCTGTCCAATTAAAGTTATGTAGTCATAATGCCCAAGTATTCATGTATTGTTATTTTGTATTGTATTCTACCAAAGACTCTTTGAATGTAAGACGAATTTCCCATCTGGGATAATAAAGTTTATCTTATCTTATCTTATCTTAATGTTACATCCAAACATCCAAAATTTGAAGAAATGTATTATATATAATTGTGATTTAGTAATTAAGTGATTCAGAAAGACCTTACCATGCCCCCTATCACAAACCTGTTATGATTGTCAAATATGTGCACTTGTAAAAACTTTATTTCAATTCCCGAACTATAGAATCAATACACCTACCAGTGTGGTTTGGCCAGTGAAACTGGTCAATGACAAACCATGTTTTGCAAAAGAAGCCTGGGTCTCTATTGAGACAATATTGCTGCAAATTGCATGCATTGTCATAGATGACAATTTCGGGTGCTGAAAAACAAAATTTAAACCAATAAACACATGTTTCATAGTCAATACATTCTATTCACTAAGAATTAAACACTGAATTTATATGTGTCATTAACGGTCTATTCTATATATTTTAAAATCAACTGGAAACTGTAATAAAATAATGTCAAATTAACACACCCCTCTTGAAGTGTGTTCTAAGTAGGGTAAAGGGGACATCTGGCGATTCAGCACTCTCAATCATAGAAAAGCCACAGCAAACACCTGGAATAATTCAGTTACAAATTAGTGCATGGACACACATTTTCCATTCATATTCAATCAGTATTTTCCTTGTAAAATTCATTACTAAGCAGGAATAAAGTACAAAATAGGTTAAACAAGTGGTTGTCACTAAGGTGACATAATCCCCCACCGCAAATTAATAAAAAAAATTGAAAAATAATGTCAAAATCAGCAAAATCGACTGTCATGTCGGAAAAGTCAAAGCTCCACTGTGACCTTGAGAATAATGTCAAGGTCACCAAAATCTAATCAGCGCTTTGTCTTCCCAAGGAGGTGCTTTGTGTAAGATATGATGGAATTCCTGTGAATGGTTCTGGAGATATCCCGTTGACAAGATTTACATGTACATTAGCATGTTGAAAAAATCAGTTCCACTGTGACCTTGAGAATGATGTCAAGGTCACCAAAATCTAATCAGGCGTCGTCTTCCCTAGGAGGTGCTTTGTGTAAGATATGATGGAATTCCTGTGAATGGTTCTTGAGTTATCCCGCGGACAAGAATTACAAGTACATTAGCATGTAAACAAATTCAAAGTTCCACTGTGACCTTGAGAATAATGCCAAGGTCACCAAAATCTAATCAGCCCATCGTCTTCCCTAGGAGGTGCTTTGTGTAAGATATGATGGAATTCCTGTGAATGGTTCTTGAGATATCCCGCTGACAAGAATTACATGTACATTGGCATGTCGAAAAATTCAAAGTTCCACTGTGACCTTGAGAATAATGTCAAAGTCACCAAAATCTAATCAGCCCTTTGTCTTTCCTTGGAGAAGCTATGTGTAAAATATGAAGAGAATCCAGCAAATGGTTATTGTGATATCCCGCTGACAAGGATAAAATGACAAAGTCTCGTCGTGACCTTGAAATGAAGGTCAAGGTCACAAACCTCTGTAGGAACATTACTCTTCCCATGATGAACCCATATGCAAAATATGAAAAGAATCCAGAGAATAGTATTTGAGTTATTCCATTTCGTACGGACGGACGCAGCCGAATACTATATCCCCCGCCGCGCGTTTAGAAACAAGAGAGTGGTGGGAGATAAGCATACACAGGCAGAGATATCTGAGCTGATATCATACCCTTTATTTGTTTGTTAAGGTTAGGGTTTAACATTAGAGCCATATTTCCAAATATTTTGGAAACTGGTCAAAGCCCATTGAGTACATTTAGATATTTAAAAAAAATTAAAGTAACCTAACAATTCCAAACTTAACAAATAGAATATTGTAATCTTACCATGACAACAGGACATGGTAAATAGTCCTGGTGTTAAGGACCGATGCTTTGTTGAAGATTTTTTGCAGGCATGGTAGTCCTTGTTCTTATTATCAAGGACGTAGGTTCCTCGCTTATACAACTGCGAGTGTGATGGAAAACACTTCCTACAGTTGTCCTCCTCATCTGCAACCTTCAACACAGTGTTCAAATTTTATATGTATATTTATTTGTTATCAAATTATGAATTATGTGACAGCATTTTGTTTTGTTTACTGAAAAATATAGTTTGTCAACCATGACATGGCTTGTGCGAAAATACTGTAAATCCTTGAATACTAACCTGGTGATTATTAATTTCAAACACTGTTTATGACAACGCATTTAATCAAGGCATGCGATTATTCGACAGGCGATTAGTTTTTTCGAAGCCATAACATAGGTATACAATTTATAAAAATTGAAATGAAATCTTCATTATTTATTTCAAAGAGGGCTTTGACCAAGTGATTTTACATGGCAGGCCATTTTTCAAGGATTTACAGTAACTGCTTACTTCACCATTACAATTTTATCAGTGTATTAGTTATCAGTTGGGTTTACAATATTTTCAAAATTAATAATGGATATATTATTTATGTTTCCTTTCCTGGCAGTAGGTCTAAAATTGTAAATGGAAATTTAAACCACACCATAGTAAAATTAAATTATCATATTCATGCCACGTTTTTTGTTGTTGTAGAATTTGTACAAATTACATGTACAACAAAGCAATAGATATACAAAGCTGGCAAATGTTACCTCACGGTGATGTGCTTTTGCATCAAGCAACTCCCTAACATTGTCCACAACTGAAGATAATATAACAGAAATGGAATCAGGAGTTTCATCAAAACTAGTCAATAAGCGAAATACAGAAGGACAGTTCTCCTCCAATATTGCCATGTCAAAAACATTCTTTCTAAAAATTCCTCCTGTGCCTTCATTTTCCAAAATAGTACAAACGGAATCAGAATGAATTAAAGACAATAAAGGGTAATCAAAACTAATGGAACATAAAAATAATGCAAGCAGTTTTGGAGATTTGGAAGAAGAACCAACAAATGGGATAAAAAAGGTAACAAAACAAGACAATATATGGCTGCCAGCTTTAGAAGATTTAGAAATTCTGCATGTGACAACACTTTTGTTGCAATAACCTCCTGATTTGCTGGTTCTTTATCAATACTCTGGTACTGAAAGAAGTAATATATAGACACATATATAAACTCGTGGCAGTCTTGAAATAAGAGTAAAAATTTATGTTCGACTTTATTTCAAAGTAATCAAATAATGACAAATATTGTCTTCAAACTAAGAATAGTGAAGAAAGTTGTGGGTATTTGTATTTGTTGTGTTGTACTGTACGATCATAATCGTTGAGATGGTTTGCATGGTTCGTGAAGTCGAACCCACTAAGATATGTTGCATGCTCCGTGAAGTCGAACCCACTGATATATGTTGCATGCTCCGTGAAGTCGACCCAACTGAGACAAGTTGCATGGTCCGTGATTAATGTCTGGGCTCTTGGACGGCCATAGCACCTCTCTGATGTTGTTTTGCATGAGAACATCCCTGCTGACGTGAGGCGTGTGGGGTCGAGCATTGTCATGTTGAAACTCAAAGCTTACACCCACTCTAGGGCGGAAAGGAAGAACAACAGGTTGCAACACTTCGTCTCGGTAACGGACACCAGTCACCATTCCATCAAGTCGAACAAGGTTGGTCAAATGGTCGTAGATTATGCCGCCACATACCATCACAGGCGTCGCCAAATGCGGAACCAACCATCTGCAAAGTCCAAATTGAATTGTGACTCATCACTGAACATGGTATTGCGCCAATGTCGAAGTTGTCTAACTCAATGTTGTGAAGCCCATGCTCTTCTGAGACGTATGTTCCGCAGTCAGCCTTACCCCAACAACAGGACAATGTGACTTTAAGCCCGCTGTTTCTGATCGAGCTGGTTTAAATCGGTTACGTAAGGACAGCAGCACCAGCTGGCGGTCGTTTCGGCGCGTTGTCTTAAGTTTTGGACCACGACAGGGTCTAATCTTTACGTTCACTGTCTGACGGTACCGGTTCCACAGTCGCGACATCACACTTTTAGACTTGTTAAATTGTCTGGCTGTCTGGCATATTGACCACTGTTTATGCACCCGATAGCCTGTCATTTCACATTATCGGAAAGGTATGATCTAGGCATGATTCTTAAGGTAAAGGTACATTGACATTCGTTGACTCCTTGAAGGTTAAATGGACGTTGCCATGCATGAAGTTCATGGAAATCAATTGTCACGTGCACGGTACCTTTTCAGTGAAAGTAAACTTCAACATTTTCAGTTTATAATGGCCCAACGCAGCCTCGAACAAACGGAACATGTCAGACATACGTTAACAGTTATAAAGCGTTCCCTTATTCATTTCCATCAGCATATATAATCCTTTCACCGTCCAGTGCTAGCAACTGTGGTCTGACCGTCGGTTTTCATTCCATATTTCATAGAGTGAAACGATTTATACATAGCAAAAGATTACCCTCACTAATTGTCATCCAAATAGAAAAGCATTGAAGCAAATGAATACAATTTTACATTTTCTAAGACAGGTGCATCACTTTGGGGCATGCCTCTATTTAAGATAGTTAATATTTCATCAGTTCACATTTGAGATACATTAGTTGAAGAGCGTTGTCGTTCATTTCGTGTACTGTGCGGTATGTTTTTTCCAATTTCACATAACTATTTTTTAAAATGAATAATTCAATGTGTAGTTTTTGGAAATAAGACTCTCTGATAAAAACGAAACATAATGCATTTAACTTAAGACAAACATGTCGAAGACACATGGAGGTACGTCATCAGATCAAATACTGGATTATCGGAAACTATCGTTCATAGTTCTAGAATAGAGCTGAATGTGTCGCTAATGCGAGAAACTCTTTCGAAGACCCAACTGAAAGTACCAAAAGAGTCATCCTGAAGAAGACGTACCAATGACGGTGGTTGAAATCGTTGTGGTAACCCGGTATTCTCAACTGGAGAATGTGTTTACTTTTTGTTAAGCTCTGGAGTTAGCCAAGCGAGTTAAAAGGCTAGCCTTAGAATTGTGTGTTGGGTGTTTGATCGACAATGAGAGTTAAGATGTGTTCAGCTTAGGATATCACCTCTTGGTATTTGAGTATTGCTTGGAGAAAAGTGGATGAAGATAAAGTTGTGAAGGACTGGAGAGACTTAGTGCTTACAGATCCTTTGTCGGATACTCAGGAATTTGTCTTGTGTCAGTATCAGTGTGTTGACTTTAGAAATGTTCAGCTTAAGATTTAACAATCGAAAAAGAATTTAAAGAAACAAGTTGTTTGCTTGGGTCTAGCAGATGTCAGTCGTTACACTAGTAGTAAGAGTGGGGTGCGATATTTGCTCATACATAGTCATAGATATATTATCTCGATATTTTTGGGTTGAACCATTGAAAAACAAGAAACCCGACACTGTATTAAAGGTGTGAAGCGAATATTTAAAAAGGGACGCTTCTCATCCAAGCTAAGCGTAGACAAGGGAAAGGAATTTCTTGGTCTTTTTAAACATTTTGAAATCAAACTTGTAGTTACTCAAAATGGGGATATAAAAGCAAACTATGCTGAAAGAGTGATAAGGACCATAAGAAATTTGATATTTTGCGCAGAATAACACCAATAAGTTTACTGACGTACTTCAGGATTTGGTTCGCAATTACAATCATACAGTTCATAGTAGTCTAGGAAAATGGTCTCCGACTGAGGTCAATCCAATTTATCAAATCGAGGTCTGGTCTCACCTGTACATGAAATCGGTCGAGCGTCGAAGCAAAAGAAAGACAGAAAAATATCAATATATAGTTGGGATATCGTTCGCATAAGTTACTTGAAGAAATCCTTCAGCAAGGATCAGGATCTAAAATGGAAAAAGGAGCTTTTTAAAATTCACAATCCCTCGAGACGACAAAATATCCAAACTTATTATCTAAAAGATTTCAACAACGAAATTCTTAAAGGGACATTTTATGAACAGGAACTTAAAAAAATTTACAAGAAATTGGACGAAGTGTGGCATATTGAACAAGTGTTGAAGAAAAACAGAGAAAAGGGAAAAGAATAGTATCTGGTTCGATGGTCCGGGTGGCCATCTAGTTTTGATTCTTGGGTGGAAAAAAGTCAAGTGGAAAACATTTCATGAACTTAAATATTGAAGATGGATAAGTATATCCTGTTATGTTCAGAGGACTCAATTTCCTTTTCCCCAAACAACCCCTATAATTTCCGAGTGAAACGTTCTCAAATGCTACCATCCGACCGGGTGTGGCACTGAAGGTTCGAAGGCCTAGGGTTGAATTGGATTGAATGACACAAATTAACGTTGACATAATGTGCAACTTGTGTCATAGTAACTAAGTTGGAGAGAGCATGGAACCCCTGCTTAGATGAGTAGATTTAAGCGATGGAGCAAATTTCACCTTTAATCAACTTTGGTTCATTCCAGTGAAGCTAAACAATGCATCGAAATCTACATACAGAATCTGCTCTCTCAAGGAGAGGAAGCTAAAAACGCTCAACTGTTTTTCAAGGAACCTGGAAACAGTACTGCAGATCTTGACACCAAAGATTGTAACACGGTAGGGAATGATGGATTGACGAGTTCAGCGGACTACACAAAGCACAGTAATAGTTTCTCTATGGAGGGACTGTTGTTGGAAGATGTGTTCAATTCGAGTCGAAACCTTGTCAACGGTGAAGACATCACTATCAAGCTGTTTTCCTAACTTTGCTCTCATGTCGGGAGAGAGTGGAAAAAAGTTTAACATACAAATTTTAGATGTTTTTTTAAGGTATGTAAGCTAAGAATGAATAATGCATTAATCCTAGCTCATGACAAACTGTTTGAGAAATCTAATGCACGTTATCCCTATATCAAAACAGAAATTAGACATACTAATATCAGTTCAACTCAGGACTCCTACTCCTTGGTTAACCTGTTTCAAGACAACTGTCCTAACCACATAGTGAAGGCGGAGAAGCAGCTAACGAATCCTACACAAAAAAACATTCAACTTTCAAGGAGACATCATTGAAAATATAGGACTTCTTTGGATGGAGTGAGCCTTCCCGGTGAACAAACTACTATAACTAGCCAAATAAATTCAAGACTGTGCTGTAAATGAAAAAAAAAACAGATTTAAAAAAAAAGTGTAGAGCGAATTGACAGTAAATCCAAACCTGTGATTTAGCAGTTTCCATAATATATGAATATGATACATTTAAGAGAAAAGATGTAACCATTTCATCTATGAATGAACAAAATTTCTTTTGTGATATTGCTGTAGTTTAACTAGTAACATGTTAATTGTTATGAAAGATAACAGCTAATTAACATTTGATCATTTTATGTTTGGAGTTCTCTACTTCAGCTGTTTTTGTTGTTTTTTTGTGTGTTTTTTTTTGTCAGTGAAGTTATAAATGTCAAAAACAGTATAAATATAAAATCTTGATTATCCAGTTTCATTTGAGAAAATAACACTTTGACCAAACCAACGACAATTAGCATTATCGGACAATCATCTTGGGGGAAGACTTATCTCACTTCCCGAATCCTCAAACAAGCTTCCAGCATGTTCGACAAGCCACCCGAAATAATAGTATACTGTTTCTCCGCCTAACAAGATTTGTATGAAAATATGCAATCATCAACATTCAATTTCATGAAGGATTACCGACTGAAAATAATCGCAGAGGATGGAGTACTCGTTCGAACAAGAATATGATTTTGGTTTTAGACGATCTGTGTATGGACATAGTGTCAAGTAAATTGATGCTAAATTCATACACAACCTTGTCCCATCATCTGCTTATTACTACGATAAATATTCAACAAACCGCATATCCGAGAGGAAAATATGCTCGAATCATTAGTCTAAATACGTATTGTTCCTCATGTCCAACACTTGGTCGGCTCATGACTATTCAATTCTTGCCAGGCAGATATTTCCCAGTAAATCCAAGTATTTTCAAGAATCGTATCGAGATGCAGTGGAACAAAATCGCTATGGATATCTGGTAATCGATACCTCGCCCTATGCCAACCCAGACTGAGAACTGGTGTATTAAATGATGATCTATATTAAACGAAGTAGCTCGACAATATCCTCTAGATAATCTTCCTGGTTCTATCATTCTGCAGTGACCACCGACTTGAAACTGATGAAGCCCTCGAACAACTGCCACGTTTGGTTCTCACCAAACACCACCACGCATGTTTTTGATAAGTAGATGTTGAAACTATACTTACATTAACATGTGTGTCGTGCTTGGTTGAATTACGTAATGCCAACATAGCATCAAAGAAGAAAACAAACCAAAAAAATAAAAAATATAACAAAAGAATGTTCCCCTTTCCCTGCATCAAATAGGTGGGCAAGCCCCTGCATTGCCAACTATCTTTTTCGTTCTGCTGTAGCGAAACCATGTAAGATGTGTGCATGTGATCAGTATTCCATTCGCTAGAGCCGGACAATTCCAGGTGTGAGGTCGTGATCGTTTACATGCTAACACCAACGTCCAGAGCTTTGCTCGTAACCAACAAGATGATTGATAACACCAATAACAAAAAGAATATCTTGACCTTCATTGTCAATGGTGTTGAGAGGCCTACCTTGTTATCCACGTGGGGGAAAAAGGCGGTAAAAGAAAAACCATGTGACTTTCTCAAAATGGTGCCATTGGTTTTTAGCACTGTGACTTACACTTTGCTCTTACTGGATGAGAGTAGAACCAAGCTGATATTTGTTTTCTTTATAACAGAACTAATATTCACAATAGTCAAAACAATAACAAACACAGTTTAAGATTTTACAAATTATTTAATATAATGAACCAATATAAATAAAGCTTCACTTTGCAAATATAAATACTGAAACATTGGAGTTTGAGATCCAATAGAAATACACATAATAGCGAGTGACATAAAACGAAAATGGATTCAATGAAATAAAGGTTCTCAAAAAATGGTAACAAATCTTTTTCCATTTTAATTTATCAATTCTACAATTTGGATTAAATGAGTATTTGGTTATAACAAAACTAGAATTACTTCCTGGAAATAACAACAACATTTTATTGCTTCATTTCTTCGTGTGACTAAAGTTTTGGCTATAAAAATAAATATAGATGTTTTTATTTAACACCTCCATTTCACCTTTATTCAACCAACATAAAATAGTTTTGGGAAATATATACATTATCCACATTAACATTCAAATCACAGTTTTTAATAAACCCTATAGAAAAATGTCCGACTGCTGTGAGCAGGTAGCATAGCAGTCGGAAAACGGTTAAGCGCCACACATAAGCAAAACATAAGAAAACTGATTTTTTATATGTAAATAATTAACGTCAAGTTGTTAAAACTCGTTTGTTTTATAGAATATACTTTCATTATTGTTAATTTTGTTGGTTGTTCATTGAATAATTGGATTTGTCCACATATGCTAGATAACATTATTGAGACCTATCTAACTAGATCTACGTGTAGCTATATATAGACAGGGACCATTCATTATATCAGATTCAAACTGACCTTGTCGGTCGTCTTCGCAACTCTGAACATCTCGAACATGACTGCTATCTCTAAACTTGCAGGTAACTTTTATTAAGGGCTTCAAGCTTCGCTGAAGACCTTATTGTTATTGTTCAGATTTTTTATTATTCTTATTATTCTGCCATTTTTTCTACCAGAGCTACAGGTCGCAATTTATAACCGATTTTGATGAAATTTAAGTATGTTATGAAGCTTAAAAGGTACATAGTCCCCATAAAATTCTTGAGAGACATGCTCCAGAAACAAGGGGGGATAAGCAAAAAACTACTTTTTTTTAAAAGTGCGTTTTTCTCTATTATCTTTTTGAATATTTAGCAGATTTGGTGTAAACTTTGCAGGCAGGTTCATTGTATTAGATGCGAAAAATAAGTCTCTTGGCTCCATCAGCGAACTCTTAGCGTTTGGCCACCAGATGGCCTTAAAGGTTTTAAGCTGCTTTTAACCCCACTTGGCTTTAACATTTTGCTGCAAAATGACAGTGTTTCTTGGAAGTGTAAATGCAATTCAGATGTCTTCTATAAACGTTTGGCTTCAAACAACATCTTTTGTTACATCTGTAATCAGAATCGTCTTTTAATTCCCTTTCCAATGAGCCGCAATTCCCTTTCCAATGAGCCGCATAGTGTCTCTCTTTGTAAAGTATGAAGGGCGCTGTGTCAATTTAAAAAATGGGACTCTTTGGCCCCCGTCTATAACCTTAAATGTGCTGGCCCCTTCACAATGATAATGTGTAAGACTACGCTGTATGTTATTTTCCTACGCTAATGTTCAAGTGCAGAATTCTATTGACACCATTGTAATTGTAATGAAAGTGTTAGCACTGTCTCTCTGGATCTAATGCTGTTGAACAGGTCCCTGTATTGCAGGCTCTATAAAGCATGCAGCCCGTGTTTCTCGCTTGCTTTGGCTTTCATTGACTTTTTTTTACATTGGAGATCTTAATTCATTTGGATTTTTATTTCATGACATTATTCTTAAAGTGTTACATTTACAATGATTTGACATGAACTGAGTGATATCAATGAACTGAATAAAATTCAGCTGACTGTACAGACAGTCTTTATTTCTTCAAGTCATTGCCTTGATGAATGTGGCATGCCTGCGTGTTTCTCTCACTTGGTCGCGCTCTAGTGCACATACCTCACAAAAGTCAAAACTGAAATTGACAATTGCCTGTGAATGAACTTGTATTTTCTTTTTGAAATTGGTATTGATGTTCATTAGTATTGCACATCTAAGTACATATTGCTTATGTATTTGATAAATGTTTGCATTAACATTTAAATCAATTTTAGATAATTAAAATGACAATGTTGATTAAACCTAAGTTTACTGTAGTATCACAAACATCCATAGCAGTATCAAACGATTTGATGAAGCATTATTTCATTAAAGGTGCATCCATTGTGTTTTTCATGGGTCGTTATAAATTGTTTGATCTCAGAGATAAGTACTGACCCTGGACAAAATTGCATTTTTGATGAGAGTCAACAGTTTGAATCATTACATGATTGTTATACAAATGAAAAGTGATGATTTTATGAACTTAAAGATCAAAGGTCAAGGTCACGAGATAGGGTCACAAGTTTTGAAATCACTAAATATTTTTTTCCAAGAAGGTATTAACACCTTATATAAATAGCTTCTTTCTTATACACCGAGGGAGTTATTTTGACATGTTTACATTCAAGGTCTAAGGTCAAGGTCATGAGTTACGAAATCACTACAAAATCCTTAAAAATACAATAACTTCAAACATTTTTTTGTGCTATTAAGCTCCTATTTGGTAAATATCAACTATGGAGAATGGCCAAGATTTGAAAAATCCGTCAAAGGTCAAGTTTACAGCGAGCTCACGACTTTTGCATGCTTTTGCGAAAATGCCTTATTTGAACTATTAACAATTTGAATCATTACGTGATGGTTATGAACAATGAAAAGTGATGAGTGATTGGGTGACCTTGTATATTAAAGGTCAAGGTCATCAGTTCTGAAATCACTTAATAATTGTTTTCCAGGAATCAAATTTGGAAATCAGAAATAGGTTTTAAGATTAAACTTTTGAAAATTGACCCCAGTTATTATTCATCTTGTTAGTGATAACTCCATTAATGAAAAACGTTTTCTGGAGAAGGCGGAACAGGGAAAGACGAGACTCCAAGTTTTGGGTCTGCTTTGCTTTTGTTGTGTCTAGTTTGAACATTTTATTGGCTAATGAATAAAAATGATGTTAATTAACAATGTCATTATTTGTGAATTTCACACATACAAATCATAGAAAACCTTTCAATTCACCAAAGTGATTGAACTAAAAGTAAAGTTTGTTATCAATGTCATGAATAGAACAGTATGCATCAATAAGTATTGTCCAACTATCACTGAAAAGCGAGTTTCGACAAATGATCAAATCTTGCAGCATTATCTCAGATTGGCGTTCTTTATTTCATTTTGAATAGGTTTGATTCTAAATTGAATGATGAATACTGTGTTGATATTACCTACCATGTGTTCACTAGTATGAAACTCGTGGATGGTATTGGTATTTAACTCGCTTTCGCTCGTTAAATACCAAACCATCCACTCGTTTCATAAATATGTTATTAAACGGGACGTCGTTTAGTATTCTCTATATTGGCAGTTTAACTTCACTAAGGCTTCACAACACATTGACTGGTTAGCTGCACATTCTGCTTCGGATCAAGAGGTCTGGGCTTCAAAACCTGGCAGAGGCTTGTCTACTGTTCTGTTTGAAGTAACGTACAATGCTACCCTGACTTTACAATGTTCACTTTCACCGCAATGCATAGACACCATAGCACTGCAGGCTTTCTCCCTTCAATGATGTTGGTAGGAGTTATATAAGTCAATTACTCCTAAAAGCGACATTAAACCTAACCTCACATTCTATACTGAGGATGAAAAAGGAAAAATGTTGTTCTGTACATCAGAGTATGAAAGCCGCTTTAAGGTATTACCACCTTTAGAATTACTATAACATGAGACTGTACTCTGATGTAAGATACCCACGACAAGAAAACACAGGCGGTCAATGGGACGGACAGCATGCTTTATGAGACAATAAAACATGCTCGTGATTTAGGACGTCAGAGTGTTGCTTAGCTAATAAAATCATATTATATGTTACTTTGATTGTTCAATTCCTAGTGAATGTGTTCTACGATGGGAGTCATTTTCAAAATATAGTTGATACAAATAACATACTATCTATCAAAATCAACAACAACAAACATCCGATCATGTTTCTATCGAAACAGAAAGAAAAAAAATCAGAAAAAATCTGAAAATATCAAAAGGCACCACTTCAGTTAGTGGGTAACACACATGCAAAGTTTCAGGAAGATATGATGAACGGTTTTGGAGATGTGCTCCGGAAACGAACCTGTCGTTGAACAAAGTCCAAATTCAACAAGTTTCTATGGAAACGAAAACAAATTAAATTTTAAGAAATCTGAAAATTTCAAAAGGCACCACTTCAGTTAGTGAGTAATACACATGCAAAGTTTCAGGAAGATATGATGAACGGTTTTGGAGCTGTGCTCCGGAAACGAACCTGTCTCTGACAAAGTCCAAATTCAACAAGTTTCTATGGAAACGAAAACAAATAAAATTAAAACAAATCTGAAAATATCAAAAGGCACCACTGCAGTATATGTGTAATACATATGTGAAGTTTCAGAAAGATATGATAAATGGTTTTCGAGTTCTGTTCCGGAAATGAAATGATTACGGACGGACAGACTGACGGACAGACGGACGGGGCGTTGACTATATCCCACGGTATTACATACCGGTGGGATAAAAAACAAGTAATTGTTTTAGGGCATCTCATGTAAGATCAAGTGTTTGCCACTTACATGGCAATGTCCCCCGCCAGTGACATTGAGTTAGTAAGACACATCATTGGAGCTAATTTATATATTGCATTACTGGTAAGAAGTGCCATGATGATCAGCAAACTTTAAGACTTTGGGTGCTTGGGTTCATGATATATCGTGTTAATAAGAGTTCTAAAAGTGGTAAAAGTGTCGCGGTGACCTTGAAAATAAGGTCAAGGTCACCAAATCGAGTGGTGTCTCGTCATTTGATGTAGACTGACACCGAATTTGTAAACATTTGGTCCAACCGGTCATAATAAATGGTGATAACAAGAGTTCGAAAAGTTTTAAAGTGTTGCGGTGACCTTCAAATAAGGTCAAGGTCACCAAAATCAACTGGTGTCTGCGGAGGCCACAATCGACAAACTGTGCATTCTTGTGCTGTGCTCTGATAGAACACTGAATGAAGAAAAAGAAGATTATGACAAATGAAAGGACACTGTCTGTAAATAATTGCAGTATAAAGGACTGTCATGAAGTAGAAGTGCCCAGAGACTTAAATTATTGACAAGAGCCCTTGTCAATGTGCACTACCATGAACATTTGATGGCTGACATTATTCAAATGTGTTTTGTGTGCCGATAAGTTATCTGCAAAGTAAATTTTGACCTTTTGTTTTTCATTTGTTGGTAATTGCTACATTTTCTTTTGCGCAATTAGGAGGCCGGTATGTTACGGTCAAAATACTCTTTTTCTTAAAACTTTTATTTGCAAAATCATTTTTCGTTAAATTCCATGTTTTTTATTTAACCAAGTGTAATTGTAAATTTATTTCGCTTAATTTCCCTTCCCATCTTAAAATAACCCTTCACTGTGTAACATGACATTTAGGCCATGAGTTTCTAGAAGTAAACATCATCATTTTGGCCCCCAAGAATGTCTAAAGCAGTGGTAAGCATAATTACTTTATTTTTCTATCTTTCATGAATTGGAATTTGTTAATGATACTGTAACTTATATTTTCATGTAGGTTAGGATAATTTTGTGTAGGAATTATGCTTTATTTTGTAATGTTTATGGCAAGTGGTGAGTTTGTCAAATTTATGAAAATATATGTTTTCTAGGCCTGAGGTTATCATTTTCAAACTGCTTTTGAGGGAATATTGATGCTTGGTAACTTCTCATGTGTTTTGAGTGCATATTTAAGTATTTTGTAGACCATGTGCTTTTTTGTTTTTAGTGAGTTGTATAAAGCGCTCGTAAAATATCTTTTGAAAGTTTGCCAGTACAGCAACTTGTTGTGTATCCTTTAGTTATATTCTTTTGGTAATTTTGTAATTTTATTGAACTTTTATCCCCTAAACTTATTTAGTTTTCCGTTATTTTCAGTTAATCTACTGTTAAAGCAACAATAAGATAAGAAATTGGAATGAAGTAGCAATATTGAAAGAGAAGCTAGAACATGACAGAAATAGAATTTGAAGAATGAGCACTGAATATGTATGGAACCTGGAATTTGAAATATGTATGAATTGGAACTTTGAACATTTATGAGTTGGAACTTGGAATATGGAATATATATAGGAAATTTGGATTGCAACTTGACACGAATAAGGATATTGGATTGAACTTTGTACTGAAGAGTTGAACAATGTGGAATGGAAGCCATGTTTTAATATGGAAATTGAAACTGCTTTGAATATATGGAATGAACAAAATATAAGGAATAAAACAGAACATTTATTTGAAGTCTGAACTTTGTCTTACTTAGAAGATGGAATGGAATTAAAACAAATTAAATGTATGTATACTTGAAAGTGGACATGGTCAAGAATAGAAGCTGGATATATGGAATTGGAATCATGTTGTGCGCAACAATAAACTCACAGGCAAAAGAAAGTTTAGGTACAACAACGCAAGATATTTTAATCAGTGAGTGATGAACACAATTGAAACATAGTTACACCAGGTCTCTAAAAGCAAACTAACTTTGTCTGTATATTTTGAAACATTATCTGTTCACAATTCTGAAACACAGCTTTTTAAAAATCGTCGTTATAGAATCTCCTTAACCAGGCGAAAAATATGAAATATGGCTTTCTGGCTTGTTTTTTGGACAGAAGAACTGAAAGAGTCCCATTAGTGTTTCGGACTATAAAATGTCGGAGGAAGTTCAGCAGAGTGCAAGTTTGTTTGCTTTTAATTAATTAAGACCGTGCAGCGTTACAACTACACTTTATTTAAAAGAAGTCAAAAGAGGAATATCCTTGTCAGTGGCAAATCTAGAGCAAATGAAGCCTCCACTTAACAATTGTGCATGCGTTTGATCCCCCTGGGTGACACAGCCACCCCGTTATTGGCCTCCTCACAGTAGCCAATCAGAAAAGTCCTTACAGTCGAGCTTTACGGAGTCAAACTGTCAAAACATAGGAGAAGCAGCAGATGGAGATGTGGCAGAAGTCTGGTCCTGTAGTTTCAAAGCTCTCTCAGTGCTAACATAGTCGTCAGTATCATACATCACCATAGTCTCATGACTATCTTAGCGCCAAGAGAGCTTAGGAAATCTTGTCTCTGTTAAAGGGCAACTCCCGGATGATTTTGCTCCAATTTCTTTCAAATAACTGCCTATGGTTTACATGCACATTGCAAAGACATGGAAATTATGTGAATCGGTTTATAAACAACAAATTCTCGCATCCCATTACCATTGAAATCATGTGTGACTTTCGCAAATCGTAAAAGAAGTCAGAAAACTGTCTGTTTACGTCGCTTTTTGACGTGTCGGCCATCTTGTTTTACGGAGAACACCGGAAAAATCTCGATTTTCCCCGAAGGAATGTATGACGTCAACTGGAGAACACAAACCAATGCAAATGGCGCCCGCCGTAGCATTAACACTATCAGACTAGTAAACTGCGCGGGCAATAGGAATCAAACCAGTCGACCATTTAATGTAAAAACTTGCCATATATTTGCATATGACAACTTGAAGAGAATCAGAGAAGGAATATACTCAATATCAGCGATAAAGTTTTAAAAATGGTTCTTACTAAACCCGGAAGTAAATTCCCAAATAATTAACCGAACAGCTGATATCATACGTGTTTCAGTGCTGATATATCTGGCAAACTTACGTATTTTAGATACATCATTAATAGTGTATGAATGTAGTTAAATATTTTGTAATTTAGTGACTATAATATAAAGGTTATTTCATTTTTGGCGAAATAACTTTACCGTACCTGCATGGTCACGTGATATCTTCTCGGGATGCAGTGAATTCCAATGCATATCCACACGTTTCGCTGAACTCGTACCCAATTTTGTTTTAGGATGAGTAGGGGAGACCGGGGCAGGTTCGTCCCCTTTTCACCAAAATAAATGTAATGGGTTGGCTAAATGACATATCCTTGCGCTTGTTTGTACACGTATTGAGAGACATCTTAACTGTCTTGTAGTAATTTTTCACAATGGCTAATATTATAACTTTTCCCCATAACTATGCTTTCTTGACACTGGGGTTAAAAGCCGAACTTACCCCGCCTCGGGGCAGGTTCGGCTACCCCCAGGGGCAGGTTTGGCCAAAACGGGGCATGTTCGGCCCTAATCAGTTAAAATAGAGGCAACAGCTGACTATTTAATATAGATTATTCTCATATATTTCCGATAAAAGACGACATATTATTGCTTTGTATAGATATAGTTTAATATCATGTAGATTCAGTATTCATTTTATTAATTAAGAATTGATGTGCAGGGCCGAACGTACCCCAAGAAAGAAACAGATCTGATTATACAATCGACTGAAATGTGAACTAATTACCGCTCCCTTCTCGTTATTAATAAATAATGTTTTTAAAAAACAGTACCATGAACAAATATGCATATTTGTTAGTCGCACAAAGGAGAACTGAGTCAAAATTCCCAATGAACACCAATCACAGTTATGATATATGTATCCAAACGTGCCCCGTCAGTAGGGGCCGAACGTGCCCCAGACCCACATGTCCCCTTTATGTTACCTCTGCGATAATACACAGCCACCATACCCACATTACATAATCATTACATATACCCCTTGCCATGTTGGTTCACCTCCATTGAGGAACACAAACATAAGTACAGGCAATATTTGTCAAAAACAAACTGAATTGAAGGGGGGAATATTACTCTACTGAATGAAAAACGGTTTTTCTTTCACAGATCGCAAATAACATGTGGAACCGCCACCATTTGGTTATGTGTACATGAGTTAGGTCACGTCGTTGCTTGGGAATCACCAACTGAAGTTAAAGTGACCACCTAACAAAAATAACAGAGAAAAGACGAACGTGCCCCGGGGCCGAACCTGCCCCGGTCTCCCCTAGTGTATTGCAATAGAAATAATTTAATTGTAGTGATATTGTTTCATAAATTTTGAAAGACATTGAAAGAATGAATGAAAATATTTTATCTAACTGATCTGTATTTTAGTGGATAAAATAAATAAGAATAATGGAATTTTTGGTGATTGATATCTCATTTAAATGATAAGATAATCATTATTCATTTCAAAGTTTACATAATATTTTATGAGTATATTTGTCAACTATATAGTATCTGATCAAATGGAAAATTCAGACATTTATTGATATAATCTGCAATTTTAACTAACCTGTATTTTCAGTTACAGATATATATAAAAAAATAATATATACTTCATCACAATGCATATGATTAATTTTGTAAATAGCATAATCCAAAGGGACAAAGATATGTATTTCTATAAAATAGATTTGTAACAGTGTGTAAATACCTATGTAAGCATGACTTGTGTTTTTACATTTGCCTACACCTACCTGCATATCAAATAAACTTACCTTGAAACAGACCTAAGAATTCTGAAAAGAAATTATATTCAAGTTTTCTATTTTTATTGTGACATTAAAGTCACTTAAGATGCAATATTGCATTTCCACTTTTTAATCATGAATAAAACAACAAATATAAGAGCCAAATTTATTCAACTAAGTATACATGTATTGAACATTATTTTGTGTACATTATTTTGTGTAAGTGTTTGCATTTTAGGAATTACAAAGGAACAGTGCACATGAAATTAATTTTTATCATAAAATTTATTTTTAAATAATTTGGGAAATATTTGATTTTATTTACTCTCATAATTAAATTGAATTTTAATTTGATTTACTATTACACTATTTTGTGTAGTCTTGCTCAAGTTTGCTGCAAAGTTGAATACAATATTTCTAAAACATTGGCACATTCTCATATCCAAGAGAAGATAATGATTTGGATATCAGTTCACACAATCAGCATATATCACTTCTTATGACAATGTTTATATATTATATCATTTCCTGATATCAAAGACCTTCAGCACCAATATTTTACTGCACATACAGTCCATTCCTAATGGGTTTTTTTGTTGATGTGTTCTCTTGTATTAGGGACTCCCATCACCTGTAACAACAATAATAAATCTTTCTTGATGCTGCATATGTTTACACATGATTAATTCATAACATGTTTTTGTTTTGGTATTTGGTATAGGACCTTTGATATTTTTATGTCAGGCAAGTGAAATAATTCTAAACATCTACAGCCTCAGTCTAATTTCATCACAAACAAATGAATAGTTATCAAACAAAATATTGAAATCTTTTATGGACAGCCATTTCTTTGAAAATTTAAATATGCATATACATTCATGATCACTAACTCAGATGGCTTCTAATTTGTAATTTTTAAATACCAGTAGTAATTTCTACTACATTGTTATATGGATTTGAATTTGATATCTGTCTAATATATTTAATTGAAAGCAAATGTCGATATTTAAAAAATAATTTCCTGAAGTTGATGACAAATCAATTATAAACGTTTTTTAAAAAGGCGAGTCATGCACACATTAACATTATACCAAAGAAATGGTGCAAATTAATTATAAGTTCTCATAATTGACATGTTAATGAATCTCTGGGCTAAAATTAACACCAGTCATTCAGACCGAGGCTAGTAAGAATTACTATGGTTATCAAAATTTGGATACTGCCATCCCTGTGGGCCAGACAAATTTCTTTAAAAAATCACTTTGGAAGATTGTGAGCGCGTATCGAAAAATGGATAGATCTGCAAAACACACTCGACAAGAGCCACAATTTGACAGACTGATAGGCCTAATGTTGTTTTCCTCGACTCAGATTGAAAATTCAAGTAATATTTATATTTTCGAAAGAACATGTCCATTCACATAACAAATTATGCATCGTTAGAAGAAAGACATCAAAGACCCACTTACCGAAATCATTCCGTGTCGACAGAGGACAACGACTGCTTCACTAGGCTACAGAATTTTACTTGTCCTTTCGGATCATGAATTCTTCTCATAATTATGTACCAAAACAAATATTTAGCTAATTCTTCGTTGCCATTATACTTTCATACAGCAGATATTCGAATTTCACTCTCAGTTTAACTTTATTTGTGACCAAAATCGTCAAAACGCGATCACCGAAGTGAAGCGCTGTGTTGTTTACATTGTCACGTGGCTGTTACGTCACGTTTGTTTGCCCCAGTTGACGTCACATCCGGTTACATCACCGGAACAAAACGATCGCGGCAAGTAAATGACGCTATTTTTTATAATCGCAAATAATAAAATAATCTATTGTTTTAAAAATGTTATGACCTAACGAAAAATCATATTTAGCTAGATACTATGCATACAGATGCACATTAGTGTACAATTTAGCTTGGTTTAGTCAAACGAATTTTGGTCCATTTTATCCGGGAGTTGCGCTTTAATTAGTCCAGAATTAGTCTGATTAAAAATCTACCTTGTTCCGAGGAATAAAGTTTGTAAAATAATGCATCTACCAGGACACGAACAGGTTTTGTAGCTTCATCTCCACAAGGTCTGAGAACACCCCATATATGTGCATGTTCGGTTCCAGATTAGTGCAGGCAAAACCCAGTCATATAACTGACCAGTCTCATCGTGGTTTTTTAACAGTCGCCATTTTGAAAGCATTCAGAATCATTCGTTAACACATTCCTCATGTTACGGAGACCCAAAGAAATATGGCTGTTGGGAGCTACCTGCCCCTAACTTCTCGCATCAATAGCTTTTGTTGGTCGTTATATGATTGGCTGCCTGATTGGGTGACAGTAAGTGAAGGTAGTTTCAAAAGCATCAGGCAGACAGAGGCTGGTGTACACATGAATCTTGGGTACGAGTAGAGCGTAACAGAACATATATAGGGGAGAATATATATAAATATGTGTGTGTGTGTGTGTGTGCATACATAAACATACACAATTCACTTGATGAAGGGGTAAGCGTATACTCTGAAATGTCCTGTATGTTCGCAATAAACATGTTGTTATATTGATAATCTTGGTTTTCTTAATCTGTAAGCAGAAATGAAAAAATGTTTATCCTAATCAACAACAACATTGTTTGAATATGTTTTAACTCAGATCCAGGGGACCATTTTCCTTCACTTATGTTTTGTGAGCATTTTATATGTCTGGTTTTTATTAGCTCATCAGGCCTCAAAGGCCCGATGGGCTTATGGCATGGCATGGCATGGCATCCCGCATCCGTCTCTCCATCCGTAAACTTTTCACTTTTTGACTTCTTCTCCGGAACCGATGACTCTAGAGAGCTGAAAAGTTGTGTGCTGACTCCTTGGCCAATGGGGATTCTAAATTGTAGATTTAGTGACCTCATCACCCGAAATAGGGTCACAGTGGTCACAACTTTAAGAACCTATTTTCATTTTTGTTGTTGCTGAAATGTTGTGTGCAGAGTCCTTTGCCAATAGGGATTCTAAATTGTAGATTCGGTGACCCCGTGACCTCAATCTAGGTCACAGGGGTCATGATCTAAAAACCTACCTTTTGCTTGTAAACAGTGTATTACTTGAGATAACTTAAATATTTAACCTTAGATAGTAAATCAATGATCTCCTGATGAGCTACAGAGCCCATGGGTCTATTTTTATGATCAAGCATTATGTAATAAATTGTTATACTCTGATACCCTGAAGTCATATTCATGATATCAAACTTCATTAGAAGTTCATTATAAATATGATGTCAGCTTAACTGCTAAAGCAATATTGTTGCAATGTCTATATGTTATGTTTCCCAAACAACATACTGTGATATGGAAGATAATATTTATGTGTATATATATGATCACTATAAGCTGTTTTGATAAAGTTCTGTTTGTTATATACCCTGATGTAAATTATTTATTAGATTGTAAATAGAAGTTTGTCCATCTGTAATCAATTCACCTCTGACGTAAAACTCACAAACTATTAATTAATTTAGCCTAAATATGTTATGTTCGTGCAAAGAAGTAACATATTGAATATTTGTTTTTCTTAAAAGAACTGATTGCAGAAATGTTGTTTAAAAGCACTGTAGCACATTTTTTGCATATTTGGTTTTCTCAAATTTGCTATTTATCATTAAAGAGTATATACAATATTCTGTATTGTTAGAGGGTAAAACATCTCATTACAAGAGCCGATAAACTGTATCCATAGGAAACGGTTATCCGTATTGAAAGCAAATGGTGCGACGTATAAATGGACAGTGGTGTGGAACTCATCAGTGTGAAAGATTGATGTGTAGGTCTCATGTGAATTTGAGAGTTCAGACAGCAAGGTCATTCCATCATGATACCTGTAACCATATTCAAAACTCTACTTTGATTGTTTAGGTATCGCTACAGCGGCCAGAACACTTGAACTACCTTTGAGCGCTCGAAGGAAAATGAACTTGCATGGCTTAACCGAACAGTGTACATTCGTTTTAGAACTCTTTTTATTGATTCAGGAATATCATTGAGCCATTGAGAACACTTATTCACCTTTTCGTGAGATCACTTGATTTCAGTAAGAAAAACTTGCTACAGCGCCTTTAATATAGCTTCAGTTCTCAGTCGAGAAGTTTTGGTGACCAGCAGTCTCAGTTTGTCAGTAACTTATTGAAACTTGGCTAGAGCATTATCCACTTGCTGAACTGGTGCCTTTTTGTTTGCTTTTCACTTGTTCTCACAATGGAATAAACAAACCTTTGACAAGATATGTTGAATTTATTATTGAAAACTTTGTTGCAATGCATTGTAACTCTACTTATTTTGTAATAAATTCTCAACAAAAAACAAAAAAAGATATCAGGAACCTGCTTGACCTGGTTATAAGCGCTAACAAGCTAGCACAGACAAGGTAATGAAATGAAGCAAGGGGTAAATTAGCCAGTGATGAAGACTGGGGTAACGTATGCCTTGTGAGGGACAGTTAAAGATGTTCCTGCTCACTACATCAAAGTTTATATCATTCTTGTCACGTAGGAGATACTGGGTTGTTTGTAGGCGATAGGCCTACTATGTCTTATGAACAAGATACTAGCTCCTACATTTAGATGGTTCAGCCTTGTGAGGGACAGTTAAAGATGTTCCTGCTCACAACAGCAAAGTGTATATTCTTCTTGTCACGTAGGAGATACTGAGTTCTTTGTAGGTAATAGGCCTACTATGTCCCATGAAGAAAATACTGACTCCTACATTGTCATGGGGTTTAAACTGGTGCATGTTCATGTATATTTGATGGACCCCAAGGTGAAACTCTCCCCCCTGGATCCGCCATTGATTATGTGATGTCAAAAACATCGATTGAGCATGATATTCAATGTCATGATGTGCCAATCTCTGTGATTTAGCTGGGATATGAGATCTAAGCACATTATACTATATGATCTCGGAAACATCCATTGAGCATGATTTTATAATGTCATATGCTTTACTGATGTGCCCATCTATGTGATTTAGCTAGGATAGGAGATCTAATCATGTGATAATATACGATCTCGGGAACATCGATTGAGCATGATTTTATAATGTCATATGCTTTACTGATGCGTCCATCTATGTGATTTAGCTAGGATAGGAGATCTAAGCACATGATAATATATGATCTCGTAGTAAGCACAGACCAATCAGTGTGTTACTTCTTCGACTAGTCGATGATGTATAACTTCAAAGCCCATATTGCATTGTTTCGCTATTTAAGTGCCACTTTGTCCTGTAAATAATTTATGCTGAATGTAGGCCCAAGAGGCTTTTCTCAGTGTGGGGTCATTTATAAACCATTTGTTATTGTAATATTCGGTGTAAGACGGTTCTTTAGGGAAATGGAAAAGAAACAAGTCGGAGACGAAAACAAGAAGAAATCTTTATGATTGTGTCAATATCACGTCCTACTGTGGTTTTACATCGTGTGCCTACAAGTTCTCATGAGACTGTGCTTCCTTTTATCTTTCTTCTGACTAACGCCTTCATCAGTTTTGAAAAAGATATGACCGAGACATTTAGCTTCTACCATCTAATCTCAAAGTTATTCACAAATCATGATTAGTTGTATCTATTGCAATGAATCTTATCAATGATGATAGGAAAAAAGAATAGGATTATTAACAAACATGACAACAGATGATACACGATACATTCAATTGAAATTTAAGTGCTCAGCATTATGGTTTGAAAAAGGACGATTTGTTCGAACTTACTGTTTGTGGGTGACAACGATATATCATGAGACAATGATTATAGTTAGGAAATGACGTTAATGACGATTTGTTCGAACTTACTGTTTGTGGGTGACAACGATATATCATGAGACAATGGTTATATTTAGGAAATGACGTTTACAGTTGCGCTTGGTAGCATCATGTCATCCAGCTCCTCAATTTCTCTTCAATTACTCTGTTTAGACACTTCACCAACTGCCAATTATTTTACAAAATTGGCAGAAAGGTCATTTTCAATCGCTACGCCCAAACTATGAAGCTCTTTCCCCCCTGAATTAAAGTCAGCTACATCAATTGAGCTATTCAGAACAAACCTGAAAACCCACCTATTCAGGAAAGCATTCTAAACTGACGTTCTTCATATCTGATACTAGCGCCGCTCAGCAGCTGTAAATGGAGGATAGCGCTCTACAAAATCATGATTATGATTAGGTCTTCAAGACAAAGTCTGGAAGACGTATTGCTTTTATGCGAATCCTTCTATTATTATTATGATTTCCACACGTTTTTGGTCGCCGATTTCTGAAGTAACGGCTGAACTGATTTTAATGAAACTTTCAGGGATGGTAGAATTCAATGGGATCTAAAAAGTGGTCGAACGGATTTTCGATTGCTTTCCTCATTAAAGGTCCAGTTCGATTCAAAATTTCGATTTTTAACAATGTTTTTTTTCAAAAGGCACCTAGAGACTTGAAACTTTTTTCAAAAGACGCGCAATGACAATGCGAGCACAAAAGTAAATCACGGCGAATGCGTAGGTCACATGGTTAAGACGCCATTTTGATTTTTGTCACTTATAAAAAGTGTCCGACCCCATGTACCTTTGACAATCTTCTTCTCTGAAGATTCTTCTTCTCTGAAGATACTTGCACCACGAATATGACATTTATTAGTGGGTAGCTGAAGCATTGGTGAACACATGGTGTTGTTTTCAGGAGTGAACTTCTAATACTTTTCCCACAGTGACCTTTCAAAGTTGGGCGACTTGTTACACGGGACTTACTTCAAGGGGACATTACTCACACTTCCCGATCTCAAAATTGCATGAAATTTTCAGGGCTACTATATCAATATAGTGTCCTTCGGAAAGGCTGAAAAATGACAGAAAATCACGATTTCGAAATTTAACATGGGAAAAATTTTCAAAATTGACATAGAGACTAGAAACTTGTTTTAAAAGATGGGCAATTACAATGCAAGCAAAAAAGTCAATCATGACGAATTCGTAGATCACGTGGTTTATGCGCCATTATTATTTAAAATGAAATTTAAGATTTTTTGAGGTTTTCTCAGTACATTATAAGATGTTACGAATGGAAATTTTGACAGAACAATGCTTGTGACATTCCTTCATCAAACTTGGAGCTGAGGATCAAGCAGAAGTCTTGAAGACCAAAGTATTGACGCGTCAATCCTAGTTATTATATTATTATTATTATTGATAATAAGAAGACACGAGGGTTACATACTTTGTATCATCCAAAATCATCCTTGATTCGTTTACTATGAAAACTGTAAATTATAGAACACAGTATTATGCTGGGATATATCGCTTGTTATTTATTACCCATATGGGAAGATATACAGTCACACAAGTTAGCATGTGTTCTCTGTTGGTCCCTTGGCAGTTACACCTTTTGCTGAGCGTTGATCGGTTTGAATGTTATCATAAAGTGCCGGACTACTACAGTCATTTTTCTAACATGTCCCAAGTGCTCACCCGAAAACTGTCTCAAGAAAATAAGATAATTCCTATTGCCCTTTAGGGAATTTGTCTCACATCTCAGTGAGCATAAATACAAAACAAGAGTTTGCCTACGACAGAGCAGTGTCCCCCGCCACTTACGTCGAGTCAAGTAAACACGTTGACTAGTTTTTTATCATTTGGTCAATAGGTTTTGTATATACTGCAGTGTCATGATGATATCTACATTTGAAGACAGTGTTAATTGGGTGCTACGGTTCATGAGATTTAATTTTTGAGTTTGGAACGTAGTCAAAGTGTTGTGGTGATCTTGAATATAAAGTCACAGCGACCAAAGACAGCGACCGGTGGTTGTAAAATCCCAACCTCGTCGCCAGGACTGATCAACTGTCATAAAGGCTTGACGCAGGAGAGACGTAACAGCACTGGCATAACCCCACAAATATTAAGATATTGGGTGCAGCGGCTTATATCTGCACTGTCAAGGAGAAGGCTGTTTATAGATGTAGATGTATCATCGGCAAACCTGAACCCAGAACTGTTAAGTTGAGAACTTACACAGCCAACGTGAAAAGTATAGGAGACGATACACATCCTTGAGAAGCACCGGTGTTGATGGAGACAGTCCTGGAAGGAGTACTCTTCAGTTTGACATATCGGGACCCGTTGGACAAGATTGAGGCTGTCCATTTAACTGGAAAGTGGTAGAAGTCTAAATCAATCAATTTATCTAAATATGGGAATGGTGTTAAATGCTGAGAAAAAGTCAACAAACAGTATTCTAACATAAGCCGCAGGTTTCTCAAATTGATGAACAGAATTTGATAAAGAAAGAGTAGCATCTTCCACGCAACGTCTCCATTTTGTTTTATCAGCGAATTGCAAATGATCTAATTGCTGATTAAAGCACTTCATAGCAATTGAAGTTTAAGCAACAGGTCTAAAGCCATTATCATCAGTAGGTTTACTCTTCTTAGGAGCATAATAATATGAGTGTCCAAAGTGAGTTGATATATACAGAACATCGATGACAACTGGGTTCCGTTCCATAACAGCGAGCGCTTATAATCGCTCATTGATTGCTCAATGTAGCGCTCAATGTAGCGCTCAAGTAGCGCTCATTCTCTCCTGAACGACACGGTGCGAAACCTCAAAGTTCGCTCGCTTTGCTACGTAGCGCAACATTGAGCAATCGCATTCAAGAGGGGTTTAAAAGTAATCCCTAATTGAGCGATTAATTTGAAACCTCTCTTGAACACGGCCCTGTTCTCTATGTGCATTTTCTTAGTAGAACATCGCTCAAGCAGTCCGGTTCCGGGTCAGTCCGAACCAAAACCAGTTCGTCCCAGGGTCGGTTCGCACCAGAACCAGTTCACCCCAGGTCGGTTCGCCCCAAATATAAAATATGTGTTACATGTATCTATTTTATATTGGGTTATATATGTTGTTGAATATTGACATATAAGAATGATATATTTACCACTTTTGGTTAGTATCTGTCAACTATCATGTGATAGTGGCATGCGTTCATCTAGCCGATTGGTTACTATATTTTGTCTATCGTCTCCAGATGGTGTATGCTATATCCCGGAAATATGTATTTACATGAAAACTCAACATTTTAACCTAAAGACAAACTCATATAAATGTTAAATATTAAGACATATAGCCTACACTATACTAAATATAACATAACATGTGACAATATCATTAAATTCGCCAGGGCCGTGTTTAAGAGAGGTTTCAAAGTAATCGCTCAATTAGCGATTAGTTTTAAACCTCTCTTGAATGCGATTGCTCAATGTTGCGCTACGTAGCAAAGCGAGCGAACTTTGAGGTTTTGCACCGTATCGTTCAGGAGAGAATGAGCGCTACTTGAGCGCTACATTGAGCAATCAATGAGCGATTATAAGCGCTCGCTTTGAGAGCTTTGGATGTATTACCATAACAAAAGCCAGTCGTTTTAGAACAACAGTTTGACAGGTTGTGAATTTGGGCAAATTTTCATTACATAGGGTAATTACCGCCAAGTGCTAACACTCATAATGTTGCTGAAGTTAAACAGAAACATGCTGATGAATTAGAAACCATTTCCCCGGAATCGCCTTAATTATTCCAGGCGAACTTAATCGCCGTTAATTACAGAAAATAAATCTGGGTTCGGGTCGAATCTTAACTGGCAGGCAAAAGAAAGTGAACACCTCTTTTTAAATCACTATACTTAAAAAACTAAATATGGTAGAAGTTTGAGATAAGGTACATTTGATAGTTCATTCATTTCGAAAAACGTAAAAATCCTAAACTTTAATGTTTAATGAGCAAGTTTGGCACACAGGAAACACGTTAATTGTAAGTGTTTCTATTCCTTTAAGTCGTTCAATTTGTAAAATGTGCCAAATGGGTGCCAAATGTGGTCGATTCGTGTGTCAGGCATTATGAAATGCACTGTCTGATCCAGAATTAAAAATGTCTTACTGTCTGATCCAGAATTAAAAATGTCTTATGACGTCACCTGACAGCTGTTTCTGTGTTCATGCAAAACATGTATCGACGCTTGTTCATTAACTTGAGGGTATGGATTGATTCTAACACGCCATTGTGGACCGTATGACAGTTGTCCAATCAGCGACAAGTCTTGAGAAAAAATAAATTATTGTAAAGCTGTAACGTTGCAAGTCAAACCGACGTTGTCACAGCCATAATGACATTAGCCATACATTAAAGTTCAGCGGTCAGTATCTGTCTTTTGAGCAGTCGAAGAACTTCGATTCTATCAGTTCAAGGTCTTCTGGTGCACGTGTGCATAGTGACACGCCGATCTATGGTGGTCGTCGTCAATGACGTCACTCAGAGATAGCGTTGGTGGCGGTCTAACGCATACAGATATCAGCTTTCATGGGGCAAACAGACCATTGTTTTGTGTGTTCTGGGATTGTCAAATGTCTCCCCCAACTCGGCTGTAATTTGACAACACATTTATATTAGAAGTGCAGGAACAACGGCGATTATTGTAGCTTTTGTATCCATTGCCCAACTTTTGTCAAATTTCAGAAGTTATTAGAGTGTTTCTTGTGTTACTTTTGACGGGTTTTAGGTGTGTTTTTCACAGATGGGATGGCCAACATTAATAATGTGTAGCAATTTTACCTTTGTGTCACGTGACTTTGCACCAGTATGGAGGTCACGTGGTTATCAATATTTTCCAACTTTCTCAAAAATGTGTTAATCTGGTTTAAGTTCAACTTTAAAAAACAAAAGTTAATGTTTAGGCCCTGTGTATCCGATGCTGACTGTCAATATCAATAACATCCAGTTTCCTTAATTTCATTTTAAATTAAACTTTATTTTGCCTGTCAGTTAAGTAAACATGATGTATCAGTTCGCGGTGAGTCGCCCTATCCAATTTGCGAGTTATTCATTGACAATTAACATAGGGAAATTTTACAAATCAAGCAATCAAAATCACTTTATCTAAATAATTAATAATTAAATAATAAATAATCACCAACTCGTTTACAAGCCCGGGATCTTTCCCTTAGTACATCATTTGTGTAACGTTCTCGCCAAGGATCTAGATTTACGTAGGTCAATTTATTATAACTAAGGAAAAATAGTCTGTCATTCCCCGTCACTCGTAAGTTATTGCCTTAACCTCATTAAAACGATATCTCTTGTAAAACACAATCGTTGATGATGAAACAATATACTTTGAAGGATATCATACAATGAATACAAAATGTGTTTAATTAATAAGGGAACCGATGATTGGTGCAACTGCGACAATAACATTACTTAACGAGTGAGTGTTGAATATCTATCTGAACATTTCGAGATATTTTTTAATCTTGTGATTCATTCACGAAAATAATTAAAATAAAATTTTTACAAAAACAACGTTGGAATATATCCAACACTCAAGAGTTTTGTAATATATTTATTACATACGAAAGTCGAGATGCATTTGAGAAAACCTTAAAACTATGCTCGACATTATCGAGCAATAATATATTAAAACTGAACAATTAAAAAACAGTTAAGATAGATTAATATATTGATTAAATATGACATTTAAACAATAATTATCTAAGTGTTTGTCGTCAACATTGACCTGAATCAAGACATTAGCAAGCACTTTAACAAATATTTAAAAGCCAAAAATAATATTGAGTTTTTATTCAGAAATATTCACGAACACGAATTTTCTATTGATATTTTCTATGATCCAAGTTTGTAAATAGACACTATAGAAATAGTAGCCACGAGAGGGTTCGGTTGCACTCGATCAGCTAATGGCGAAAGTAAAACGGCATTATGACGTCACTATCGTTGTTTAATATATACAAATTACTTGGGGCGAATCACTGCGAATATATACATCGTGTTCACAAGATTCGGCCCGACTCAAAATTTATTTTTTCTATTTCTCTTAATATGTACTCCTTAATTTGATAGGTGGCATTGTCATTTTCCAACTTGTGTATAGCAGTATAGGTCACAAATAGCTCTCAAAATTATTTAGTTTCAAGTAACTAAAATGTGTTTAACTAGTAAGATTTGTCCAAGTTCTTCTTCCATGCGGCTCTGATTACCGAATGCCGTTGCCATGGCATGACGTCATAGTGATCAACCGTTTTGACGTCACAATGCTAGGTTCTTTGTCACAATGGGCTAGGGCAAGTTTAAGATTTGTATTCATATCTTTTGTCATGTCTTTTACTGCGTTGATGTCGGAGATAAATGTTTATCGCCATCTTAAGGATACGTGATATTGTGAAGTGAACATAGTTGAGTGACACTGTTTGAGCTTATGTGTAAATTGTTGCTAATGTACATATTAGCCTTTAACACCATTCAGCCTCACATTTTGATTAAGAAATTAATTGATTTAGATATATGTCCTTCTCTGGTTAAATGGATAGCCTCATTCTTGACTGACAGATCCCAATATGTCAAAATGAAAAGTTCTTGTTCCCGGACTGTGTCTATTAACACCGGTGCTCCTCAAGGGTGTGTATTGTCTCCAATACTTTTCACATTGTATACTAATGACTGTGTAAGTTCTCAACCAAACTGTTCTAGGTTCAAGTTCGCCGATGATACAGCTATTAGCAGTCTATTCTTTGACAGTGAGAATACATATAAAGATGAAATAAACGATTTTGTTAAGTGGTGTCGTGACAACTTTTTGGAACTAAATGTATCAAAAACAAAGGAACTTGTTATAGATTTTCGAAGGAATAAGCTAGCAGGTAGTCCAGTCATTATAAATGGAGATGTTGTTGAAGTAGTTAGTAGTTACACATATCTTGGAACTCAAATTGATAATAAGTTAAATTTCTCTGAAAATACCGATCGTATATATAGCAAGTGTCAATCTCGCCTTCACTTCCTCAGGAAGCTCCGATCTTACCACATTGACTCAACTATTTTGGCTCTTTTCTATAAGACATGTGTTCAGTCTATTCTCATGTTCTCTATCCAATGTTGGTTCGGCTCCCTTTCACTTACAAATAGAAACAACTTAAATAAGATAATTAAACAAGGAGAGACAATTTCTAATCGTATCTTTAAGACATTAGATGAACTTCATGAAGGACAGGCTCAAAATTTGGCTTCAAAAATTATCTGTGACCCTTCACATGTTTTGCATAACTGTTTTGAATTGTTACCCTCTGGCCGTCGGTATAATGTACCGACGTGCAAAACCAAACGTTACAAAATGTCTTTTGTACCAAAGTCAATTTCTCTTTTGAATAAGCGTTAATTTTCCCATCATCATACTCTTTGTCCATGTTATATAACAATGTATATATTCTATGTATTTATTATAAATGAATGTGTATAATTTTGTATTTATGCTCACTGAGTCGTGAAACAAATTCCCTAACGGGCAATAAAGAATTATCTTATCTTACATTTGTTTTGACCTGATCACACCGCTTACAAAAATGGAACAGTCGCAAAGTCCTTTCCACTCAGAGAAAGGTACGCAAAAAGAGAGTTCGTTTAAAACGGCTGATAACTAACGGTCATGTTACAAAATCAATAAATAGTTGCGTTTGTAAAATTTCAGCGTTTTTCAGGCTGCCGTCGGTTGCGGACGTTGAATAGCAATGAATCCCGGAAATTTACAAACGCAACTATTTATCTTATAATTCAAAGACAAAAACTGACATACAATGTTTAACAACTTGAAAGGTTCATCTCATGACCATGCAGTCAACCATCCAACCTTCGGGCATCTGTACAAACTTCAGAGTAATAATTAACCGTGTTTTGAGACCTCAATCAAGGTTACTGAGTTTACAAGAGTTAGTTATTCTCAATCACCTCCTGGGGACTGTACCTGCAGTAAACCACACGGGACATGGTCGACGGGGAAGGTAAGGTACGTATTGACTTACAGCTGCATACCGAAAGTTTGTTCACCTACAAATATCTTGACATTTGGCATGTCTTTGAAGCATGGTATTAACGCGAAAAGCAAACATATCGCTTTGCATTTTTGCATTATAAGAAGACAGTTTAGTGTTCCAAAACATAATGTGATGTGATTAAACAGTTAAAGTTTCTGCAGCTCTTTGAATTGACCAGGTGCCAAATTTCCAAAAACTATAGATTTTCTTTTCTTCAGTGAAACATTCAGTAAATGACAAACTGGGTCTAGCATACATCATATACTTCCTCTTATACTCATGCAATGTATTTGTGATGAATTTGTTCTCATTTAGTCGATATGTAACCTTTCGTTCGAAAATTAAAGAATTTTCAAAATTTGACCTCATCCGTCTATTTCATTATGTCAAATTTCATAAATATCCAACACTTACGTTACGATCACAGAATACGTTTGAAAACGATTATTTTACTAATATATAATGATTTATTTTCATTGTATGTGATGTACTTTCATTCGTGTTACAATGAACGTCAATTTACACGATGTTAGCAATAAAATTCACATGTAGGTGAACGAACTTTCGGTATGCAGCTGCATATTACCTTAAAGTGACAGTGTCGTGTATTCAGAGACGTGTATTGATCACCTCCCCCCAGGGTCAGTAGGGCTAGGTGATCTGGACGAATGGACAAACGGATGCAATAAAATGTTTGCGGAAGTTATTTATTTAGCAGGCTTTTGTTTCAGCAGCAATCTTGTGTACCACGTTGAATGGTTGTATTGTCAGTAAGAAATTTTGTCCAATGTTTCAGAATTCAACATGGCAACATGTAGAGACGTCTCGGTTGTCTTCTATCTATGGATCGTAACTTCAGGTAAGTAAACCTTGTTCACTAATATAGGTTCCCATTAGGTTAGTATACATACCTTGTTCACTAATATAGGTTCCCATTAGGTAAGTATACGTACCTTGTTCACTAATATAGGTTCCCATTAGGTAAGTATACGTACCTTGTTCACTAATATAGGTTCCGATTAGGTAAGTATACGTACCTTGTTCACTAATATAGGTTCCGATTAGGTAAGTATACGTACCTTGTTCACTAATATAGGTTCCCATTAGGTTAGTATACGTACTTTGTTCACTAATATAGGTTCCCATTAGGTAAGTATACGTACCTTGTTCACTAATATAGGTTCCCATTAGGTAAGTATACGTACCTTGTTCACTAATATAGGTTCCCATTAGGTAAGTATACGTACCTTGTTCACTAATATAGGTTCCCATTAGGTAAGTATACGTAACTTGTTCACTAATATAGGTTCCCATTAGGTTAGTATACGTACCTTGTTCACTAATATAGGTTCCCATTAGGTTAGTATACATACCTTGTTCACTAATATAGGTTCCCATTAGGTAAGTATACGTACCTTGTTCACTAATATAGGTTCCCATTAGGTAAGTATACGTACCTTGTTCACTAATATAGATTCCCATTAGGTAAGTATACGTACCTTGTTCACTAATATAGATTCCCATTAGGTAAGTATACGTACCTTGTTCACTAATATAGGTTCCCATTAGGTTAGTATACATACCTTGTTCACTAATATAGGTTCCCATTAGGTTAGTATACATACCTTGTTCACTAATATAGGTTCCCATTAGGTAAGTATACATACCTTGTTCACTAATATAGGTTCCCATTAGGTAAGTATACGTACCTTGTTCACTAATATAGGTTCCCATTAGGTAAGTATACGTACCTTGTTCACTAATATAGGTTCCCATTAGGTAAGTATACATACCTTGTTCACTAATATAGGTTCCCATTAGGTAAGTATACGTACCTTGTTCACTAATATAGGTTCCCATTAGGTAAGTATACGTACCTTGTTCACTAATATAGGTTCCCATTAGGTAAGTATACATACCTTGTTCACTAATATAGATTCCCATTAGGTAAGTATACGTACCTTGTTCACTAATATAGGTTCCCATTAGGTTAGTATACATACCTTGTTCACTAATATAGGTTCCCATTAGGTAAGTATACATACCTTGTTCACTAATATAGGTTCCCATTAGGTAAGTATACATACCTTGTTCACTAATATAGGTTCCCATTAGGTTAGTATACATACCTTGTTCACTAATATAGGTTCCCATTAGGTAAGTATACGTACCTTGTTCACTAATATAGGTTCCCCTTAGGTAAGTATACGTACCTTGTTCACTAATATAGGTTCCCATTAGGTAAGTATACGTACCTTGTTCACTAATATAGGTTCCCATTAGGTAAGTATACGTACCTTGTTCACTAATATAGGTTCCCATTAGGTAAGTATACGTACCTTGTTCACTAATATAGGTTCCCATTAGGTAAGTATACGTACCTTGTTCACTAATATAGGTTCCCATTAGGTTAGTATACATACCTTGTTCACTAATATAGGTTCCCATTAGGTTAGTATACATACCTTGTTCACTAATATAGGTTCCCATTAGGTAAGTATACATACCTTGTTCACTAATATAGGTTCCCATTAGGTAAGTATACGTACCTTGTTCACTAATATAGGTTCCCATTAGGTAAGTATACGTACCTTGTTCACTAATATAGGTTCCCCTTAGGTAAGTATACGTACCTTGTTCACTAATATAGGTTCCGATTAGGTCAGTATACGTACCTTGTTCACTAATATAGGTTCCCCTTAGGTAAGTATACATACCTTGTTCACTAATATAGGTTCCCATTAGGTAAGTATACGTACCTTGTTCACTAATATAGGTTCCCATTAGGTAAGTATACGTACCTTGTTCACTAATATAGGTTCCCATTAGGTAAGTATACGTACCTTGTTCACTAATATAGGTTCCCATTAGGTAAGTATACGTACCTTGTTCACTAATATAGGTTCCAATTAGGTAAGTATACGTACCTTGTTCACTAATATAGGTTCCCATTAGGTTAGTATACATACCTTGTTCACTAATATAGGTTCCCATTAGGTAAGTATACGTACCTTGTTCACTAATATAGGTTCCCATTAGGTAAGTATACGTACCTTGTTCACTAATATAGGTTCCCATTAGGTAAGTATACGTACCTTGTTCACTAATATAGGTTCCCATTAGATAAGTATACGTACCTTGTTCACTAATATAGTTCCCATTAGGTAAGTATACGTACCTTGTTCACTAATATAGGTTCCCCTTAGGTAAGTATACGTACCTTGTTCACTAATATAGGTTCCCATTAGGTAAGTATACGTACCTTGTTCACTAATATAGGTTCCCATTAGGTAAGTATACGTACCTTGTTCACTAATATAGGTTCCCCTTAGGTAAGTATACGTACCTTGTTCACTAATATAGGTTCCGATTAGGTCAGTATACGTACCTTGTTCACTAATATAGGTTCCCCTTAGGTAAGTATACATACCTTGTTCACTAATATAGGTTCCCATTAGGTAAGTATACGTACCTTGTTCAGTTATATAGGTTCCCATTAGGTAAGTACACGTACCTTGTTCACTAATATAGGTTCCCATTAGGTAAGTATACGTACATTGTTCACTAATATAGGTTCCCATTAGGTAAGTACACGTACCTAGTTCACTAAAATAGGTTCCCCTTAGGTAAGTACACGTACCTAGTTCACTAATATAGGTTCCCCTTAGGTAAGTATACGTACCTTGTTCACTAATATAGGTTCCCATTAGGTAAGTATACGTACCTTGTTCACTAATATAGGTTCCCATTAGGTAAGTATACGTACCTTGTTCACTAATATAGGTTCCCATTAGGTAAGTATACGTACCTTGTTCACTAATATAGGTTCCCATTAGGTAAGTATACGTACCTTGTTCACTAATATAGGTTCCCCTTAGGTAAGTATACGTACCTTGTTCACTAATATAGGTTCCCATTAGGTAAGTACACGTACCTTGTTCACTAATATAGGTTCCCATTAGGTAAGTATACGTACCTTGTTCACTAATATAGGTTCCCATTAGGTAAGTATACGTACCTTGTTCACTAATATAGGTTCCCATTAGGTAAGTATACGTACCTTGTTCACTAATATAGGTTCCCATTAGGTAAGTATACGTACCTTGTTCACTAATATAGGTTCCCATTAGGTAAGTATACGTACCTTGTTCACTAATATAGGTTCCCATTAGGTAAGTATACGTACCTTGTTCACTAATATAGGTTCCCATTAGGTAAGTATAGGTACCTTGTTCACTAATATAAGTTCCCATTAGGTAAGTATACGTACCTTGTTCACTAATATAGGTTCCCATTAGGTAAGTATACGTACCTTGTTCACTAATATAGGTTCCCATTAGGTAAGTATACGTACCTTGTTCACTAATATAAGTTCCCATTAGGTAAGTATACGTACCTTGTTCACTAATATAGGTTCCCATTAGGTAAGTATACGTACCTTGTTCACTAATATAGGTTCCCATTAGGTAAGTATACGTACCTTGTTCACTAATATAGGTTCCCATTAGGTAAGTATACGTAGCTTGTTCACTAATATAGGTTCCCATTAGGTAAGTATACGTACCTTGTTCACTAATATAGGTTCCCATTAGGTAAGTATACGTACCTTGTTCACTAATATAGGTTCCCATTTGGTAAGTATACGTACCTTGTTCACTAATATAGGTTCCCATTAGGTAAGTACACGTACCTTGTTCACTAATATAGGTTCCCATTAGGTAAGTATACGTACCTTGTTCACTAATATAGGTTCCCATTAGGTAAGTATACGTACCTTGTTCACTAATATAGGTTCCCATTAGGTAAGTATACGTACCTTGTTCACTAATATAGGTTCCCATTAGGTAAGTATACGTACCTTGTTCACTAATATAGGTTCCCATTAGGTAAGTATACGTACCTTGTTCACTAATATAGGTTCCCATTAGGTAAGTATACGTACCTTGTTCACTAATATAGATTCCCATTAGGTAAGTATACGTACCTAGTTCACTAATATAGGTTCCCATTAGGTAAGTATACGTACCTTGTTCACTAATATAGGTTCCCATTAGGTAAGTATACGTACCTTGTTCACTAATATAGGTTCCCATTAGGTAAGTATACGTACCTTGTTCACTAATATAGGTTCCCATTAGGTAAGTATACGTACCTTGTTCACTAATATAGGTTCCCATTAGGTAAGTATACGTACCTTGTTCACTAATATAGGTTCCCATTAGGTAAGTATACGTACCTTGTTCACTAATATAGGTTCCCATTAGGTAAGTATACGTACCTTGTTCACTAATATAGGTTCCCATTAGGTAAGTATACGTACCTTGTTCACTAATATAGGTTCCCATTAGGTAAGTATACGTACCTTGTTCACTAATATAGGTTCCCATTAGGTAAGTATACGTACCTTGTTCACTAATATAGGTTCCCATTTGGTAAGTATACGTACCTTGTTCACTAATATAGGTTCCCATTAGGTAAGTACACGTACCTTGTTCACTAATATAGGTTCCCATTAGGTAAGTATACGTACCTTGTTCACTAATATAGGTTCCCATTAGGTAAGTATACGTACCTTGTTCACTAATATAGGTTCCCATTAGGTAAGTATACGTACCTTGTTCACTAATATAGGTTCCCATTAGGTAAGTATACGTACCTTGTTCACTAATATAGGTTCCCATTAGGTAAGTATACGTACCTTGTTCACTAATATAGGTTCCCATTAGGTAAGTATACGTACCTTGTTCACTAATATAGGTTCCCATTAGGTAAGTATACGTACCTTGTTCACTAATATAGGTTCCCATTAGGTAAGTACACGTACCTTGTTCACTAATATAGGTTCCCATTAGGTAAGTATACGTACCTTGTTCACTAATATAGGTTCCCATTAGGTAAGTATACGTACCTTGTTCACTAATATAGGTTCCCATTAGGTAAGTATACGTACCTTGTTCACTAATATAGGTTCTCATTAGGTAAGTATACGTACCTTGTTCACTAATATAGATTCCCATTAGGTAAGTATACGTACCTTGTTCACTAATATAGGTTCCCATTAGGTAAGTATACGTACCTTGTTCACTAATATAGGTTCCCATTAGGTAAGTATACGTACCTTGTTCACTAATATAGGTTCCCATTAGGTAAGTACACGTACCTTGTTCACTAATATAGGTTCCCATTAGGTAAGTATACGTACCTTGTTCACTAATATAGGTTCCCATTAGGTAAGTATACGTACCTTGTTCACTAATATAGGTTCCCATTAGGTAAGTATACGTACCTTGTTCACTAATATAGGTTCCCATTAGGTAAGTATACGTACCTTGTTCACTAATATAGGTTCCCATTAGGTAAGTATAGGTACCTTGTTCACTAATATAGGTTCCCATTAGGAGATAAGCATGCTGTGTTTGAAATTAAGTGACATATAACAGAGTCACAATAGCTAAAAATAGAGCCATGGGTTTTGTAGCTCATCAGGGATTATATTGTTATATGATGAAGACTGAAATAGATGTTTAGGCCATGGCCCGTGAGGGCCTTGTTTGGGGCGAAAGTCACCAATTCTTTATGGACAACAGCGCTGACTACCAAACGAAGGGTTGCATGTTCGAATCCAGTTGTATACATTACAATATTAATATAATTATGTCAAACCTAACACCCCTCTTGGACTGGGAGAGTCAATGACCAGTAGATTATTTCAGAGATAGAAGACGAGTTGGCGTGCTTTATCGTTGAATAAAACATAGCAGGGAGCATAAAACACGAAGGGCGCAGCCCTGAGTGTTTTATGCTTTCTGCTATTTTTTTATTCTGCGATAAAGAACAACAACGAGTCTTCTAGTTCTTATGTGTTTTATTGTCGTGTGTATCTTCTATTAAATAATAATCAACTGTTAACACAATAAAGTGACGTCATTACCATGGATTAATTAAGAAATAGAAGACGATTTGGCGTGCTTTATCGTTGAATAAAACATAGCAGGGAGCAAAAAACACGAAGGGCGCAGCCCTGAGTGTTTTATGCTCTCTGCTATGTTTTATATGCTATGTTATATGTTTATATCGACTTATTTAATTCGAATTATTTTCTCACTGCATTTACCGTGAACTAATAGCGGATTGTTCGGATTATGACAACTAAGACCGCTCCATACTTTCAATGTCATTGTTTTTATGCAGATTAAAGTTATATAATAAAGAGACTATTTCATTGTTTTTGACGAATATCATTTCTATCTCATCTCGTGGAGTGAGAAAGTGAAAATATCACTTTCTCACTTCACTCGATGAGATATAGAGGATATTTGTCTTTTCTTTACTAATACCATATTTATCTCATCGAGTGAGGTAGAAAGGTTATATTTTCACGAGTGGCGCAGCGACGAGTGAAACTGTATAACTTTTCTACCTCACGAGATGAGATAAACATGGTATTTGCCAAGAATTGACGGATATTCTATTTATTATATGATATTATCCATGTAATTAAGTCCGAAAAGGGCCATTTTCACGCCGAGCGGCCGCTAGGAACAGCCCGTCACCACAGTAACACTGTGACGTCATAAGCCAATTCGCCGCGTGAGGCTATTGTCTTATGACGTCAAATTATATCAGTCACCGTTCGCAGTGAAAATATACGTTATTTTCATTGTAGCTTGATAGACAGTTTATTTCACTGATAAATACCAGTATTTCACTGCTCGTCATATAATAAAAAAGGTTATATTTTCGAGAGTGGCGCAGCCACGAGTGAAATATATCCCTTTTCTACCTCACGAGATGAGATAAACATGGTATTTGTCAAGAAAAGACAAATTTTCTATTATTATTTGACCAAATCCTTCCATATTCACCGAAATCGACTTGCATTTATGTTTAGTCGGCTCCAGAATGAGCCTGTCGCCTCAGCAACAATGTGACGTCATGAACGTGTCGGGGCGTCGGAGCATTGTTTTATGACGTCAGGTCATTGTTATATCAGTCACTAGTGACTGATTACACGTTCCATTGTTATTTTCACTAGTGACTGATAACACGGTTTATTTTCATTGATAGATCCCGGTATTTCACCTGCAATCATATAATAAAGACATGATATTCGGCAAAAAAAATGAAATAGTCTCTTTGTATTTCACAATATCACACACCTTTCACAATGTCACATAATATTTTACATATATCACACATATATAGAGGAAACTAAACGGCCTTCTACTTAATACAATTCTTACTAAATGAGTTAATGATTTTGTTTAATACGAGCGAAGCGAGTTTGATACCAAATCATTCACGAATTTAATTGAAAAAAAGATATTTACTAGTAGGACGTTTAGTTGTTCGCCCATGTCAAGGACCATAAAACAAAGGGACTGGACTCAGCAGCAGGCGGGAATATTTGTGTTCCTCGCTAGAACAAGATGGCGTCCGGAAAACATTCAAAAGTAATATAAAATTATTACCTTGGTTACCAGGATGTATGAAATTATGATATGATAAAGTTTCATTTGGTGTATTTTAAATATAATAATATAAAATTATTACCTTGGTTACCAGGATGTATGAAATTATGATATGATAAAGTTTCATTTGGTGTATTTTAAATATTACATGATGTCTCCAGTGTTGACCTTCTACAATCACAGCAGGGCTTCAAGTCGGGTCGATTACACAGATAGTTGATGATAATCTACTGTCGAGTCTAGTTCCTTTATTTTATGGTCTCTGCCCATCTATAATCCAGCGGCATGGCTCCGAAACAATTTTTCCCGATATTATTGTGAAGACGTTACTCCCATTGTGACGTCATAACAGGAAACTATTGTGACTATTGCGACGATATTACACTAGTTTGATATTACATATTAAATATAACACTGCAGTATCTTACACGACCGATATAATTCACAATATCACACATATTTTACAATATCATACATATTTCACAATATCCCACATCTTTCACAATATTATACATTATTATTTTTCACAATAACACACATATTTTACCTATATCACACACACGTACATCTCTGCAGGTGCGAGCACAAACCTGGCGCTCAATAAGAAAGCGTTCATGTCCTCGGACGCCATCCAGTCAGACAGCTGGAAGACAGTGGACGGCGACTCGGCCACGTTCGGGAAGTTTGTGTCATGGCTAGTGATTGATCTGGAGAAGGACTATCAGATAGACGAGGTTCAGATTCAGTATTTGTCCTGGGGAGGTAGGCTACCAACTTTAAACATTCATTATCTTTATGATGTGATTCAAACTGTTAAGCGTCCGTGGCATATTGAGTTTTATAGTGTAACATATTATGCTTCATAGTGTGACACAGTGTGCTTAATAGTGTGACACATTGTGCTACTTAGTTTGACACATTGTGCTTCATAGTGTTGACACTTTTTGCTTCATAGCGTTACATATATATTGTACTTCATACTGTGACATATTGTGCTACAAAGTGTGACATATTGTGCTTCATAGTTTGACGCATTGTGCTTTATAGTGACATATTGTGCTTTGTAGAGAGAGACATTGTGCTTCATATTGTCCTTCAGTGTGTGACACATTGTGCTTCATAGCGTGACACGTTGTGCTTTATAGCGGGATGTGCTTCATTGTGTATCACATTGTGCTTCATAGTGTGACACATTGTGCTTTATAGCGTGATAGATTGTGTAACATAGTGACAGATTGTGCTGCAAAGTGTGACATATTAATTGTGCTTCATATTATGACACATTGAGCTTCATAGTTTGACAGAGTGTACTTCATATTGTGACGCATTGTGCTTCATAGTAAGACACACTGTGCTTCATAACGTGACACACTGTGCTTCATAACGTGACACACTGTGCTTCATAGTTTGACGCATTGTGCTTCATAGTACTAGTGTGACATATTGTAATTCATAGTGTGACATATTAATTGTGCTTCATAATGTGACACATTGTGCTTTTGTGACACGTTGTGCTTAATAGTTTCACGCATTGTGCTTCATAGTGTGACATATTGTACTTAATAGTGTGACATTTTGTGCTTCATAGTGGAGCAGATTGTGCCTCATAGTGTTGAGGATTGTGCTACATAGTGCGACATATAAATTGTGCTTTATATATGACACATTGAGCTTCATAGTTTGACAGAGTGTGCTTCATATTGTGACGCATTGTACTTCATAGTGTGACACATTGTGCTTTTGTGACACGTTATGCTTCATAGTTTCACGCATTGTGCTTCATAGTGTGACAGGTTGTGCTTATTAGTGTGGCGGATTGTGCTACATAGTGTGACAGATTGTGCTACATAGTGTGACATATTAATTGTGCTTCATAGTGTGACACGTTATGCTTCATAGTTTGGGACGTTGTACTTCATGGTGTAACACATTGCTCTTCCTTTCCTCGTGATGTTCCCTTCTCTCAGGGTTTTAAATATCAGGTATGTCATCATAATTGTGTTTTACCCTTAACGCTTCAGGTGGTGGATACGTCACAGTAGAGTTCTTCTCATCCAACCCAGCTGTTATCCCGTCCACACACCTCACCCCGAAGCTGTGTGAGACTCACTACTGCCTAGCCGGAAATCAACTGAGGTCTAAAACTTTCACATGTCAGGACCAGCCACGAGGGAGGTTCATACAGATCAGGAGACATGGCCAAGATCACCCGTACTTCAGGGTGCACAAAGTGACGGTCACTGGCTCCGAGCTGGGTAAGTGGTCTCAAGGATCTGTCTACCGGAACAGGTACATGTAGTCTGATAGATAAGTTTAACTCATACCAAATATTCAGATTCCATTTTCAGCATGTATACAAGTATAAACATATTTTAAACATCGTCCATCAGGATTTAAGACCGAAATATTCATTGTTGAAAGCGTTCGTAAAAACTTTTAAAATTATGCAAATGAGATAAGCCAATTTCACGGTCACAATGACCCTACTTTGATAGAGCAAGGTGGAGGTAGGGCAAGGCTTGGAAAGACGGGGCAAGGGGGTGGCAAGGCACTGAAAGGTGGGGCAAGGGGGTGGCAAGGCACTGAAAGGAGGGGCAAGGGGGTGGCAAGGCACTGAAAGGTGGGGCAAGGGGGTGGCAAGGCATTGAAAGGTGGGGCAAGGGGGTGGCAAGGCACTGAAAGGTGGGGCAAGTTTAAGTAAGGTTGGGATAGGTAGACCAAGGTGGGGAAAAGCGGGGCAACGGGGTGGCAAGGTACATACAGGTGGGGCAAGGTTGAGCAAGATAGATAAAGCCGGGGCAAGGTGGTGTAAGGTAAAGAGGTGAGGTGAGGTGAGGTGAGGTGGGGTTTAACGCTGCTTTCAAGAGTATTTCACTTATATTGCTAGTATTATGGAACACGCTAACCACTGCGCTATCCCGCCCCCGTAAGGTACAGAAAGGTGGGGCAAAGTAGCGCAAAGTGTTTCAAAGTGGTGCAAGATAGATAAAGGCGGAGAAAGATGAAGCAAGGTGGAGCAATAAGAGGCAAAGTGGGGCTTAGGAAGGTTTTTAACCTTTTCAGGTTTAAAATGGATGTACATTTTAACCAGCTTCAATGGATGTACATTTTAACCACGACACAACTTATGTTAAGCATTTTAACCTTTTCCTTCCAATGTTGGTATGGTTCTTTGTCTCTTGTTCACAAATCTCGCTTGGAAAAAGTTATCCACATCGCTGGTAAAATAGCTGGAGTTCATTTTACAAATCTGTCCTATCTTTATGAAAAACGAGTTTTGAAATTATCTCTGAAAATTTTGTCGGATCCAGATCATGTGTTGCACAGTGAATATGTTCAACTTCCTTCTGGAAGGAGATACTAATTACCTCGATACAAAACCAATAGAGGTCTGAACACATTTATTCCCTTCAGCATTCGTTTGTTAAATGATCCTTAAGTTAACCAATTATGATTGTATTACATGTCATCCTTGACTGTTAATTGCCATTCATGTACACGAGCTCTGTCATGATACAAAATGAATTCCTTTCGAGGTAATAAAGTTTTATTATTATTATTATTATTATTATTATTATTATTATTATTTAACAGGCAGATTATTATGGGGCTTAGGTAGGTTTAACAGGCAGATTACCAATGGGTTCGTGTGATATACCCTACCACGACACAACTTATGTATTTTGGCCTCTATTTTTATCCCACCATGGTATGTAATACCGTGGGATATAGTCGTCGCCCTGTCCGCCTGTCTGTCTGTCCGTCCGTTATCATTTCGTCCATAATCAACTCGAACACGATTCATGATATCTTGTTGAAACTTTCCATTAGTATTACCAACCAACTGAAGTGGTGCCTTTATATATTTTTAGATTTCTGAAAAATTTAATTTGTTCGTTTCCACAGAAACGATTTGGATTTGGGCTTTGTTCAGAGATAGGTTCGTTTCCGGAGAACAGCTCCAAAACTGTTCATCATATCTTCCTGAAACTTTGCCTGTGTATTACACACTAATTGAAGTGCTGCCTTTTGATATTATCAGATTTCTGAATAATTTTTTTTCTTTCGTTTTCATCGAAACACATTGGATTTGGACTGTGTTCAGGGATGGGTCTGCTTCTGTAGTAGAACTCCAAATCCCTTTAACATGCCTCAAACTCAGCATGTGTATTACCCCCAACTGAAGTACTTGATATACAATTATCTGCCAAGATTATGTTGGACCGATGGGATAATGTCATGTTCTGATGACTCTCGTTTATTTCAGGAACCAATGGATGTAACTATTTGATGAAAAAGATGAACGGAACAAGAATGGTAACAACATTGACCCCGACTCAGCTTCAAGCAACTACTTCTACTACGTGCGCTACAACCTGCAAACAACAGGCCGGATGTGAAGCTTTCAACTTTAATCACGTGACTGGAGGGTGCGAGATGTTGAGAAGTTCAGTGAGTGATGCACTGAGTAGTCATGGCGACTGGAGTCTGGCGTTTTACATCTATCAATAGCGTAATCTAGTCCGGTCCAGAATGCAAAATAAGCTCAGCGCTCATAAAATCTCCAACAAAGAAGACGTCCTGTCCAATCTTTAACGGTAGACGATCGTGTTCGCATGAAACGATGAAAATAGAGCCTTGGTTCATGGGGATTGGCATGTTAATATGTTAATAGTAAAGTATGTCTCAAACCCCAAACCCTTTGGTTTGTCACATTAGTTGAAACTAACTAGGATGGGCAGATATATGCAATGTTGGGTAGTGTCTGAGCCCCAATCAACTTGGTGACCCGAAGTCACCACTTCCATTCCATATATCCTTCACCATTACACAGAGCCTTATATCTGTTAGACCCCAAGTCACCACTTCCATTCCATATATCCTTCACCATTACGCAGAGCCTTACATCTGTTAGACCCCAAGTCACCACTTCCATTCCATATATCCTTCACCATTACGCAGAGCCTTCTGTTAGACCCCAAGTCACCACTTCCATTCCACATATCCTTCACCATTACACAGAGCCTTACATCTGTTAGACCCCAAGTCAACACTTCCATCCCACATATCCTTCACCATTACGCAGAGCCTTACATCTGTTAGACCCCAAGTCACCACTTCCATCCCACATATCCTTCACCATTACACAGAGCCTTACATCTGTTAGACCCCAAGTCAACACTTCCATTCCACATATCCATCACAATTACGCATAGCCTTACATCTGTTAGACCAATTGGCTGGTCAATAACATCCTCGGTTACCCAGGGTTTTATATATGATCCCATACCTTTGGTTCATATGATAAACTACCTTAGACTATAAAGCTTGCAAAAGGCTTTTCTACAGAGCCAATGGCTCTATTTGTTTAGATCTTCGATCTTAAATACGCAAGCATGTAGTTCCTGATGAGCTAAAGAGCGAATGCCTTACACTTAACACTTATACTCCTCGGGAATGTTTTTTTGACATGTTCACATTCAAGGTCAAAGGTCAAGGTCACAAGTTTGAAAACACTAAAATCCTTGTAAACACGGTGACCTAATGCGTGTTTGTGCTATGGAGCTCTTATTTGGTATATATCAACTATGGAAAATATCAAACATTTGATAAGGTTGTCACTAAAATGCAACGACGGTCAAGGTCACAGTGACGTCATTACTTAAACTGCTTTTTGCGTATATGCCTTATTTAACTATTAAAACTTTGAAGCATTACATGGTTGTTATTCTCAATGAAAGGTGATCATTGATTGTGTGATGTTCAAGGTCAAAGGTCAAGTTTACGAGGTATTAGTTAATTCAGTAATATGTTTTCATAACTCTTATTAAGAATTTGTTAATTATATCCCCAGGTAATTCTTTTGACATGTTCACATCCAAAGTCAAAGGTCAAGGTCACGATTTCTTGAGTTTAATGTTCAATTGTCTTTTGTTGTCTATTTATAATAAAACAAAATAATGTTATTGTGACTGTGGAGAAGACGGGACAGTTAATGGGGACACCTTACTTTCTTGACTGCTCTACGTTTGCGGTGTCCCACAACATTAATCTAGTTTACAACATGTCTTTATGTCTTACAAGATAAATAAGTCTGAATTAGCTATTTTATTTGAACATATCTGTGATATTTTTATGTTGTGATATGCTGGACATCGATGATGATACCGGGAAATGTAAAATGCGAACTTAAAGGTAGCCCATCGTGTTGATGGGGGTCACATATTTCCAAATGCATGGTTTATTTTATCGAGAAGTACCGACTGTTACCGAAATTACCATTTTGATGATAGTCGACTAACTATATTGACGATATGAAGGAAAAAGTAGTGAATTCTGATCGAAAACTGGACAATGCATCGCGATTGACGCTCTCCAAGGAGTAAAACGTATTTTTGAAATTTTATTCAAAACAGACAAAATAACAAATTTGGGTTGATTATGTGTAATGGGTCATATATCTACTGTGCATGTGAATGGGACGTGCAGTTTTGGTTTCTGCACATGCATAATGATGTTAATAATTCAATTGGAAACTAGTAATTGGGGATGAATATGCATGCTGAGTGAATTTGTTTGTACTGTACACAGCACATATGGTGAGTTGGAACGTATATAAGCCAAAAACATTTTTATGAAACACAAAGGTGTGTAATATTAACAGTGATGTGTAATATTTATGATGTGTGGGTATATGTTATTACGTGCGTGTCAATATCCTTATAAAATTAATGCAAGAGGTCATCACAGAATATACACCTGCCAGAACACTACGCTCACATGGCCAGTTTCTTCTGTCCATACCAACCTACATCCTCGGTTACCCAGGGTTTTATATATACTCTCAACTATATCACCCCTGGGACATTCTATCAGAGAAATCTGTACTCAAATTACCCACCCTTTGCCGGCTTGACGAAATCAGTAACCAATGAAAATGCTCGATAGGATAAGACGGAAAAGGGAGATAAACAAACGGTGACGGATTGCTAACAAAATGACCCCGCCCAGGAGGTGCGTGCTTTGCAAAGAAGTAATATGAATTGTCATTGGGTCGCGGGTCCAAGCTGCGTGTCAGTTTGATTCGCTCACGCGGGCAAAGGGCGGGTAATTTGAGTACAGATTTCTCTGATGGAATGAACCAGGGGCGATACAGCGGAGAGTATGGGAGCATATTACAACACTTTAGGCAACCGAGGATGACCAACCTACAATCTCCAAACTTTTGGTGCAAAGTCTTTTCAATATGCAGCGGTTACTCTTTGGAATTCTTTGAAGCGAACTCCTACAGGTGAGGTGAGTTGGGGTTTAACGCCGCTTTCAAGAGTATTTCGCTTATATCACGGCCGCTAGTATTATTGCAGGAAGAATGCCCGCAACGCCATGTGTACGTGGCTATGCATTGCGATGGAACATGCGAGCATCGACTGGAACTAGCGAACCATGGGTGGTACTGCCCTGAAAATCAGTGTAGCATTGTACCCAAACCTTACTGCGTGTAGAACATTTCTCTCCCGCAGACAAAGTAAGCAAGGCCCTCTCGCGATCGGGATTCGAACCCTGGACCTCTTGATCCGATATATAAATATTCTTATCATTACAAAGAATATCCATCTATCTATTCCTACCTGCCTACATAGCTAGCAGTCGACCGGCTTCCTTACGCTGGGTTAAGTTCCACTGCAACCGAGATGAGGTGCCGCGCATTGTAAACAGGATTTTACTTTCTAATTTTCAAAGTCTGCTAAAGTACACACATTTTCTGGATGCAGTTGGATACCGACTACCGATGTAAGCATAATAATAATAATGAGGATACTTATATCGCGCTGAACTCACAACACAAAGGGCCATGCTCAAAGCGCTACACACATTATTACCCTGGTGTTAGGACCAACATCGTTCCTTTTTCATTCTCAACTCCCTTGGGAGTATGCAACCTGGGCTGCCAATTAAGGCGCTCGAAGGTTATCTGTCACATTGCCTGCACTTCCAAACCAGGTACTCAATTGTACTGCTGAGTGAACAGAGGCACATTTCGAATAAAGTTCCTTGCCCAAGGTGACACCACGAGCCTCTCAACTCATGTCTCAGTGTGGGGCAGGGAATCACCCTTCAAACTCTGAGTTTTCATTCAGCAGTGAGGCAGGTAACCCACTCATCCAGCGAGCCACGCCCGTTGTTGCTGAACTTCACTGATAGCGGTCGACTGAGCTATGCACATGACCACATGCCACCACCTATGCCAGCATCTATTCATAACCTAACCTAACCTTACGTGAGACGCAACTCATTTATTCACGAGTAAACAGTTCCATCAACATTCAATGAAGCATTTAAAACGTACATAAAAAGTGGACACTTCGAGACAAAAACAAATTAAAATTTGTATGCATTTTTCAGAACTTTATTTTCACAAATATGAATACATATCATTAAGATATGAGAAAAGTTAGGGTTAGGGTTAGGGTTAATTGGGGCTTAATGAGATATATTAAGTCATTGCCAACTAATTTAATTAGCTATTGTGACTGTGAATGATTGTCTTTCCTATTACCGTTAGGTTTTGTGGTAAACATCTTTTAATATGGTGACTATTTAAAATCATTCAAAAGCAATGTTTTACCTTGTCTTTTGAGAAGTCGGCAGACAATAACATTTGCTAATAATATAATTTTGAGGTAAAAATAATAGCTACCAATTGTTTCCCTAGGAAAACAAAATGCAGGAATAAACTTTCAAACATTTAGATTCCAAAATAGTTGGCTTTGCAAAAACAGATTTTACACAGTCACTTACATAGTGATGCATTCTTTCAGGATATTGCCATCATGATATCATTAATATTTACATACCTAATGAAAAGAAATGATGTGACAGGAAAGACAACAGTGTTATTGTAAAGACGCCCTTTGTTACTGGACAGACAAACAGAGAGAGGAGTATCTCCAAATCTACTGATATCTCAAGACATTGTCACATTTTATTGGTTAAGACACATATAGCAGTAAAGGAATGACCCACAAAACTAATTTAAGTAATATGAGTTTGACGACTTCAATTATTTTAAAGATAACGTTACAGAAAAGACATCAAATGTTACGGGAAAGAAAATTCAGTCATTAAGATCGAGCCAAACAGTAACGATACATTTCAATCAAAGCTTCACATTTACAATGAACTAGTTCATGCCTTGTTGTATTTATTGTCGGTATTGATCACATTAAAATATTTTGTTACAGTAAAGACACTTTGGTGTTACTGGAACGATATTAAAGAACGATTTTGAAAATTGTGTTGATCACATTTAAATATTTTGTTACAGTCAAGACACTTTGGTGTTGCTGGAACGATATTAAAGAACGATTTTGAAAATTGTGTTGATCACATTTAAATATTTTGTTACAGTAAAGACACTTTGGTGTTACTGGAACGATATTAAAGAACGATTTTGAAAATTATTGTGGATAGAATGTCGAGAAGGTGAAATGTAACTGAAACTGTGGTTTAAATAACACATGGTGACCTCTTCTCTTGCCATCACATACTTTTGATAAAATAAAATAAATACATTATTTTAAAGATTTGTTACAGGAAATACAATAATGTTATTGGCTGAAAGATGTTTCGTGAATATTTAAGAAATATGTATATTGTTATTTGCAACACTAAGGAATTATCTACAAAGTTGAAGCAAAGCATATTCATTTGAACAATGCAATGACTAAATGATTGAACAATCAAACTTGATGAACATTTTGAGATAACAAACTCTACATAGAGCATAATGTAGCTCCATATTAATTATTAAACCAGTATATAGCCTGCCGTTGTAGTTTCCAGTGCCATGTTTCCTTAGCAATCAGAATCATCAATATATAACTGGTACACTGGAATGGAGGATATCAACTATCATATTGTAATATAAAAGTTTCAACCCCTCACTGTGGATACTTTCATATATATTGTTTACAGCAATATAGTGTGTATCCTTCATTTCCTGTGAATGGTACTGGTCCACGAGATGGTTGATCCTAAGTTGCAGAATAAGCCTGTCACATCATGATTTCTCCCATGAACAATCAATTCAGTTCTCGTGGGTCCTACTACATCTTATCTGGTCTAATTCAACATTTAGTCTATGAAATTTAATTTATCATCCAAAACTGGGTTCCACAGGAGATATCGTTTGTATGAGACCAAGCGATGTCTCCTAGGAGATATCGTTTTGACAGTAGATTTTGAACAATGCCCTGTTGGCGTCAGCTACATGACATCACAATGATTTTGCAAAATAATATATCTACCGGGATACGAACAGGTTCTGTATATTCCTCACCACAAGGTCTGAGAACATCCTGTAAAGGCGTGTGTTCCGAACCAGTTTAGCGCAGCCAAAGCCCAGTCAAATAACTGACCAATCACATCATTGTTTTTAAACGGTCGCTGTTTTGAAGGCATTCGGAACAGACAAAAGGATAGCTGTTTGGAGTTATCTGCCCCTAGCTATTCTCACCGAAAGCTTTTGTTGGACGTCTTGTGACTGGTTTACTGAATTGCGTCTTCGGGCTGTTACCAGACGGTTTGGCGTGGAAACTTCCGTACGAAGTAGATGCACTATTTTGCCATTTTTATCCGCGGAATACCGTCGGTTTTAATCAGACTGCGTTTTGAGAGGTGGTATTTAAGCAGCGCAGTTACGTTGGTACAGGTGGTATCTAAGCAGCGCAGTTACGTTGGTACAGGTGGTATCTAAGCAGCGCAGTTACGTTGGTACAGGTGGTATCTAAGCAGCGCAGTTATGTTGGTACAGGTCGTATCTAAGCATCGCAGTTACGTTGATAGAGGTGGTATCTAAGCATCGCAGTTACGTTGGTACAGGTGGGATCTAAGCAGCGCAGTTAAGTTGGTACATGTATCTAAGCAGCGCAGTTACGTTGTTACAGGTCGTATCTAAGCAGCGCAGCTACGTTGGTACAGGTCGTATATAAGCATCGCAGTAACGTTGGTACAGGTCGTATCCAAGCATCGCAGTAACGTTGGTACAGGTCGTATCTAAGCAGCGCAGTTACGTTAGTACAGTTGGTATCTAAGCAGCGCAATTACATTGGTACAGGTGGTATCTTAGCAGCGCAGTTACGTTGGTACAGGTGGTATCTAAGCAGCGCAGTTACTTTTGGAGAGGTGGTATCTAAGCAGCGCAGTTACGTTGGTACAGGTCGTATGGAGGATTGTTATATTCTCTGTCACTCACTGGGGAGTCAAACCAAGACACGCTCGCCAAATAACATGATTGTCCACCTCTGGAGAAATCAAAGGTTATGCATGTGTATGACGATACATCAATACAAGCCTGCATACAGTCAGAAGGAGATGCTGAACCTATATGGCCTCTGTTGTTCCCGTCGATTCCTTTAGCTTGAAAAGTCGAGAAGGTGTCACCGTATTGACTGCAGCCTGTAGTGAAAGAAGCAAATCATAGCAGACATGTCGTATAGCCATCACTTACTCGAATGTTCAGAGCAGTTCAATGAGTTCGTGGTCATATAGACTAAGAACTTACCTGTAACACAGTTTCCAGAAGTTGGATCATAGCTGTATCCGACATCACATTGACACGATCCCTGGTTGCAGCTTGGGTTCTCATAGGAACAGTTATCCGTGGTCTGACATTCCATCCCGAAACTTTGAAGTCCTTAAATATGAAGGTTAAATTAGTTATGATAACTTGCATATTGTTTATATGAAACAACATGCTTACAAAATATTCCTCGTTTTGAATAATAATAATAATAATAAATATAGTCGCAAGCGACGACAAAAGGATTCAGCGCATATTTGATTAATTTCCTAGTAAGTATATCATATCAGCAGTCATTCCTGAAAGTTACACGAAGATCTCTATAAGCAGTAAGCTCCAGCAGCCTCTACCTGTCCATCATGTAAAACGAAAGTTGGATTTATCAACAACAATCAAAATGGCGGCTAAACAACGTGACTTTCGAATTCGTTGTGATTAACTTTTCTGCGTACATTGTCATTGCGCATCTTTTAAAAAAAGTTGCAAGTCTCTAGGTGAACTTTGAAAAAATTTCCCATGTTAAAAATCAAACTTTAGAATCGTACTGGACCTTTAATGGTTTGATTGCTTGGGCCCAAAAGCTCCGCTGCAAAACAACATGGTAAGGGCTATCAGCCTACAAAGTTTGGTTGCAATAGTCGGATTCCTTCTGGCAAAAGTCGTATTTACAAGATCCGTGGTAGAAGAACAAAGGAATTGCGACTTTTACACAGTCTATGGGCGTGACCTGCATCCTTTGTTTCTGTTGATCAAATTGTGTGAATAGTTTCGCATGAATAGCGACGAAACCGTACATCTTACAAAATTGTTATGATTGACTTTTTTGTCTGTAGTGTTACTGTCTATCATATTAAACAAAAATTAACTCTCTAAGTGCATTTTGAAAATCCCCCCCATGTTAAAATTGTCAGTGTTATTTATCTATAATCATGTACCCGTTCTCAAAACCGGAAATGACTGTACGCGAGCGATTTTATTATTGATTCATAGAGAACTTGGTCCAAACTTACTCTCCTGAAAAAATAATCAAATTCGATGGGTAGGTATTTGAGTTATGTCCCCTTGAAGTTTGATTTTTTAGAAAAACATCTAACTTCGAGAGGCCACTGTGCAAAAAGTATTAGAATTTCAGCAATGAAAAAGATCACCATGTATTCTCCAATGCATTAGCTGTATGAATGTGTAAGTTACAGCTTCGTGGTGCAAGTATCTTCAGAGAAGAAGATTGTCAAAGATGCATCGGGTCGGGACATTTTCAAAATTAGGAAAAAACAATATGGCGGCGAAACCACGTGACCTACGAATTCGTCATGATTTAGTTTTTTGCTCGCATCGTCAATGCGCATCTTTTCGAAAAGGTTGCAAGTCTCTAGCTGCATTTTGAAAAATTTTCCCATGTTAAAAATCGAAATTTAGATTCGAACTGGACCTTTAATGGATTAGGCGATTGGTCCCAAAAGCTTCGGCATGAAACTAGGCAGTAAGGGTGATCATCTTGCAAAGTTTGGTTGCATTAGCTGCATTCCTTCTGGTAGAAGTGCTGGGTACAAAATCCGTGGAAGAATAATAATAATAATAATAATAATAATAAAACACGCCAATAACAATAAGGATTCAGCACTTTAGTGCTGAATCCTTAATAATAATAATAAATATAGTCGCAAGCGACGACAAAAGGATTCAGCGCATATTTGATTAATTTCCTAGTAAGTATATCATATCAGCAGTCATTCCTGAAAGTTACACGAAGATCTCTATAAGCATTAAGCTCCAGCAGCCTCTACCTGTCCATCATGTAAAACGAAAGTCGGATTTATCAACAACAATCAAAATGGCGGCTAAACAACGTGACTTTCGAATTCGTTGTGATTGACTTTTCTGCGTGCATTGTCATTGCGCATCTTTTAAAAAAAGTTGCAAGTCTCTAGGTGAACTTTGAAAAAATTTCCCATGTTAAAAATCAAACTTTAGAATCGGACTGGACCTTTAATGGTTTGATTGATTGGGCCCAAAAGCTCCGCTGCAAAACTACATGGTAAGGGCTATCAGCCTACAAAGTTTGGTTGCAATAGTCGCATTCCTTCTGGCAAAAGTCGTATTTACAAAATCCGTGGTAGAAGAACAAAGGAATTGCGAATTTTACACAGTCTATGGGCGTGACCTGCATCCTTTGTTTCTGTTGATCAAATTGTGTGAATAGTTTCGCATGAATAGCGACGAAACCGTACATCTTACAAAATTGTTATGATTGACTTTTTTGTCTGTAGTGTTACTGTTTATCATATTAAAAAAAAATTAACTCTCTAAGTGCATTTTGAAAATCCCCCCCATGTTAAATTTGTCAGTGTTATTTATCTATAATCATGTACCCGTTCTCAAAACCGGAAATGACTGTACGCGAGTGATTTTATTATTGATTCATAGAGAACTTGGTCCAAACTTACTCTCCTGAAAAAATAATCAAATTCGATGGGTAGGTATTTGAGTAATGTCCCCTTGAAGTTTGATTTTTTAGAAAAACATCTAATTTCGAGAGGTCACTGTGCAAAAAGTATTAGAATTTCAGCAATGAAAAAGATCACCATGTATTCTCCAATGCATTAGCTGTATGAATGTGTAAGTTACAGCTTCTTGGTGCAAGTATCTTCAGAGAAGAAGATTGTCAAAGATGCATCGGGTCGGGACATTTTCAAAATTAGGAAAAAACAATATGGCGGCGAAACCACGTGACCTACGAATTCGTCATGATTTAGTTTTTTGCTCGCATCGTCAATGCGCATCTTTTCGAAAAGGTTGCAAGTCTCTAGCTGCATTTTGAAAAATTTCCCCATGTTAAAAATCGAAATTTAGATTCGAACTGGACCTTTAATGGATTAGGCGATTGGTCCCCAAAGCTTCGGCATGAAACTAGGCAGTAAGGGTGATCATCTTGCAAAGTTTGGTTGCATTAGCTGCATTCCTTCTGGTAGAAGTGCTGGGTACAAAATCCGTGGAAGAATAATAATAATAATAATAATAATAAAACACGCCAATAACAATAAGGATTCAGCACTTTAGTGCTGAATCCTTAATAATAATGATAATAATAATAATAACTAGGATTGACGCGTCAATACTTAGGTCTTCAAGACTTCTGCTTGACCTAGAACTCCATGTTTGACTTAGGGTTATTCGTCTGTTTCTCCGCTTTAAAATGAGCTATCAAACATGTTGTCTATCTTCAGTAGTTTTTTTACAAAAATTCCCCAAAGAAGGTACCCTTCTGAAAATGTAAAAATCACGTATTAATGGACCCCTACATGACCTTTCTCACGATTAAGACAAAATGGCTAATATTTTCATAATAAGGTGTAACATAGGATATGTTAGACTTTGATTTACACGTAAGAAGAAGAGATCATCATAAAGATTGCACACACAATTAATACGCTATGTTCTTCTGAATATTCAGGAAAATACTCAAAAATGCTCATTTTCGTACCCCTAGACATCGTTCGCGATGTTCGAGGCTTAACTATCAACCTTTTGATGAAAGCGGTCAACATAAAAGTTTTTCTTCTTGAAATTGTGCATACGAAGGTGTATGTAAAAAGGTCAATAGCATAATAAGTTAAGCAGTTATGAACCTTTCAACTTTGTTGAAAATGACGATTTTAGAAAAATGACAATCTTCTATGACTTGTCACACGTAAAGTATGACAGACACATGCTTGAAAGTTATTGTACTGAATGAAATTATATCTCTCCTTCAAAATGAGCTATTAAACATGTTTGTATCTTCAGTGGTTTGCGATCGAAAATCCTTCTAAAAATATGCCCCTCAAAAGTTCTCAAAATCACGAAATTTCATATCTTTGAGCAAATGATAAATTTGTGATTAAACTATTAACTTTTACATGATAAAGATCTAAAACATAAATGTTAGGTAATGTATCTGCATCCGATTGCAATAAGTAACTTTGACGTATCTCTATTAATATGAGAGTAACGTCCCTTTGAACATGATGGCAAAATTCGAACTTATAAAAAAGGACCTTGTTAAGGTGCAGATAACCGACCTTCCAGGACGAAATTCAAAATTCGACCACAAGAGACCCCTCAACAATTCATTTATCTTCATAATAAGCTATCATGCATAGCTGTATTCATAAAACTGAGGGAGGAGTACATTTTCAAAGACGCATACCCTGAAAACCGCGAAAATTCACCAAATTTTCAGTTTTTTCGAAATAGCAAAAAATCTATTATTACGGCCGAAAACCACTATATGCCCATTCGATGGAGGATGTTGTAGCGCATACTTTGGTGAAAGTTTTGTGAAATTATCACGAATAGTTTTCGAGCTATTAAGGTTTGAAGTTTTAACTTCAAGGGGAGATAACTCAAGAAAGAAGTCGAAAGTCCAAAATTGGACTGAAGTCTGCACAAATTTAGGTCAGAGGCTATCATCCCTGAAATTTTCAAAAAGATCGGTCCAACCGTCTTGTCAGCATTTTCCGTACAAAAAAAGGTACAAATAATAATAATAATAATAATAAGAAAAACCAGGATAATAACAATAGGTCTTCTGACTTTCGTCTTGAAGACCTAATAATAATAATAATAATTTTTTACATATTTATCAGGTTTGAAAAACCAATATTGCCCAACGCTTCCCCCTGAAGCGTTCCTCAACATATATCACACAGAATTAAAAAGGGACGCTACCCGGTATAGGTGGCGCTCGTGCCACGTGACATCGGTGACGTCATCATTCCCTTAATTGTTGAGCGAGCATACGGTCACGCGTGTGTTCTTCTCTCGACTATTTCGCTACTTTATAGGCTTTCTAAGTCTTCCTAGTTCCTCATATCTTCAGAGTTATTGTAATAAGTACCTTTCTGTCCTTTCCTGACCAACTGCTGAACTAAATATCCCCAATTAGTTGAGTTTTGGGTCGGGTTTGGAGTTGTCAGGTTTGTGCATTTCTCGCCTTGCCAGGCTGCCTGTCTTGCTCGGGCTGCACGTGCTAGTCGAGCGGGTCGTGCACGTGTATATTGCTTGACTGACTGTCGGTTGGTCTCTCGCCTCTCGGTTGGCGTAGGCTCTCGCTAGCCTTCGCTTTCACCTTGGTTCACTCACCTGGTGGGTTAGTGAACGGGGTGGGGGTACGCCCTCCGCTGCGCGAGCATACGCGTGTGAACGAGCACTCGCCAAGCGGGTGAACGAGCACTCACCTAGTGTGAGCTCGCTAGCGAGGCGTACATTCGCCTAGCGTGTGTTCGCTAGCGAGTGAGTGTCTCCTCACCTCTGTTTGTACAGGCGTACGTTCGCTAAGCGTGAACTCATTAGCGAGTGAGTGTTTACTCACCGGCCCGCGCGTGTCAGGTTTTAGTGCCTGTCAGGTGACGAGGGTGTTTGTACAGGCGTACATTCGCTAAGTGTGTTCACGTTAGTGAGTGAGGGTATACTCACTTGTGTTCGCGTGTCAGGTGATTAAGTGTTAAGTGTACAGTCACACTCGTTAAGCGTGGACTCGCCTGTGAACAGGTTCATTCATTGCCGTCTCGGGTTAGTGAATTGAGTTACGTTTTGGGGTTCACTTTTTGTCTCACTCACGCGCTTTCGTTGACGATCTTATCAGTGAGTGATGGCTCCGCCTGGACCTTTCGCGGCTTTTTGCTGCCGATGCGGGACCCGCAAGTCGGCACTTAACGACCCTCACTCGGTGTGCCGTATGTGCAAGGTCATCTGTACCGTTAAAGACAGATGTGCAGAATGTGGCTCGCTCTCGACGCACGACTTCGCGCCATATGTTACGACCATACGGAAGAGTGAGAGAGACTCTGCCGCCTCTAGGAAGAGGAAGGTGGATCCTTCCCCCTCTAGGGACTCTTCGACTAGGTCGTCTCTCTCTTCAGGTCATCGTGACCTGTCGGGACGTAGCCCTTCGCCGGCTCATGTGGACCTGGTTATCCAGGAAGACGGGGGGGAGTTCGGGGAAGATTATGACAACGACCGAGGGTTCGCGTCTAGTCCCACTGGGGTCAGGTCGACTGTCTCGCGCAGGTCACGTTCTCCTGTCCGCTCCTCTCCCCTCCGTTTTAAGAACAAGAGGGCGAGTCGCAGCCCCTCCCGTTCGCCTTCGGTCTCTCCTAAGAGGAGGAAGAGGATCAAGAGGGGGAAGAAGAAGCATAAACGCTCGGTGTCTCGGCCGCACTCTGACGATGGGCAGACAGTGTCCGCGCAGCTTCTGCTTTCCATTAAGGACACGGTGTCTGCCCTTATGGACGCGAGACTTGGGCCTCTTGAGTCGGGAGGGTCTCGTGAACCTCCCGCCCTCTCGTCAACCTCCCCCGTTCGCAGGGTGGTACGCATCGCGTCGCCTACGCTCGCCTCGACTTCTCCCGCGGGTTCCCCAGTGAGGGAGTTCATTGATACTAGCAACCCTCCTCTCATTAGGGTGCTATCGGGGGAGGATGAGGACCTCTTCGCGGAAGAGGACGAGGGGTTAGCACCTGACGCAGGTGCGAGGTTAGAGGCAATTGCAGAGTTTGCGGGGGTGGAACTAAGGGAGGTCTCTCCCGACTCGTCCGCCGCCAATCGCGCTCGTCGTGAGTCATTTTGCGAACCCACTGCCCCTCGTCCGCCTCGTAAGGCTCTACCTCCTCACAGGTTTCTGGTGTCAGCGGCACAGGACCTGCGTGAGTCTGTCAGGTCGGCCGTTCCCGGCAGACTGCTACCGCCTCCTGTCCTTTCGGACAGACAACGGGCTGCATTACCAGTGGTTGACTCTCCCATACCTCTCGCTTCCCCTATGCTGGACGCGGGTATCGGACGCGTTGCCTCTTCCGCCATTCCTCACAGAGTGGCAGACTCCTGTCTTGTGCATCTTGACAAGGAGGCACGTTCGATTCTGGGGGTTGGTAATTACCTGGCACACGCTTGTCAGGCTATGGCCACCTTTGCGAAGGAGGCGGGTATGGAGGAGGGTTCACCAGCTCTCTATCGAGGGTTTGGGGCGGTAGCCAGCGGGGTGGCTGAGGTTACCCTGTCAGCCGCTCGTATATCTGCTGGAGTGACTAACCTGCGGAGGGATGGTTTCCTCGCCAGGTCTAACCTGTCACTGGACATTAGGAAGGGGCTGAGGGCGGCGGATGGTGCCGCCAAGTTTCTGTTCACTGGTAATATTCCTGAAGCGCTCCGACAGCGTCAGGAAGCCCAGCAGCAGGACATTACCAACAGGTTGGCCAGTGGAGAGGTCAAAAAGAAGGTTGTGACGCCTCGTAACACCCCCGCTAAGAGCATCCCTGTTCAGTCTGCTCCTGACCGAACCGGCCAAGTTAGCTTTCGCGCAGGAGGTCGTGGCCCGAGACCCAAGCCCGACACCCCCTCTCGTTTCAGCGGGAAGCGGAAGAAGGGTCATCGAGGCGGCAAGAAGTGACAGGTGGTCACCGCCGTGCCTCTCACCTCCTGTGGTCCCGCCCACAGAGGGGTCGGTGGGGGGACGACTGGCGGGGTTCGTCCCCAACTGGAGACAGCTGTCTCTAGACCCTTTTGTGTGTCAGATCTTAGAGCGGGGGTTCCGTATCCCAGTCTCCTCACCCCCTCCCCTAACCTGTTCTCCAACGGAACGGCCGCTAGCTGCGGATCGGTTCACCCTCACGTTGGAACAGGTGGAGATTCTTCTCTCCAAGGAGGCGGTGGAGGAAATCCCCCTCTCAGATCTGACCCCAGGGTTCTACTCCCCGGTGTTTGTCAGACCCAAACGGGACTCTAACAAATGGCGGCTGATACACGACATGAAGGAGTTCAACACTTCCTTCCTCGTACAGCCGCCATATTTTCGACTCTTGACGATTTCATCAGTCATGCGGTCGCTGGAGCCCTCAGACAGTATGGTGTCTCTCGACCTCCAGGATGCGTACCTGCACATTCCGATCTTTGTGTCGGACCGCAAGTACCTCCGTTTCATCCTGGACGGGAGGCATTTTCAATGGAAGGTTCTACCTTTCGGGATCTCCTCCGCCCCTTGGTTGTTCACGAGAGTGACCCAGCCTATCGTTCATTATCTGCACGTCCATCAGGTGCAGTTCATGATGTATCTAGACGATGGGTTCACTCACGACCATTCGCCCTCCGCCCTCGGGGTACAACGCGATTTCATTATCCAGTTGTTCAGGCATCTGGGGTGGCTCATAAACTTAGACAAGTCGGACCTAGTCCCGGTAACTCGTCTCACGTTTCTCGGAGCCATTCTGGACTCCCGCCTGTTCAAAGCGTTCGTTCCCAGGGAGCGGATGGGGAGACTCGCGCATCTCATGGACAGGGGCCTACAGTCCGCACTGTCACTGCGACAATGGCAACGGGTATTAGGTCTCCTCACGTCCGCTCAGGACCTGACCGTCAGGGGCAGACTGTATCTGCGTCCCCTTCAGGTGTTCCTGAACACACACGTTAGAGAAGCTCGATGTGCTCACGCTATCAGCCTCCCGCCGGACCTCCGCCGCTTCCTAGCTTGGTGGCGAGTGGAGGATCATGTTTACTCAGGCGTTCCGCTGAGGCCGACCCCCGCATCTCTGCACCTGTTTGTGGACGCGTCCACTCAGGGATGGGGGGCTCACCTCGGTTGGGACCAGACCGCGGGGGTGTGGGCACAAGCTCAGAGGGACTGTCACATCAATGTTCTAGAGTTGGACGCAGTCCGTCGAGCGATAGACCATTGGTCAGCTCGCCTGCGAGGTCACTGCCTCTTAGTGCACACGGACAGCTCGGCGGCGGCCTGGACGATCAATCGCCAGGGGTCGACCAGGGCAAACTCGCTGCTTCAACTCGCACTCCGCCTATTCGATCTGGTGGACAGCATCGGGTTGACAATTCGTGCGGTACACATACCAGGGGCCAAGAACGTCCTCGCAGACGCTCTCTCTCGGCCAGACAGCCCTCCTCCTACGGAGTGGCAGCTGAACCCGGTGGTGTTTCAGTCTCTGTGCCTTCAGTTCGGCAGGCCTCTGATAGACCTATTTGCGACAAGGCTCAATTGCCAACTGCCGACGTATGTGTCCCCAGTTCCCGATCCGGGGGCCTCGGCTCTAGACGCTCTCTTGTTAGAGTGGGAGGGGATGGACGCTTATGCTTTTCCACCGCCGGCCATCCTCTCTCAAGTAGTAGCGAAGCTACAGTCCACTCTCACGATCCGACTCCTCCTCATAGCCCCTTGGTGGCCAGCTCGTGCCTGGTTCGTTCCTCTGCGCAGACTAGCTCTGCAGGAGCCAGTTCAGATACCCCTCCGGGGGGACCTGCTCCGGAGCAACCCAAGCGGACGTGTACACGAGAACCCGCAGGTCCTCAATCTTCACGCCTGGCTTGTATCAAAAAGGGGTTAAGGCGGAGCGGTTACTCTAAACGGGTGGCCAAAGCCATAGCAACAGCTCAACGGCCGACCACAAGGAAGCTCTATGACTACCAGTGGCGTGGCTTCGCCTCGTTCTGCGAGGAGCAGGGCTTTGAAGCGGAGGCGGCCTCACTGCCCCAGATTGCCGAGTACTTGGTGTACATGAGGAACGAGAGAGGGCTCAAAGCCTCCTCGATCAATACCAATCTGGCGGCGATCATGTCGGTAGTGCGCAAACGCTCCCCAGGATTCGACATCTCGGTTCTGAAGGGCCTGGTTAAGACCTTTCGTCAGGTCGACGGTCGGCGCAAGCCTAGACCGCCTGAGTGGGATCTGGCGATAGTGCTTGGGCACTTACGTTCAGATTTTTATGAACCCCTGTCGGATACCACCCTCCTTCGTCTCACTGTCAAGACGGCCTTCCTGGTCGCAATGGCCTCAGCTGCGAGGATATCAGAGCTCCACGCTCTTCACGCTGACCTTTTAAGGTTCGAGCGCCGAGACGGAGGGTCCGCAACGTTGGGCCTGGCCCCAGACTTTGTCTGTAAAAACCAGGCCGCGGACGAGAGGGGAAGGACCTTTCTTATAGCGTCATTAGGTCCTGAAGCCGACTCGCCAGAGGTCACGGACCTTTCCCTTTGCCCTGTCCGCGCGCTCCGCATTTATGCAGAACGGACAAGGGGCATCAGACAAGGGAGGCGTCGGCTTTTTCTGCCTCACTCACCACGGACTGTCAAGGAGCTTGACAGACGGGCTTTGGGGGTGTATCTGCGGTCAGCAGTAATCAACGCCTACAAAGCGGCTGATCTCCCTCCCCCGTCTCGCTCTAATCCCCACGAGATCAGAGCAGTATCTGCTACGATGGCTTTTCATTGCAACATCGCCGTGTCAGACATTCTGGCTGGATGTTTTTGGAAGTCGGGGTTGGTCTCTGCTGACCACTACTTACGGGAAGTGTCCACAGAGGACTTGGCAGGGGTGTCAAGGTTGGGTCCTCAGGTGTTCGCCCAGCAGCGGACCGCGGCACCTCTTTCAGTCGTACGACGGAACGCACCTTACCCCTGACGGGGGTGGGCGTATCCACGCTGTTATGTACTTGTTTTGGTATTCACTTGGTTGTGTACAATAAAACTTGTTGTTATTATACTTGTGGTTGGATGTTTTGTTTTTTTTGCCTATGAGTGCAGTTGTTAACCCAACCGGGGTATTTGTATGACAGCAGTACCAGGATTCTTACTCTACCCCCCCTACTTAACGAGTGAGGGGCGGACACATAGAGGTTGAGTGTAGGTTTGTCTTTTTTAGGACGGCGTCGACCTCTGTACACTCAATTTAAGAATCCGCGTGAGTTCTCTTGGGCCGCACGCAGCATGGATGGTTGTCCACCTTTCATGGTTTCACACCATCCAGTGCTCCGGCGTGCCAGCCTAAGGGTAAAGCGACGCGTCTCGGTGGCGCACGTGACTCGGTTCAGCCCACCTCCTTGCTGTGGTAATCTGGGCAATGTTGGTTTTTCAAACTTGATAAGTATGTAAAAAAATTAACATTTTTGAGTAAATGTCATTTTTATACTTACCTGGTTGAAAAACCAACGCTTGTTAGTTCCCGCCCTTCCTCCCCTCCTGGGTTTGGGTTTTGTGCTCGCTTGTACTAGGGAATGATGACGTCACCGATGTCACGTGGCACGAGCGCCACCTATACCGGGTAGCGTCCCTTTTTAATTCTGTGTGATATATGTTGAGGAACGCTTCAGGGGGAAGCGTTGGGCAATGTTGGTTTTTCAACCAGGTAAGTATAAAAAATGACATTTACTCAAAAATGTTAAATAATAATAATAATAATAATAATAATAATAATAATAATAATAATTATGATAATAAAAGTAAAATTAATAATAATAACTAGGATTGCCAAGGCAATACTTAGGTCTGCAAGACTTCTGCAAGACCTTGAACTTCATCTTGCACTCTCGATTATTCACGAGTTTCTCTGTTTTAAAATGAGCTATCAAACGTGTCTCAATCTTCAAAAGTTTTAGTATAATAAATCTGCAAAATCGCTCATTAATGTACCCCTCAAGATTAAGACAAAATGGTTAATATTTTCATACTTAGTTGCAACATACAAAATATTGTGCTTTAATTTCAACTTTAGTAGATGTAATCATCATTTAGATTGCATACATAATTAATGTGTTATGTTGTTCTGAATAATCAAGAAAATACTCCAAAAATGCTCATTTTCGGACCCCTTGACAACTTTTGCGATGCTCGTAGCTTAACTATAAACTTTTTTATGAAAGGGAGGTGTAAATACAATGAAATTATCTTAATTGGTTAAGCAGGTTTGATCCTTTGAATTTTGCTGAAAATGGCGATTTTCAAAAAATGACAATATTCTATGACTTGTCACATGTAAAGTATGACAAATAAATGCTTGAAAATTGTTTCCTTAATAAAATGATATCTCTGCTTCAAAATGAGCTATTAAACCTGTTGGTATCTTAAGTGGTTTAAGATCGAAAATTCTTCGAAAATTATGCCCCTCAAAAGTCCCAAAAATCACGAAACTTCATACATTTTGACAAATGCGATAATTGTGTCCTAACTATCGACTTTTACATGATATTGATCTGTTATAGAAATGTTAAGTGACAAATGTATCTTTGACATATCGTCATTCCTTACAGAGTTATTCTCCTTAAAACACGAGGTCGAAATTCTGTGTTTTTAAAAATGACCATGTTCGATGACGAATTATTATCATTCTAGGAGGAAATTAAAAAATCGACAACTATGAACCATGATTTTTCGGTGTTTCATGGTGGCAGAAACATGGTAGGACAGGAAAACACACTTTTGGAGTTTGTACCTCTCAATAAGAACTAAGGAAACGGATTTTATTTTTTTTTAACACCAGGAAAAAAAACGCGTTTTGCTCCGATTGGGCTCAAACCTTGACTTTTATGATTCTTGCAGGATTAGAAACTTTTGGACTTTGAAAATCTCCAAAGAAAATCCCCTAAAAATCGTCAAATGTGTTCATGTCGACGATTTGCTTAAACGGTCAACCTTTACATGATCACATTCTGAAGTGGAATTGTTAAGCCACAACTTTTAACAGATCGCAAAAAACAGAATTCGAATCAGAGTTTTCCTTAGCGAGTTATGTCCCTTTGAACATAGAGCCGAAAAACGCACTTTTTAAAAATGACCATGTTCAAGGACAGATTATTAAACTTCTGGGATGAAATTTAAAAATCTACTTCTATAACCCTCTGAGGAATTCATTTATCTTCACAATAAGCTATCTTATTGAGAAAAAGTAATAGAATTGAAGGAGGAGAAGGTTTTCTTAGACGCATACCCTAAAACCGCGAAATTTCTCCAAAAATTAAGTTTATTCGAAATAGCAAAAAATCGATTGTCACAGCCGTAAAAATATCAACCTTTTCGATGGGGAACGTTGTTTCCATTTTTTGGTGAAAGTTTTGTGAAATCATCTTCAATAGTTTTCGAGCTATTACGGTCTGAAGTTTTGACTTCAAGGGAAGATAACTCAAGAAAGAAGTCGAAAATCCAAAATCTGTCTCGTCTATTTCCAGACATGGTCACATGCTATCATCTCTGTAAATTCTATTCCGGGCCGGCCGCTAATAATATGTCCATTTGTATGGCGCCGTATCCACACACTAGTGTATGCTCATGGCGCCTGTTGTGTTGAACTAAAAACTGCAGCAGGTGTTCATGTTACTCGTAATATTTCCTGAAGATTTGAATGAGTCAAGGGAGATTGCTGTTTTGACTGTTATGGGAAGATCGTTCCACAGTGAAGGGGCAGCAAATCTAAACGATCGGTGGTCGTAGTTCTTGAGATGGACAGGAGGTGTTGTTAGGAAGAACTGCTGTTGTGACCTCAACTGTCGTGGTGGTGTGTACACTGAGATGAGATCAGAGAGGTACTGGGGCGCTTGGTCATGTAGACATTGGAACACAATGGTCAGGATCTTGAATTCGATTCTGGCTTGGATGGGCAGCCAGTGAAGAGACTTTAGGATAGGGGTTATGTGAGACCTTTTGAATGTTAGGGAGACGATACGGGCTGCAACATTTTGGATTTTCTGTAGTTTCTTCAGGTGTACAGAACTGAGTCCAAATAGAATGCTGTTGGAATAATCCAGTCTGGATAGGACCAGAGATCTGACGAGAGTGTGCGCTGCATCTGTTGATAGACTTTGACGGATGTTGCTGGTGGCTGGAAGAGAGATGGTCGATGAATACTCCAAGATATCTGAACATCCGATATGGTGATTTTTTCAGTTGTAATTTTTTTGAGACGATCTTGTCAGCAATGTCAAAATTGAATTCACCAATGATCATGGTTTTGGGGTTGTCACATTTGGAAAAGAGTGTGGACATATCCTCGTGAAAGTCATTGAAAATGTCAATACACGTAATGTTGTATTATCAATAAAGTGCAGTATATGAGTAAATCATGCACATATCCCATTTTCCCAATGAAGTAAAAATAATACAATAGTTTATTGAAACCTCTACAGCCCTCATCGTCCTATGCACAAATGCCTAAAGGTTATGTAAAAAGAGCTCACCCAACGATTTGTCATGCCGTCAATTAATCAAATTTCATATTTCTTAAATGCTATGATACTCAAATCATACTATTCTTACAAAGATCAATATAAATTGGTATTGGGTTTGGACGGATGATCTCCTGGCAATATATAACACTGGATGAAAATAAGCTATTTATTACCTTAACAAATATTTATAATTTTGTAAATATCATCTTTAATAGATATTTAATCTTTGTAAGTATCATATTTAATCCGTTGTAAATATTTGTAAATGTTTGTTAATATTATTACATATTTGTAAATATCATCTTTAATCTGTATTAACTATTTGTAAATATCATCTTTAATAATGTTGTAAAGGTTTGTAAATATCATCTCTAATCATGCTGTAAAGGTTTTTCAATAGCATCTTAACGTATGTAGTAATTAGTGAAGGTGACTGGGGGACGGGTGAGTGGGGAGCGTGTGCGCGGGGGTAGGGGGAAGGATGAAGTTGTTTGTTGGGATTATAGCTTTTGGGGTCGTTGGAGGTTCGGGGTGACTGATGTGGACTGAATAGAGAGTTACGGTAAATGGAGGGAGTGTATGTTGGATTTTGGGATGGGGAAGTTGTGAGGTAGGGTGGCTGAGATTTCGTTGTGGTTAGCATTTGTGTGTGGGGTGGTACAGATTGAGCTGGAGGGTGAGAGGCATGGGTGCGTGTGTATCTGCAGGATGAGGCGGCAGGCCTGTGTTGAGTTGGGTGAGAGGCGAGTGCATTTGTATGAATTTTTAGGGGGTGGGTGGCTGCTGATTTGGGGGTTGCGGGCGCTGACTGTGTAGAGCTGGAGGGTGAGAGGGGTGTGAGTGTCTGTATATTTGCGTGGATAGGGGGTAGCTTTTGGTTAGAGTTAATTGTGGCGGGCGTTGCCTGTTTTTAGTTGGAAGGTTGGAGGGTAGTGCGTGTGTATGTTTATTTGCGGATGTTGACTGTATAACTGGAGGATGAGAAGGATGTAAGTGCGTGTATATTAGCCATGAGAGTAGTGGTTGATTATGGGTCAATAGACCATTTTCAGTCGCGCTTTGCTGCAGGATATGGATGGCTTGTCACATGATCAAATCACGTGACAGCGGGACAAGCTTTGAGACAAAATGGCGATTATCAATGCATTGTTATATGAAGGAGGTTAAAAAATGGGTGTTAAAAGGTGTGCTTTGGGGGAATGTAAGACAGATTCGCGATTAATACATAAACAATGCATTAATGGTGTGTATTTTGTGGGATTTCCAAAACCAAATATGCAACAAGATAAATGTGATCACTGGATTCTCGACTGCTCCCGCGCCGATGAGTTTTCGCCACCACAGGATAACACCTGACACTTACGTCTGTTCACTTCATGTCATTTGTGGAAAAAGGCCAAACATTGAACTTCCAGACCCCATTCCGGCAACTGCACTTCTTACAACTTACGATTCTAGCTTTGAAAAATCGTCTGGTGAAATTATGGCTGCATTCTTATCTTCTGTCAGTCACCTCACTACCCACTGTCTAAGTGATTATTGTAACGGTTACTTCATTTTTTAATGTGATAAGAGATTTTAATATTTAACTACATTTCAATATGACATTTGTTCATTTTACAACAGGAGGCTTATATTTATTTTTTAAACATATTCTACTTTATTAATGTACATAATATAAATAGACAAATGTATTAATTTGTTACTGAAAAATACTGTGAATTGATTTTACTGAACAAGTTTGAACTTGTGACAATATGTCTATTGTTTTACTTTTGAAGAGTTTCCTGCTCTGGAAACATGACTTTGTTACAACACATTTTATCATACCTCTCCATGTTTGATAGCACATTCAGTGTTCATATATTTACTTAATTAGACTTGATGAAATTAATGCATTTCTTAACACTGAATTTGTTCTTTGTTGTTTTATATCTTTATTTATCAATGAATGTGTGGGGAGGGAGTGTTTGGTGTATTTGGTTTACAATCAATAGATCTTTGGTTCGAATCCCGTCTCAGTAACTTTACAACTACTGCAGTAGAGAATACTTGTTTATGAGGAAAGGTAATTGATGCAATACTTCCTTGAATTTCATCACAGTACCATCCATGATTTCTGTCTGCAGGATTTAAATAAATGAATGTAGATAGATATTTGTGGATTGAAATGTCATTTGTAGTATTGACTTGACAGATTAATCTAGATTGTATAAAAAAAACCTCAAATGAATAACGCAGCTCTGGTGCAAAACAAGCCAATAATTATTGGAGGAGGGATGCTGCCAGCTTGAATAAGCATGATAGTTGAAATATTAAAATCAAAGTGAAAATCCCACCTAACGGCATGGAGGGACGCACTTTTTGATTTTATCATATATAGTGATACATAATATATAAATAACTTTCATCACTATATTTTGTTAGTCTTTGAGAATATATAAACCTCCGATGAGAGGTTTAAAACTGCATTAAATCATTAAAAGGAGGGTTCTATCGGGGTATTTTTTTGTGGAAATGAAATTCGAGAGAAAATCCCTGTTTACACAAATATGCTACCAATAAATGATTAAAAACAATCAAATTAAAGATATTAATAAAGGTAATATTTGATGAATTTATATTTCACAACTTAATAAAGACAAGCTTACATTTGTTGAAAAATAAAAACAATGAGAACTGAAGTCATTCATCAGCGCGAGCGGGGAAAAGTTTGCTACTAACCAGCAAATTGTTTATTAGTTGTATGACACGCTATGTGTTACTGTGTGAATTTTTCTATCAGTATATATCTTTTATCATTAAAATATTGTATAATTAGGTAAAATATAGCGTGTTTTCATTTCACGTAATGCGCAAAATCCAATATGGCGGATTTTGCTGACAGAACAGCCCCTTTAAATCCACCCTGTCCCATCATTCGCTCACTCAGTCGGCGATGTACCCGACAAAACAGTGGATCATGCAGATTCAACATTGTTTTCTTGTTCAAGCTATGAAAAAGTGGAAATACTATTATTTATTATATGAAAATTAAATAGTTACCAAATATTCTCGAAAACAATATTGATTTTGTAAATGCATACGATAATTCAGATGTAAATGTACGATGTAAGGTCATTGTTTCGGCCGAAGACAACGGCGCGAGTACAGGCACGAATCCCCCGATTATATGTTTCTGGAAGTGTGTTCCGTTTTGAAAATCTCTTGAAAAACACTCTTAACCTTTATTGATTTTGTACTTGTCTTGAATCTCTTTTGGTTTCCCTGCAAGCACATATTTTAACACGCATTTGCCTAGCTTGTTGCCATTATGATACATTGATAATCGCCATTTTGTCTCAAAGCATGTCCCACGTCACGTGATTTGATCATGTGACAAGCCATCCGTATCCCGCAGCAAAGCTCGACGGAAAATCCAGTATTGGGGTTGTGGTATGGTACTTGGCAGGTTTAGGAGTGGGTATTTGAACAGTGGTTGAATTTAATTGTAGATGTACATGTAGAGGCACAGTTTGTCATCTGCGATTCTGCCCTACTGTTAGGAGTTGTGACGAGGTCGATCTGGGTTCGGTGATAAAATGATAGGTGAAGATGGGAGCTGGAGATAGTCAGTAATGAATATAGTGAGTGACTGGGGGTTGTGAGAATGGATCGAGACGGCCTAAGGTGCGGATTAGGATGTAATGACTGGCAGGCAGGGTTTGAAAGCGGCTTGGAAAATTGGTGGATATGGGGAGGTTGATGTAGGGAGAATGCCAGTGAAGAGATATACTCTCAGTTGCGGATACATGTGCCTAGCGGTAGACTCATGTGTGAGAACTTGGATGTCTATGCTGAGAATATAGACAATGACTAAGACATAAAATGTAACACATGAATGGTTGTTTTAGTGCATAGTTGTATTCAGTGAAACTTATAGAGGATTATGGATGTGACACGTGATTCAACCGTAATATTAGGGTCATAAGACATTGTCATAGTCAAGATATATCATAGATTTAGCTATCAATGTTTGGTTTTGGGTTAATGTATTTCGGATGGCGCAAACATCATTTTAACTTCAAACATCATTTTAACTTCGAAAGTGTTACATTGCATTCTTGTATAATTCCAAAGATTACAGACGCAAGCTAGATTTACAATACAAATGCGTATACAAGCTTCAAATAGAGTAAATGTGATAAGTCTTAACATAGGGAGATTAATAATTATTATCATTAACCATATAAATGGTCTTTTCATACTATTTTTCTCGTTTTATGCGTGAGTGGTTGTATAGTATATGTCATTCCAATGTCATTCTGTTCTCAAATACAAAGCTGTACTACCATAGTGTATTAAATATACCAAGTGTCGGTACGGATAACACGAACCGTGTTGGAATTGTGAACTGCATAGATTCTGTAGATCCTTTTGAATAGCGAGTTTATAGGGGCAATACATTAATTAGGGAATAGTTGTATGTACCGATAACGGTGATTAACGAACCATAACGGAATTGTGAACTGCCTAGATTCTAAACATCCTTTTGGATAGCTTGTTTATTGTGGCAATACATTAATTAGAGAATAAGTGCTAGCTTCATTGCCAAATTAATTGTGGATTATTCATTTTAGTAAATTTTGTGCAGAAATTAAAAAATGTCAGTGCATTGATTTAAATAACGGTGAAAATCTATATTAGCTATATAATATAAGAACCACTTATAAAATGCATGTGTTCAAATACTTGAACTCGATATACTGTCTCTACTAAAATGTGCTTATGTGTAAATAATAGTATGTTTTTGTTTAAACATCATTATTTATACTCACCGTTGATAGTTAACAATATGCCCAATTATCCTAATCTGTCTAATCCCGACAATCTTTACACAGCTTAAAGACAAAGTTATCGCTCAAGTGAACTGCACTCACCACTCACCGGCAGGTGGCCTACCTTATATGGCCATTGCTTCTTCTGATGGACAGACACGAAGCCGAACGCGACCGAGGGGAGGCCGGGAGGGAACTTACGATTGTTAACTATCAACGGTGAGTATAAATAATGATGTTTAAACAAAAACATACTATTATTTAATATACTCTCCGTGATAGTTAACAATATGCCCGATTGCCACAGAGGTGGAGGGGAGCGAGAGGCCCCTAAGAGGGATAGCTCTGTCTTAACAAGAGTCAAGTTGGTGAGCCAATACAGCGTAACCAGCCTGAACCCCGATGGGGTTCATCTGTCAACCGGAGGGTTAAGCTTGACCCAACTCGTAACCGGAGGGACTCTCACCCGCGTGGTCACCAACTAAAGAAAAGACAACAAACGCATCACTAAAATCATCGAGACTATGTTTATTGCATACTCTAGACTGGCCCAAGGAGCAGCCGAATTAACGAGGGGGGGGTAGGCCTCTTCGGTACGAGGCCGACGGAACTCGTTGCTGGGCGTACACCTGTGCGCCCAACCGATGAATCCCCTCCATGTCCTCGTTGGATACGTCTCTAAGATAGTGATTGGCGAACACCAGGCCCGACTTCCAGAAACAGCCGGCCATGATGTCCGCCACTGCCATGTTACTGTGAAGAGCCATCGTAGCCGAGATGGCTCTGATCTCGTGTGGATTGGCCTTCGCTGGCGGGTCGAGGCCCGCGGCCTTGTAGGCGTCCAACACTGCCGAGCGGAGATAGACGCTGAGTTGACGCTTGTCTAACTCCCGAACACTAGTCTGGGAGTGCGGAAGAAAAAGTTTCCTTCTCCCTTGACGTAGTGTCTTGGTCTTTTCGGTGTAGATCCGCAGGGCTCTCACCGGACAAAGGAGCCGATCCTCGTCCGTCGGATCTATGCTACCGGAAAGAGACGGTAACGAAAAGGTTCTACCCCTTTCGTCTGCGGCTTGGTTCTTGCAGATGAACTCAGGGGCTAACCCCAGTGACGCCGACCCACCGTCTCTCACCTCAAAACGCAAGAGGTCCGCCTGGAGAGCGTGAAGCTCTGAAATCCTGGCTGCGGACCCCATCGCAACCAAAAAGGCTGTTTTGATGGTGAGACGGAGAAGAGTCGTCTCTGTCAATGGCTCATAGTGGTCCGACTTGAGATGGTTGAGCACCACTGTCAGGTCCCACTCCGGAGGCCTGAGCTTCCTCCGCCCGTCCTCATTCCGGTAGGTCTTAATAAGTTCTTTAAGGACCGAGATGTCAACCTGGGGCTCACGCTTCCTAAGGACTGACATGACCGCCGCCAGGTTGGTGTTAATTGAGGAAGCTTTGAGCTTCCTCACCTCTCGTAGGTACACCAGGTACTCAGCTACCTGCGGGACCGTTACCGCCTGGATAGCATACCCCTCCTTCGCGCAGAAGGCGGCGAAGGCACCCCACTGGGCGTCATAGAGATTCCTCGTGGAGGATCTCTGCGAAGATGCGACCGCTTCGGCGACGGACTTGGAAAACCCCGCCCCTGTCAACCCCCTTTGGAGACAAACCAGGCGTGAAGGTGGAGCGCCTGGGGGTTCTCGTGAACCCGCCCGCTTGGTTTGCTCGTCAATAGGTCCCATCTCAGAGGGAGGGGGACAGGGTCTTGGCGGCACATCCTCCTCAGGGGAACGTACCAGGCCCTGGCTGGCCACAACGGAGCTATGAGTAGGAGTTGAAGTACTCGTGTCTCCTGTACCTTCGCCACCACGTGACTCAGGATGGCGTGAGGGGGATAGGCGTAGGCGACCATCCCCTCCCATCCTAACGCGAGCGCATCGAGAGCCCACGCGGCCGGGTCCGGTACGGGGGACACGTACGTCGGCAACTGGTGGTTGAGCCGAGTCGCAAAGAGGTCTATGTGAGGTTTGCCGAACCTCAAACACAGACTCTCGAACACCCTCGGGTGCAACATCCACTCCGTCGAAGGAGGTTTGTCCGGCCGAGACAAGGCGTCCGCCAGGACGTTCTTGGCTCCTGGGATGTGCACCGCCCTGAGAGAGAGTCCGAGACTGTCCACTAGGTGAAACAGCTCCGCCACCAGTTGAAGTAGAGAGTCTGCCTTGGTTGACCCCTGCTTGTTTATGGCCCAGGCCGCCGCTGAGCTGTCCGTGTGAACACACAGGACCTGCCCCCGCAGGTGACCTGACCAATGGCTGATCGCCAGCCTTATGGCGTCCAGTTCGAGGACGTTGATGTGGCGTCGTGATTGCGCTGGCGACCACACCCCCGCCGTTTGGTCTGAATCTAGGTGGGCTCCCCACCCCTGGGTGGAGGCATCCACGTATAGCTGAGACGTCGCTGGGGGCTGCCTGAGGGGCACTCCCCCCAGCACGTTGGACTCCTGCTGCCACCAGGAGAGGTGGTGTCTCAACTCGGTTGGAATCGGGAAGACATGACGGCAAGTCTTCTCCCTGACGTGCGCGTTTACGAAAATCTGCAGGGGCCTGAGCTGCAACCGACCCCTTCGAGTGAAGTGTTGGGTTGCGCTCAAGAACCCCAACAGCCTCTGCCACTTGCGGAGTGACAGCGGCTCCCGGAGTGCTAATTCCAGGAGATCTTTGTAGCGCCCCATCCGTTCTGTAGTGACGAAAGCTCTGTAGGTCACGGTATCCAGGCGAGCTCCCAGAAAGACCAGCGACGTCGTTGGCTCCAGGTCTGACTTGTCTAGGTTGACTAGCCATCCCAGCCGCCTGAACAACGTTATCACAAAGTCTCGTTGCGCCTCCAGAACAGATGGGGATCTGTTGTGAGTGAACCCGTCGTCCAGATACATCGCGAACTGCACGTCCACTCGATGAAGGTATTGGACGATGGGCTGGGTCACGCGAGTGAAAAGCCATGGAGCCGACGATATCCCGAACGGTAGAACGTTCCACTGAAAGTGGCGACCCGCCAGGACAAAACGGAGGTATCTGCGATCGCCATGGTAGATGGGAATGTGCAGATACGCGTCCTGCAGATCGAGGGATATCATCGAATCCAAGGGCTCCAGCAACCGCATCACTGATGGTACGGTCAAGAGACGAAAATATGGCGGCCGCTCTAGGAAGGAGAGGTTGAACTCCTTCAAGTCGTGGATCAGCCGCCACTTTTTCGGGTCTCGCTTCGGTCGCACGAAGACCGGAGAATAGTATCCTGGAGTGAGGTTTTGGGGCAGGAGTTCCTCCACCGCCCGTTTGGAGATGAGTGTCTCCACCTGTTCCAGCGTCAGTGCGAGCCGATCTCGTTCTAGCGGCCTCTCTGTTGGAAAACAGGTTAGCGGGGGGCGGTGTGTCACGGGAATACGAAACCCCCGCTCCAAAACCTTGCAGACGAAAGGATCGAGCCCCAATTGCGCCCAGTTGGCCACAAACCGAGAGAGTCGACCTCCCACTGGCCCTTCCCACGCCGGGACAACCTGTGGAGGCAGCTCGGGGGCCACCCACGAGTCACTGCTTCCTCGGGGTACCTCCATATGCGCGGCCCCTGCCACGCTGACTTCCCTTCTTGGGGGTGTGCTTGGGAGAGGGGCCGGCATTGAAGTCACGACTTCTGTCCTGCCGACCCCCAAACCGAAAGGAAACTCCGCCAGTCTTGGCGTTACCCACGGGAGTGTTCGCGCCTCCCTTCCTCTTCTTGGGCGTATGCGTCTGAGAAGAGGCTCTACCCCCGCCAGCGGCCAGTCTGTTGGTCAATTCCTGCTGCTGACACTCCTGCCGCTGCCGGAGGACCCCGGCAATCTGCCCATCAAAGAGAGATGAAGATGACGCGGGAGCGGCCCGCAAGCGGTTCCGGAGCTCCGCCGGAAGGTTTGTCCGGGCAAGGAAACCATCTCTCCTGAGATTTGTGACCCCCGCCGAAATGCGGGAGGCGCACAACATCATCTGAGCGATGTTCCCCGCCACGGCGCCGAAACCGCGGTAAAGAGCCTTCGCCCCTCCCTCCATCCCCGCCTCCTTCGCAAAGGATGCCATACCCTGACAGGCATGCGCCACGTGATTGGCCAACCCCAGGATGCTCCTAGCCTCTTTGTCAAGATGGCTCAAGTGAGCGTCCGACACCTGGTGAGGTACGGAGGGGACGGCCACCCGGCGAATATCGTCGTCCAGGACAGGGGGACAGAGGGGGAAAGAAGACTGTGCTACTGGGAGGGAAGCGCGCTGCTTCTCACCCAGAACCAGGGGGGGCAGGAGACGGCCTGGCGCCGCCGCGGCGACATTGGCGTCGTAATCCCTGCCCGCCGCCTGAAGGAGTCTGTGTGGCGGCAGTGCCACGAGGCGTTGGGTAGGCGCCTCTTCCTCGGTGCAGAATGTCTCCATTCTGGCCAGCTTGGTCGAGGAGGGTTCATCCTCAACCTCAACTAAGTCCACTTGACAGCAGTCGGCGATAGCCGCCAGGCGTTCCTTGAGGTCAGGGGCATCCACTTGAGGCGTCTCCACAATGGTCAACTCGGGAGAGGATCTCCCTGAAGTGGACATCCCACCCTCCTGGGAAGCCACCTCCGGGGCCGACTTGTCTGGATCTGAGGAGGTGCCGGCAGGTGAAACAACCACCACCCTCCTCCTCTTGGGCGTGGACGGCGGGGAGGTCGAGGGCGAAGTAACCCCTTCCTCAACCCTAGTCTGCGCCGGCAGTCGTCTGTCCAGCATGGAGGAAACCATGTCCTTGACTGAGGACAGAATATCCTCAGTCAATCTCCTTGTATCAAAGGGAGGAGGAGAAAGAGGCCTCAACCTCCTCTTCTTGGACTTGTGTTTCCTCTTCCTCCTAGGCGAAAGTCGCCGGTCTGGAAAGGACTCGGCGTCAGGGGAGGATCTCCTGATGGGAGATCTCTCACCCCCACTACCCTGTGAAGAGACGTAAGTGTCCTTGGCGGCCGCCTCTCGACCCGATCCCGCCCCTGCCTCTGGCAAATCGAATTCCGCCGTGTCCTCCGAGATCACCAGGTCTGAAGCCGGCGACCTGGGATCGGACATGGCGGTGCCGGCGCTAGCGGTAGCGGTGGCGGTAGCGGACGGAGAGGGCCGCCTGGACGCCCTCAGCTTAGACTGACTCTCACTCTTCTTAACGGAGTTGCGATACTCGCGATGCTCCGCCACCGAGAGGTCAGCACATTCCTCACACCTGTCCGCGTCCGGACAAAGGTTGCGGCACAGGCGGCAAAGGGCGTGGGGGTCAAATCGCGCTGACTTCCTATAGCCACACGCCCCACAGAACGCCGAGTATGGCGAAGTCATACTCAGCAAGCAAAAAGAGAGAACGCGCGAGCGGCCGGCGCTATCCCCGCGCAAGCGGCAAGCGCTAAACAAACGCAGGCGGCAGCGCAATCCAACCCAGGCGACAAGCGCTGTCCAACCCAGGCGACAACCTACCAAGAGGAGGCGGCAGGCGCTATCCACGCGCAAGCGGCAAGCGCTAAACAAACGCAGGCGACAGCGCAATCCAACCCAGGCGACAAGCGCTGTCCAACCCAGGCGACAACCTACCGAGAGGAGGCGGCAGGCGCTATCCCCGCGCAAGCGGCAAGCGCTAAACAAACGCAGGCGGCAGCGCAATTCAACCCAGGCGACAAGCGCTGTCCAACCCAGGCGACAACCTATCAAGAGGAGGCGGCAGGCGCTATCCACGCGCCAGCGGCAAGAGCAACCAAGTGCAGGCGGCAAGCGCCAACCGCTACAGCAGAAAACAGAAGGGCAAGCGGTATGACCCCCGCGCCAAGCGCAAGGGACAGGCGGCACGCGCGAGCGGCCCCGAGATCACCGACCTGCACGGACTGCACGTGCAGAACGAGCACCCCGAAATCAACAACAGTTGACACGTCAACTGCAGTCAACAACCACTAAACCTGTCTAAAGGAGAGAGACTACTTCGCGAAAGGCAGTCTAACCACCCTCAGACAGAAAAATTACAACTGAGAAGGAGAACAAAGTCGAGACAATAATCTTATTACTATCGAATTAGAGAGCTATCAAAACACAACATGCTTCGATGGCCGACAGAAAAGCAAATGGCCATATAAGGTAGGCCACCTGCCGGTGAGTGGTGAGTGCAGTTCACTTGAGCGATAACTCTGTCTTTAAGCTGTGTAAAGATTGTCGGGATTAGACAGATTAGGATAATTGGGCATATTGTTAACTATCACGGAGAGTATATTAAATAATAGTATTTCAATCAAAATGTGTACTTCCTTAAGATTTAGTTTATTTTTTGAGAGCATATTCCTCATATAAACATTAGAATAACGACTTTGCTTTTACCACTGTGTTTACTTTTCAAACATGAACTCTTTTGATATTAGGTCATGTGTAGCCTTGTTTTGAGACATCTTAATTGTATGTTTGAATGTAAATTTTACATTTATAACTGTGCATAAACGAATTTAAATATGTGATTGGATACAGACAGAGTCAACTAACATGCAAAAGGATACTCAAGGGAGAGTTAAATGCGTTTAATATACACACTCTCATTACACAATAAGATAAGCATACACGCATATAACGATATGATTCATATGAAATGTTTAAATCTTAGTCCTACCTAAAAATTATATTTCACATTTAACAATATTTGTCTACTGCTTTTAAATTCACTTCCATTGCGTTGTGATATAAGCGGTATGAATATAGATATGGCATGTAAAATGTGTGAACTTTGTGTTACTAAAAATGCTATCCATTTGTTGTTTGAATGTAATGCTTATAATGCAAAAAGAGATAAATATATTCCTGAAAATGGTCAGGTAAATTTGTTTTCTAAATAGCATAATGTATCAACTGGTAATTCTAGAAACACTCTTGTAAAATTGTCTAATTACATACGAGAAGCGTTTGCGAAAAAAAAGTCAATTCATAAGCATTTATTGATGTATTTGTAAAATTGTATTGTCTACTCAACAAAATTGTAATGTTTAGATACATTGTACATGTAAGGTAAGTAAACAAACATTTGTTCGGTGTCATTATAATTGTGTCATTTTGCAATGATATTCTTTATCTTAGAGATTTCCCTATCTGAGGGTCGGCCCATCAATAACATCTTTAATCTTGAACTGAAGCACAATACACACAGTGGAGCTTATCTGTAACCTTATTCCGGTATTGGTTGCACGTACTTTTCGTGCACACTGTCGCTGTATGGAGCTGTCGCCAGCGGGCAGCCATTTTTTCTGTATTGTGTTTTTGGAATGAGCCTTTGCGGCCAGTCATATTTTTGGGAACCACTCAATGTTTCTGGAAATATACAGCCACCAAAGTGTTTGTATAACAATATTGTTTATTTCTGCAGTTTTTTCAGTCTATTACTTATTTGTATTAAGCAAATTAGGTGTATTTTCATGTATTTTCATGTATTTTCATGTATTTTTTTTAATGTTCAATCGTAACAGTATTTCGACTCATAATGTCAAATATAGTTTCCATTTTAGTATATTTTCATGTTGTCCAGTAGTATTTCATGAAGTATTATTTTTTTTGCAGCCATTAAGCATATTTAGAGTAATATATATGCAGAATGTCTATCAATGGAGAGTAGCCTTTACAGTGGTGTGAAAATGAAGCGTTCATAAAATATATCATATTAGCACTAGGCTTAGGAGTGACGGAGTTGCGTCCCTTGTTTTGTGTGATGTTTATCAGTATTTCCAGTGGTGTTGGTTTAAACATATGTATTTCTTTTCAAGAAGAACTGGATGGGCAAACAAGCTCAAAGCTTATCTGAATACCGCTCCAATGTACAAAATACAATTCAAGTCATGGTGTATTTACAAAAGCATGAATATTTACAAAAGTCAACACTAACACAAATCATAACAAGTTCATAACACTAATTGTAATGTGATATTTCAAAACAACAAATGCCACAGAAGTCTCTCATCATGAAAATACATAAACGTGACAACTAATTTCGCAAATCTGCCTGTTAAATCTATGAACATGTGCACAGAAGTTAAAAGTTTATTATTTTCAACAGAAGAACAGGTTGGATTCCCAAATAGGACTGATTTCAAATCATATCCCCGATTATAAAAGAACAAATTTTGCCTTATAACATTGTAAAGAGGACATGAGAAGAAATAGTGAGATGGGTCTTCATAATCATTGCCACATGAGCAGACAGGTGTTTGTGATATGAATCGTTCGTACTTATGTGCGTTTAGGTCACTGCATCCAAGTCTGAGGAGAGAATGTATGATTTGACAAAACCTGTTACCGTTATTAAGGTCAAAATGGGTGTATGTGTCGGTATCTTTTAGAAATGCATTCTTAAAACTTAGTAAGGATTGTGAATCTCTGTGTTCTTTCGGTAATGAGTTCCATAATCTAACAGTATCAGGAAGGAAAGATTTTGCATAATTTACAGTTTTACAGTTTATGGTCTGAAGTTTTGAAGATTATAACTAACAACATCTGATGTTTTTGGAGGTACAAGGTTGCTTAGGTAACTAGGTGTACTGTTATTGGTCATCTTATAAAAGAAGGTCATTTTTTTAACGTATCGTCTATCGGACAGTGGTTGGCAATTGGTTTCCTTATATATCTTATTGTGGCTGGTGCCGCGAACGGCGCCACACACTGTTCTCAGAGCATCAATATTGAGCTTTTCAAGCACATCTGCTTGCTGATTTGTGCAATTATCCCAGATATGACTACAGTAGTCAAATGAAGGGAGAATGAACTGTTTATACATGGTTTCTAGTGTTTTCCTGTTTAGACGATATTTGAGACTTCTAAGGCAATTTACCATTGGTGCAACTTTGTTAGCAATGTCATTAATTTGATCATTCCAAGAACTGTCATGTTGTAACCTAAATGTTTATGACTCTGAACAGAATCTATAATATTACCATTCATGATTAGATCTGGCAAATGGGGTGGATGCTTTTTTCGGGTAAAACGAATAGATTAAATGTGACCTGCCATTTATCTGCCCATTCTGCAATTCGGTTCAAATCGTCATTTATATCATTAGCAGTTTCGATGGGGTCACCAATAATCGCATATAATGATGTATCATCCGCGAAAAGGCGTATATTACTGTTTATACCTTCAACTATATCATTTATATATACAATGAACAAGAGCGGCCCTAATACCTAGCCCTGGGGCACACCGACATAAACAGCTCTTTTATCTGATTTAAATCCATTAATTACAACAGATTGTTGTCTATTTTCAAGATAACTCTCGAACCATTTTAGCAAGTTACCCTGAATACCATATCGTTTTAATTTATGTATGATTTTCTTATGCCAAACTCTGTCAAATGCTTTACTAACATCACAGAAAACAGCTTTAATTTCTTTACCTTTATCTACTGCTCCAGCTATGAAATCATATAAGTACGTCAGTTGATTAACAGTGGAGTCTCCTTGTGTGAAACCGGATTGGAGATTTGACAGTATATCATTATCTCTGAAATAATTAAAAACGTGTTTAAAGATACACTTTTCAAAAACCTTTGCCAGACAACTTGTTAGTGCAACGGGTCTGTAGTTGCAGCATTCATTAATACTTCCTTTCTTATAAATAGGGACAACAGAGGCTTCTTTCCACACTTGTGGAAATGTTTTTTTCTGTAAGCGATAGATTAAAGACTTCGGAGCGGGGGGCGGCCAATAGTTTAGCGTTCATTTTAAGGAATTTGTTGCTTATGCCATCTGGGCCAGTTGCTTTTGTTGCATCTACGGAAGAAAGTATATCGCAAACTTCATTTGTAGTGATATACAAGTCGTAGAAGGGATTATTAATGTCAGGAATACCATCTTCAATGTGTTTATTAGGATAAGTGACTTTAGTTTGATTTGTAAAATATTCATTCATTATGTCTGCAATTTCATTGCTATCTTCATATAGCTTGTCATCATGTAATACAGGTGGAAATTGTCTCAGTGCGTTTCTGCTTTTAGTGAAATTTTTAATTAAACGCAACCAGATTTTCGTTCCATGTTTCTCGTTTATCTTTTTATCAATTTTGTCAGTGTATATTCTTATGGCAATTCTTACTGATGAAATTACCTTATTTCTGTATAATCTGAACTTCGCCCAATCGGTCGGTAAATTACGCCGTTTAGCAATCTTATGAAAACTATTCCGTTTACGCATCAGTGTCCGCGTTTCATTATTCATCCACGGAGCATCGTTTGGCCTGATAGTGACAACTTTGTTTGGCACATGTTTGTCGCATATATTTATTAAGGTGGTGGTGTTTCAATTCATTTGGTTAACAACGACTGTATTTCTTTTATGTTTATTTATTCAGTAATATTTTGGGAACTTTATCAGCATTATTCAGTGTATTTTACACATGTTTTATATATTGATAATTTAGGAATTTTGGAATGTCTTTACATATTTTAGGACTTGTGACTTATGACTGTAACTCTATTTATTACAGCTTTTCACCCTACATCAATCCACAACACACCGTGGTTTGTCTATGATATGGAAGAGAATAAAAGATGATCCGACGCTACGTCTTGTTCTTCCTTCGCGGACAGGGATTAGCTACCAGCATAGTACCAGCCAACTTATTACACCTACTTTGTTTCACAGTGAAACGTGTTAAACATGCATTTTGTTGATAATTACATCCACTTACTGCAACACTGCCAGAAACATATATTTACAGTTAAAATATGTAAAACTTACAGGCTTTTGACCAATCTGAAACGGGTCGGAACGTTACTTGATTACATAATAACATCTTACCCGACAAGCACACTGGTACAGGGGTTATCTCAAAATGTGTTTATAGAACGGTGTATCATAAAAAATTTGGTTCAAAATCTAATAATTGAAGTGGTTTAAATACCGAGTTCGACATTGAAATTGTAGCTTGACGCCCTGTCACTAATTTTAGAATATTCGATTATAGTGTGTTTGTTGAGTCGAATATTTGTCTCCAACTTAGACTTTGAGATGACCCTCTTATTGTTAGATTGTTGTCGCAGTGAATAACATTTGTGTCGAGTGATAATTGGACATTTTCGTTACTGTTTAATACATTTATAAAATCGGCATTTATCTATAGTTTAGACATATTACATGCGTCTTTTGTAGTTCTGTATATTAAAAGTTTCTCCTATGAGCTGATTTGCATATAATTAAAGAATGTCTTTGATTTCTGTTGTGTAATTTGAATATATCACTGGCAGCACTATTCTCGCAAATGCTCCTCCTATAAAGCCCCTTTAGTAAGACCTGGAAAACATAACTAGAAGTTTCCACATAGATATAGGCCATGGGCCGAACGGCGTAAGTTTTTAGAACCAATGCTCAAGCAAAGATAGTTGTTCGTTAGATTATAGGTGGACTTTGAAAATAGTTATTTATGGGCTGAAATCTGAGGAAGAATTCGGTGAAAACCTAATGGGTCCATCCAAACATATTAAAGGCTTAATAGTTTTGTTTTTTTAGTTACTGCATTATTATAAGCCTGACCAATTGTTCCTGGGTTTATAATTATACCTAAAATTTAGTCCGTCTGCCCGTCCGTCTCCGAGAAATTGAAGAAAAAAACCTATTCGCTCGATTCTTAAATTATGCACATCTTCTACACTACTAGGAGAGATACAGACCAGAATTACAAGTGATTTTGTGAAAAAAATCTTGGAAAAAATATTTGTACTTAGGAAATTTTCTCACATCTAAATTGAAGAAGTTCCTCTGTCCGCCCGAATACATTTTTGTCCCGACCAATTACAGACAAACTATTCTTCCGATTCATTTCAAATTTTGCTCGAGTCTTCAACGCTAGTTAACATGAGATGATAGTACCGAATTGCAAGCAATTTTGTCATTTTAGAATACTATAACATTTGTTTATGTATTTTGCAATAAAATAATTTATAGATTGAAATTTGTCCGATCAATTCAAGAAACACTCTTCACCAGGTTGTTTTCAGTTTTGCATGTGATTTATACAGTTCTAGCCGAGGTGCAGTGCTGATTGACCAACGATTTAGGGTTTTTACAATATGTTTTAAACATTTCTGTATTTTTAACATAATCATTCTTTTAAATATAGGGGGCGGGATAGTGCCGTGTTTATCATGTTCGGCTTCAGATCAAGAGGTCCGGGTTTGAATCCCGCCAGGGGCTTGGTAACTTTACCATGGAGAACGTTCTACATGCAGTAAGGTTTGGATGCAATGCTTCATTGAATTTCAGCACAGTACCACCCATGATTTCCTATTTCCAGCAGATGCTTGCAGGTTTCACTGCAATGCATAGCTATCATGGCATTGCAGGCTTTCTCCCTGCAATAATAGCAGCAGCCGAAATATAAGAGAAATACTCCTGAAATCGGCGTTAAACTCACCTCACCTCAGATATAAAGTTATTCATCTGATTTTGCACATGTCTCCTACCGATAGACTACGAACAGGATTATGTCTGTTCAACTCTCCATTCCTTAAAAATAAAGGAACCAATGTCCATTATTTTTAAGGAATGGAGAGTTACGAGATCATAAACCTACACTTGAAGTATTGCTTACTTAAAGCATGGAATCCAAGTACTGTGCAACTGTCAAATAATATGCAAATGAATAATTGAGTGACAATAGAATGACATCACAAGTGTGATTTAAATGAAGGTGCAGGGGAGAGTAACAAGTTAATAATGTGAAGTTTTAATTACTTTAGGTAAATTTCTGTATAATAGACTTATGTAAATAGATCCATGCATAGGAAATAGATACAGACATCAATACTGGCTGATGTGAGCCTTGCCGTAATTCCTTAAACCTTATGTGCAAGGAAATCAGAGCCCACTATGCTATTCAGGTGCAGCGATCCACTATCATGGCACGGAAAAGCGAGGTAAATACAGCAGAACTTAAATCAGCAAGACTAACAAGTGTGATGCCTTGCGTAGGGAAGTGAATAACTAATTGGAATGTATGATACACATACTATATACAATGAAGATAGAATATCTCTTCCCAACCTTATCCTTTATACACAGGGGCGGGGATACTTTATTTTACATTTCCTGTGGTTTGATAAGAATGGAGTCCAACTAGAAGAAATCGTTTATGATTATAGCTGAACGTTTCTATAACATGCGTTGTCAATATCAATTATATCATTAGGTGGAAATTATCAATATCAAGTCCGAAATTTGTAAAATAGATATCTGTTTAATAAAGTCGTAAGATATACTCATATATTGTGAAGTAGTAGTATTATTCAAGTATAATTTCACATATTCAGTATGCTTTAAACATAACACTCCGTCATGATCTGTAATTCATTAGCATAGATAATTCAGTAATTTAAAAAAGAAACCCTTTGTTGTTAATCTTTTGACAGGTGTGGAAAACCCCAAACACAATTTATGCTGACACACAAATATATTAGAGCAATGAACCGTCTCCTTATTATTTACTTATTTATTATTATTACTTATTTATTTTCTATAACCTTAATTAATTTCTCTATATAACCCATCAGAGTAAGTAGATTGACAAGATTTTCTTTTTGGAAATCATTTATTCCAATCTAAAAGTTGACATATTAAAAATAAATGCAGATAACTTCTGTAATCCAAAGAGGACACATCTCAAACTTCAGGTGCATATATAAACTTTATTTGGATAGCTGCCCCTGGGATTTAGCATTCAACTATTATGTTTTTATTAATATTGTTCCTGTTAATATGTTTATGTGTGTAGCATCAACATTGAGCAAACTATAACTTATTTCGACTCTTAACTGGTTATGAGAGTAGGCTATCATATTTCAAGCTTCTGCGCTTTTGCGAGACTGATCCCTTGGTTGAACTTGTACAAGCCTAGCTCTAACGGACAAAAGACAATACAATAGGTGTCATGCCTTTAAATATGTGCCTGTTCAAATAATATGCTATATTATTTAGGATGCAAATATCTATAACTATTAAATTTTGTATTGAGAGAGATTGACTAAAGTGGACTATAAATTGAAAAATTTGGTGACTGGACAATTCCTTATTATTTAATATGTTACTTTATGTCTTTACCTTAGGGATAATAGGCTCCAACATTTAATGCTCATGAAAACAACAACAACAGTTATCAGGCACAAAACATTGTGATTTGTTTACATTTTCTGTTACATTAAACATCAAACAATCACCATGATTCTATCAGTCATATGTTTAATGTTTGTTAGTATTCAATATAATCACCATTCCTCTTTTTGTGAATGTCTACAAATCCAATTGTTCAACCCGTCTATGAATCCATCTTCACCCTCATCTTTATATTTTGACTATCAATAAACACTGGCGTGGCTGGGTCACAGTGACCTTTCTGCACTTCATTGTGTCATCCCATTTTTCCGCAGCAAAGTTACATTCAACAGTTTAGCTGCATGTTAGCCTCTATATCTATAGATTTGCTAATTTGGCTCCAGAAAAGTAAGAACAAGCTGTAAAAGGATTGTTTTCCCCTCCACAATGTGACAGATGTACTGCTGCATGGGGGCTGCCATTGTTGTTAATTTAAAGATCTGATGAAATGCATTTTTCTCAAGAATGACAGATGATTACCTCTACGTATATTGTATATCGGAATCAATTGAGCATAAAATGGAGACAATATACACTTGCAATTGATAATCAAGACGATTTTAATTCACCCATTTTAACACTACCGCAATTTGTTCGGCGAATCATTTTGAAAATGCTCACTGAGGCGTGACTGTGATAAGCGACAGATGGGGCCGGCTTGACAGCTACTCCGCCGAGTCTCGTTAATTAATTAATGATGATTATCACTGCCGCTAAATGAATTTATGACATGTTTATGTAATAATTGTGTAATTGTCATCTGCGGAATTACCTAGTTGGATATCTAAACATTCGATATATATCGGAAATTTAATGGTTTATTGAAGGTTTCTTTGTGAAATTAACAATCAAAATGTTGCAAAATTATGTTGAATTATGACTATCGCCGAAAATGAGATTCCTCCAGATACGGCACAGAAGTCATCCCTTCACGGGCCACACCCCTGCAGACTTTCATTCTGGTCGCCGGGGCTAAATCAGGCGGTTTTTTAAAAAGCAGTATGTAAGTAATTTATGGACCGATTTCAGAAATTTAAAATCGAGCAATTGTCAAATTTAAATCCCATTTAAATGAATCCGATTTGGACCATATGTCATTGCATCTATCCTTTAGGACCGGGCCCAACCGAAATCGAGACTTCTGATTGGCTAATAATAGTGTGTTAGTAAAGCGACTTTAATTGCCATTTTTTAATTAACAAACCATGTTTTTTACTTGAACATTGCATTTCCATGGATAAATTAGTTACTAGAATTTATTTCAATGAAGTTCTTGCCTTCACCCTCCACACTGCAGCACCATTAAGACACAGGCTTCGGCCCATTTTGGTAGACGCTTGCAGCCGATTTGAAATATTCCCCAAAAGCATTTTTCTAGCATTTCCGACAGTCCTTTATAAGGTTAAAATGGAGTAGATAATGAGATACATTATAACAGACTTAAACTGCCAAATTTCTAGATACCCTTTTTTCCCGTAAATAAGTAAATATCATTCGATTCGTGTAATACATTGTATAGCATCCTTATATTTCAAGTGAGTGACAAGTTTATTTGCATTTGGGGCCACGTGACCCAAATTGCTAATGCAAAATGACTGCACACAGTGCGCATATTATATCATTCATTCAAATGACAGTCAAATTTCTTTTCAAGTACACCGACAATGATCTAATAAATTTTATATGTGTGGATGGTAACAACTGATATATTTTTTACTTAGATGGATTTACATAGAAATATTCAGGTATAAATATATTTCAAAGATAACGGACAGGGAGAATGAATGAATGAATTGACACGCATGAATCAACACATTATACACACATAATCAATATACAGAAAACATTGATTATGCAGTGCTTCAACAGGCGAGCGAATATGCTGTTGAAAAATATAAACATGTACGAAAACATTAAAGTATTATTAGATATGCAATTTCCAAATAGTTAATAAAACAACTAGTTTGAGATTGTTTGATATGCTTAATACTTTTGTTTCAACAAAGTTTAACATTCATTGGGCCACACTAACCAGTAAAATAAGTAGAAATAAATATTAATATGATTTGAAACAAAAGTATAACAAGTAAGATTAATATTACCAAAATTGTGGGAGATACAGTTGTCACATTTTAATTAACTTGCAAGTATTTTGTATATTATACATGTGTCTCCCCTGTTTTATGACCCGAAATTGCCGCCTTTAGGTGGACTCGCTGAGGTGAACAAGCGTGTGTATTCGTGATTGCTGTATGTATATCCAGGTGTTTATTCGTCGACTCTGATGAAAGTAGTCTCCTCTTTGATCAATACCCGTATACAGAATTTGCATTCATTTTTAAGAACACCATTTTGTATTATCTAAATACGTAGCCGTCTTCCACTTAAAATCAATAATAAACTAGTTGATAAGGACATTTTAAGATGTTTTTTTCTATGAAAGGATAGCGCACAACATGCATGCTAAACGTTCAACCATCAATTTATTTAAACATGACTTTACAAACACGCTGTATAAGCCCTTGGCTGCCCTATCATTTAAGATTTATAAAAAGGGATTAAACTTACATTAACATATCTAGTCCATCCTTTTACCAAATGTCCTTTATACCTAGTTTGTATATCTATAAAGGAACCAACGTATTATGATGTCTCATAAGTAGACAAGGCCGGGTGCTTTATTTTTTTTAAATGCATAAATAATGCGTTAGTCGTTTGGCAATGAAAGTTGAGGACTGGTCACATTGAGTAAGAATAGATACAATTTAATTTTAATTTTATTTTTCATCAATTTTTTTTTGTCATCAAAGTCTTATTTTCTATGTCAATGTAAGTTTTTTTCACCAAAGATAATTTTTTCCAAGTCAATTTATTTTATCAAAGTCATTTTTATATAAATCAAAATTATTTTTTTTATATTCAAAGTAATGTTTTCATCAATTGTCACCAAAGTATTTTTTTGCCATCAAAGTCGGTTTTTTAATCAAAATTATTTTTTCATCAAATTCATTTTTCCATCAAATTCATTTTTTCATCAAAAGTCATTTTTTATTAATTCAAAATCATTATTTTCATCCAAGTCAATTTTTTTTTACAGAGATATTTAAGTCATCTTTGCTAAATTTTTTCAAAGTCAGATTTTCCAATCAAAGTCATTAAAGTCATTTTTCTCATCAAAGTCATTTTTTCATAAAATTTATTTTTCATCAAATTTATTTTTTCATCAAAAGTCATTTTCTAAAATTCAAAGTCATGTTTTCATCATTTTTTTCCATCAAAGTCGCTTTTTTAATCAAAATAATTTTTTCATCAAATTCATTTTTCTCATTAAAGTCTTTTTTTTTTATTCAAAGTCATTTTTTTTTATAAAAGTAAATTTTTCAATCAAAGATATTTCTTCATCAAAGTCAGTTTTTTTTCATCAAGGTCCTTTTTTTCATCAAATTATTTTTTTTCATCAAATTCACTTTTTTAATCAAAGTTAGTTGTTTTCATCAAAATTATATTTTTTATTCAAAGTCAAAGATGATATTTACAACACTGATCAAAGTTATTAAAGATGATATTTACAAAGCTTTACAAAGCTTCACATGGCTTTACAATGTTTACAAAATGATAAACATCTTGTAAATACCATCTTTAATAGATATTGAATACTTTGTAAATAACATTATTTCATGTAGCGATATGAGTGTAAATATCAATATTGGAATGGCGACACAGTGACGACAGGTTGTGTATCAAACTTTCGTAAATCATGCACATATCCCATTTTCCCAATGAAGTAAAAATAATACAATTGTTAATTGAAACCCCTAAAGCACTTCTCTTCAATGCACAAATGTCTAAAGGTTATGTCAAAAAGAGCTCACCCAACGATTTGTCATGCCGTCAATAATCAAATTCCATATTTCTTAAATGCTATGATACTCAAATCATACTATTCTGACAAATATCAGTAGAAATTGCTATCGGGTTTGGACGGATGATCTCCTCGCAACATAACGATAATAAACGCACTCAACATAATATACTCACGTCCGTCCATGAGGTAGAGTCTTGCTCCGAGTTCGGTCCCCACAGGATGAAATGTTTTGTCAGGTTGGGAGAAGCCAGAAGCAAACAGAGAGCACGTCTTGGTGAGAGTGTTGAACTGGTAGGATCTGCATCTGGTGTCCTGTACACACTCCCAGGTACATTGCCACAACTTATTTGTCTTCTCGTGGGTTTGAAGGTGAAAGTCGGAAATTGCTTTGCCATCAAATGCAGGGAGATTGTTGTACTTAAAATACAGAGGTATACAAGTGTTTGCAGAATGACAACATATAATTAAGGAAATAAATAAAGCAAGCGATGGGTAGAAACAATGTACCAATTCCATCGTCTAGGGTTTTCTCTGGTAGATCAGCGGTTTTGAACTGTAAAATAAAAATGTTCAGTCCTGTGATGTATGCATACCCTCTTTCTTTGTCAGTTACCTTGTAGCTGTCTCGGTTTTAAGAATCTCATCTGTAGTGTTCGTTTTTGTCTCTACACTCCTTGTGTTGTATCTCTCCTGAAGTCTTTGAACCTTCTCTACTCTCCCTGTGGTGTATCTCTCCTGAAGTCGTCGAACCTTCTCTACTCTCCTTGTGGTGTGTCTCTCCTGGAGTCAACTAAATGGCAAACAAATCATTGCACCTCACTAAGTCTCTCTTTGTGCATTTTAAATGAAGTTAAATTACCATTTCAGTGTTGCATGTCATTGGCTATAGAAGCGTGGTTGTTGTTCCTCAGACGAGCTAGGCAACACAATAACATCATACGTCATTGGCTGGAATAGATTTATGAGTTTTAAAACAAGCAGGCTCAAGTCTTCCTGGCATCGGTTCTTTGTATTCTTTTTCTTCTTGCCTCATTCTTCTATTTTTATAAATTTGACTGTTGTATAATCCAATTTACTCTAAACAGTTGAAGTCTCCACAAGGTGCAATTGCCAAATGTCATACTTGGTAAACATAGCATTAAGAAACGACATGAGGCGAGGTAGATGGGGGTTTAACGCCGCTTTCAAGAGCACTTCACTTAAAATTACGGCTGCTCGTATTATTGCAGGGAGAATGCCAACAACGCAATGGTGGTTATGTATTGCGGTGAAACCTGCGACCATCGTGGAACTAGCACAACCATGGTGGTACTACGCTGAAAATTCAGTGCAGCATTGCACCGACATTAAGAAACGGAATTGTTTCCAATTTCTGGACCCAGAGAGGTATAGACGCTTAACAGCTTCACAACAAGTTCAAGCACACGTTAAACATGTGTTTTTCATATTTCAAAAACAATTAATAGTACCAATATTACAATTTCCAAATTCTAGATGGTTCGCTTACCTTCAGAAGGTAAGCCATTTGTCACAGAGTCTTTGCATTATTGTATAGGGTTTTTAGCAATGTGACATGATGAAATGAAAATGATAACTTTAGTTTCTGGTATTTTAGCTAATAACGTGCCGCATCAGACAAAAGTTATCTTAAATCATTTGTATTCTAATACATAGCTGTAATTAAATCCCGAAATGTAATTGAAATCATTTTTATGAGTGATTTGAGAAAGCCAGTAATAATAATAACACAACAATAGAAAAAATGGAGAAGATGAAAATAGGGTTTTAGGTTATGGCCTGTGAGGCCTTTATTTGGGGTCACTGGATCACCAAATCTACAATTTAGAATCCCCATTGCCCAAGGAGTCTGTATACAAAATTTCAGCTCCCTAGACCCAGTGGTTCTGGAGAAGAAGTAAAAAAAGCGAAAAGTCCGGACGGACGGACGGACTACAAAAATGTTTGAAAGATATATCAGCTATCCTTTTAGGACATATTTTGAAAAGTTTGAAATATCGGTATTACTGTGACTAATGAGTGGTATATGTTTTCTTTACAATGTAATTAGTGTGTGAAGATCTACATAATGTCTTGACAATAAGTATTTCTGCTTTATGTCATGTCTCTTTTACACACACAGACTGACAAATAATATGCTACATTTTACTCTACCCGAACATGGGAATGTATGGGCCTATACTTACAATATACCGATAATGTATGAAAAACTATGCACTTTGTGGCAATTACTGGCTTGACTACATTATCAGTGGTTATTTGGTAATCATAAATTTAGTTTTTACTTATTGATATATGTGCTAACTAACTGTTACTTTCTGTTTCAATTCTCTGACAACATTGAGTTTGTGTATGTGCAACCTACTTATCGCTTCTTACCCTTGACCTACCGAGGCTAAATCACAATGACTCTGTTACATATAACAAGGACTCTATCGCAATAATCAAAACCTCCACCCTCACTGTAACCATGTTCCCTGCCAGTGACCCTCACTGAACAGATGTAACCGAGTTCCCTAAAGGTGAAGTAGTGGAACAGATGTAACCGCGTTCCCTGCCGGTGAAGTAGTGGAACAGATGTAACAGAGTTCCCTACCAGTGAAGTAGTGGAACAGATGCAACCGAGTTCCCTACCGGTGATCCTCACTGTAACCGAGTTCCCTACCGGTGAAGTAGTGGAACAGATGTAACAGAGTTCCCTACCAGTGAAGTAGTGGAACAGATGTAACCGCGTTCCCTGCCGGTGAAGTAGTGGAACAGATGTAACAGAGTTCCCTGCCGGTGAAGTAGTGGAACAGATGTAACAGAGTTCCCTACCGGTGAAGTAGTGGAACAGATGTAACAGAGTTCCCTACCAGTGACCCTTACTGTAATAAAGTTCCCTACCGGTGAAGTGGTTGAACAGATGTAACAGAGTTCCTGACCAGTGACCCTCACTGTAACAGAGTTCCCTGCCGGTGAAGTGGTGGAACAGATGTAACAAGAGTTCCTGACCAGTGACCCTCACTGTAACAAAGTTCCCTACCGGTGAAGTAGTATGTATGTCTGGGTTTATTTCGTAAAGGGGCCACAGGCCCATGATACAGATATAGTGCTGACATTTGTTGTATTACAGAGAGCGATGGTAACATACACAAATTGAAATTATATAACAGGAACATTTTTAAAGAACTCAAGTCTTGTCTTTTCTGCTGAGAAGAGAAATTTACAAAGATTCCTTAAAATTACACCTTGTTTGCATATTATCTAAATAGAGAATACTAAATGACGTTCCGTTTAATAACATATTTATGGAACGAGTGAGTGGTTTGTATTTAATGAGCGAAAGCGAGTTAAATACAAATACCATCTCACGAGTTTCATAAATATGTTATTAAACGGAAAACGAGTTTAGTATTTTATTTATTACTCACTGATTTAAATGCCACTTAATTCCACAAACTCGTCGATAAATGTATTACACTCCATTGCGACCGCGGCGCTGACATTGTGACGTCATTTTTTTGCCATTATGACGTCATATTTTTGCCATTATGACGTCACGTCAATCGGCAGCACGCGATGTTATTACACAATGTGTAATAACATTGTAGATTTATTAAACTGCGATATCTTCAACGGGAGAGTAATAAAGTTGGGTATTCCCTGTAATATTTTGGAAGGAGTGAACTTCTTAAATTTTGATAAAATGGACATATTAAACAAAAATGGTACTCGGATTCAATGTTTGGGACTATACAGAATGGACACAATCTCTCCGACCTAGGTATATTCCACCTCCTGCCCGATTCAATTAGTAAAACATGATTTGAGCAGCAAAATCGGATCAAATTAATAATATAGACACCGTTTCGAGTAAATGTAAATAACTGAATTGGTTATTTAGAGTCCTAAAGAAATCTAGCTTCGTGAAAGGCTCTAAATCTACACTCCAACCTTGCTTCGCAATGTCAATACACCTTTCTTTGAATTGAGAAATGAATAAAACTCTATTTCCTACACCATGCTGTTGCCAAACCTCACCAAAACCATATTTGAAAAATAGAGATTTTACCTTTAACGCCCAATATAAGACTTATCATTTTCAGCTTTTTGGTATTGAAAATTATATGAGTGAATCAATATCAAACTGTCGGTTTGCGATATTAACCTTGAAAAACTTTGACATTGGATCTACCTAAAATACCACGTGCTAATAACATCGGAGTACCTCTATTCAACGATAGCACTAGTTTACAAAATCTATCATGAATACATTCAATATCTGGCGATGGATGGAATCCCAAAACTTCGGAACCAAAAGTAAGGACAGGCAGAATTTTGGTATCAAAAATATGCTCAGTAACGTTGAGGGGAAGTAAAGAAAATTTGCCGAATTTTGACATTAACATTGGTGATACCTTCCAAGCCTGTTGAGCTAACGTTTTCTGAGTTAAAAACCAAGATCCTGACGATGACAGCTTGACACCTAAGTATTTATAACATCCAACCACTTCCATTTTGGAGCCACTCAACCAAAACATGAACGTAATTTACAACTTTACTTTATGCTATATTGACTGTTAATTTCCATTCATCACAGTATTCTTATAACAGATTTAACCTTTTCTGCAAACCAACAACACTTATATCCATTATTGCAATATCGTCAGGGAATAAAAGAATGAAAATTTCCAAAATTGACAAAGTTACTCCATGGTGCCCCTCATAAGACATATGCTCGACAAGATCATTGATGAATAGAGAAAACAACATGGGAGACATCTGACAGCCTTGTCTTACTCCTGTATTACACTGGAAAAGGCTAGAGTAAACATCAGGAAGAGATATGCATGATTGAACACGTTGATAAATAGTTCTAATGATGCGGAAAACTTTACCCTTAACGCCACCATTCCAAAGTTTGAATAATAAACCTTTACGATCAACTGAATCGAATGCAGCATTTAGATCAATAAAAGCAAAATAAAATCTACCACGTTTCAGCGACAAATATTTCTGAATAAGAGTATCAATAACAACTATATTGTCAGTAATTTGAAAACCTTTACGGAAACCTGCCTGTTCTTTCACAATGACATTCTCCTCCTTTGACCAAACCAGGAGCCTATTGCATATTATCTTAGCGATGATCTTACCAACCACATCAAGGAGAGTAATAGGCCTATAGTTTCTAGCCTCATTCACACTGCCTTCCTTGTAAACAGGAAGAATAACACCAAAAGTACACTGTTCAGGGTAAATACCAGTTGACAATATTACATTATATAACTTTAATAACATATCAGTACATTCTAATGGAGCATGCTTAACAAATCCTGAAGCTTTACCAGATTTCATCGAGTCAATAGCAGACCCAACTTCGTTTAAAGTGATAGTTCTATCAAGTTCATCATCACCATCCGCAGTCACGTTGATAAGGTCATCATCGATTGAATCAACAAAGTCTTCAACATATTTATAAAATCCAATGAAGTTTACACAGTTATTACTTTCCTGAAACAACGATTAAAAGTGATCAGTCTAGTCATTTTTGCTTATGGTTTTCGAAAAAGTCATTGATTTTCTTGACACCAGGGACCAAAATGTTCTATTGTCATGGTTGATTAACGATTCATTGACTATGTCCATGAACTGTTTAGAGAAGGCCCTGGATTTCTTTTGACATAACTGTTTATAGTGTTTCCAGGTTGAAATGTACATATGTCTGTCAGTGCTACTGTGGAACACGTGTAACAGCCCACGCGCTATTGCACGTGCATCCTCACATTCACCATCGTACCAGTTACTTCCCTTCTTATTACAAGTGTTTAAAGGACCAGAAGATGACTTCCCACAGCCAAGTGCACATGTTTTCATGATGTTTGTAAACAAAGAGGCAGCGTTATTTACATTTTGGGTTGATAATATGTCATCGAAATCATTTCTATTTTCTGTTGATGCGTCTTGCCATCTCTGTCTGTAGCAGTCGTTTCCAGTACATTCTGCATTCAGGAAGCAATATAGGATGAGTTTCTGATATGTTATTAATAAAAGGTAGTCATAGTGCAAATGATATTGGTAGGTGATTTGATTCTATGTGATCGACAATGTCAAATTGTCTGAAAATAGTGAAAGTGTGTTGAGAAGCTAACACAAAGTCAACAACGCTTTGTCCGTTATTCGCAAGATTTTAATTTTTAATTTTACCTATTCCTGTATCGACTCCGGTTCTTCAATTACAGATCCTGAGACCTGATAGTTTACAAAAGTCTAGCAGATCATGACATGTTCTATTTATGACAGTGTCTCTGGAGGAGCGAGGTAACACAGGGTTACCTTCAGTGTTGTCCATCTCGTTGTCGATAGGCAGAACTGGTGTTTGGCATCATCGTTTACTATATAATCAGGTGAAGAGTTTGTACGATAGGCAGGTGTTTCGCATCATCGTTTACTATATAATCAGGTGAAGAGTTTGTACAAGCATTGAGATTGCATAATGATGATATGACAATCAGGATGATCAGACTTAAAATTCATTATATCATTTTCTAGAATGTCAAACATGGCTTCAGATGAGTGAATGCTTGAATTCGGCGGGGAGAACTATATCAGTCCAATTATCAATAGATTATCAATTTCCGGGTTATTTGTTTTCAACCACAAAATGTTTTCAGAGAGAATGGACAGAAGTAAATATATTTGCAATGTCATCTTTAAGAAGAAACAGCAAGCCTCCTGAATTTCTGAAAGAGTTCTTATTCATAATTCATTTTTTTAAATTTGTTTATATCCAGGAAATGGAAAAACATCACTATCACTTGCCCAAGTTTTAACAAGTCCTAAAATAGTATGCTTCCGAGACACAACAGTTTTGAATGAGGGTAACAGTAATTTTCCTTTTAGACCTTCAATGTTCCAACAAGTAATGTTAATGTTGATATCACTGTAGATAGGGCCTTGGCCGCACCATTAATCATTGTCTTCACTGTTGTTGTGAGATTGAGCAGAGGTTTGAGATCTAATGTTAGGTTTAACAGGTTTCAGTTTCTTTAGGTGTTGAAGCTTAGGAACAGTTGAAGAAAAGTCTAGTTTGAACATGTAACACTGCAAACTTGCCCTCACCTCGTGCTTTGTCAATGAATGATTTGAGTTTACTCCTTACATTCCTCTCCATGTCGGAGAAATCGTGGGCGATGCGGATCTTGTTTAGAAGATTTCAACACATCCACTTTGACCCTGTAGAGAACGAATGACACTAACACTGGTCTGGAGCCTGTGTCTTTACCTGGGAGTCGACGTGAAGAGAACGCGTCCTTATTCACATGCAGCTTCAGCTTTTCTGACATAGTCGTGTGTATTTTGTCATCGGTTTCCGATGGTTTTTCATTGATTGACTCGTCAAAATTAAAGAAGATTAAATTGTTCTTTTTCTGGTTGTTTTCTAATAGGTTTATCTAATGTTTTAGTCCGACGATTTCCTCTTTTAGACGTCATGACGTCACTCTATTGTGTTATCAGTTGATTATTATTTAAGAATCTACTGGTCATTGACTGTCCCAGTCAGGTACACTTTTCGAGACTGATGTAGTTTGTCTTGGTGTATCTGAATAGGATCTTTAAATATCTCTCAACTAGACAAATTAATTTGTGTGATGCATGAACCTGGATTCGAACATGCAACCCTTCGCTTGGGCGCTCCTAACCATTAGGCCACAAGACGCTGTTAGAAACCTTAGGATTGTTTGTCAGTAAGAATCCCGCGTTCTTTCCGCGGCATGGAAAGGCATATTTTTAGCTGTCAATCACTTCGCCTCGCGTGAAGTTTTGCGCTGCACTTGCGTGGAAGAATCAATTTCATGAGGGTCGCAGCTACTTGTACCATATCCGATGAATGAGCACCGAGATTTGCAAAAAAATTGATTTTGGTGTCCCAGAATTGAAATTTATTGTTTAAAATGTAAAATAATGACATATGCATGTTTCGTGACTTCATATATGGATTATGATGCAGAATGCATGAGGAGCAGTGGATTCGTTAAAAATAATCAACTCGCCCCTTCGTGGCTCATTGATTATTTTTAACGAATCCACAGCTCCTTTTTCATTCTCCATTACCTAATGTTTGTAAGTCTTTGGTTACAGTTGAGAAATGATTTGAATGGGTGTTGAAGTTCTCCGCGGCTTCTTTTTTCATATCAATTATTTCAGCATACACATCACGAATTGAAGGTTCAAGTTCAACAAGCGTACTTTGCTTTGTTTTCGGGCCGGGGTTGCTTTCAATGTCATTTGACAACAGTAGCAGTAGAGTTACAGAAAAAAAGCAAACACGCTCTCACCGCCTTGCTTGTTGGATCTCGCGGCACGTGCAGTGTGGCAACTCGCATGGCTACACATTTACTCACACGCCGTGACAGACAGACAGACAGACAGATATTTTATTCAAATCTCACCTCGATACATGTATACAGTGATTATATTTACATCATGATAAAAATAACAGGTAAAACATGTCGAGCCACCCACCATGGGGTTATGAGAGACTATATTACAGATAAAACACATCGGCAAAACATGTTAAAATAATTACAATGAATTAAAAAATAAAATTATAAAACAAACTTATATATATATATTTATATATTTATTTATATATATATTTATATCTTTCTATATATATATTCCATATTCTTTCTTTCCTGTTCATATTGAGGACATTTAAGTAAGGCATTGGTTTCATCTTCTATTAGGTCGTCCCAGAATGGGCATGTTCTCTGGTATAGGTATGTCAGTGTAACGACCTGTCTCAACTCTTAAAGGGGCTACTACTGACATGAAGGTGATGTAGGTAGATACAAAGCAGCCAATACGGCCTCTGTGAGTAGCTGCATCGCATCCCATAGTCTTTCATTGAATTTAATGAAAAAATCATTAACAACAGGCTTCTTCTTCAGTTTGTTCGACTACATTCGCCGGAGCACGTCGGTGAAGTAGTGGCACAGAGAGAATCACGGGTCCATTGGGAACATATGATCGTTGATCCGGGGAAAGATGCGGATGATTCTACTGGCTTTTGAACATTTGAACAACAAGCACTAATTATCATAATTATAAAATCAGCGTGAAGTTTACATGAACTCTATTACATATACTCTAACAACTATTAACAGAGTACACTCTCATAACACTTTCTTCTTCCATTGACTTCTGAAGCACGTTGCCTCATTTATAATGTCTGTTGTTCATTCACTCTGCAATAGATATATCTTTGGCTAGAAATTATTAATGAAGACAGTATGAACCAACTTTCTCCCTTGCGTCCATTGAGATCACTTTTATAACCTAAGCTCATCAGCGTGTCTGCTAACGAGTCACGCTTCGCTTCGCTGCTGAGACTGTGAGAAGAGGAAGGTTTAGGGTTTCGATAGGGGATTCCCCTTTGTGAGCCGTACGCTCTGATTGGTTGATGATAACTCATTATATCTTTATGTTTCACAAGGTCAATAACACAATCCACATAGGCAATGTATTGTTCTGCTTTCACCAAGTCAAGCATAGGCTCTGTTGAATCTTGAAGTTCGGTCTCTTGGAGCTTGTCAGTCTGAGGAGTAGATATTTGGAGAAGGTCATCTTCTGTGGATACAATGTCGACTTCCTCGCCAATAGTTGCCCTAAACACAAGAACAACATGCATTTTTTTAATAAAATTATATAATATATACATTTATATAATTATATAACTACAGCAATTGTCTAAAACCAATCACACACACACACACACACACACACACACACACACACACACACACACACACACACACATATACAGATGATACAGGAAATAGGATTGTCGGGATTTCCACATAAACAACACAATTAAAGTGTTATATATAATTTCATACAGATGACATAAAATTGCAATTACCCCCATTTCATCCTTTTGAACATCGAGTTCCATCAGTTCGTCGGCATAAGAAATGTTACTATATTCCAAATCTGCAACAATTGTGGTAGTACCGGCATCTGCAAAACATAAGAATCTATTTTTATTAAAAAATGAACTACGTTATCTATGTTTTCAGATAACCAGTAAAGCGATTGTAAGAAGTAAAGGGGGAATGTTACACTTACATTTCATATTGTGGAGATAAAATAATTCAACCAGACATGACAAAGAGGTTGGTTATGGAATAATTCAAATGTTTTGGTTAACAAACTTTTTATTTAATCGAGACTACCGAGAAAAATAAATATTCATTTAGGATAGTGCGCTTTGTAAATACATAACTTGCTTGATTAAATGATTTATATTTCACCTAAAGCAGTGAGGTTGTTCCATTCTACTCGTGTTGACACGGCAACGGCTGAGGGTGGCTCGGATAGGACAGATCGGATCGAGTCATTCGGTGGGGTTGCTTTACTGGAATACAAGAAACAATTATAAATAATAATAATAATTATAAATTATGTATTTTTTTCACCCTGCAAAGATTCCAAAATGACAAAATCATGTAGCGGTATATCTTATATCTCATAGATAGAAATGTATGATGTAGTCAAACTATATGCGTATAGTTAGCGTATTTAGTCAATGCCATTGAGCATTTCTACTTAAAAGTTCTATATTAATGTTGATAATAAAAACCTACATTTTGATTTAACATGATATAACATGAACAGATTTTAACATGAGAAATATTTTACTGGTATAAATGGTCCGTTATTTCTAGCGTAGGTTTACCCGACAGTAAATAGTTTGAAATAGAACTTACCTGAACTGACAAAATCGGTCGTGGATGTCCAACAAATGTTCCGCTAAGGACGGGTGAGAATCCCCACGACGATCTGCTAGATTTTTCCATCTTGGAAATTGATTATGGACATTGATTCGAGAGGCATTTCGTTTCATTACTGTTTCCCGAATACTACGTTTCTTAGCAGAATCTGATAACGCCTTTCTCCCAATTTGCTCAAGAAGTTGGTTGCACTCACGAACGGTTTCCTAATTATACCCTTTGACACCTTGAAGTATTTTATTTTTAAAAAAACCCTCACTGTCAAAGTGAGATGACTCAATCAGTCGTGATTAATGAACCCGTGAACCATTTAATAGCAATAAAAACAATTCAGTGTCAAAGCGAGTTGATGTTTACATGCTGTTGTTCCAGAGCTCAAACTCCAAATTTAGCGGTGAGGGGTGATATGGGGTGGATTTCCAATTCAGCAAAACATCGCATCGAAATTGCTCGCTTTTATAATAGAATATGTTTCATAAATGAAAATAGATTACCTCATCTTATTCATAGATGGTCCTTGTCAGTGCCCAAATCTTTGGATTGTTCAGTGGTGAAGTTATTTGAAAGCCTTAATCTATCCTTGACTTCGAATTTTGAGGCTTTAAAGGGTAAACTTGTAGAAATAGATATTGATAATTGGTTTTTACAACTCTGGGATGATAGGGGGCAAGTTAATGGAAATAAGTTAAGGACATATCGGCTTTTTAAAAGTACATTTTGTACTTCGGATTCTGTAACATCAATAACTGACAGAGTACTCCGCAGTTATTTAGCTAAATTAAAAAGTGGCACCCTCCCCTTAGAAATAGAGACTGGTCGTTTCACAAAACCCAAAACCTTTCTTGAAAATCGTCTGTGTAAATTTTGTAATACTAACGTAATTGAAGACGAGCTCTAGGTACATTTTCTTGCAACATGTAATTTATATTCAGACATTAGAAAACCTCTTTGGAACCGCTCCTCTTCTCTTGATCCAAATTTCCCCGATCTGTCAGAAAAAGATCAACTTATATTTCTAATGAATTATAATCTGAATCACTCAGTTGCCGCTTTAATAAAAAAAAATATGTTTAGACTTAGACTCGCACACAATATTTTATAATTTTGTATTTTAACCATTGTTTATATCCAACGTGTAAACATCAGTTTACTGTTTAAATGTATAATTACCTTATGGTACTCTGCATTTTATATTGTATCTTATACTTGTATCGCTTGACACTTTAATAAATTCTTCTTCTTCTTCTTCTTCTCAAAGATCCGCTCCGTCTCTTGTTTTACAAAACTGCTGAGAGCCGACACGCTCTCATTCCCAGCCGCTAATGAGTGATCTCACTTTTGTGAATGGACGTAGCAAGGATGCTGGTGTTTCAAATACAAAATTATTTGTGGAAAATATACTTATAACGTCAAGCGCTAGAAAAATCTTGTATCTACAACAAGACATGTGACTGATAAATAATTTTCATATCACGACATTGTAATGAAATTTGGTTTCAAAGAGAAGTACCCCTTTGAGCAGCGCGCGCTAAGGGTATAGATCTGACGTCATATAAACAGAATTCCCTTTTATTGCATTAAAGTACTACACATCACCATGCAATCGTTTCGAAGCGTGAAGGCTCGTCTTTAGCGCAAGTCGCTATAGCAACCCATGTGATGCACTTGCTGCACGTGCTCTTCTTACAAGTTAGGCTACACTTGTCATACATTACTGAATGTGACGATTGCTTTGTAAACAATGTTTCTAAATGTCATGAGAATATACAAATTATTGCCTGTTTAATGTAATTTTATTGAGATAAGACCAGCAAATTATGACGAATATGTTCTCATTGATTATAACATTCAAGCAAAATACCTAGTTGATAAACATTTATTCCAATATATTTTAGAAAATACATAATGAAATTAAATGGTAACTAAATATCCGGAAAAAAATTTATATTTCGATTTCTTTCATTGCTCATAAACTTTATTTTGCTTTCGTGACTTACAGTGTGTGAGCTAGACCACAATGCTTTGCGCTTGAAAATAATAGACTTGATCTATATTTAGACTGGAAAACACCTCTACTAATTAATGCAATTTCTCGGCTTATTTTGGGTCGAAAAAATCTAGGAAAAATTAAGAGTTAGATTTTTGGCAATTTTTCGATATGTTCATCAACATCTTTGATGGCTTTTTAAGAAAGTTGTATAAAAAAAGCGTTTACACTTGCACGATTTTAGAATCCGCACTGGCACGCATTAATTCGTGGCAATGCGTATCTTCATCGCAAATCGGCGTGAATAATTCGTTAACTGTTCGTGATTCCGCACCAATGCGTAAAGAAATAACCAAATGTTTGGTTATTTCTTCACGCACTCCAGTGCGTGCCAATTGCGCAATGTATTCGGAAACTTGTCTCAACGTGTTCGTATCTTATTCCTGTGGTGTTGTGTAATGCGTTCACAGTTTTCTTGTGTCACGATAAAGGCAAGACTAGGTTGAGCATTTCAAACAGTCGGCAAGCAATTCAGGCAGTTGACGACACTCGTGAGTATTCTCTCGTGCTAATGGCACGAACATCATCTCACCGGTATAAGCACTTCATCGATGTCAGAGTCACGCATTTCAAGTACTCACTTCCGCACTTGGCGCACTGCAAAAGTCTATTTCAATCACATGGCCGAACCAATAAGCAATGAGCACACACCCCCGTATAAATAGGTGTCCCAGGAATTGACAACCATCCCCAACACCCTACATATATAAGAATTGGTAGACGGAATCTACAAGGGCCATCAGTCGTACCTACAATGTTGTGGGATCCCTTGTAGTTGTAGTAGAAGGACCCAGCACTCTGGCTGCACTGGGTGACTTCTTCATGGCGACATGTTTTTCATTCAAAGCTCCCCAGTAGTCGTGGTAGTTCCACCTCGAACTGCAACCATGAGCCAATAGTTTCTTCCACTATTGTGGGGTTCTGGGGCACCTTAGTACTTCCACCTTGAACACATGTAGGCTACATCATCCATGACTCTGCAAACCTCGGGTAGGAACTTGCAGATTCTACAAACAATACTTCTGCTGCTGTATTGTATACTTGTGTGGCTATCACCAGTGGCAAGGAAGCGGAATATGGATTAGCCCAACCTCAAGTGGTTCTCTCACGAAAGTCTTTTTTTATACAGGTGCATGGGGAGTTAACTTATCAACCATTTCTTGGAATACCTGTGGGGTTATAGGCCCGACCTACGGAGAAACATTTTGTAGTCTCGGCGATCTTCACGGTGAAGTTCAGTGAGAAACTGTTCATAGTGTCCGAAATGTGTCTTCTGGTCAATCATTCCCTAACCCACATTGTTCTAGCTTTCCTCTTACGAGGTGGGGGTCAACGCCTTCTTGCTTCCTGTATTCTTTCTTCTTCTCCAAGAAGATGTGCAGCCGCTGTCAGATACACGTGCCTTCTCCTCTCTTCAATAATGGCGAATGGCGATATCTTGTGATGGGTTCATGGTGTTCACTAGTATCTCTTTGTGAACGTAGAGGATAAACTGATTTAAGATGGGATACTGCCTTTATACCTCCAATGCGGGCAGTGCCGTACAACAAACGTGACTAAAAATTGACACGATCATCATACCTGTCAACTCTCACGCATCCTTAAAAAAATTTGAAATTACGCTGGAATATTCCTTTAAAGGAATATTCCAGCGTAATTTCAAATTTTTCCCCATAAAAGATTGAGTTATCAGGTATTTTCTCACAAAATATGTGTGTATTTGGTCAATGGGTTAAATAATTACATCAAATATAAACCGTCACTTTGGCTCGACGTGGGCGCCGCCATCTTTCTTGAAAATCTGCGGTAAATGACACACCAACGATTGTAAACTCCGTACATCATTGTGCGGTAGAGTTTGTACAATAAACTAGACCCACTGTCTGTTTGCGCTGCGCACTTGTCATCGTGTGATGTGAATACGACTGATTAAAACCCCGTAGTGACAATAAAATACAGGGACATTCGATCATGGCGCTGAATACATCATATTTTATATTCCATCATTTCTTCAAGGCTGTTTATTTGAATGAAACATTCACATAACACGTAAGTCTTGTTCGCGCATGCGCATTGTTAAGTCAAGCACCATGACTAACAAAATTAGCCAGTTACAAATCAAATAATATTTCCAGATATCGTAATGGATATTAAATTGGTAATAAATTAGTAAATTTATCAACTAGGCCTACTTGGGGTGCAATGAAATGTTTGTCAGCGTCGAGAAAGAAATTTTGACACTCGTTTTATTTGCATTCGTTGACCTGCAGTTTGTGATTTTAAATACGTGAGGCAGTTTTCAAATGGTTAATATATAATTATTTGTGGTTCATTCAGCAATTTATTTTTAGACAGAACCCCGTTTTGACTATTTATCAAATAATAAACCTTTCCTAAGTAGAATAAAATAATGATAAAATTTATAGTTGAGTAATTTCATTTTTTAGGATTATAAAATGTTTGATATACATACATTTGTAAATGAATAATTGAACTTGCTTCAAGTAACTGTACTTCAATTAGTACATATCTGTAATTAATTCCAAATACACAATTCCACACTAACATATGTGTATTTAATTTGTAACTTGTAACGATCAATTCTTATTTTACTTCAGGAGTTTCAAAATCGTGTAAATAGTCATATTGTTTAAATTACAATTATAATTCAAAAAACGTAATCACCTAATTTTCAATCACAATGCAATGTCGAGTGAAAGAACTTCGTAGGAGGATATCCGATTCGTAGGAGAATTTTTCGGTAAATTCGTCGGAGGATTTTTTGGTTTTAAAATACTGGATGATCGGCAATGTTTATTTTTATTATATATTTAATTTGTTGTTTTTCATGAATAAAGTAATCTGGTAAGAATGAACTTTATTCATTGTAACAATTATATCAGCAGTGATTTGACGATTAACAGGTGTCGCTGAAGATGAGAAGACTAATTTTTATCAGTGAACTAAGAATAAGATTACGTGACCGTAAGTAAGTAACAATTAGCCTATCAATCAGTGCTGTTCTCAGATTAATGTCATATAAAATGACAAAATCGTAATTAAGTAACTTCATTATAATAATCCTCCTACGAATTCATCGAGATATCCTCCTACGAACTGGAATGGACTGCTTAATACTTTCATCTTGTCAAAAGTTTAATGATGAATTGATCCCTAAAATATATATTCTGTCGTTAAAATGAAATACATGTACCTGGATATAGTGGATAATTCTGCAGACGAATGTATATTTCTAAAATTCCACTTGCACATTATACAATTGTCTTTACGGGAACCAGTGATTTCGTAGGAGAGACCTATCGTGGTTTCGTTGGAGTGTCATAATACGTTTGTTAATTCAGTAATCAGTACCTTAACACTATTAACGCTAAGCAATTGAATAAGTTGAAATACTGATGGATATTTATAATAATATGGCTTAAAAGGAGGGTTCTATCAGAGTATTTTTTGTGGAAACGATATTCGAAAGGATGTTCTCGTTTACACAAATATGATATAAATACATGATAAAAACACAGTAAAATTAAAATATATTAATGAAGTTAATATTTTGATGACTTTATATTTCATAACTTGATGAAGACAAGCGACATTCTATATATACAACGCAAGTAATGAAGTGTATCACATATTGGAGCAAGTTTATTACCATGGACAACAGAAGATTACCAAAACAGACTTATAAAATGTGATATAATCTTGATCTTTCGGAACGAACTTCATGGGTCTCATATTTAAAGGACATTTTATATAAATTGGGATTTGGAATCGTATGGATTACGCAAGATTTTGGAAGCCGTGAACATTTCTTATTGGAAGTTAAACAACGTATCAAGGTTAAAATATATAGCGTGAATCTTAATGGCGGTTGCTGCCGATAGATCGGTGATAGAACTTTATTCTATAAATATGATAAATTCGACATTTAAGTATAAAATGAATTCATCTTCGATATCGTCTTTACACATTTGGCATTTACGACTTGCATAATCTAAATTTTGGTATCTGCCGGTTTCTACCGCTTAATTATGGGAGCTAACTCGATCTGGGGTGTCTTGATATACATGTTTATTGTCCTTTACTTTGTTGGCTATACTTACCGTTTTTATCTTCACCGGCATCTGCTAATCTTCCATCGTTGCTCATATCCGTTAAACTGTTTACACATAACATCATACTTACCCGATTATTTTATTTATTGATACAAACACAAAATGGGTAAACATTGCCGATCAGTTGGTACTCTGTTCGAAACTCTCCCAGGAAATCACCGAAATTTACCAGAACTCACAGTAATGTTTACATATTTTGCTGTCATCCATTTCCCCAATTATACTTCAAACTGCAGATGCTAATTACAAATGTTATTACTAATATTATTTCCTAATATTGATATTTAATATTATATCCTAAATATTTTAACAAGATATAACACTGATTCATTTCAATAAGACGATTCATTAGAATTTGACTAAACTTATTATCTTCATGAAAATCTACAACAATAAGAACATTATCATAATTTATATCAATTGAAATAATAAGTTAATAGTAATGCCGAAATTATAAATCCTAAAACAATCTACATCACTACAACCACTACCATAATTCGTAGTCAAATTGGTCTCGTACGAACAGTGACATAAATTTTAATGGAATACAATAAAATCATAATAAAAAGTTTCAGATCAATGAAACATATTAAACGATCAGAATAAAATACACAAAGAAAGAAAGCCAATTTCTGGTCGATTCAAATATATCTTAATACGTACATACGAATTAAGTTTTGATTACGAACTTGTCACAATACACCGAGGCTTCGCTTAGTTTAGGATTCGCTCTGATTTGCAAACGAAATATCGTTATGAAAATCAATGTGATTACTACTAATAAACTGAATTTCCGTTTAATATGTGTTATTTTACTATTGAATTTATATGAACAAGGGTATTTCAGAAGTAATCTAAATTTAAATACTTATGAAATGGTCTAGATTTTTTTTCAAAATTATCAAAATGTTCAAACCTCGCGTCGCCCGAACGGGAACAGCTGACAACAGTTGCAAATCTTAATTGTCCAAGCATATATTCCCGATTTAGTTCAGCAATCTACTGTTAAAAATCTTATATTTATTTGATCTGGGGATCGTAAATTATTACTTTTGGGCAGCGGGGGCGATCATACCCAGGTCCTTACGGTTTTTTAAAATACATGCATGACAGGCCCACACCTCTCGCCATTGAAAACAGCGGCGTCTCCTATTTTCGTGGTGTGTCTTTCATAGCGTAATCTCGTCGTTTCACGCTCTCGTTCTGGCAACATGGCGGCGCCCTGTGAGTCCGATAATTGCGTTTTTTTCTCTGTTTGAATTTTTATTACAGAAGTTGCAATGTACCTAAAAAATATTGGATAGGATGTATCGATAGCCCAACAAACATTCTTTTATTAGCTTTATTTTCATTTTGCGATGGAATATTCCTTTAATCTCAAGCACTCACGCATGGCCCATAAATACTCACGCATTTCTGACCACTTTAATTTTTATTTTTTTTTAAACGAAATTTAGTTAAGATTGAAATAAAGTTGACTGTGCTTAAGAAATGTTGTGTTTTATATTTAATGTTTGAGGTAATATTGCTTCACATCTGTTGTATATTATGATAATTTTAGTTATTTTGTTAATGTTCAATGATGGTTATTGACTTATCTTTTGAGTTAAAAATCATCACCTTGTTAACCGTGTCGCATACTCGCCGCACCGCCAGTGTAACTGTCGTAGTGTGGAGCCGGATGTAGCTAGGGAATGCTGGGTGTATTAAATGGCGCACAATCCAAACATGCCGTGTTATGTTATCGTCTGTTGGATTGTGAAGTATCTGACTCCGGTAGGGGTTAACATGGTGTCAGAAGTTTGAACTTTCGTCCACTGTGATCAAAGAAGACAAGTGACTGTCTGTGTGAATAAGTTTCAGTCAGAAAATCGTCAGGAAATAACATTCACGTATCACGATGGCGACCTTCATGACAAGTTTCCCTGTCCCGTCAATGATGGAGGGGGTGGATGAGAGAGAAGCTCTCAATACTTTTGTGACTGATTATTTGGATTACTGCACAGTACAGAAGTGGTACAAACCGAAAGAAAACTGTACTTTTGACGGTAATTCTAGCGATGCAGTAGGACAATGGGCAAATATACCTATGTGTATGGCTACACTTCGTGCCACTCTTCCACCCAGAATGAAGAAACTGATGAAGAACATGCTGAACTTGAGTGCGGAGGATCAGGAAAAGCCAGTGCCAGTCATTAAAGCCCTGCAGAAGTACTTCTGTGGGAGTGTCAGCGTTCAAGCAGAAAGAACTAAACTTGGGAGGATGTATCAAAATGAGGGGGAAACCATAAGTTCATGGGAATCCAGAGTGAGAGAAAGAGCAGCCTATGGGGAATATGGGGAGTTTGAAGACCAGGCAGTGAGAGACAGGTTCATTGCAGGATTGAATGATGAATCGTTGCAAGCTAAGCTGAATAACAATGGACATAGAGATAGAGATGGTAACATTGTATTGATGAGGAACGTGTCGGAGATTGCAAAGAACTACGAATCATCAATGGACACCAAGAAATTAATGAGGCTTGCGCGGAGCGATCAAGAACATGTCAACTGGACACACTCGAAACCCGCGAAAGCGAATGGCCGCTATTCAGGATATGTGAACAGGGGAGGTGCCCATCCTCAACAGAATCAGAGTCAAAGAGGGAATCAAGCAGAGTGCATGTATTGCGGAGGTGCTCCTCATCCAAAAGATAAATGCAGAGCTCAGGTGCGTCGTTACAAGTGTGACAAATGTGGGAAAGAAGGTCATGTTGCAAGAAAATGTCTGTCACGCTCAAAGGGGGTGCATGCGATAGAGGAAGATAATCTCAGTGAACCGGAAGTATGTCACCGTCTCTTCGCAGTCGACAATGTAGTGAAACACACCATTAGCACAGTTACTAGTCAGAAAGGAGAGAAGTTCTTTGCAGAAATCAAACTGTCAGCATTGGGGGGATGCTATAACTGGACCAAAGTACAACTTGACTCAGCGTCTACAGCCAATACTTTGAATGTGGAGAGCCTACAGGACATGTGTCCTCCTGGAAGCAGAGTCGAGCGTCTTATAACCAAATCCAATGCAATACTGAACACCTATGACAGTGGCGTCATCAGACCGGTCGGCAAGATCACGCTCTTGTGTGAAACGAAAGGGAAGTTCCATGAACTTGAATTTCAGCTATTGCGGGGACGAGACATGAAAGGAAAACCGCCCCTGCTATGCGGTACAGACTGTATCAAGTTGGGATTGATGAATATCACAGGCTATTCACCAAGAGGTCACGATGAAGGAAGTAATCATCAAATGACGCTTCATGGAGTATCAAGCCAAGAGAGTGGCGGAGGAGATGAAGCAGGGCAACAGGCGGAATCAGACAAAAAACTCGCTGTCGCAGCTGGTAAACTCACAAGGGATGTCGTCATGGACACTTTCAAGGATGTTCACCAAGGGCTAGGAAATCTGGGGGAACCTTTAACGATCAAGATGAACCCTAATGTGCGACCAGTACAGGCACATCAAAACAGATGCCCAGTGTCTAAGGAACAAGGAGCCATTGAAGCAATCAGAGATCTTGAAAAGCAGGGTATACTGCAGAAGGTGACAGAGCCAACTGATTGGGTGTCAAATAGTCTGTTCAGAGAGAAACCGGATGGGTCCATAAGAGTGTGTATCGATCCAAGCCAAACAATCAACAAAGCTATCGAAATCCCCAAATACCCCATACCAACAGTAGAACAGTTGCTACCAAAGCTCAACAAAGCCAGAATATTCTCAACAGTTGATGTGTACAAGGGTTTCACAAACATTGTGCTTGATGAACAGTCATCTTTTCTCACAACCATGCACACTCCAATCGGTCGTTACCGATGGTTGAGAATGCCGTTTGGAATCTCTAATGGTCCAGAGGAGTACCAAAGGAGACAGCATGAAGCACTAGAGGGGTTGGAAGGAGTGGTCAACAAGGCAGACGACATCCTTGTGTATGGATCAGGGGATAGTGACGAAGAAGCACTAAAAGATCATGATGTCAATTTGTGGAAACTCATGTGCAGATGCAGGGAAGTCAACCTAAAGCTCAATCCAAAGAAATTCCAGTTCAAGGTCAAAACAGTCACATGGATGGGACATCTAATCAGTCCCGAAGGTATCACTCCTCATCCTAACAGAGTGAAAGCGATTGCTGAGATGCCATCACCGTCAGATGTTAAAGGAGTCCAGCGTTTCCTAGGCATGTGCAATTACTTGTCAAGATTCACACCCAATCTCGCTGAAACAGTCAAACCACTGACAGAGTTAACACACAAAGCTGCTGCATGGATCTGGTCCGATGTTCATGAAACTGCCTTCAAGACAGCAAAAAGCATGATCGCAGGTGCGACAACACTGAAGTTTTTCGATGTGAACAAACCATGTGTAGTACAAGTTGATGCAAGTGATGTCGGAATAGGAGGAGCCTTACTCCAGGATGAATGCCCTGTAGCCTTCACAAGTACAACTCTCTCATCAGCAGAGCAAAACTACGCCCCGATAGAGAAGGAGTGTTTGGCTATCAGAGTGGTGTGTGACAAGTTCTACCAGTACCTGTGTGGGAAACACGATGTCACAGTGCACAGTGATCACCAGCCGTTGGAAACGATATTCAAGAAGCCTTTAAACAAGGCTCCACGTCGTCTTCAGCGCATTCTCCTGCAGCTACAGCCGTACAGGTTCAACGTTGTATACAAGAAAGGCAAACTGATGTACCTTGCAGATACCTTATCACGAGCAGCCATGGAAACAGAAACTATGGAAACACAGGTGGAACAGGTGTTTGGAGTGGAAATGATGGACTACAGAAAGGAACTGGAAGAAATGAAATTTGATGCTCCAAACATGCTTCCACAAACCATCCAGAGAATCCAAACAGAAACCAGGGAGGACTCCACACTGTCTGCGCTATGTGAACTTGTGGGGGCGGGCTGGCCTACGTCGAAGTTGCAAGTACCTGCTCCTTTACACCATTACTATGGGATACGGGATGAACTCTCATTGTATAACGGGCTCGTGTACAAGGGAGAGAAGGTGGTCATCCCTTCAAGTCTACAGCCAGAGATGCTGAAAAGGATACATGGTGGACATCAAGGGCCAGAAAGTAGTGTTCGTCGCGCAAGAGAGGTCATGTATTGGCCAGGAATGCAGGCAGCAATAAGGGACATGTGTGACCAATGTTCAACGTGTGCGAGCTATGGGGCGTCCCTCACAAAGGAGCCGATGATGTCTCACGAAATACCAGAAGGTCCGTGGCAGTTCATTTCCCAGGACCAGTTTAAACACGAGGGCCAATGGTATGCGGTGACTGTGGATCACTACAGTGACTGGTTCGAGGTGGATCTACTTGGACAAGACACAACGTCTGCAAATGTGGTATCCATAACAAAAGCACATTTTGCACGGTATGGAATACCTCTAAAGATGCTCACCGACAACGGACCCCAATACACATCAGCGGAGTTCAAGAAATTTGCATGGGAATGTGATTTCGACTTCATCACTCGCTCCCCTTACCATGCACAAGCGACGGGAAAAGCAGAATCTTGTGTAAAGCAAGCAAAACGATACCTCAAGAAGTCAAACCTGTTCGAGGGCCTCATCGAACACAGAAACACACCAGCCCAGGGTCAAACATATTCTCCAGCCCAAAAGTTTTTGTGCAAAAGGACACGGTCTTTATTGCCAATATCAAAGTCGCTGATGACGCAGAGTGTGCCTCCAGTGGCTACAGTGAAGCGTGAAATGTCAGACCGTCGGCTGAAAGCCAAACTACAGTATGACAAGGATGTGACCTATGAACATCCAATCCTCAAACTTGGAGAACATGTGTATACAAAGCCAAATGACCAACATCGAGGTGAAACCTGGAAGTATGGACAGGTGGTCGCCCAACCAACCCCGCGTTCGTACACAATTGAATCTCAAGGCACTCACATCCGAAGGAACCGAAGACACATCCGAAGAGCAGCACCTCCCCGCATCAACGACGTCACCATCTACTCACCTGACAGCAACGCTGACTTGGAAGTGTCGGTACGCTCTGGCTGGGATCAACTGGAGCCGAATCCTGGGCAGAACATGGTCAGGGAGTGGGAACCATCAGACAATCCAGCAGACGTAGCGGACGATCTGACTCCAGAGCGGTCAACGTTAACCACAAGGTCAGGCCGTGTTGTCAGAAAACCTACCAAGTTGGACCTGTAACTTGGGTGAACATGAACAGTTCAATGTGTTAAATGTTAAAGCGGACATGCTTATTTTCTTTCAGAAGTTCGTAAGACTTTAAAGTTAAAATCCTCAGGGTCAACATTCGTGTTGAAAAGACTTTAAATTTAAAGACTGTTTAATGTTCTTTATTGTTTGAAAAAAAAAAAAAAAAAAGGAGCATGTTAACCGTGTCGCATACTCGCCGCACCGCCAGTGTAACTGTCGTAGTGTGGAGCCGGATGTAGCTAGGGAATGCTGGGTGTATTAAATGGCGCACAATCCAAACATGCCGTGTTATGTTATCGTCTGTTGGATTGTGAAGTATCTGACTCCGGTAGGGGTTAACAACCTTATTAAGCTAAAAAACATAATTTCGCCCCCCTGCAGCCCCCAACCAAGGCTTCGCACTGGACCTGACCGGGGGCTGCGCCCCCTGGACCCCAGTTTCTCACTCATTGCATCCCTCAGGGGTTGACAGCTATGGATCTTGACAAGCATGCGCGGTTTAGTCGTACCTGTGCGTGCATTAGCGCATACTTGGTACCAAAACGCAACTTCATCGGACCATAGACGCAACAAATGCGTGCACAGAACGCAACCTAGTCGTGGTTGTGCGCGAATTATGCTGCAATGTGGGATCACTTCGTGGCACTTGGTGTGCAACTTTGCGCGTCAAATGCGCAACATAAACGTGAGGTGTGCGCGAATAATGCGCAAACGGGGGTGTGCGCATTGTTTTGTAAACTGATTATATAAAAAATGCTTCGCATTGGCACGCACTGAGGTCTTGAAATGCGGATGGAAAATTCGTGCAAGTGTAAACGCCCCTTTATATAGATAAAGGTAGGCTAAGTATTTTGGGTCAAGCGCCTATGTTTCATTATATACCTTAGATACAATGAAGCGGCCCTAAAATCTAGCCTAACGGTCATGCAGACATCTACGTGTGGCTACAGTTGTCACGAACGATGACATGACCGGTTTGATAAAAGAATATCATATATAAGTTCACAACCGTACATCGATTCCAAGTACCGCTATTCGATTATGAAAGTGCTTTTAATATTAAGCAAACTGAAGTTGCTTAACCCCTTAAATATGATATTATTATGATTACAAACTCCATCTTCGAGGCATTCTGTTTGTAAATAGAAGCAGGGCTATAATCTACCCCTTTAACACGCCAAACCCAATTCAGTAATATCGCACAACGTATCTGATGATGACGCTTTGATATAGAAGTTAATCATTATTCTATTACTATTTTCCTAAAAGAGAAATATATGAAAATCATTAAATCGCCATTTCAATGTATTCTACTAGAACTCGAATTAATCAAGGATCATTAGTGTAATGCTAGTTTGATTTTCTCCACGTTAATCGGTTTCAAACCAGAAATTCGAGGTGAGGTCGTGAGGTTAAAGTCGCTCTCTGAGTATGGTTTATTTCTAGATTTTAAAAGAACGGCGTTATGAGAAGAAAATAGATGTTAGATGTTTAAATTTATAAAATAAATAGTCGCGATTGTAACATACATTGTTATTCAACAAACGAACATTTACCTTAAATCCGACGACGAAACCAAGGACTCGTATTTTCTATATTCAAAATGAAGCATTTACATATCATTGTCATCCACAAAACGAAAACAATCGACAAAACGAAACTTTAGTCAATAATGACAAAACACTACCCCTAACGTCATTTGACGCCCAAGGAGATTAATTACCTCTAGCGGAATATATTGAAAGAAAGATTAATTGTGATCGTTGTGAGTGTCCAAGCAAAACAAAAACCACTTCGATTTTGACCATGTGACTTTGCCTTATGGATATGTGCGCTATATAAATATCCTAATAATAATTATAATCGTACCGATTGTTTACAATGTATTGTAATGAAATTAACAAGGGTTGAAGAGAAATGACTTTTTCTTGCGAAATAACCATTTCTTTTTATCCCGAATGTTTTTGTTCAGGGTTATTTTGACGACGTTGTCAACTTTCTTTTGGATAGTAGAATATAGTAATGTCTTGTAACACATCAGCTCTCACATTGTCTACTAATTTGAAAGAGGAACATTTAGTTTTACCCAGGATGTAACCACAAGTTTGTCAACTCACTTATTTTTGCATTAAAGGCTTACGCAACACAGCATGATTGATAACAATGCATTGAAGACTATAGACCTAATGTATGTTAAACGAATTTGCAGTAAATGGATATATTGAGTTATTGATAAACCAACTACAGATGAAAGACGGTAACTTTGAGTTTCAATCGATCCAATCTATTTATTTCCATGATGAGTTAGGTTTTAACAAATGTGTTTGATAATAATTGAAGACTCAAAGACTTAAACGTTTATTTACACCAACGATGTGTGACAGAACTGTGATTGACAGAATGGACTGCCCGATCGATAGCACCACAACACTTCCTGGAAACGTTTACAAACCTCCAGTGACGTCACACCCCTATAACATGATACTCGATAATTCCTATTTGGATGTATTATGTGATAATCCCCGGGATTGTAACGTTATTTCCCTCTACCCGGGCAATTATCTTGATAATGCCCCTCTTTAAATATCTTTATAAAATATCGAGATGTAAAGTTTAAGATGAAAGTTAGTGTTTGTTATGTCTAACTCTATTGAAAAACAGCTTTTAATTGATACATCAATCTGCAAATGTTTTTTCTCCAATAGCCCGTCTCAAACCCGAAACCTCACTTCTCCTGCACCCCAAGCTCAGCGCTGATAACACTGTGCGACCAGGGACTAGGCTGTTGAGGTTGCTTCGTAAGTTATTCTTATACCTACGCCCTTTCACCAAAGGGGGATATTTTACGGACGACTCCTTTTATTTTTCGTGCTATCAGTTAACATCCTTTGGCATGTTTTATCGTTTTGTTTTGTGTTTGTATTGAAGTGCCATAATTTCAAACTCAACAACAGGGTCATCACAGAGGACTGTACCATGCGTCAAGATTGAACAAAGAATATTGCCCAGAAAAATTGCATACGACATTATGAAACCAGTTAGAGTATTTGAATCACCCGAGTGAAAGCTGCGGTTTTGCACACGTTTGCAGAAGTTTATTTGAGTCATATAACACACTTAACACTTTCTTCTTTAATCCATTTAATTAATATCACGTAAACTAGTATGACAATGGCTTCAGTTCTTTCAAATGTCTATTTCAGGGAGTTGAGGTGAGTAGAGGTGAGGTGAGGTGAGGTGAGGTGAGGTGAGTTGACGTGATGTGAGTATATTTCACTTATATCATGGCTGCCAGTGTTATTGCAGTGAGAAAGCTCGCAACGCCATGGACGCTACGCATTGCGGTAAAATCTGCGAGCATCAGCTGAAACTAGCGTATCCAAACGCACGCAGAAAAGTTATCCGTAGCAAAGTTGCCGAGCCACAGGGGCTTGTATAGCTGAAAACAAACAGTTGCTAGGTCCAATACTACGATGCGATATACCTATACTTATAAATAAAGAAAGGGATGCAACGCCAATTTTACCCCTGTCCAATCAAGTAGCCTATGTTTCATACCCTCATTTGCATAAGTTTTCTCCATTTTTCGACTTCGCCATTGACGCTTTTGTTCCACTCATAACTCAATTTTTCAAATGTTATACCCCAATTTCACTGAGCTACGACTTCCAAAAGTCTTAACGACTTTTCCGGACTCTTCCCAACTTTTCGGCTACGACTTTGTCGGCATGAGTCGGTGAACATTTGGGGTGAAATTGTCAAATTTGATATTTCTACGAGTTACTTACGACTTACTTACGACATAGTGAGGGGGAACTCCTGACCCGTTCACGACTAACTGCCAACTCTTTCCCGACACTAATCCGCCACCACGACTCTGACAAGGACTCTTTTCCGACCAACTCATGACTAAAACGACTGGTTTACGACTGGTTCACGACCATTGCGACTCATCACTACCCAAATACAACTAACTTACGAGTCACATACGAATCACATACGAGTTATTTGGCCTTATTGTCGTGGTTAATCTGGAACAGGTCGTCACTGGTCGTCTTTGAGTATTGGTTAGTCGTACGTGAGTTGGCATAAGTTGGGAGTGAGTCGACAAGTATTTTAGGGGAAGACCTATTCCCGACTCACACACGACCACCACAACTCAATACGACTGGATACGAGTAAATACGACTGACATGACGACTTAATATGACCCAATAAGAATTAGATACGAGCCACTTACGACTAGATCACGACTAAATACTACTTGATTGAATTTCTTGAATTTCCCGTCGAAAAGTACGCGTATCGCCCGACTGAAAAAGTCGGGAGTGAGTTTTTGAACATGTTCAAAAACCCATTCCCAACTAAATTTAACCTCCCGACTCTTGGAGACTCTTGGAGACTCACATACGTTTCAAGCCGACTTAAGGGGACTCAGACACGCCTCGTTGCGAGTCACTGACAACTCACTGACGACTTACTGACTATTTTCAGTCGGCAACGGTTCGTAGCTCAGTGAAATGGGGGTATATGTGTACATCTGTCATTTGTATATTTCATATCTTCATTTGCATATTTGGTGGCACGTGGTCCTGTGCATAGCTCAGTCGTACGCTATAAGTGAAGTTCAGCAACAACGGGCTTGGCTCGCTGGATGGGTGGGTTACCCGCCTCATTGCTGGTTAAAAACTGAGAGTTTGAAGGGTGATTCCCTGCCCCACACTGAGACATGAGTTGAGAGGCTCGTGGTGTGCCTCTGTTCACTCAGCAGTACAATTGAGTAACTGGTTTTGAAGTGAAGGCAATATGACAGATAACCTTCGAGCGCCTTAATTGGTAGCTCAGGTTGCATACTCCAAGGGGAGTTGAGAATGAAAAAGGAATGATGTTGGTCCTTATACCAGGGTAATAATGTGTGTAGCGCTTTGAGCATGGCCCTTAGTGTTGTGGATTTAGCGCCATATAAGTATCCTCATTATTATTTGTCCAAATTTTCAAAATATTTCGACATTTACTTCTAAAGCACTCTTACAAGTGTATATATGCTGACATACTTACTATGAAGACATATATACTCTACTCTTATAATACTTCTATTGTCTGTTCATACAAAAGACCTAATATTGATGTATTTTTGCTATTTTAAAGGTACGTCCATTGTGTTGTTGGGGGGTCACATATTGCAAACGTTATAAATGGTGTTACTTTAACGAGAAGTACCGACTGTTACCGAAAACTACCATTTTGATGACAGTAGACTTAGCATATTGACGATATGAAGGTAAAAGTAGTGATTTCTGATCGAAAACCGGACAATGCACAGCGTGTGGCGCGCGTCAATGAGTCAAACGTAATTTTGGAATTTTATTTACAACAGACAAAAAGACAAATTTGAGTTGATAATGTTTAATAGGTCATATAACTACTGTGCATGTCAATTGGACGTGCACTTTCGGTTTCTGCACATGGATAATGATGTTACTCAATTTTTATTGGAAACTATTAATTATGAATATATTTGGCGATGGGAATAAATACACAAGCTGTTGGAGTTGGAAATATTAAAGCCACATAAATTTGTTTATGAAACACAATGGATGTACCTTTAAAACATGTATATGAGTGAGCTGTCCTCACTAATTCTCTTGTTGGTAAAGGTGTTTTCCATTCTAAATATATATTTTTTATTTTATTTCATTTCCAAGCGCTAATTATATAAGCATTGTGGTCGACTGTCACACAGTGAACAAAGTAAAGAGAAACACAGTTTATGAGTAGTCCTATTCACTGAAATTTGTCGTTATATGTAGTTCCTCTAGGGGTCTAGCAAGTAAAGTTACTTACATGAGTATGTTTACTCACATAAGCAAATGTGTCCATGTGAAATGGGCTTCAGAGTGTGTCACACTAATGCTAACTTCTAAGATTATTAACCATCTGTGAAAAAGGTACAGATCGAGCAGGGAGGCGAAGTTCCTGATTCCTCTCTCTGGCTGAATACACCCCCTCTCGCCTGCAGGTGACGACAGCATAACTCAATTCCCTTCTGTTTTCAGCTGATAAAATCGAATGTCCTGTGTTTACCCTTGTTTATTACCCATATATGGTTGAAAATAACCGAGTTAATATTATTGATATGAGCACATGTGCACATATCACGTTTGCCTAGCAACCATTGTTTCACCGCAACTTCCCGTATTATGTCGTCTGTGACGTCATATAACGATTGTTCACTGTAGCTTGCCGCCAGCAAGAGAAGTGGGCCGCTTCCTGCCTATTTTTACGAAAACGAAACGGAACAGAATGGGTAATAAAGAAATTATTACACTCGAAAGTGTGCCATATGACTTTTACGAAACTCGTGTAAATTTGCTCGGACAATACAAAAATTCACACTCGTTTCGTAAAAGTCATATGACACCCTTTCTCGGGTAATAATCTCTGTTTATGCATTAATGCTGTTATCACGTTATTAAATACCATTCGAAAATTATTCTCAGCAGAATATTATTTTTATGAAAAGTAATAGGGTTAATCGACATAACATCAAAATTATAAATCCCTTGATTTTGTCTTCACAGGAAATGCCTCCGCCACGCTCTCTCTTTAACTGAATGCACCCCTCTTGCCTGCAGGTGACGGAGAGCATAACTCAATTCTCTTCTGTTTTCAGCTGATAAAATCGAATGTCCTGTGCATATAATCAACTCCGAGCACTAAAGTTTTAGCCTAAATCAGAACGAACTTAACTTTAATGCTCTTTCTCCTTTCAGTGACTGAGAGTAACCCTGTGTTTAGCCTCCAACTCTTTTACCGAATTGAAGGGAACATCGTGTTAACCAAGTTACTCCTCCTCCAGATAGCCGCTGGGTTGGAACAAGAAAGTCTCACAATTACATTTCATGGTGTAGATTAGATCATGGTGAGAACTGGAGGAGAAAAAGGTAGCCCTTCCTGTGTAGTAACTTGATTTGTTTAGTGAATAAGGGTGAAAGTGAAGCACATTGCTTGTGCAAGAGATCCTGCAGCAGCCGCGTGGGACAAGATTGTTTTGTTCACTAGTTGTCGGTCAGAATCGTTTCCTTACATTCTGTAAATCCGGTGTCTGATAAAAACACAGGAACTCGATCGTAATTAAAACGGAGGTGAAAAAACCTACACCCGAGATACAATGTTAACTCTTATTATATTAACTATGTTTTGCCTACATTTTAATTACGATATTGACATGATTGCGTTCCTGTCAGTCTCATTAAAATCAGATCGTAATTAGTTGCACTACCTTACACAATATGTGTAACGTAGTGGAACTTAATTACAATCTGATTTTAATGAGATTGACGTTCCTGTGTGAAATATCTTAAAAACTAGGCTTTTTACTAGCCTGTGAAATTGTAAATTTATCAATTTAAATGGTACAATTAATGTTTAGCAGCTGGCCACTACAAAATATCCCTGTTCTTGCCAATACATTTTTGTTTGTCCGCTCCTTCCGGTTGAACTTCAAAAATGAAATATGATTAAGTAAAGATTTTTTCTCATCTTTATTTACTTCATGATATTCTACATCATCTACATACTTTTAAAAAACATATATGAAATAAAGAAAATATGACTTAAGAACCTCTAAAAAGTGCTTAAACAGCATAAATGGCCTAAATTTGACTAAAAAAGGGGGTTTTCAGGTACATTTTGTGTCAAAGCTTAAAAAAAAACCACACTACCATATATATTTTTTCATCGATTTCGATAGGGTAAAATGAACTTTGTAACATATCAAAAAAGGGAAAAAAGTTTAATACTAGAAATGTAGTATTTTAAAGTTTTTAGCAGTTTTTTTCTCATTTTCCCATAGACTCCCATGTTAAAATGGTACTTCACCCCACTATCTTTTAGGCGTCATATCTCGAAAAAACCCACACTACCCCCTATTTTTGAATGCTGATTTTTCAATCATATACTTTGATCTTTTAAAAAATATAAGTTAGAAAAGAAGTTTAATTCTATAAATTTGAGGAGCGAACATCCTTAAAAGTGGATCAAAGGGTTAACTTGGTCTTAACCAATATCTCATGACCTTGACCTTTAATATTTTACCTTCAAGTTCACAAAATCAATTATCACTTTTCATTGTGTATAACAATCACGTAATGATTCAAAGTGTTAACAGTTAAAATAAGGCATATTCACAAATGCATGCTTAAATGGTGACATCACTGTGACCTTCACCTTTGACAGATTTTAGCGAAAGCTTGTTCAAATCTTGGTCTTTCTCTCTAGTTGATATATACCAAGTAAGAGCCTCAAACTACAAACAAATTTGAAGTTATCGCGCTTACAGGTTTTTGAAATGATTTAAAAACTCATGACCTTGATCACTTTTCATTGGGTATATAAACAATCATATAATGATTCAAAGCTAGTGTTAATAGCCAAAGCATGTTTAAAGTGACCTCACTGTGACCTTAACCATTGATGGATTTTAGCGAAAACCATTACAATTCTTTGCCTTTCTCCATTGTTGATATACACCAAATAAGAGCCTGATAGCACAATGTTTTTTTCAAGTTATCTTGTTTATAATGATTTTTGTAGTGATTTCAGAACTCATGACCTTGACCTTTGACCTTGAATGTGAACATATAAGAATAAGTATATATATATATATAAGTTATTGTATATGAGTTCTGAAAACCTTCTTGGAAAAAAGTTGTAGTCAATACAATCTAGTTAAAACTAGCTGTAATATTATACCTCCCCTAAGACGGACTTAGGGGACGTATAACATTACAGCTAGATTTAAACTAAATTGTAGCCAATACAAAATCTGATACGACTTAGTCAAGCTGCTAATTATCATTTCAAACACAAGTCAGGTTTAATATCTGGTTTATTTCACTTTAATCAGATTTAAGACATAATTTGCCTTTTAATAACTGAAACGAAACAGATTGGAGCATGTAAACATAACACAGGATTTCATTATGAATTTGAATTTTATCAATCAACATATTTAAATAACTTGATATAGATTCATCAATAAATCTGCATGTGCCAATATTATGTGTCAAATGATGAGAGTGACGACTCTAGACTGAATATCACTTGACATGAAATGTAAAGATTGCAAAAAGTGATAAAGATCATCAATGATAGAGAGGTGAGGTGTGTTGGGTTTAACGCCGCTTTCAAGAGTATTTCACTTATATCGCGGCTGCTAGTATTACGGCAGGGAGAAAGCCCGCAACGCCATGTGGCTATGCATTGCGGTGAAACCTGCGAGCATCGGCTGGAACTGGCGAACCATGGGTGGTACTACGCTGAAATTCAGTGTAGCATTGCACCCAAACCTTACTGCGTGTAGAACAGTTCTCTACTTCAGACAAAGTTGCCAAGCCCCTGGCGAGATTCGAACCCGTCAAATGATGAGAGTGAGGAGTCTAGACCGCGTATCACTTGACATGAAATGTAAAGATAGCAAAAAGTGATAGAGATCATCGATGATAGAGAAAACTCTCTTTATAACAACATTAGAACCATATTTGGACCAGGAAACAATTACGATTTGGACTTAAACATACTGTGTTTGAAAATCAGTGGCATAAATTACATTACAAATAATACATTAAAGATGTTATTTCACATAAATAACATTACAAATAATACATTAAAGATGTTATTTCACATGAACTATAATTATATTTTTGAGTTTTGATATCTTATTTCACATGAAGTACAATTACATTTTTGAGTTTTGAATTGTTGTTTCACATGAAGTACAATTACATTTTTGAGTTTTGAGTTGTTATTTCACATGAAGTACAATTACATTTTTGAGTTTTGAGTTGTTATTTCACATGAAGTACAATTACATTTTTGAGTTTTGAGTTGTTTATATATCAAATACAACATTCTTTAAAATGTATTAAAATCACCCCAGATCATTATTCATGAGAGCCCTCGGTTACTTCCAAGCAAAGAGAAGTTTCAGTATTTCCAAAATACATTCAGTGTTATATTGTGCAGAATAAAAAACCCATAAATATCCCAAAGTATGATGATAAACATAGCTCTGGTGTTGACACAGAATAACGCAGTCAGTAAGTTTCTGATGACAACAAGTCACACAGTCAGTAAGTTTCTGATGAAACCAAAGTCACACAGTCAGTAAGTTTCTGATGACAACAAGTCACACAGTCAGTAAGTTTCTGATGAAACCAAAGTCACACAGTCAGTAAGTTTCTGATGACACCAAAGTCACACAGTCAGTAAGTTTCTGATGACACCAAAGTCACACAGTCAGTAAGTTTCTGATGACACCAAGTCACGCAGTCAGTAAGTTTCTGATGACACCAAAGTCACGCAGTCAGTAAGTTTCTGATGACACCAAGGTCACCCAGTCAGTAAGTTCCTGATGACACCAAAGTCACGCAGTCAGTAAGTTTCTGATGACAACAAGTCGCACAGTCAGTAAGTTTCTGATGACACCAAGTCACGCAGTCAGTAAGTTCCTGATGACACCAAAGTCACGCAGTCAGTAAGTTTCTGATGACAACAAGTCGCACAGTCAGTAAGTTTCTGATGACACCAAGTCACTCAGTCAGTAAGTTTTATATCATGAAGTAAACATCTTTGAGTGGCATCCCTTGTTTGGCAACAACATTAGAACTGCCCGGAATCTGGTAATTTTTGGACCAGGCTGGTAACTTTTTGAGAATTTTCTTTGATTTAAATTTTTTTTAAAAATAACCCTTTTTGGCTGTCTCCTTTTCAATTATATTTCATATACCGCCTAGATCTGAACGTATGTCTGGACGTCGTTTATGCAGGGAAAAAGAGTTGTTTATCCATAAACATTGTCTTCATTCTACTGGCATGTTCTACTGATACACTCTCACACCAAAACAAAACAGTTGAAAAATCAATAGCAGCAGTGGTTGTCCATCTACCAGCTCAATACTTGTCACAGAAGTTATATATGTTGACACAAACAATAACTTAGAATAACATGCCATTGTGATAGTCAACTATTTGCAATAAAGTATACACTATAAAATGTTCTCCAAAATTTTACACATTTGCTCCAAGTTCAATTCCTGAATTTTCAAATTTTATTTGAAACTCTCTGGTTCCCTTGAAAACGCTATAAGAAAATTGATTTAAAAAAAAAAAAATGTCAGAAAATTAAAAATAGAGACATGGGCTCTGTAGCTCATCAGGAATTTTATCGTTTGATATTAGAATACCCAAATAACTTGTTTTCAATATAATGCTCAATCCCTTTCTATTGAAATTAACAACCCTGAGTGTCCACTTATCAAAGATCATATTCCCAACATTTGAACTTCATATGATTGCTGGTTCTTGAGGAGAAGTCGTTTAAATTTTTTTTAGCCTGGATCCCCTGCCATGGCCGCATTTCACAGGGGGTCAAGTCCAAATGAACAAACTTGAAACTTTTATGTTATAAAGATGTTATTCTGAAAATTACAGCTTCCTATGCCAACTGTTTTCGGAAAAGAAGTCGTTTAAAGGTTTTAGGGAAACTGCCTGCCACACTTATATTTTAGAGGGGGGTCAGGATAAAATGTACAAAATAAGATCCCCGACGTGTAAGGTACTTCCCCACAAAATTTCAGCTTTGATTGTGTAGAATTTCTGGAGGAGAAGTCGCAAAATGACAAAAGTTTACAGACGCCGGACGAAGTCCCATGCCGTAAGCCCATCTTGACTTTCAGGCCTGATGAGCTAAAAATTACAGGTTTTGACTTAATACATCGTATGTGGATCCAGGAAACTTCCAAGGGGGAATGAGTGTGTGTGGAGCCTTCAAATATACATACAGAATATCTAAAAGAGGTTTGAAATCTCTGAACTCAAATGGCCGCCAGTACCGAAACATACAACTGTTCTTTGAATTTGGTACATGGTCAGTAACAAACACCTTTCAAAAACCATAACAATATCATAAATAAACATCAATATCTCCAGAAATGTAAATATCATAAAGAAATTTCTGGAAATTTTTAGTTTTTAAGCTGTGTCTGAGAGTCTTTAAACAATCAGCAACAAACATCTAAAGACAAGAAAAGAATAAAAATCCCGCAAAATGTTGAAAAAGGTAGGAGAGGAAATATGATTTCTATAAAATGGTAACAGTTGACTTCCCCTAAGGAGGATAAGTCAGTAATTGTCACACAATTGCATACCTCTAAAGGAAAATTTATAAAATTATTATACTCTAGTATTGACTAAACATGACCACTGAGGAAGGTTGAGAGAGAATGTTTACCCGAATAATTAATTTCAAAATGATTTCTTTATTTGGATCCCTCTGTCGTCTCTGAGGCTGCACTTGAGTCTTACATTATTAAACAGTCAGTGTAAACATCTCAGGAAGGTCAGCATACAAAAGTTTACAAAACATTTTAACTTAATTATTTCTGGCATTATTTGGAGCTCTCTGCGGGTTCGGCCGCAGCGGACTGAGTCTTAAGCTCCAGAACACAGTCAGTTCCTGGGTAGGGAGGCAAGTTGAGGTTGTAGCGTTGTTCTAGCGTCTTGGGGACGAAGCGGCCCCCCAGGTAGTGGAAGCGACCCTTGAAATGATGGGCACACAGTTTGGGAGCAGTGAGAGAGATCAGCATAGCGGGCTGCAGTCCGTCCGCGTCGCCTTCCTCCACATCCCAACCTGCGGAGGATGTCAGACATTTCAAGTTAAAATGGTTTTCTTGTTTACATTTTAAGTTGGATTCTTTGCTTTTACAAAGTCCAGAGGGAGTTTGCCAATTTTTTATTACATTTGGTGCAAAAGGTGCAAGATCAAACCCCCATCTTCAAAGTGAACATGCATGCAGGATATTTCAGAGTATAAGAAAACATTGTGAATTGTTGTTGTACTCTAATCTATATTTTCTTTACTTGTTTTCATTGGTCATTTCTCTTGTAATTGTCAAAATGTGTCACGACCCTGAGGGGACATCAATAACGGTAAGACAAACCTGAGGGGATGACAATAACTGTAAGACAAACCTGAGGGGATGACAATAACTGTAAGACAAACCTGAGGGGACATCAAGAACTGTAACACAAACCTGAGGGGACATCAATAACCGTAACACGAACCTGAGGGGACATCAATAACTGTAAGACAAACCTGAGGGGACATCAATAACTGTAAGACAAACCTGAGGGGACATCGATACCTATAACACGAACCTGAGGGGACATCAATACCCATAACACGAACCTGAGGGGACATCAATAACCGTAACACGAACCTGAGGGGACATCAATAACCGTAACACGAACCTGAGGGGACATCAATAACCGTAACACGAACCTGAGGGGACATCAATACTGCAGATAGGCACCTCGTCCTGGATGCTCTTCAGTCTGTCCAGGATGGTGGCGAACTCTGGTCGAGCAGGGCCCTTGAAGCTGAAGCCGAAGAGGGCGTCTACGACGAGGTTGTAGGAGTCGGTGATGAGCTGTGGGTTGGAGGGCAGGTAGGAGAGGAACGGTATCTCCATCCCGTCACACTGCTTGTGCAGGTTCTCAAAGAGAGGCTTGTTTGGCTGCTTGGGGTAGAAGATGGAGGGCTTGTACCCCTGGGGACGGAGGGACGGAAGAGGGAAAACAGTTACAGGTTAGCTAGCAGTCAGAGGCAGTTCAAGGAATGTTCAATTGTCACATATTGTAAAGCAAAATGTTTAAAACAAGAGTGCTCTGAGAACACATGAACCCTGGGGTTGGGCCTATAGATACAAAATAGAGCCATGGACTGTGTAGCTCATTATGGTTGGTATTATTTGATGTAGAAAACCGAGATAAATTGTTCTCAATATAATGCACAATTCTTAACCATGAAAAATCTCAAATTCGTTAAAATTTTTAGTGCAAAATAAAAACATGTGTTGACACTAAATTTGGATGAACTTGGTTTTCTAAGTATCACAATTCCTGCCATTGCCTCTGATTTGGTAATAGGAACAGACTACTCCCTCCCATATACCAGAAAGTCGGTATCAAACGATCTACTTACAAACAACTTGAGATGTCTGGCACACACGAGACCATCGCCGCCATTGTTTCCTGGACCACAACAGATCAGTACAGCGTGGTTGTCTTTCTTCATAGCTTCAGCTGGGAAACACTGCAACGAGTTCAATGTGATATTCTTAAACCATGACAATGATGTTTGTCAGACAGTTAGTAAAATATGACTGGGGAAACACAGTTCAACACAGTATTCTTTAAACATGTGGACGCATGCCTGATGAGATGAAACATTGTAACATGAGATGAAACAACATGAGGCAAATAATCTCAGATGGTTATTTCCCTGAGTTAAAGCAATTGCGCAGCTGTATCTGACCAGCTTCATCAACTGGACCAATCTGAAGAGTAACCCACCTTAGCTATAACAACTGTACAGCTGAATCTGATCAGCTGAAACAGCTGGTCCACCTTGAAGAGTAACCCACCTTAGCTATAGCGTCTGTGCAGCTGTATCGGGTCAGCTGAAACAGCTGGTCCACCTTGAAGAGTAACCCACCTTAGCTATAGCGACTACACAGCTGTATCGGGCCAGCTGAAACAGCTGGTCCACCTTGAAGAGTAACCCACCTTAGCTATAGCGACTACACAGCTGTATCCGGCCAGCTGAAACAGCTGGTCCACCTTGAAGAGTAACCCACCTTAGCTATAGCGTCTGTGCAGCTGTATCGGGCCAGCTGAAACAGCTGGTCCATAGCTCACCTTAGCTATAGCAACCGCCCAGCTGTATCCGGCCAGCTGAAACATCTGGTTCATAACCCACCTTAGCTATAGCGACTGCACAGCTGTATCCGGCCAGCTGAAACATCTGGTCGATAGCTCACTTTAGCTATAGCGACTGCACAGCTGTATCAGGCCAGCTGAAACATCTGGTCGATAGCTCACTTTAGCTATAGGGACTGCACAGCTGTATCCGGCCAGCTGAAACATCTGGTCGATAGCTCACTTTAGCTATAGCGACTGCACAGCTGTATCAGGCCAGCTGAAACATCTGGTCGATAGCTCACTTTAGCTATAGCGACTGCACAGCTGTATCAGGCCAGCTAAAACATCTGGTCCATAGCAAACTTTAGCTATAGCAACCGCCCAGCTGTATCCGGCCAGCTGAAACATCTGGTTCATAACCCACCTTAGCTATAGCGACTGCACAGCTGTATCCGGCCAACTGAAACAGCTGGTCCATAGCTCACTTTAGCTATAGCGACTGCACAGCTGTATCCGGCCAGCTAAAACAGCTGGTCCATAGCAAACTTTAGCTATAGCAACCGCCCAGCTGTATCCGGCCAGCTGAAACATCTGGTTCATAACCCACCTTAGCTATAGCGACTGCACAGCTGTATCCGGCCAGCTGAAACAGGTGGTCCATAGCTCACTTTAGCTATAGCAACCGCCAAGCTGTATCAGGCCAGCTAAAACAGCTGGTCGATAGCTCACTTTAGCTATAGCGACTGCACAGCTGTATCAGGCCAGCTGAAACATCTGGTCGATAGCTCACTTTAGCTATAGGGACTGCACAGCTGTATCCGGCCAGCTGAAACATCTGGTCGATAGCTCACTTTAGCTATAGCAACCGCCAAGCTGTATCAGGCCAGCTAAAACAGCTGGTCGATAGCTCACTTTAGCTATAGCGACTGCACAGCTGTATCAGGCCAGCTGAAACATCTGGTCGATAGCTCACTTTAGCTATAGCAACCGCCAAGCTGTATCAGGCCAGCTAAAACAGCTGGTCGATAGCAAACTTTAGCTATAGCGACTGCACAGCTGTATCAGGCCAGCTGAAACATCTGGTCGATAGCTCACTTTAGCTATAGCAACCGCCAAGCTGTATCCGGCCAGCTGAAACATCTGGTTCATAACTTGCCTTAGCTATAGCGACTGCACAGCTGTATCCGGCCAGCTGAAACATCTGGTCGATAGCTCACTTTAGCTATAGCAACCGCCAAGCTGTATCCGGCCAGCTGAAACATCTGGTTCATAACTTGCCTTAGCTATAGCGACTGCACAGCTGTATCCGGCCAGCTGAAACATCTGGTCGATAGCTCACTTTAGCTATAGCAACCGCCAAGCTGTATCCGGCCAGCTGAAACATCTGGTTCATAACTTGCCTTAGCTATAGCGACTGCACAGCTGTATCCGGCCAGCTGAAACATCTGGTCGATAGCTCACTTTAGCTATAGCAACCGCCAAGCTGTATCCGGCCAGCTGAAACATCTGGTTCATAACCCACCTTAGCTATAGCGACTGCACAGCTGTATCAGGCCAGCTAAAACAGATGGTCGATAGCTCACTTTAGCTATAGCGACTGCACAGCTGTATCAGGCCAGCTAAAACAGTTGGTCGATAGCTCACTTTAGCTATAGCAACCGCCAAGCTGTATCCGGCCAGCTGAAACATCTGGTTCATAACTCGCCTTAGCTATAGCGACTGCACAGCTGTATCCGGCCAACTGAAACATCTGGTCGATAGCTCACTTTAGCTATAGCAACCGCCAAGCTGTATCCGGCCAGCTGAAACATCTGGTTCATAACTTGCCTTAGCTATAGCGACTGCACAGCTGTATCCGGCCAGCTGAAACAGCTGGTCCATAGCAAACTTTAGCTATAGCGACTGCACAGCTGTATCAGGCCAGCTAAAACAGTTGGTCGATAGCTCACTTTAGCTATAGCAACCGCCAAGCTGTATCCGGCCAGCTGAAACATCTGGTTCATAACTCGCCTTAGCTATAGCGACTGCACAGCTGTATCCGGCCAACTGAAACATCTGGTCGATAGCTCACTTTAGCTATAGCGACTGCACAGCTGTATCCGGCCAGCTGAAACATCTGGTCGATAGCTCACTTTAGCTATAGCAACCGCCAAGCTGTATCCGGCCAGCTGAAACATCTGGTTCATAACTCGCCTTAGCTATAGCGACTGCACAGCTGTATCCGGCCAACTGAAACAGCTGGTCCATAGCTCACTTTAGCTATAGCGACTGCACAGCTGTATCCGGCCAGCTAAAACAGCTGGTCCATAGCAAACTTTAGCTATAGCAACCGCCCAGCTGTATCCGGCCAGCTAAAACAGCTGGTCCATAGCTCACTTTAGCTATAGCGACTGCACAGCTGTATCCGGCCAGCTAAAACATCTGGTCGATAGCTCACTTTAGCTATAGCGACTGCACAGCTGTATCCGGCCAGCTAAAACATCTGGTCGATAGCTCACTTTAGCTATAGCGACTGCACAGCTGTATCTGGCCAGCTAAAACAGGTGGTCCATAGCTCACTTTAGCTATAGCGACTGCACAGCTGTATCTGGCCAGCTAAAACAGGTGGTCCATAGCTCACTTTAGCTATAGCGACTGCACAGCTGTATCTGGCCAGCTAAAACAGGTGGTCCATAGCTCACTTTAGCTATAGCGACTGCACAGCTGTATCTGGCCAGCTAAAACAGGTGGTCCATAGCTCACTTTAGCTATAGCGACTGCACAGCTGTATCTGGCCAGCTAAAACAGCTGGTCGATAGCTCACTTTAGCTATAGCGACTGCACAGCTGTATCTGGCCAGCTAAAACAGGTGGTCCATAGCTCACTTTAGCTATAGCGACTGCACAGCTGTATCTGGCCAGCTAAAACAGGTGGTCCATAGCTCACTTTAGCTATAGCGACTGCACAGCTGTATCTGGCCAGCTAAAACAGCTGGTCGATAGCTCACTTTAGCTATAGCGACTGCACAGCTGTATCTGGCCAGCTAAAACAGGTGGTCCATAGCTCACTTTAGCTATAGCGACTGCACAGCTGTATCTGGCCAGCTAAAACAGGTGGTCCATAGCTCACTTTAGCTATAGCGACTGCACAGCTGTATCTGGCCAGCTAAAACAGGTGGTCCATAGCTCACTTTAGCTATAGCGACTGCACAGCTGTATCTGGCCAGCTAAAACAGGTGGTCCATAGCTCACTTTAGCTATAGCGACTGCACAGCTGTATCTGGCCAGCTAAAACAGCTGGTCCATAGCTCACTTTAGCTATAGCGACTGCACAGCTGTATCTGGCCAGCTAAAACAGCTGGTCCATAGCTCACTTTAGCTATAGCGACTGCACAGCTGTATCTGGCCAGCTAAAACAGGTGGTCCATAGCTCACTTTAGCTATAGCGACTGCACAGCTGTATCTGGCCAGCTAAAACAGGTGGTCCATAGCTCACTTTAGCTATAGCAACTGCACAGCTGTATCTGGCCAGCTAAAACAGGTGGTCCATAGCTCACTTTAGCTATAGCGACTGCACAGCTGTATCTGGCCAGCTTAAACAGCTGGTCCATAGCTCACTTTAGCTATAGCAACTGCACAGCTGTATCTGGCCAGCTAAAACAGCTGGTCCATAGCAAACTTTAGCTATAGCGACTGCACAGCTGTATCTGGCCAGCTAAAACAGCTGGTTGATAGCTCACTTTAGCTATAGCGACTGCACAGCTGTATCTGGCCAGCTGAAACATCTGGTTCATAACCCACCTTAGCTATAACGACTGCACAGCTGTATCAGGCCAGCTAAAACAGCTGGTCCATAGCTCACTTTAGCTATAGCGACTGCACAGCTGTATCTGGCCAGCTAAAACAGGTGGTCCATAGCTCACTTTAGCTATAGGGACTGCACAGCTGTATCTGGCCAGCTAAAACAGCTGGTTGATAGCTCACTTTAGCTATAGCGACTGCACAGCTGTATCAGGCCAGCTAAAACAGTTGGTCGATAGCTCACTTTAGCTATAGCAACCGCCAAGCTGTATCCGGCCAGCTGAAACATCTGGTTCATAACTCGCCTTAGCTATAGCGACTGCACAGCTGTATCCGGCCAGCTGAAACATCTGGTCGATAGCTCACTTTAGCTATAGCAACCGCCAAGCTGTATCCGGCCAGCTGAAACATCTGGTTCATAACCCACCTTAGCTATAGCGACTGCACAGCTGTATCAGGCCAGCTAAAACATCTGGTCGATAGCTCACTTTAGCTATAGGGACTGCACAGCTGTATCTGGCCAGCTAAAACATCTGGTCGATAGCTCACTTTAGCTATAGCAACCGCCAAGCTGTATCCGGCCAGCTGAAACATCTGGTTCATAACCCACCTTAGCTATAGCGACTGCACAGCTGTATCAGGCCAGCTAAAACATCTGGTCGATAGCTCACTTTAGCTATAGGGACTGCACAGCTGTATCTGGCCAGCTAAAACAGGTGGTCCATAGCTCACTTTAGCTATAGGGACTGCACAGCTGTATCTGGCCAGCTAAAACAGCTGGTTGATAGCTCACTTTAGCTATAGCGACTGCACAGCTGTATCAGGCCAGCTAAAACAGTTGGTCGATAGCTCACTTTAGCTATAGCAACCGCCAAGCTGTATCCGGCCAGCTGAAACATCTGGTTCATAACTCGCCTTAGCTATAGCGACTGCACAGCTGTATCCGGCCATCTGAAACATCTGGTCGATAGCTCACTTTAGCTATAGCAACCGCCAAGCTGTATCCGGCCAGCTGAAACATCTGGTTCATAACTTGCCTTAGCTATAGCGACTGCACAGCTGTATCCGGCCAGCTGAAACAGCTGGTCCATAGCAAACTTTAGCTATAGCGACTGCACAGCTGTATCAGGCCAGCTAAAACAGTTGGTCGATAGCTCACTTTAGCTATAGCAACCGCCAAGCTGTATCCGGCCAGCTGAAACATCTGGTTCATAACTCGCCTTAGCTATAGCGACTGCACAGCTGTATCCGGCCAACTGAAACATCTGGTCGATAGCTCACTTTAGCTATAGCGACTGCACAGCTGTATCCGGCCAGCTGAAACATCTGGTCGATAGCTCACTTTAGCTATAGCAACCGCCAAGCTGTATCCGGCCAGCTGAAACATCTGGTTCATAACTCGCCTTAGCTATAGCGACTGCACAGCTGTATCCGGCCAACTGAAACAGCTGGTCCATAGCTCACTTTAGCTATAGCGACTGCACAGCTGTATCCGGCCAGCTAAAACAGCTGGTCCATAGCAAACTTTAGCTATAGCAACCGCCCAGCTGTATCCGGCCAGCTAAAACAGCTGGTCCATAGCTCACTTTAGCTATAGCGACTGCACAGCTGTATCCGGCCAGCTAAAACATCTGGTCGATAGCTCACTTTAGCTATAGCGACTGCACAGCTGTATCTGGCCAGCTAAAACAGGTGGTCCATAGCTCACTTTAGCTATAGCGACTGCACAGCTGTATCTGGCCAGCTAAAACAGGTGGTCCATAGCTCACTTTAGCTATAGCGACTGCACAGCTGTATCTGGCCAGCTAAAACAGGTGGTCCATAGCTCACTTTAGCTATAGCGACTGCACAGCTGTATCTGGCCAGCTAAAACAGGTGGTCCATAGCTCACTTTAGCTATAGCGACTGCACAGCTGTATCTGGCCAGCTAAAACAGCTGGTCGATAGCTCACTTTAGCTATAGCGACTGCACAGCTGTATCTGGCCAGCTAAAACAGGTGGTCCATAGCTCACTTTAGCTATAGCGACTGCACAGCTGTATCTGGCCAGCTAAAACAGGTGGTCCATAGCTCACTTTAGCTATAGCGACTGCACAGCTGTATCTGGCCAGCTAAAACAGCTGGTCGATAGCTCACTTTAGCTATAGCGACTGCACAGCTGTATCTGGCCAGCTAAAACAGGTGGTCCATAGCTCACTTTAGCTATAGCGACTGCACAGCTGTATCTGGCCAGCTAAAACAGGTGGTCCATAGCTCACTTTAGCTATAGCGACTGCACAGCTGTATCTGGCCAGCTAAAACAGGTGGTCCATAGCTCACTTTAGCTATAGCGACTGCACAGCTGTATCTGGCCAGCTAAAACAGGTGGTCCATAGCTCACTTTAGCTATAGCGACTGCACAGCTGTATCTGGCCAGCTAAAACAGCTGGTCCATAGCTCACTTTAGCTATAGCGACTGCACAGCTGTATCTGGCCAGCTAAAACAGCTGGTCCATAGCTCACTTTAGCTATAGCGACTGCACAGCTGTATCTGGCCAGCTAAAACAGGTGGTCCATAGCTCACTTTAGCTATAGCGACTGCACAGCTGTATCTGGCCAGCTAAAACAGGTGGTCCATAGCTCACTTTAGCTATAGCAACTGCACAGCTGTATCTGGCCAGCTAAAACAGGTGGTCCATAGCTCACTTTAGCTATAGCGACTGCACAGCTGTATCTGGCCAGCTTAAACAGGTGGTCCATAGCTCACTTTAGCTATAGCGACTGCACAGCTGTATCTGGCCAGCTAAAACATCTGGTCGATAGCTCACTTTAGCTATAGCGACTGCACAGCTGTATCAGGCCAGCTAAAACATCTGGTCCATAGCTCACTTTAGCTATAGCAACTGCACAGCTGTATCTGGCCAGCTAAAACAGCTGGTCCATAGCAAACTTTAGCTATAATGACTGCACAGCTGTATCTGGCCAGCTAAAACAGCTGGTTGATAGCTCACTTTAGCTATAGCGACTGCACAGCTGTATCTGGCCAGCTGAAACATCTGGTTCATAACCCACCTTAGCTATAACGACTGCACAGCTGTATCAGGCCAGCTAAAACAGCTGGTCCATAGCTCACTTTAGCTATAGCGACTGCACAGCTGTATCTGGCCAGCTAAAACAGGTGGTCCATAGCTCACTTTAGCTATAGGGACTGCACAGCTGTATCTGGCCAGCTAAAACAGCTGGTTGATAGCTCACTTTAGCTATAGCGACTGCACAGCTGTATCTGGCCAGCTAAAACAGGTGGTCCATAGCTCACTTTAGCTATAGCGACTGCACAGCTGTATCTGGCCAGCTAAAACAGGTGGTCCATAGCTCACTTTAGCTATAGCGACTGCACAGCTGTATCTGGCCAGCTAAAACAGCTGGTCCATAGCTCACTTTAGCTATAGCGACTGCGCAGCTGTATCCGGCCAGCTAAAACAGCTGGTCCATAGCTCACTTTAGCTATAGCGACTGCACAGCTGTATCAGGCCAGCTAAAACAGCTGGTTGATAGCTCACTTTAGCTATAGCGACTGCACAGCTGTATCTGGCCAGCTAAAACAGGTGGTCCATAGCTCACTTTAGCTATAGCGACTGCACAGCTGTATCTGGCCAGCTAAAACAGGTGGTCCATAGCTCACTTTAGCTATAGCGACTGCACAGCTGTATCTGGCCAGCTAAAACAGGTGGTCCATAGCTCACTTTAGCTATAGCGACTGCACAGCTGTATCTGGCCAGCTAAAACAGCTGGTCCATAGCTCACTTTAGCTATAGCGACTGCACAGCTGTATCTGGCCAGCTAAAACAGGTGGTCCATAGCTCACTTTAGCTATAGCGACTGTACAGCTGTATCCGGCCAGCTAAAACAGCTGGTCCATAGCTCACTTAAGCTATAGCGACTGCACAGCTGTATCCGGCCAGCTGAAACAGCTGGTCCATAGCTCACTTTAGCTATAGCGACTGCACAGCTGTATCTGGCCAGCTAAAACAGTAGGTCCATAGCTCACTTTAGCTATAGCGACTGCACAGCTGTATCTGGCCAGCTAAAACAGCTGGTCGATAGCTCACTTTAGCTATAGCGACTGCACAGCTGTATCTGGCCAGCTAAAACAGCTGGTCCATAGCTCACTTTAGCTATAGCGACTGCACAGCTGTATCTGGCCAGCTAAAACAGCTGGTCGATAGCTCACTTTAGCTATAGCGACTGCACAGCTGTATCTGGCCAGCTAAAACAGCTGGTCCATAGCTCACTTTAGCTATAGCGACTGCACAGCTGTATCTGGCCAGCTAAAACAGGTGGTCCATAGCTCACTTTAGCTATAGCGACTGTACAGCTGTATCCGGCCAGCTAAAACAGCTGGTCCATAGCTCACTTAAGCTATAGCGACTGCACAGCTGTATCCGGCCAGCTGAAACAGCTGGTCCATAGCTCACTTTAGCTATAGCGACTGCACAGCTGTATCAGGCCAGCTAAAACAGGTGGTCCATAGCTCACTTTAGCTATAGCGACTGCGCAGCTGTATCCGGCCAGCTGAAACAGCTGGTCCACCTTTAAGAGTAACCCACCTTAGCTATAGCGACTGCCAAGCTGTATCCGGCCAGCTCCATCAGCTGGTCCATAACTAACCTTAGCTATAGCAACTGCACAGCTTTATCTGGCCGGCTGAAACAGCTGGTCCACCTTGAAGAGTAACCCACCTTAGCTATAGCGACTGCACAGCTGTATCCGGCCAGCTGAAACAGCTGGTCCACCTTTAAGAGTAACCCACCTTAGCTATAGCGACTGCCAAGCTGTATCCGGCCAGCTCCATCAGCTGGTCCATAACTAACCTTAGCTATAGCAACTGCACAGCTTTATCTGGCCGGCTGAAACAGCTGGTCCACCTTGTAGAGTAACCCACCTTAGCTATAGCGACTGCACAGCTGTATCCGGCCAGCTCCATCAGCTGGTCCACACTGAAGGCGTACTCGGTGAACAGCTCCTGGTCGATCTTCTGAGCTTCCTCCTGGCTGCAACACACAGAGAAGAATCTGAGTTGATGAATCAAGTAGAGCCAAACTGTTCTAGATTTACAATTTACAGGAATTTCAACTTGTTTGTGAAAGGGAGTCATTCGGGATAGACTTCTGAAACAGATCACAAAGTATAACGATCACATACTCATACTCATTTATAATACAAACATTGCATCAAGTTGTGCCACATTGTAGAAAAATAATATATCTGTTTTTTTCCCAGTCTCCTTGCTGCAACAAACAATGTTAATTTCAAATATTATATATTCTATACGGGTGAATAAGGGTGTAATTTTTGGACAGAATACCATTTTCAGAAACTCATTCTAGCTGCAACACTGCAAAAATTCCTACTTTTATGTTATATTGATTCAGTCTCGCATCTACCAACTTACAAGTATGTACTACAGAATTTCTGCAGATAATCTAAGGAACAAATTAGATTAAGAAAACTACAACAGTGTACGTAATGGAATCATTATGAACATACCAGGTTTCTCGGCTACTTGCAAGTTGCAATCCATACCATACTTTGATGTTCTACCTACCAACTTCTTTATACCCATAAAGAACCTCATTAAAAGAAGAATATATCTGCAAATGGTTTTCTTTTCGACATGAAACAATACAAAGATTTCCCTTGGGAAACTTCCACACCAGGAAAAGTAATGAGATACTTTGAAATAATCCAGACATTTTTACATTTGAGCACTGGCAGTATTTTGAAGGGATATCTCACTGTATCACATAATTTGGAATGAGATAATCTGTTCCATCAGGGAAATAACCTTTATTGTCACTCCACAGAGTGACAATATACTTTATTTCCACTCATATGATGTCATTAGGACAATGTTATGATGTCATTAGGACAATGTTATGATGTCATTAGGACAATGTTATGATGTCATTAGGACAATGTTATGATGTCATTAGGACAATGTTATGATGTCATTAGGACAATGTTATGATGTCATTAGGACAATGTTATGATGTCATTAGGACAATGTTATGTTATGTTAATGTCATAGTGACATCTTGCATAGGCTGTATGTTTACCATTGAAATCTCTACATTTCAAAATAAAACCCAGAAATAATGATAATACAAGTGTTTGCCACTAACGTGGCAATATCCCCCGCCGGTGACATTGAGTTAGTAAGACACATCATTGGAGCTACTTTATATGTTGCATTACTGGTAAAAAGTGCCATGATGATCAGCAAATTTTAAGACTTTGGGTGCTTGAGTTCATGATATATCGTGTTAATAAGAGTTTCTAAAAGTGGTCGAAGTTTGTGGTAACCTTGAAAATAAGGTCAAGGTCACCAAAATGTACTGGTATGTGTGTCATCCCCCAATGTAGGCTAACACCAAATTTGAAGAATTTGGATGCAACACTTCATGAGATATTGGGTTAACAAGAGTTCAAAAAGTGGTCAAAGTGTAGAGGGTCCTTGAAAATAAGGTCAAGGTCACCAAATCAAATGGTGTCTGAGTCATCCAATGTAGACTGACACCAAATTTGAAAACATTTGGTCCAACCGGTCATGATATATCATGTAAGCAAGAGTTTGAAAAGTGGTCGCAGTGTCGCAGTGACCTTGAAAAAAGGTCAAGGTCACTAAAATCGACCGGTGTCTGTGTAACAAACAGTGTTTTTACCTCCCAGAAGTGATGTTAGCACTGGACTGACATTTTGTTTGGCCTCCTTTAACACGAGTTCCGCAATATGGGTGCTGGGGGTTTTCCTCCGGAATTTGTTGACAGTCAGTGATCCAGGATGTAACTTCCGCTCGGGCATGCGCCAGACATGTGGAAGTTGAACATTCAAAGTACTTCGGCTGTTTCCGTAAGGGACGTTCGGGACTGTCACCGTTTCATGCGGAACTATTTCGTCTCAAACAGCGGAAGTTGTGAGACGGCACGTTAGTCTATAAAAGGCCAGGCTAGAAAGTAGACCCTCACACGTGCGAGGGGCCCAGACGAAGAATGTCGTTACTCCACAAATATTATGTTACTAAGGTAATTGGTTAGTTTCTGTCAGTCACATCGTAGCATTGTCTTTTATGTATAAATATGTTTCTTCGTATGAAATAGTCTACTTAGGGTAATGCGTGTTACTGCTTTGCCTTTGTAATTGCTGACCTGAAGTGGTGAGTCTTCAGACCACGTGTGATTCAAGTCAGCCATCATGTCTTTTTACGGACAGTAGGTATTTTCATAAGTTTGTACTTGCCGAAATCTTATGTGAATCTCTTTTGGCTCATGTCTTCCCTACTTCTGTATCCGCATGTTATGTAAACACATTTCGGAAGTGTATTGAATATGTTTGAGTAGCTATTCAGAGCCTGTACTTGTTGACATCTTGTGTGAATCTCTTTTGACTCATATCTTCCCTACTTCTGTATCCGCGTGTTATGTAAACACATTTCGGAAGTGTATTGAATATGTTTGAGTAGCTATTCAGAGCCTGTATTTGTTGACACCCTGTGTGAATCTCTTTTTGCTCATATCTTCCCTACTTCTGTATCCGTGTGTTATGTAAACACATTTCAGAAATGTATTGAACATGTTTGACTGATTAACAGAGCCTGTATCGGTTGCAATCTTGTGTGAATCTCATTTGGCTTATGCTTGCCTGTACTTCTGTCTCCATGTGTATTGTAAACACATCTCGGAAGCGTATTGAATATGTCTGAGTGAGCGACTTGAAGTATCCATAAAGGACTGAGACTATGAAATATGTTGCATGTACTGAATAAATATGTAGAGCAGACATTTTGTGTTTCCCTTTCTTGCATGCGAAGGTTTGGTCTGAGGTTGTAGCTATCGGTTTCACACACACATGTTAGGGGTTAACCTTTATGTGAGATCAGGAACTTACATTCCTGGGGCGGGAAAGAAATAAGGCTCACATCTGCGTCTTAGCCCAATGTAGGCGGACACCTAATTTGAAAACATTTGGTCTAACCGGTCATAATAAATGGTGATAACAAGAGTTCGAAAAGTGGTCAAAGTGTTGTAGTGACCATGAAAATAAGGTCAAGGTCACCAAAATGCCCTGGTGTCTGCGTCATCCCGAGGTGTAGACTGACACCAAGTTTGAAGACTTTGAGTCCAACGGTCAAGATGTATCGCATTAACAAGATTTAGAAAAGTGGTCAAAGTGTCGCGGTGACCTTGAAAATAAGGTCAAGGTCACCAAAATTGACTGGTGACTGCGTCTTCTCACAATGTAGGCAGACATTAAATTTGAAGACTTTGGATGCAACGCTTCATAAGATATTGGGTAAACAAGAAATGTGACGTAAGTACGTACGGACGGACGCCGCTGAATACTTAGTCCCCCGTTCCGCGTTGCGGCGGGGGACAATAAATAGAAAATAAAACAAAGAAATAAGGATATGATAAATAGAATATCTTCTTCACTTATGAAATAACTACATTTCAACCATAGCACATGGCAATTGTCAAGAAAAGACAGATATTCATATTTATTCATGGCTCTGCATTGCTATGAAACCTGTAATTAGCTTTGACTGGAACTGAAATGATTTTCAATCTGTGTCTGCACCATCTAGAACAATTCTCCACAGCACAATAAATTACCAAGCCATTTGTGAGATTTAGTTCCTGGATCAGAAGCTGAATACTCTGATGTGAAATGTGAAAGGAACTAAATAGTTCAAATGTAAGTTAAATCAGCTGGGGTTTATCACACTCCATCTATCACAGGAAGCTCCCCAATAATTGCTGTCTCTTTTATACACCTTCTTACTTGACGCTCATCAATAACAATTATTTTTTGATTTACAGAAAGAAAGAAGGTCATATGAGATTTAATCAGAAACAAATGAGAAATAAGAAAAAAGGAGGAATTTATAGCAACACTCATGCCACATTGTTTTCAGTAAATCGTGAAGATAATGGAGTCTGTCAAGAAAGCTTGTTTTCATTGCTTGAGGAAATAGAACCAATGTTACCCCTACAGTGATTGTGGGACCATATAAATACAAGCAGGATTCGAACACAGAACCTCTCGGTGATCTACGGCATGACCTTAGACAAGGTGAACTTACATCTTGCACCAATGTGTAGACAACAGCACATGGTTAATGCCCTCTATTATCATTACTTTGTGATGTTCTTCATGTGACTTGGAGTTTAGGAACTTTGCTAATGATTCAAACACAGAACCTCTCAGTAATCTAAAGCATGTCCTCAGGACAAGGATGTACTTCTTTTGCCTCAGACCTCAAGTGAGTTGGAGTTTACTGTTGGAGGAAAGCCTACAAGGCAGGTGATGAAGCACTAAGGTGAAGCCTGCAAGCATTGGCTGGTACGAGAACTTGCACTGTATTGCCTTCTCAGAGATGAGCTCACAATTTAGTGTAGTGGTGGATACCAGATGTTGAAAAATGTTGGATGTAAATTTGACAAACCAGCTAGTTGAACACTCACAACCTACCCACACCCTCCCCCCTCTACACCCACAACCTACCCACACCCTCCCCCCTCTATACCCACAACCTACCCACACCCTCCCCCTCTACACCCACAACCTACCCACACACAACCTTCCCACACCCTCCCCCTCTACACCCACAACCTACCCACATCCTCCCCCTCTACACCCACAACCTACCCACACCCTCCCCCTCTACACCCACAACCTACCCACACACAACCTACCCACACCCTCCCCCTCTACACCCACAACCTACCCACACCCTCCCCCTCTACCCTCCCCCCTCTACACCCACACCCTCCCCCCTCTACACCCACACCCTCCCCCCTCTACACCAACACCCTCCCCCCTCTACACCCACACCCCTCCCCCCTCTACACCCACAACCTCCCCCCTCTACACCCACACCCTACCCACACCCTCCCCCTCTACACCCACACCCCTCCCCCCTCTACACCCACACCCCTCTACACCCACACCCTCCCCCCCTCTACACCTACAACCTACCCACACCCTCCCCCCTCTACACCCACACCCTCCCCCCCTCTACACCCACACCCTCCCCCCCTCTACCCACACCCTCCCCCCTCTTCACCCTCAACCTACCCACACCCTCCCCCCTCTACACCCACACATTTACAGTTTGCGACACTGCCAGGGGGTTGCCTTTACCTTATCAAAAGCACTGACCATTCAGACTTGTTAACTTCCTCAATTTCTCAAATAAATTTACTTGCCCAGCACTTCTTCACTACCTATGAACACTGGACTATAGCTTATATCAAACCCTGCATCCACTTTGAAAATACCAGGAGCTGCTTGTGTATATTATTTTAAGATTATTGAACATTCGGACTAGTTCATTTCCTCAATTCAAATTAGATTCACTAGCTAACCCATCACTTTTTCATTACTTAAAGGACTAATGCTTATTTCAAACCCTGCATCCCCTTTGAAAATATCAGGACCTGTACTGTATCAAGATCATTGTCCAGTGCAGATAATTCTGCAGAACTGCTCAGTTATTGGCATGCTTTAAAACTTAATCTGAGGAGAATGACATTCTCCTCCATCATCCATTCCTTTTTGACACGGAAAATAATGAGCTAATAAACTTTAGTTTTGGAAGCCTTTATGAAGAACCTAAATTATTAACATTAAAACTCAATCTCCTTCATCTTTAATTATTTACGATGCATTCATAAAATATCACAATGAGGATTGTTTCATTACATCAACTATCCTCGTGAAAAATGTTATCCCTGTTGGATGCAGAACAAAAATACATTGTTATGTGTTGTTGAGATGAATTCTTTATCATCCAAAACTGTGTCCCACAATAGATATTGCTTGTGTGAGATCAAGCGATATCTCCTAGGAGATATCGTTTAGACAGTAAATTTTGAACAATGCCCTGTTGGCATTAGCTACCTGACATCACAATGATTTTGCATCATCAAGTAATGACATCATAATACTATGACATCATAATCATGATGACATCACAATGCTATGACATCACAGCACTGGAAACTTAACAATTTCAAGCACATCAAGTGTCAAGTCTTAGAACTGAAATACATTTTTAAAAAATCAAGATTTTGTGGGTAGCAACTGTTTCATGGTGGACATTCAGGATGTTTCGGAATATATATACTTACTCTTTCTCAGGTGGAATGATGATGGAGCAGGAATATTCTCCGAATTTTTTTATATTCACAATAAAGAAGTTACTTTCAATAAAATCTTGAATTTGTTGTCAATATGTGTGTTTCAAGATAGGTGTAACAGAAATGACTGCTAGATGGGATTCGAACCTTGGATCTCTGGGTTGGCTGCATGTTGAAATTAGTGTTTTACTACTGCTGAGTAAACATAACATGGTTATATTTTGGAAAACACTAACTTCAATTGAACAAGGGGGCAGGATAGCATAGTGGTTAGCGCGTTCGGCTTCGAATCCCGCCAGGGGCATGGCAACTTTGTCTGCAATAGAGAACTGTTCTACACGCAGTAAGGTTTGGGTGCAATGCTACACTGAATTTCAGCGTAGTACCACCCATGGTTCACTAGTTCCAGCTGATGCTCGCGGGTTTCACCGCAATGCATAGCCACATGGCGTTGCGGTCTTTCTCCCTGCCATAATACTAGCAGCTGCGATTTAAGTGAAATACTCTTGAAAGCGGCGTTAAACCCCAACTCACCTCACCTGAATTGAACAATGTCGTGTACTAGCTGATAAGCATAAATAATATTAAAAGCGGTTTAAAAAGTGTGACATATCTGAACCGGAGCAAGCCACCAACGTCATTTTAACTATGCATTGCGGTGAAACCAGCAAGCACTGGCTGTAACTAGCAAACCATGGGTAAACTTTGCTGAAATCTAGTGTAGCACTACACTCACACTGCAAGTACTGCATGTAGAACAGTTCTCTACAGCAGACAAAGTTGTCAACATCCCGTGAGATGGTTACATTTCAAACTTTCTAAATTTGTTTTAAACTAACATGGCATTCATTGGATTAAATTCACACAAAATAAAAAATCAATAATGGCAAAAGCCACTTCACTTAGCAATAATTCCCCCTGGGTCTATACCTTCATTTACTTAACAGGAAGATAGGATAACACTAAAACACATTGTTGAAAGACGAGTAAAAACGGTGTCGCTTTCAAAAGTGAATTGAATCACGTAACAGATTTACTTGTCAAAGTGACATCAAGTTTGTGCTTTCATTTTTTTTCATTCCCTTTTAGCAGTTTAATTTTATTTAAGACCCATCATCCCTCGTGCTATCTGATCATTAGCACCTGACAGCAGTCACTTCCTGCTTTTGGAGTTGCTAATTTGCCATAATGTGTGTAAATCAGCTTCACTTGCAAGGAGGAAGTTCAACTCCGTGAAATTCAAGTGATATTGTGAAGAATACAGAACTATTAACGGAAATACAACTTCTATATTCTAGCAATATTTTGACACAGATATTAATGTTGTTGTCAAGTGTTAAAGGGACACTCCGTATGTTATTGTAGTAACATTGGTCAACAGTTACCAAGGGTGTTATTTTATCGAGAAGTAATGACTGTTGTCAAAAATTACCCTTTTAGTGCCAATCTGTTCAGTATAGTTACATTATTAAGATGTTTAGTCGTTATTATGATAAAAAAACGGACAATGTTCCGGAACTGTCACGCGTCAATGGTTCAAATTTTATTTTGAAATTTTGTATGTAGCACACAAAGAGACATATATTTGGTTAGTACTGTTCAATGGAACATGTAACTTGCATACTTGTAAATGGGGCACATGAATTCGGCTTCTCATTGTGTATTTAGTTGCTACTCAAGTTTCATAGAAAGCAAGTTATTGTCAAATTTGGGGATACATATGCAAGTCGAATGAGATTATTTGGACGTAAATCAGGACTTTTGATATTATTGTATGTATCAAATATAAATAAAATTTCATGAAGAACACGAAGTGTCCCTTTAAGTGATGTTGACATCAGAATCTATGTCGTAACGTCACAAAAAGTTGTATATCCATAACTAGTTCTGCATTCTTCATCATCTCAACTTCAAGTATACCAATCAAAGATGTGACAGAGTATTTTTTAAATTTTTGTCAAAATACAATACCGTATTTTCTCGAACACAACCCCGGGTTCTAATTCATTCAGCACGTCCTTGTTTTTGGTCGAAATCAAAACTTTAATCCTTATGCCATCACTACATCGCTATACTGAACTGATTAGCATTAAAACGATAGTTTTCAGGAACGGTCAGTAGTTCTCGATAAAATAAAATCATTCAAAGGGACAAATTTAAACGAGTCATCAGAAGCAGTCCCATTATTCAATGACCAATATTCTGAACGTGTGTTTTGATAATAACAAAGCTGTTTTGTATTCTAATGCTCAAGAAAATGCTGATCGTACATTTAAAGAAGCAGATTTGAATTATTAATCAAAATGCACAGACATTATGAACGATCGTCTCCACTTTTATAATGCAAGCAAAGTTATCTATAACAGAGACGACAATAAAAGTGTTCGGACAGACACATGATCTCCTTCTCTACACTCATCCGGACGTATCGTTGATCAACAACTGCACTCGGCCGGCAAGCCACACTGGCTAGGTACATAACACAACTAACTCAATATGTCGGCTACTCATACAATATTCACGATGGAAAACAAGACAATTTGATGTTTGTAGCTCTTATCTCCAGTGGTGTGGAAACTTTCTCGGAACACAGTTTTGTTACTATGTCTCTGATTTGAAATCATGGTATTATGGCACTGATTTAAACAATTTTTGTGCTTTACCTTATCTTATTATTATTGCATTTAGAAGTTGGTGTACATGCTAGTATAAGACAAACTATTACGGATGACAAATTTGTCTTTATTGTAAACTTTCCATAACTCACACCAGCATTTTCTTCACTACTCCATGCTAAGATAGCAGAGCACTGCCCCTGAAATACATAGTGGGCCCTGTTTTTCTAGCAGAGAAAAATGAAAATGCTGCAAGTCTTAATGTAGCAGTGATGGAGACTGGCGTGAGTTATGTGTAGGAAGTTGCTTTATTGTAGGCACAACATTTCTGAGCTGTTCCTTGCCCTCTCATCAAGTGAAGGCTGACTTATATCCATATATATAACTTATACATATCTAATATCAATACATGATAGCCCATTTTAAAGTAGCAGTGGGGGTAATTTTGCTGTGCCTTTAGATCTGTCAAATTGACAAATAATAGCGCTCTTTCATTTAAAACTAAAAAAATGTACAAACAGATGTCTCCCCCTTCCCCCAGTTCAATAGACAAAATTCAAACTGTTGCTATGGAAACAAACAAAAATGAAATTTAAAAAAATTAAAACCCCTTAAATATGGGGAGATAGTGTACAAAATTTGGTGAGGATAGAGATTTGCTCCTGAACCAAACCCTACCCTATAACAGGACAAAGTCCAAATTGTTGCAATGAAAAATTCAAACCCCCCAAAAGGCAAATCTACACGATATGGGGAGGCTGTATACCAACTTTGGTGATGATTGGTCAAGTAGTTTTAGAGATCTGCTCCGAAAACAAACCCTACCCTTCAAATAGACAAAGTCCAAATTGAAATACCCAAAACCCACATCTCTTGTCCGAAAACAATGGGAACGTTGACACCTAACGCCCAACGCCGAACACCCAACAACCAACTCCCAACCCCCAACCCCCAATGCCCAACACCCAACACCCAACGGCAACGCCAACTCAACCAAATACAATCTGTCTCCCTACTCTACTCTTTATAAACCTAGGTCGGATTCTGTCTGTTGTTTTGTAGGTATCTTCTTTTCTTGGAATAACCTCTAATGAGGTCTTACTTCCGAGAATAACCCGGTATGAGGTTTTACTTTTGAAAGTAAGACCTGAACCTTAGGTTTTTTTTAAAGTAAGACCTGGAAATGCACTTAGAATAATTTTTCAGACTTGCAACGCAATAGCCAACAAGCAGCAATTATTATCGAAAATTATACAAAGTTAAAAATTTCCAAGTTGAAATAGCTGGATTCGAACATGGCACCCTTCCCTCTCTAAACTGGCGCCTTAGACCGCTCGGCTATGCAGACCGAGATGATGAGTGGAGTTGAATTACTCCATTTATAGTCATACCTTCTTTGCCTCGATATAACGCAACCGAGGGTGACATACCCTTTATAAAAACACGATTTGGGAATCACAAATTATAAAATGTAAATTTTTACATTTGACGTTTATAAATAGAAAGAAAACATTCCTCCTTCGTCTTCTGCTTTTAAAATGGTCTAAGCGGAGGAATTAGGCCCTTTGAGCGTCCGAAACTATAACTCGTAAATTTTGATAGTTGACGGTTTATAAGCTGGAGAAAACACTCCTCCTCGGTCTTCTGCTCTGAGAATAACCTCAAGGTCGGGCTAACGCCCTCGGGGCTTTATCCCTCCCTTCAGGTTATTCTCAGAGCAGAAGACCGAGGAGGAGTGTTTTCTCCTTAACATATTACCCTACTAGTATCATTCTGCTGATATATCCTCCTCCTTCTAAAACTCCTATATCCTACTACTGTATCATCCTCCTCCTTCTAAAACTCCTATATCCTACTTCTGTATCATCCTCCTCCTTCTAACACTCCTATATCCTACTTCTGTATCATCCTCCTCCTTCTAAAACTCCTATATCCTACTACTGTATCATCCTCCTCCTTCTAAAACTCCTATATCCTACTTCTGTATAATCCTCCTCCTTCTAAAACTCCTATATCCTACTTCTGTATCATCCTCCTCCTTCTAAAACTCCTATATCCTACTACTGTATCATCCTCCTCCTTCTAAAACTCCTATATCCTACTACTGTATCATCCTCCTCCTTCTAAAACTCCTATATCCTACTACTGTATCATCCTCCTCCTTCTAAAACTCCTATATCCTACTACTGTATCATCCTCCTCCTTCTAAAACTCCTATATCCTACTTCTGTATCATCCTCCTCCTTCTAAAACTCCTATATCCTTCTACTGTATCATCCTCCTCCTTCTAAAACTCCTATATCCTACTTCTGTATCATCCTCCTCCTTCTAAAACTCCTATATCCTACTTCTGTATCATCCTCTTCCTTCTAAAACTCCTATATCCTACTTCTGTATCATCCTCCTCCTTCTAAAACTCCTATATCCTACTACTGTATCATCCTCCTCCTTCTAAAACTCCTATATCCTACTTCTGTATCATCCTCCTCCTTCTAAAACTCCTATATCCTACTTCTGTATCATCCTCCTCCTTCTAAAACTCCTATATCCTACTTCTGTATCATCCTCCTCCTTCTAAAACTCCTATATCCTACTTCTGTATCATCCTCCTCCTTCTAACACTCCTATATCCTACTTCTGTATCATCCTCCTCCTTCTAAAACTCCTATATCCTACTTCTGTATCATCCTCCTCCTTCTAAAACTCCTATATCCTACTTCTGTATCATCCTCCTCCTTCTAAAACTCCTATATCCTACTTCTGTATCATCCTCCTCCTTCTAAAACTCCTATATCCTACTACTGTATCATCCTCCTCCTTCTAAAACTCCTATATCCTACTAATGTATCATCCTCCTCCTTAAACTCCTATATCCTACTACTGTATCATCCTCCTCCTTCTAAAACTCCTATATCCTACTTCTGTATCATCCTCCTCCTTCTAAAACTCCTATATCCTTCTACTGTATCATCCTCCTCCTTCTAAAACTCCTATATCCTACTTCTGTATCATCCTCCTCCTTCTAAAACTCCTATATCCTACTTCTGTATCATCCTCTTCCTTCTAAAACTCCTATATCCTACTTCTGTATCATCCTCCTCCTTCTAAAACTCCTACAGGTGTCCAATAAATAAACATACCCCGTATCTAGAAACTTTCTAGTGCGTATCTAGAAACTTTCTAGTGCGTATCTAGAAACTTTCTAGAACGTTTCTAGAAACTTTCTAGTGCGTATCTAGAAATTTCTAGAAATTTCTAGAAATATCGAGTTTTTATTTTTTACGAGATATTCAAATATATCTTTTATATTCTGAAACTACATGTTGACTTTGCCATGATTTGTAAGTTTCAACAATGTCACTCAACTAGAATAGCAGGAAATTGATGTTTAGTTTCGTGGTATCCTCGTTATAACGCGCCCCGCTGAACTGCTCATGGGCAGTCTAATTACTTGACAACAGTCACTGTTAAGCTTCAAACTGTACTGCCCGTGCAGTGATGTTTTGTAGCTGGCGAGTTAATCAATGAAGGATATTCAGCGACGATAAAAGGAAGTATGTGATTGTTTAGAAAAATTATAATTGTAGACAATGTAAGTGGGTTTAAGTGAGAACTCAGTGATATCGACTTGCGACTCAAACTGATCCTGCACAACTTTCAGTGAATAAATTGTGACAACTTTACAATCATTGACATTCTACATTCTATATCATGAGCCATTTTACAAAACATTTACTAGTTTCATTGCTATATCATGGTCCAAACATGTAAGTCAACAAACAATCTATTATAGAATATTTTAAAATATGTAATACCATAGCTCATGTCTGCTTTTGATATCTTAATAAAACGAAAATCAAAATACATGTTCGTTGATAAAACGGCCATCACTATATTCCAAAATACCATGCCTCGAAGCAGCAATTATTAGGCAATTAGAAAAGGATTAAAACGTCATATTGCTTCTTTTAAGTCACATTTGTAACTTCAGCTTGCTTGCCAATCCATTTTAATGAATAAAATATGTTTAAACCAATTTCAAAACTATTCTTTATAGCAACAGTGAATTATTTCATGATACTAACTTACACATTGTTGATTTAGTTTCCAATTGACTAAAGCAAACGATCCCAATATACTTCAGAAAACACATTCACTGAACATACTCTGTAACTGTTATGTGAATTTGTTTTTCGTTATAATGTATGTTATGTGTAATAATGTATAAATACGGTCCACGTCACGGGGAGCGATATGTATATGACCATTTATATAGGGAAATAGCAATGTTTATCAATCACTTTCCATGTACCATCTGGACATCTTTTTTCAAATCACTAATCACACTTCATCCTTGGGAACATGACACAAATATATGTTCATCAACCCCAGGGACAACAGTAAGACCCCGGTGTTGCATCAACTGTTTTACTACATTTAATCATCCGTAAAACCATGGTGACACCTGAATGAAATAAAACATTGTGTCATTTATAACTTCGGAAAGTTCGTCACCAAAACGTGAAATACAATCATTATTGATAACAAAAACATTATAATAGGCTGTGTTTGTTTATATTCATGCACAACACGTCACTATATAAACATGATATGTTACATCAATATCAGGTATAAAAAGGGCGTAAGTACTAAATCCTGCATACAATGTAAAACACTGATTCACTGTGTTGTTTGTGGTTATGCTATCCTAATAATTCGTATTGAACTAAAGAATTGTCTCTGGGATTAAGGTTATCTGCTTAGCTGAATTCGAGAAATATATTAAGTTTGCCATATTTTGAATCCTTATGTGTATGTATATTTTTCAAATGAACAATAAATGTGTCATTTGAATGATGATAACAGTATACATGTAAGTATATATAGGTAGCAGAGTATTTATAGTAAGGCGTCGCAACGAATATGAATGTAATTGTTCCTAAACTGGTTGGAATACCAAATCAAGTGACTGTTTTAATTCAATTGTTGTTACTTACTACATATGGACAGACACAATATAAATAAATGCGGAGAGACTCACTAATGCAAGACGATTTATAGAAGGAATGTATAACTGAAAGAGGGCATTTTGCCATAAGCCACTTAATGTATTTTGAAAATAAAGTACTACATTTTCAGTAAGATGGCATCGTGCATATTAGTTAAAATGTGTATGTGTTTATTTCTAGAGATTAAGTAATGAAGGAGTTGAGTAATGCATGTCAAGACATAGGGGCAAGAATGAGCTACGAAACCTCGTATTGTGAGTGAGTGAGTGAGTTATTGTTTAACGCCGCTTCGGCAGTATTGCAGCCATTCCTCGTATTGTAAGTGATGAAGAAACTATAATCCATATCACACGTTGTATAACCTACCGAATTCTAAATGCCCTTCACTCATTTAATAAGAACCATTTTACCATTACCCGTTTCCCCGTTTTTCCTAGCCTAACAATATTGATACAAGTAATGAGCCTACATAAGGTGTGTATTTAGATCAAAGGTTAATTGCCATTTCAGGTTATTAAATATAAGTTCTGATAATTACACTGAGTCACACATACATTTTCATACTTAATTATTTCATCACCTTTAAACTTGTGTTCAACATTTTGATGGTACCATTTTGATTTGTGTCCTGTAAACCAGAGATTATTAGAGCGTAAAATTAACCTTGCGTAACCGACAGTTACTAATGAACTGGTTGTCGACGGTCAGCTCGTTAAAAGTTATAAAACACAGAGGCCGCCAAAGAGTTTTACGAGACACGCGCATGAACAGCAATGTTGCAATGTATTTCATGTATAGGTGTATATCTCTAATTAAACAGTCGTGGCTGGTGTATATGACAAGACAGTTTCCTGTCATCTCAGGTTTTGAGGACACCTGTTCAGCAACTCAAACGTGGTTAGCTGTGGACCCGCCGTTGTGTCATTCATTCAATGGCACGATTACATCATGGAGTATACAAGACGATTGAAAGAAGGAAATGGTGTATATTTAAAAGAGGGTGTTTTGTCAGCCATTTATTTATGTATTTAGGAAAGAAGTTTTATGTCTTCAATAAGCTGATATCTTGATTATTTCATGTAACGCCGATGGAGAGAATTAACATATGAATTTGAACTGAAAATCACATATTCTAAATGTCCATCAATCATCTACCATTCCTGTTTACACTTATGTCTTATTAATACTGCATGTGCTTATTGAAAGATGAAAAATATTACTGAGGGTAATATCTGTATGACCTATATTTGAGAACTGGAAAAAGACAAGTACGCATGATTAAAAAACAAAAACAATGATAAGTGAAAGCTTTGTTATGGCACATTAAAACATTGTTTATTTGGTTAATAATGAGTTATCTGTTACTGTAATTTATATATCAATTTACCCTAGCGTGACAATGTTGATACAAGTAATGAGCCTACATAAGTTGTAGTCGATGAACCAAAGTTATTAATCCTGTCAGGTTAGAAAAGTAAAACTTCTTATCACTGAGTAGGAATTCGTTTGATCGACTAAAATACATTACATTGATGTAGTATATCACACGTTATAAGTATTTGGCATCTCTCTTTATCAACCACAACTAACTATCAATGAACGGGATGTAAATTCCCCACAAAACAATACATCCACAAATTGTATATTTGATTAAAGTTATTTGAATGAGTAGATCTTTGGTCATTTTCATTCATTTGCTCATATTAAATTGTTCTTTTATGATAAGTAAGTAAGTATTGGATCCGTTTAATGAGTAGAATTCAGTTGTTTATGGGTATTTAAGAAAGTAGTTTGATATAAATATCCAATCATGAACCCATACAATTAACCAAGGCAGTAATATTGTATTTGTGGCGGTTCTCAAGAATCATTCGACAAATAAAACGTAAGAAATGTACATTTAGTACTATACCGTAACATTTTTGAAGGGTAGCGGGGTATTAAAAAAACAACCTAAAATACCAAAGTAAAAATAAACATTTTGAAATACATTTCCATACTTAATTATTATCCCTTTAAACTGTTTTCAACTCAGTTTGGTGACGCCATCGGAATTTTTTTCCTGAAACCACTAGATCAGTAGCGCGGAACAATAAGCTTGAGTAACGCACGTTCGTTCACATTGTTGTCAATTATTCTAAAGTATATGAACTGGTTGTTGATGGTCTTTTGCATGAACTGATAAAACACAATCACAGAGGCCGCACAGGAGCTACATAAGAGACAGGCGTGTGTACATCAGTGTCGCAATATATTGTATATATACGTAGACGTATATACAACAACTTAAATCACCGGGGCTGTTGTCGTGACTAGACAGTTTCCGGTCATTGGGAACCACTTGTTATACTCAGGTATTACCGATACCTGTACATGCGTGATTAGCAGGGTATTCAAAGCACTGTCGTGGAGCGTCTCTAACTTCATGATACTGCGTAATTAAACACTGGTTTCGATATCGTCAATCTAATCTTATAGTTCTTTAATTGTTACAAACATGAAAAATCAAAAGTTTCGTATTCAGTGCGGTATAGTATGAAATTCAGCGTGTAAATAGATAACACTTTTGAACAATTGTGAGCGCATATATGAAATGTAAGCACATTTGAAAACGTTATGAATAGTATTTATTTCATTACATATGTTTCGTATTGATAAGAATCCACACTTATACGTGAGTGTAAATACGTCTGTGATAATGCCATTAAAAAACATTTCCACAAAGGTGAAGATTATTGTATTTAACTGTCACACACAAACTGACTTATGGGGCACTATAAAACATAGCATACATAAGAATAAACACACAATTCAAAAGAAATACCATCGGATAATGTCAATAACCAAGTGAGACAGTGTGAAATATACATGTACACCTATAGACTCATTCATGTAACATTACTGGAGTGATTACTAATAACATAACATATTATGAACCGTTGTGGCTACGGATTCTGTATGGTGGTTTATTGGACAGTATAGAATATAGCCTTATAGAATGAAGGTAAATGTTTCTAAATCCCTATGCGTGACCTCTTTGCTTTTCTAAAAGGTTGAAAACTTTCAATTTGACATCAAAGTGTTATTGTTTCAAATATTTCCAAACTCATGGAAATAATTAGGCTGATGGTGATGCATTCCATGTGAGACCGAACATGTAACAAAATGTTTTCTATAGCCTTGACAGTTATTAACTAGTGATAGACTTCTCATGTTCATCATATGCATACTGAAATATTGAACAAACGCCACTTTTCATTCGATATAAACATATTCCAAGAAAAAGCATGCATTGATTGTGACAAATGAAGTCACAAAATTAATGTATTGCGACAATACAATGATTTATAACGGTCTTCGATGATATGTGATGTGTCTTACATAACGTGCTTGGAGCAAATTGCGTCACCCTTCAGTGGCCATGGGAATTCGCGTATTTATACAGAGGACGGGGATAACCATAAACTAATTAACTGACCCTCACTTAATTGTTTGTGTATTTCAACAGACCACTTCTACCAGACTATTGGAGAATTAACTTCAAGAGTTCTAATTGGTTAAATAAATAGTGTTTGGAGAATGCCAAATTGGTGACTGGATGTTAAAATACAATATTTAATCTTATCTTTAATATATACACTATCGAAAATATATTTTACTTGCATCCCGGCAGTAGTTTTTAGTAGTTATTCTTATAAAGGAATTGTTATAACTGTCTTTTAAAACGTAACGCTTCTCATTTTCTATCCAGTGATTCTTGTACATATACTAGTATATTGAACTTCTTTCAATAGCATAATAGAAGTAGGTTAGATGAAGGAGAACGAGTTCTATGGATATACAACTTCTTCATTGCAGGAGTGCGACGTTTCTAAATTGGCTAATTTCAAGAGTTCGAATTGATTAAATAAATAGTGTTCGGATAATGCAAAATTGGTGACTCGATGTTAAAATACAAGATTTAATCTTATCTTTAATATATAAATTATCGAAAATGTATTTTATATTTTTACTTGCATCCCCGACAGTAGTTTTTAGTAGTTATTGTTACAGAGGAATTGTTATAACAGTCGCTTAAACGTAACGCTTCTCATTATCTATCCAGTGGTTCTTGAACATATATATTGAACTTCTCTCAATGGCATTTAGAAGTTGGTTAGATGAAGGAGATGGATATCTATGGATATTCAACTTAATATTGCAGGAGTGCGACGTTTCGATGTAGCTTGAAAACGGTGTTAGAATCTATACATCGAAACTTCTGCAATAAAGAAGTTGTATATCCATATAACTCGTTCTCCTTCATTTATATATTGAAATTGATTTAAACATTTTTTTTAAATTAAGAAAACAATATGTTTTGATGACAGCATCTTAACATACATTGTTTATCTAATGTATTCCACTTGAACGTTGTTTTAAAATGCACGGATTAAGTTGAGGATACAGTCCATGTTTTATTTCATTTTGTGTTACGTTTGATATTTTTCAGGTATAATGAATTAGCCACCAGACATTGATTTTTTCTTACAAAACCATCATAAAGATGTTATCCACGGGGCGGAAATAACTTCTGTAATAGTAATAGTTTCTTACTTGCGCACACAGCTTTTCTCCCTTATCCAGTATAACCAATTGTTAATATATACTCAATAACAATTTACAAATTGATAGGATATTAAAAAATAAAGACAACTTTAATTGTTTCTCTTTATTTCACTATCAAATTATCAAAAAAGGACATTGCAATTTAAGCATGTTGCAGAAGACACAGATTATTATGAACTTATAAGTTGGGACAAATGTTAGGATTAAACCGATGTTTAACTAGATATACGTTATTGACAGTACACTTCAATAAAGGAATTCATTATACATTCATATACAACCTTTTGGAAAATGTAAGTCCTGTATATTATTACATGTAATAAAAGACAACTTTATCGATATAAAATAATTTTTTTTGCGAAGACATCTCTAGCGTACTGCAATTTTGACATACATCTTATATCAAGCAATTGAAGAGAATACAATAGAAACAATTAAGTATTTGAGTTAATATTGGAATAGTATATGTCTTAACAGCAAAATAACAAAGTCTGTATTCGATATTATTATCATATGACCAAAAAGGTAATATATTCTATATACCAAGCTAATCAATTATTCTATTCACGGACACACTATTATGTAACCACTTACATATTTGTCTTTATCCCAAATATTGAATTCACCTAAATGTACAACAGATCGGCAAAATAATTGAATTCTAATGTAATGGAAGTTTAAATCATATTTTCTATACGCAGTTGAATGCCCTTGTAATTTATCGGGCTTTATTGTTGAACAAATGAATGGATGTTCACATCGAGGAATCAATATGTCAGGTAAACATTTTAATAGAGCATATACCAGGGGAAAAGAAAGTATGATAAATGCACAAAGGCGTAAATGAAATAACGACATACATGTATAAGTTAATGCATAGTTCCTAATCAGCTTATTCCTTCATTACTCATTCGTTAATTAGCGCGTCAGCCATGCATTACTGAAGGCACACAAGGGGCGTTATAATGAGGAAGCATGGTAGAGTAGGAAAACTTCAACATCAAATATCCGCTTTTCTAATTAAGTTATAAAGTTGATTTTAAAAATGTGTGTTAAAGTCAATAAGCAGTTTCAGAATATACCAAAATAGTTTAGATATCTCGTTAAAAATAAAAACTCGAAATTTTAGGAATTTCTAGAAATTTCTAGAAACTTTCTAGAAACTTTCTAGATACTCACTAGAAACTTTCTAGATACGCACTAGAAACTTTCTAGAAATTTCTAGAAAGGGGGTACTTTGTTTCTTGCTTAACTGTATATCCTACTACTGTATCATCCTCCTCCTTCTAAAACTCCTATATCCTACTTCTGTATCATCCTCCTCATAATCACCAGGTCAAGATAAAGGAGGAAATAATGACGGATTATCTCAAATAATCTTCAAAGAAAACACGACTAATCCCAAATTTGCATACAAACTTCATTGTTCTCTACTCCTGTTACTTTCATCACATCACCCTTTCTCATGCTACTGCCAAACATTCTTCTCTCAGGAAAAGAAAGATCCCACTTTCTTCTCCCAAATTAACATATATTTGGAGGAATCTCCGGCATTATCCCAGTAATGAAGAACAGACCTTGATGATGAAGACTTGACAAGACAAGCTTGATACAGCCTGATGGGAGTTATTGACAGATAAGTACGTGTGACAAGGAACGGGATGGGTAGAATAACATTGCAATATCCCCTGACACTGAAGATGAAACAACACAGAACAAGTAAGAAAAATTGAGCCAATGGCTCTGTAGCTCATCAGGCTTTAAATAATAAACAAAATAAGTACATTTTCCAGAAGTATTTATCATAGGCATAACAGATTTGAAGTGCTTTACATAATCGAGAAGAAGATGAAAATAGATCTTTAGGTAAGGACCCTGTGGCCCATATTTGAGGCAACAGGGTCACCAAATCTTCAATCTAAGATCCCCATTGGTCGTGGTGCCTCTACACAAAATTTCAGCTTCCTAGAGCCAGCACTTCTGGAGAAGAAGTCGAAAAAGGGAAAAGTTTTTGGATGGACGGACGGACTGACGGACAGATGGACTGAAGCCGGACATCATGCCATGCCATAAGCCCATAGGGTCTTTCTGGTCTGATGAGAAAAAAATATACAAGTTGTTATCAGGAGCAATTTTGATATCTCCAATTACTTAAGCAGAAAATCCCTTTTGTGTCGGGCAAAAAGGAGTTACTTCCGTTGACTGAAGAAAAACATATTGACATTTTTACTGCTGGACATAGCAAAACACTGGGGATTTTCCTTTTTTTAATGTCACAAATGAACAACAAATAACATGTTATTACGAAACTCTTTTATACATTCAAAACATTTATATTTTATGAACCCCGACAAATTATCTGCACATACCGTAATTTAGATTTACTCCCAGTTTTATTATAAAAGACAAAAAAAAGAATCAAATCATGCATGAAAGCAACAGATTTATCTTGTTTTGTAAACTGTGTACATATTTAAATACATTTTAAAATAATTTGGCTTAGTGCACCACTTAGTCTCGCCTACATCCCGATTCGCCTACATCCTGACTCACCTACAAAAAACAAAGCTGACTAGTTAGGCTATGACAATGCACCCTTACTGTTGTAATGAGCCCGCCCTACCGTAGAGTGTTTATCAAGTTGCAATATCAAAACTACATCTTATGGTGGAAGAGTTTATGATTTTCTTCAGCACTCGGTGAACAGTGTTAAATTTGCAGGACTAGTTTAAAGGAAGGTATGCGAAGACGGCAGGTAATTAAGGTTCATGAGAGAACATAAACTGTTTTGTTCTTGTTTCAATTCAAATGTCGATTGAGGAAACGATTAATTCATCTGGAAAAGAACTACTCTCAGAGAAACGTATTTCACTCTGACACGACACCCATTAAAACTTCATCACACCTACCACATCTACATCGTATACAAAATCTAATTCAGAAAGTTGAAAATAAATGGTTTCCTTTCACTAACCTGCGGTGGAGAATCTCAACACGGGAATGTGTTCCCTGTATCTTGTAACCAGTAAACAACTTCACTTTTCTATGTAGAGATGTAAATAAATGAATTCCCCGTAACCTATCCACTTAATCAAACATTCTTTGCAACAAAATAAATAGTTTATTGATTTTTCTAAATATTCTCTCTTCAGTCAGTTAGGCTGGATAATGAGCCAAAGTGGGAAAAGTTTGAATTATACTGAACTTTCATCATGGAGCTTTGTTCATTTATAAATCCTAAAACTCTCATTAGTAATAAATTCATGCTACACACGAATATATACCGTATTTCCTCTAATAAGCGCCGGGTCTCCAATAAGCGCCGGGCCCCTTATAAGCGCCGGGGGTCAAGGGTAGTTCAGAAAATAAGCGCCGGGCCTCCAATAAGCGCCGGCTCTCTAATAAGCGCCGGGTCTAAACCATTAGATTAATGTACCCTTAGTTAACTTCAATGTTCTATTAAAGAAATTAGCGCCGGGTCTCCAATAAGCGCCTGGCCTCTTATAAGCGCCGGGGGGTCAAGGGGTGCTGATAAAATAAGCGCCCGGGCGCTTATTGGAGGAAATACGGTACATCCTAAGAGGTATTAATCTCTGCCTAACAGTTTTCAAGATCTGATCTGGAAGTGAATTGTAAAATGCATTTTGCTCTGTTTTGTTTTGCTGAGTTTTGCTCTGGAATCCAGATGATGTTTTCCATGGAAATGGCTAAAAACAAAAGTCCCAAGAAGAACCCAACACATCTGCACATGATGATTGTTTCACGTACAAAATTCCAGTAGTTGAAAACACAAAAGGTCACATATAATACACATGATGATTGTTCGACATACCAAGTTTCATTGAGCTAGGTTTTATAGTTTTAGAGTTCTGGGCCCATATATTCAATTGTCTCTTAGCGCTAAGATTGTCAGAAGTACCATACATTAACATTGGCTAGCCTTATGATTATCTTAGCACTAAGACAACTTCGGAAATATGGGCCCAGGTCTGGAAACTAAACCCGACAGACAGACATACGAACGGACAGACGGAGGCCACTTCGTTGTGGCGGGGGATAATAAATAATTATACATTGATGATAATTTTCAGAGTACACATACTCTTCTGCATACTGTACATATTATTTAGTCTACAAGAGCAACTTGTGCCATCATCATGAACAACTGTGACATATGAATAACAGATGTGTGACATATGAATAACAGATGTGTGACATATGAATAACAGATGTGTGACATATGAATAACAGATGTGTGACATATGAATAACAGATGTGTGACATATGAATAACAGATGTGTGACATATGATTAACAGATGTGTGACATATGAATAACAGATGTGTGACATATGAATAACAGATGTGTGACATATGAATAACAGATGTGTGACATATGATTAACAGTTAATGTGTGACAGTCGATATTTGATTGACCAGTATTTTCTGTAATGTCAGGAATTCAGGAACTGCAGCAATTGAAAGTTGAAAATAATAATAAATCAATCCATCAAAACGAAACCCAACCTCTCTTGTTTTCTTCCAACTAGATGAGTCCACTTTATCATCATAGGGGTGATGCTTGTTTATCATTGCGTAATCAGTTTTAAGGCTGTAGGCGAATCAAGATGTAGGCGAATCAAGACGTAGGCGAATAGAGAACATGCCAACTGCACATGCTACCAGTGATTAACAAAAGCCATTGACGCGCTACGCTGTGGCTAAATATTCACTCACTGTCAATATTAGCCACTGACAAATTAATAAAATAAAGTCATAAGCCGATATACAACAATGACATAATACGACATCACCATGGAGGTTGATATGGGGAACATTGAAACAAAAACTAGCTTCTAACAAATTGTTAAAACTAAAGGTCATAAAAATAGGTCACAAATATCCTCCAATTATCGGTAAGCTGAACATACCACATGTTATTAGTGACTTGTCCAGGAAGTCACTTTTTGATAGCCTGCATGCCTAAGTGACTGCTAATCTCTCTTGGAATAGATCACACAGCTAACCCATCCAATCAGATTGGAGCTTCCAGCTGACTAATAGCTTTATTCACTTGACACTCGACTAAAATATCTCCAGCTACAATGATGTGTGGGAATTTGTAAAAGTAGTGTTATGGGAAATGGATTATTTTGGTGAAAACAACTATGAAAATAACTTGTTCACCTGCAGAAAGTAGTGCCACCCAACAAGCTGATTAAACTTGGTGAAAGAAGGGTGATGAAACAAATTATGGGAAACTCAATTTTAGTTTTCAGAAGTGGGGCAATTAGAGATTTCAGGTTTTTCAGATTTTAATGCAAAAAATACATAATTTTTCAAAAGCTGGTGAAGGTGAGGTGAGGTGAGTTGGTGTTTAACGCTGCTTTCAAGAGTATTTCACTTATATCGCTGCTGCTAGTATTACGGCAGGGAGAAAGCCCGCAACGCCATGTGGCTATGCATTGCGGTGAAACCTGCGAGCAACGGCTGGAACTAGCGAACCATGGGTGGTACTACACTGAAATTCAGTGTAGCATTGCACCCAAACCTTACTGCGTGTAGAACAGTTCTCTACTGCAGACAAAGTTGCCATGCCCCTGGCGGGATTCGGACCTCTTGATCTGAAGCCGAACGCGCTAACCATTGCGCTATCCCGTCCCCTAAAAGCTGGTGAAACTTACCATCTATCACCTATTATATGCTAAACTATGAAACAACAAATTTTTTCACACATCTATCATCTATTATATGCTAAACGATGAAACAACAAATTTTCTCACACATTTATCATCTATTATATGCTAAACGATGAAACAACAAATTTTCTCACACATCTATCATTTATTATATACGCCAAACGATGTTTTCTCAGTTTGAGAAAAACATTGTCACTACTGCAGTTTGAAATCACATTCTCAACACAGTGAAAATATCACAGAGGGGATGACGTCACATTTACCAGGGATGACTAGACCCCCAAGCGACTATCACAATCTCGCCCCCTAAAAGCTGGTGAAACTTACCATCTATCACCTATTATATGCTAAACGATGAAACAACAAATTTTCTCACACATCTATCATCTATTATATGCTAAACGATGAAACAACAAATTTTCTCACACATCTATCATCTATTATAGGATAACCAATGAAACAACAAGTATATCACACATCTATCATCTATTATATACCCCAAACGATCTTTTCTCAGTTTGAGAAAAACATTGTCACTACTGCAGTTTGAAATCACATTCTCAACACAGTGAAAATATCACAGAGGGGATGACGTCACATTTACCAGGGATGACTAGACCCCCAAGCGACTATCACAATGCAGTAGACTAGTGAGACTTACTGTTGCACTACTATGAATAAATATTCCAACCACAAACACTGTTCTTTGTTTTATTTCTGTATAAAACTGTATGAGATAATTTCACAGTTTTCAAATAAACCCATTAAGCTATCATCAATAACGGAGCTAAGCCTCTCCGGCTGATACTGGAGTCTCGGGCTGATACGGAATGAAAACACCCATTCCGACTATCTTTTTATTTCTCAACTACTAAAGTATTTATTTGTCCCTATTAACTTCTCAAACTCCCTTTTACTTGCGAACATCTGTCATGCTGTCATGAAATACTTCAAGACCGAAATAGGATCAAATGAACCACTATTATTTTCATAAATATTTGAAGTACAACTTGAACTCAAGAAAGTAACATACCTGTTCATCATTAATAAACTCATCAGTCACTTTCTCTTTTTCTGAACTAAATTTGAAGAAAGGAGTTTTCTTGAGGGACATTATAAATCAACTAAATATTTCTACATGAATACTTAAACTGGTTGCCATGACTGTGAGTGTCAACAGCACTAATCATCCTGAAGAACTGTAAATGTCAAATAAACCTCGAAATACTGATACTATTCTACAGGCTGCCGACGTCAGTCAAAGAAACCCAAAATGTGCCGAAACTGAGTGCAAAAAACTCATTTTCTGTAAATAGATTCGATGTTTGATTGTAACTTGATGGCATCAAATGGTCTATTTGATATTTACAAGCAAAAGAAAATGGATTGTTTCTTGATACGAATTTGGTACCATTTCAACTCTAATAACCATGATTATAAATCATAATGTTTACAACATCATGTCTACGATCAACGTAACAACTTCACCATTGCTAAGTGACAACTGAAGCTATTATGGACGTAGAACACCACATTGCTAAGTGACAACTGAAGCTATAATGGACGTAGAACACCACAATTCTAAGTGACAACTGAAGCTATTATGGACGTAGAACACCACATTGCTAAGTGACAACTGAAGCTATTATGGACGTAGAACACCACATTGCTAAGTGACAACTGAAGCTATTATTGACGTAGAACACCATATTTCTAAGTGACAACTGAAGCTATTATGGACGTAGAACACCACATTTCTAAGTGACAACTGAAGCTATTATGGACGTAGAACACCACATTGCTAAGTGACAACTGAAGCTATTATGGACGTAGAACACCACATTTCGGATCACAGAAGGATAAATTAAACAGAATTCTTTGTGTTTTTAGTTCGATATCACTTATTTCTCATCTTGGGACTTGGCAGAGCCAATATTACTATTAGTAACTGTGCCATTACTTAACATACGAGCTTGAAGCTAAGTGGTATCATACTAGAGACACAAAATATCCTCTGCCGTATTCTCTCTGGTATAAGACCAGGGGACCAGGCAAACAAACATCTTGAAAACATGGGGATGGGCTTTTAGAAGGGAGAGACACCAACTCAGATGAAAATTCATACGATAGGGAGACGATCAGACAGTCAGAATAGGTGCTATGTAGATTTTTGACACTTAACTTAAAATAATATTGTAGATATATGTAATGTATGGCCTTGGAACATCTTGCAAAATTGGGGGTGGGTTATAACCTGAGAATAACCCCAACCAGGACAACCCTCCGAAAAGTGGGGGTGTTCTCAGGCTCAGGTATGGTCTTATACCCGAGATAGATATGATATGATATTTAGAGAAAATGCTCCATGTCTATGTCACAAGATGAAATCAATCTGATACTTGCCAATCCCATTTATAATTACACCAAAAATATTTATGGAAAAAAAACAGTCACTGCAATATTAACAGTGTAGTGACGTTAAACTGTTTCATGATACTAAAGACAACTGTTGCATGATACTAAAGACAAAGACATGTAGAAACATGAGTGCTGTAACAGGTGTTGCAAGGTAGATGATATGTCCACATGTGCAATATACAACAATCAAACGGACAGAGACGTACGTACCTGATGTTGGAATGTTTTGAGTAATGAAATTGACAGAGACATACGTACATACCTGATGTAACAAAGTTTTGAATAATGAAAAAAACAGACGTACATACCTGACGTAGGAAAGTCTTGAATAATGAAATTGACAGAGACGTACATACATAACGTAGGAAAGTTTTGAGTAATGAATTTGACAGAGACGTACATACCTGATGTAGGAAAGTTTTGAGTAATGAATTTGACAGAGACGTACATACATGACGTAGGAAAGTTTTGAGTAATGAATTTGACAGAGACGTACATACCTGATGTAGGAAAGTTTTGAGTAATGAATTTGACAGAGACGTACATACATGACGTAGGAAAGTTTTGAGTAATGAATTTGACAGAGACGTACATACCTGACGTAGGAAAGTTTTGAGTAATGAAATTGACAGAGATGTACGTACATACCTGATGTAAGAAAGTTTTGAGTAATGAATTTGACAGAGACGTACATACCTGACGTAGGAAAGTTTTGAGTAATGAAATTGACAGAGATGTACGTACATACCTGATGTAGGAAAATTTTGAGTAATGAATTTGACAGAGATGTACATACCTGACGTAGGAAAGTTTTGAGTAATGAAATTGACAGAGATGTACGTACATACCTGATGTAGGAAAGTTTTGAGTAATGAATTTGACAGAGACGTACATACCTGATGTAAGAATGTTTTGAGTAATGAATTTGACAGAGATCTACGTACATACCTGATGTAAGAATGTTTTGAGTAATGAATTTGACAGAGACGTACATACCTGACGCAGGAAAGTTTTGAGTAATGAAATTGACAGAGACGTACGTACATACCTGATGTAAGAATGTTTTGAGTAATGAATTTGACAGAGACGTACATACCTGACGTAGGAAAGTTTTGAGTAATGAATTTGACAGAGATGTACATACCTGATGTAAGAAAGTTTTGAGTAATGAATTTGACAGAGACGTACATACCTGATGTAAGAATGTTTTGAGTAATGAATTTGACAGAGACGTACATACCTGATGTAGGAAAGTTTTGAGTAATGAATTTGACAGAGACGTACATACCTGATGTAAGAATGTTTTGAGTAATGAATTTGACAGAGATGTACATACCTGACGTAGGAAAGTTTCGTGTAATCAAATTCCTCCTTGTGTTCCTCTTTTTCCTTGTCCTTCCTACAGCTTCCTTTTCGTCGAAACGAGAAGCGCGATACAGATATCCTCTCCATTCTTAGTCCTGATTGGTCAGAATTTTCTTATTCCTGATTGGTCAAAATTCAATCAATCCTTATTCCTGCTTGGTCAGAATTCAACCAATTATCAATCCTATTTGTTCAGAATTCAACCAATTTTTACTACTGATTGGTCAAAATTCAACCAATTCTTATTCACGTTTCAACCAAATTTGTATACTGATTGGTATCAAAAAAGTAAAAAAACATCAACCACTTCTTATTCTGGTTAGATGCTTTGAAACACTGTGTCTTTCAGTAGAGTTGAATGTCTGGAATGTGCTGCTGTTTCTCAGGATTTCAGAAGCTGAATATAACCTTCTTTTATCTTCTTTGGTAAAGTTCTGAACACACTTGATTTAGAATTATCACTTCCTTATTTCTGAATCTTCCAGACCAGCAAAAATCCATAAAATATACAAATTTCTATTGTCTACTTTAGCAGAGACTTTGTTTTATTTCCACTGAGCACTCCTTTATGTCTTTCTCTGTGGAATCATCAAACAGTCGGCCACTATCCACTCATAGCTTCACTTCTATCACAGAGAATTGTGACAATTTCTGTAAGCAAGCTTATCCCGGGTCCTTGTTCCGCAACTCTGTATAGAAACAACAGTGTTAATGCCTTAAAGTCCAAGCTGGACTCTAGTCTGCCTCTGAATGGGGAATTAAAAGATCTTTCTTTCAAGGTCAACTTGTCTTCCGTAAAACAAGAAATTCCATCTGATCATGCTTCTCTCACGTCTATAATGTTATTATCTTTCTTTAACCAGAAGAGTTCCAGTCCAGCACTGGTGAAAAAACTGAAGATGAAAATGTTCCTTCTTCTGCAGAACAGTTTCTTGTATGTATCTTTGTCCATGTACTCCTTTTCTTTCTGCACAAAAGAGTAAACTTTTTATTCAAATTCCAATGTAATAATAATGTGTACTTCTATAGCGCTAAACCTTACACCAAGTGGAAGCTCAAAGCATAGAGATGTAGGAGGCCCCCTCACTCACTGGAAAAGAACCCAAATACAATCCAAGCTTTTCTTCTCACTCCACCTGGACACTGTGTTTTAATCCTTCAGGTTCACTTCATGGTGAAGTGTCTTCTACAGGACAGTCCAAGTCGGATTTAATCTCTTCCTCACGCAACAAATGCTCGTACTAGTTCTCCCTGTCACCCTCTTGTGTTCAACCACACATTTTACAATAGGATTATTCTCTGTAGTGGTATGTTCAGATCCCAAATCCTACCAGAGATCAAGTGGCTTCCCACAAGGTCAGTGTGTCTTAGTTGTCAGATCCTCTTGATGATCAAGTTGCTTCACGTAAGTTCGCAAATGTCTTTAGGGTGTAATTCCAAACATCTGCTTCAAGATGTCGGTGGTGATGATTAAGTCCATTCCGTAAGTCCAATTTGCTACAAAATAATGGGTTCAATCTCTTTATTGTAAATGTATCATAGATGTTACCTTGTTTCTTAAATTTTTCATTTTCTTCAATAAAAAGGTTTGCAAAATACCTAAAGTTTCAAATTTATTCTCTGAAACTGAACTGATATAAGACAATGTGTGTTTCATTATTCAGGTTCAAAAGGACTTTGTACTCTTTGTTTGTTTCTACAGATTGCTGATTTGACTTTCAACCTGCCAACTGTCGCTCACAAAAGTTCTACAGTTCGTTCATATAGTCAATCAAAGTCGTTGTATGGTAAAACACCTAATTATTTATAGTCTTTCAATAGATCCATATTCCTTTCAAGAAAACATTAAGAGCATTTTTGCTTGCTTCTGGAGAATTTGATGTTTATTTAAGCAAGGGAATCCAATGATGGAAAGTTATTACAAAAGATCAGATTTTACAAATGCAGTTCGCTCTCTTCTAAACAAATTTAATGTACTTTGTCGCTTTCAGAAAACATTTTAGCATAGAATTTTATCCATGATACACAGAACCCTCTATCTGGCTGCAATAACAATTATTACGTTTAATGCCTCTAAAATTAGGACAATGAATGTTTTGATGTCACAGTGTCAACTGTCTTGTTTCTGGATGAGATAAACATGGTATTTTAATTTCTCTCTGGATGAGATAAACATGGTATTTTAATTTCTCTCTGGATCAGATAAACATGGTATTTTAATTTCTCTCTGGATCAGATAAACATGGTATTTTCCTCTCTGGATGAGATAAACATGGTATTTTCCTCTCTGGATGAGATAAACATGGTATTTTCCTCTACTCATTGTTATTTCCTTCTGAACAGTCACAACTTGTCACAGTTAGAGCTGAATGAACAATCAGAAGGAAGTATGGACTATGTATTATGTTCATTTTTAGAGAAAATCTTTATAAGATGTTGAATTGAGAAAAGATGTTAATATTTTTTTGCATGCAATATAAATAAACACAGGTAAATGTTTCTCTTTTTTAACAAGTACGTGTAAAAAAAAACGTAGGGAAATGAAAGATCTTTTACACACAAAACCAATGTTAACAGTGACATCCTCTACCTGCAAGTGTACAACAGAGTTGATATTTAGACTAAAGATGATTTGGGGATTCAAGAAGTGATTTGATTTCTGAAATGACCATTGACAGGGGGGCATCCCCCCAAGAGAGTTCGAAGTATAAGATGATAATAAATAACTATAACTGAGAGAGAGCATTTTGTGCCATGGAAGAAGCGCAATCCAATCTTAAAAGACGCCACTACCCCCCACTGAGAGCATTTTCAAGGTCTGGAAAAGTGCACCCCCCCCCCCCACCTACTCAAAATGCTGTATGGTGACCCCTGAACATGGCTTGAAAAGACATTGCCAGTATACTTACAGTATAAGATCTGATAACCACAGAGCACGTTCAGTCTGTCTATCATACAGTCATATTGTCAGTATACTTACAGTATAAGATCTGATGAACACAGAGCATGTTCAGTCTGTCTATCATACAGTCATATTGCCAGTATACTTACAGTATAAGATCTGATGAACACAGAGCACGTTCAGTCTGTCTATCATACTGTCATATTGTCAGTATACTTACAGTATAAGATCTGATGAACACAGAGCACGTTCAGTCTGTCTATCATACAGTCATATTGCCAGTATACTTACAGTATAAGATCTGATGAACACAGAGCACGTTCAGTCTGTCTATCATACTGTCATATTGTCAGTATACTTACAGTATAAGATCTGATGAACACAGAGCACGTTCAGTCTGTCTATCATACTGTCATATTGTCAGTATACTTACAGTATAAGATCTGATGAACACAGAGCACGTTCAGTCTGTCTATCATACTGTCATATTGTCAGTATACTTACAGTATAAGATCTGATGAACACAGAGCACGTTCAGTCTGTCTTTCATACTGTCATATTGTCAGTATACTTACAGTATAAGATCTGATGAACACAGAGCACGTTCAGTCTGTCTATCATACAGTCATATTGCCAGTATACTTACAGTATAAGATCTGATGAACACAGAGCACGTTCAGTCTGTCTATCATACAGTCATATTGCCAGTATACTTACAGTATAAGATCTGATGAACACAGAGCACGTTCAGTCTGTCTATCATACAGTCATATTGCCAGTATACTTACAGTATAAGATCTGATGAACACAGAGCATGTTCAGCCTGTCTATCATACAGTCATATTGCCAGTATACTTACAGTATAAGATCTAATGAACACAGAGCATGTTCAGTCTGTCTATCATACAGTCATATTGCCAGTATACTTACAGTATAAGATCTGATGAACACAGAGCACGTTCAGTCTGTCTATCATACAGTCATATTGTTAGTACATGGCCTGCTGCTGAATACACAGAATATTAACTATTAATATTGACATCTGATATGACTGAAATTATTCATAATTAATGTTTATTCTAATTAAAAGGAAATTGATATGAATAATACATGGCTGGTGTTGTTAATTATACATTGGCTATGTATGTATCTGCAAGTAAGCGATGTATCTGTTGCATTAAGATTCAGTGTAATGCATTTTTCTCAAGAACGACAGATTATTACCTCTACGTACATTATATATCGGAATCAATTGAGCATAACATGAAGACAATATACACTTGCAATTGATTATTAAGACGATTTTGATATACCCCTTTTAACTATGCCGCAATTAGCACGGCGATCCACTTTTAAGACAATCCTTGAGGCTTGGCTCTGATTAACCACAGACAAGGGTCATCTGTAACCAGTTCCATGGAGCCTCATTTATTAATTAATGATGATTATCACTGCCGCTAGATGAATTTATGAGGTGTGTTAAATCGCCAAAAACACATGTTTATGCAATAATTATGTAATTGTCATCTCTGGAATTACCTAGTTGGATATCTTAACATTCAAGATATGGAAAATATAAGTTGTTTTATTGAAGATTTGTTAGCGAGTCAACAATCAAAATGTGAAATTATGTTGAATTATGACTACTGGTATTGCCGATAATGAGATTACTCCAGTGATGTCACAGGACACATCACTTCAGGGACCACACCCCAGCAGATTTTCATTCTGGACGCCGGGGCTAAATTAAGCAGGTTTTTTAAAAAGCCGTATTTAAGTAATTTATTGGCCGATTTCAGAAATTGAAAATTGAGCAATTGTCATATTGAAATTCCATTTTAATGAATCTGAATGTGACCATATGTTATGACATCTAACCTTTAAAGGTTTTCAAATGGATGATAATTTGGATATCATAATTTCTCCAGTAAGACCCAGGTGATCTGCTATAACCTGCAGCTCAATTAGTATCAAGCATGAGGGGTACTTAGAGGGGTGTGTGTGTGAGGGAAGGGGATGGGGTTGGTGATTGTGGGTGGGGATGGGAGGGGAATAAATTGTTGAAGAATCAAGTTAAGCACAAGGGCTTCTATAAGGTGCGGGTTGCATAAATAATGTTGCAGATAGTGATAGAAGGTAGCAGATTTTGTTAGAATGTAGCAGATATTGATACAAAGTAGCAGATATTGATACAATGTAGCAGATATTGATACAAAGTAGCAGATATTGATACAAAGTAGCAGATATTGATACAATGTAGCAGATATTGATACAAAGTAGCAGATATTGATACAAAGTAGCAGATATTGATACAAAGTAGCAGATATTGATACAAAGTAGCAGATATTGATACTTCTGGCACTAATCAATGATTTGTTGATGATTGCTTTCTTAAAGGCCGGTTCACACTGTCCCGAATATGACAAAAGATGCCAACACAAAATTGAAAATTCTAATTTTGCACGATTTTTGGTTAAAAACAAATCAGAAGAGAGGTATTGTTACATATATTATATTGGTTATAATATGTAATCTATTATCATCACATGTCTCATATTGACATAAAACTTTTGATGTAGTAAATGCCCCATGGTAACCTAGTCAATATGACATGGTATAATCACCATGTGCGTTCTTGCAAGTATCCAAGGTATGAACGCAGTCGTATTGCCTTCTTATCATTTTCTTAGGTCATCTTCGTGTTACTTTTGTATGGCCTTCGCTTGTTAAATCTGCCCTATTGTCCCAATGGACAGGCGAAGGCAAATATAATGATGATACGAATCATACGAGGTCATCTCGATAGACGTACGAAGGGCACGATGAGGACACAAAAGCACCGCGAAACTAACATGTAAAATATTTTACTCACTTTCCCAATGTTGCTGCTGAACAGAGAAGAACTCTGCTGATGACCAAAGATGCGTTTTCGAATGGCCCGATTGCTTGTGAGCCTTTGCAAATTTGAAAATTTTCAAATTCGTGTTTTTATCTTTTGTCAAATTCGGCACAGTGTGGACAGGCCTTAATGACCCATAAGATACGTGATATAACACACGCCTTGAGGAGTACTGGGATAGTTGAAGGTGAAGTGAAGTAGGGGCTATAGAACTTATATCACGGCGACTAATATACCTGCAGGGAGAAGGCCTGCTACACCACTGTGGCTATGTAGTGTGATCAAACTGCACTGTATATTAATGGAACCTTGCACCTGCGAATAGAAAAGTTCTCTACGGCAATGATGCCAACGAAGCTCCTGGCAAGATTCAAACCCAGGACATTTTTTATTGAAAGACAAACAGGCTAACTACTGTGCAATCCTGCATAAACAAGTTGAAGGAATTTGAGTCAATTACCAAGACAGCCACAAGCACAGATTAGGTTGAGACGGCACTGCAATGAACCTTTATAGACACACAGAAACATGAATTAAGTGACACGGTGTCCACAGATACACAACACAACATGACACTTTGAACATCACTGAATAACAAATCTAAATGGAAAGAGCATTAGGTGTTGACATCAGCACCATAAGAAACAGAAGTGTATAGAACAGCACCAGATGATATAGAAGTGTATAAAACACTATCAGAATGGTATGGGATATTGACAGCTAGGTGCTAACAGCTCTACCACCGATCAATGCAGTGCTCATGGTGTATTCATTCTTTAATGACCCGCGATGTACGTGATATAACAAACACCTCAGGATACAAGAAAATCAATGACTCTATTACTTTTCTCAAAAGGTTGAACTTGTCAACACAGTTAATTCTCCAAGGGACAAAGACCTCAGATCGTTGACACAGTGGAAGGCTGATTTAACTAGATAGAGCGTTTAAATAGTCTATTTACTCTGTCACTTGAAAGACTCTGAACTGAATGCAGTTGTGTTCTTCTTTCATTCTGATGATGTTTGGGTCCACTGGGCAGGTCTAACCACTTGATGTTTGACTGACACGAGAATCTTTCTCAACACTATTAACCTGTTCAGACAACGGCAAGGAAATCAATAATGAACAGTGGATCACATTAAAGTTCAGTCACTGGATGGATGAAAGTTTATGAATCAATTTGAAGATTATTAACTTGTCCCATATCTCGACAAAGACACGGAAGTCAATAATGAATAGTGGATCAAATCAAAGTTCAGCAGCATTCATCATTATCAGTCACTGGATTGGTGACTGTTTTATGAATCGATTAGAAGATTTGTATCCCATATTTCAACAAAGGCAGGTAAATCAATAATGGATAATAACATGGATCTAGATAAAGTTCAGAAAATGTCGTCATGGTCAGCCACTGGATTGGTGACTGTACTAATTACTCAACTGATGGTGGTGATAATTAAGACAGCACATCAAAAACGAGAGTTAGCGAGAAAATTAAAGGTTGAAAGTTAATTATATTGTGGAGTTGCGTGGGCATGCCTTATCGCCGGTTTATGAAACTAATCGATCGATTTCCTTCCTGCCCAACACCTTAACACAGCCATCAGATATTGACATTACAGGATCAATCAAAGCATGTACAACTAAACACTTTAACACAGCGGTCATGTAAACACTTTATATACTTACATACCAGAAAGGTTGAGGGTTGAGTGCAACTTTAGACATGGCTGTTTGGGACGTGGTTCAGCAATATCGGGCATTCTTTTATCATGGACAGGTGACCTGTTCTATAGTCTATACAATTAAAGTTAAACACTGCTTTAACTCATGTCACAGTATTACAGGGAGAAAGCATGTAACACCAAAAATAGGCAGAAAATGACTGTAAAACTTGACATAACTAAAAGTTATTAGTTGTCAATGATCATGGACAAAGTTGCTGTCAACAGATTTTAGAAACAATGGGCACGCCTTGTCCTTGTGTGGAGCCCAGCTCTCTGATCAAAGTTAGCAATTTCTTATCTGCCTTCACGCTTCCGATACATTGGACTCTGTCCACATTGTGACATTAGCGTCAATGGTGTGCGATCAAAGACCAGGACATCAAGAGAAACATCAAAGGCTTGGAGCTGAATGTCTCTTGTGGACTTGGTCACAGACAGAATGGTCAATGGGTAAAGGATAAGTTGTTTGTATACTCAAAGACACTATCAGTTTGCTGTTAAGAGTCAGGTGTGTATTGATGAATTCTGATTCTATTGGGAGTTACTCACTTTTATCACTTTCTCTACATCTAATATTTTGATATTTGTATCAATAAATTGAAAAGAGAATTTTCTACTTTTTTTGGTTACTGAAGTCAGTCCGCGATCATTTCAGTTCTTAGGAATCCTGATTAGACAATATGTAAATGTAGAGAGCAAAGTTGGTTGACAGATTAGCCATGTTCTTGTTCTTAATATCTGGGAATGGGATAAAATGAAAACTATATTGAAATTAAATGTTGACAGCAATGTAAGATTCATTGGCACAAGTAATTGGTTTAAAATTTTATTAGAAACATTGTACATTTCACTTTGAGAGCACTTAAACAGGAACAGTGACTTCTGTAACAGACATGTGTAATCGAAATCATGTGTTAATTCATTGTTTGCTGCCTCCCCTTTATACAGTTAGTCATGTATGACATCACTATCGGAGAAATCCATTAAAATATTCACTTTCCAGAAGACTGTGGGATGTTTCAGATAATAGTTTCAAGTATGCTGTTACAGATTCTCATTTGTCAGTTCTATCAGTACATGCTCGATCACCTGTGACGTTTTTATTACAAAAATCCATTAAAACGACTGTCATATCCGGAAAATCTGCCATCATGGGTTTTTGCAACACACCTATTCTACAACATTTTAATAATAAAAGATATACACTGATATATTCACATAGTAACATATGGCATGTCATAAAACTAATAAACAACTTGCTGTTTTGCGTAAGCAACTTTTTTGTCACTCGCAGCGCTGATTATAATTGCTTCAGTTCTCAGTGTTTTTATTTACAAACAAATATGTGCTTGTCTTTGTCAAGTTGTGAAATATAAAGTCATCAATATTTGTGACCTGGGTCTCATACTGTGTTTTGTTCCTGGGCACGACACTTCATCTACATCGAACTCTGTATGGGTATCTGAACACAGAAAGTATGAACCTAAGTAGCAGTATCGAAAGTACAATTCCTTCAGGGTAATAATGTACTGCCAGCGACCAATGTAGGTGTTAAAACTATCCTTGGTTTTATTATGAAACAAATTGTAAGCAAGGGTCTATAACAGCCAATTCGGAGTCACTGATGTTTGTATGTACGATACTCAACAAGCGAGGCAGCATGACATCTGTGTGGATCCAGGTCGTTGGGACGTATGTTGTTGATGGATCAGCAGATCACCAATCAAAGCTTTATCATGATGAATATTTACAAATTCTCTCTTTCTAACATATGCATGTGTATTTCATTAGCTCAGGAAACTAGATCTTCCTTTGAATTATAGGAACTAAACCCATGGGACCCGGTCATTATTTCAGCCATATTGAATCTATCCAGTTTCTATTGCTATCAATCAACACCTAACTGGAGGAGAGAGAAGGACACACAGGGGAGATGTAACTACAGAATCTGAACATCTTAAAGGGGCAGTAGCACATTTTTACAAAACCACATTAACTCATTTTCCGAACAGAGAAGGCTGTTTTACTATTGGTGACATTATTTTTCAAATACATTTCATCAGCTTATTCGAGCAAAAAAACGTGCTACTGCCCCTTTAAAGGGACAGGACTATGAGGGAAGATTTTGTGAAGAGAAAGTTTGAAGAATTATGCATATATACAATGTATGAAAATAACACTTTTTGTATGGCTACTTTGAAGTCTATTTCATCCACTGATATATGCAATTAATACATGATTACTAAACCCTGTCTGTTTGAAACATACTATGTTTAGTGGCTTTAGATTGGACAATTCGAAGGAACTTACAAATTTATTTAAAAAGAAAAAACAATAGACATGAAGTCCCTAGCATACACTCTCATCAAATCATAAAATAACTATCAAAGAATCTGACCACTGACTGACAATAACTTATCTTACCTATCCTTGTCTAAATCTACCTGTCTCTGTCTAAATCTACCTGTCCCTGTCTAAATCTACCTGTCTCTGTCTAAATCTACCTGTCTCTGTCTAAATCTACCTGTCTCTGTCTAAATCTACCTGTCCCTGTCTAAATCTACCTGTCTCTGTCTAAATCTACCTGTCTCTGTCTAACCTGTCTAAATCTACCTGTCTCGTCTAAATCTACCTGTCTCTGTCTAAATCTACCTGTCTCTGTCTAAATCTACCTGTCCCTGTCTAAATTTATCTGTCTACTACCTGTATTTACAGGAATACTGTAAATATGGCCCAACTGAGCTTCAAGAACATTAGATGGGACCACCCTCTTTAAGACCTCCCTCTGCAAGTGAAGCGAAACATCTGTGTCATTACACTTCTAATTCTCTGTCTGAGCCTCGGGATTTCACCATTGAGAGATCTGTCAGAGACATGTGGTTGAGATACAGTGTTAAACGATCCGCAATACATTCAGTTCTAACCTAGATCGTTATATACAGTCGGGACATAGCGTTAAACAATCCACAATACATTCTGTTCACACCTAGATTATTACGTATGGCTGCATAAAGAAAAAAGGTTTTTCAGGCACATTTTTTCAGTGATGACGATGATGGCAGTTTTTCATTTTATTTTTTGTTGGAAAAATAATGATGAGAGAGGAGTTCATTTTATTTTTTTCATCAAAAGAAACCTTGGAAGTTATAGAAGTATACAAAACGGAAGCATATCTGTTCCTGCAGCCCCATATATTTTTTTAACAAATTGATTTTGGAGATTAGCCAAAAAACTACATAAAACTTTGTATATAATTTTTTTTAAACCGGATAACTATAAAAATATGGGCCATGGGCTCTTTAGCTCATCAGGGTTTATATTGTTTAATGATGAAGACTGAAATAGATTTTGGGTCATGGCCTGTGAGGCCCTTATTTGGGGCCACAAGATCATCAAATTTACAATTTAGAATCTCCATTGGCTAAAGAATCTGCAAACAATATTACAGCCTTCTCGGTCTTTTCGTTCTGGAGAAGAAGATGAAAATAGGTTTTTAGATTATGGCCTGTGAGGTCCTTATTGGAGGCCACTGATCACCAAATCTACAATTTAGAATCCCCATTGGCCAAGGTGTCTGTACACAAAAATTTCAGCTCGCTAGATCCAGTGATTCTGGAGAAGAAGACGAAAAAGCGAAAAGTTTACAGATGGACAGATAGACGGATGGATGCTGGACACCATGCCATGCCATAAGCCCATCAGTCTTTTAAGGCCTGAATAGCTAAAAAGATGTCAGTCATACAAATAGAGAAATGTACCGATGCCTGAGAAACATATTGACTTTATTATATTTAGTTTATATGAATGGTTTCCAACTTTAGTGGTTTCAAACACCAACTCTCAGTTATTATACAAATAAAGACTAGAATCTTAATAAAAATAACAATACCTATAAAAATCATATTCACAATTCCACCAGAGAGACTAAGGACAAAGCCATTCAGATCTGAAACTGCAATCTTCATTACTCAGTTGCTGCTGTTCACCAGTCCCCTCTACCAGCAATAGAATTAATTTAGATTATATTTAAGTAAAGTAAATCCGTGACAACTTGAGGGTGAATCAAAGATCTACTGCTTGACCTACATACAATTTACTTCAATTTGAAACAGTGAAGTCCTTTTTTCAAAGGATTTGGAAAAGTTCAATTTGCATAAAATCAATGCTCAAATCGCTTTGTTCCTCAAATGAATACTAGAAGTGAATGTTAAATGACAACTTAGTTAGAGTAGCATATCCAGCTTACAACAAAATCTCCTTCCTACTTCTCCATGCATATATAGAGGTTATTACCCAAGGAAGTGTGTCATATGACTGTATACCTTATTCACCCAGGTATAAGACCATTTTTCGGAGGGTTGTCCTGGTTGGGGTTGTTCTCAGGTTAAAGCCGACCCCATATTTTGCCAGGTGTTCCATGGTCATACATTACATAAATCTAAAATATTATTTTAAGTTAAGTATCAAAAACGTACATAAAATCTATTTTGACTGTCTGACAGTCTCCGGTATGAATTTTCATCTCTTCCATCAAATAGCCCACCCCAATGTTCTCAAGATATTTGTTTGCCTGGTCTTATAGCCGAGAGAATACGGTAGGTACTCTCCTGTCTCTTGCTTGTAGCACTTTGAGCATGCTATTACGTACGCGCTATAGCCAGTTATAAGTGATCATTATTATTTTTCTTATTATTATTCAAAGTATTTATGTCAGGAATGTGAAAACATGAACTTGGATATGTATGTGAAGAGCCAAATTTACACCACTCGACCAAAACACAAGTTTATTCAAATTAATTTGCTAATGATCAGCATATCAACTCATCTTATTTAACCATATTTATTCTTATTTTCAGTTCATCTATGTCATATTTGTATGTCTAAATTTTGTCCCCATGGCGTGTGATATAGCGCAGTTCTAGTGAATCTCTATGTCCAACATCACAATTCTTCTTTCGAGGGATTTAGAAATGTTGAATTTGCATTAAATCAATGCTCCAATCGCTTTGTTCCACACGTCAATGCTACAAATGAATGTCAAATGTCTTGTCTTAGTTCTTGATGAACAGTCATCGGTTGGCAGAATGTTTGACAGTGTTTCTCTGCACATGAAAGGGTATACGTGAAGAACCGTTACACGAACTGAGAATCCACATTCTCAAAATTTAAAAAAAAATGTTTATACAAGGACTCGAGACCTGACTCTCGAGGAGGACTGACGTTATCGAGACTGCAGAGTTATCTATTTAAGCAGCATATTTCTATATGAAATGATTTTGTAGCATCCTGGTAATTCATTTACAGAATCTATTTGGTTATTCTTCAAACATGGACCCTTATACTGAACACCCGGATGTGTAGTTCATACTATAGCACATGATTTACATGAAAAATATCAGATATCAGCCAGGCTTTTTCTATTTGTAATAGAAGGTTTTGTAAAAGTATTTGACACTAAGCTCCATCATATTGTTCTCAGTCTATTTGCAGCGATCTAGTAATTCTTTTGGTGAATAATTCTTAGTAGTGACCAGGGATCTTTGACCCAAAAAGACGAACCCGGAAGTAATTTTTTTAAAACAAATAAAGTATGAGAAAGTATTACTATTTGTTGGTTCTTCATTCATTGCATACAATTAAAAATAATACAAAAGCAATTAACGATAACTATTAATTTATCATTAACATGCATAAAATGGTTCATAATTTGAAATCAATGTTTACCAACTACGATTTACCGACACTGCGACAGTGCTAGTTTGAGCGAGTTTACACAAGCCAGTTTACAAGCGAATATGCGTCAAGATAGACGAGAAAATTCAAATAATTTAATTGCACATAGTTCATCAAAAGTTCAAATCATGGACCAAATGATATGTCACTACTAGTGACACAGTTCTACATCTCTGTAGCTCTATACAGATGGGCACTGAAAAACACATCATTGCCTAATTAAAATGAATACCCACTTACAAACATCTCTGGTAAAATATCCAGATTTTTAGAAGATTATTTAGAGCTCTGTTTTTAGACAAAAGAGAATTAAGACATGGGAATAAAATAGAATCTGGACAAAGATTGGCCATGCTGCTCTTCGAGATATAATGTACAAAATGTAAATTTTTCAGCATGTTTGTCAGAGGCTTAAAAAATTTCTCATACTTTTTATATACTGGAGATGAAAATAAGCATCCTTCTTGAGGAGTCTGTACATTTCCTTTTTAAAACTTTCTAAGAAGGCTATTGCTCATATAACAGTTAGTACCCACAAAGTGAAACATGAGTCATGCCATAGTTATAAAATGTGCTCTTATAACTTTTTACACTGTTTCTACACGAGCAATTGCATTTGAGAGGGTTAAGTTGGACGGTTTCTGACAATTCTTCATCCCAAAATATCAACACTTGCGGGATACATAAAGCAATGCTACACTAAAGCTGGCCTCTAGACCAAGTGAACTGGAGAAGTAGGAGTTGAAGCCTGTGATTTGCTGTGTAAATACTACTTGACTGCCTCAAGCAGGAAGAAAATGGAGATCTAAATATGGATCTGTGAGCAATAACAACGTGAAATGGTAATCACAGAATGAGAGTGTTGATATCAATGAAGGACTGAATGAGAACTGACATCTGATTGGTCAATATATGTTTTTCGAACAGACTTTTCAAAGTCTTCTATTTAAACTTCTTTTGTGAAGTTTTATATAAATGAAACTACTTCCCTTCACCAATGACCCCTGACCCCGAACACAAAAGTCATACATTAAAAGCAATGATAATTAGGTTTGATTGATGGCTGAACAGATTTGTTAGAGCAGGTGTATATGAGTTGGCGTGTTTCTGTAATGTACAGTGGGCCCTGGTTAATACACTGACCTCTAGGTCAAGCAACAACAATCTATGTACAACAATTAGGTGAAATGAGACAATTTGAAGTATTTCACTTAAATCACTGCTGCTATTGTTATTACAGAGAGAACGCTGGTCCAACCCAAGCTGTTCACAATAAAGAAGTTGCATCCACACATTTTGCTTTTCTTCTGTATTCTTCTTCACTTGTACCTCAGAGATACAACTACTAAATACACTTTTAAATCTCAGCTTAACCCTTTAGCTGCATATTTCTATTTTACCCATTTTAGCCCCTGTGGCGGAATATTCTGACCATCTAGCTCGCAGCCGTATTTTGGCTAAAGCACTAATTGGCACTGGTGGCGGAATATTCCAGGCGGAGAACCTGGTATCGTTCTTACGAAATATATCATGTCTACATCGCACAAACGGACTATATACGGGCGTTATATACAATTCCAGGTCGCGGCACCCGTACAAAAAAGGTTAATTAATATCCGCATCTTTGAATGAATTTTCTATGATTTTTCCTTTTTATTCTATTACTTTCGAAAGATTTATATACGAATTGAAGACGAGATGTTTGGCTTCCCAATGATATAAAAATATTAGAATGCGACCTTTGGTTATAATTCTATAGCTGTATAAAGTTTGTCTTTATTTCCACCTATAAAATCGTAAATACTTACAACATTTATGCGGCATTGCAAACGTCGTTCGTCACTTTTCCAAGAAATCATAATCTCGAACCAATTGACAAATAAGCACATGGCAACCCAAATATGATCATGTTGTTTGACCTTTCCAATAAATGCTAACCTCGAACCATATTTGATGAAAATATGTTAATAAGTTTGTATGTCGTTTGGTTTCACATTCCTCTCTAAAAGGTAAACTTGTATCTTTATTTCTGTGAGTAAATATGCGCATTTTATAGAGAATAAAATATTATTCTTTTCGGTTTATTGCGATATAAAAATTATGAAAATGCATTCAGTAGTTTAGCAGTGATAATTTGTGCAAGAAGTTGTGAAAAGCGCCGATTGTTTCCAAATTTATGAAGTGTTAACATGACTTTTTCGCTTCGCTTGCTGTGTCTTCATTATTTTTTTTACATTTGTGAATTTTATGTGGGATTGCAGGATATTCTTTCCCCTTTATTTTGGCGTAAAAATATTTGAAAACAACCAATTGGTTCAGATGATATGAAGTGTGCGAGTAAGGCAGGTTACTGCAAAATGTTCCCATAATAGGGAAACAGTCGTAGATAGCCTGTACGGGCGTGTGGGGCCCGAGGCAATGCAAACACGTTGGTGATAATTAGGCCCCAGGAAGATTAGGCTTCAGAGCTAAGCTCGACAAAATTGGCCTTTTGTAAGACTAATTATTGATGCGTTACGGGTCAACAATGCACTCGCAAATTGGTGTGATTTTTGCTGGACATTTCAACCAGACATTGAACAAAGACTCGTTTTCGTAGCGAACTGTGAGGCATTATACAAGGTTTCTCATGGAGCGACTCCTGGAGACAACTCAACTCACAGCCAGGGCTAGCTACCTTGGAGACACACGTAAATAATTCTAAGTTCCGTGTCTGGGATCCGGTATGAGGCCCATAGGAATTGTTTATGACCCTCCCCGACCATGCCGGGAGCCGCAAGTTAAGGGTTAAGACCCATCTGTTTTTGTAGATAATTATTTCCGTTTTTATCTATATATATGACTGTGTTAGCGTCACTGAGCATCTGTTAAGTGGAAATTAGGCGCTTTACAAATGTATTATTATTATTATTATGTCCATCACCATTGGCACATCTCCTGTATTCTCCTAATACAAAATCTTCTCCCTTCATCTTTTTGTCAAGAGCCCACCACGTTGATAACTGAATATTATGAGCAAGCAATATAGTGGTTCTTGTCCATATACACACAGAAAGATGAAATAAGAGATATTATTTATATATATATATTTTAAGTCTTACCCAAATAACAAACTGTTTGATATCGCTGGGTGATATATTGCAACCAAACCATTTGTTTATCTGACCAGAAACTTCTCAAAGATTCTAATGTGAATATCAAACTAATTTAAAAGTTTAACCAGCTTCCCTCCTACAAAATCACCAAAATGGTGATTATTAAAAAAATGATCTCTAAAGAGATATTTTTTTGCTTGGTGATTTAGAAAACTGCATTGAAACATAATCTTTCAAGGCTTAATGATAGGCCTTTGACATCAAACTTGTGGAAAATGTGAAATCATTAACAACAACATGACAAGATGATCGGGGTAATTCTAAACTTTTGTCATAAAAACTCCTATCCTTGACAAATGAAAAACTCAAGAATTGACAATTTAATTTATTTGTCTTTCACAAAAACAGTTATTGGACTTTGTTTTGAACCAGAAAGGAAACAATTGAAGAAAATTGTCCAATTAGTTGTTAGTTTGTGGCAGATAATTGGCAGCTGGATTCGAAATGCTGTTCAATTGTTTTTATTCAGCATGTCTATAAACCCAAAATAATTTTCACGATTAACGGATAAACATTTGTAACTAAACTTGCATACTGTCTCTCTATAGGACCGCATCTATATACAGCCATGCACTGTTAAAAGGTCAGTACTGAGTTATTATTACTGAGTCATATTGTAGACTATTGTTGCATATTGCTGAATTACTCAATTTCTTTAAGTTCAAAAACAATTAATCAAATATGCACCCAAATCATAAAGTATTTATGTCATGTTGGCAAAGAAAATATGCTTGTTTATACGCATGGCAGGAAAGGAAAATATGATTGTTTATATGCATGGCAGGCAAGGAAAATACGATTGTTTATATGCATGGCAGGCAAGGAAATATGATTGTTTATATGCATGGCAAATATTTCATCACAAAAACAATTCTTCCTCTAACGTTTGCAGTATTTTCATAATTTTGATTTTGCATAAACCTGAATATAGATTTCAAACAACAGTACACCTCGTTCAATCTGCCTACACCCGTCATTTCACAATATTTGTCATGGAATTTCCCTGCTAATACGCAATGAATATAGAGGATGTCTGCTTGTTAGAACTCCATCAGACGGAGAAAGTAGATAATAAGATGGTTGAGTCAATGATCAAACTACTGGCAGTGCAGGTTCAAGTTTGTCAATATCAGGGGCAGATCCAGACAGTTTCAAAGGTGGTTGGGGGTTCACTCATTGAAAGAGGGAGGGGGGGGGGGGGGGAGGGGGGGGGGGGGGGGGGGAGGGGGGGATATTTCTTAAACCCCTGAAACCCCTCTGGATCTGTCACTGAATATAATGATTTGAAATAAATGGTCTATTCAATTCCTTAGATGATAATTACTCAAACAATTATTGGATATACATTTTTGATATTTTATTAAGATGTTTGCATCATTTCAGATCAAACAAATTTGTGTTCCAAAATGATAAAATCATTTCAACCAGTTATCGCTACATTCAAGCAACATGTCACTACATTCAACCAGTTATCACTACATTAAACCACTTATCACTACATTCAACCATCATATCACTACATTCAATCACTTATCACTACATTCAACCACTTATCACTACATTCAACCACTTATCACTACATTCAACCACTTATCACCACATTCAACCACTTATCACTACATTCAACCATCATATCACTACATTCAACCAATTATCATAACATTCAACCATCATATCACTACATTCAATCACTTATCACTACATTCAATCACTTATCACTACATTCAACCACTTATCACTACATTCAACCACTTATCACTACATTCAACCACTTATCACCACATTAAACCACTTATCACTACATTCAACCATCATATCACTACATTCAATCACTTATCACTACATTCAACCACTTATCACTACATTCAACCACTTATCACTACATTCAACCACTTATCACCACATTCAACCACTTATCACTACATTCAACCATCATATCACTACATTCAACCAATTATCATAACATTCAACCATCATATCACTACATTCAACCAGTTATCACTACATTCAACCATCATATCACTACATTCAACCAGTTATCACTACATTCAACCACTTATCACTACATTCAACCCCTTATCACTACATTCAACCAGTTATCACTACATTCAACCACTTGTCACTACATTCAACCACTTAGCACTACATTCAACCATCATGTCACTACATTCAACCACTTATCACTACATTCAACCATCATATCACTACATTCAACCAGTTATCACTACATTCAACCACTTATCAGTACATTCAACCAGTTATCACTACATTCAACCACTTATCACTACGTTCAACAAGTGTTCCCTCAGTTCATATGTATACATTCTCTAATAACATGGAGGGCTGGATAGCGCTGTGGTTAGCTCCTTCGGCTTCGGATCAAGAGGTCAAGGGTTTGAATCCGGCCATGGACCCGACAACTTTGCCTGTTGTGGTGAACTGTTCTACACACAGTAAGGTTTGAGTGCAATGCTACACTGAATATCAGTGCAGTACCATCAATGGTTCGCTAGTTCCAGCCAAAGCTCTCAGGTTTCACCACAATGCATAGCCACCAAGGTGTTATGTGCTAAGACAGCTTTCTTCCTGCAGTAATACTAGCAGCCGTTTAATAAGTGGAATACACTTGAAAGCTACGGTAAACCCAAACTCACCTCACCTCATCGAAGAACATGGACGAGAAAACAAAGCTACTTTGTTCTTAATTAGGGCCCTCTAATTGGGGTACGTTTCACCTGAGGGCTAAGCTTATGAGGTCAATCAGAATAGTCAGCACGGAGAGATGGCGTTTCCCTTGGTGCTTGTTAGTGGGGGGTTAGTACGGAGAGATGGCGTTTCCCTTGGAGCTTGTTAGTGGGGGGGTTAGTCCGGAGAGATGGCCTTTCCCTTGGTACTTGTTAGGTGGAGTGTCAGTACTGAGTCGACCGTCCTTTGCTCTAGTTAGTCTCACACCATAATCATGTATAGGGAGGCTCTTGAAGTCTTGTCTATAATAGGTATAGTGAAGATAGCAGCATGCGAATCCATTTAAGGATTGAAAGACAGAGCCAGCAGAACTTGGGAATAATTAAGAGAGGATAAATCCATCATCAACACATGGAATTATCTGCATGAGGAGCAGAATTTTGTAGGAACATGTTTCGGGGGTCAAACTCCCTCATCAGACATCATAATCATACTCTGAATACCACACCAGTAAATAAAGTTATTATGATACAGGTTATGCTTCCCAATGTGTGTATTGATTTCCATCATCATCTTAGCTTTCTCTCAGAAACTTCTAATTTTTGTGAAATAAAATATACAAGATATTTTTTATTATTCATTTAGAATTTGTCTGATGACTGAACCAGATAACCCTTTGACCAACGATCTGGCAACATCCCATGATATCACAGATAACCGTTTGACGATCTGGGAACGTCCCATGATATCACAGATAACCCTTTGACCAACGATCTCGGAACATCCCATGATATCACAGATAACCCTTTGACGATCTGTGGACATCCCATGATATCACAGATAACCCTTTAGCCAACGATCTGGGGACATCCCATGATATCACAGATAACCCTTTGACGATCTGGGAACATCCCATCATATCACAGATAATCCTTTGACCAATGATCTGGGAACATCCCATGATATCACATATAACCCTTTGAAGATCTGTGGACATCCCATGATATCACATATAACCCGTTGATGATCTGTGGACATCCCATGATATCACAGATAACCCTTTAACCAACGATCTGCGGACATCCCATGATATCACAGATAACCCTGCGACTGAAGATCTGTGGACATCCCATGATATCACAGATAACACTTTGATGATCTCGGGACATGTCACGGTATCACAGATAACACTTTGATGATCCAGGGACATCCCATGATATTACAGATAACTCTTTAACTGACGATCTGGGGACATCCCATGATATCAGTTCAGTTAAAAGGGTTTTGTTGTAGGTTGGACATCCCATGATATCAGTTCAGTTAAAAGGGTTTTGTTGTAGGTTGGACGTCAGCTTTGTTGAGACCAGGGCAACTATTTCCAAAACGGTCGTAGCCTTAAAGATGGTGGCCATAACGATGTGCTTAGTTAAAGGTCCATCCATTGTGTTGTTGGGGGTCACATATTCTAAACGTTATAAATGGTATAACTTTATCGGGAAGTGCCGACTGTTACCGAAAACTACCATTTTGATCTTAGTCAACTTAGTATATTGACGATATGAAGGTAAAAGTAGTGATTTCTGATCGAAAACCGGACAATGTACCGCGTGTAGCGTGCGCCAATGAGTCAAACGTAATTTTGGAATCTTATTTATAACAGACAAACTGATATATTTGGGTTGATCATGTTTAATAGGTCATATAACTACTGTGCATGTAAATGGGACGTGTAGTTTCGGTTTCTGCACATGCATATTGATGTTACTCGATTTTAATTGGACACTAGTAATTATGATATATTTGGCGATTGACGATGAATATACAAGCTGAGATAATTTATTTGCAATGTAAACAGCACATATATTGAGTTGGAACGTATAAAAGACAAATAAAATTGTATTAAACTCAATGGATGCACCTTTAAGATTTCTTAACTTTGTTCATAGCCGTAGGGTTTTGCAGAGAAAAGGTTTTGAGTATAAGGGTAATAATGTTGGTAGCGCCTTGACCATGCACTCATATAAATAGTTGGGAAAGTCCAACACATAGCCATAATTGTCATGTTCTTAGTGACTAGTCATTAGTGGACCAATCACATCAAAGCTTTTAAAACTAGAAGAGCAGCTCCGAAACTTTTTGTATCGCCTTTCCCTGTTCCGCCTTCTCCTCAGCATAAATAGGCCTGACTTTAGAATCCCTCACCATATAAGGGCTCGCTTTTTTGTTCTTTATTATTTATGTTCTAGAATATTATTTTACCTATCGGACATGCGCAGACGTTGTTTTCCCGTCGAGACGATGACGCCATGTTTGTTGACAAAAACGGAAGATCGGTCGCTGCTGTAATGACCCCATTAGCCCTTAGGATACCAATCAACCCTACGTCCAGCACATGATATAACCCTTAGATAATGTTTGATGATGTTATTTAACCCTTAGATCCCTCGAGATCATTATATAATAACATTAGTGATTAGCCTAGTTTTTTTTTATGCAAGAACTTCGGGCACTTTAAATTTAATATATATGTAAGAAAAACATTGTCCGAATTTTCTTCGATACCGAACCGTGATAATCCGATTTCCATTTGGGATCGAAATGAATTTCCAGGAACATTTTATGGACGCTTTAATCCACAGCAGTTAGTTCCCTTGAATCAACTGCTTGAACTGAAATCTCGTATGGTGTCTCGTTTTTTTGGCCGCCATTGGACATTGTCATGCAACTTGGCGTTGCAAAAGTAGTGCAAATTCATAATAACATTGAATCCAAGCATTCTGTGACAGTCGTCAGTTAAGTATTATTTCGACTACATTTTAACCCTTAGGTACACCTTAAGTTTATAATTCTTATCCTTTTGACGAACTGACGAAATTTAGGACATTTTAAAATTTTTTAAAACACTTCTGGGGTGTCTTTCTTACAGATAATACCATAGCATTAGCAAGATATATAATAATAAAAACTTTCAAGGTAAGTGATTATTGTGATTTATAATTTTACGATTTTAACGTTTGCTGAAATACTGAAGCGTTGAGTAGAGAATCTAATAAATGAAAACATGAACACGTAGCTTGTTGACTTACCTTTTCGGGTAGTGAATCGTATCAAATTGATGTCCAAAACTTATATTATTCACAATCAAAAATGGAATTGGCATTTGGTGATATCATGTGCATGGACATCACATGTAGAATTTACACAATTCATAAAACTTCAACAGTGGACGCTGTGACACGATCACTCCCTTTGAACATTTATTGATATCCCGTTGTAATAATTATTGTAATTTCTCCTTCGCTGAAAAGCAAACAAGATCGCTGTTGGTTATAAATATAGGGCCTAACATAAAGTCTGTCAAACATCCATACAGTAATCTATGATCTACAACAAAAAATACATGTTTTAGATCAGCCTACGCAAACGTGGATCTTACCGTCAGGCCAGCGACATTCCCAAGTCTATTCCTTATTTGGAAAATTCCACACGTGAGATTGAATTGACCAATCAGTGAGAAGCTACGTCATTGGGATTTCCTTTCAATCTACAGACGATTTGAAAGATGTTTTAGAGTAAAACAAAAATTTGTGTTTAAAACTCTCGTCTTTTAGACGAAGTTTTAAATTAAACTTTTGTCGATAAACACGAAAATGACCTCTTTTTTGGTCTAAAATGTCTCCTAACGGAGATCAGCCCGCTGTCGCGCGCTTCTCTATATATATACATGCTCGCTTCGCGAGCAGTTTACTGCGTAGCAGTAAACTGTTCTTACACGTGCTTACACGTTCTCTCGCGTAGGCGCGTGCTTATCCCGGTGAGGGATACTAAAGGTGATCCCATAAATAAAATGGGAATTTTTTTGGACAAATTTTTTTTTATTATTCAAGTTATTCTAACAAGTTGAATCATCACTGGGGTCACTTTTCACAACTTTGTTCTTAAAACCTATTTCTGATTTCAAAATTGGATCAAAAGATTAACATGGCCTTAACCAATATCTCATGAATTGAACTTTGACCTTCAAGGTCACATAATCAACGATTACTTTTCATTGTGTATAACAATCATGCAATGGCTCAAAGTGTTCATTGTTAACATAAGGCATATTCACCATAGCACGCTTAAGTTGTGACCTTGCTGTGACCTTGACCTTTGACAGATGTTAGCGAAATCGTTTTCAAATCTTGGTCTTTCTCCATAGTTGATATATACCAAGTAAAGGCCTGATAGCACAGAAGTTGTTGAAGTTTTCGTGTTTACAAGGATTTTTGTAGAGATTTCAGAACTCATGACCTTGACCTTTGACCTTGAATGTGAGCATGTCAAAATATTTCCCCAGGTGTACAAGAAAGAAGCTAATTATATGAGGTGTTGATACCTTCATGGAAAAAAGTTATTTAGTGATTTCAGAACTGGTGACCTTGACCCTATCTCATGATCTTGACCTTTAAAATTCAAGGTCACACAATCAGTGATCACTTTTCATTGTGTATAACAATCATGTAATGATTCAAAGTGTTAATATTTGAAATAAGACATTTTCGCAAAAGCATGCTTAAGTCGTGCCCTCGCTGTGACCTTGACCTTTGACGGATGTTAGTGAAAACCTTTTCAAATCTTGGCCTTTATCCATAGTTGATATATACACCAAATAAGAGCCTGATAGTACAAATATTTTTCAAGTTATCGTGTTTACAAGGAATTTTTTAGCGATTTCAGAACTCGTGACCTTGACCTTTGACCTTGAATATGAACATGTAAAAAAAATTCCCCAGGGGCATAGGTAAGAAGTTATGTATATGAGTTCTCAAAACCTTCTAGGAAAAAAGTTATAGTGAATACAAAACGCGCTGGCGACTAAGTCGGAGCTGCTAATGATCACAATTTGAAATGTTCCCTCAGTTCGTATGTATACATTCTCTAATAAAATGGAGGGCTGGATAGCGCTGTGGTAAGCTCCTTCGGCTTCGGATCAAGAGGTCCAGGGTTTGAATCCGGCCAGGGACCCGACAACTTTGCCTGTTGTGGTGAACTGTTCTACACACAGTAAGGTTTGAGTGCAATGCTGCACTGAATTTCAGTGCAGTACCATCAATGGTTTGCTAGTTCCAGCCAAAGCTCTCAGGTTTCACCACAATGCATAGCCACCAAGGTGTTATGTGCTAAGACAGCTTTCTTCCTGCAGTAATACTAGCAGCCATTTAATAAGTGGAATACACTTGAAAGCTGCGGTAAACCCAAACTCAACTCACCTCACATCATCGAACAACATGGACGAGAAAACAAAGCAACTATGTTCTTAATTAGGGCCCTCCTAATTGGGGTACGTTTCACCTGAGGGCCAAGCTTATGAGGTCAATCAGAATAGTCAGCACGGAGAGATGGCCTTTCCCTTGGAGCTTGTTAGTGGGGGGGTTAGTCCGGAGAGATGGCCCTTCCCTTGGTGCTTGTTAGTGGGGGGGGGGGGGGGGGGGGTTAGTCCGGAGAGATGGCCTTTCCCTCGGTGCTTGTTAGGTGGAGTGTCAGTACTGAGTTGACCGTCCTTTGCTCTAGTTAGTCTCACACCATAATCATGTATAGGGAGGCTCTTGAATTCCTGTCTATAATAGGTATAGTGAAGATAGCAGCATGCGAATCCATTTAAGGATTAAGAGCCAGAGCCAGCAGAACTTGGGAATAATTAAGAGAGGATAAATCCATCCTCAACACATGGAATTATCCGCATGAGGAGCAGAATTTTGTAGGTACATGTTTCGGGGCTTAAACTCCCTCATCAGACATCATAATCATACTCTGAATACCACACCAGTAAATAGTTAATAGTAAGTTATTATATACAGGTTATGCTTCCCAATGTGTGTATTGATTTCCATCATCATCTTAGCTTTCTCTCAGAAACTTCTAATTTTTGTGAAATAAAATATACAAGATATTTTTTATTATTCATTTAGAATTTGTCTGATGACTGAACCAGATAACCCTTTGACCAACGATCTGGCAACATCCCATGATATCACAGATAACCGTTTGACGATCTGGGAACGTCCCATGATATCACAGATAACCCTTTGACCAACGATCTCGGAACATCCCATGATATCACAGATAACCCTTTGATGATCTGTGGACATCCCATGATATCACAGATAACCCTTTAGCCAACGATCTGGGGACATCCCATGATATCACAGATAACCCTTTGACGATCTGGGAACATCCCATCATATCACAGATAACCCTTTGACCAATGATCTTGGAACATCCCATGATATCACATAAAACCCTTTGATGATCTGTGGACATCCCATGATATCATAGATAACACTTTGACTGATGATCTGGGGACATGCCACGGTATCACAGATAACACTTTGATGATCTAGGGACATCCCATGATATTACAGATAACTCTTTAACTGACGATCTGGGGACATCCCATGATATCAGTTCAGTTAAAAGGGTTTTGTTGTAGGTTGGACGTCAGCTTTGTTTAGACCGGGGCAACTATTTCCAAAACGGTCGTAGCCTTAAGAATTCTTAACTTTGTTCATAGCCGTAGGGTTTTGCAAAGAAAAGGTTTTGAGTATAAGGGTAATAATGTTGGTAGCGCCTTGACCATGCACTCATATAAATAGTTGGGAAAGTCCAACACATAGCCATAATTGTCATGTTCTTAGTGACTAGTCATTAGTGGACCAATCACATCAAAGCTTTTAAAATGATCACAATTTGAATACATTCAGAATCATTTCTTCACGTGTTTCATATGTTCAGATACTAATGACTCAATCACAGCTAGCTTCTTCTACTGAGGCTTTTTAAAATTTGTGATCAGTGAAAATGATATAGCGTCAGAAACATCATCAGACCGTATGGTAAGGAACCAATCAAACATGTTAACCAAATTTACCATTCACCATTTCATCTGATGTTTGAAAGTTCGAAACAAAATATGTTACAATGTACTACTTTTTCTTTTCTTGGTTTGGGCTGGCAACTTTTTTGAGATCTTTCCATAATTTCACTGTTTAAACTGATAAAATAACACTTTTGACAGGCAACTTTTAAAATTTAATTCATACGCTGTTGACCAGCAAGGCTGGCTGCCGGACAATGGCCCCCATAAGCCCATCTGGCCTTTCTGGCCTGATGAGCTAAAAAGTAATGTTTATCCCATAGGATCTTATAAATCATGTGGTAATTTGGTTAATTACAGCCAGTTAAACCATCTCTCTTATCATTCTTTTTTAGTTCATCGATTATTGCTTGCTCCAAATACAATTGCAATTTCACTGATTAAAAGTTGATACCAAGTTGAAAGATAAACCTGACAGCCAGACTTATAGTGGGACAATGCTGTACCTTATAACCAGAGAAAACAATTCTATTTCTCATTTGTCATTTTCATCCTGAAGATCTTATAAATAACTTTGTAATTTGGTTAATTACAGCCAGTTAAACCATCTCACATTTTATGTGTTTAGTTCATTGATTAATGAAAATACAAAGGCAATTTCAGTGATTAAAAGCAAATGTTCCAGAAAAAATTCTCTCTATGATCTTGGGAAAACAAGGTATTTGTCAAGGACAAACTTATATCCTTCACTTTACTTACTTAACTTTCTTTACTTCAAGAAACCATTATCAAAATTTATCTAAACATTATTTTTCTATTTGGTTAATTAAAAGCAAGTTAGCAAATTCCTCATATTTTATATATGTAAATTTCTTCTTCAACAAAGTATTATAAATTATTTATATCATGCAATAATTTAACATATATTTCATATTTCAACTTGAAGTAATCATCAAAATTGTGATTTTTCATTGCATTTTACCTAAAAATACATTTTCAAAAAAAGTTATTTTGAAATTCTTAGCACACTAAATACAACCTCATCAATTACTTTCCACAGCAATAAATAAAATATATCTGCCATCAAATGTTTCAGAACGTATTGTTCAATACAAAAATAAATATCTTATCATTACATACAATTATCTCAATGAAAGTAATCGAGTGAATATCAATGTTATCATCATTGTAGCTAGATAGAGGGTTTATTTCACTGATTGAGCAGAATTTCTCATTCAAAATTATTTAATAAATTCTTACATATTTCTATGCAATTAGCTTAATGAAAAGAACACAAAGTATCTTACAAGTATCAGAGGCCCATGTGCTATCACACACTGTCAACACACATCCAGCCCTGTACCAATCCGTCACGCCTTGGCTCCAGTGAGACACTCCCAAGACATCATGCTTCTGTTCCGGGGAAACACTCCAGGTATCAAGTGACACAATCCCGAGACGGACATAAATCCTTCTCAAAGTCTGTGAAGAAGTATTAGTAGCTCATTCCCGATAACACGGCAGATTAACTGAGGTGACAGAACTCCCAACACCCTGTGTAAAAGTGTTTGGAGTTACATAGACAGGTGTGAAAGCCAAAGCTCGGAATTCTCCCTGTTGAAAGTCATCCTGTATGGAGTCGACAGATGATAGAAGATGAATAGAGCTCAGTTTATTGAGACGACAGTTGCTTACACTTCACGTCTCAGTCTGGTCTTTTTCACAAATTGGAGTTTAATTGAAGTTTAACTTTGGTTCCCAAACTCACACAGAGTTACACACAGGCCTACCTGGCCTTTCAACACTAAATGGAAAAATACATGGGAGATGAAAGTTTACTTTTTCATCCAAAACTCATGCACATCCAGAAAAGAAAGAAGTCTACCATGTCACGAGCTCACGAAAGAGAGACGTTACAATCTGGTTTCAACACTACATTCTTCAAAGCAAAGAGTTCACAAATCACAGAAGCTCATCCTCGGCTCCTCAGCACGCAACACCTCAAACTTCAGTGCAAGGATCCTTAAAGGCACCACTGCCTGCGATTAACTTAGCTGCATCCAAGCTCCCAACACCCTTTGCTACACTACACATCCACACAGCTACACAGCAACTGCAGGGATCGCGAGATGGAAGTGTCCCCTGACTAATGGCAGTGATCAATATGTATACGACATGCATCCATGTGACGTCCAACCAATAGTTTCACTGAAACTCCATATAAGCTTCATTTATGTAAATTAAACATGAGACAAATATTGATTATTTTTTATCATACTATCATATATGTACATTGTCATAATGATATATTTCATCTAGGCACGGTCTGTGTACGTCCTGGTGAAGTGAACCAGCCAATGTACAACGGCGCCTTTAGCAGTGAGGGAATTAGCTGGCTGTTAGTAAGTTTGTTTTGTCTGTTGGCTTGTTAGTAACTTTGTTTTGTCTGTTGGCTTGTCAGTAACTTTGTTTTGTCTGTTGGCTTGTTAGTAACTTTGTTTTGTCTGTTGACTTGTTAGTAACTTTGTTTTGTCTGTTGGCTTGTCAGTAACTTTGTTTTGTCTGATGGCTTGTTAGTAACTTTGTTTTGTCTGTTGGCTTGTTAGTAACTTTGTTTTGTCTGTTGGTTTGTTAGTAACTTTGTTTTGTCTGATGGCTTGTTAGTAACTTTGTTTTGTCTGTTGGCTTGTTAGTAACTTTGTTTTGTCTGATGGCTTGTTAGTAACTTTGTTTTGTCTGTTGGTTTGTTAGTAACTTTGTTTTGTCTGTTGGCTTGTTAGTTACTTTGTTTTGTCTGTCGGCTTGTTAGTAACTTTGTTTTGTCTGTTGGCTTGCTAGTAACTTTGTTTTGTCTCTTGGCTTGTTAGTAACTTTGTTTTGTCTGTTGGCTTGTTAGTAACTTTGTTTTGTCTGTCGGCTTGTTAGTAACTTTGTTTTGTCTGTTGGCTTGCTAGTAACTTTGTTTTGTCTGTTGGCTTGTTAGTAACTTTGTTTTGTCTGTTGGCTTGTTAGTAACTTTGTTTTGTGTCGTCAATCCTTATAGCCCATAGCAGGTCTAGATGAAACATCCTTCAAAGATTTGATATCAGGATATGGATGAGTGATTTGACACGTATGTGTTTGTTTTACCCTTCTTTTTGTCTGTAATCCTCTACAAATATAGAATCAGATATATGAATGTGTAACTAAATATGTAAATTTGGAACTAAATATGTGAATAAAGAACTAAATATATGAATTTTTAACTAAATATGTAGAAAAACCAAATATGTGAATATGGAACCAAATATGTGGTACATGAATAAGATAAGATAAGATACTTCTTTATTGCCCGTTAGGGAATTTGTTGCACGTCTGAGTGAGCATAAATACAAAATTATACACATTAATTTATAATAAATACATGGAATACATACATGGTTATATAACATTGACAAAGAGTATGATGATGGGAACATTAACGCTTATTCAATAGAGAAATTGACTTTGGTACAAAAGACATTTTATAACGTTTGGTTTTGCACGTTGGTGCATTATACCGACGGCCAGAGGGTAACAATTCAAAACAGTCATGCAAAACATGTGAAGGGTCACAGATAATTTTTAAAGCCAAATTTTGAGCCTGTCCTTCATGAAGTTCATCTAATGTCTTAAAGATACGATTAGAAATTTTCTCTCCTTGTTTAATTGTCTTATTTAAGTTGTTTCTATTTGTTAGTGACAGGGAGCCGAACCAACATTGGATAGAGAACATGAGAATAGACTGAACACAGGTTTAATAGAAAAGAGCCAAAATAGTTGAGTCAATGTGGTAAGATCGGAGCTTCCTGAGGAAATGAAGGCGAGATTGACACTTGCTATAAATACGATCTGTATTTTCAGAGAAATTTAACTTATTATCAATTTGAGTTCCAAGATATTTGTAACTACTAACTACTTCAACAACATCTCCATTTATAATGACTGGACTACCTGCTGGCTTATTCCTTCGAAAATCTATAACAAGCTGCTTTGTTTTTTATACATTTAGTTCCAAAAAGTTGTCACTACACCACTTAACAAAATCATTTATTTCATCTTTATATGTATTCTCACTGTCAAAGAGTACTAAATATATGACTTAAAAATTTTATATGCGAATACAGACCTTAATATGAGACTATTGAACTGAATATGTTACCATGGAACTGAATATGTCACTATAATACTTCACATGTGAATAAAGAACTTAGTATAAGGTGAGGTGAATCGGTGTTCATTGCTGCTTTCAAGACTATTTCACTAATATCATGGCTGCTAGTATTATTGCAAAGAGAAAACCTGCAATGCAAATGTGGCTATGCATTGCAATGAAACCTGCGAGCATCGGCTGGAACTAGCAAACCATGGGTGGTACTGCACTGAAATCAGTGTAGCATTGCACCCAAACCTTACTGTGTGTAGAACAGTTGCTGTGCCCCTGGCAAGATTAAAACCCCAGACCTCTTGATCCAAAGCCGAATATGCTAACCACTGCACTATCCCGCCCCAATATGTGAATAAAGAACTTAATACGTGAATATAGATCTAAACATATGCGTTTCATGTGAAGAAGTCCCATCACACCTCTTAGCTAGATGTTGTAAGTCATAATACAATACATAACCTAAATGGGCTGTAACAAATTTTTTGCAAATTTTATTTTTTCAAATTTCCCATTTATAATGATAGTTTATGTCACTTATATTTACTTTAGAGGGTAAAACATCTTATTAAACAAATCAATTATCCGTAGTGGTAATAACAGTGTTGCCTATAAAGCAAAAATTGCAACGCAGCCTTTTTAATGTGAACACATTTAATATTTCGAATTACAAAAACGATTCCCCTGGCTTTACCAAACCATGTACACTCATTTTCAACTTGATTTTCTGAAGAGAGGAGGGTGTTTTACTATTAGTGACATTATTTTTCAAATACATTTCATCAACTTATTTGAGTGAAAAATGTGCTCCTGCCTCTTTAAAACTTTTTCAATTAGTTGAACCAGAGAATCCAGAACCACTTCCTAGTCACTATTTATCAACTATTTCAGACATCAGCTCTCCTGTTTTTAAAAAATTCAGAAAGTTTGGAATGGTTCTCTGCTCTGCATCAACAAATATGAAATATAAAAAGGTGCAAAATAAATTCCAATAATATTATTGAGAGAGATACAGAATCCTTGAGCATACAGCTTATGTTAAGATTTGCTTTAATCCCTCCCTAATCTTTTGGCTTAAACTATAAACTGAATGTAAGATCTTTTTGGTCAAATCAAGATTTCCCTCATCTCGTGGAGGCTTACGAGTTTGAGGAGTTTATTTTTTGTGATCTTCATTTTTATTTTCAAAATATCTACTGTCAAGACTTTGACTCACTTGACAAAAAAGCTTATATGAATAGTTCTGCTTTGAAAACTTTGAGGTCCTGTGACTTCAAATATCAAATATATAAAAATCTATTGAAAAATGGCGACATTGGCGTTGTAGCTCATGAGGAATTTAATCAATTATTACCTCTCATGTTGAGGGCTATGATATCAAATGATCACAGTCACAACAAATGTACATTTTATAAGACACATTGTTCAACATATGTCTTTACAAAATTATTCTATCAAGTTCTTAGTCCAGGTGTAAGGTTTTCCCTGAACTATTTACTGCAGAGTAGGTGCTCTAGCTACATGGGACACTGATATTAAGGAAGCCAGGCTCTGATAAAAATAATGGTCACAAATATTTTGTTTACTACAAGGGTCCAAACAAAGGCAAACATCTGGAAAGCCACTCCCGGTACATGCAAGATCCTGTATAGTGTTGCTGGGTGGACCATAGCAGGTGGGGTTTATCACCAGACTGGTGACCCATGCCATGGCTAGCTTATCCAAAAGTTTAATCTCTGGAGGTGAGGTGAGTTGGGGTTTAACACCGCTTTCAAGACTATTTCACTTTTTTCATGACAGGCAGAGAGACGGATGGACAGACGGACGCACAGACGGAGCCAACGACTATACTCCCAACCCCCCCCCCCCCCCCACACACACACCCCGCATTATATGCCAGGGGAATAAAAAAAATGGTGCTTGGATGGTTATACATACTGCAAGTCCAAAACACTACATGAAAATGGTAATAATCATGATTGAGATAAGTTTTGCAATGAGTTCTGGTTGGTACTTTTATATTGATGCAGTTGATGTCGCCTCCTGGAAGGAAATAATGAGGGTCAGGCTGCAACCACCAGAGCTAGATGACATTCTGCAGGTAGAGTGATTTCCATTCCTCCTCACTTGGTGACAATAATACAGCAGGATGTGTAGATGGTGATGGTTCACGCACCTGTTGTATAGTGTATTGATACCAGATCATTTACACACCAACATAGACAGTGAACATGTAACATCTGCTAGAAGTCATAATCAAAAGTAATATGAAACATGCCTGATGTAGAATAAAATGGTTTAAACATAACTCAGAGGACAAAATTAATTTGTATCATGTTTTCTTTGAAGTCATGCTGTATTTTGATAATGATTTTTTTTATTTATAGGACAGTATTGTTTTCTGAATTCTGAATTCTGAGTGAGTTGATGTCGAGTGTGATTGGACAATATATCAGTCATCAGCAGAGTTGAAATAGGTAGTAGTCACGTGAAGAAGCTACTGTGACCGGTGCAACTCCCCCCTCCTACCCACCTGTTCATAGAAAAACAAGGGTGGGAACAAAATAACAACTTGCTACTTGTTTAAAGGTGCATCCATTGTGTTTCATAAAATTTTATTTGGCTTAAATATGTTCCAACTCACCACATGTGCTGTCTACAATTCAAATAAATTCACTCAACTTGCATATTTATCCCCAATCGCTAAATATATCATAATTACTAGTTTCCAATTAAAATTGAGTAACATCATTATGCATGTGCAGAAACCGAAACTGCACGTCCAATTTACATGCACAGTAGTTATGTGACCTATTAAACATTATCAACTCAAATTTATCTTCTTGTCTGTTATAAATAAGATTCCAAAATTACGTTTGACTCGTTGGCGCGCGCCACACGCTGTGCATTGTCCAGTTTTCGATCAGAATTCACTACTTTTACCTTAATATCGTAAATGTGCTAAGTCAACTATAATCAAAATGGTAGTTTTCGGTAACAGTCGATACTTCTCGATAAAGTAACACCATTTATAACGTTTGGAATATGTGACCCCCAACAACACAATGGATGTACCTTTAAACCGGAGGGAAATTTGGGGGTAAAAATATCCTGGGAAAACTTTGGCCTAGGCCATTTTCTCCCAAGGGAAAGAAGAAATAGCCTGCTACATCAGGAACCGTTGATGTTCCAATCTCACGACGCTCAGAAGGTGACATCACTCTGGAATAGGCTACACATAATTTGTTAATATTTGCTGCCATACAACTAATCATTTGTCAGTTTAGATTAGATTCATCGGACACGTTAGCAAAACAACGCTTAGAGTTGCTTGAGAAGTGTTACAGAAAGAACAAGTGACACTAATTAAAGCATTTTGTACACTGTTACATGGGAATTGAGGTATGGGACTCTAACTCTAACACCATGGGCTTATTGGTGGGGGAGCAGTCATTATGTTGATTCGGTATAACAGAATACAGCATGTTGTATGACAACAGGCCTGCAGTATAACAGAATACAGCATGTTGTATGACAACAGGCATGCAGTATAACAGAATACACCATGTTGTATGACAACAGGCCTGCAGTATAACAGAATACACCATGTTGTATGACAACAGGCCTGCAGTATAACAGAATACACCATGTTGTATGACAACAGGCCTGCAGTATAACAGAATACACCATGTTGTATGACAACAGGCCTGCAGTATAACAGACTACACCATGTTGTATGACAACAGGCCTGCAGTATAACAGACTACACCATGTTGTATGACAACAGGCCTGCAGTATAACAGACTACACCATGTTGTATGACAACAGGCCTGCAGTATAACAGACTACACCATGTTGTATGACAACAGGCCTGCAGTATAACAGACTACAGCATGTTGTATGACAACAGGCCTGCAGTATAACAGAATACAGCATGTTGTATGACAACAGGCCTGCAGTATAACAGACTACACCATGTTGTATGACAACAGGCCTGCAGTATAACAGACTACAGCATGTTGTATGACAACAGGCCTGCAGTATAACAGAATACACCATGTTGTATGACAACATGCCTGCAGTATAACAGACTACATAATGTTGTATGACAACAGGCCTGCAGTATAACAGACTACAGCATGTTGTATGACAACAGGCCTGCAGTATAACAGAATACACCATGTTGTATGACAACAGGCCTGCAGTATAACAGACTACACCATGTTGTATGACAACAGGCCTGCAGTAGAACAGACTACAGCATGTTGTATGACAACAGGCCTGCAGTATAACAGACTACAGCATGTTGTATGACAACAGGCCTGCAGTATAACAGAATACACCATGTTGTATGACAACAGGCCTGCAGTATAACAGACTACAGCATGTTGTATGACAACAGGCCTGCAGTATAACAGAATACAGCATGTTGTATGACAACAGGCCTGCAGTATAACAGACTACACCACGTTGTATGACAACAGGCCGGCAGTATAACAGACTACACCATGTTGTATGACAACAGGCCTGCAGTATAACAGACTACACCATGTTGTATGACAACAGGCCTGCAGTATAACAGAATACGTATGTTGTATGACAACAGGCCTGCAGTATAACCGACTACACCATGTTGTATGACAACAGGCCTGCAGTATAACAGAATACGTATGTTGTATGACAACAGGCCTGCAGTATAACAGACTACAGCATGTTGTATGACAACAGGCCGGCAGTATAACAGAATACACCATGTTGTATGACAACAGGCCTGCAGTATAACAGAATACGTATGTTGTATGACAACAGGCCTGCAGTATAACAGACTACAGCATGTTGTATGACAACAGGCCTGCAGTATAACAGACTACACCATGTTGTATGACAACAGGCCTGCAGTAAACAGAATACGTATGTTGTATGACAACAGGCCTGCAGTATAACAGAATACACCATGTTGTATGACAACAGGCCTGCAGTATAACAGACTACACCATGTTGTATGACAACAGGCCTGCAGTATAACAGAATACAGCATGTTGTATGACAACAGGCCTGCAGTATAACAGAATACGTATGTTGTATGACAACAGGCCTGCAGTATAACAGACTACACCATGTTGTATGACAACAGGCCTGCAGTATAACAGACTACACCATGTTGTATGACAACAGGCCTGCAGTATAACAGACTACACCATGTTGTATGACAACAGGCCTGCAGTATAACAGACTACACCATGTTGTATGACAACAGGCCTGCAGTATAACAGACTACACCATGTTGTATGACAACAGGCCTGCAGTATAACAGAATACGTATGTTGTATGACAACAGGCCTGCAGTATAACAGACTACACCATGTTGTATGACAACAGGCCTGCAGTATAACAGACTACACCATGTTGTATGACAACATGCCTGCAGTATAACAGACTACACCATGTTGTATGACAACAGGCCTGCAGTATAACAGACTACACCATGTTGTATGACAACAGGCCTGCAGTATAACAGACTACACCATGTTGTATGACAACAGGCCTGCAGTATAACAGACTACAACATGTTGTATGACAACAGGCCTGCAGTATAACAGACTACACCATGTTGTATGACAACAGGCCTGCAGTATAACAGAATACGTATGTTGTATGACAACAGGCCTGCAGTATAACAGACTACACCATGTTGTATGACAACAGGCCTGCAGTATAACAGACTACACCATGTTGTATGACAACATGCCTGCAGTATAACAGACTACACCATGTTGTATGACAACAGGCCTGCAGTATAACAGACTACACCATGTTGTATGACAACAGGCCTGCAGTATAACAGACTACACCATGTTGTATGACAACAGGCCTGCAGTATAACAGACTACACCATGTTGTATGACAACAGGCCTGCAGTATAACAGACTACACCATGTTGTATGACAACAGGCCTGCAGTATAACAGAATACGTATGTTGTATGACAACAGGCCTGCAGTATAACAGACTACACCATGTTGTATGACAACAGGCCTGCAGTATAACAGAATACGTATGTTGTATGACAACAGGCCTGCAGTATAACAGACTACACCATGTTGTATGACAACAGGCCTGCAGTATAACAGACTACACCATGTTGTATGACAACATGCCTGCAGTATAACAGACTACACCATGTTGTATGACAACAGGCCTGCAGTATAACAGACTACAGCATGTTGTATGACAACAGGCCTGCAGTATAACAGACTACACCATGTTGTATGACAACAGGCCTGCAGTATAACAGACTACACCATGTTGTATGACAACAGGCCTGCAGTATAACAGACTACACCATGTTGTATGACAACAGGCCTGCAGTATAACAGACTACACCATGTTGTATGACAACAGGCCTGCAGTATAACAGACTACACCATGTTGTATGACAACAGGCCTGCAGTATAACAGACTACACCATGTTGTATGACAACAGGCCTGCAGTATAACAGACTACACCATGTTGTATGACAACAGGCCTGCAGTATAACAGACTACACCATGTTGTATGACAACAGGCCTTCAGTATAACAGACTACACCATGTTGTATGACAACAGGCCTGCAGTATAACAGACTACAGCATGTTGTATGACAACAGGCCTGCAGTATAACAGAATACGTATGTTGTATGACAACAGGCCTGCTGTATAACAGACTACACCATGTTGTATGACAACAGGCCTGCAGTATAACAGAATACGTATGTTGTATGACAACAGGCCTGCAGTATAACAGACTACACCATGTTGTATGACAACAGGCCTGCAGTATAACAGACTACACCATGTTGTATGACAACATGCCTGCAGTATAACAGACTACACCATGTTGTATGACAACAGGCCTGCAGTATAACAGACTACACCATGTTGTATGACAACAGGCCTGCAGTATAACAGACTACACCATGTTGTATGACAACAGGCCTGCAGTATAACAGACTACACCATGTTGTATGACAACAGGCCTGCAGTATAACAGACTACACCATGTTGTATGACAACAGGCCTGCAGTATAACAGACTACACCATGTTGTATGACAACAGGCCTGCAGTATAACAGACTACACCATGTTGTATGACAACAGGCCTGCAGTATAACAGACTACACCATGTTGTATGACAACAGGCCTGCAGTATAACAGACTACACCATGTTGTATGACAACAGGCCTGCAGTATAACAGACTACACCATGTTGTATGACAACAGGCCTGCAGTATAACAGAATACACCATGTTGTATGACAACAGGCCTGCAGTATAACAGACTACACCATGTTGTATGACAACAGGCCTGCAGTATAACAGACTACACCATGTTGTATGACAACAGGCCTGCAGTATAACAGACTACACCATGTTGTATGACAACAGGCCTGCAGTATAACAGACTACACCATGTTGTATGACAACAGGCCTGCAGTATAACAGACTACACCATGTTGTATGACAACAGGCCTGCAGTATAACAGACTACACCATGTTGTATGACAACAGGCCTGCAGTATAACAGACTACAGCATGTTGTATGACAACAGGCCTGCAGTATAACAGACTACACCATGTTGTATGACAACAGGCCTGCAGTATAACAGACTACACCATGTTGTATGACAACAGGCCTGCAGTATAACAGACTACAGCATGTTGTATGACAACAGGCCTGCAGTATAACAGACTACACCATGTTGTATGACAACAGGCCTGCAGTATAACAGACTACAGCATGTTGTATGACAACAGGCCTGCAGTATAACAGACTACAGCATGTTGTATGACAACAGGCCTGCAGTATAACAGACTACAGCATGTTGTATGACAACAGGCCTGCAGTATAACAGACTACACCATGTTGTATGACAACAGGCCTGCAGTATAACAGAATACACCATGTTGTAAGACAACAGGCCTGCAGTATAACAGACTACAGCATGTTGTATGACAACAGGCCTGCAGTATAACAGAATACAGCATGTTGTATGACAACAGGCCTGCAGTATAACAGACTACACCATGTTGTATGACAACAGGCCTGCAGTATAACAGAATACACCATGTTGTATGACAACAGGCCTGCAGTATAACAGACTACAGCATGTTGTATGACAACAGGCCTGCAGTATAACAGAATACAGCATGTTGTATGACAACAGGCCTGCAGTATAACAGACTACAGCATGTTGTATGACAACAGGCCTGCAGTATAACAGACTACAGCATGTTGTATGACAACAGGCCTGCAGTATAACAGACTACACCATGTTGTATGACAACAGGCCTGCAGTATAACAGAATACACCATGTTGTATGACAACAGGCCTGCAGTATAACAGACTACAGCATGTTGTATGACAACAGGCCTGCAGTATAACAGACTACACCACGTTGTATGACAACAGGCCTGCAGTATAACAGAATACAGCATGTTGTATGACAACAGGCCTGCAGTAGAACAGACTACACCATGTTGTATGACAACAGGCCTGCAGTATAACAGACTACACCAGGTTGTATGACAACAGGCCTGCAGTATAACAGACTACAGCATGTTGTATGACAACAGGCCTGCAGTATAACAGAATACACCACGTTGTATGACAACAGGCCTGCAGTATAACAGACTACACCACGTTGTATGACAACAGGCCTGCAGTATAACAGACTACACCACGTTGTATGACAACAGGCCTGCAGTATAACAGAATACACCACGTTGTATGACAACAGGCCTGCAGTATAACAGACTACACCACGTTGTATGACAACAGGCCTGCAGTATAACAGACTACAGCATGTTGTATGACAACAGGCCTGCAGTATAACAGAATACACCACGTTGTATGACAACAGGCCTGCAGTATAACAGACTACACCACGTTGTATGACAACAGGCCTGCAGTATAACAGACTACACCACGTTGTATGACAACAGGCCTGCAGTATAACAGACTACACCACGTTGTATGACAACAGGCCTGCAGTATAACAGAATACAGCATGTTGTATGACAACAGGCCTGCAGTATAACAGAATACAGCATGTTGTATGACAACAGGCCTGCAGTATAACAGACTACACCATGTTGTATGACAACAGGCCTGCAGTATAACAGAATACAGCATGTTGTATGACAACAGGCCTGCAGTATAACAGAATACACCACGTTGTATGACAACAGGCCTGCAGTATAACAGACTACACCATGTTGTATGACAACAGGCCTGCAGTATAACAGACTACACCACGTTGTATGACAACAGGCCTGCAGTATAACAGAATACAGCATGTTGTATGACAACAGGCCTGCAGTATAACAGAATACAGCATGTTGTATGACAACAGGCCTGCAGTATAACAGACTACACCATGTTGTATGACAACAGGCCTGCAGTATAACAGAATACAGCATGTTGTATGACAACAGGCCTGCAGTATAACAGAATACAGCATGTTGTATGACAACAGGCCTGCAGTATAACAGACTACACCATGTTGTATGACAACAGGCCTGCAGTATAACAGAATACAGCATGTTGTATGACAACAGGCCTGCAGTATAACAGAATACAGCATGTTGTATGACAACAGGCCTGCAGTATAACAGACTACACCATGTTGTATGACAACAGGCCTGCAGTATAACAGACTACAGCATGTTGTATGACAACAGGCCTGCAGTATAACAGACTACAGCATGTTGTATGACAACAGGCCTGCAGTATAACAGACTACACCATGTTGTATGACAACAGGCCTGCAGTATAACAGACTACACCACGTTGTATGACAACAGGCCTGCAGTATAACAGACTACACCATGTTGTATGACAACAGGCCTGCAGTATAACAGAATACAGCATGTTGTATGACAACAGGCCTGCAGTATAACAGACTACACCATGTTGTATGACAACAGGCCTGCAGTATAACAGACTACACCATGTTGTATGACAACAGGCCTGCAGTATAACAGACTACACCATGTTGTATGACAACAGGCCTGCAGTATAACAGACTACAGCATGTTGTATGACAACAGGCCTGCAGTATAACAGACTACAGCATGTTGTATGACAACAGGCCTGCAGTATAACAGACTACACCATGTTGTATGACAACAGGCCTGCAGTATAACAGACTACACCACGTTGTATGACAACAGGCCTGCAGTATAACAGACTACACCATGTTGTATGACAACAGGCCTGCAGTATAACAGAATACAGCATGTTGTATGACAACAGGCCTGCAGTATAACAGACTACACCATGTTGTATGACAACAGGCCTGCAGTATAACAGACTACAGCATGTTGTATGACAACAGGCCTGCAGTATAACAGACTACACCATGTTGTATGACAACAGGCCTGCAGTATAACAGACTACACCATGTTGTATGACAACAGGCCTGCAGTATAACAGACTACACCATGTTGTATGACAACAGGCCTGCAGTATAACAGACTACAGCATGTTGTATGACAACAGGCCTGCAGTATAACAGACTACAGCATGTTGTATGACAACAGGCCTGCAGTATAACAGACTACACCATGTTGTATGACAACAGGCCTGCAGTATAACAGACTACACCATGTTGTATGACAACAGGCCTGCAGTATAACAGACTACACCATGTTGTATGACAACAGGCCTGCAGTATAACAGACTACACCATGTTGTATGACAACAGGCCTGCAGTATAACAGACTACACCATGTTGTATGACAACAGGCCTGCAGTATAACAGACTACACCATGTTGTATGACAACAGGCCTGCAGTATAACAGACTACACCATGTTGTATGACAACAGGCCTGCAGTATAACAGACTACACCATGTTGTATGACAACAGGCCTGCAGTATAACAGACTACAGCATGTTGTATGACAACAGGCCTGCAGTATAACAGACTACACCATGTTGTATGACAACAGGCCTGCAGTATAACAGACTACACCACGTTGTATGACAACAGGCCTGCAGTATAACAGACTACACCATGTTGTATGACAACAGGCCTGCAGTATAACAGACTACACCATGTTGTATGACAACAGGCCTGCAGTATAACAGACTACACCATGTTGTATGACAACAGGCCTGCAGTATAACAGACTACACCATGTTGTATGACAACAGGCCTGCAGTATAACAGACTACACCATGTTGTATGACAACAGGCCTGCAGTATAACAGACTACACCATGTTGTATGACAACAGGCCTGCAGTATAACAGACTACAGCATGTTGTATGACAACAGGCCTGCAGTATAACAGACTACACCATGTTGTATGACAACAGGCCTGCAGTATAACAGAATACAGCATGTTGTATGACAACAGGCCTGCAGTATAACCGACTACACCATGTTGTATGACAACAGGCCTGCAGTATAACAGACTACACCATGTTGTATGACAACAGGCCTGCAGTATAACAGAATACAGCATGTTGTATGACAACAGGCCTGCAGTATAACAGACTACACCACGTTGTATGACAACAGGCCTGCAGTATAACAGACTACACCATGTTGTATGACAACAGGCCTGCAGTATAACAGACTACACCATGTTGTATGACAACAGGCCTGCAGTATAACAGACTACACCACGTTGTATGACAACAGGCCTGCAGTAGAGAATTTAATATCCAGCCAGAACTTGGTATGAGTCAATCTATCGACTGCTGTATCGAACAATCTGTCTCACAATTTGATAAATTCCCATCATTTGAAGTTTCAAATAATACCATAATCCCACAAAACAAAGATTTTGCATCCAACTCATAATCCTGACTATTTTATTGAACATTTTGGCTAGATATTTGATAAATTCATGTATTATGAAGCTTCATGTAATCCAGCTAAACAAAACCATACAACAGGTGGAAGAAATGGTTGTATAAAATATGAAATTTGATGCTAAAGTTAGACAACAATACCCTCAGTAACCTTCAGACAAATTATGAAATTTAAAGCTCAATATGGACAATTCGTTTATAATTATTCTTACATTATTAATCAACTTTCAGCAATGCTCTCTCTTCAGACGAGTACAAAACTACACAGAACCGAGAGATGATTTCAAAATGTTGCAAGAATTCTTCACCTATCATGGAGTGAATTAAGATATTTTTGTTTTACAAATTACACAAATTGTTTGGTCCATACCATTCATGTTTGAGCTCAAAGTCATTCTTTAACTAAGTATCAGGAAAGATGACAATGAAGTTTACGATTAAAGAATACTTTCATTCCTCTCTAAATAACCTCTACCAAGATGCTGAACATAACAGAAATTATCTATCTTATCTTTGTTGTTTGCTGTGCTTCATTTGGGGTCAGCAATTCCATTATTACTTGTTCTGGGCCAATATTGTCAGACGTGGGCTAATAGAGACAGTTCCAAATGGGCCAATATCAATTTGATAGTCTTGGGCCAATTCTAATTTGCCATTGTTAATGTTAGCAGCCGTCATATGTTTTGGGCATATATGTCAAGGACTGTCAAAATAAGTAAAATGAAAAGTACAATATTATAAGTTGTATGCTTCTCTGTACATCTCATCTCTCATCTTTGTACTAGTGTCTCCCGAGCCTTCAGACGAGGCATGACACTGGTACAAAGATGGTACATGAGACCGTATTACCCAAGGGAGAAGTATACAACGTATTTATCTTTCCGTCATGTCAATTTAAATAATATTATTATAGATATTGCGTTTTGACTGCCAATGACTGATCAGCTGATATCTCTTGAATGACCTTGACCCTGATCTTAAACAAAATGGCGCCATCTGTTTCAACTGAAATATTAAAAGTCGTATAACGTATTACTACAAGCTTTTAAACGCCTTAAAATGATTTAATGTTAGTTTAATTGAGTGTGCAAGCAATGCAAAATAAGATTTGTTTCCAAACCAAGCAGCAAAGAAGGCGAAACGTCAACCATTCTCCTTCAAACATCTCCAAAGGAAACAAAACTAGAATGGTTTTGCTGTATTTATTTTCAAAGGAATTTTGCATTTTTCGCCTTAAGCAGATTTGCACTCCAGCTTAGAGGTAAGGTTAATCATCTTAATTAGACTATTTGTGAAAGCTGTCCCATAGATTCACCTTCAACATGTTTCCTCTAGAAACCAAAATAAGAGTTCCACTGTATTAACTTCATAAGTGCATATCACTCTACTCTAAGTTCAATACTCAGGAGTGTTGTCACAGATCGATCCAAGTGAGATTGTTTGTGAAACAACAACTTGTCCATTCACCTTCTTCAATTGAACAGAACAAACATTTTCATAGACATTTTGCTTTTTTTTGACTTTTATAGATTCCAACTGAACATTGTGAAAAGCCATCAGAGATATTCCAAACAGTTTTCACTTGAAACCGAACTAAGAGAAATAAAACAAATCATGAGACATTTTCAAAGTGTGCCTCGATCTCCTCCGTGTACCACTTCACCAGGAGAGTTGTTCACCACCACAGTTTCAACAAGGGTTCCAGTTGTTATAAGTTCTATGTTGTTTGTCGAACAATATGGATTTTTTCACCCAGAGTTGGGTTCATATATCTTGACATTTTTAACTCACTCAAAGAAATCTGGAGAGTATCTACTGGAGCGTGGTATTACGGTTGTCGTGACAACTCCACAACTTTCACGGATATTCTTGCCAATTACCTATTGATTTCTTTCCAACTTTTAGACATAAAAGGAGTACAAATATGTCTATGCAAGCGAATAATTTTGTTACATCTTAACCCTTTAAATATATATTCATTATATTGATTCTTGCATTGACAGTCACCAAGATATATATCACTATCAAGATCAAACTGGTTATAATAACTCACAGACAGACAAAATCAATAACTTGGTTTACACATTTTTTCGATAAGGCAAGACGGGGGAAAAGCTTTGCTCTAGTGTAGATGAAAATTTATCAGATAACCAAACTTGGTCAAAATTAATTAAGAAAATCCTAAATTTTTACTTATAAATTTCACTTTTGTGGTAATATTTGGCTACATTTATAAATGGGGGGGGTAAATTTGGCAACATTTTTATTTAGGAAGCATTTTGAAATTAAAATTGGTCAAAATCATGGTAGGAGATTCCGTAAACCAACTAAATAATTTGTTCAATAAAAAAATAGCTCTAGTGCCCTGTACAATGGCGATCACCCAACGTAACCATTATAGACACTACACTGCCTTTACTGCAGACATGTTGTTCATGCAGTGATATTTAGGCTTCTAGAACTCAAATAATAATTATACGACTTATCTCAATCTCATTAGAATCGGATCGAACATAATATTCGTATCTGGCTGTGTTTGATCTTAGTAGTGCTCTGCAGGTGTCAAGTCTCGTGACCTTTCAGTTCGACCAAAGTCTCGTGACCTTTCAGTTCGACCAGAGTCTCGTGACCTTTCAGTTCGACCAAAGTCTCGTGACCTTTCAGTTCGACCAAAGTCTCGTGACCTTTCGGTTCGACCGAAGTCTCGTGACCTTTCAGTTCGACCAGAGTCTCGTGACCTTTCAGTTCGACCAAAGTCTCGTGACCTTTCAGTTCGACCAAAGTCTCGTGACCTTTCGGTTCGACCGAAGTCTCGTGACCTTTCAGTTCGACTGAAGTCTTGTGATCTTTCAGTTCGACCAAAGTCTCGTGACCTTTCAGGTTGACCGAAGTCTCGTGATCTTTCAGTTCGACCAAAGTCTCGTAACCTTTCAGTTCAACCAAAGTCTCGTGATCTTTCAGTTCGACCAGTCTCGTGACCTTTCAGTTCGACCGAAGTCTCGAGACCTTTCAGTTTGACCGAAATCTCGTGACCTTTGAGTTCGACCAGAGTCTCGTGACCTTTCAGTTCGACCAAACTCAAGCAGGTTTTTATTTTTTTTAAAACTTCAAGATGATACATTTTAGTATTTCAATGTAGTATTTATACTAATTATTCTGTTCAAAATGACATCTCAATAAATCTATGTAAGTAACAAAGATTAACGCCAACCCACAAGACAAATAGAGAATATTAAACGATGTCCCATATAATAACATATTTATGAAACGAGAGAGTGGTTTGGTATTTAACAATTGAGTTTGGTATCTTACTTATTATTTGGTGATTTAGTTGCATGAAATTGTCGATAAATGGGATACCTTCCATTCTGACCACGGCACTGATATTGTGACATTCAACCATTATGATGTCATGTCAATCGAAAGCAATCAATCCAACCATTATGATGGTATGTCAATCGAAAGCAATCAATCCAACCATTATGATGGTATGTCAATCGAAAGCAATCAATCCAACCATTATGATGTCATGTCAATCGAAAGCAATCAATCCAACCATTATGATGTCATGTCAATCGAAAGCAATCAATCCAACCATTATGATGGTATGTCAATCGAAAGCAATCACAATTTTTTAAACAGTGATATCTTCAACCAAGGAAAGCCAAGGAAAACCCTGGGGATGTCAGGACTCTTGGCTAGCATCTATCACAAGAAATAATTTCCAAGACACCAAAACACAACCATAAGCACTTCTTTAAGCATACCTTGTTTCCTTTAATAAAACACCAGGGTGCTATATCATTCAGCACCCCCATACCCCCTGGGTTGTATAGGAGGCTTGAGTTATACTACAGGTAATACGGTACTTCTAGAAGTTTGAGAAAGGTTATGCACTATGACGTTAATGTCTGTTTTAAATGTCCATAGATAATGGTCGTGTCACTCTGAGCCAAGAGGAGCGTGCACATTTCACTTCATCATGCTCCGCCGCCTCAACATCTTTACACCAAAAAGCTCTTTGGAGAAGACAAGGCTATTAATGCTGCACTACTTCCATGATATTTAATGGATGATCAACTTCTTTATATGTCAATGGCAACATTTCAGTATAGATCCTTATGCCGTTATCAAGCATGCATCTCTTTGATGCAAACTTCTCTCAAACAGTTTGAAAACCTTTCCGTCATCAGCTAATAGTCATACAGGTGTCTTTACTGTCATTCATCTACAAGACATCGTTCATACAAGCGCATTTGTTTCTGTGTGATGATGATTTTATGTAAGAATAATCTGGTTGATGTCTCATTTATCATGTCACATTGTCTACCCAATTATTGTGTCTCCTTTACCATGTCATATTTTCTACCCGATTATTGTGTCTCATTAGCTGTATATTATGCTTTATGCTCTGTCTTTGAACCATTGTCTTATTGTCAGAGTCAGGTTCGGTCAGGTTTTCTCTAAGTGGCTTCGAAGATTAGAATTCATTCAAAATCTATGAAATATTGAAATGGTTGAAAAAAACATGATTCTTTTAAGAAGCATGTTAACATGCAATTTTTTAAGAATTTACATTGATGTTTTAAAATTTGAATAATACATGTTTCAAAACGACAACTATTGAAACGTTACACAAATTGAAACATCAGTTGAAAAGCTATATACCGGTATCTGAAATAAAATGAAAATCTATTTCAATGCTACTCTGATGATAGTTAAAAAACACATTTATAAATTGTTGTAAATTAAATTTGTACTCAGAAATAATCTCTCAAACATATATGTTAAAACTTGTGTTGTGATTTTTGTTTTAAACGTCTGAATAAAGGCTAGTCTGAAGATATTCTTCTTTGGAACCGACCTTCTTGGAACGATATCCAAAATCTTTTTATGATTCTCAGAATAATAAGAAACTAAACTTTTTCTCTCATAATTCTGAATATAAATTGAAGACGATCAGTTCTCAATAATAGTTTAGACTTCAATCACTGCATGTAGAATTGGCATTTACGGTGATAAAAATTGTCCATATAAAAACAAGTTCTGCATTGTGCAATGTTCTTACGGAATTATTTATTCTTGGTTGACGTTTTGTTCTTACATATTAAAATATCTAAAGGACTATTATTTAAGTTCAAAAATTTCTTCATTTATGTTTACATTATTCTAAAGAATTGAGAAATTTAGCAGCATTGTATATGCATCTTTTCAGCGAAGAAATGGTTTATAGTTTGAGAAGAAATGTTAATTTGCTTTAGCATCTTTCCACTTTCGTATAAGCACAACTATATTTATGTGTCCAGAGGACATTGATTGCATGGGGTTGAGTCAATAAAAGTGTCTGTCTGTCTGTCTGTCTGTCTGTCTGTCTGTCTGTCCTTCTGTATGATGTGGAAGTCATAAGACATTATTATTTCCCATATGGTTGAAAATAACCGAGTTAATATTTTATATATGAGCACATGTGCACATATCACGTTTGCCTAGCAATGATTGTTTCGCCGCGGCTTCCCGAATTTCGCTGTCTGTGACGTCATAAAACAATTGTTCGTGATTCACTGTTGCTCGCTCTCGCTCGGCCAATACAAAATTCCCACTAGTTTCGTGATATGACACAATTCCTTGGGTAATAATCTCTATTTATGCTATGGTTTCAAGGTCAACCATCATTTTAACATAACACTAGTGATGCCGACTTGATTAGTGCCAAACCAGTACTTTACAGGAATCTAATAAAGTGAGGTGAGGTGAAACGCCGCTTTCAAGAGTATTTCACTTATATCATGGCTGCTAGTATCGTTGCAGGGAGAAAGTATGCAACACCATTGTAGCTATGCATTGCAGTGAAACCTGCGAACATCAACTTTCATAACAAACAATGGATGGCACACTAATTGTGTATAGTATTGCGCTCAAACCTTACTGCACATAGAACAGTTCTCTACTATATAGTATTGCGCTCAAACCTTACTGCACATAGAACAGTTCTCTACTATATAGTATTGCGCTCAAACCTTACTGCACATAGAACAGTTCTCTACTGTATAGTATTGCGCTCAAACCTTACTGCACATAGAACAGTTCTCTACTATATAGTATTGCGCTCGAACCTTACTGCACATAGAAAGTTCTCTACTGTATAGTATTGCGCTCAAACCTTACTGCACATAGAACAGTTCTCTACTATATAGTATTGCGCTCAAACCTTACTGCACATAGAACAGTTCTCTACTGCAGATCCAGTTGCCAAGCACCTGGCAGAATTCAAACCCCAGACTTCTTGATCCGAAGCCAAACGCACTATCCACTATCCTGCCCCTTGTTAAACTATCTGTGATTTGTCCAGTTTAAAGATAGGAATTCAGGACATTGATGGCAATAGGCCAATCAATGATGTTTATTTCACATTTCAGGCCACATGTTTGAGTGAGTGAGTGAGTTATTGTTTAACGCCGCTTCCGCAGTATTGCAGCCATTAGCGGCGACCACATGTTTGATGTTTGAAACATAGTTGTCAGGTGCCCAAGATCATGTCAGGAATAGCTTATGCTGAATATTTTACACAGATAAATAGATGCTTAAATATATACACTGTGCGAACTACCTACTCGCTGCAGTGTCAACAGATCAACATGGCGTCTAGGGAACTGCATCCTCGGTTACCCAGGGTTTTATATATACACCACGTGGTGTGGTTATCAGGTCAATATCAGAGGTAGTTTTTTTTAGATAACCACCATGGTCGGTTATGAGATATTCAACCTACGGAAACAGATGGACTTGTAAAATTTGGGAAATTTTGTTAAATTAGAAATGAAAATTGTGTAAGTTGCGAAAGTGGGATTCGAACCCTGGACCTCTATATCGTTAGAGCAGCGCCTTTACCAATGTAGCTACCGAGGATCCATACAGATGAGTGTTCATTCTTTTGTGTCTTGGCTGTATTTATATATTTTCTAGTATTATATATACATATTTATATTTGTCTACTTTGTGTATGGAATGAATGATAACCATGTGGTGTATGTGAAATAATGACCTCGACCTCGTGAATATCTTTGATAACCATCTCGCGTACCACTCGATGGTTATCACAGATATTCACTCGGTCAGCGGTCATTATTTCAACCATATACTCTCAACTATATCACCCCTGGGAAACTCTCTATCGGAGAAATCTGTACTAAAATTACCGGTGACGGATGGTTAACAAAATAACCGTGCTTGCTTTGCAAAGAAGTGATATGAATTGTCATTGGCTCGCAGGTCCAAGCTGCGGAACAATTTGATTGGCTCAAGCCGGCCAAGGGCAGGTAATTTTAATACAGATTTCTCTGATAGAGTTTCCCATGGGTGATATAGTGGAGAGTAACGGAGCATATATAAAACCCTGGGTAACCAAGGATGAGGGAACTGTAAATCATGGAATAATCACCCAGCAATTATCAATTTCAAATACTGATTATTCAAAGCAGGCAATTATTTCTTCCCCAAGACCTTAACCTGTATGCAATTTTTCATATTAACGCAAAAGCATCATTAGGAAATTTTAGATTAAGAATATTGCAAATCCAGTTCTTGTTTTCAGGTTAAACGCTGTATAAATATGCTAATATATGCTTATATGCCGGAAGTATTTAAACTATAGGGGATAATTTGTGTCTGTGTACATTTGCTGAATTTAACCCGGTCGTTAGTCATTGCTGTTGATTATTCATTTCAGACAGAGAGGCAAGCAATATTATTCAAGGCAGGCGATTATTCAAATCCTAACCTTGACCTACAACTTGCGCCCTAGGGTTGTTGATCTTATCTATTAATTTCAAAATTTTGTTTGTGAAAAAAAACCCACAGAAGCCTAACATGTATTATTTTGGAAATTGAAAAGAACAAGAATAGAGACAATTTTATGGATACACAACTTCTTTATTCTTTGAAGGCAACGTTTGAAGGCATAGGTTGAAGGCATAGGTTCTAATGTTGTTGTCAAAGGCCTAAAACTGCTTTAAAAACTGCTCAGAGAATAGTGTTCATTTTAAATTATTTTCCTTTGAAAATGTTTATCTTAAGCTGAAAACTTGATCAAGATATAGGCAGGTAATTATTGAAGTAACAAGATGTGTTTGTTTAACACGGATGCCCCCGGATGTAGCAAAGTTATGGCCAAGGTTAAAGTTTTCTGAATATTGTCCACTGCGGCAAGGTCAAGGTCACAAGGTCAAATATGATGACCTCATCTGAAAGGTCTCATCACAAGGTATGCACATGCCAAGTATGAAAGCCGTAGCTCTGAGCAATCAAAAGTTATGGCCAAGGTTAAAGTTTTCTGAAGATGTGACCTTGACCTTGCCGCAGTGGACAAGGTGAAATATGATGACCTCATCCGAAGGTCTCATCATTAGGTATACAAATGCCAAGTATAAAAGCCGTACCTCTTAACAATCAAAAGTTATGGCCAAGGTTAAAGTTTTCTGAAAATGTCAATTGAGGCAAGGTCAAGGTCACAAGGTCAAATATGATGACCTCATCTGAAAGGTCTCATCACAATGTATTCACATGCCAAGTATGAAAGCCGTAGCTCTGAGCAATCAAAAGTTATGGCCAAGGTTAAAGTTTTTGTGGACAAACACACAGACAGACAGACAGTCAGACAGACAGTCAGACAGACAGACAGACAGACAGACAGACAGACAGACGGACAGGTGAAAAACAATATAACCCCGGAATCTCCGATTCGGGGGCATAAAAATATCGTTTGGGAGATTGTAAACGAGATGTTGTCAGTAACTACACAATGCTGTACAATAGGAGCACAGAATTCACTGTGGTCCCATGGGGGTAACCAACTGGGTGATCTTTATCAATATTTATGTCAAACATATTGTCAATTAGTGTCTGACCAGTTAATCAATACCTTTAATTAACCACCTTTGTGATGTGATTTTTAATTACAGCCACGCTATTGACTACACTGATGAATGGTAGATGTGTTCCTATAGCCTTGGGCAAAGATACTATAAATATTACATTTACATTATCAATAATGTCAAATAGTGATCAGAAACATTGGAAAGATTTGAAGACTGTGACGCAAATAGCTCTTGGTTATAAACCAACAGATAAGCATTTAAAGGCGCTGTAGCACGTTTTTTCGGTCAAATAAGTTGATGAAATGTATTTGAAAAATAATTTCACCAATAGTAAAACATCCTTTTCTCCTCGGAAAATAAAGTTTAAAACGAGTGTACATGTTTTGGTTAAGCCATGGGAATCGTTTTTGTAATACAAAATAATAAATTGTGTTCACAATAAAATGGCCGCCATGCAATTTTTGCTTTATACGCAACATAGTTTTTACCACTACAGATAATTTGTTTGTGTAATAAGACGTTTTACCCTCTAAAGTTAATTTAAATGACATAAACTATCATTATAAATGGGAAATTTGAAAAAATAAATTTTGCAAAAAACGTGCTACAGCGCCTTTAAGATATAAAAGATTAACATCTAAATGTGAACTCTTGTGAAGCAGGTGACAAGAATGTTTGGGTAACAGTTTACAAACTATATATAATGAAAGGTTGACGCTTTAAATATCCTATGCTAGAGAGGTTAAAAAATAGGCCTGTGTGGCTCATTAGATTTGCATGATTTATTAGGGAGAAGATCTAAAACAAATGTTTTCTAAAGTATTACAATTTCAGCATTTTTGTCAAAAAACCTTAAATGTCAAAAATGGCTAAGAACTATATTTTGTCCCCTCCCTTACCCCATGCAATAATCCCACTCAGGAGGTTCAGAACGAAATGTTCAAACTTTAATCCTCAAAGTTACCTCCCCAAAAATATTCAGGTTTAGGGGTGCAGCAGTTCTGGAGAAGCAGATAATAATGTGAAAAGCTGATAGACAAGGGATGACGTCCCGGCGGACGGACACCTGACGAGAGCCCATTCCATTGGCCCAGTAAGCCTTTCAAGTCTGATGAGCTAAAAATACAGAACAACAGAGATCAGTTGCACTAGCCAACTGCACTAAAGATTTCCTTCTTTGTTTTGTTGTCGATTTTCTACGTTACTTTTCTTAGATTGTCAATCTTGTAGCCTTGAGAATTGTTGTTATTGAGCTCTAACGCATGGTAAGAAAAGAAATGGCAATACGTCTAATAACCACATACAGCGGTATGCGTCACTCAAAAGAGAAGCTGACTTTGAAATAAAATTCCATCGACTTGTTATGAAAATATATCTGTTGTGTCATGTTTTATATAAAATACTTCTTAAGCGATTGATGTTAACACTTTAAGCACTTTAAGGTGGAGATATATAATATAATGAATTGATATTTCTAAACATGATATCGATATGACGGAAATAATCATATAATCAATTATCAGTTTCAATCAGCCGAGCCCGGTGATCCATGAGTACAGTCAATTACTAATCAATACGTTTCATTTCAGTAATTATTAAAACATAGCTCAGGCCAGAAGACCAGTAAATGTAATTTGATATTCATAAATCATAGACAACATCAAAAAGTTTATTCATCAAATATGTATTATTCAAATTAAAAACATTAATTGAACATAAATATTGAGTTTTAAAATAAGTACCGTGACCAATTAGATTGAATGGACATGCTCTGTTTTATTAGATTAGGAGAAGAGAAGAAATTGGGTCAACATCGCCTCAATAATGTTCTCCTTACATTATGACAACTATAAATGCAGAAAGTGAGCATGCAAAACCAATATGGGTACATAAAAATAGAGCCATGGGCTCTGTAGCTCATCAGGGTTTCATTGATTTATTATGTAAGGTTGAATATCTAAGTTACCTCAAGTAATACATTGTTAACAAGCAAAAAATAGCTTTTTAAATCATGACCCCTGTGACCCACATTTGGAGTAACAGGGTCACCAATCCTACAATTAAGAATCACCTTTGACCAAAAAGTCTCTTCACAATATTTCACCTTTCTAGAGCTTTAGATACTTGAGATAAAGATGAAAATAAGTTATTGGGTTGTGACCCGTGACCTAGATTGGGGTCACAGGGTCACAAAATCTACAATTTTAAATCCCCATTGGCCAAGGAATCTGCACACAACTTTTCAGCTCTCTAGACCTTTTAGAACTGGAGAAGAAGATCAAAATAGGTTTTTAAGGATGTGACCCCTGTGACTCCATTTGGGATCGTGGGGTCACGAAATCTACAATCAAGAATCCCCATTGGCCAAGGAGTCTGAACACAACTTTTCAGCTCTCTAGACCTTTTAGAACTGGAGGAGAAGATGAAAATAGGTTTTTAAGGATGTGACCCCTGTGACCCCATTTGGGATCGTGGGGTCACAAAATCTACAATTTAGAATCGCCATTTGCCAAGGAGTCTGAACACAACTTTTACGCTCTCTAGACTTTTTGGAACTGGAGAAGAAGATGAAAATAGGTTTTTAAGGATGTGACCCCTGTGACCCAATTTGGGATCGTGGGGTCACGAAATCTACAATCAAGAATCCCCATTGGCCAAGGAGTCTGCACACAATGTTTCAGTTCTGTGGAGTCATTGGTTCTCGAGAAGAAGTCGAAAAAGCGACAAGTTTACGGATGGACGGATGGACGGATGGACGGACGGACGGACGGACGGATGGATGGACGCCGGACACCATGCCATGCCATAAGCCCATCGGGCCTTTAAGGAGGAGTTCTTGTTGGAGTGTGACTGAATCAAGATGTCCTGTACATCATCTTCCAGCTATCAATCTCCTGTCGAAATCACTCTCCATGTGTAGGCTGCCATTTTCTTTCTGGTCTAAACTCTCTAAGAAGAGAAATGGCCAATATCAAATCTCAAATACCCTCGTTGTTATTTATTAGGAACAAACCAAACTAATCTGTCGATAGGAAGGACTGGAACTGTATTTATGATAACCATCAATATCTTAATGGCACACTGACTATTTAATCTGAATTTTATCTCCATGATTACTTGGTATTTTCCTGTACAACTAAGCGAACACTAGACCAAATCATCCATTATAGGAACTAACAACTTCATTGGGCAAGATCAAAGGAAAAGGTATTAATGAATCAATGAACCACAATAAATATCAAAATTATTTATTTCATTTATTTCCTGTTCTTCTTTGGTTGTCTCCATAACAGTTACTATCAAAGTTTCAAAAGGAAATATCTGTCAAGATGTGACCATGTGTATCTTGTACAATAATAAGAGTTATTGGGAAAGCGGCGGTAGTTGGTGGGCAAAAAATTATATTTGTGAGGATATTCCTCTAAGAATCCTATTGGGTCAAAATTCCTTATATCCTATGATCAAAACACTCCATTTGTGGCACATGGTCCTGTGCATAGCTCAGTTGACTACAATCAGTGAAGATCAGCAACAATGGGAGCGGCTCGTCCCATGGGTGGGTGACCTGCTTCATTGCTTAAATAAAATGTAAGTTTGAAGTGTCATTCCCCGCCCCCACTGAGAGACTAGTTGAAACACACATGGTGTAACCCGGGGTTAGTGACTTTATTCTATGTGAAATTTCTGTCCACCCAGTGGGTACCTGGTAAAGGGCATGTATGTCAGCTTGGGTTAGACCACAGTGGTAATGTTGGTATTGCCTTGAGTATGAACAAGTGGATGGAAAAGTGCACCATATAAATATCTATATCGTGGTGTAGACTGTGACTGTGCACCATATAAATATCTATATCATGGTGTAGACTGTTCGCAGGCAGGCAGTGGAGAGAGCGAGTGTTACAATGTTTATACTCTGAACCATTATGTAATAGTCTCTCTCTGCTGTCTCTCCCAGAACAAGGTTTGAACAAAACCTGTATTTCAAAAAAGCTCTACAATGTGTATCTTCCACAGGAGAAAAATGAGTTACAAGTCTTTGTCTCCATTATACATTATTACTAGTTCCTGGAGTGGCATTTAAGGTCTGAGTTTAACATCCTGCCATGCCCATATTTGTGGGGGCTCAATACGAAATGAACAAACTTGAATCTATATGTAAAAAAGGAGAAGTCGAAAATTTTATAAGTTTACAGACGACAGACGACACCTGATGCCTGACGGATCGATGCCGGACAGGGGTCCATTCCATAAGCCCATCTGGCCTGATGAGCTAAAAAGACAATAAAATTAATATTTTTAACCTGACATACATGACAAAAAGAATTGGAGAATATTTTCAGTTGAACAAATTCACCAGACCACAGCATGACTAAATGCTAAAGAGTCCTTTGAAGTGAAGGCAAAGGTCCGACCCCTAGCGGTATTCAAATGTTATTGTATACGTCCATGGAGACCGGTGTATAATTGCATGGCATTTCATTACCGCTGGTTATGTAGCTGATGGAACTGAGGACCTCACTCAACTCCTAGGGGAGAATCTAACTCGATAGATGGGTCGAGCAGGTTCGGAAACTATCCATCATCTTTTTGAAAGAATGTGACAGCCACACGAGGTAATTTGATTGTTTTGGAATGAAAGCCATAAGTGATAATTTGAACGTTCTGTAATGAAATTTTTGCAAGTGATTGTTTAGAAATGACGCGCTAGTAACTTAAAACAATGACAGCATTTGAATTTTTTTTTTTTTAATTGGGTTTTCATTTTGGGTGATTAGATTATCTGTTAGGTATCAATTTCTGATTCTAGTTGGTAAAATTTCAGTTGCCTTGTTGACAACAACAGGTTCAAATGTTGACAAAATATCTATTCAATAAGTAACCTTTGCAATATGATATTTAAAAGTCAGTTTTGAAAAGTTTTTTGGTATAAATAACACCTGTAGATAAACACCTATAAAATACATCTCTTTGAATAAAGAACAATTCATAATGTATTTCAAAGAATAGACAATCACAATGTTTTCATAACAAACCATTTGCATGGATCTTAACCTTGTGTTTATAAATGATCAGACTTGTACAATAGTATCATACATTGCAAAACACATAGAACCAGGACTGTTGGAACAATTTAAAACAATCATCAATTTTTAAATAACCAACCGTCAAGAATGAAATTCTGCATGCTACTTGGAATGGAAAAGGTTGAACTGTTATTTAAGTAAGCCCACAAGTTGTACCACATATTTAAGTTAAGAAACTTATTAATTGTTGAGGTGTATCTATTGATCCGTCGATGTTGTACAGGTTCAATATAATGATTCAACAAACTTTATATACATGTACTATATCGCCACTTATACACATAAAAATCGTTATTATCCATATGTTTAAAAAATAACAGAATTGATATTATTGATATAAGCACATGTGCACATATTCACGTTTCCCTAGCAACCATTGTTTCCTGTATTCAGTCGTCTGTGACATCATAAAAAGATTGTTCTTGTCTTCACTGTAGCTTGCCGTCGCAAGAGAAACGGACCATTTCTTAACACTCAAAACTCATGACTTATAGGAAACACGTAAACTAGCTATCGCTGGGCAATACAAAACTTTCGTAAAATTCAAATGACACACTTCCTCAAGTAATAATCTTATGTATGTCTGTCAGTGGAACTTGAGCCTTTGTAGCTCATCTGACAGGTATTACATTGTATCTCTAAGGTAAAGACTAACACATATATAGAACATGAGACAGTGCCCAGTCACCATGTTTACCACCCACACTGGTTAAGGTAAGGTAGAGGCTCGTTCAAGTCCATAACATAGCCAGATCCAGGAGAGGTGGGGGAGGTTCACATATTGAAAAGAGGAAGGGCCCATCAAATTGACATCGACATTTTTAAAAGGGGATCCGGCACTGCATAAGAACACATATATAGCATTAATAGCAGCTTGAAAAATGATTCTCCCATAACTGGAGACCTCAACAGTTCGTCCCCACCCCTCTCAATCCTCCCTGTCCAATGGTATGTTCCTTCTCTCCAGCCTTCTTGAAGGACAAGATATCGAAACTTATTACTGAGACAGTCAGATTACTTAGCCAGTGTTCGGTCTTGTACTTTAAAGAGAGCTTTGATAACCGTGGTCTTGGTCTAAACAAGAGGATACACTGGGTCTTCTGACTCCCGCATGTAAACACACGAAGATACAACATCTCCCAATTGGCAGAACAAAAAACAGAAATGATTATTGTCTTTTAAACATTTTTGGTAAACACATTTTAAAATAGCGACGAGTTTCCTCTCCATGTGCTTTACCCACTCTCCATCAAAGGAGGAGAGGAAATTGCTTGCACCTCAAACAGGAAGTAGACTCCAACGAAACAATCAAGACAGAATTGACATTAATTTCCCATCTCTGTAGATCGGTCACTGGAGACTGCGAGAGGGATGCCAGCTGGTGCATTGTGGGCTTAGCATGGAATGCTGGGATACTATAACTAATCTCGACTGGTCATTCAATTTGTGGTTGTAAGGGCTGGTGCATCGTCGGGTTTATTCTGGTCACTTGAGGCTGTTAGGAACTGACTGTACATGTCCAGAGGTGTGATGAGTGTCTGGACTTTGACATGAAGCAGTGGATTGTGGGTAAAACATGAAATGTTAGCATGTACAGCAGCTGTACAACAAAGGCGAATATGCTAAGATACTGATAGTATTTGTTTACATGAACATGAAAACATGTGATGCATCTAGAAAAGTGTAAATGACCAAGTTAAAGGTACTGTAGCACGCCAATTGGTTTAAAATATAAATAATGCACAGATAATGTCCTCAGGTAAAGTCTTATATTAGTTATCTGCAAAATATGTACGTTTTCAGGTTTTAAAGTTAACTTTAAAAGACCGGAAGTAATTAATGCAACGATGCATTAAATCAGCATGAACTACAATATCAGCAGTATTAAAAAATTGCACACAACCCGAAGACCAAAAACGGCAGTCGCTATGTAACAACAATGCTTACACTGCCTATTACAAATCGGTGAGGTGACAGATACTCCTAAATGAAGACTATCCAACCTTTGTTGTCAGTTAAGACATTAAAGTATATGTAAGAGCAGAGTGAAATCCTAGTTCAACCGTTTTCTACATTCTATATTTCCCATTTTGCACATCAGCAACTCTTACTATTTGTGATATCCCTGAGTGACTTCGGCCGTCTCAAATTTTTAATTATTGACTGCAGGTCAATTGTTATGAATAATTAGTATTTTATTGCACCTAGTTGAGTTCACATGCCCTTGTATGACCTAAAATAGCTTATTTGAATGCGAAAAGTGTGCACTTGTGCCTTTAATTATTTTAAACCATCCTAACAACAAGTTTTTGCAACGAAAATGATCCAATTTCTTACAAGAAATAAAAGAGCAGCCCCGAAACTTTGGGTCTCGCCTTTCACCTGTTGCGCCTTCTCGTCAGCATAAATGAAATGGGAATTTTTTTGTTCATTATTCAAGTTATTCTAACAAGTTGAAACATCACTGGGGCACTTTTCACAAGTTTGTTCTTAAAACCTATTTCTGATTTTAAAATTGGATCAAAGGATTAACATGGCCTTAACCAATATCTCATGACCTTGAACTTTGACCTTCAAGGTCACACCATTAATGATTACTTTTCATTGTGTATATACTATAACAATCATGCAATGAGTCAAAGTGTTCATTGTTAACACAAGGCATATTCACAATAGCACGCTTAAGTTGTGACTTTGCTGTGACCTTGACCTTTGACAGATTTTAGCAAAAACGTTTTCAAATCTTAACCAATATCTCATGACTTTGACCTTCAAGGTCACACCATCAATGATTACTTTTCATTGTGTAAAACAACTATGCAATGACTCAAAGCATTCATAGTTAATAAAAGGGATTCATGATAGCATGCTTAAGTTGCGACCTCGCTGTGCAAAACGTTTTCAAATCTTGGTCTTTCTCTATAGTTGATATATACCAAGTAAGGGCCTGATAGCACAAAAGATTTTGAAGTTATCGTGTTTACAAGGATTTTTGTAGTGATTTCAGAACTCATGACCTTGACCTTTGACCTTGAATGTGGGCATGTCAAAATAATTCCCCAGGTGTATAAGAAAGAAGCTATGTATATGAGGTGTTGATACCTTCTTGGAAAAAAGTTATTTAGTGATTTCAGAACTGTTGACCTTGACCCTATCTCGTGACTTTGACCTTTAAAATTCAAGGTCACACAGTCAATGATCACTTTTCATTGTGTATAACAATCATGTAATGATTCAAAGTGTTAATACCGTATTCATCCTAATAAACGCCCTCTCTTAATAAACGCCCCCCTAAGCCATTTTGGACTCGTGGAAAATGACCCCTAATATACGCCCCTCTTTTGTATCGACTTATCTTACTGATGTTTCATTGAAGAAGAGTTTTCAATCTTGCTATCAACCTCTTATGTCCAGTAAAGTATAAGGTATATGGTATCTCCACTCCCCCGGCGACTGTCGAATGTCTGTAACAATCAGTCTCTACACATTTTATGCAACCGCCATGTTTTAAGAAACAGGAAAATGTCTTGCTCAACTCTCTTGGAAGATTTCCCACAACTATAGATGACACTAGGCGTATTTTGGTATCAAATATATCAACGATAAAACTCTGAAATAAAATCGATGTTTCTTTTTCTTTTGGACATCACCAGACATTTTTGTAATAAACTCCCCCTTTTTACGATTTTTTAAAGTCATTTTAATAAACGCCCCCTTTTTCCAATTTTTTAAACGCCCAGGGCGTCTATTACGGCGAATACGGTAGTTGAAATAAGACATTTTCGCAAAAGCATGCTTAAGTTGTGACCTCGCTACGACCTTGACCTCTGACGGCTGTTAGCGAAAACCTTTTCAAATCTTGGCCTTTCTCCATAGTTGATATACACTAAAGAGAGCCTGATAGCACAAATATTTTTCAAGATTGTGTTTACAAGGATTTTTTTTAGCGATTTCAGAACTCATGACCTTGACCTTTGACCTTGAATGTGAAAAAAATTCCCCAGAGGTATAAGTAAGAAGTTTTGTATATGAGTTCTCAAAACCTTCTAGGAAAAATGTTATAGCCAATACAAAATGCGCCGGCAGTGATTGAAACTGCACAAAAACTGATAGCATCCCCTCAGGGCTACTAATTAGATCAGTCATAACTTCCTGCCTTTGCCCACATCGCGTTTATCATTAAAACATGAAGTGTGAGGTAATGAAACCACGTCCAGTGTTTGACATTTTTCCCTCATCAGACTCTAGATGGAACCTGGCGACTGTCCAGCCTATTGTGGGTAAAAACAAGGCATTCTGGGATTGACAAGGTGATCGGACTTGTCCATTACGATTATACATGCTTCATCTGTCGGCTATGATTGTCGTGTGCTCCAATTAGGGAGATTGAACTAGTCTGGGGAGCAGGGGAACAGATACTGATGGACATACGCTAGCAGACATCAATCACAAATTAATTTATATGACAATATGTGGGGTTTACCTTAGTGTTTGAAGAAAAAAATTCAAATGGACTGTTTACAGTCTAAAATCGATTGAGAATTGCCACCAGAAAAAAAGATTATCTTCAAATTGAATATTATCTTAAACATGAAAGTGAAGTTAATTTATCAAATTTAGTGAAAATTAATTCATTTTATTTTTCTTTCAAAAAATTATCTAAATTAATAAATCAGCTTTTACCAAAATAAATGATAATTCTTTAGTTTAGACTGAGACACTTTAGGGGCACCGTATGGATGGTATGCAAATTATTATGAGCCTTTAATTTTTGCTATTTCAATTTTCTTGCGAGGTGAGTTGTAGTTTAATGCCGCTTTCAAGACTATTTCACTTATATCGCGGCTGCTAGTATTATGGCAGGGAGAAAGCCTACAAGCATGTGGCTATGCATTGCGGTGAAACCTGCAAGGAACGGCTGGAACTAACGAACCATGGATGGTACTACGCTGAAATTCAGTGTAGCATTGCACCCAAACCTTACTGCGTGTAGAACAGTTCTCTACTGCAGACAAAGTTGCCGTGCCCATGGCGGGATTCGAACCCCAGACCTCTTGATCCGAAGCCGAATGCGCTAACCACTGCGCTATCCCGCTCCCTGTGTATTTAAAGGACCCACACGGGAGACGATTGGAGATTTTGAGTTAAGTAGTAATTTAAATACATCCTCCACTGCTGTAAAAATTTAACTACATTTTCCATTGCTACTTTATTGAAAATCTTCATAGATAACATGTGGCATATGTTCTGCTTACACGACACCTGATTTGATTTGAACAACTTAAATTAAATGGCTGCTTGAAGGGAAATGGGACTCGCATGGCTTAACCAAACCATGTGCATTTGTTTAGAACTCTTTTTATTGATTGAGGAGTATTATTTAGCTATTGGTAAGACTTATTTACCATTTTGTGGGATAACTGTTTTTTTAGTAAGAAAGGCGTGCTACATCGCCTTAGCGCTATGAGCAGGCACTGAGGTCTGCACGATTTAGCGCTTTACAAATGTACTTTATTATTATTATTAATGGAGGCTAGAATTTATTGCTTGAACAGCTTGTTTACACTCGGTTCTTACTCGAGGCCAGCGCTCCTTTCTTTTCAATTGTTTTACCCTTGGAGTTCAATGGAGGCCAGCATTTTACCCTCAATGCTTAATGGAGACTTTCACTTATTGGAGCAAATACGGTAATATCATATAAAATGATGAACATGCTTGTGTGCACTATTGATACAGATTCCCCTTATCTCACAAACCATCAGTACAGAGGAGATGTTTTCTTAGCACACTTCAAAAGAGTCATTTTCATCCCTTGCTTTTTTTAATCTTGGGCCCATAAAGAAACAATATCTTCAAGACATCAGTATTTACAAACTGCAGTGGCCCGAGATTCATCTGAAGTCTGCTCAATGACAGCGCTATTGTCAAGCAGTCGTGTGGAATATCTCAGTAATTGCCAATTTACTGCAGACACTCATCGGACGGTCTCAATCAGAGGCAATGTCACTCCGACAACAGATCGAACACGACAGTCATCTATTTACCCACCACTGATCATGTCCTTCATTACTGTCTGCATCAGATATTGTCTTTAATTACATCATACCGGTACTTGCATTACAACATATATTGTCTTTAATTACATCATACTTGTAATACAACATATATTGTCTTTAATTACGTCATACTTGTATTACAACATATATTGTCTTTAATTACATCATACTTGTAATACAACATATATTGTCTTTAATTACATCATACCGGTACTTGCATTACAACATATATTGTCTTTAATTACATCATACTTGTAATACAACATATATTGTCTTTAATTACATCATACCGGTACTTGCATTACAACATATATTGTCTTTAATTACATCATACTTGTAATACAACATATATTGTCTTTAATTACATCATACTTGTAATACAACATATATTGTCTTTAATTACATCATACCGGTACTTGTATTTCAACATATATTGTCTTTAATTACATCATACTTGTAATACAACATATATTGTCTTTAATAACATCATACCCGTACTTGTAATACAACATATATTGTCTTTAATTACATCATACTTGTAATACAACATATATTGTCTTTAATTACATCATACCGGTACTTGTATTTCAACATATATTGTCTTTAATTACATCATACTTGTAATACAACATATATTATCATTAATTACATCATACTTGTATTACAACATATCAACATCTTGTCATAATGAAAGAGAAATAAATGTTAGTCTTCAGCAGCAACCCTTAGGTGCTAACTGCTCTGGTAATTTGACCGGCCATTTTATATGCAAATATGAAGTTTATATACAAAATTGCACCAAAATTTATGCATTGTCTGAATTTACCTCCCCAAAGACTTACCGTTTTGTAAAATTTTGCATGTAAAGTTGACACAACCCCCGGGTGAACTAACCCCCCATTCAATATGTGAACAGCTTCCTGGTTTGAGGTGAGGTGAACAAGCTAACCACTGCGCTATCCCGCCACAGTTCCCTTTGAAACTTCCAGGATCTGGCTGTTTCTTTCAAGCAACGGGCAGGTGGGCAGGTGGGCAGGTTGGCAGGTGGGCAGGTGGGCAGGTGGGCAGGTTGGCAGGTGGGCAGGTGGGCAGGTGGGCAGGAGGGCCGGTTGGCAGGTGGGCAGGTGGTCAGGTGGGCAGGTGGGCAGGTGGGCAGGTTGGCAGGTGGGCAGGTTGGCAGGTTGGCAGGTGGGCAGGTGGGCAGGTGGGCAGGTGGGCAGGTTGGCAGGTGGGCAGGTGGGCAGGTGGGCAGGAGGGCAGGTTGGCAGGTGGGCAGGTGGGCAGGGAGCTATTTTAACCACTACATAACAGCAAGATGCACATTTGCAGTCTTTGCTTATCACATAAAGTACAGTTGAGGTGAGGTGAACACGCTAACCACTGCGCTATCCCGCCACAGTTCCCTTTGAAACTTCCAGGATCTGGCTGTTTCTTTCAAGCAACGGGCAGGTGGGCAGGTGGGCAGGTTGGCAGGTGGGCAGGTGGGCAGGTTGGCAGGTGGGCAGGTGGGCAGGTGGGCAGGAGGGCCGGTTGGCAGGTGGGCAGGTGGTCAGGTGGGCAGGTGGGCAGGTGGGCAGGTTGGCAGGGTTGGCAGGTTGGCAGGTTGGCAGGTGGGCAGGTGGGCAGGTGGGCAGGTTGGCAGGTGGGCAGGTGGGCAGGTGGGCAGGTGGGCAGGAGGGCAGGTTGGCAGGTGGGCAGGTGGCCAGGGAGCTATTTTAACCACTACATAACAGCAAGATGCACATTTGCAGTCTTTGCTTATCACATAAAGTACAGTTGAGGTGAGGTGAACACGCTAACCACTGCGCTATCCCGCCACAGTTCCCTTTGAAACTTCCAGGATCTGGCTGTTTCTTTCAAGCAACGGGCAGGTGGGCAGGTGGGCAGGTGGGCAGGTGGGCAGGAGGGCAGGTTGGCAGGTGGGCAGGTGGGCAGGGAGCTATTTTAACCACTACATAACAGCAAGATGCACATTTGCAGTCTTTGCTTATCACATAAAGTACAGTTGAGGTGAGGTGAACACGCTAACCACTGCGCTATCCCGCCACAGTTCCATTTGAAACTTCCAGGATCTGGCTGTTTCTTTCAAGCAACGGGCAGGTTGGCAGGTTGGCAGGTGGGCAGGTGGGCAGGAGGGCCGGTTGGCAGGTGGGCAGGTGGGCAGGAGGGCCGGTTGGCAGGTGGGCAGGTGGGCAGGTGGGCAGGTTGGCAGGTGGGCAGGTGGGCAGGTTGGCAGGTTGGCAGGTGGGCAGGTGGGCAGGTTGGCAGGTGGGCAGGTGGGCAGGAGGGCAGGTTGGCAGGTGGGCAGGTGGGCAGGGAGCTATTTTAACCACTACATTACAGCAAGATGCACATTTGCAGTCTTTGCTTATCACATAAAGTACAGTTGAGGTGAGGTGAACACGCTAACCACTGCGCTATCCCGCCACAGTTCCCTTTGAAACTTCCAGGATCTGGCTGTTTCTTTCAAGCAACGGGCAGGTTGGCAGGTTGGCAGGTTGGCAGGTGGGCAGGTGGGCAGGTGGGCAGGTGGGCAGGAGGGCCGGTTGGCAGGTGGGCAGGTGGGCAGGAGGGCCGGTTGGCAGGTGGGCAGGTGGGCAGGTTGGCAGGTTGGCAGGTGGGCAGGTGGGCAGGTTGGCAGGTGGGCAGGTGGGCAGGTGGGCAGGTTGGCAGGTGGGCAGGTGGGCAGGTGGGCAGGAGGGCAGGTTGGCAGGTGGGCAGGTGGGCAGGGAGCTATTTTAACCACTACATTACAGCAAGATGCACATTTGCAGTCTTTGCTTATCACATAAAGTACAGTTGAGGTGAGGTGAACACGCTAACCACTGCGCTATCCCGCCACAGTTCCCTTTGAAACTTCCAGGATCTGGCTGTTTCTTTCAAGCAACGGGCAGGTTGGCAGGTGGGCAGGTGGGCAGGTGGGCAGGTGGGCAGGAGGGCCGGTTGGCAGGTGGGCAGGTGGGCAGGAGGGCCTGTTGGCAGGTGGGCAGGTGGTCAGGTGGGCAGGTTGGCAGGTGGGCAGGTGGGCAGGTGGGCATGTTGGCAGGTGGGCAGGTGGGCAGGTGGGCAGGTGGGCAGGTTGGCAGGTGGGCAGGTGGGCAGGTGGGCAGGAGGGCAGGTTGGCAGGTGGGCAGGTGGGCAGGTGGGCAGGGAGCTATTTTAACCACTACATTACAGCAAGATGCACATTTGCAGTCTTTGCTTATCACATAAAGTACAGTTGAGGTGAGGTGAACACGCTAACCACTGCGCTATCCCGCCACAGTTCCCTTTGAAACTTCCAGGATCTGGCTGTTTCTTTCAAGCAACGGGCAGGTTGGCAGGTTGGCAGGTGGGCAGGTGGGCAGGTGGGCAGGTGGGCAGGTGGGCAGGAGGGCCGGTTGGCAGGTGGGCAGGTGGGCAGGAGGGCCGGTTGGCAGGTGGGCAGGTGGTCAGGTGGTCAGGTGGGCAGGTTGGCAGGTTGGCAGGTGGGCAGGTGGGCAGGTGGGCAGGTTGGCAGGTGGGCAGGTGGGCAGGTGGGCAGGTGGGCAGGTTGGCAGCTGGGCAGGTGGGCAGGTGGGCAGGAGGGCAGGTTGGCAGGTGGGCAGGTGGGCAGGGAGCTATTTTAACCACTACATTACAGCAAGATGCACATTTGCAGTCTTTGCTTATCACATAAAGTACAGACCCTAAAGTATATGTAATATATTGGACAGTGCTTGGTAATGTTTGAGACCTGTCCCTTATCTAACGTCTAAATGGATTCTGCTTCCATCGAAACAAAAATAGATCAACATTTCATAAAAACAAACAAATGACAAACTTTTAACATATTTAATAACTTAAGAAATTTATTTGTAGAAATCTCCCAATGTTATTAATCAAGATGTATTTTACCTGTTCTTATACCCTGGGTATACAATTCAAAATAATGAGACTAAAAGTACATAGATTTGAAATGTATGAAATGAATTCACAATCTAGTTTTAGAAAAAGGAGTCATCGGCTCTGTAGCTTATCAGATTTTAACTAATGTTGAAGAATTAACAAATGAAAGATTAGGTTCATAATCATCACAAAATATGAAGTATTGTATAATCTGCTGGCAAAAGTATGTTGACAAAGAATTTCAGTCATGGAAGTGGATATAAACAGAAGCCATGGTTGTGATATTGGTTTTATTTTTCAATATAATCTCCATGGATGCACTTTGTCCATTTGCCTTTCAGACTGTCTATGCCCTTGTGGTAGAAGTCTTCTGACTGGCCCCTCAGCCACACCTCAGTTGCTGAGTTATTCAACACCCGCAAATTTAGTTTAAAACCGACGCCGTAAGCCGAAGGTTTTAAATGCTGGAATTTGTGGATGTTGAATAACAATGAATCCCGGAAATTTTACAAACGCAACTATTTATCGATATTGTAACATGACCGTTAGTTATCAGGCGTTTTGAAGTGAACTCTCTTTGTGTGTACCCATCTCTGAGTTGAAAGGACTTGGCCACTGTTCCATTTTTGTAAGAGGTGTGGTCAGGTCAACAGTGTGTTGACTCAACACAATGTGAATACTCAGCGTACTATGTTCATTAATCAACAGTTTACACGTAACCCCGAACGGTGTAACTCAACTATAGTCACTTCACAATATTTACGTATCCTTTTAGATGGCGATACACATTTATCTATGACATCAACAGAGTAAAGTACCTAGCAACAAAAATCTTAGACCTGTCCTAAACCATTGTGACAATGACGCTAGCATTGTGTCGTCAAAACGGTTGATCACTATGACGTCATGCCATGGCAACGGCATTCGGTATAAAAAGCCACATGGAATAGGGCATCAAATATAACTAGTTTAAAACATTTTATCATCCAAAAGTAGATATCGCTTGTGTGAGATCAAGCGATATCTACAAGCGATATCTACATTGTAGATATCGCTACAATCACATCGTCATAATCCTATTACATCATCAGTTAATGACATCACAAAGCTTTGACATCACTGAGAACACTGCTGATAATGCTATGACATCACAATGGTGATGACGTTACAATGCTATGATGTCATAATGCTTATGACGTCACAATGCTATGATCTCACTGAGATCACTGCTGAAGAAGCTAAATGGCAGATTTTTGTTACAGATATGTTCATTATTTTGCTAATAATTGTTGAAGAATGATTTTGAATGATAAATAAAATCTCACCCTCGTATCTTCTGATATCAAATATATCAACACTTGTTGATTAAAGCAAAAATATCCTCGGCAAGCCTCGGATATTTCTAACTTTAATCAACTCGTGTTGATATATTTGATATCAGAAGAGTGGTGAGATTCTCTATTTAGTTGCTTGAAACTAACTCATATTAAAAGTTATTTGTGACCTATACGTGTATACACAAGTTAGAAAATGACAATAACACATGTCGAATTTGAGTAAGGCTCACATATTAAGAGAAAAAGAAAAATTAAATTTTGAGTGGGGCCGAATCTTGTGAACATGACGTATAAGTTCGCGGTGATTCGCCCCAAGTAATTTGCGGGTATTCATTTTAATTCAACATAGGCAAATCAACCAATCAGAATTAAGGATACACCGAAATCAGGTTACAATAATAAATAAAATCCCCTTAATTCCTCCACTGGACATTGTAGATAGTGAGTGTTATACGTTATACACACAGTCTACACAGGGACTGCTCGCTGTCATTCCGTAATGATACAGACACTGTGAAAACAAGCCATTGGCTATGTAGCTAATCAGGCTCTAAATAATACATTACACGAGGGTGAACATTTACATAATCTGGATGTAGTGCCTTGTTTTCAGACTGTAAACCTATCAACGACTTCAAATCTGCCAACGGGATTTCAGCCTTGCAGGGTTTTCAGTCAACCTTATTAGAGATGACAGTCACCAAATCTTATCATATCATCTATCATTATAATCCACATTGGTCAAAGAGTCTGCACACAGGATTTCAGTTTCTAAGGTTTATAGTTCTTGAGAAAGGGGGTTAAATGTTATAATATATATTTTGTTCAATATCTCATATTTAAAATGTATCCACAAAAGTATTCAATTTTATAATTTTATGCTATGGCCAATTTTAATGTCTTGTAGTCAATGGACTTTTTGGTGAACATTTTGGCTCAATTGTTTTGAGGGGATTTTGTATGACAGGCTGTTTTGAATATATCATCTATGTTGTTCCCCATAGTTTGGACAGTGACCAAATTTACAATTTATAATACACATTGTCAATATTTTGTCTGCCTCCAATTAAATGGGGTCACAGGGTCACCAAATATACAATTTAGCATCTCCAATGGCCACAGAGACTACATAAAATTTCAGCGCAAGAGTCACTGGTTCTTGAAAACGTGAAAACGTGAAAACGTGAACGGTATAGGAACAGATGGATGGACAGGTAACTGGCTAAAATAATAAGCGTGGGCTAAAATAATAAGCGTGGGCTAAAATAATAAGCGTGGGCTAAAATAATAAGCGTGGGCTAAAATAATAAGCGTGAGCTAATGCTGGGTTTAAATTCTGTTAATTAATTGCCCAATCAAAAATAAAAGTTTCTGATAAGCCACTGATAATCTGTTTGTTATATACTGTCATTGTTTTCAGTACCATCTACCACTGACAGCAAACTAGGAAGATTTTACTGCAACTTCAAACAACATGTGCTTCTCTCTGGCAGGACAGAAGCTCAACCATGCTTATAAATACTTCAAAAGTTGACAGTGAGAGTCTGAGAGTGTAAGATGCAGAACACAGACTGCAATATAAGGAGCAGGAGAGACCACTGTCAGTTTCTCAATAAATAGAGAATCTCACCCAAGTGTCTTCTGATATCAAATATATCAACACGAGTTGATAAAGTTACAAATATCCGAGGCTTGCCGAGGATATTTTGACTTTTATCAACGAGTGTTGACATATTTGATATCAGAAGACACGAGGGTGAGATTCTATTTATCATCCCAAATCATTCTTCATTAGTTTTCAATAAAAAATGAATAATTCTGAACAAAAAACTGCCATTTGACTTCCATTGCTATGATGTAATAGCATTGTGACGTCATCATGATTATGACGTCATAGCATTGTGATGTCATTACTTGGTGATGCAAAATCATTGTGGTGTCATGTAGCTGATGCCAACAGGGCATTGTTCAAAATCTACTGTCAAAACGATATCTCCTAGGAGATATCACTTGATCTCATACTAGCGATATCTCCTGTGGAACCCAGTTTTGGATGATAAAGCATTATGACCTAAGTTTGTACAATAAAGTTTTATCATCTGATAATCTGATAGAAATAGGATTCGGAGAGGGTGTGCCTCCCGACCCCCTTCCCCACCCCGACCCCACAAGCAAAAACCTGAGACAAAACATTTCTTGAGGGGTTCATGGGTTCCATTGATGATTCGCTGCACTTTGAAATATATCAATATTATTGTTTGAGCTTGTGAACGAAATGAAGTCAAAGAACTAATTGATACAGCAGGTAAAACACATGTTATTAAAACTGTTACAATGAAGGAAAATGTAACCTCCAATTATCATTATCTGTAAAAGAAATCAACAATATTAAGTTGATGTTAAACACCAATATTTGATCAGATATCAGAATGATAAAATCTGCAAATAAAAGTAGGGGTATTTCAAACAAACCTAGGAGAAGGTACACACAGTTTAAAACAAACTATGAAAATATGTGGACAATTTGTAGTTTACATGTTCAAGTTATAGAACCTGACTTACCTGTATTGTGATTGAGGGAAAACATATTTGTCAAGGGATGTAAGCATAGAAAACTTAATACCTCCGTGGCAGATTTTGAAGGGGGGGGGGGGGGGGGGGGGGGGGGGGAGGTCCACACCCCCACCCCCCTTGATCCACCACTGTACCTGTTACTAACATTTTTATATTCAAATGTCTACAATGTGTTCAAGTGTTATGGAGAATTCTTAGTTATCTTTCTGTTATCTGTTTGTTCATGTAGAAATGATCTGCGACTCAAGAATGTTAACAAGTTTTCCAGTGTCCTATCTAGAACCAAAACCTGTGGGGGGAATTGTCTCCCTTTTTTACAGAAAAGATTTTGAAACAATAGATGAAGAACAGCACTGTTGGGAGATCATTTATCAGCGTGCATTGTGCAATGGCGGGTCCTAGACTGGACGCAGGACTTCTTTATTGAGAAGAGACACAACTATTGCTGTTTGTGTTGCTCACCCTCTCAGCCTAATGTTTGCATAACATATATCATTAATCTCTGTGATGTGGTTTGCTCACAACTGCCATGCATCAGTGTAATAATAATAATAACAACATGTCATCTTGTATAGTGCCCTATCAAATTACTTCAAGTTTTTCAAGGCGTTGACATAATTATCCTGACAGAATTTTACTTTGGGACCAGCCCAAAGCACTAACCTGATGAAGAAGTCATCGTATATCTGTACATCCCAGTTTCTTGACACAATGAAGAATTTCTTATCCAGAAATCTTGCTGTTCTTAGACTAAGAAAATGACTTACCCTAAAAACTTCAGATTTCCAACTTCTGTCATGTTTCTGTATGTACTGGTAGATGTGATCTGTCGACTCAGTGATGTAAGTTTCGTGACAGACCGACGGAGAAAGAAGTGCATTGATCTGGTGAGGAACAGCTACATACGTGTCTCCAGCTGAAATGAACATAATATCATAATTGTCTAATTTCTTAAAAAGTGTGTCTCAAAGGGGGAGGGTCAAGGTATTGATGATCTAGAGGGGGTGGTCAGGGGATTGATGGATCCAGAGGGGGTTGTCAGGGGATTGACGGATCCAGAGGGGGTGGTCAGGGTATTGATGATCTAGAGGTGGTGGTCAGGGGATTAACTGATCCAGAGGGGGGTCAGGGGATTGACGGATCCAGAGGGGGTGGTCAGGGGATTGGCGGATCCAGAGGGGGTGGTCAGGGGATTGACGATCCAGAGGGGGTGGTCAGGGGATTGACGATCCAGATTGAGGATCCAGAGGGGTGGTCAGGGGATTGACGGATCCAGAGGGGGTGGTCAGGGGATTGACGGATCCAGAGGGGGTGGTCAGGGGATTGACGGATCCAGAGGGGTGGTCAGGGGATTGACGGATCCAGAGGGGGTGGTCAGGGTATTGATGATCTAGAGGTGGTGGTCAGGGGATTAACTGATCCAGAGGGGGTGGTCAGGGGATTGAGGATCCAGATTGAGGATCCAGAGGTGGTGGTCAGGGGATTGACGGATCCAGAGGGGTGGTCAGGGGATTGAGGATCCAGATTGAGGATCCAGAGGTGGTGGTCAGGGGATTGACGGATCCAGAGGGGTGGTCAGGGGATTGACGGATCCAGAGGGGGTGGTCAGGGGATTGACGGATCCAGAGGGGTGGTCAGGGGATTGACGGATCCAGAGGGGGTGGTCAGGGTATTGATGATCTAGAGGTGGTGGTCAGGGGATTAACTGATCCAGAGGGGGGTCAGGGGATTAACTGATCCAGAGGGGGGTCAGGGGATTAACTGATCCAGAGGGGGTTGTCAGGGGATTGACGATCCAGAGGGGGTGGTCAGGGTATTGATGATCTAGAGGTGGTGGTCAGGGGATTAACTGATCCAGAGGGGGGTCAGGGGATTGACGGATCCAGAGGGGGTGGTCAGGGGATTGACGATCCAGAGGGGGTGGTCAGGGTATTGACGGATTCAGAGGGGGTGGTCAGGGGATTGAAGATCCAGAGGGGGGGTCTGCGGATTGACGGATCCAGAGGGGGTGGTCAGGGGTGTTTAACCTAGGGCTTGGACCCGGATACCCGGGGTGGGTGAGTACTGAGAAGGACGCAGGTACCCAGGCATCACATTCAATTCAATTCGTTTATTTCAGTAAAAGGCCTTAGGCATCGGTATCTGGCTAGGGTAGGGGGAGTAGGTGGTCTGGTACCCGGGTGGAACAAATCTACCCATTGAGGGCCTGTTTGAACCCCCTATTTTGAAAGATTTTGCATGTAAATTTAATGAACCTTCAGAGTGACCCCCCCCCCCCCCCCCCTCTTCAATAAATTCCTGGATCCGCTACTGAATTGGGTAAAGTGTCTCACAGTTTTTAGATATTAGATGCTTCAATGGAGAGTTTGAGCTTATGTGATTTTAATGCATTTACTTTACCATTAAAAATTTATAAATAAAAAATCTGCAAAAGATGTGAGTATCGATATTACAACACTAGTAATTGCAATAAGGGTTTCAAAATAAAGCCATTTTCAGTTTTGAAAGTTCTTGAACTTAAAGAGCCATCACGGATGTTAGTATTTCAATTTTTGGGAAAATATACTTATAACGTCATTCGCCAGAGAAATCTTTTATCTACAACATGGCATATGTTAAATAATTTTCATATCACGACAATGTATTGCAATTTGGTTTCAAAGAGAAGTACCACTTCGACTAGCGCGCTAAGGGTATCTGACGTATATAAACAGAATCCTCTTTTTTGCGTAATACGTACTACACATAGTACACAAACAGCAAGCGCTTCCGAAGCGTGAAGGCTCGTCTCTAGCGCAAGTCGCCATAACAACCCATATGCTGCACATGCTTCAAGTGTCTCTCTTGCAAGTTACCCTTGTCACACATTACTGAATGTGACGATTGCTTTACAAACAATGTTTCTAAATGTCTTGAGAATATACAAATTATTTCCTGTTTAATGTTCTTTTTATTGAGATAAGACCAGCAAATTATGACAAATATTTACTCTCATTAATTATAAAATTCAAGAAAAATACCTAGTTGGGTAAAACAATTATTCCAATATCTGTAGCAAATACATAATTAAATGAAATAGTAAATAAATCACCGCCAAAAAAAATACATTTCGATATCTTCCATTGCTCATATTTTTTGTTATTCTTTCGTGTCTTTGTTTACTGTGTGTGAGCTAGACCATAATGCTTTGCGCTTGAAAATAATAGACTGGATCTATATTTAGACTGGAAAACACCTTTACTAATTAATGCAATTTCTCGGCTTATTTTAAGTTGGAAAAATTAGGGAAGAAATAAATGTATTTATTTTACGGAGATGGATTTTTGGAACATTTTTTATTTTTTTTATCAACATCCGTGATGGCTCTTTAAGAAGTACTGAAACAAATTAATTAATAAAATATTCAAGACTAGTTTCTCATAATTGTCTGTACAAAAGTTCAACAGGCACATTTTATTCATCCTTTTTATCCAAAAGTCCAAAATGTCTTTCTTGGAAATTTATAGTTTTAGAAAAAAATGCAGAACATGTCATCGAGGGCAGTAAATACATTCATGCTTGTGTAAACTTAATTTTTATTAGGCCTAATGGTCGAGTTGTCAATTGTAACGTAAATAAGACCACGTTCACAAAGTAATTCAATCAAAAACTTTCACTGTTTATGATTTTTTTTGTTTTAGATCTATAGCATTCTATTTTAAACTTATGGTGTAAGATTGATGTGTCCATCTCAAATATTGCTTTGAAGGGTAGTTAGAACACACACTGTAGAATTTGACTGCACAAGCACCTGTACCAATTTAATGGGTCATATACGAGATATGTATATACATCATTATAAATTACTACAGCTAGGTGCTTGTGTAGTGTGACTGCATGCTCGCTTGACCCTCGAACTTTCAACTAGCCTGCATGTAAGTTAACCTGTAAAATTTATTAGATATCATAACAATATTATAAATGCATCATATGATATGAACAGTCGTCAGTGCCTGATCTTAATTATCCAAACCTACAGCTGATTTTAGTTAACCATCTACGCGGACCTCGTCCAACTTGTTTGTAAACAGCACGTTTAGTGTCGGGGAATCCCTATTTTGCAGTGACACCTAGCGGGGATTCCCTAACTAAACGAATCCGAGTCGACTGAATTTCACCGAACTTTGAACTTCGCATGTTCGATACTACCATTTACATTTGCAAAGATTTTTATGTTAAACAAATATTGTTGAAATTTTAGAAACTCAGCAAATATCAAAGGTAAAACTTTGGCATTAAAAGGAGAAAAATAGATTAAATAGTGTATATTTTCAGTAACAGTAATCGTCAAGCACATTAGAAACTTTAATAAGTGTCTAGAAATATGATATCGATATTAAATCATTGTATTATAATTGTGGAATACAGTATTTGTTTGATGATAAGGAGGTATATTTTGTTATTTTACTCTATTATAGCGAATAGTGATTTTTTTTAAAAGATTAAATTAATTGACATAAATTTTAATGTTTAACAGAAAATAAATGTTTTTGTAAAATTTCAATTTTAGTCAAAAAGCTTCAAAATAAAAATAAAATTGCATTTTCGTCTCGCATAAATATGTAACCATAAACCTTTTGTTTAAAGAAGGCCATAATTATGAAATCATGATGATGGTGGGAAATTAAAGTGAAAAATATAGAAAACATTTGGCAGCTCATACCTCAAAAACGAGCACGGTGACCCCTATTTTGTAAAACAGAAAAGGATTTAGCATATGTTTTTCTTGTATATATATATTTATAATGAAATATTACCAATTTTTGAGATTTTTAAAATTGGCATGGAATTCAATTTTCAAAGTTGTTTACCTCAGCATCCAGCGTCTAAAACTGTCTTCCACCTTGGAGCCTCGTTCAGAAGAACCATTAGACAATCTGGTTCTTTAGTACAAAGTTATCTCCCTTTGACCGTGCGTGATGCGTGATGAAGCTTGGCGAGGATGAAACTGCTTCGAGTCGTTCCGAAACCAATCTTTGCTGGCGTTGACTTCATTTCTTCTAATTTCGAGTAATATACTTTTGTCTCTTATATATAAGAGACAAAAGTATTAATTCAAAGGTCAAGAATCAGCTAAGAAGATTCCAATTTAATTCTTTTAGAATATTTGTTTAATTCAAAATATCAAATATTTGAAGAACGTGTTGATCTAAAGAGTCATTGAATAAATTAAGTAGGCACAAAACAAAAGTATTTGATTCATCACACGTATGAAAATAATATCAGTCGCTTGAGACATTTTTCGTCCACAATATGACATACCATATTTCGAACTAGATAACGGAATCAAATTATAAATAGATACATGCCAAAAACTATTAGATTTTCACTAGTATTAATAAAACCCTTTTTTCGTTTGTTTGTTTACAGTGTACGAGACATGCACAAAGCATTGCGCTTGAAAATGTATTTGAATATTTAGACTATAAAACACCTGTATTAATTAGTGCGATTTCTCGGCTTATTGTGGGTTGAACAAATCTTCGAAAAACTAATAAGTGTATACAGTATTTATCATTGACATAGATTTTCGGCAATGTTATTGTATGGTAATCACCACACTCAGCGGCCCTACATATAGCAACATGATCACATGAACTTAAACATTTACAGAGTTTTCGATATTTGTCATTTCTTAAAGATGCATCCATTGAGTTGTAAGGCGTCTCTTATTCCAAAAGTTATAAATAGTGTTACTTTATCTAGAAGTCCCGACTGTTACCGAAAACTTTAATTTTGATGATAGTCGACTTTTAGTGTATTGAGGATATGAAGGTAAAAGTATCGATTCCTGATCGAAAACCGGACAATGCACCGCGTGTTGCGCGTTAACTAGTAAAACGTAATTTTTAAAACTTATTTCCAACAGACTAAAAGAAAACTTTAAGTTGATAATGTTTAATAGGTCTGTACTGTGCATGTAAATGGAACGTGTAGTTTCGGTTTCTGCACAAGTATAATGATGTTGCTCGATTTTAATCTGAAACTAGTAATTATGATATATAATTGGCGATTTGGGATGAATATTCAAGCTGAGTGAATTTATTTGTACTGTAAACAACATATATGGTGAGTTGGAGCATATTAAAGACAAATACTTTTTTTTATTAAACACAATGGATGTACCTAATGCCGACAATTTGTCAACTTCCCAATGCAAGGCATAACTCTTGCCAGTCTCCATTACTGGCTGATTTAGGCCTTGCAGTATTTCCTTAAGAAATCTGTGTTTGGAAATCCAGGCCCGCTATGCATTTCTGGTGCAGCGATTCACTATTTTGACACAAGAAAGCGAGGGAAATACCGCAAGGGTAATGCAGACTGGCAAGAGTTATTCCTTGCGTTTGGAAGTTGACAATTTGTATGTAACATAACAAACGTTTTTGCTGTGCAGGTTAGTAATTTAATTATCAAAACACATTCTTTGTTGGACGCGCGATATCAACACAATGTGCGTTGACGACGCGCATACAACACAAATGAAATACATTGTTGTGGGTTAGTGGTCATGGGCGTGGCTGTGTAGGTTAGTAACTTAATAATTAGTAACTTAATCCATGGTCAAGACCTCACTCTATTGTGTTTTCAGTTGATTATTATTTAGGAATCTATACTTGTCATTGACTGTCCCAGTCAGGAGGGGTGTCAGGTTAAGACATTTTCAGTAATGGCTGGTCGAGTGCATTTTCCCGAGACTGATGTATTTTGTCTTACTGTACATGAATAGGATCTTAAAATATCTCTCAACTAGACAAGTTATTTTTTGTAATGCATGAACCTGGATTCGAACATGCAACCCTTCGCTTGGTAGTCAGCGCTTCTAACCACTAGGCCACACGACGGTGTTAGAAACCTTAGGATTGTTTGTCAGTAAGAATCCAACGTTCTATTCAAGACACGGAAGGGATGGAAAGGCAGAGTTTCAGCTGTCATTCACTTGTCTTCGCGTGGAAGTTTTGCGCTGCACGTGCGTGGAAGAATCCTTTTCATGAGGGCCGCAGCTACTTGTAACATATCCGATGAATGAGCACCGACATTTGCAAAATAATTGATTTTGGTATTCCATAATTGGAATTTATTGTTTCAAATCTAAAATAATCACATGTGCATGTTTCGTGAAGTCATACATGGATTAAGATGGAGAATGCATTCGGAGCAGTGGATTCGTTAAAAATAACTCGGGGCTCGTTGATTATTTTTAACGAATCCACAGCTCCTCGTGCATTCTCCATTACATAAAGAGGGGGGATCAGCCAGAGGTTCGCCACTGGTTTGAAAAACGCACGTGAACTAAGTCACAAAGCACAAAGCGTTACGGTGATTGCAAGTCACTAAACAACCTGTGGTAGTGCAGTGATAGAGAATGGGAGAAGAGATAAGAGGAGATTGCGATAGTACAGGGGGCCGTTCCACTAATCGATCTTAACCCTGAGATCAATCGTAAACGCATCTTTTAACATTGGCTAAGATTGATCTTAGGGCTAGCGGAACGGTACGCAGGTCCTAATTTCACTAATCCCTCTCAGTGCTAACTAAGGGCCCCGCCCTTAACAAACAGTTCTAACATTGAGTCCCGATAACTTTAGTCTAAGCTGGAGCTCTAGGTACTGTTCCACTATTAATCTTAGCCATTAGATCAATCTTAGCCAAATCTGGGCATAGGGTTAATCGTCGGACTAAGGTCGGTTAGTTGAACAGCTCGGCCCCTTAACAATTCCATGTCGAAACTAACATATATAGTCCCTTAAAGGGGCAGTAGCACGTTTTTTGCAACAATTTTTTTTCAAATTTCCCATTTATAATGATAGTTTATGTCATTTTAACTAACTTAAGAGGGTAAAACATCTTAATACACAAACCAATTATCTGTAGCGGTAAAAAATATGTTGCGTATAAAGCAAAACTTGCATGGCGGCCATTTTATTGTGAACACAATTTATTAATTTATATTACAAAAACGTTTCCCATGGCTTTACCGAAACATGTACACTCATTTTAAACTTTACTTTCCGAAGAGAGAAGGATGTTTTACCATTGGTGAAATTATTTTTCAAATACATTTCATCAACTTATTTGAGCGAAAAAACGTGCTACAGTGCCTTTAAAAATGTTTTTAAGATATTTAACTTTTTATTATTTGATAGGAAATAATATAAAAAAGAGACCTGAACAATACTTAATTTCAGGTAGAGGCAACTATAGACTGGCCAACATTTTTAAATTTAAGAAGGCACCATTTGATTGTTGCTCTCGGGTCTGGATGCCAGACTAGTCCATACCCAGAGCTCCCTCAGTCTAGCCATAACTCTACTGTCAGTAACTTACAATGTTGTGATAAGGGCACCATTATGATTAGCATTAAGGGGGCTGTATGCAAATTGTGTATATCATGGACCACCTCGAATATATTCTGGAACTTTGTCTATAGTCTCTCTCTCTCTCTCTCTCTCTCTCTCTCTCTCTCTCTCTCTCTCTCTCTCTCTCTCTCTCTCTCTCTCTCTCTCTCTCTCTCTCTCTCTCTCTCTCTCTCTCTCTCTCTCTCTCTCTCTCTCTCTCTCTCTCTCTCTCTCTCTCTATCTCTCTCTCTCTCTCTCTCTCTCTCTCTCTCTCTCTCTATATATATATATATATATATATATATATATATATATCTCAGACCAGTATGACACCTACCAGCTCCATATAGCAACTGTAGTTACAAGGTGGTATTCCTCTGTCAGTTGTTGATGGTCAAATCAATGCATCCTTGTTCCATGCAATTCAGTATTTCATTCTTCCAAACCCATATATTTTACGTCTATGTCATAGTTGTAAAAAGTAATATTTGAAAAAGGCATTACCGAAATATATCACGGACCAATTTCATACTATGACAGCTCAACACAGACAGTAACCATTTCAGACTTCTATCGTCTCCCAGTGAATGGCCCACAATGGAAGCACAGCGCTATCCCCGTAATCCAATATCACACTTCATTCAGAAAGTGCCAGTGACGTATCAGGAAGAAGAAAGTCTAATTCCGTCGCCGATTGCGATATTGATAAGATTATCATCACCCAGCAAGCACACACCTAGACAGGGGCACTATCATGGCATGCTTTATGTGCAATCCCCTGGTAATGTCCGTATCACTTTACACCAGTGCTACTGATGGACATTAGGAATGTAACATCTTAGTTTTACACCCACTGAAGATGTACGTTTATTTAATCATGCAGACAAAGCTTGCACTCATGTATTCTTCTCCGTGTAGGTCTTATTAGCCATATTTCAGCAGACATGTAAGCGCCTACAGGGCTCCGATCCATAAAAGCGAGCGCTTAAAGGTGCATCCATTGTGTTTCATAAAAATTTGATTTGGCTTTAATACGTTCCAACTCACCGCATGTGCTGTTTACAATACAATTAAATTCATTTAGCTTGAATATTTATTCCCAATCGCCAATTATATCATAATTACTAGTTTCCGGTTAAAATTGAGTAACATCATTATGCATGTGCAGAAACCGAAAATGAATGTCCCATTTACATGCACAGTAGTTATGTGACCTATTAATTATTATCAACTCAAATTTGTGTTTTTGTCTGTTGTAAATGAGATTCTGTGCATTGTCCGGTTTTCGATCAGAAATCACTACTTTTACCTTCATATCGTCAATTAGCTAAGTCTGCTATCATCAAAATGGTGGTTTTTGGTAACAGTCGGTACTTCTTGATAAAGTTACACCATTTATAACATTTTGAATATGTGACCCCAAACAACACAATGGATGTACCTTTAAAATCGCTCATTGATCGCTCAATGTAGCGCATTTTCTCTTGAACGACACGGTGCAATTGCTCGAGGTTGGCTCCTTTACTACGTGGCGCTACATTGAGCAATCGCGTTCAAGAGAGGTTTAAAAGTACTCGCTCATGGCCCTTTTGTCTGTACAACGAGCCGAGCCTCCAATAAAGGCCGGGGGAAGGGAACTGTTCTGGACATAAGCTTCGGTCTCCAGTATATAGGTCAAAGCGCCGGGCCTCTAATAAGCGCATGATGCACGTGCTTTCAATTGAGTTTGTTGGTAATAATCAAGAAGACGTAATCGAAAAAGTCAAATAATTCACATACATTCCATGCATACATAACTGACATGATTGATAGACTCAAACCTCAGACTGTTGCTTTCATGTTCACAAAATTTCCCCCACCTCACCTCACCTCACCTCACCTCACCTCACCTCACCTCACCTCACCTCACCTCACATCACCTCACCTCACCTCACCTCACCTCACCTCACCTCACCTCACCTCACCTCACCTCACCTCACCTCACCTCACCTCACCTCACCTCACCTCACCTCACCTCACCTCACCTCACCTCACCTCACCTCACCTCACCTCACCTCACCTCACCTCACCTCACCTCACCTCACCTCACCTCACCTCACCTCACCTCACCTCACCTCACCTCACCTCACCTCACCTACACACGCTTGATAGACTCAAACCCCAGACTGTTGCTTTCATGTTCACAAAGATTCCCCCACCTCACCTCACCTCACCTCACCTCACCTCACATCACCTCACCTCACCTCACCTCACCTCACCTCACCTCACCTCACCTCACCTCACCTCACCTCACCTCACCTCACATCACCTCACCTCACCTCACCTCACCTCACCTCACCTCACCTCACCTCACCTCACCTCACCTCACCTCACATCACCTCACCTCACCTCACCTCACCTCACCTCACCTCACCTCACCTCACCTCACCTCACCTCACCTCACCTCACCTCACCTACACACGCTTGATAGACTCAAACCCCAGACTGTTGCTTTCATGTTCACAAAGATTCCCCCACCTCACCTCACCTCACCTCACCTCACCTCACATCACCTCACCTCACCTCACCTCACCTCACCTCACCTCACCTCACCTCACCTCACCTCACCTCACCTCACCTCACCTCACCTCACCTCACCTCACCTCACCTCACCTCACATCACCTCACCTCACCTCACCTCACCTCACCTCACCTCACCTCACCTCACCTCACCTCACCTCACCTCACATCACCTCACCTCACCTCACCTCACCTCACCTCACCTCACCTCACCTCACCTCACCTCACATCACCTCACCTCACCTCACCTCACCTCACCTCACCTCACCTCACCTCACCTCACCTCACCTCACCTACACACGCTTGATAGACTCAAACCCCAGACTGTTGCTTTCATGTTCACAAAGATCCCCCACCTCACCTCACCTCACCTCACCTCACCTCACCTCACCTCACCTCACATCACCTCACCTCACCTCACCTACACACGCTTGATAGACTCAAACCCCAGACTGTTGCTTTCATGTTCACAAAGATCCCCGACCTCACCTCACCTACACCGCCAGGCGGCACCGCTTGGTAAACAGGCATTATCGATCCCGCCTCTTTGCTTAGGGACTTTAAACTTACACGTGTCCAAGGATTAACTGTCATGTTCCAAACATTCAACAAGCCAGATGACCAACCATTTGATCGTTTGTACAAAGTCCTCCGACTAACTTATTTCAGAGAGAAATCTTAGATTTATTCAAGAATGGTGCTTGTATTTTGTCTACTTCAAATTGTTTATTGGTTTCCTGTGGTTATCTATTGTCTATTCAGACTATGACAGAAAGTAAATGGTCTAGTCATTGTCTTGAGACAGCAGTGGATTGATGTAATTAGTTTGTTTGTCTGAACCGCTCCCTCAATAATTGTTGTTTTGATGCCATAAATCTTGATAGCTGGAGACATTTTCTGCATCCTTAATCATCCTGCTTCCATCTGATCGTTTATCATGTTGAGATAATTTCACTGGAATAGCCGTCAAGTGTCGAAGCGTAACTCATACACCGTATTTCCTCTAATAGACGCCGAGCCTCGAGTTGACGCCAGGTTATGATCGTTTGAAAGAAATAGACGCCGGGCCTCGAATATAGGCGCCGGGTTTCGATTAGATGGCGGGTGATGAGATAAGCAAAGTTTTAAAAACGTATGCCTCTTAAAGAAACATTTTCCCCGTTCAATAATGAATAAATATTCGCCAAAAGAAATTCCTATTCGTTTCAAGACGCTAGTATTTCGACAATACAAGCACCTGTGCACGTATCATCATTGAAGTAAGTGTAACGAGGAAGAAAACGCCAGTTTAAGAATAGGGTTACGAGGCGAGGAACAGGAAAAGGAACAGGAACAAGTTACTTCAACTTTTGACAGCTTTAATCCAGGGCGACGACCTCACTTTACTGTGTTGAAATTGGAATCATTACTGTCCATCGACCGTTCAGTCAGTTAGTTATACATGGCTTACCAGAGTACCAGAATCCTGCAGTGATGAAATGTTTCATCTTGATATCCGAAGAGGATCGCAATGTTTTAAATATGACGTAATTATTTGTGTAGTGTATGAGCCAGTATTCGAATAAATAAATACATTTGTTACTTGTCCATCGCTTGATTCATTGGACGGTCGTTAGAAACGATATTATTTATCAGTACGAATCCTGCATATGTTCCCACTAGACAGGGAAAAGCGTGGGGCGCACTTAGACAGCCAACTTCCAAACGCAAGGCATAACTCTTGCCAGTCTCCATTACTGGCTGATTTAAGCCTTGCGGTATTTTCCTCGCTTTGTTGTACCTAGGTAGTGAATTGCTGCACCAGAAAGGCATAGTCGGCCTGGATTTCTAAGCACAGATTTCTTAAGGAAATACTGCAAGACCCAAATCAGCCAGTAATGGAGACTGGCAAGAGTTATGTCCCTTGCATTGGGAAGTTGTTAGACAGCGTGGGCGTGTCTTCAGAAAAGCTACAAAGACAGATTGGCAATGGATGTCAATCACCTCGCTTCATTATACCAGGTACCCAGTACACAACCAGCCTCCATTTTGTGAGATCTCTATCAAGTTACCATCTTCACAACGTCACGGGCGTAACGAAACGATTTCCATATCTTCTATATCGATGCATTTTCACCTTGCCGTGGGAAGATGTCAAGTTACATTTTCAACTTGTTATTTCGCCAAATTCGTAAAATGTAACATAAGTATGATAAACAGTTCGATAGTTAAATATCACTAACTGAAAGCTATCGGCGTGGATAACACTGGATATGTCGCTTTAAGCTGCGGGTATATCAACATGGGTAGTTGTAAATCTAACTGAAGTTGCCGCTTTAGGTGTTTTGGTGTACCAGTTTAGCGCGTTTTCTAATTTTATATAAAAACCCTCACAAAACCAAAAGCTGAGACTTGGTTTCAGCCAATGTTTTGAATGACGAGTTCCGTCATCTCCACAGAGAGAGCCATCCCTGTCAAAATAGTGTTCACATTCTTTCTCTTTGCTTCAGTAGGCCGCGTTGCAGCATTTCTCCGTAATTTATTGTCTTGTGACTATGGTTGTGCCAGTTTGTTCATAGTATGTATGTTTAGCATGCCTTCCACGCCTTGTTATATATACGTTGAGTGGGCTGGGATCTTGATGGATGGTCATCTTCTTTATTTAACAATAGCAACGCTTCGTTATAGATCCTTATTAATGGATTTAATCGTGTTTTCACAACTTCACTCGTTCCATCCTTTCACGTCATTGTCATCTAATCTTGCTGTCTTTGTTATCTCATTATCATACCAACATGTATCTTGTATATAACTTTATATAACTATATATAATCTTTTCCAAAGTGCTTGAAAACGGTGTATGCGAGCTATTACGAAATGTCGCCATTGCAAATATCCTTGTCTTCTTTAGAATACCAGCCTTTCAATCGCCTCAATGCTGAGTATTATCATAACAGACAAGCAGGACCAATAGAATGAAAGGCTTTAATAGAGCATGAGTAGTAGTATATATCAGTCACTATAACAACACTGTTGGTGCACACTACATAGGTAACGGCTAGAGACGGTAACTCTCCAGCTGGTAACAGACCTTTTGGAATAACAGCAATATGAAGGACCTTTCTAGCCAAACTGCTAAATGCCATATCTATATTTCATTTCTAAATAATAGAATTTATATAATGGAAAACAGAGAATACGTTTTGTCATATTTTACACTCATTTTATCAAATTTTTTTTTATCACCTATCACCACCAAATATATCCTGTTTTACAAATCCTTCTTCTTCGGTATAAAGTTACTGTGTTAAGGTTGGATTAGCGCCTGCCTGACGATGCAAACATGGTAGGTCTAGTCAAGATATAGGTATTTGAATAATAACTGTTATACATTTTTAACTTAAATACTTCTAACAGAGTTTGCATGTTTGTTGAATTTGAAAAACATATATTTTCATATTATGACATCCTCGTTTTCAATATGCATCAGACAGAGCAGTAATATCTCTTTTAAAGCTTATACATCATTGAAGAAACATATTCTTGTGCAAACATTAATGAAGATGGTTTATACTGAAAACAATATCCAAATGAAGCCTCGCAATATCATCACACAATAAGCCAACGTCAAAACAAAAGCAAATATGAACAGAAACCTGGCTTACATATCATAATAGCCTACTGTTTGAAGGTCAAAATAGAGAAAAACCAAAACACTTGAAGGAAGGGATTTACAAAATTGATTCGTAGTCACTATGTTTTAAACTTCATCTATCCCGAACCAGAGTCATGCTCGTCCGTGAAAAATCAGTAAACACGATTTTCTGGATAACAAATTCTCTATTGTGAATCTACACGGTTTTCTGGATAACAAATTCTATATTGTGAATCAACACGATTTTCTGGATAACAAATTCTATATTGTGAATCTACACGGATTTCTGGATAACAAATTCTCTATTGTGAATCTACACGGATTTCTGGATAACAAATTCTCTATTGTGAATCTACACGGATTTCTGGATAAAAAATTCTCTATTGTGAATCTACACGACGTTTCGGGGTATCTCCATTCTCATTCATCGTACCATCTGATGAAAAAGCAAGCATCAACTCCAAAATGTCGCGTATGTTCATATTAAAAAAGTTTTATCCAAATGATAAACATAATCAGTATTCCACTTCTAAATGCCCTTCAATGACCTAAAAAGTGAGTTGTATTGGTTCAACATAACTTGCAAAGGTCATTATGAATTGTCCGGGGCCATTCATTGTCACCTGTATAGGGTCTATTTACTATCCCTTGGGGTCAACGTCAGGGAGATCCTTTACCTCGTTGTCTATCTCTGTAAATATTTTGTTATTAACTACATTTGTGTCCGTGAAGATGTTTCCAGGCATTTCACATATACTGGACAAAATAAGTTAGGGATATTGAACTTTTTATGATTAATATTTCATTAGTATGTCAAATAATAAATACATCTTTAATGATGGTAACAGGCAGCCACTGACACAATATCTTCCAACAACACATTGCAATGTAACTTTCAACCTGTAGCACCTGACATTGGTATTAAACTGAGGTACAAAAGAAACTTTACACCTCAGTTGTTTTTATCATATGTATAATTTTTAAAGTCAAATTTCTCGACTTTTAGACGTCGTATTCCAAAACTGAATAGTTTTGCAAATAAGTCCAAAATATTAAATCAGTCAAAGAAATGTTTTACGTCTTTTTTAAAAAAATAATTGAAAATCCAAATTTTTAAATTTAAAATTCCCCAAAATTAATTTTGATAAAACACAACTGTTAATCGACATATAACACATACTCTGTGTGAAAATCAATAAATTTGCCTCGTCTTGCACACATATACAACATTTTAAACATGGTAGGGGTTATGTTGGTGTAAATTTCATTTCTAACCCCTGTCTAGTTTAAAACATGATATTGCAATATAAAAATAAAAACAGCCAAAATTAAGTCATTAAAACTACTGCCAAAAGGTGTTATTGTATCGTGCCATAATCAAATGCATCTCATTTCTTTAAAATATTGAATTAATCGAAATCAATTGAGGTGTGAAGTTTCTTTTGTGCTTCAATTTAATATTGTTTCAATATGTAGATTCCTTCATTTCTTGTGTTCCGTCTGGGATGATCTTCAAAGCCAGATAAAGACTGTTCCATTAGTAAATCCCCCTTCTTTGAAAATTATTGGTCCAAACGACAGCAAATTTTTAAGTTAACATTAAGCTTCTAACATCGTACAATTTATCTTCACATTGGAAATCCAGTTATCCACTGTTATGAAAACCTTAATCATCATCGTTTGTGCTCAACATAATTACATAAACTTGCATTTTTAACAGTAATTCGTACATAATTCTAGATAAGGCTATGGCATTCAATATCCGTAAATAGAAATAAGTCTCTTGGAGAAGTAACAACATAAATAATAAACAATTAATTTTAGGCAAAAACATAACAAGTACACTTCAATTAGCACAAAATCAACCTTTCAACTTTTTTTTTAAAATTCGGATTTATTGAAGGAATAATTCAACCCATATTCCCACCCATATAACGGTAACTATAAAAGCATGGACATTTCGTTCAATTTATAAGACCGTCAACCCATATACTCTCCACACTAGTTATAGCGCCACGCCCCTCCTACGGTACTAGTGCTCGCTAAGCTAAGTCATCGACCTGTAGAACTAGTCGTACAAACTACTTAAACTATGATACAAACTTACAGAGTGTAGATACAGCGTTACCTCGCTTGGCTCGCACACCTAACGAAATTACCTTGAATATTCGTAACGTAGCAGTTAGACCTGGGTATTCTGTGGAACCCACGTTCGGGGAGATACTTCAGGTTGTGCCTTGTGCTGTTAAACTTCATCAATAGGACATTCAAAGATGATTAATATTTTAAAACTCATACTTTAATGGCACAAAAGTACAAATATAGAAAACCCATCCTGTTTCCACCTAAAATACCCGGTTCTGTGCCATGTAAGTGTATCCATCGGTCGTCCACATGGACACAGAAACACGTTACATATAACCACTTGCTTGGCGCCGATTAGAAGTATTTCATTAGATGTAGAGTTCGAACAAAGCGATATAACACTCCATCTACATTTAGACACGAATGGTTACACTGCACTACTGGCAGTCGTGCGATACGTCAAAATCAGATATGAAAACGTTACATGGAAAAGTTGACAGAGAGTTGTCCGCCAGGTGGACACTTTACTACATAGACATGGCGTCCTTTGAGTCCGTCTTCGTTTCAAACAGCGCTCCACAATCAGCGTCTTCATCTCTCCTCTTCCTGCCAACAATCGTACCCAACAACCCGGATGTAGCCATCCCTGCACATGCGCATGTGAGAAAACACAACAGCTACTTGCTCCTCAAATTCAAAATGGCGGCCTCCCAAACAAGTAGTTCCCCCTGGCGGTCTTATCATCCGAGACGAAGTATTCCTTCCACAGCTCCTCGTAGTCCGACTTGGTGATCTTCCCGTCCCGACCCTGAAACAAAGCCATGGAAATAATAAAACTCTCTCACAGGGGTATTAAATTAATATCGATAACTCTGAATGGAGTAGGAGCGAAAGTATAAAGGAAGAGGCGGAAGATGCAGGAGTGAAATAGAAATATGTGCATGTGATGCACTGTGATGTCCCCCGCTCCAACTTTCAATCCAACTTTGTCCTCTTGACATTATTTTTCACTTATGATTTTGAGATAGAGGTTCGAAAAGGTCACTACCCCCACATGCACTAATTTCAAACTGTTTCCATGGAAACCAGAAAAAATATAAAAATCTGAATAACCTAAGTAGCAAAAGGCACCACTCCACCACTAGGTCTAACCACATACCAAGTTTCGTAAAATAATATTAAACGGTTTTTGAGAAATGGACCGGAAACGAAAGCATTTCGGAATCACGGAATCACGGAAGGACGGAATCACGGAATCACGGACGGAGGCGAAAACATTATGTCTCCCGCAAAGCTTTGCGGGGGACATATAATAAGTAGTTGCAAGAAAAGTAGAGTTGAAAGTAGACCTGAGTGAGTTTGTTGAAGGCGGATCTGCACTCTTCCTCTCCACAGCCGAACTCCGTGTAGATCTGAGTGTACTCATCCACGTCTATCAGCCCATCACCTGCAAGACACTCAGCGGATGTCATGTTTGTTAATATCATACATTGGGTAATTCAAGTCTGGATTCATTTTGTTAACTTCTCTGTGCTTTCGTAGCAGCGCTCTCTGTGACGTTGTGCGGAAAGTTGGAAACTAGGTGCCTTACACATAGGATGCTAGGCGAAACAAAGGACTGATGGATTTTATCAAATTTACAAAAGGGGGTCGAAGGGGATACCTGATGTGTCGTTGTATCTGAATATTCAATACCTGATATATCGTTGTATCTGAACTAATCAATACCTGATATATCGTTGCTTTTGTGTATTCAGTACCTGATATATCGTTGTTGTTGTGTATTCAGTACCTGATATATCATTGATTTTGTGTATTCAGTACCTGATATATCGTTGTTTGTGTGTATTCAATACCTGATATATCTTTGTATCTGAATATTCAATACCTGACATATCGTTGCTTGTGTGTATTCAGTTCCTGATGTGTCGTTTTATCTGAGTATTCAATAATGAAATATCGTTGTATCTGGATATTTAATACATGATATATCGCTGTATTTGAATATTCAATTCCTGATATATCGTTGCTTGTGTGTCTTGAACTGTATTCAATACCTAATGTATCATTGTATCTGAATATTCAATACCTGATATATCGTTGTGTATTTAGTACCTGATGTATCATTGACCCGAAACATGAACTCCATATACTTCTTCTGCCAGTCGGGGAAACCCTTCCCTGTCTTGACGTCATTCACACAGGTGGCCCACATCTGACACCACTCTTCCTTCGTCACCTTCCCGTCCTGTAACAAAGTGTAACATAATGTAACAGTGGATAACACTTTTAAATGTGTAACTTCGTCCTTGGTCAATATTGTTTTCTCGGGTCCATAAAACAGGTATTGACCTCATCACCAGTCTATAAGTGTATAGCATTGAGTGTTATAGTGTAACATTGAGTGATATACTTAACATTGAGTGATCTGGTGTAACATTGAGTGATACTTAACATTGAATGATATAGTGTAACATTGAGTGATATCTTGTAACATTGGGTGATGTTGTGTAACTTTGCGTAGTATAGCATAACATTGAGTGATATACATGTTGTGTAACATTGGGTGATGAAGTGTAACATTAGGTGATGTAGTGTAACATTGGGTGATGTAGTGTAACATTGCGTGATGTAGTTAACATTGAGTGATATAGTGTAACATTGAGTTATATACATGTTGTGTAACATTGGGTGATGAAGTGTAACATTAGGTGATGTAGTGTAACATTGGGTGATGTAGTGTAACATTGCGTGATGTAGTTAACATTGAGTGATATAGCGTAACATTGAGTGATATACATGTTGTGTAACATTGGGTGATGAAGTGTAACATTAGGTGATGTAGTGTAACATTGGGTGATGTAGTGTAACATTGCGTGATGTAGTTAACATTGAGTGATATAGTGTAACATTGAGTGATATACATGTTGTGTAACATTGGGTGATGAAGTGTAACATCAGGTGATGTAGTGTAACATTGCGTGATGTAGTTAACATTGAGTGATATAGTGTAACATTGAGTGATATACATGTTGTGTAACATTGGGTGACATAGTGTAACATTGGGTGATGTAGTGTAACATTGGGTAACATAGTTTAACATTGGGTGATGTAGTGTAACATTGGGTGATATAGTGTAACATTGGGTGATGTAGTGTAACATTGAGTGACATAGTGTAACATTGGGTGACATAGTTTAACATTGGGTGATGTAGTGTAACATTGGGTGATATAGTGTAACATTGGGTGATGTAGTGTAACATTGGGTAACATAGTGTAACATTGGGTGATGTAGGGTAACATTGAGTGATATAGTGTAACATTTGGTGACATAGTGTTACACTGATTGATATAGTGTAACATTGGGTGATGTAGTGTAACATTGGGTAACATAGTTTAACATTGGGTGATGTAGTGTAACATTGGGTGATATAGTGTAACATTGGGTGATGTAGTGTAACATTGAGTGACATAGTGTAATATTGGGTAACATAGTTTAACATTGATTGATATAGTGTAACATTTGGTGATAAAGTTTAACACTGATTGATATAGTGTAACATTGAGTGATATAGTGTAATATTGGGTGACATAGTGTAACATTGGGTGATATAGTGTAACATTGGGTGATGTAGTGTAACATTGAGTGATATAGTGTGACATTGGGTGATGTAGTGTAACATTGGGTGATGTAGTGTAACATTGAGTGATATACTGTGACATTGGGTGATATAGTTTAACATTGGGTGATGTAGTGTAACATTGAGTGATATAGTGTAACATTGGGTGATATAGTTTAACATTGATTGATATAGTGTAACATTGGATGATGTAGTGTAACATTGAGTGATAAAGTGTAACATTGGGTGATATAGTGTAACATTGGGTGATGTAGTGTAACATTGGGTCATTTAGTGTAACATTGGGTGATATAGTGTAACATCGGGTGATGTAGTGTAACATTCGGTGATGTAGTGTAACATGGAGTGATATAGTTTAACATTGGGTGATGTAGTGTAACATTGGGTGATGTAGTTTAACATTGGGGGATGTAGTTTAACATTGGATGATGTAGTGTAACATGGAGTGATATAGTGTAACATTGGGTGATACAGTTTAACATTGATTGATATAGTGTAACAATGGGTAACATAGTTTAACATTGGGTGATGAAGTGTAACATTAGGTGATGTAGTGTAACATTGGGTGATGTAGTGTAACATTGGGTGATGTAGTGTAACATTGGGTGATGTAGTGTAACATTGGGTGATGTAGTGTAACATTGGGTGATGTAGTGTAACATTGGGTGATGTAGTGTAACATTGCGTAGTATAGTGTAACATTGAGTGATATACATGTAGTGAAACATTGGGTGTCAAGTTTAAAACTTGGTTCAACTACTGAAATTTGTTTGATAAGAGTTAGTTCCTGATCATTTAGTCTTGTTCTGCAGCGATATTCAAACAGTGTTTTTTATTACTGGGCTTCCAGAGAATTTATACTTCTGTGTAGACATCATTAGAGAGTCATTGCTGGATGTTTATTGCGATCTTTCTACAAGACTCGGATTAGAGACCAGTGTCGGTGTTCTTCTGATCTCAGCAATGGAGGTTTAGTGTCGCTCTGTCCACTAGATAGGACGGTCCTCTGACTCTCGGGTATCGGCTGCTGTAGTCCCCCAACTGACTTCTCACATAAACACCAGACCCCATTCTTACACTGACTCTGTCAGCAGCTCTATACGACGTTTGTTTTGATTAAACTACACTCATCATTAACGTCTTGACAACAGTAACTCATTCTGACCATGAGAGGATTTATTATATAATGTTCGCTTAATTTGTTTACTCAACTTGTATTTCTGACGAGTACATAACTAATGATATAAATCAAGGAAATCATGATATATACATGTGGCAGGTAGCAATTGTTCTGATCTGCGTACAAGGGAAACATCAAATTACCCTCGTTTGGTAGAGTCAAGTGGCACATTTACTCTAGTAATCATCTCATTGTATTATTATTGCAAAAATCAGTTCAACCAGTATTGAAATGTTGCTTAAACATACGTCATGTCCACTAACGTATGATCCTTTAAAACAAAACAAAGCTTTCAAACTTTTTACTGCCGGTTTATTGGTGGCCTAGATTCTCTGACTGGTAAATGGAGCCACTGCTTGTCTCTAGTGTGTTTAGCAGGGCAGGATTAGCTCGTATACTGGCTTCGTATCTTGAAAACATCTCAGCAAAATATCTTTATGTTAGCTTCAGGGTTGTATTTTTTTGTGAACATGAAAAAAAAAGAGTTATGTATACCTTACGGTGCATCTTTCTTTTTTAATTTTTTTTTTTAATTTTTGAATATCCGTCATAACAATAAATTTAAACAAGGCTACATACATACAGTTGTGACTTCACAAACACATTTAGAGTCTGACAATAATATACAATCAGAATTAGTATTTTTAGGTGTATGACAACAAGATAGACCTTAAAAACGGCAAGCTTGGGGGATCCGGACATGGGGTGGTAGTTATTGGTGAATATTGGTGGTGGAAGGACATGAGGTGGTAGTTAATGGTGAATATCGGTGGTGGATGGACATGGGGTGATAGTTATTGGTGAATATCGGTGGTGGATGGACATGAGGTGGTAGTTACTGGTGAATATCGGTGGTGGATGGACATGGGGTGATAGTTATTGGTGAATATCGGTGGTGGATGGACATGAGGTGGTAGTTATTGCTGAATATCGGTGGTGGATGGACATGGGGTGGTAGTTATTGGTGAATATTGGTGGTGGAAGGACATGAGGTGGTAGTTAATGGTGAATATCGGTGGTGGATGGACATGAGGTGGTAGTTAATGGTGAATATCGGTGGTGGATGGACATGGGGTGGTAGTTATTGGTGAATATTGGTGGTGGAAGGACATGAGGTGGTAGTTAATGGTGAATATTGGTGGTGGATGGACATGGGGTGGTAGTTATTGGTGAATATCGGGGGTGGGTGGACATGGGGTGGTAGTTATTGGTGAATATCGGTGGTGGATGGACATGGGGTGGTAGTTAATGGTGAATATTGGTGGTGGATGGACATGGGGTGGTAGTTAATGGTGAATATTGGTGGTGGATGGACATGGGGTGGTAGTTATTGGTGAATATCGGTGGTGGGTGGACATGGGGTGGTAGTTATTGGTGAATATCGGTGGTGGATGGACATGGGGTGGTAGTTATTGGTGAATATCGGTGGTGGATGGACATGAGGTGGTAGTTAATGGTGAATATTGGTGGTGGATGGACATGGGGTGGTAGTTATTGGTGAATATTGGTGGTGGATGGACATGGGGTGGTAGTTATTGGTGAATATCGGTGGTGGATGGACATGGGGTGGTAGTTAATGGTGAATATTGGTGGTGGATGGACATGGGGTGGTAGTTATTGGTGAATATTGGTGGTGGATGGACATGAGGTGGTAGTTATTGGTGAATATCGGTGGTGGAAGGACATGAGGTGGTAGTTAATGGTGAATATTGGTGGTGGATGGACATGGGGTGGTAGTTATTGGTGAATATCGGTGGTGGGTGGACATGGGGTGGTAGTTATTGGTGAATATCGGTGGTGGATGGACATGGGGTGGTAGTTAATGGTGAATATTGGTGGTGGATGGACATGGGGTGGTAGTTATTGGTGAATATCGGTGGTGGATGGACATGAGGTGGTAGTTAATGGTGAATATTGGTGGTGGATGGACATGGGGTGGTAGTTATTGGTGAATATTGGTGGTGGATGGACATGGGGTGGTAGTTATTGGTGAATATCGGTGGTGGATGGACATGAGGTGGTAGTTAATGGTGAATATTGGTGGTGGATGGACATGGGGTGGTAGTTATTGGTGAATATCTGTGGTGGATGGACATGGGGTGGTAGTTATTGGTGAATATTGGTGGTGGATGGACATGGGGTGGTAGTTATTGGTGAATATCGGTGGTGGATGGACATGAGGTGGTAGTTAATGGTGAATATTGGTGGTGGATGGACATGGGGTGGTAGTTATTGGTGAATATTGGTGGTGGATGGACATGGGGTGGTAGTTATTGGTGAATATCGGTGGTGGATGGACATGGGGTGGTAGTTATTGGTGAATATCGGTGGTGGATGGACATGGGGTGGTAGGTATTGGTGAATATCTGTGGTGGATGGACATGGGGTGGTAGTTATTGGTGAATATTGGTGGTGGATGGACATGGGGTGGTAGTTATTGGTGAATATTGGTGGTGGATGGACATGAGGTGGTAGTTATTGCTGAATATCGGTGGTGGATGGACATGGGGTGGTAGTTATTGGTGAATATTGGTGGTGGAAGGACATGAGGTGGTAGTTAATGGTGAATATCGGTGGTGGATGGACATGGGGTGGTAGTTATTTATGAATATCGGTGGTGGATGGACATGAGGTGGTAGTTATTGGTGAATATTGGTGGTGGATGGACATGAGGTGGTAGTTATTGCTGAATATTGGTGGTGGATGGACATGAGGTGGTAGTTATTTATGAATATTGGTGGTGGATGGAAATGAGGTGGTAGTTATTGGTGAATATTGGTGGTGGATGGACATGAGGTGGTAGTTATTGCTGAATATCGGTGGTGGATGGACATGGGGTGGTAGTTATTGGTGAATATTGGTGGTGGAAGGACATGAGGTGGTAGTTAATGGTGAATATCGGTGGTGGATGGACATGAGGTGGTAGTTATTGGTGAATATCGGTGGTGGATGGACATGAGGTGGTAGTTAATGGTGAATATCGGTGGTGGATGGACATGGGGTGGTAGTTATTGGTGAATATCGGTGGTGGATGGACATGGGGTGGTAGTTATTTATGAATATCGGTGGTGGATGGACATGAGGTGGTAGTTAATGGTGAATATTGGTGGTGGAAGGACATGAGGTGGTAGTTATTGGTGAATATCGGTGGTGGATGGACATGGGGTGGTAGTTATTGGTGAATATCGGTGGTGGATGGACATGGGGTGGTAGTTATTGGTGAATATCGGTGGTGGATGGACATGGGGTGGTAGTTATTGGTGAATATCGGTGGTGGAAGGACATGAGGTGGTAGTTAATGGTGAATATCTGTGGTGGAAGGACATGAGGTGGTAGTTAATGGTGAATATTGGTGGTGGATGGACATGGGGTGGTAGTTATTGGTGAATATCGGTGGTGGATGGACATGAGGTGGTAGTTATTGGTGAATATCGGTGGTGGATGGACATGGGGTGGTAGATATTGGTGAATATCTGTGGTGGATGGACATGAGGTGGTAGTTACTGGTGAATATCGGTGGTGGATGGACATGGGGTGGTAGATATTGGTGAATATCTGTGGTGGATGGACATGAGGTGGTAGTTATTGCTGAATATTGGTGGTGGATGGACATGAGGTGGTAGTTATTTATGAATATTGGTGGTGGATGGACATGAGGTGGTAGTTATTGGTGAATATTGGTGGTGGATGGACATGAGGTGGTAGTTATTGCTGAATATCGGTGGTGGATGGACATGGGGTGGTAGTTATTGGTGAATATTGGTGGTGGAAGGACATGAGGTGGTAGTTAATGGTGAATATCGGTGGTGGATGGACATGAGGTGGTAGTTATTGGTGAATATCGGTGGTGGATGGACATGAGGTGGTAGTTAATGGTGAATATCGGTGGTGGATGGACATGGGGTGATAGTTATTGGTGAATATCGGTGGTGGATGGACATGAGGTGGTAGTTATTGCTGAATATCGGTGGTGGATGGACATGGGGTGGTAGTTATTGGTGAATATTGGTGGTGGAAGGACATGAGGTGGTAGTTAATGGTGAATATCGGTGGTGGATGGACATGAGGTGGTAGTTAATGGTGAATATCGGTGGTGGATGGACATGGGGTGGTAGTTATTGGTGAATATTGGTGGTGGAAGGACATGAGGTGGTAGTTAATGGTGAATATTGGTGGTGGATGGACATGGGGTGGTAGTTATTGGTGAATATCGGGGGTGGGTGGACATGGGGTGGTAGTTATTGGTGAATATCGGTGGTGGATGGACATGGGGTGGTAGTTAATGGTGAATATTGGTGGTGGATGGACATGGGGTGGTAGTTAATGGTAAATATTGGTGGTGGATGGACATGGGGTGGTAGTTATTGGTGAATATCGGTGGTGGGTGGACATGGGGTGGTAGTTATTGGTGAATATCGGTGGTGGATGGACATGGGGTGGTAGTTATTGGTGAATATCGGTGGTGGATGGACATGAGGTGGTAGTTAATGGTGAATATTGGTGGTGGATGGACATGGGGTGGTAGTTATTGGTGAATATTGGTGGTGGATGGACATGGGGTGGTAGTTATTGGTGAATATCGGTGGTGGATGGACATGGGGTGGTAGTTAATGGTGAATATTGGTGGTGGATGGACATGGGGTGGTAGTTATTGGTGAATATTGGTGGTGGATGGACATGAGGTGGTAGTTATTGGTGAATATCGGTGGTGGAAGGACATGAGGTGGTAGTTAATGGTGAATATTGGTGGTGGATGGACATGGGGTGGTAGTTATTGGTGAATATCGGTGGTGGGTGGACATGGGGTGGTAGTTATTGGTGAATATCGGTGGTGGATGGACATGGGGTGGTAGTTAATGGTGAATATTGGTGGTGGATGGACATGGGGTGGTAGTTATTGGTGAATATCGGTGGTGGATGGACATGAGGTGGTAGTTAATGGTGAATATTGGTGGTGGATGGACATGGGGTGGTAGTTATTGGTGAATATTGGTGGTGGATGGACATGGGGTGGTAGTTATTGGTGAATATCGGTGGTGGATGGACATGAGGTGGTAGTTAATGGTGAATATTGGTGGTGGATGGACATGGGGTGGTAGTTATTGGTGAATATCTGTGGTGGATGGACATGGGGTGGTAGTTATTGGTGAATATTGGTGGTGGATGGACATGGGGTGGTAGTTATTGGTGAATATCGGTGGTGGATGGACATGAGGTGGTAGTTAATGGTGAATATTGGTGGTGGATGGACATGGGGTGGTAGTTATTGGTGAATATTGGTGGTGGATGGACATGGGGTGGTAGTTATTGGTGAATATCTGTGGTGGATGGACATGGGGTGGTAGTTAATGGTGAATATTGGTGGTGGATGGACATGAGGTGGTAGTTAATGGTGAATATCGGTGGTGGATGGACATGAGGTGGTAGTTAATGGTGAATATTGGTGGTGGATGGACATGGGGTGGTAGTTAATGGTGAATATCGGTGGTGGATGGACATGAGGTGGTAGTTAATGGTGAATATTGGTGGTGGATGGACATGGGGTGGTAGTTATTGGTGAATATCGGTGGTGGATGGACATGGGGTGGTAGTTATTGGTGAATATTGGTGGTGGATGGACATGAGGTGGTAGTTAATGGTGAATATCGGTGGTGGATGGACATGAGGTGGTAGTTAATGGTGAATATTGGTGGTGGATGGACATGGGGTGGTAGTTAATGGTGAATATCGGTTGTGGATGGACATGAGGTGGTAGTTAATGGTGAATATTGGTGGTGGATGGACATGGGGTGGTAGTTATTGGTGAATATCGGTGGTGGATGGACATGGGGTGGTAGTTATTGGTGAATATCGGTGGTGGATGGACATGGGGTGGTAGGTATTGGTGAATATCTGTGGTGGATGGACATGGGGTGGTAGTTATTGGTGAATATTGGTGGTGGATGGACATGGGGTGGTAGTTATTGGTGAATATTGGTGGTGGATGGACATGAGGTGGTAGTTATTGCTGAATATCGGTGGTGGATGGACATGGGGTGGTAGTTATTGGTGAATATTGGTGGTGGAAGGACATGAGGTGGTAGTTAATGGTGAATATCGGTGGTGGATGGACATGGGGTGGTAGTTATTTATGAATATCGGTGGTGGATGGACATGAGGTGGTAGTTATTGGTGAATATTGGTGGTGGATGGACATGAGGTGGTAGTTATTGCTGAATATTGGTGGTGGATGGACATGAGGTGGTAGTTATTTATGAATATTGGTGGTGGATGGAAATGAGGTGGTAGTTATTGGTGAATATTGGTGGTGGATGGACATGAGGTGGTAGTTATTGCTGAATATCGGTGGTGGATGGACATGGGGTGGTAGTTATTGGTGAATATTGGTGGTGGAAGGACATGAGGTGGTAGTTAATGGTGAATATCGGTGGTGGATGGACATGAGGTGGTAGTTATTGGTGAATATCGGTGGTGGATGGACATGAGGTGGTAGTTAATGGTGAATATCGGTGGTGGATGGACATGGGGTGGTAGTTATTGGTGAATATCGGTGGTGGATGGACATGGGGTGGTAGTTATTTATGAATATCGGTGGTGGATGGACATGAGGTGGTAGTTAATGGTGAATATTGGTGGTGGAAGGACATGAGGTGGTAGTTATTGGTGAATATCGGTGGTGGATGGACATGGGGTGGTAGTTATTGGTGAATATCGGTGGTGGATGGACATGGGGTGGTAGTTATTGGTGAATATCGGTGGTGGATGGACATGGGGTGGTAGTTATTGGTGAATATCGGTGGTGGAAGGACATGAGGTGGTAGTTAATGGTGAATATCTGTGGTGGAAGGACATGAGGTGGTAGTTAATGGTGAATATTGGTGGTGGATGGACATGGGGTGGTAGTTATTGGTGAATATCTGTGGTGGATGGACATGAGGTGGTAGTTACTGGTGAATATCGGTGGTGGATGGACATGGGGTGGTAGATATTGGTGAATATCTGTGGTGGATGGACATGAGGTGGTAGTTACTGGTGAATATCGGTGGTGGATGGACATGGGGTGGTAGATATTGGTGAATATCTGTGGTGGATGGACATGAGGTGGTAGTTATTGCTGAATATTGGTGGTGGATGGACATGAGGTGGTAGTTATTTATGAATATTGGTGGTGGATGGACATGAGGTGGTAGTTATTGGTGAATATTGGTGGTGGATGGACATGAGGTGGTAGTTATTGCTGAATATCGGTGGTGGATGGACATGGGGTGGTAGTTATTGGTGAATATTGGTGGTGGAAGGACATGAGGTGGTAGTTAATGGTGAATATCGGTGGTGGATGGACATGAGGTGGTAGTTATTGGTGAATATCGGTGGTGGATGGACATGAGGTGGTAGTTAATGGTGAATATCGGTGGTGGATGGACATGGGGTGGTAGTTATGGGTGAATATCGGTGGTGGATGGACATGGGGTGGTAGTTATTTATGAATATCGGTGGTGGATGGACATGAGGTGGTAGTTAATGGTGAATATTGGTGGTGGAAGGACATGAGGTGGTAGTTATTGGTGAATATCGGTGGTGGATGGACATGGGGTGGTAGTTATTGGTGAATATCGGTGGTGGATGGACATGGGGTGGTAGTTATTGGTGAATATCGGTGGTGGATGGACATGGGGTGGTAGTTATTGGTGAATATCGGTGGTGGAAGGACATGAGGTGGTAGTTAATGGTGAATATCTGTGGTGGAAGGACATGAGGTGGTAGTTAATGGTGAATATTGGTGGTGGATGGACATGGGGTGGTAGTTATTGGTGAATATCTGTGGTGGATGGACATGAGGTGGTAGTTACTGGTGAATATCGGTGGTGGATGGACATGGGGTGGTAGATATTGGTGAATATCTGTGGTGGATGGACATGAGGTGGTAGTTATTGGTGAATATCGGTGGTGGATGGACATGGGGTGGTAGATATTGGTGAATATCTGTGGTGGATGGACATGAGGTGGTAGTTACTGGTGAATATCGGTGGTGGATGGACATGGGGTGGTAGATATTGGTGAATATCGGTGGTGGATGGACATGGGGTGGTAGTTATTGGTGAATATCGGTGGTGGATGGACATGGGGTGGTAGTTATTGGTGAATATCGGTGGTGGATGGACATGGGGTGGTAGTTATTGGTGAATATCGGTGGTGGATGGACATGAGGTGGTAGTTACTGGTGAATATCGGGGGTGGATGGACATGGGGTGGTAGTTATTGGTGAATATCGGTGGTGGATGGACATGGGGTGGTAGTTATTGGTGAATATCGGTGGTGGATGGACATGGGGTGGTAGTTATTGGTGAATATCGGTGGTGGATGGACATGAGGTGGTAGTTATTGGTGAATATCGGTGGTTGATGGACATGGGGTGGTAGTTATTTGTGAATATCGGTGGTGGATGGACATGAGGTGGTAGTTAATGGTGAATATCGGTGGTGGATGGACATGGGGTGGTAGTTATTGGTGAATATCGGTGGTGGATGGACATGGGGTGGTAGATATTGGTGAATATCTGTGGTGGAAGGACATGAGGTGGTAGTTAATGGTGAATATCGGTGGTGGATGGACATGGGGTGGTAGTTATTGGTGAATATTGGTGGTGGAAGGACATGAGGTGGTAGTTAATGGTGAATATCGGTGGTGGATGGACATGAGGTGGTAGTTAATGGTGAATATCGGTGGTGGATGGACATGGGGTGGTAGTTATTGGTGAATATCGGTGGTGGATGGACATGAGGTGGTAGTTAATGGTGAATATCGGTGGTGGATGGACATGAGGTGGTAGTTAATGGTGAATATCGGTGGTGGATGGACATGGGGTGGTAGTTATTGGTGAATATCGGTGGTGGATGGACATGGGGTGGTAGTTATTGGTGAATATCGGTGGTGGATGGACATGAGGTGGTAGTTAATGGTGAATATCGGTGGTGGATGGACATGGGGTGGTAGTTATTGGTGAATATCGGTGGTGGATGGACATGGGGTGGTAGTTATTGGTGAATATCGGTGGTGGATGGACATGAGGTGGTAGTTATTGGTGAATATCGGTGGTTGATGGACATGGGGTGGTAGTTATTGGTGAATATCGGTGGTGGATGGACATGAGGTGGTAGTTAATGGTGAATATCGGTGGTGGATGGACATGGGGTGGTAGTTAATGGTGAATATCTGTGGTGGATGGACATGAGGTGGTAGTTATTGCTGAATATCGGTGGTGGATGGACATGGGGTGGTAGTTATTGGTGAATATTGGTGGTGGAAGGACATGAGGTGGTAGTTAATGGTGAATATCGGTGGTGGATGGACATGAGGTGGTAGTTAATGGTGAATATCTGTGGTGGATGGACATGAGGTGGTAGTTACTGGTGAATATCGGTGGTGGATGGACATGGGGTGGTAGATATTGGTGAATATCTGTGGTGGATGGACATGAGGTGGTAGTTACTGGTGAATATCGGTGGTGGATGGACAATGGGGTGGTAGATATTGGTGAATATCTGTGGTGGATGGACATGAGGTGGTAGTTACTGGTGAATATCGGTGGTGGATGGACATGGGGTGGTAGATATTGGTGAATATCGGTGGTGGATGGACATGGGGTGGTAGTTATTGGTGAATATCGGTGGTGGATGGACATGGGGTGGTAGTTATTGGTGAATATCGGTGGTGGATGGACATGAGGTGGTAGTTACTGGTGAATATCGGGGGTGGATGGACATGGGGTGGTAGTTATTGGTGAATATCGGTGGTGGATGGACATGGGGTGGTAGTTATTGGTGAATATCGGTGGTGGATGGACATGGGGTGGTAGTTATTGGTGAATATCGGTGGTGGATGGACATGAGGTGGTAGTTATTGGTGAATATCGGTGGTTGATGGACATGGGGTTGTAGTTATTTGTGAATATCGGTGGTGGATGGACATGAGGTGGTAGTTAATGGTGAATATCGGTGGTGGATGGACATGGGGTGGTAGTTATTGGTGAATATCGGTGGTGGATGGACATGGGGTGGTAGATATTGGTGAATATCTGTGGTGGATGGACATGAGGTGGTAGTTATTGGTGAATATCGGTGGTGGATGGACATGAGGTGGTAGTTATTGGTGAATATCGGTGGTGGATGGACATGGGGTGGTAGTTATTGGTGAATATCGGCGGTGGATGGACATGGGGTGGTAGTTATTGGTGAATTTCGGTGGTGGATGGACATGGGGTGGTAGGTATTGGTGAATATCGGTGGTGGGTGGACATGGGGTGGTAGTTATTGGTGAATATCGGTGGTGGATGGACATGAGGTGGTAGTTATTGGTGAATATCGGTGGTGGATGGACATGGGGTGGTAGTTATTGGTGAATATCGGTGGTGGATGGACATGGGGTGGTAGTTATTGGTGAATTTCGGTGGTGGATGGACATGGGGTGGTAGGTATTGGTGAATATCGGTGGTGGGTGGACATGGGGTGGTAGTTATTGGTGAATATCGGTGCTGGATGGACATGGGGTGGTAGTTATTGGTGAATATCGGTGGTGGATGGACATGGGGTGGTAGTTATTGGTGAATATCGGTGCTGGATGGACATGGGATGGTAGTTATTGCTGAATATCGGTGGTGGATGGACATGGGGTGGTAGTTATTGGTGAATATCGGTGGTGGATGGACATGGGGTGGTAGTTATTGGTGAATATCGGTGGTGGGTGGACATGGGGTGGTAGTTATTGGTGAATATAGGTGCTGGATGGACATGGGGTGGTAGTTATTGGTGAATATCGGTGGTGGATGGACATGAGGTGGTAGTTAATGGTGAATATCGGTGGTGGATGGACATGGGGTGGTAGTTAATGGTGAATATCTGTGGTGGATGGACATGAGGTGGTAGTTATTGCTGAATATCGGTGGTGGATGGACATGGGGTGGTAGTTATTGGTGAATATTGGTGGTGGAAGGACATGAGGTGGTAGTTAATGGTGAATATCGGTGGTGGATGGACATGAGGTGGTAGTTAATGGTGAATATCTGTGGTGGATGGACATGAGGTGGTAGTTACTGGTGAATATCGGTGGTGGATGGACATGAGGTGGTAGATATTGGTGAATATCTGTGGTGGATGGACATGAGGTGGTAGTTACTGGTGAATATCGGTGGTGGATGGACAATGGGGTGGTAGATATTGGTGAATATCTGTGGTGGATGGACATGAGGTGGTAGTTACTGGTGAATATCGGTGGTGGATGGACATGGGGTGGTAGATATTGGTGAATATCGGTGGTGGATGGACATGGGGTGGTAGTTATTGGTGAATATCGGTGGTGGATGGACATGGGGTGGTAGTTATTGGTGAATATCGGTGGTGGATGGACATGAGGTGGTAGTTACTGGTGAATATCGGGGGTGGATGGACATGGGGTGGTAGTTATTGGTGAATATCGGTGGTGGATGGACATGGGGTGGTAGTTATTGGTGAATATCGGTGGTGGATGGACATGGGGTGGTAGTTATTGGTGAATATCGGTGGTGGATGGACATGAGGTGGTAGTTATTGGTGAATATCGGTGGTTGATGGACATGGGGTTGTAGTTATTTGTGAATATCGGTGGTGGATGGACATGAGGTGGTAGTTAATGGTGAATATCGGTGGTGGATGGACATGGGGTGGTAGTTATTGGTGAATATCGGTGGTGGATGGACATGGGGTGGTAGATATTGGTGAATATCTGTGGTGGATGGACATGAGGTGGTAGTTATTGGTGAATATCGGTGGTGGATGGACATGAGGTGGTAGTTATTGGTGAATATCGGTGGTGGATGGACATGGGGTGGTAGTTATTGGTGAATATCGGCGGTGGATGGACATGGGGTGGTAGTTATTGGTGAATTTCGGTGGTGGATGGACATGGGGTGGTAGGTATTGGTGAATATCGGTGGTGGGTGGACATGGGGTGGTAGTTATTGGTGAATATCGGTGGTGGATGGACATGAGGTGGTAGTTATTGGTGAATATCGGTGGTGGATGGACATGGGGTGGTAGTTATTGGTGAATATCGGTGGTGGATGGACATGGGGTGGTAGTTATTGGTGAATTTCGGTGGTGGATGGACATGGGGTGGTAGGTATTGGTGAATATCGGTGGTGGGTGGACATGGGGTGGTAGTTATTGGTGAATATCGGTGCTGGATGGACATGGGGTGGTAGTTATTGGTGAATATCGGTGGTGGATGGACATGGGGTGGTAGTTATTGGTGAATATCGGTGCTGGATGGACATGGGATGGTAGTTATTGCTGAATATCGGTGGTGGATGGACATGGGGTGGTAGTTATTGGTGAATATCGGTGGTGGATGGACATGGGGTGGTAGTTATTGGTGAATATCGGTGGTGGGTGGACATGGGGTGGTAGTTATTGGTGAATATAGGTGCTGGATGGACATGGGGTGGTAGTTATTGGTGAATATCGGTGGTGGATGGACATGGGGTGGTAGTTATTGGTGAATATCGGTGCTGGATGGACATGGGATGGTAGTTATTGGTGAATATCGGTGGTGGATGGACATGGGGTGGTAGTTATTGGTGAATATCGGTGGTGGATGGACATGGGGTGGTAGTTATTGGTGAATATCGGTGGTGGATGGACATGGGATGGTAGTTATTGGTGAATATCGGTGCTGGATGGACATGGGGTGGTAGTTATTGGTGAATATCGGTGCTGGATGGACATGGGATGGTAGTTATTGGTGAATATCGGTGGTGGATGGACATGGGGTGGTAGTTATTGGTGAATATCGGTGGTGGATGGACATGGGGTGGTAGTTATTGGTGAATATCGGTGGTGGATGGACATGGGGTGGTAGTTATTGGTGAATATCGGTGGTGGATGGACATGGGGTGGTAGTTATTGGTGAATATTGGTGGTGGATGGACATGGGGTGGTAGTTATTGGTGAATATCGGTGGTGGATGGACATGTGGTGGTAGTTAATGGTGAATATTGGTGGTGGATGGACATGGGGTGGTAGTTATTGGTGAATATCGGTGGTGGATGGACATGGGGTGGTAGTTATTGGTGAATATCGGTGCTGGATGGACATGGGGTGGTAGGTATTGGTGAATATCGGTGGTGGATGGACATGGGGTGGTAGGTATTGGTGAATATCGGTGGTGGATGGACATGGGGTGGTAGTTATTGGTGAATATCGGTGGTGGATGGACATGGGGTGGTAGTTATTGGTGAATATCGGTGGTGGATGGACATGGGGTGGTAGTTATTGGTGAATATCGGTGGTGGATGGACATGGGGTGGTAGGTATTGGTGAATATCGGTGGTGGATGGACATGGGGTGGTAGTTATTGGTGAATATCGGTGGTGGATGGACATGGGGTGGTAGGTATTGGTGAATATCGGTGGTGGATGGACATGGGGTGGTAGTTATTGGTGAATATCGGTGGTGGATGGACATGGGGTGGTAGTTATTGGTGAATATCGGTGGTGGATGGACATGGGGTGGTAGGTATTGGTGAATATCGGTGGTGGATGGACATGGGGTGGTAGTTATTGGTGAATATCGGTGCTGGATGGACATGGGGTGATAGTTATTGGTGAATATCGGTGGTGGATGGACATGGGGTGGTAGTTATTGGTGAATATCGGTGGTGGATGGACATGGGGTGGTAGTTATTGGTGAATATCGGTGCTGGATGGACATGGGGTGGTAGGTATTGGTGAATATCGGTGGTGGATGGACATGGGGTGGTAGTTATTGGTGAATATCGGTGGTGGATGGACATGGGGTGGTAGTTATTGGTGAATATCGGTGGTGGATGGACATGGGGTGGTAGGTATTGGTGAATATCGGTGGTGGATGGACATGGGGTGGTAGTTATTGGTGAATATCGGTGCTGGATGGACATGGGGTGATAGTTATTGGTGAATATCTGTGGTGGATGGACATGGGGTGGTAGTTATTGGTGAATATCGGTGGTGGATGGACATGGGGTGGTAGTTATTGGTGAATATCGGTGCTGGATGGACATGGGGTGGTAGTTATTGGTGAATATTGGTGGTGGATGGACATGGGGTGGTAGTTATTGGTGAATATCGGTGCTGGATGGACATGGGGTGGTAGTTATTGGTGAATATTGGTGGTGGATGGACATGGGGTGGTAGTTATTGGTGAATATCGGTGGTGGATGGACATGGGGTGGTAGTTATTGGTGAATATCGGTGGTGGATGGACATGGGGTGGTAGTTATTGGTGAATATCGGTGGTGGATGGACATGGGGTGGTAGATATTGGTGAATATCGGTGGTGGATGGACATGGGGTGGTAGTTATTGGTGAATATCGGTGGTGGATGGACATGGGGTGGTAGTTATTGGTGAATATCGGTGCTGGATGGACATGGGGTGATAATTATTGGTGAATATCGGTGGTGGATGGACATGGGGTGGTAGTTATTGGTGAATATCGGTGGTGGATGGACATGGGGTGGTAGTTATTGGTGAATATCGGTGCTGGATGGACATGGGGTGATAATTATTGGTGAATATCGGTGGTGGATGGACATGGGGTGGTAGTTATTGGTGAATATCGGTGGTGGATGGACATGGGGTGGTAGTTATTGGTGAATATCGGTGGTGGATGGACATGGGGTGGTAGTTATTGGTGAATATCGGTGGTGGATGGACATGGGGTGGTAGATATTGGTGAATATCGGTGGTGGATGGACATGGGGTGGTAGTTATTGGTGAATATCGGTGGTGGATGGACATGGGGTGGTAGTTATTGGTGAATATCGGGGGTGGATGGACATGGGGTGGTAGTTATTGGTGAATATCGGTGGTGGATGGACATGGGGTGGTAGTTATTGGTGAATATCGGGGGTGGATGGACATGGGGTGGTAGTTATTGGTGAATATTGGTGGTGGATGGACATGGGGTGGTAGTTATTGGTGAATATCGGGGGTGGATGGACATGAGGTGGTAGTTAATGGTGAATATTGGTGGTGGATGGACATGGGGTGGTAGTTATTGGTGAATATCGGGGGTGGATGGACATGGGGTGGTAGTTATTGGTGAATATCGGGGGTGGATGGACATGGGGTGGTAGTTATTGGTGAATATCGGTGGTGGATGGACATGGGGTGGTTGTTATTGGTGAATATCGGTGGTGGATGGACATGGGGTGGTAGTTATTGGTGAATATCGGTGGTGGATGGACATGGGGTGGTAGTTATTGGTGAATATCGGTGGTGGATGGACATGGGGTGGTTGTTATTGGTGAATATCGGTGGTGGATGGACATGGGGTGGTAGTTATTGCTGAATATCTGTGGTGGATGGACATAGGGTGGTAGGTATTGGTATATACGGGTGATGGATGGACAGGGGCATTGACGGATCTCCGACAATGTATGAGAAGATGATTGAGGGAGGAACCTACATGGAAGGAAGTGTTGCCTGAGTGTTTAGCTACTCTTGTGAGATTCCAAAGTTGAAGAAAAGGCTGACACTAGTGTTTTATAATCATTTGTTAAAAAATAAACCAATGATTGACATTGGTCACTAATATGTCTTGAGAACATGAGAACATGTGCAGATTTAATTTCATATTCTGACTAAAAAGTTCTCATAACTTGCATGGCTCGCGCGTCCATTTCTTAACTTATATTTTTATTTTGTGACGTCCTCCATTCCGTCCCGTATTTCCGTATTTGTGCCAATTATTCTGGATTACCCACAGTGTCACGTGGTTTACTACATGGTGAATTTGTGCTGTAAGAGTCTCATGACCTCGTTTGGGGGATTGTAGCAAATCAATATGAAAGTGCTCAGAAGTATGGGGCTTGTTAGTGGACTACAACCATTAGTTGAACTCATCCTGCTGTGCTTGAAGAACATACTTAGTGGACGAGTACATCTATTTGAACTTATCTGCCAGTGTTTGAAGAACATACTTAGTGGACGAGTACGACTATTTGAACTTATCTGCCAGTGTTTGAAGAACATACTTAGTGGACGAGTACGACTATTTGAACTTATCTGCCAGTGTTTGAAGAACATACTTAGTGGACGAGTACATCTATTTGAACTTATCTGCCAGTGTTTGAAGAACATACTTAGTGGACGAGTACGACTATTTAAACTTATCTGCCAGTGTTTGAAGAACATACTTAGTGGACGAGTACATCTATTTGAACTTACTGCCAGTTTTTGAAGAACATACTTAGTGGACGAGTACGACTATTTGAACTTATCTGCCAGTGTTTGAAGAACATACTTAGTGGACGAGTACATCTATTTGAACTTATCTGCCAGTGTTTGAAGAACATACTTAGTGGACGAGTACATCTATTTGAACTTATCTGCCAGTGTTTGAAGAACATACTTAGTGGACGAGTACATCTATTTGAACTTATCTGCCAGTGTTTGAAGAACATACTTAGTGGACGAGTACATCTATTTGAACTTATCTGCCAGTGTTTGAAGAACATACTTAGTGGACGAGTACGACTATTTGAACTTATCTGCCAGTGTTTGAAGAACATACTTAGTGGACGAGTACATCTATTTGAACTTATCTGCCAGTGTTTGAAGAACATACTTAGTGGACGAGTACGACTATTTGAACTTATCTGCCAGTGTTTGAAGAACATACTTAGTGGACGAGTACATCTATTTGAACTTATCTGCCAGTGTTTGAAGAACATACTTAGTGGACGAGTACGACTATTTGAACTTATCTGCCAGTGTTTGAAGAACATACTTAGTGGACGAGTACATCTATTTGAACTTATCTGCCAGTGTTTGAGAACATACTTAGTGGACGAGTACGACTATTTGAACTTATCTGCCAGTGTTTGAAGAACATACTTAGTGGACGAGTACATCTATTTGAACTTATCTGCCAGTGTTTGAAGAACATACTTAGTGGACGAGTACGACTATTTGAACTTATCTGCCAGTGTTTGAAGAACATACTTAGTGGACGAGTACATCTATTTGAACTTATCTGCCAGAGTTTGAAGAACATACTTAGTGGACGAGTACGACTATTTGAACTTATCTGCCAGTGTTTGAAGAACATACTTAGTGGACGAGTACGACTATTTGAACTTATCTTCCAGTGTTTGAAGAACATACTTAGTGAACGAGTACGACTATTTGAACTTATCTGCCAGTGTTTGAAGAACATACTTAGTGGACGAGTACGACTATTTGAACTTATCTGCCAGTGTTTGAAGAACATACTTAGTGGACGAGTACGACTATTTGAACTTATCTGCCAGTGTTTGAAGAACATACTTAGTGGACGAGTACGACTATTTGAACTTATCTGCCAGTGTTTGAAGAACATACTTAGTGGACGAGTACGACTATTTGAACTTATCTGCCAGTGTTTGAAGAACATACTTAGTGGACGAGTACATCTATTTGAACTTATCTGCCAGTGTTTGAAGAACATACTTAGTGGACGAGTACGACTATTTAAACTTATCTGCCAGTGTTTGAAGAACATACTTAGTGGACGAGTACATCTATTTGAACTTATCTGCCAGTGTTTGAAGAACATACTTAGTGGACGAGTACGACTATTTGAACTTATCTGCCAGTGTTTGAAGAACATACTTAGTGGACGAGTACATCTATTTGAACTTATCTGCCAGTGTTTGAAGAACATACTTAGTGGACGAGTACATCTATTTGAACTTATCTGCCAGTGTTTGAAGAACATACTTAGTGGACGAGTACATCTATTTGAACTTATCTGCCAGTGTTTGAAGAACATACTTAGTGGACGAGTACATCTATTTGAACTTATCTGCCAGTGTTTGAAGAACATACTTAGTGGACGAGTACGACTATTTGAACTTATCTGCCAGTGTTTGAAGAACATACTTAGTGGACGAGTACATCTATTTGAACTTATCTGCCAGTGTTTGAAGAACATACTTAGTGGACGAGTACGACTATTTGAACTTATCTGCCAGTGTTTGAAGAACATACTTAGTGGACGAGTACATCTATTTGAACTTATCTGCCAGTGTTTGAAGAACATACTTAGTGGACGAGTACGACTATTTGAACTTATCTGCCAGTGTTTGAAGAACATACTTAGTGGACGAGTACATCTATTTGAACTTATCTGCCAGTGTTTGGAGAACATACTTAGTGGACGAGTACGACTATTTGAACTTATCTGCCAGTGTTTGAAGAACTTTCTTAGTGGACGAGTACATCTATTTGAACTTATCTGCCAGTGTTTGAAGAACATACTTAGTGGACGAGTACGACTATTTGAACTTATCTGCCAGTGTTTGAAGAACATACTTAGTGGACGAGTACATCTATTTGAACTTATCTGCCAGTGTTTGAAGAACATACTTAGTGGACGAGTACGACTATTTGAACTTATCTGCCAGTGTTTGAAGAACATACTTAGTGGACGAGTACGACTATTTGAACTTATCTTCCAGTGTTTGAAGAACATACTTAGTGAACGAGTACGACTATTTGAACTTATCTGCCAGTGTTTGAAGAACATACTTAGTGGACGAGTACGACTATTTGAACTTATCTGCCAGTGTTTGAAGAACATACTTAGTGGACGAGTACGACTATTTGAACTTATCTGCCAGTGTTTGAAGAACATACTTAGTGGACGAGTACATCTATTTGAACTTATCTGCCAGTGTTTGAAGAACATACTTAGTGGACGAGTACATCTATTTGAACTTATCTGCCAGTGTTTGAAGAACATACTTAGTGGACGAGTACATCTATTTGAACTTATCTGCCAGTGTTTGAAGAACATACTTAGTGGACGAGTACGACTATTTGAACTTATCTGCCAGTGTTTGAAGAACATACTTAGTGGACGAGAACAACTATTTGAACTAATCTGCCAGTGTTTGAAGAACATACTTAGTGGACGAGTACGACTATTTAACTTATCTGCCAGTGTTTGAAGAACATACTTAGTGGACGAGTACATCTATTTGAACTTATCTGCCAGTGTTTGAAGAACATACTTAGTGGACGAGTACGACTATTTGAACTTATCTGCCAGTGTTTGAAGAACATACTTAGTGGACGAGTACATCTATTTGAACTTATCTGCCAGTGTTTGAAGAACATACTTAGTGGACGAGTACATCTATTTGAACTTATCTGCCAGTGTTTGAAGAACATACTTAGTGGACGAGTACATCTATTTGAACTTATCTGCCAGTGTTTTAAGAACATACTTAGTGGACGAGTACATCTATTTGAACTTATCTGCCAGTGTTTGAAGAACATACTTAGTGGACGAGTACGACTATTTGAACTTATCTGCCAGTGTTTGAAGAACATACTTAGTGGACGAGTACATCTATTTGAACGTATCTGCCAGTGTTTGAAGAACATACTTAGTGGACGAGTACGACTATTTGAACTTATCTGCCAGTGTTTGAAGAACATACTTAGTGGACGAGTACATCTATTTGAACTTATCTGCCAGTGTTTGAAGAACATACTTAGTGGACGAGTACGACTATTTGAACTTATCTGCCAGTGTTTGAAGAACATACTTAGTGGACGAGTACATCTATTTGAACTTATCTGCCAGTGTTTGGAGAACATACTTAGTGGACGAGTACGACTATTTGAACTTATCTGCCAGTGTTTGAAGAACATACTTAGTGGACGAGTACATCTATTTGAACTTATCTGCCAGTGTTTGAAGAACATACTTAGTGGACGAGTACGACTATTTGAACTTATCTGCCAGTGTTTGAAGAACATACTTAGTGGACGAGTACATCTATTTGAACTTATCTGCCAGTGTTTGAAGAACATACTTAGTGGACGAGTACGACTATTTGAACTTATCTGCCAGTGTTTGAAGAACATACTTAGTGGACGAGTACGACTATTTGAACTTATCTGCCAAGTGTTTGAAGAACATACTTAGTGAACGAGTACGACTATTTGAACTTATCTGCCAGTGTTTGAAGAACATACTTAGTGGACGAGTACGACTATTTGAACTTATCTGCCAGTGTTTGAAGAACATACTTAGTGGACGAGTACGACTATTTGAACTTATCTGCCAGTGTTTGAAGAACATACTTAGTGGACGAGTACATCTTTTTGAACTTATCTGCCAGTGTTTGAAGAACATACTTAGTGGACGAGTACGACTATTTGAACTTATCTGCCAGTGTTTGAAGAACATACTTAGTGGACGAGTACGACTATATGAACTTATCTGCCAGTGTTTGAAGAACATACTTAGTGGACGAGTACATCTATTTGAACTTATCTGCCAGTGTTTGAAGAACATACTTAGTGGACGAGTACGACTATTTGAACTTATCTGCCAGTGTTTGAAGAACATACTTAGTGGACGAGTACATCTATTTGAATTTATCTGCCAGTGTTTGAAGAACATACTTAGTGGACGAGTACATCTATTTGAACTTATCTGCCAGTGTTTGAAGAACATACTTAGTGGACGAGTACATCTATTTGAACTTATCTGCCAGTGTTTGAAGAACATACTTAGTGGACGAGTACGACTATTTGAACTTATCTGCCAGTGTTTGAAGAACATACTTAGTGGACGAGTACGACTATTTGAACTTATCTGCCAGTGTTTGAAGAACATACTTAGTGGACGAGTACGACTATTTGAACTTATCTGCCAGTGTTTGAAGAACATACTTAGTGGACGAGTACGACTATTTGAACTTATCTGCCAGTGTTTGAAGAACATACTTAGTGGACGAGTACGACTATTTGAACTTATCTGCCAGTGTTTGAAGAACATACTTAGTGGACGAGTACGACTATTTGAACTTATCTGCCAGTGTTTGAAGAACATACTTAGTGGACGAGTACGACTATTTGAACTTATCTGCCAGTGTTTGAAGAACATACTTAGTGGACGAGTACGACTATTTGAACTTATCTGCCAGTGTTTGAAGAAACATACTTAGTGGACGAGTACGACTATTTGAACTTATCTGCCAGTGTTTGAAGAACATACTTAGTGGACGAGTACGACTATTTGAACTTATCTGCCAGTGTTTGAAGAACATACTTAGTGGACGAGTACGACTATTTGAACTTATCTGCCAGTGTTTGAAGAACATACTTAGTGGACGAGTACGACTATTTGAACTTATCTGCCAGTGTTTGAAGAACATACTTAGTGGACGAGTACGACTATTTGAACTTATCTGCCAGTGTTTGAAGAACATACTTAGTGGACGAGTACGACTATTTGAACTTATCTGCCAGTGTTTGAAGAACATACTTAGTGGACGAGTACGACTATTTGAACTTATCTGCCAGTGTTTGAAGAACATACTTAGTGGACGAGTACGACTATTTGAACTTATCTGCCAGTGTTTGAAGAACATACTTAGTGGACGAGTACATCTATTTGAACTTATCTGCCAGTGTTTGAAGAACATACTTAGTGGACGAGTACGACTATTTGAACTTATCTGCCAGTGTTTGAAGAACATACTTAGTGGACGAGTACATCTATTTGAACTTATCTGCCAGTGTTTGAAGAACATACTTAGTGGACGAGTACGACTATTTGAACTTATCTGCCAGTGTTTGAAGAACATACTTAGTGGACGAGTACATCTATTTGAACTTATCTGCCAGTGTTTGGAGAACATACTTAGTGGACGAGTACGACTATTTGAACTTATCTGCCAGTGTTTGAAGAACATACTTAGTGGACGAGTACATCTATTTGAACTTATCTGCCAGTGTTTGAAGAACATACTTAGTGGACGAGTACGACTATTTGAACTTATCTGCCAGTGTTTGAAGAACATACTTAGTGGACGAGTACATCGATTTGAACTTATCTGCCAGTGTTTGAAGAACATACTTAGTGGACGAGTACGACTATTTGAACTTATCTGCCAGTGTTTGAAGAACATACTTAGTGGACGAGTACGACTATTTGAACTTATCTTCCAGTGTTTGAAGAACATACTTAGTGAACGAGTACGACTATTTGAACTTATCTGCCAGTGTTTGAAGAACATACTTAGTGGACGAGTACGACTATTTGAACTTATCTGCCAGTGTTTGAAGAACATACTTAGTGGACGAGTACGACTATTTGAACTTATCTGCCAGTGTTTGAAGAACATACTTAGTGGACGAGTACATCTTTTTGAACTTATCTGCCAGTGTTTGAAGAACATACTTAGTGGACGAGTACATCTATTTGAACTTATCTGCCAGTGTTTGAAGAACATACTTAGTGGACGAGTACGACTATTTGAACTTATCTGCCAGTGTTTGAAGAACATACTTAGTGGACGAGTACATCTATTTGAACTTATCTGCCAGTGTTTGAAGAACATACTTAGTGGACGAGTACGACTATTTGAACTTATCTGCCAGTGTTTGAAGAACATACTTAGTGGACGAGTACATCTATTTGAACTTATCTGCCAGTGTTTGAAGAACATACTTAGTGGACGAGTACGACTATTTAAACTTATCTGCCAGTGTTTGAAGAACATACTTAGTGGACGAGTACATCTATTTGAACTTATCTGCCAGTGTTTGAAGAACATACTTAGTGGACGAGTACGACTATTTGAACTTATCTGCCAGTGTTTGAAGAACATACTTAGTGGACGAGTACATCTATTTGAACTTATCTGCCAGTGTTTGAAGAACATACTTAGTGGACGAGTACATCTATTTGAACTTATCTGCCAGTGTTTGAAGAACATACTTAGTGGACGAGTACATCTATTTGAACTTATCTGCCAGTGTTTGAAGAACATACTTAGTGGACGAGTACATCTATTTGAACTTATCTGCCAGTGTTTGAAGAACATACTTAGTGGACGAGTACGACTATTTGAACTTATCTGCCAGTGTTTGAAGAACATACTTAGTGGACGAGTACATCTATTTGAACTTATCTGCCAGTGTTTGAAGAACATACTTAGTGGACGAGTACGACTATTTGAACTTATCTGCCAGTGTTTGAAGAACATACTTAGTGGACGAGTACATCTATTTGAACTTATCTGCCAGTGTTTGGAGAACATACTTAGTGGACGAGTACGACTATTTGAACTTATCTGCCAGTGTTTGAAGAACATACTTAGTGGACGAGTACATCTATTTGAACTTATCTGCCAGTGTTTGAAGAACATACTTAGTGGACGAGTACGACTATTTGAACTTATCTGCCAGTGTTTGAAGAACATACTTAGTGGACGAGTACATCGATTTGAACTTATCTGCCAGTGTTTGAAGAACATACTTAGTGGACGAGTACGACTATTTGAACTTATCTGCCAGTGTTTGAAGAACATACTTAGTGGACGAGTACGACTATTTGAACTTATCTTCCAGTGTTTGAAGAACATACTTAGTGAACGAGTACGACTATTTGAACTTATCTGCCAGTGTTTTGAAGAACATACTTAGTGGGACGAGTACGACTATTTGAACTTATCTGCCAGTGTTTGAAGAACATACTTAGTGGACGAGTACGGACTATTTGAACTTATCTGCCAGTGTTTGAAGAACATACTTAGTGGACGAGTACATCTTTTTGAACTTATCTGCCAGTGTTTGAAGAACATACTTAGTGGACGAGTACATCTATTTGAACTTATCTGCCAGTGTTTGAAGAACATACTTAGTGGACGAGTACGACTATTTGAACTTATCTGCCAGTGTTTGAAGAACATACTTAGTGGACGAGTACATCTATTTGAACTTATCTGCCAGTGTTTGAAGAACATACTTAGTGGACGAGTACGACTATTTGAACTTATCTGCCAGTGTTTGAAGAACATACTTAGTGGACGAGTACATCTATTTGAACTTATCTGCCAGTGTTTGAAGAACATACTTAGTGGACGAGTACGATCTATTTGAACTTATCTGCCAGTGTTTGAAGAACATACTTAGTGGACGAGTACATCTATTTGAACTTATCTGCCAGTGTTTGAAGAACATACTTAGTGGACGAGTACGACTATTTGAACTTATCTGCCAGTGTTTGAAGAACATACTTAGTGGACGAGTACGACTATTTGAACTTATCTGCCAGTGTTTGAAGAACATACTTAGTGGACGAGTACGTCTATTTGAACTTATCTGCCAGTGTTTGAAGAACATACTTAGTGGACGAGTACGACTATTTGAACTTATCTGCCAGTGTTTGAAGAACATACTTAGTGGACGAGTACGACTATTTGAACTTATCTGCCAGTGTTTGAAGAACATACTTAGTGGACGAGTACGACTATTTGAACTTATCTGCCAGTGTTTGAAGAACATACTTAGTGGACGAGTACGACTATTTGAACTTATCTGCCAGTGTTTGAAGAACATACTTAGTGGACGAGTACGACTATTTGAACTTATCTGCCAGTGTTTGAAGAACATACTTAGTGGACGAGTACGACTATTTGAACTTATCTGCCAGTGTTTGAAGAACATACTTAGTGGACGAGTACGACTATTTGAACTTATCTGCCAGTGTTTGAAGAACATACTTAGTGGACGAGTACGACTATTTGAACTTATCTGCCAGTGTTTGAAGAACATACTTAGTGGACGAGTACGACTATTTGAACTTATCTGCCAGTGTTTGAAGAACATACTTAGTGGACGAGTACGACTATTTGAACTTATCTGCCAGTGTTGAAGAACATACTTAGTGGACGAGTACGACTATTTGAACTTATCTGCCAGTGTTTGAAGAACATACTTAGTGGACGAGTACGACTATTTGAACTTATCTGCCAGTGTTTGAAGAACATACTTAGTGGACGAGTACGACTATTTGAACTTATCTGCCAGTGTTTGAAGAACATACTTAGTGGACGAGTACGACTATTTGAACTTATCTGCCAGTGTTTGAAGAACATACTTAGTGGACGAGTACGACTATTTGAACTTATCTGCCAGTGTTTGAAGAACATACTTAGTGGACGAGTACGACTATTTGAA